>JAUMIR010000001.1:125897500-127147500 GCA_030847615.1 Gambelia wislizenii
CTGCACATTTCTTTCCAGAGTCCAGCCATTGAACCAGGGAAGGGGAATGCATGTCCCACCAAATATTATTAGACTGCAACTCTGGTTAGTAGCGAGGGATGGTGGGAACTGTAGTCCAACAAGAGCTGCAGGTCACTTGTTTTCCGTTTCTTAGGTCTTGTCTATACGAGGCTATAAGATGTGGATTGATGTGCACTAATGCCAATTCGCAGCAGCTTTCATTTGTCTGAATGATTTTTTTGTGAGATTGCAGGCATGTGAAGATATCTGCATTTGTTGTTCAAACAGACATGCCTGCGAATCAAGATGGTGTGCGTGAGTTAATTACTGATGTTTTTATTGTCACCAGTTGCCACTGCCAAACAGTTAAAAAAAAAAAAGGATATCCAAGGTGTGGAAGTGTGGTATTCGACTTAAATACATAGAAAAGAAGAAAGGGCCTGTTTTGTCGCCTCAGCGAACAATTGCAAAAATCCAACATGGTGGTTCAGGGCGCTTGCCTTGCCAGCATGCTCTGCAACCTGGGCACATCTGACCAATCAGCTTTCCACTTCCGCTCTTATCGGGAATGTGTAGCAAAGCAAATCGGTTCTCCCAACGAGCAGGAATGCACATTCCCTGTGAAGCTTTTTAAAAACTTTGAGAAAAGCTGCAAAGGTTTTTCCTACATATTTTTTTGAGGTTTTGGGCCCCCCTCTTCTGAATACAGTGGATTGATGTGGGATCTCATTAAGACAAATCTTATTCTCCTTGAGTTCTATGAGGAGTATTTTCATCATATAGAGAACCTCTAAATTTAACAAACAACAAACTCCAGTTCAGTGGATAGTTGAAATCACACTGCGAAATGGATGTGCTTTTCAACAATAATAGCAAAAATGAAACTATGAAGACTTCTACAGCTCATTTCTAATTTTCAGCCATTATATGCAAAACTCATTTTACTCTACATGCCATAATTAATTTAACAATGTGAACACTGCTCTTCCATTCAAGAAAAGATTAACCACTTGGCATGGTTGTATAGAGCACCAGCTGAGCCAGACTGGGACTAGGGTTATTATAACAAGCTTGGGGGACATCTTGAAATGTGGAAAATCTTTATTGTTATCTTCTGCTGATCTCCCTTAATATCCACAAATAGGACAAAACATGGTGGCTGGTCCCCCATCATGGAATAGAAACAGTGGGCACATGGTCTACTTCAGAGGTCCCTAACCTCTTCCTTTATGCACACTGCTACATTGTAATTGAAAGCTTTTGGAAATTGTGGTGAATAAGTTGCTTTAAGCATTTTTGACAAAGCTTATGGCAGTGTTCAAGCTGCCCTGCCTGATGCTTGTTACCATCAGTGAACATTGTCATGATACAGATTGCACCTGACATTTAATACCTTGTATTTTTCAGGAAACTAAGTGATGGGTTCCATCATTGTAACTTTTTTCACTCTCTCTTTTTCTTATTGGTTCATCCATTTCACTTCCCCCCTGCAGATTAGGGCCTCTCTGATCAATCAATGTAGCTTCAAACAGACTACCTACATTACTCTTGCGGCACTTCATGGACCATAGGCTGAGAACACTTTAAAGAAACCATAAAATATTGATTGAATGAACAGCATAATAAACTGAATTACTATGTTTACTACCCTGATATCTACTAGAGCTGGGGTAGGCCTCCCATTGTTGTGGCACTCTCATCAGGCCTGGACAACCAAAGGTGAGGAATGCTTGGTGTTTCATCCAACAACATCTAAAAGGCTGCAAGATTCCCACCCCTGTACTAGAAGATTAGCATAATAGATTCCTTGCTCATTAACAGAAAAAGAAAATTGGTACATGATTATAGAATATATATATATATCTGAATATGATTTGATATATATATGTGAAATTTGATAATGCCCTAGAGGACAGGATCAAAATTCAGAATGACCTGGATAGACTGGAGAGCTGGGCCAAAGCTAACAAAATGAAATTCAATATGGAGAAATGTAAAGTACTGCACTTAGGGCAGAAAAATGAAATGCATAGCTATAGGATGGGGAGACCTGGCTGAACGAGACTACGTGTGAAAGGGATCTAGGAGTCCGAGTAGACCACAAGTTGAACATGAGTCAACAGTGTGATGCGGAGCTAAAAGGGCCAATGCGATTTTGGGCTGTATCAATAGAAGTATAGTGTCTAGATCAAGGGAAGTAATAGTGCCACTCTATTCTGCTTTGGTCAGGCCTCACCTAGAATACTGTGTCCAGTTCTGGGCACCACAATTTAAAAAGGATATTGCCAAATTGGAGCATGTCCAGAGAAGGGCAACTAAAATGGTGAAAGGTCTGGAAACCATGCCTTATGAGGAAAGACTTAGGGAGCTGGTATGTTTAGCCTGGAAAAAAGATGGTTAAGGGGCAATATGATAGCCCTGTTTAAGTATTTGAAGTAGTGTCACATTGAGGATGGAGCATGCTTGTTTTCTGCTGCTCCAGAGACTGGAACACGGAACAATGGATGCAAGCTCCAGGAACAGAGATTCCACCTCAACATTAGGAGGAACTTTTTGACAGTAAGAGCAGTTCGGCGTGGAACACACTCCCTCAGAGCATGGTAGGGTCTCCTTCCTTGGAGGTCTTTAAACAGAGGCTGGATGGCCATCTGTCAGGGATGCTTTAATTGTGATTTCCTGCATGGCAGGAGGTTGGACTGGATGGCCCTTGTAGTCTCTTTCAACTTTACAGTTCTATGGTTCTATAGTGCCCTTTTAATGGCCTTATAAAGCAGTGGCAGCTTAGCACAATCCTATACATATCTACTCAAAAGTAAGTTCCATTAAACTGAAAGGGCTTACTCATAGGTAAGGGGATTGCACTCTAAGGGTGTCTCCACACTGCAGAGTTGTAGCAGTTTAACACCAGTTTAACTACCATAGCTCAATCCTGTGAAATCTTGGGGCTTGGAGTTTTTTGAGGTATTTACCTTCTCTGTTAGACATTCCCAACTTCTTATGCCTTCCCAAACTACATATACCAGGATTCTGTAGGATGGAGCTATGGCAGTTAAAAGTCAAGTCAAACTGCTATAATTCTGTGTGTGGATACACCCTTAGTTTTCTTATAAATAGTGTGGTTAGCCAATAACTGAGCAAAGAAAATAAGATGTAAAGAATATGAAATACAATTTAAAAACTGTGTGCATTGGTTGCTCAACACCTTGAACTTGGAATTTGCTTTGGTTAATATGTGAAATATCTTTATAACAGCCAAGATACTAAATTGCTTTGTGGCAAGGTTCCATTTTATAAATATTTTATTAAGCATTAATAAATAATTAATTCAAGTTACAAGTGTATTAAATATAAAAACTTGTTGCTATAGAAGGTTGAAGCACATGGGATCTCGAACTCTGATTTCACCAGGGGTAGGTGAGAGAAACAACTCTTTAAAGAGAAAAGTCTCCTCCCAGGAAATCGTTATAAAAATAAGAGGTTGTTTCACTGGCTGTTAGAATCTTAACTATGACCATAGGCTAAAGGAAAAGTCACTGATTGGATGGACAGTATGAGCCTTCCCTACAGTCTTGTCTCCTGTCCTAACATCTTAACTGGTTATGATTTAACTGGTCTGTCATACCATGGTGTTGCATGATAGCTATGATTCATTCCACAGGATTAGAAAGCATTTGGCTTTCACTGGGGATTGAAGACAGCCATTGTCGTCGCACACCAAGGTTGAGATAACCTTGGCTGCCTTCTTCAGTCACCAGGGTTTTGACCACAATAGGCAACAAAAGGGCAGGGACAGGTTATGCCATAAGGAAAACCAGAAACAACTGACTGGATAGAAGCCCATCGTCAGTCTAATGGAACATCTTCAGAATTACAGTGAGGGATCATCTTGCCCTTTATTCCCTGTTAGGGGAGTGGTGCTTGCAAAAAAGAAGAGCAGTTATGTTCAGCCTTCTGAGCTCTGCCTAAAGGGGGCTGGAACGTAACCCTGCTACTTCCACCTCAACCTGTGTGAGAGTGGCACATGGAATGTTAAGACAGTGGCAGGTGGCATTTGTGTTTTGATGGTTCCTTCAGCTTCAGTCTCCCTGCATAGGTTTCTCCCACCTCAGTTTCTTCAGGGACAGCCATCAAAAATATCAGAAGTGTTTTTCTACTTTCATGGAAAAGGCCTCTCTCCTTCCTTTTTTTTCACCTTTGGTTTGAGCAACCCAGCTTTGGCCTTTCTGGAATGCAGATGGATGAGGCAAGCAGGCTATCCTAAGCCAGAAAGACAAGCTTCTATGAGGAGATAATGGGAATGTCACTGGCAGGTGTTGTTACCTGAATTATTGGGGGTTCGTGGAACCCCACTTGCATCAGATATTAATATGGGCACTTTTAATTAGCTCAATATCGCAGCGAGAGGCTGGGTAACTATAGGATGTTTTGACCTATCTATACTGTTACTGACTGATGAGACTCACAGCTAGGAAATAAAATATAAATGGTTTTTATTGAAAAAGAATCTCTGAAGCATTCACACCAACACTCAGGCTTCAAGCAATCACACAAGGCAAGTGAAGAATAGGAGGAAATATTGGGATAGAGGAATAGAGTTCAGGATGATGGGCTATACTATACCTGTCTGAAGAACAGAGATTCATGTTGAGAAGAAGTATGGCTATGCATGTTGGGTGACACTGCAAATCAACAGAGTGACAGCCTCTGGGTGACTAAGCACACTTTGACGGCATTTTGGGGTGATATTTATATTCGATATTCCCCTTGAAGGGGTGTTTTGAGTGGAATACAATGTTACATGGAGCTTCACACTGTTAGACAATGGAAGCTCTGGCTATGTTAATGATCACTAATGGCTAAAACATTAAGACTGATGGGTGTCAGACAACCTTCTATTGTTGAGGAGAGGGGTGTGAAGGAAAACCAGTTTGCAGAGTAATGAGTTTTCTGGCCACTTGCTTGAATTAACATATGACCCACTTCCAGGTATGTCCAGGAGAATTAGCACATTTCCACCCTAACTTGCTGTCCAAGGGGGGGTGTCCGCACAACTACTACCCAGGTGTCTCTTTTAGGAATTTGGGGTGGCCTCTTCCTTAGACTTTCTAAGTCAACCTTGAATCCTTGCATTTGGGAGGTCTTGGTCTACTACCAGCCATGTGGAATGCCGATAAATAAGCCAATTTATGAGGTATAGACAGTTGATGAATTATTAGAAGGATGAGGGTGTCAGGGCAAGTAAAAGTGTATAATCTACTGACTGGAGTTTGGGGAAGTAGGCAGGGTATGTGTGGCAGCCTCACACTGTACCTATTTCACAAAGTATTAACCTTATGAATGTGTGTGTGTGTGTGTGTGCGCGCACGCGCGTGCACATGTGTGTTTAAAACCTAACATTCACTTTCTATCTATTATTCATTGGTTATAAACAGAAATTTCATTTAGAAAAAATCTGGGACCAGTAATTTTTCCTATCCTCCAGGCAGTGCTTAAACAGACTGAAGAAATATTGCAATTACTGTGGGAAATAAAAGACTTAAACATGGAGCATCACCCCTCTCCCCCAGACATTGTGAACATGTCATAATCTTCTGTGCTACTGCTGAAGAATGACAAAAAAAAAAAAAAAAAGCCTTGTAAATATTTATGGCCATTCAAGAAAAAAATATTGAGTTTCCAGTGCATATAATAAATTTAAGGATAGAGATAAAGACTGTAATGATTTAAAATTTAAATGTGCCATTAAAATTAAAAAGGCACGCATTCAAATTTGTCACATTTCCAAAAATTATTTTAGATGCTGTATATTTTCATTTACACAAATGGGGTAAAAGATGATCCTAAACATTCAGAGAACTAGAAGTTTAGATAAATACAATTACTACCGTAGGGCATTTATTGATTTCTGTATAACTGGCCCCTGATCCTTATGTGCACATAGTTGGTGTCATCAGCTTTGACAGAGAAATAACTGGAGGGAAAGGACAGTGGGTTGTAATCAGGTAGGAGGCAGAGATGGTGGTAGAGAACTGGTTTCAGTTTTTTATGTTCGGCATTTTTATTTTTTATTTTTTTAAACTAGAATCATTGCAGCACAACGTGTTTTATGTTTTGCTTTGCAAATTTAAAGTACATTGCCATATCACAACAACTACCACCACCACCCTGATGTAAGAGTATATGATCAGAATCTGCTAACAGTTAAGTCATAAATGAATGTGTGATTCTGTGAATGAAAAAAACACGCGCAAAAAAGGATTTTGTTGAATCAGTCTAAATTGTGCCTAGTCTAGCATTCTTTGCAAGAACCCAAGGAACCAGCAAGTACTGTGGTTCCATCAGCAGATTACAATCTATTTTCTGGCCACCTCTCTGCCTACACTGACCCCGTATAGTCATCCGGTCTGCATCAATGATCCTGATTCTTCAGTAACCATGTGCACATCTTGAAGTACTGGATGTCTCAGAGCACATCCATATATCCATCTCCCATTCTTTCACAATCTCCCATTTTTTCACTAAGAAAATTAGAGCAGTATACAAGGAATTCACATAACTCTGCAAAGTAGTCAGACTAAGCAGATTGTCAGACAGGGATGAAAAAAGCGTTCCTGTCCCACAATCTCCAATCCCGCCCCTGTGCCAGCACAATAACCCTCCCCTTGTCTCATGCCGTAAGGCAGCCCAGGAATGAACGGAGTCTAACAGAGCTCTGTTCACTTCCTAGGCTGAAATCCTGCCCATTCTTGCGATAAGACATAGAATCATAGAATCATAGAATTGTAGAGTTCAATTGTAGAGTGCCACATTAGCCATGTCTTATAATCTCCTAAGGCTGTTGGCACACTGCAGAAATACTGTAGTTTGACACCATTTTAACTATCATGGCTCCATCCTATGAAATCCTGGGATTTGTAGTTTGTTGTGGCACCAGAACTCTCTGACAGAGAAGGCTAAATATCTCACAAAGCTACAAATCCCAGATTTTTATAGCATTGAGCTAAAGTGGTGTCAAACTGCATTATGCCTGCAGTGTGGCAGCAGCCTAAGAGAGAGTGTGGTCCAAAGTCATCTACTGAGCTCGCTAGGTGAACAGGGTTTTGAATCCAGGTCTTCCTGCATTTTTCCCAGCATCATGTGGTGGTGGTGAAGGAAGGCAAACAAAATCTACCAGCCCTTAGGTAACCTATTACTCCAATGCCTCAGTTCCTTAATGGGTTTTCTCCTCCTATCATCATCTACCCTGGTATAGTTACACTGGCATCGGGAACAGACAAGCTTCTAGCCACATCAATAGAGGAATATGGCCTATATCTCTATGCATATATCTCAGTAGACTCAGGTCTCCACATTAGAGAGAAAGCCTGAAAAATCTTAGTCCACAGTGTGATCTCAGGCCAAAACCTTGACTGAAAATCTAGATTAGCTACATGAGGATGCATTCAGATTGATTGAAAAATCCCAGAATTTGTTCTTGTTGTTTCCAACTGGGTTAAAATAATCCAGTCTGAGGAACTGATATAAAAAGTCCCTGATCCTATTGGGATCTGACAGGATTAATATTCTGGGATTAACAAATGTGTATGAATCTCCAAGTACTGAAGCTGACAAGCTGTTGGTCATTCAGAAATCTTCTGATATGTCCTGATGCTGAAGAACCTGTTAGTATTTTACAAATTTCTTGGTGTGGTTCACATACATATATGGTATTCACCACATATATTCACTGATCTATAGCCATGTAAACAAGTGTTGGTTACTACATTTATCTCAAGATTAGTTATTTTTGGTGGATTAGCTTTCCATAATTTGTTGCCATTGAGTCATCAATTAAGAGTAATCAAATACAAAGTAATCAAACAATATATACACATGCGTTTTCTGTTGGTTATCCTAAAAGAGAAGCATGAACAACAACGAAAAATGGTACTATTTGTGAATAAAACAAAAGGTTTCAAATTCTTTGCTCAGCCTGAGATGTGATGAGAAATAGAGCTGCTAATAAAGTCCATTTGGCTGCTCTTGGCACTATTATACCAGGCATGGCTTGTTCTAGCTCTTAATGTGTCTCTGTTTGGAAGCACTCCTTGAAGATGAGCAGAGAAATGTTGTAATCCATGTTATGATAGTGTGGAGCCATAAACCTGGCCTCCATCCTCTTCCATGAAGTATCAAAGAGGTTAGTTTGGAAAAGAAGGCCAGTGGTTTTCATACCAGGCACAGCTGCCACACAGATCATGGAATGAATTTGGTGGCCCAACAGCCTTGCTTTGGTCACCCAACAGCCTCATCACACATTCACTTCATATTCCAAAATGTTATGCCTTTTCCAGGGATTTTTTTAAAAATTGATTTTCTGGATAATAAATCCCAGGACCTCTAGCAAGTGCCATGCTGCATGAGAAATTCTGGGAACAGTAATCCAAAAAGTAATTCTTCCAAACTCTAGATAAGAGCTTCCATTATCTCTCCCATGAATCTTTTCAGGAAGCATGGTCTGCTTGTCAGCTTTTAATTGACTTGAGTCCATAAAAGGGAGGGAGGGAAACCCTATTGAGTCACCTAATTTTGACCTTCCCCTAATTTTTTCCAGATGTTTTTCAATACTGAAAGCAATGAACATTAATAAGAATGACTTGCAGGGTAGACATTTACAAACACAACTCTTTCTAATGACTAAAACAGTGATTGAAAAGTTTATTTACGAATCTGGCAGATGGTAGGTAGATTTACCATTCTAACTCTGGTGTCTGTGTCAGCTTTTTAAATTAAGTTTTCAATTGCTGATTTGGCCCGGGAAAATGCAGAAATGTGGCTGAACTGTCTCCTGGGGCTTCTTATACTAATTTTTTTTGTTTGTATTTAATGTTAATGCAGAATTAGAGGGACTACTATGTTGGAGAGCTAGAAGATCAATGCTTTTATTGCTTTGAATTGGAAAACTGGTTTACTCAATAGGACTCTGGCAGGGGAGAATGGTATCAAGAGCTTCCTTCCTCCCTTTCTTTGTTGGTTTTAGAATATTGTGAAACACTGGGAAATCTGAGCTCAAAGTAGGAGAATTAATACTATATCACTGGTAATTTAGTAAATTGTGGTTTAAAAGTATGGTGTTATTCATGGAAAGAATATTTCTCCAATAAGGGAAATGCTTCACTTCAATAAGTAACGAAAAAAGTATTTTATCTATGAACAAATGATAAACCAAATTCCATTTGTTAGTTAATATTTGTCTTAGAAATGGCCATGCCATTTTTGTTTTTTCACAAGTGCAAGAAATTTAGTGAAATGGAGAGGAATGGTTTCTACAAATTAAAGCAGGCAGTATTTGTGATAGCCATTTTAAAAGTTTGCTACAATATGTTTAAAATTTGCTACAGTGTGCTGCTTTTCTCCACTATAATAGTGTTTGTGATATAGCGATGTAATGCTTCACCATGTTTCTTCTCCTAGGTAGTAATGAGTATTTTTAGCAATTTTCTTCCCATTGCAAGAAAGTCTATAAAAACACACAATTTACAAAAGGTATTCACAATTTGTGACTTATTCTGCACAAAATTCACACATGTTTTCTTTTGCATAGAAAATAGCATTTTTTTTTCTGTACAGGAAACAGCATTGTCTGAACTGAAAACAATATTTCAATGCAGGAATAGTAATTCCTGTGCAGAAAATATTTTCTATGCAAATCAAATGTTATAAGAATAAAACACTAATTATAGTATCCTCTGCACAGAAAACTGCATTTTCTGAATTGATATTTCTGCATGCAGAAAATTCTGTCTCATGTGCAGAAATGCTGTTTTCAATGCAAAACAACCAGGTACAAATTTTGCACAGAATAAATCCTAAACTGTGAAGATTCTCATCAGTCCAAGATTCTTCTTATCAAGCTTTCTCAACACTAAAGAAAAAAAGTTTTCCAACCATTTTCTGAATGTTTTTGAATATTCCATCTAACCCTACTGTGATGTACATATGCTGATTATACATACTTTCTCTGTGGAAGCAAGCATAATAAGCAACACACACACACACACACACACACACACACTGAAATCAAACCCAAAGGGAACATTTAAAAAACCTAGGACCAAAAAGGGATATTGGGTGAGTAGGACGTAAAGAGATAAGGGAAGTGCCACTTCCTAATAAAATTACTAATAAAATACTACTGAGAAGAACACATACAGGCTGACATCCTATGTGTTCTTTTAGACCCAATCAATCAATTGTTGAATGGTGAGTCAATGCATAGGTAAATCCCATTGATTAAATGGGTCTACTCTAGTCAGAACTAACAACAGGATTTAGGTCAGTCATTCAAATATAAGGATTAAACTGGATTGGGAAAGGATTTGGAACGGATTGAACATTGGTACTGACAGTATGAGGGAAGAAGAAACACTAAATAACCATTTTCTGGAGCAATGGGTTCAAACTACAGGAAAAGAGATTCCATTTAAAATTAGGAAGAACTTCCTGATAGGAAGAGCTGTTCAGAAGTGGATTACACTGCCTTGGAGAGTGGTGGAGTCTCCTTCTTTGGAGGTTTTCAAACAGAGGCTGGATGGCTATCTGTCAGGAATAATTTGATTGTGTATTTCTGCATGGCAGGGGATTGGAGCAAAGCCCAGCTTCCCACACCTAAGTATTTTCTGCACATGGTGCTACCTATCAACATTTAGGAAACCACTGTCTGGCTTTCTTTCATTGAACAGTTTACTGAATTGATCTGCTCCAATCTGGTTTGGGCCTGATTTGGTTCATTTGAGTTAGTTTGGGATTTGGCCAAATCGGTTGCATAGACCTCTGAAACACCCTTATAATTTGTTGTAGAAGAGACTTCAGCTACCTTGTTAAATTGTCACATTTATATCCCACCTTATCAAGGCCTCTAGGCTCTCTGTTCCACACACTAAGGCTCCTTCCCCCAGTGTCAGGCCACTCTCATGGCCTCCTAAAAATCACAGAATCATTGAGTTGGAAGAGACCATGAGGGCCATCCAGTCCAACCCCCTACCTTGCAGGAACACACAATACACCTGACAGGTGTCCATCCAGCCACCTCCAAAGGAGACTCCACCACACTCTGAGGCAGTGTATTCCAGTGTCAAACAGCTCTTACCATCAGGAAGTTCTTCCTAATGCTTAGATGGAATTAAGTTTGAGTCCACTGCTATGTGTCTTAGTGTCTAAAGCAGCAGAAAACAAGCTTGCTCCATCTTCAATATGACATCCCTTCAAATATTTAAACATGGCTATTATGTCACCACCTCTTAACATTCTCTTCTCCAGGCTAAACATACCCAGCTCCCTAAGTCACTCCTCATACGGCATGGCTTCCAGACCTTTTACCATTTTGATGGCCTCCCTCTGGACATATTCCAGCTTGTCAATATCCTTCTTGAATTGTGGTGCCCAGAACCCTGGTCTCTAGAGTCATAGTCCACAGCTCAAACCACTACACCATGCTGGCTCTCAACTAGACATCTCAACTAGACACCTTCAAACTTCTGAACAGTAGACATCTTACTTGTTTGAAATTTGTTCAGATGTTTGAAGGGATTTGACAATGAAAATTAAAAAAAACCTCATGACAGTGTTTATTAATTCATTTATTTACTTGATTTATATCCTTCCTTTCTCCTAAAATGGGATTATCCTAAAAGGAGGATTATTTGTCTGCTGCACTTGCTTGGTACTTTTATATCTTTGATTGTTTATTCCTGCATGGGAGGGGGTTAGACTGGATGTCCCCTGTGGTGTCTTCCAACTCTATGATTCTATCTAATGATTATCTCCCAGATTGCTTAAGATAGTCTTTATACAGGAATCCAGGATCATTAGGTTCAAAATGAAAAAGAAACATTGTTTTAGAAGTTATCAGTCATCTAATGTGGGAGAAAAAAACCCTGACATTCATCAACAGTTACATTCTAAAGTTCTGCACTGTTTTATATTGCCATCAAAAATAAAGTATAAACTAATATGAACACACCATTTATAAGGATACTGACTATAATTTGGATGGTATTAGGTGAAGCCTTGCAGGCATAATGTCCTACCTGCTCAGAACACTGAATGGTGTTTCCTTTACATTATTGCCTGATAAAGATGCAACAGTGGTCCAGATATGCTGCCAATCTCTATTTTCTTCAAAAGACATGCCCAAATTACTTCCCCATGCCTGTACAATGGGTGTCTTGTCTACTTATAATGGCATTTGAAGGTCAGACTTTTAGTCAAAATAATAGCAATTTCTGTTAAAAAAAAGTTAATGGGTGCATTGCCAATTACTGAATGTGAGTCTGGCTAAGAAAAAGACATTATGCTGAGAAAAAGACAATGTAGTTGGTTTCATCCCTCCCTCCTCCAAAATCAGCACAGCAGAGAGGTTCTCCTTTATTGAATAAATCATACAATCTATACACTCTGCTACAATCCAAGCATGAAAGCCTTGGGGATTGTTGTGTGCTGCAAATTCTGAAAGATGCAGCGCTAACATTACTGGAGACAGACTAGGAGACATTTTTGATAGAGTAACATTAGGCAGATCATCTTGTACTGTATTTAAATCTGCCTGTATTCTTTGATCCCACTGCCACTCTGTTTCTAGAGAGTTTTCTTCTTCCTGGTTTTAAACTAAAGCTTTGCAACTTGGAGAGGTTACACTGTTATAGAGTACACAAAGCTTTCTAAGCTTTTGAGCAAATTATTTCATTAGGTATGAATACATTTGAATTGACCACACACAATGCTAAAAGGTTTACTATGCTATGACCTGGCCTAGCTAACCTTGTCATATAAACCATTAAGCTTTTATTTGGATAATGCCCTATCAGTATTCAGCTCAGAACTAATGCAATGGTGGGTGGTTTTTTTTATTTTGTTTTGTTTTGTTTGAGACTCAATTCTATAAAAGATGAGAAATTAGTCAGAGATAATGGATCTCACAGAGTAGAGAGGTAAAGATCTATCCTCCTGTGTTATTTAACATTATTCGAAACACAGGGGGTGTCCAGTAAGACATCAAATGGGTTTTCCTTCTGTTCATCCTTTAATGGTTCTCACTGTTTGCTCTTCTTTGGCATAATAACTGAGCTCAAAGGGAGGGTAGGGTGTAAGATGAGGAACTGTGTCTCCTTTATACCATATTAATCACTTCTTTGTCTGATTCATTCAAACAGCATTAACACTTTTGATGTCACCATGCTGATTTCATCTCTAATGCATCTTGTTCTAATGATCTTCAGAGACAGGCTTAATCACTGGTATTCTAAACCTTTTCTCTGCACAGTGAGGCAATGATCCAATTGGTGCACTTTGGTGTCTGATGTTAGCAGAACTGGGGACTTCTTTCCTTCTCCCTTCTGCTACAGCCATCCATGGTGCCAAAACACCTTCTCCAGGAGGTTTTCCAGTTCTGTGGAGCTGGTCTTTAGGATACATGCAGAGGGGAGGGGGTGACCAGAAGCTGTGAGATCCAATGGAAGTATACCACTGAATTTTGGCTTTAGGTTCTAAAAAGGATGATCAAACTCATCTGTTTTTCATCATGTACGTCTTCCAAAAATCTCAAATTTAGGATCTAGCACATTTATCACAAAAGTGAAATGCAAACTATAAGAAAATTATATTTTTATAGAATTTTATATTTTTGTTTAAAATTATGTAATTATTAAAAAAGCAGAACTTGCTCTGGAGTTGTGTTTGTTCTGTTATTTTCTCTAAGGAGACTGCAAGTACAACTCTAAACCATATTTCTAGTCTAGTTTGTATGTTCTAGAAATATGAACAAGCACAGTTTCAGGTTCATGACATATTGCCACCTACGTCACAGTTTGCCTATACATTTGAATCATTACTGAATGTATCTGTTTTATAGACTGATTTCAACACCTAAGTATGAATATTCAGATCCTTTTAGTTTTTCAGAGGTGGGAGAAATAAGCCCAGTATAGCTTATCTATGCTACAATATAAACAAATTAATAAAGCATAACTTAATTTGTTATGCTACACAAAACCTCTTGCTTGATCACGAAGTCATCAGTCTTGGGAGATTATCAGACAAGCCTAATAAACCAGGAGCCAGGGATGCCATAGTATCGTGAAAGGATTTCCCTTCGGATGACATCATCCCTGTCTGGTTCTGCTCCTGTGCTGCCCCCATTCTGTCCCTGTTTTTTTCCATTCACGGCTTAAGCCGTTAATAGATCTGCTGTTCCATTTCTGTAACGTAACAATGGTCATGTAAAAAGGTGCACGTTATGCTGGCACGATGCCAGTGTTCGTGGGAGGTCCAGAGTGTCAAAATACTTCCAGATGCCTCCCTTATGCTTAACAGGCCTCCGCTGCCACTGGGATCACCCTCCGATCAATGCTCAATCGCCCCCCATCACCCCTCCCATCGCTGCCTAAGCGCTCCCCCAGCGTCCCCTCCCATCGCTGTTCAATCGCCTCCTAGATTGCCCCCTCCCATCACTGCCCAATCGCCCCCCCAACCACCCACTCCCATCACTGCCCAATTGCCCCTTCCCATCGCTGCCTGATCACCCCCTCCCATCATTGCCCAATCACCCCCAATCACCCCTCCCATTGCTGCCCAATTGCCCCCAATCACCCCCTCCCATACTGCCCAATTGCCCCCCAATCACCCGCTCCCATCACTGCCCAATTGCCCCCTCCCATTGCTGCCTAATTGCCCCCCAATCGCCTCCTCCCATCACTGCTCAATTGCACTCTCCCATTGCTGCCTAATTGCCCCCCAATCGCCTCCTCCCATCACTGCCCAATTGCCCCCTCCCATTGCTGCCCAATCACCCCCTTCCATCACTGCCCAGTTGCCCCCCAATCACCCCCTTACATTGCTGCCCAATAGCACCCCCCCATCACTGCCTGATCACCCCCTCCCATTGCTGCCCAATTGCACTTTCCCATCGCTGCCTGATTGCCCCCTACCATTGCTGCCCAATCACCTTCTCCCATCGCTGCCCAATTGGCCCCCAATTTCCCCCTCCCATCGCTGCCCAACTGCCCCTTCTCATCGCAGCCTAATCACTCCCCAATCTCCCCTCTCATCGCTGCCCAATTGCCTCCTCCCATTGCTGCCCAATCACCCCCTCCCATTGCTGCCTGATCGCCCACCAATCACCCCCTCCCATTGCTGCCTGATCGCCCACCAATCACCCCCTCCCATCACTGCCCAATCACCTCCCAATCATCCCTCCCATTGCTGCCCAATCACCCCCCCATTGCCCTCCTGATTGCTCCCAGCCTGTACCCTTAAATTCCCAGCTCTCCTCTTCTCACGAGAGCAGCTGGGATTACTAACCAGGAAGTGAAAGGAGCTCTAGAGCTCCTTTCACTTCCTGTACTGCCCAGAACAAGTGTGATTCTGGTAAGTCTGAAACTTTTTGGTCTTGTGCCAGGACAGGGGTGGGAAAGGAGATTGCGGGACGGGGATGCTTTTTTTTGTTTCTTGGTGCATTATTTAATGGGACCGAAGCAAAGCCCTTCTTCTGGCAGAAGCCTCAGGTGTAGAGATATGCCAGAGCCACGTCTTGTCAAGCTGAAGGACAAGGCCTCAATGGCAGCAGAACATCAGGCTGTAAATAATTTTAATCACACCAAAGGTTTTGAAGGGTTTGGATTCTATAAAAGAACTTTTATAGAACTGAAGGAACAGAGATTTCACCTCAACATTAGGAGAAACTTTCTGACAGTAAGAGCTGTTTGGCAGTGGAACACACTCCCTCGGAGCGTGGTAGGGTCTCCTTCCTTGGAGGTCTTTAAACAGAGGCTGGATGGCCATTTGTCAGGGATGCTTTGATCGTGATTCCTGTGTGGCAGGGGGTGGCAGGGGGTTGGACTGGATGACCCTTGTGGTCTCTTCCAGCTCTACAATTCTATGATTCTATGATTCAGCATAACTTCAGCTGTGCTACTGCAGGCTCAGGTTTCTCTTAGCCACCTTGGCCAGTTAGGATTTTACTTTTATTTGCAAAAAAGAACATTGTATCTCAATCTTCTCCATAAATCAACCTATTATGGAAAATGTCCCTGCTTAATTATGTAGAAGGCTGTTGTGATTACTTAACAGTAAGTAAATTAATCTTTCAATGATATTTCTTATTGAAAATCACTTATTATAACTTTCCATTTTCTAGGACTGGCATTGAAATCAGGGGCCAACATTCAATCATGGTGAGAACCAAGTCAGATTAAGCTCCCCAGGCAACAAAAATGAAGATATTAGTTCCATAATTTAACTCGGGCTGGGTAAAGTGTTACATGCACCCTACAAAGACTTTTTACAATTTAACAAAGTCTACAGTTTTTTCCTTTTTTTGGTGGTGGTGGGAAGAAATTATTCACTATACCTCCTTACTGTCATATTTGTATATAATTCTTTGGTTCTACAGTTCATTTTAAGGCAATACTAGAGCATAGCTACCAGTTTAATTACTAACAATTGTCTATAAAATCATTAAGACAGGTTAATTATTTTTTATAGCAATCACACAGGCTTCCGAATGCATTGACACAAGCACACAAACCCACTTTAATTCATGGGAGAATGTATACACTTGAAAAATACATACAAAAATATCTCAACTTTAAAAATACTCACAAACATACACACACATCTCTGTGTGGAAAAAAACAACAACCTTTGAAATCTGAGATGGAGCAAGGTTGCAATGAGCTTTCACAGTGAGATCAGAGAACCTCATGGTGGGCAAATTTGACCATTCCTCTGATTAAACACTAAATAATTATTCTAGCTGAAATAATCTAAAAGTATTTATTTCATCTGTATATCCTCTCAAGTTATAATCAAGCAATCAGGTAAATACTATTGTAGCAATAGGAGTGTCACCTTTTGTTGCTGTGACAGATAAACCAAGGAGGAAGGTCAGAATAGGCTTCAGAGTTAGATGCCAGCTGTCTTCAGCAGAGAAAGAAATGACTGCTAGACAGCTCTACAAAGTCCTGACTCAAAGAATAACTATTCCTGTTTTATTGCATGTCTTAAATATTCTGCTTTATTGGATGGCAGTTTGAAACAATGAAACTTGTTCAAAGAGAAATGTGTATTGCTAACACTTTTTTCCTCATCTGATACTCCAAATACAATATAAATTTTTATGAAGGCATCTCAGAACATCAGAGCCTTTGGGAATGCAATGGAGGTTCAAACCCTCGTGTGTCTTCATCACTGAATTTCAGCTAAGGCTTGGATTGAAAACAAGTGACTTCGAAACATATAAAAAAGCTCTCAAGAATATGTGAGCTAGTTGCACTCCCTAGACCCCGATGCTTTGACTAACATTACTCCCTCCCAGCCTACATGTGGTTCATATTCGTCTTAAGGAGAGGTGCATAAGAACAGATATAAGTGTACAGGACATCTTCAATAAGATTGCAACCTTGGCCAAACAAGGTCACTGTTCATATGGAAGGTGTCCTCCATGTACAGGCCTCTTTATGGCTATGTCAGTCATGCATCACCTAGGATACCTGGTTTGCATGTCCACCCATGTCCAGAGACTGTTCCTGATATAGAATCTTAATAACTCCTTCATGTATTTGCTACCCATGGGTACAAAACACATCAGCAAGGTTGGTAAGACCTACCACATAGGCTACAAGTTCAGAACTGAGCCCCAGTACAGAATTCTACAGTCATTTCCATGTTGTAACAATGTACCTATAGAGGTGGGTTTTCTGTTCAACTCAATGGCCCTCCAGCAGATCTCCATTTTTTAAAATTATGAATCATACAGTGGAGGGATGCAGAGTATGCTAACTTTTTTGGAGAGCTGTTATTGATTGTAAGCATATTTTTGAACAAACTATTTATTTTTAATTTATTTTTTTACTAGTGGAAGTAAAGATTGATACAGTAAGTGACATAAATTTAAGCACGATAACTCATTTCAGAATATATCTATTATCTTCCATTATCTATAATGAAAGACCACTGGATTTGAATCAGACACTTCCTTTTTTTTTGACATGCTTCAACATGAGTTCACTAGTTTCATGCTAAATTATGCACCATACTGTTCTCAACATGCCCTATGCTTTGTAGACTGACAAGAAGCTCTGGTTCCTACTGTATGTTAATAAACTGATCGCTGTGTCTTCCTTGATCAAATTGACAATTATATTAAATTTCATGAGGCTCTACTCAAAGGCAAGGCAGACCATTGTTCTCGAGAAAGCTAGGACATCAAACTCAATTCATTGACAGTTACATTGTTATTTCAAAGCAAGTTTTGAGAGTTTTATTGCCAGAGCCCTCTGAAGTCAGCCAATAAATAGAACACATTTCCTGAATTGTAGTTTAATGGAAAATATGTGGGGGGGAGCTTACCACATAATATATGCAGATGGAGCATGTTTTATTATCATGATTGCTATTAGTCCTTATGTTTAGGTAGTGGTGATGTTTCTTGAAGTTTATTCCAATTTATGGTGACCCTAATGTGCACCATTAATTAATTAATCATTATGGTACCTACCTAATTTTACCCTATGACATTTTTCACAAATTTAGGATGCTGGACATAGTCTTTTAAAGGACCAAGCAAAAGGAGAATGTAGCAAAAGAACAAAGTATTTTACATACACAAAAGAATGTGAGCATGAATACATTTAAGTTAGAAATCAGATTATTTCTACTCATCAGAAGAGTGAAATTCCACAAGAGCAAATGCTAAAATCATTTGCCAGGACAAAGAATATGATTAAGTTAATGACAGAGTCAGAGAGAGAGGGAATCAAATTTAATAAATTTGAGAGGTAATATATAATGAACTTTTAATCTGATACTTCAATAATCATATGTCGAATCTTGAAGGATTTGTTTCTGTGGGAAAGGTCTTTATGGATTTGTCCCCATTTTATAAATATCAGAACTGGCAAAAATGCATAAAAAAACTCATTCAGAACGAAAGTGCTACAGTGACAAAAACTATTTCAAACACCTAACAAGAGATCTTTTTTACACATTTATTTTTTTGGCAACCAGATAACAGAAGTTGGAGAAAGATTTGTCTTGAGATTAAATAGGATAACAACTGCTTATTCATTATTTTGCACTACCATTAAAGTATTTGACTATTATTTCAATAAAAAAAACAACAACAACCAGGTATTATTGACAAACATTGGCTGGCTATAGGTAGCCTGCTCTAGTATAAAGATGTGTAAATCAAAGGTATGCACCTCCCACTTAAAATGGCTGTTAGGTCACCTCAGCACAGCAAAAAAATAAAAATAAATAAATAAAAATAAAGCACACAATTGGCAATGTGATACTCCAAAATGCAAAATGGTACTTCTGGCCACTTCATGGTTGGCAAGCCCTCCCTTGCATGTCTGACCAATCAGATTTCCACTTCTGCTCCTCTCTGAGAATGTGCTGTGATTAGAATAGGATGTCCAAATGGGTGACAATGTGCATTTCTACACATTATTTTAAACTCTGGGAAAAGTCACAAAGGCTTTTTCCATGTAGTTTTTTGGGGTTTGGGCCCTCCTCCTTCTGAATAAGATGAATCACCACCGGATCTCATTGGGACAAAAGCTATTCCCTACAAATTCTATGAGGAGTATTTTTACTGTCTAGACAACCCCCCAAACCACTACTTCATGCAATCCTCTTTTTGTAAAACACTATCCTAAATATTTTGGAATAATAGCCCAATGTAATATGCCCATCTTTCAAATTCACTTTTATTTTGATCCTTATTTTTGGAGTTCTAACACTGTTGAATTTTATATGATTTCCTGAAAACTAACATTATTCTTTCTGAAAATAACTACTGAATCAATGGCTGGCATCCTGTTGGTGAATGACAATGATATAAATCAGATGTGCACCATTGCAACTCACTTTTTTGATTGTTTGAGTGGTTAGAATTCTGTTCCAACAACAACCCAACCCCCCCCCCCCAAAAAAATCCCACCTTGTAAGCAGCACAGCCCTTGCTCTCAACATAGTCATTTCTGGTGAGATCAGATGTATTTTCCAGGTATTTCCCTGTAGTTGGATGTGCTGCAAGGACATCATCTGTAGGGAACTCCCAAGGAGTTCTGGAAATCCCTACAGATGCCTGTTGCAGCATGTCAAGCTATAGAAAACTAACTAAACTCACCACTTATCCCCCCATTCTCTGGGGTACATAGCTACATGAAATATGTATGTCTCCCAATGCAAGATCTTGGCTAATGTTTTAAAAAATCTGGATATACCCATCCAAAGCAGACAAAAGAACTTGGTCTCTGTTGCATAAAAATATTTTGTCCTAGAATTCTGCATGTCCATTGGACATGGGTGTCATCTCTCCATGTTTGAAGTAATTTGTGTTATGGCAGGTTGGTAGAAGTGAACATTTGTCTTCAGCGTTTATAACAAAACAGGAATAACATGGGTAACTGCCTTGAAAATGTGAAATGCGAAAAGTGTGAGAACTTATGAGTTAAACTGCATATTGCTACTAAGATTTATTTGTATTGAAAATTAGAAGGGCAAAGTATTTGGTAGTCTTCATAAGATTTGTTCTTTGATGTTGTCCACTATGGTTTCCTGTCCTTTTCTGTAAAGTGAGATTATGGGTAATAAATATGTCATATAAGGAGAGGGGAGCTACAGAGGACATGTCTGGCATGTAGGAGGCTCTAGGTTCATTCGGTAGTTTGTTGTTGTTGTTGTTAACTGCCCTCATGGCAACCCTGTGAATACGACATCTCATTTATATATAATTGATAATAACCCTAACCATTACCCAAAGGGTTTTGCAAGACAATCCCAACCAAACAGAAATGGTTTTGACTGCATTTTCTTGACAAAATTATCAATTGAGACACAAGCAGAATCATGCTACACTGATATAGCTCCACTGAACTGGCCACAATGAAATGTCCTAGACTCCTAGAGGTTACAGAATTCTGACACTGAGTTTGAGCCATAGTAGTGCAACACACTGGGAAAAGTCTTGGGAGAATTTAACTCAGTCAAGTTAGATGATACTGGGCTGGATGTATCAGTGGTCTGACACAATGATCCAGTTCTGACCAAGGAATAAGCAGAGTTTTATTTTTATGTGTGTATGAGGTATGTCTATTAAATAATGAACTTGTGTTTCTACCTTTCAGGCAAATCAGGGAGAACTGATTGTGAACATTTGAGTGATGACCTTTAACATGTCTAAATCTGCATGACAAACATCAACACTCTCGGCCATTCAGTTAATTGTCAGTCATCGTTAGTCATTGTTTAAAGCAGCTTTGTTGTCTGTTGTGTGCTGGAAAAATGCTAAGTTTAAACATCATTCTGCAGCTACTTGAGGCAGACCCCAAAAAAATCATCATTTGTGATGAAAAAAAAATCATCACTTGTGATGAAACCTGGATCTTCCACTATGATCCTGAGACAAAACGACAGTCAATGCACTGGAAAACACCATCATCACCAAAAATGAAAAAAGCATGTCAAAGCAAGTCCACATTCAAAGCCATGTTCATTGTTTGTTTGTTTGTTTATATCAAGGGCATAATTTTTGGCAGAATGGGTTCCAGAAAGCAGAACAGTGAACCAGCATTATTATAAGGAAGTTTTGACAAAGCTGAGAGAAAGAGTCAGAAAAAAAGGCCAGAACTGTGGGAAAATGGTTTTATTTTTCATCAAGAAAATGCACCTGCTCACACAGCACTTTCTGTGAAGCAGTTTTTGGTTGATAAATGCATTACTACACTTGAACATCCTCCATATTCACCAGATTTTGCATCATGCAACTTTCCCCCACCTAAAGTGAAATCAGTGGTTCAAGGAACACATTTTGAGTCAACTGATGCAGTAAAGAAGAATACGGCAGATGTGTTGAAACAACTGAGAGAAACAGATCTGCTCCATGTCTTTGACCAGTGGAAAATGACACTGCGTTAGTGTGTCAGTGTGAACAGGGAGTATATTGAAGGGGACAAGCATTATAATTGTAATACATATAAATAAAGATAGGTTATTGTATCAGGCTCGTTATTTAATAGACAGACCTTTTAAGCCTTAGGTTTCTATGCAACTTCATACCATCTTTTCCTCCAGTTCAGCTGCAAAGAGGAAATGGCAAGCCTTTGCTTCCTATTTCAAATAATCACATTTTTACATTATGTCCAAACACAAAACTGGGATTAATCCTAACTATAGTTTACAGAACCAAGACAGTCTCATAAACCACAGTTGCAGTAAGCTTGCTTATGGATGCTTAACTGCAGTTAGTTAAAAAGAGAAGCAAAAGCTAGTGATCTCCTCATGAGTGTGCCAAAAGCCAAGTTGTGGCAGTGCACATGAGCCAAAGGCAGAGTTAGGCTTCCCACCCCTTAAAATAAAATTAAAATGTTTATTCTTATGTTTGAATGAGGCCACCATAAGACAATTTCTTGTGTTCCAAAAGAACTCTGAAGAAACAACACCAACATGCTAGGAGGAGATTAAATCAGTTTTCTCCTTTCCCTGACAATTTAGCTTTCCATCACTGTTCCCCCCCACCATAGAGAAGCATTTTTTTCCATATAGAAGCATTTTCAACTGAGGCCTTGGTAGTATACTCTGGGAAAAGCTATTTCATATGCTGTTTCTGGTCTGATAGCCAGTAAGTTGTTAAGAGTAACAAAAAGTACAGTAAATCACAAATATTTTGTCTGGTTATTTTGTGATGGTATATTATTATCTACCCCTCTCCATTGATGCCCCCTTGTCAAGGGAGAGAAGCTTATGTACCCTAATGATGTTTTGAGCTATGCTGGTGGTGGCATAATGCCACCGGTAGGGTCTCCCATGCCAGGTCAAAACCAAAGGGTCTGACAAAGAGTGTCAAAGGGCAGGATGGGCTCTCTAGCCTTATGGCAACCATCCTAGGAGAAGGAAAACTCTAATTCCAAACCCGAGCAGATGGTGCTCGTCCAACCCTGTAAGGTCAACCATCTAAGAGAAGGAAACTCTAATCAAACCTATGACCCAAGGACCTCGCTGCTACGTCCATGCTTGCAAGGTCAGCAGATGAACCTTTGGTTTAAAGGGTGAGGCCAGTTCTATGCACACTGCCTTCCACCAGAAAAATGCATTGCACAGGCTCAAAGGACAAATCCAGTTCCAAAAAAGCCCTGTAGTGTTAAGTGAGGGATGAAACGGCAGGTGTAAAGATGTACTGGAAGCTGCAGACCCAACCCTGCATGCAGGCGGTTCAGGACATTGGTCGCTCAAGGTTGACCCGGGAGATGACAGTCTTGTTCGGCAGCATCCTGAACGACCAAGCAGCCTTTTTAAAGGAAAGCACTGCTTGCTCCATATGGAGAGGGGCCTAGAAAAGGTGGTCTAACGAAAGCTCATCCCCAACTACCTGGTAGGCTAGCTGCGGCCAATGGGAATCTTCTGATGCGGTCAAACCAAGGCAAAGAAACAAAGGCCCACACCGGCCTCCAAAGGTGTAAATAAACTGACGCTTGCATGCTGGAACATCAGAACCATGCGAGACTCTGCAGATAGTGGACGGCCTGAGCGTTGTTCTACTCTAATAGCCCATGAACTATCACGGCTTAATATTGACATCGCTGCTCTTAGTGAAGTTCGTCTCCATGAGGAAGGCAGCCTTAAAGAACACGGCGCGGCTACACACTTTACTGGTCTGGCAAACCCAAAACCGAAAAACATCTTTCAGGAGTAGGCTTTATGATTAAAAAGCTCCATTGCCTCCAAACTTGAAACCTTGCCAACAGGACACTCCGATCGCATTATTTCCTTACGCCTCCCACATGTTGTTCTCTTTGGTATATATGCCCCAACTATGCAAGCTGACCCTGTAGAGAAAGACAAATTCTACACAGACCTACGCCACCTCATACAAAAAGTCCCTGTAGAAGATAAAATTATTATCCTTGGTGACTTCAATGCCAGATTAGGAAAGAACTCCGTAGCCTGGAAAGGTGACTTAGGCAAGCATGGTGTGGGAAATTGCAATGATAATGGACGCCTCCTGCTAGAGTTCTGTGCAGAACAACAGCTGACTATTACAAACACAATCTTTCAGCAGAAAGATAGCTTGAAGACAACCTGGATGCATCCCCAATCCAAACATTGGCGCCTCATTGACTATGTTCTAGTCCGTCAGAGAAACATTCGTGATGTCCGTCATACCTGAGTGATGCCCAGTGCAGAATGCCAAATAGATCATCACCTCGTAAGATGTAAACTAAATCTTCATCTCAAGTTCAAACCTAAGAGGGGTAACATCTTAAAGAAGAGACTCCAAGTCAACAATGTTCAACAAGCTACCATGAGAGACGACTTCCAGGCAAATCTGGAAGCAAAACTTGAAGACCATCCTACAGATCCTTCTCTTACAGTGTTTTGGCAACATATCAAAAACAGTATCCTCCAGTCTGCAGAAGAATCCCTTGGGTTCTCCCACAAGAAAAATCAAGACTGGTTTGATAAAAACAACCAAGAGATCCAGGAGCTGTTGGCAAAGAAGAGAACTGCTCACCAGGAATACCTTGCCCAGCCAACCTGCCATGCAAGAAAAGCAGCTTTACACCTCACATGTATTAAACTTCAACAAAAACTCCGAGACATGCAGAACAAGTGGTGGATCAATATAGCAGAAATGACACAACGCTGTGCAGATCTGGGGGATCATAGAGGATTTTATGAAGCTCTTAAGGCAGTGTTTGGATTTACTTATCAGGTCCAAAGGTCCTTATACAGTACAGATGGTCAAACATTAATTACTGATAAAGCCTCTATCCTGAATCAATGGGCTGAACATTTTCAAAGTCTCTTTAGTGCCAACCGAGTAGTCCAAGGCTCAGCTATCCAACATAAGATACAAAAACTGATGAAAAATGAATTGGACACAGCTCCCACTTTGGAAGAGACCCTTAAGGCCATACAGCAGATGAAAAACGGCAAGGCAGCTGGGATTGATGGAATCCCACCTGAAGTTTGGAAACACGGAGGTCATGTACTCCACAGTAAATTCCACGAATTCCTTGTGAATTGCTGGGGAAAAGGGGAACTGCCATCAGATCTCTGAGATGCAGTCATCATCACCCTGTACAAGAAAAAAGGAGCAAAATCTCAAACTATCGAGACATAACACTGCTCTCTCTATTGCTGGAAAAATCCTTGCAAGGATACTCCTGAACAGATTAGTTCCTGCTATTGCAGAAGAACTTCTCCCTGAAAGCCAATGTGGCTTCAGAGCCAACAGGAGTACTACAGATATGGTATTTGCCCTTAGACAACTGCAAGAAAAATGTAGGGAGCAGAACAAGGGTCTCTATGTCACATTTGTTGACCTCACCAAAGCCTTTGACACTGTGAGCAGAAAAGGTCTTTGGCAGATCCTGGAAAGACTAGGATGTCCCGCCAAATTCCTTAAAATGATTATCTTGCTACACGAGGGCCAGCATGGTCAAGTCAGATATGGCAATGCTATTTCAGAGCCCTTTCTAATAACTAATGGAGTGAAGCAAGGTTATGTTCTCACACCAACTTTATTTACAATCTTCTTCAGCATGATGCTCCAAAGGGCTATGGCAGAGCTTGAAGAAGAAGACGGCATCTATATACGTTACCGTACTGATGGTAGCTTGTTTAACTTAAGCCATCTGAGGGCTCACACTAAGATTCTAAACTATCTAGTCCGTGAGCTGCTCTTCGCTGATGATGCTGTCCTTGTTGCCCACACAAAGGAGCAGCTCTGCAGTGCCTAACATCCTGCTTCGCAACAACCGCAGGGCTGTTTGGGCTGGAAGTCAACCTGAAGAAAACAGAAGTTCTTTACCAGCCTGCACCACAGGACGAACACCACCCACATTGCTGTCGGCAAAATCTGTGCTCAAGTCCGTTCAGCAGTTCACCTACCTGGGAAGCATCATCTCCTCAGATGCCAAGATTGACAAAGAGATCGATCACAGATTAGCAAAGGCATATAGTGCATTTCGAAGACTTCACAAAAGAGTGTGGAATAACAAACAACTGAGGCAAAGCGCAAAAATCAGTGTGTATTGAGCCATTGTACTGTCTATTCTCCTGTATGGATCTGAAACATTTTTTTTTAAAAAAAGATATATTTTTATTAAACACAAATTACAACTACAAAAGTTGTAACAATTACAACTAAAAAAACACTACACAACACAAAATAAACACCACATATCATCTACCATAGCTACATTATTTAGAACTACACATACCATCTAATTGACTTCCTACTTCCCAGTTATTGATAATACTTGTTATTCAGTCTTTCTCATTTATGTTATCTTTTACATTCTTCTATTTATGAAAATCTGCAGTGTTCATCATAGAATCATAGAATTGCAGAGTTGGAAGAGACCACGAGGGCCATCCAGTCCAACCCCCCTGCCACGCAGGAAATCACAATCAAAGCATCCCCGACAGATGGCCATCCAGTCTCTGTTTAAAGACCTCCAAGGAAGGAGACCCCACCACGCTCCGAGGGAGTGTGTTCCACTGCCGAACAGCTCTTACTGTCAAAAAGTTCCTCCTCATGTTGAGGTGGAATCTCTGTTCCTGGAGCTTGCACCCATTGCTCCGTGTTCCAGTCTCTGGAGCAGCAGAAAACAAGCCTGCTCCATCCTCAGCGTGACATCCCTTCAAATACTTAAACAGGGCTATCATATCGCCTCTAAAACGTCTTTTTTCCAGGCTAAACATACCCAGCTCCCTAAGTCTCTCCTCATAAGGCATTGTTTCCAGACCTTTCATCATTTTAGTTGCCCTTCTCTGGACACGCTCCAATTTGTCAATATCCTTTCTGAATTGTGGTGCCCAGAACTGGACACAGTATTCTAAGTGAGGTCTGACCAAGGCAGAATAGAGTGGCACTATTACTTCCCTTGATCTAGACACTATACTTCTATTGATACAGCCCAAAATTGCATTGGCCTTTTTAGCTGCCGCATCACACTGTTGGCTCATGTTCAACTTGTGGTCTACTAGGACTCCTAGATCCCTTTCGCACGTAGTCTCATTCAGCCAGGTCTCTCCCATCCTATATTTATGCATTTCATTTTTCCGCCCTAAATGCAGTACTTTACATTTCTCCGTATTGAATTTCATTTTGTTAGCTTTGGCCCAGCTCTCCAGTCTATCCAGGTCATTCTGAATTTTGATCCTGTCCTCTAGGGTATTAGCTACTCCTCCCAATTTGGTGTCATCTGCAAATTTATGCCTCGATACTGAAACATGGGTCACCTATCGCCACCACCTACGACTCCTCGAGCGCTTTCATCAGTGCTGTCTACGCACAATCCTAAATATACACTGGACTGACTACGTGACGAATGTTGCTATCCTTGAGCAAACAGGGATCACCAGCATTGAGGCTATGATATTGAGAACACAGCTGTGCTGGGCAGGGCACGTTTCTAGAATGGAGGACCATCGCCTCCCAAAAATACTACTCTACGGTGAACTCGCCACGGGTCAGCGTAAGAGGGGTACTCCAAAAAAGCGATACAAAGACTCCCTGACACAACATCTCAGGCTCGGCCAAATTGATCACCAACAGTGGCCTGCCCTGGCCTCACATCGGGAGGCATGGAGACGCACTATCCACAATGCTGCAGCCTTATTTGAGAACTCACGACGAACAAGTCTTGAAGAGAAACGACAACGCAGAAAGAATCACAACCCAAAAACATCACCCAAGGAGACCTTCTGCTGTGTTTTCTGCAACCGGACTTGTTTATCTCGGATTGGCCTTTTTAGTCATCAGCGTGCTTGTAGGAAGCGCAGGATGAGTCCTTCCTAAATCTTCGTTTGCGAAGAAAAGCCAGAGAGAGAGACAGAATATTATCTAACCAATGTACTCTATTATATTGTCTATATTTCTTTTTTCTGCCTTTCTATATGTCTTTCATAAATGCAACTGCTCCAAATCACTTCCATTTGATACTAATACAGCATATTCAGCCATTAATTATTCTATAAATCAAAACATTTTAAAACTCTACATGGCTTCAAAACTTTAAAATGAATGTCACATTAATGAAAAGAACAATCTTTTCTTATTTGACACTCAGAATTCTTGGTCCTGCTACACCTTTTATTAACACCTAGCAATAAAATCAGCATTGACATAACCATGAGACACTTTTGCGCTTTTGTTTAGATAATGAGACTTCCCCTTCCCCATCTTTTCCGGCCTCTATAGTTTTTATAAGCTCTAAAATATGATGGTGGAATAATAAAAAGGTAAAGAATGTATAATAAAATGCAAAGATGTAACACGGAGCACTAAACTCAGGATTGTCTTTCCCATCACCATGTACAGATGTGAAAGGTGGACAGTGAAGAAAGCTGATAGGAAAAGAATCAATTCATTTGAAATGTGGTGTTGGGGAAGAGTGCTGAAGATACTGTGGGCAGCCAAAAAGACAAACAAGATGGGTCTTTGAACAGATCAAGCCAGAGTTCTCACTAGAAGCCAAGATGACCAAAGTGAGGCTGCTGTACTTAGGTCACATCATGAGAAGAACGACTCTCTAGAATTGTCAATAATGCTAGGAAAGGTGGAGGGAAAAGGAAAGAGAGGAAGCCCACACCCAAGTGGATAGATTCGATCAGAGTGGCCATGACCCTTAATCTGCAAGACCTAAGCTGGGCAGGGGGTCTTGGAGAGATCTTATTTATGGGGTTGTCATGAGCTGAAGTTGACCCAAGGGCAGTTAACAACAACAAAGAATATATAAAGTAAAGAAGCCTACAAAGAATCTCTCATAAATCCTATGATTATAAAGAACAAAAAGATTATTTCAAATAAGCAAAACTATGAATCAAGATTAGTGGTTCTAGCGGACTACCTTCAAATGGGTGGGTGGATGGGGCCTTAAGATCTCTTGTTTAGGAATATGGTGGCTCTAGGTTAATATTCATCTATGTGTCTGCCTTTTGATAAACTGAAAGGAATGGCATAAGCAAATGGGTGTGACTGGCTGCTAAGTAAAATCACAGCGGTTTCCAGAAAGACCTGAAATGAAGCTATTATTATTCATGACTGCACTGTCTTACCTAAGCTCCCTCCGTTCTTTTTCCTAATCTCTCCACCTAGCCTGCCTCTCCATTTACCACAGTCTAAACTCAGGAAATGATTTAATCACATGCACATCTTCATCATTAACATACTTGAGGGCATGCTTGAACTTTTAGGCATGTGCTTAAATCTTCTGTAATGCTTATGTGCCTTTCTGAACTGAGGCCATCCTAATTACTAGATTTGCTTGGGAAATCAACTTAGGCAGACCAGGGTCAGAAATTTCAGTGTCCCCTTGCTGCTTCTACCCTTTGCAGGAATTCAGGTGAGATTTGCCCTTTCTGCACATGCATAATAATAATAATAATAATAATAATAATAATAATAATAATAATATAAATGCAGCTTGATTCTGGCCTTAAAATCAGATGAAAGTTTCCATCATTCTTATCTGTGCACTTGATGGTGGTGGTGAGGATGAGGTTCTGCCATTCATTGTTAGAAGGAAAAAAATGTCTACGTTGTATAAAATGGACTGTAGTGGGCGAGGGGAATCCCTAGGCATATCACTATGTAATACTCTAGGTTGAACTCGCCACGGGTCAGCGTAAGAGGGACGCTCCAAAAAAGCGATACAAAGACTCCCTGAAACAACATCTCAGGCTTGGCCAAATTGATCACCAACAGTGGTCCGCCCTGGCCTCACATCGGGAGGCATGGAGACGCACTATCCACAATGCTGCAGCCTTATTTGAGAACTCACGACGAACAAGTCTTGAAGAGAAACGACAACGCAGAAAGAATCACAACCCAAAAACATCACCCAAGGAGACCTTCTGCTGTGCTTTCTGCAACTGGACTTGTTTATCTCGGATTGGCCTTTTTAGTCATCAGCACGCTTGCAGAAAGCGCGGGATGAGTCCTTCCTGAATCTTCGTTTGCGAAGAAAAGCCAGAGAGAGAGAGAGAGGATGTCCAATGGTTACATGGTAGTTGTACTGGATCCAAACATTTCCTCTGCAAGTGTAAGTTCTGTTGCAAAATTATTAATTTCCTTTGCTGGATATACTCCACACTGAGTAAGGTTTCTATGCCAAACTACTGACCTTATCCCAGTTTAGAGTGTTGTGTAGAGGGTGGTTGCATTAATAGTTGATTCCCAACAATAATTTTTGTAAGTTTGGTTGTTGCAACACTATAGCAGCACTAGTCCTGTTCTGTGGCAAATGCGCACCACATATTAATACTTTTTTTCAATGCTTGTGTCTCCTCCTCCTCCTGCTGTATCTCCTCCTCCTCCCTTCCCTCTTATTTGATTGTAAAGCACCCACAATATTCTAGACACAGTGCAAATATTGAAAGAGAAGACAATCCTTGCTTACAGGATCACAGTCAAATGGATATGACATCAAAGGAAAAAGGAGCGATGAGGGAAGACCAAAATAATCAATACAGTTCTGTTCCTGGCCAACAGATGGGGCCAGGTTGCTTTCAATTGGACAAGGCAAGTTCCCCGAAGTTAATGCTTCTCTGTTGTAATTGCAGTGGGGCTCTAGCTTGGTTTGTTCCTTGCCATGATTTTGTTTTGTGGGGTGGGAGGCAGTAAGTGCAGTCTCTCCCAGGGGCCCTTGCTCTCCTGGCAGATAGATGAGGCCACTCATCTATGGTGGCTTTTAGCTCTCCCATCCCAGGGCAAATGATCTGGAGTTAGGGATGTAGGACTTTTTTAAATGGGGGGGGGGAAACCAAGGAGGTCAGGAGAAGAACGGTGTTGTCGCATTTACAGAGCCCCATTTCAGATGATTCCATCCTCCTCTGTCCTCCTCCCGACCTTCCCCCACACTTCCTCTGTGCTGCTCGTGCCGCTTTTTATTGATGCAGGACGGGGGAAGGTCGGGAGGAGGTTGGGAGGAAGACAGAGGAGGATGGTGTCATCTGAAACAGGGCACTGTAAGCGTGACAGCCCCATTCTTCTCCCGATCTCTTCAGGTCCCCCCCCCATTTGAAAATGTCCCTACAAATCTGTCAGCTTCATTTTCATTGTGTTTTCAAAAATCCCACAAGCACACTCATCCCACCCATGTGCTGTACTAGATTATGAATTTTTTTCCTTCTCACACAGGAATTTAGCACAACTGTCAAATATACACATTTTGTAGTCATGTTCATTTCCTTGTACTGTCGTCCCTCCATATTCATGGGGGTTAGGGGAGCAAGACCCCCATGAATATTAAAAAAAAAACCACACAAAAATATACGCAAATATTGGTGGGGGTGCGCAAATGAAACACCCTGAGGGATGATGGGAGAAAGGCTTGTAGCCCAGCAGCTGCTGCCGCAACCCAGCCCACCTAGGCCTTCCAGGCCTCTGCCGCCACCACCACCCAGTGGTGACCCATCTTCACCACCATGGCCCCGCCACCATGTGCCCTGTCACTGCCACCATGCTCCCGCCGCTGCTGCTTAAATTGGCTTTCGTCCCTTGTGTATGTGAGGGACAAAAGGTGATTTAAGTGGGGTGCTCACTGAGCAAAGTGCCTGCGCTTTGCTTAGTGAGTGCCCCACTTAAATTGGCTTTCATCAAGGGATGAAACCGAGCACCGCTTTCAGTGGTTCCTGTGGCTTCCATCCGGTTGGGAAAAGAGAGGCAAGCCTGAGCCTTTCCCACCCTAACCAAATAGAAGCTGCAGGAGCAGCCACTTTCAGCGGTTCCTGTGGCTTCCATTCGGTTGGAGGTGAGAGGCAACCCGGAGCCTTTCTCACCCCAACCGAATGGAAGTCACAGGAGCGGCTGCTTTCAGTGGTTCCTGCAGCTTCCGTTCGGTTTGGGCGGGAGGCAAGACTGAAGACTGGCCGCATTCAGCGACTTTGCCCTGAATATGGCCATTCCTCGGGGTTCAGCCCAGGGAATGCTGCAGGTTCAGGGCAAAGCTGTGGAACGGGCTGCATTCCTCGGGCTTGGTGTCCCACCCTCAAACAGAATGCCGTACCTCCGGTCCTCCACGATGCTGCCGCCAAGCACTTGGAGGCTCAGTGGCTTTGCAGTGGGGCTTTCCTCTGGTTTGGCTCCACTTCCCAAACACATTCTCTGGAGGAGGGGGGAGGAGCTGAGGATTTGCACAAATAGGTGGAATTGCAAAACTCAAAGCCACGAATATGGAGGGACAACTGTATATAATTCAAAAAGAAACAGAAAAAGAATTACACTTGCAGTTTCCTCTTGATGAATTGTCCATGAATCAGACACTTAATCCCCCTCTGAGTAAATGCAAATTTCTTTTCCTTCCAGTAGCAACTGGAGACTTCCATGTCAGTAGGGCAGTGAATCTGCTGAGTTTTAGCATGAATGTTAAAGTTTAAGGTGCTGAACTCCATCCCCAACATAGGTTCGACACCTTGGGTAACACTCTTAAAAGTTCAGGCTAAAACCCAGACTGGAGACACCACTCACCACTGCTTCCCTTCCCAATTGTAGCTGACTGGTCTTTTGAGCTGGGGAGAGTGATGGGAAGCAAGACTTTTGCAACCACTCCTGAGGAAGAACAGCCAGTGTCGGGCCACTCTCATGGCCTCCTAAGAATCATAAAATCAGAGTTGGAAGAGACCAAAAGGGACATCCAGTTCAACCCCCTGCCATGCAGGAATACACAAAGCATTCCCAACAGACGGCCATCAAGCCTTTTCTTAAAATCCGCCAAAGAAGGAGACTCCACCACACTCCAAAGCAGTGCATTCCACTGCAAACCACTCTTACTCTCAAGAATTTCTTTCTAATGTTTAGGTGGAATCTCTTTTCCTGTACTTTGAGTCCATTGCTCTGCATCCTAGTCTCTGGAGCAAACAAGCTTGCTCCATCCTCAGTATGACATCCCTTCAAATATTTAAACATGGCTATCATGTTACCTCTTAACCTTCTCTTCTCCAGGCTAAACATACCCAGCTCCCTAGTCATTCCTCATAGGGCATGGCTTCCAGACCTCCCACCATCCTGGTCGCCCTTCTCTGGACACGTTCCAGTTTTTCAATATCCTTCTTGAATTGTGGTACCCAGAACTGGACACAATATTCCAGGGGAGGTCTGACCAAAGCAGAATAGAGTGGCACTATTACCTCCCTTGATCTAGATACTATACTCCTAAGAAACAGCCTGAGGTTCATCCAGGATCTTCTGTAGTGTGTACTAGGCCTAAAAAGAAAGAACGACAACAAAAATGAAAAATCAAAACCAAAAGTGACCAGAAATCCAGTTTTGTTTTCTGGATTTGTGGGAAGTTTCAGTATTTGGGTGCGTATGTGTGTGCATGCCTTTCAAATCATTACCAACCTTTGGTGACCCTAAGGCAACCATACCATGGGATTTTCTGTTGGGGTGGCACAACCTGTTTCCATGTAAAACAACCACTCTTAGAGGCTTCTAGGAGGAGAAGAGCATTTTGTGGCCATTTTTCTCAGCTGGGAAGTACCCGGGGGGGGGGGCACTGGGGCTACAAAATGGCCTTGGTGTGCACTTCATCTACAAACCACATTTTGCCTGCTTTAAAATTCATTGGAGGAAGAGGTTTCATGGTGTCATTTGTGTGGTGTCATTACAGGGCAAGGGGCGAACAGAGAATAGACATTGAATGGAAGTACTGTACATAAAAGCTACAATATGCTTCTGGGGGACCAAATTAAAAGTAACCATTTCAAAGAGTGAAGGAGGAGTGGTTTCTTGTCCTGGGATGAATATGCTTCTTTCTAGGGAAGACAGTCAAAGAGGCCAAGAATCCAGGTTGATCACCGTAAATGAAACAGTTGATATTCCACTTTTCTAGACCAATAGGCCAACCTTTCTGTTTCCTCCAAAATAAATCAAAGTGCCGAAGGCTTCAGCCTTGAAGAACAAAGATACAAGTTATACAACTTATAACAATAAGGCTTTTAGAAGCTACTTAATGTGCAGTGTAGTATTTAACATAACAGTAAAAAAATATTTAATAAATATACCACTTATTGTAGCAGAGGCATTTCCCCTCTTGAGGTTGATAAGCCCTGTCAGAAGCTTCTGTCAAAAAAGGAAATGTTTTTCCAGTGGTTGCACAAACAGAATAAACCAAAGAAATAACATTATTTCAGATAAATGATCAATCTCTCCATAGTCCTTGACACTCATTTCAAAGAAGATTTCTGCTGGTGTACACCAGGAAGTCTGCCATGCATGTAATAGAATCAAAGAGGTCCATTATAGTCCCAAATTGGCATGATCTCTGTTTATCTTTGAACTCACTTTCTTCAGCAGCAGGTCCAGCACCAGAGTTCTCAGAAGCTTTAAAAATTCAAGAATTTCATTATTATATGACAGAGCAATTTCCCCTCCATTCCTGTAAACATTTGTTCCAGGTGAGGTTTTACTGAATAAAACTCATGAATGCTACAGTGACTTCAAGTATAGCAGCACTGAAACTGAGATTAATTTTGAATTTCACCTTTAAGATATTTCTGCCCCCAGTACTTTTTTAAATCTACAATTTCCCCAGCCTCAGCAACCAATACTTATAATTGCAGCTTTTGACTCCATGAGTGCGTAAGTATTTGATTCAATACAGCTGATTATAAATGGATGTTTATTATTTTCTTATTTATTAGACCTCTAAGCATGACTGGAAATTAATGGTCAAGATCCTGCATTGGGAGATGTAGCTATGACAATGAAGTTCCATCCTTGTAGCTACGTCTCCCTATGAGACACCCCTGCCCAAACCTACCTTAGAGGCTAGGTAGTTCCACCAACCTAGGGATTTCCAAAGTAATGGGGAATGGAGCAGTGAGTGATGAAGCATCCAGCCCTCTCCCAACAGTGAGTCACTTCATGATGGGCAGCTGTGACAGGACCTCACAGGAGTCCCTCTGCATGCCTGTTGCCTTGCTGTCCGGAAAGGGCTGGATACTTCTTCATTCACTTCCCCATTCCCACTTCCGAAATCCCTACATTGGTGGGACTGCCTGGCTTCTAAGTTAGGTGTCTGTGGGGTCTTTTCATTATTGCAATGGTGCAAAGAACATAAACCTGAAGTCCAAAATTTATGATATACACCTGATTTATGGCATCATAAATATTGAACAGGATACCAGACAATATTCATAGTCTGATGACTAGATGGTTTGCTAGATGGAGATGTGGCTAGAGGTGCTGCCAGGACTGGCTCCTTCCTTGCCACTGCTAGTGCAGCATGGGAGAGAACCCAAAGGAAGCAGGAGCAATTGCCAATTGCTTTTTAATTCTTTTTTGAAATTTTATTTTACATTTTGAAAAGCCACAACTGCTGTTGCCCTTGCTGCTGGTCCTTCTCCTCCAAGCATTATCCCTGTTGCACAGCAGTGGGAAGAAGGGGGAGGCTCCAGAGCACCCTGCTGGGCTCTCTCCCTCCCCTCTCCTGCATTGTCTGGTCTCCCCACTACAGCCCTGGGATAAGCATCTCCATCCCAGAGGGGCTGACAGAGCTGCTGCAAGGCTCCACCATTGAGGTGTTGAAGAGCCAGACAGGGCACCTGCTGGAATTTGCCTTCCAGTGCTTTCGGTGTCTCAAGGTGGAGGCAGTTGCCACTGCTGCCCAGAGGAGGCACTGGGAGGGGGGAACTGGTTGCTTCCATGCCACCTGGGCGAGGTGAGACGGGGAGCTGCCTTCTGCAGCAGCTCCACAGGAGCCCATGCAGACCAACCCTGAGGGTGGCCAAGGTGATGAGGACAGCATACCAGAAGAGTTTGCAGCCCCAGTGATAACCCAGTTCACCAGACAGGCATCAGGAACCATGACTGAGAACAGGTGGAGCAGAATGGACTGAAGCCACCAGTTTGCCTCACAATATCTGCAGCCTGCCTGAAGGATCAGACAAACAGTGATGGAAAACCAGGTTCCCATCTGCTTGTTTCCTTTACCTGCCATGTAAATTAGACACTATTAGGTCTAAATGACCAGCGGAGGTGGTGGTGGTGGTGGTAGAATGATGGTGGTAGAGAGATAGGAGGAAAAAGGTACCAGATGTTCCCAAGGTGGCACCGCACTGTGGTTGGTGATGGCCTGAGGTACTAGGGCTCCATTGAGCATTGCTTTGGGGTGAGTGGAGAAAACAACAACAGCAGTTGGAGGTCAACATGGGACAAGGGAAGGGGAGCCAACTGCCATTTCAATGTGGTGGCAGGAGGAGGCAATGGGATGAGAGGATGAGAGTTCGGAAGGACGAGAGTTCAGAAGAACTCGGCATTGCCTCTGCCTTCAGGCTGGGAGGAGGCAAGAAATTGCGAAGGGCATATCTCCTACACTGACCACAACTTAAAGACTTTTGCTGAGGAGACAGAGGAGATTACCAGACGGGAACAACAACAAAAAAACTGTTCCCGTCCTGCAATCTCCTCTTCTGCCCCTGTCCCAGTCCTGTAACAATAAAAAAGAAAATAATTCAGACCTACCTTTAGTGGCATCACAGGGCAGTCCAGGAGTGAATGGAGTCCTAATGGAGCTCCATTCATTTCCTGGTTTGAAATCCCAGCTGCTCTTGCGAGAAAATGAGAGCATGGAAAATTCAAAAATTAAAGGAAAATAAAAGACAACAAGTGATGGCAAGCACAAAAACACACTTAAAACATTCCAAGTAACCCAGAGAGGATACAAAAAAGTGTGTCACTTACCTGATCTCACCAGGATGTGTTCTGGCATGGACCTCCCATTGACATGAGGATTGCACTAGCGAAACAGGCCCCATTTTACTTGCACGAGCCTCCATTACAGAAATGGTATTGGGGGATCCATTGACAGCTTAGCACACCAATAAAAAGCAGCGCCAGCAGAACGACAGAAGCATGGGTGCATAACGAGAGGGAAACAACATTTTCCTGAAAAGAAGCCCTTTAGCGATCTCCTGGCATTGTTTAGTGCATCTGATAATCTCCAGGCTAAAAGTGCCAAGCAGCAATTGGGCAGCAGCAGTAGTAAAGGCAGAGGATCTCTCAAAGACAATGACAGTGGTGGCATAGCTAACACTTGTTAGTACTGTTCAGAGGGAAGTATGGTAAACTCCCTTTTGAAGTTCAATTCTTTACCATGTTAACCCTATGATGAGACAATCCAAAATGAAACAAGAGGTATGCCAGAAGATTAAACTCCCAGGTCAGATGGCACTCAACAACCTACTGGGTACAGCAGAGGACAACTATGAGTAGCACTGGAGCTAATGACACAAATGGACTCAAGAGAAAAAGAAATTCAGCTGCTGGTGAAAGGAAAGTCCAAACTGCACAACTCATATTACAGGAACACAGAATACAAAAAGCATGAATCAATGGAAATTAGACATAATAAAACAAGAAATTGAACATATAAACATTGCAATATTTGGGTGAGCCACTTTCCTATGCCATTGTATATAATGGGACTTAAGCATCCATGGATTTTGGTATCCATGGCAGTGGGGGTGTCCTGGAACCAAAGTCCAGCAGATACCAATGGCACACTGTATGTAATTTTAAAGTAGACAATGAAGACATTGAAATGGTTAAAGATTTACATACCTTGGCTCAATCATTAATCAGAGTAGAGACTGCAGTCAAGAAATCAGAAGAAGACAAAGACTTGGAAGGGCAACTATGAAGGAACTAGACAAGATCCTGAAATGTAAGGATATATCACTGAATACTAAAGTTAGGATGGTCCATGTTATCGCACTCCCCATTTCTGTGTGGTTGTGAAAACTGGACAGTAAAGAAAGCTGATAGGAAGAAAATCAACTCATTTGAAACATGCTGCTGGAGAAGAGTTCTGTGGATAACATGGACTGCTAAAAATAAAAATAAATGGATATTAGAGCAAATCAGGCATGAACTCTCCCAAGAAGCTAAGATGACTAAACTGAGGTTGTCGTACTTTGGCCATACTATAATGAGAAGACATGACTCACTTAGAAAAGATAATAATGCTTGGTAAAATGGAGGGCAGTAGGAAAAGAGGAAGACTGCATTCCTGGGCCCAGTGCTATTCAACATCTTGATCAATGACTTGGATGAGGAAATTAGGGGCATACTTATCAAATTTGCAGATGACACCAAATTAGGAGGAGTAGCTAATACCCTAGAGGTCAGGATAAAAATTCAAACTGACCTGGATAGACTGGAGAGCTGGGCCAAAGCTAACAAAATGAAATTCAATATGGAGAAATGGAAGGTACTGCATTTAGGGCGAAAAATTGAATGCATAGATATAGGATGGGAGACCTGGCTGAATGAGACTATGTGCGAAAGGGATCTAGGAGTCCTAGTAGACCACAAGTTGAACATGAGTCAACAGTGTGATGCGGCAGCTAAAAAGGCCAATACAATTTTGGGCTGCATCAATAGAAGTATAGTGTCTAGATCAAGGGAAGTAATAGTGCCGCTCTATTCTGCCTTGGTCAGGCCTCACCTAGAATACTCTGTCCAGTTCTGGGCACCACAATTCAAAAAGGGTATTGACAAATTGGAGTGTGTCTAGAGAAGGGTGACTAAAATGGTGAAAGGTCTGGAAACATGCCTTATGAGGAGAGACTTAGGGAGCTGGGTATGTTTAGCCTGGAAAAAAGACAGTTAAGAGGCGACATGATAGCCCTGTTTAAGTATTTGAAGGGGTGTCACATGGAGGATGGAGCAGGCTTGTTTTCTGCTGCTCCAGAGACTGGAACACAGAACAATGGATGCAAGCTCTAGAAACAGAGATTCCACCACAACATTAGGAGGAACTTTTTGACAGTAAGAGCTGTTCGGCAGTGGAACACACTCCCTCGGAGCATGGTGGGGTCTCCTTCCTTGGAGGTCTTTAAACAGAGGCTGGATGGCCATCTGTCATGGATGCTTTGATTGTGATTTCCTGTGTGGCAGGGGGCTGGACTGGATGGCTCCCGTGGTCTCTTCCAAATCTACAATTCTATGATTCTATGATTGTATGACTCTGTCTGCAAGACCTGAGCAGGGTTGTTGATGATAGCATGACATGGAGGTTTCTTATTCAAAAGAGCTGACTTTAAGGTAGTTAACAACAATAACAATCTCACAATGATGTTATTAGGGTAAAGAAGATAATAATATTATGCTGTTACCTTTATGCTAATTGCTGTATCTTATATATGTCACATATAGATCAGAGTCCTACATGGTCTGGCCAGAAACTAATTCTCCACACCTCCCTGTCCCCACCAGAAGGCAATTTCTAAGCACTAAAGTACACTGCCATAGCTATTTACTAGCGCAAGGGGAAAGGTATCATGAAATACTGAGGCAAAATCCAGCTGCAGTTCTACAACAGGGAGAAAACATTTGATTTTTCCCTCCCAGGTCTCCAGGGATATTATCTTCTTCCAACTGCAGAACTGCAGCTGAGTGTTTCTTGGGCATCTCTCAGCCAGTAAATGGAAGAGGCACTAAAATCTGGTGCTTGGAAGTTGCTAGAGGGATGGGGATGAAGTTGAAGGTTCATTAACCCCCCCCCCAAAGGGCATATGTGCACATAATTGTGGGATGCACATGAATATATCCATCTGGCAAATGATTTTACTGCCATAGGGCTTATCTGCATGAGTCAGGACATGCCATCTTCCCACTGGTGTATCTAGGCCATGGATCAGGCCTGCTGTTGTTCCCCTGTTCTCTTCATGGAACAGAAGGAAGATCTGATCGGCACCCCGGCCTGCTGCTGTCACTGCCATTTCTGTTGTTTTCTTGGAAATCAGAAAGGCGCCCCGCAACATGAGGCCAAGTCCCCCTGCATGTGTTTAGCCTTTGTCATAAGCTGCAGGGCTCCTTCCTGCCTTCCAGGAGAGCCAGGGAGACCTGTAGCAGGAGTGAGGGCTGGCCTGCCAGTGGAAACAGAGTAAAGTAGCTATATTTTAAACACATTTATTGGGCCCTACCCTGTTTCCCGCCCATCTTTCCCCTGTATCTGCCCTACGGGCGGTGAGGATTGCTCAGGGGCAAAACAGGGCTGCTTCTTCAGGACTGTAGGGCTCTGAGACCCAGTATATTGCCTGTGTAGACAAGCCCATAGTCTACCCACTTACCTAGAAGTAAAGCCCATTGAATGAAGAGGCACTGGCTTCTGACTAAACATGCATAGGACATACACACACACTTCCCAAACAGGAAAGATCACTATAATGGCAAGGCTCACATTGGAAAGAGTACTTGGAAATGCACCATCTCAAAGCTCTGCTCTAAAGAACATGATCAAGGACTCAATTTTACAAATTGAAGGTTGCTTGAAAGTGAGGAGGGAAGCAAATATTAATCCAATTTCAGAAACAGGCTTTCATCTACAACACTGCCAATTCACTACCTACCCATCAACAAAACACTAGATAAATAAACACAGCAATGAAGCAGCAAGATAGATGTGAGAACAGATGAGATTAGGTTCTTCCTGAGTTACATTCTATGCACATGTCAAAGCTAAGTATACCATGAGAGTCCTGAAACTCCTTTATATCATGTCCATAGGGAAGGGTCTTTTGAAAAAAAAAACACAACAACAACAGAGACAAGCATGAGTGAATGCCATGTCTGGACCTGTTTCCACCCTGATTTTATCTTATTTTACCATGCTGCAATTACTTCTCATTTATAAACTGCAGCCTTAAGCATTTATAGTCTAAAAGAGCTCTGTAACAAAATATTTGACTTCAGTTGGATCTCACGGAAAAAATTCCATAAAATAAAACAGGCTGCATATTATCATCATGATCTTTCTGTTTATGAGAATACAGCACCATTCCCAAAGGATTCCTGCCCTGCCCCCAAGCTGTTTCTTCCTTATCTGACCTCTACAATATATGCATTCCATATTGCATGAGGCACAGATATCAAGCAACCCCCCCCGCCACCGTGCTCACCCTGTATTTGCAGCAGTTGACACACATTTTCAACGATCTGCATCTTCACCAGGGTTTCTGCAAGAAACTCTGAATCTGGAAGATTTGTGGTTTGCTCTGCATTTGAGGGAGAAATCTAGATTTTTGGCTGTGTGGTGGCTTAGGAGTAGCTTCGGAGCAAACCTGAGGGATGGTGGATGGGACTCCATTCTGGCTCTTTTGTTTTATCCCCCCCCCCGATTGTGTGCACATCTGGATAAGTGTATGCCCACTTATACAATAATACAGTATTCTGGAACAACATATATTTGCTTATTCACATGCCTGAGCAAACAGAAAAAAAATCCAGAACAGCCTTAACCATGTGGCTGGAAATAGTATGCTAGGACACGTGATTAGCATAAGAGCACCCTTTTACTCCAACATAGCTTACAGTGTAGTGGTAATCTACAATTGCACAAACAAATGTGTGTGTGGCATTTATGGGGCTAATTGGATTGATGAAATCCACCATGGTTACAAGGTACGGTAGGTGTGAGGTTTCCTGCCAGTGTAGACAAGCCACTGATCAGTATGTGATGGGGTGGACAGACTAGATGGAATTATGAGACAAATCAAGCCCTAGAAGTATCCTATTGCATTGTTTCCATGTGCATCCATAATTTCTCACATTTCTCATGATGGGAATTCTTCACATGTGGGTGGTTGAGTTCTCATGACAAGAAGGATCATGTTCATACCAATGAAAAACATAAGACATGTTCCAGCAGTTATTTTACATACCACAGTTGAAAAACCCACCTTTCTCAATATCACATTTATTGGAATCCATGGTGTGGTAACAGCTGGTATTACTTGAAACAGAATTGCAAAGAATAATCTGTCATGACAAGACCAAGAAAATACAAAGTGGTTGTTTTAAGTCATAGGTATATGAATGGATATGTAACCAATGAAATAAAGTCAGCCCAAATGGTATGTTGCTCCACTCCTTAGTTTTTTTAGTGTTTTCATCCCCCCCCTCCTTATGACAATGATAAACTGCATCCAGACTTACTTAGGGTTTGTCTAAATGGTGAAAATACTCCTCATAGAATTTGAGGAGAATATCTTTTGTCTAAATGGGACCCCATGGCGATTTGTCATATTCGGAAGGAGGGGTTGAAAAACACCATATACTGAGTGGGAAAAACTTTGTGGCTTTTCCCAATTTTTTAAAAAAACTGCAAGGGAAATGCATATTCCTGCTTGCTGGGACAACCGATTCGGATTGCAACACATTCTCACCGAGATAGAAGTGGATTGCTGATTGGTTGGACGTGTGCAGGGGGCAGAGCTGGCCAGAAACGAAATGGCTATAACTGCCATGTTGAATGTTTGCGGTAGCGATCATGCACTGAGGCAATGAAATGGGGTTCTTTAAAGCTTGTTTAAGTGGAAGGTTGCACTTCGGCACCTTGGATTTACTTTTTTAAAAAAATACTGTTTGGTGATGGCAACCTGGGTAGAATAAAAACATGAGTAATTCACTCACACCCACCATCTCAATTCACAGGCATGCCCATGTGAACATCAAACATGGATAGCTTCGCATACCTGTGATCTTGCCAAAAAAACGTGGAGACAAATGGATGCTGCTGCAGATTGGCTTTGCTGCACACCAATCCACATTTTATTGCCTCATATAGACAAACGCAAAGTTCCTGAATTTTGAGGCTTTCACACAGTTCAAACCTGAACAGTGTCTCTTCTCTGAATTGAAATGAAAAGAAAGAGAGTGCTGAATTTGGATTTTTAACATTTTCTGCATTTCTCTGATGTCAACAGCAAATCTGGACTGCAAACAAAAAAACTGATCCTTTGCAAGATCCCACACCAATGTTATGGAGGGGGTGCTGTTAGTACTCATTGCACTTTATGAGACTAGTGATCACATGTCCAAACATTGGACTATTCACACCTATTGGCCTCACACTGCTTTCCCCCTTTCTTTCACTGTACTGGAGCATACATGGATATTATTTTTCCCAAACAGCTACATTACTACATTAGCAGTGGACAAATGTGACAAATGCTGAACAAAGGTTTAAGACTAGACAGATACTTTAAATTAATGACTGGTTTTTTGGAATAAGATTCTGTTATCATTGCATAGCTGTACACAGTTACAGTACTACTCATAATGGAAAAGGGCACAACAATTTGCTTTTATGCACAATAAAACGCATTATTAAGAGCTTTTACAGCCATTTTATCATCATAAACTAATTATGGAGATTTTCAGCCTCTACCATTTACATGGAAAATTCAGCTCAATTATTAAGGTAAGGAAATGATCAGAATGTTTCCAAATAAAAAATACTCTCTCTGTGTGTGTTGTGTGTATGTGTGTCTCTCTCTCTGTGTGCATGTGCCTTCCAGTTCCCTGTTGCCTTATGGTGACCCCATTAATTTCATAGGGTTTTCTTAGGCAAGGATTTCTCTAAAGTGATTTTGTCAGATCCTTCCTCTGAAATATAGCCACAGCACCTGGTTTTCATTGGTGGTCTCCCATCCAAGTACTAACCAGAGCTGACCCTGCTTAGGTCTCAAGATCAGAAGGGATCTGGTGCCTTTAGGGTATTTAAGCCCAAGAAATACTCTACTGTAGAGGAATTTGTAATACATAGTAATAGTACTAATGAATGGACATTACATTGGAATAAAACAGCATTGAAATTAAGCACATCTGGTACAAGTACCACTAGGGCTTTTGTAAGCAATGGCACACCAGTTTATGTGCATCAATGGAGGCTCTGTATGCAAAGGGCTTTTCAATAATGTCCACAGAGCTCACTTAGGCATTTTCAGGGTGTTTCTTCTGCACTGCACAGTTACATCAGTTTCATACTACTTTAAGTCTCCTGGCTTCATCCTAGGGAATCCAGGGATTTGTAGCTGGCTGAACCACTTAGGATTTTCTGCCAGTGAGTACTAGTGCACTCCTATGAACTACAATTGAGGAACCATTTGGGTTAAACAAAATGACACATTACATTTATCATGGATTTAGAAGAGATGTTCCTCCAAGCATATCTACTTATCTATCATAACACAGGATTTTCCTTACTGGTACACCTTGAATTTAGCTTGCCTCATTCTTTCATTGGTCTTTGAAAAGTAAACACAGGCTTAAGTTGCAAGCCTGATTTCTGAGACACATATATCTGAGAAAATCTCTTTGTAGGAAGAAAAAACCCACATAAATGCAGCGACTATACATTTTCCTTAACTGTTGTGAAACATTTTTTAAGAATTGTAGTGTTAACAGGCAAACTTTTGTTTAAGGACTTTTTATCATACCACCCCCCTTAACCCCGTTCTTTTGCCGGCACAGCTTTGCCATTTTTATGCCGGCAAAAGAACTTCCCCATGCTACACTTGCCTTCCCTCCTGTTCAAAGGCTTCTCCAGCAATGATGGAGGAGTGAATGGAGCTCCATTCACTTCCTAGTTTGAAATCTTGTGTATTCTCATGAGACTACATAGCATGGAAATTCAAAAATAAAAACAAAAATATCAAAGTAAAAGTTTAAAAATGCATCATCTACCTAGATGTCACAATCTCACCCAGCCAGTGTTCTGGCTGGACTGGCCATTCATGCTGCATTCACATCATTACAATTGGCACATGGCATGTGGCACATGGCACATGGATTCAAACAGTGGCAATGCTGGCACAAAAGTGCTAGGGGAGATCTATTGATGGCTTAAGCCATCAATAAAATATGACAGGTTTTGGACAAGACATAAACGTGAAAGGGCAACGTCATTGTGAATGCGCACCCTTTCATGTTTATGTGGCATCATCATGACGCAGTATTTGCTGTGTCTGATAACGTCCTTTTCCAAATCATAGGCAAAGATCAATAACATCACACTGGATGACACCCAGTAAATTTCCTACTGCCTGATATAAGTTTCCTAGAACCTCAGATAATAGAAAGTACTGTAAATTATGGAAACAAACACTTCTTATTTAAAATATTTTAAAACTGTATCGCGGCTTTTGATATTTATAAAAAAAATGGAAGACATAAAGATGTCTGATAACTTTTCTCTTACAATAAATATTAGAATTTGTCTGTTTGATTTGTATCCCATCTTTGTCCTAAAACTCAGAGCTGAAAAAGCTCACATGAAGGTAGAGATGACCCCACCCGTTATAATATTAAAACAGAATTAAACATTGATGTTGGAACCCTATATCACCTTTTACTTAACGTAACTTTGGGTATACTTAGCTACGTAGCAGAGGCACTAAGAAACCCTGGGCCCATCCATTTGAGGCAAAAAAAACCTGGATTGCTCCGCAGTAACAGCAAATCGCAGCAGCTGCTATTTGTCTTAATGGGTTTTTCCCCTCAAAAGCTTTGCATGCTCAACAGTCTAGATGGTGCCCGCAAGTGAATTACTTGCATTTTAACTTACCTGAATTTGCCACCGCTGAACTTTTTTAAAAAAAAATCCTATGTGTGATAAGAGCGATATTTGGCCTTTACTAAAAAACCCCACAAAACACAAAACCCCCCACCCTGTTTTATCACCTTAGAGCTCGCTCGCTAAGGTAAAAATCCAACATGGCCGCTCGAGGCACTTGAATTGTTAGGAAGACCCGCCCCCTACACTGAAACTGGCCAATACTAATTCCTGCATACTTAAGTTCATTTATGAAGATGTAACTCCCACAGAACTAAATTAAAAGCAGTTTGAGGGCACATCAAGGGAAAGTACAGGGTTGGCCCAGTCAAAGCCCCTTCCTCAGCACCAAGCCACTTGCCAAAAAGCTCACATGACAACTTATCTAAATGGTGAAAGTACTCCTCATAGAATTCAAGGAGAATACCTTTTGTCCAAACAGGGGCCCATGGTGATTTGGGACAACTAGTTTGCATCACAGCGCATTCCTGGATAAGAGTACAAGTGAAAAGCTGATTGGTCAGACATACACAGTGGGGCGGAGCTTGCCAGCAACAAATTGCCGGAACTGCCATTTTGGATTTTCGTGGTAGCAATCATGTGCTTTTCACAGCGTGGGGTGATGAAACAGTTTTTAAAAGCTAATTTAAGCAAAAGGTCATACTTCAGCACCTTACATTTACTGTTAAAAATTGGTCAATGGTGACAGCTTGTGGAGAATAAAAATGTGAGTTTGCAAAAACGTCAGGCCAAACTAGATTTATTAGAGTACCTAAATCACCAGACTACCCCAATTGAGTATTTCATGGACAAAAGGGTCCCCCCAAAATTGTGGGACTTGAGGTGGAGACTCTACCATCAGGTTCTTAATCTGAGGGGAAAGAGACCATGGACCACAGAGGATGAGCAGACTTGTCCTCGTCTGAAATGTTAAAAGGCTGAGATTTTGAGTGGCGTGGCACAGAAGGAGACGATCAGGCATTTTGTCCAGGACTGCCCAAGTGCCTGGGAAACATGGGAGGAGGTGGCCCAGGTCCTGGATTGGCCAGATTTGGCACAACAGGCTTGGGAGATAGTGCTTTCGGGGACTGAACCTCCGGAAAGTCAGCGGGCCAAAAGAGGAAGAGGAAGGAGTCTGGTTCCCCAGGTGTGAGTTTTTGGACAGTGCCCTGGTCCATGGTGCACCTGGTAAACCTCTATGTGATGTTAGGGTTAGTTTTCCAAAGACAAAGGGAGGCGAAAAGTCAAAATCTGCAGGATGTAAAAGGCACTGCTTATTATGTGAAGAACATAATTGAAAATTGAGCTCTGAGTGAAAAAGAGAAATTGCCAAATAATCATTGGAAAACGTTTTGGCTGTGGTTTAGTGAGACAACCCCAGCAATAACATAAAAGGATATTTTAAATAAAAATTGTATTATTCTTACTGTATTTTTGTATTATTTTGTATTTTTTTATTAATCTTTTATTGATTTTTTTTCTTTTCCGAATAGGTATAATTATAATGTGTAAATATAATGTGATTATAGTGTGTTTAGATTAAGAGGAAAAATATGTTAGTGTAGGATAGATAGTTTTCTTTTTTGTATTAGTAAGAAAAGAGGAAAACAATTATTATTTGTGCGTTATTGTTATGGCCTTTTGCGGTTGGGTGTATTTTTCAGTAAAATGGTCTTATTCCAATAAAAAATTCCTAATTCCCCCTCCCCCCCAAAAAAAATTCCTAAACCCTTGGAAGGGAGTACCACAGGCTGGGACCAGCCATTTATTACCATCTGGCACCAGCCATGGTGCCTTTCCACTAGTGTGTGAAGCACCTGCTCATGGAATGCACCCGATCTTCTCTGTGAGCGCCATTCTCTCAACCCCTGCATCACTGCCTGTCCCATTTGGGATGGAACTCTGAACCTCTATGTAGCTTTTGGGATGCCTAAGGAAGGAGGGGGTGAGAAACTCTGCTTCTGTGAACTGCCTTCCATTTATGGTAGTGAATGTAACCCAATATTTATAATTACTTTCAGTACTAGCATTTATATGACTTTTGAATGTCTTCAAAGTGATTTGATTTGAATAGTCTATAAAACGTTGCAAGTTTGTGGAAGTGGAATTTAAAGTTGTTTGGTTTTAAATTATATTGATAAATGCTACCACTTAATTTTTTCACAAGGAATTTTTCAGTTCTTTTTTTCGGCTGATCACTCAATAAAGTAAATAAATAAATAAATAAATGCAAAGGCATCCACCACAAAATACTAATTGTAAAATTACTACTGAATACACATCATCAGCATGTCGACCCTCCAGATATTATTACCACTACTTCCCCCCTCCAAAAGCAGTTGCTCAGCAGAATTGTATAAGAAGAATTACAGTTCTATATAGTATAAAATTCAAATTGTTCTTTACGTTCTCATAGCCAGCTGATAATACTAAGCAGTTGCAATTTGTGTTTGGTTTGTTATGTGAATTATGAGTAGACATAACAGCAGATCTCATGCAGAGTATATTTCCTCTTTATAGTTGCTAACAATACAGTCCTTCTGGATCACCTAAGTAAGTGCCACAAGACAGATGAACCTGATGTAGAACAGCTTCCCTTCCTGGGAGGGTTCCAGTGGTGCACAGAGCCAGCAGGGGGTTGGCCGGGGTAGGGAGGGAGGAGGTGAGATCACCTCCCTTCTCTGTGGGGCTTCTGGAGGTGGTGTGTGCTGTTATCCACTGATTTTGTTATCTGCGGTGTGGCCTGGAACCAATCTCCCGTGGATACAAGAGTCCTACTGTACAGTATGACCCCTGTATCCTTGGGACCAGTACCTGTGGTTTCAATTACCCTCATAAAAAATACGTTCTCTCTAGGCATTTTCTAGGTCCTCCAGCATGAGTCTATGGCATACTTGAGCTGGAAGTAATTCATTTCAAGAGGGTTTGCTGTTATCCAAGGTTTCACGTAACAAAGGTAAGTCCAAGAATGTATCCCTCAGGGATTTGGGGGTTATACTGTATGTGAAACATTTTGATCACTTAGAGCCTCCTGTATGGTGCAATAGTTAAAATGTTAGACTGAGACTTGGTAGATCTAGGTTTAAGTCCCCACTGAAACACTGAACTTATAGGGTGGCTTTGGGCCGGTCACTCTGTCTCAGCCAGGCCAATGTCACAGGTCTGCTGTAAGAGTCAAATGGGGAGGATTAAAGGAGCCTGTAAACTGCCTTGAGCTCATTGTAGGAGAGATGAGATGTAAATGTAACCAATAAATTAATAAAACTTTCAACCATCAGATTAAGCAACTGAAAATTTAGTCGATTAATTGGTGAAAGAAAATTGAAATCAATGGGACCACAAGTTAAAAGGGTTGTATTTCAAGCCTAATTTGTTCTTGATATGTTACTGTAATAAGAAAAAGAAAATGTCAAAATATGAATTTGTTCATTAAAATGTAAGCTATGTTAAAACATGTTTAATATATCCAAAAGGCATTGTGTTGACACTGTGGCAATACATAAAGCTGAATGTATACAGTATATGCTAACCAAAACTGAATAATGGAATGATTAAAATCAGACAACTAGTCAACTAAAAACTCTTTAACTGTGTAGCAGGACTAATAACACCACAATGATTTGTCACGGATGGGATCATACATCGCCAGCTATGCCTTGTGAATTCAGACACTTGTAGACATTAAAAAAAAATCCATTGTGCACTTAACATTCTTGTGTTATGTTTTGTAATACGCTCCAGATGTCTAATCAGGTAAATGCGACAGTCAGGAGTGCCTGCTATCAACTTCGGCTGATACGCCAGCTGCGCCCTTTCCTGGAAACCAGGGACCTCGAAACTGTGGTACATGCACTGGTAACCTCCCGTCTGGATTTCTGTAATGCGCTCTACATGGGGCTACCCTTGTGCTTGACTCAGAAACTTCAACTAGTTCAGAACATGGTAGCCAGGTTGATTTCTGGTGTTTCCAGAAGAGAGCATATAACACCTGTGCTAAAAGCTCTCCACTGGCTGCCTATTAGTTTCCGGGCACAGTACAAGGTGTTGGTTATGACCTTTAAAGCCCTACATGGCTTGGGTCCAACTTACCTCCGGGACCGCCTCCTTCCGTACGACCCTCCCCGTGCACTTCGGTCCTCTGGGAGGAATCTGTTACAGCCTATGAAAACAAGGCTGTCGGTGACCTCCCAGAGGGCCTTTTCTGCTGCCGCTCCCAGATTATGGAATGGCCTGCCGGACGAGATCCATCTTATTACCACCTTAGACAGCTTTAAAAAATCTGTCAAGACGGATCTTTTCTGGCAGGCCTTTCCTGAACAACTATCCCAGCCCAAGACTCGGCTGTCCTTTCTGAGCTGCAATCCATTTTTTTTTAACTATTGTATTTTTTAATTTTTTTCTTTCTAATTTATATATTTTTAATTACTGTATTTTTTAATCTTTTATAATTTAATATTATTTTAAAGGGTGGGTGGGCTAGGGTACTGTGTCTATGGAGTTTTTATATTGTAAGCCGCCCCGATTGCGTTGCAGAGGGGCGGGATAGAAATAAAATTTTATTATTATTATTATTATTATTATTATTATTATTTTAATGGCTGATATGAAGTTTTGAATCCTTGTGCTTTATGCTTTGCCCAGCGACTTTACATACATCCTGCAGATTATCCAGGATCATTCTAATATGACTCTCATTGTAAAATGAAACCGTGAAGCTAATGAAAACAAAGGATTCTCTTGACTGGAGGCACTTTAATAATGTTAAAGACAATTGAACCCCTTCGTAAGTCACATTTGCATATACCTACAGGTATGTGTAACCTTTTTGATTTATGTCTTTGCAAGATGTGGAAGAAATAACAACAAACAAACAACAATGATGATGATGATGCCCAGAATTCATTTATGCAGTTACAAATGTGTAACTTAGGAGATTTTCAGACATGCCAAAATCGCTGCTTGCCGCGCGAGCAGCCTCCCGAAACTGCTGCGCGGCAAGGGTCTTCTTCGGACGACGCTGTGCCTCTGGCGAAACCGTCCGTGTCACTTCCGTGAAGCTTGGGACGGCTACGCGCCATATTTCAAGCACGGGCAGCTTCCGTGCTTGAAATATGGCGCGGAGCCGTCCGAAGCTTCACGGAAGTGACACGGACGGTTTCGCCAGAGGCACAGCGTCGTCCGAAGAAGACCCTTGCCGCGCAGCAGTTTCGGGAGGCTGCTCGCGCGGCAAGCAGCGATTTTGGCATGTCTGAAAATCTCCTTTTAGTCAAACATTTGTGTCTATTTCATATTCATGAACCCGAGGTATTCCCTTGTTTAAGGGATGCTTAAGGACCATGAGAGTTCCCCAATTCCCACTTACGGGGCAGCAGCCACTGTGGTTGATGGGGGCCTGTTCCCCTGTCAACCAGGAAGCAGAAGACTGATGTTGCCAACCCCCCCACCCGCCCTTGCACAAGTGATCTCCACTGTGAGTGATCTACACCGTGAGAGGAAATTATAAGAAGGACTCTGCTTCTGACTGTCACAATGGAAATCACTCATGGAAGGGGGTGGAAACATACATCAGCTGCTCCCTGAGATTCAGGGGTATGCACCACCCATTGACTGTAGAGATTGTTGTCTAGTAAGTAGGGATTGGGAGGGTTGTGCCAAAATCCACTATGTAGCTCCGTAAAATAGTAGTAACACATTCATAACTGCTCCAGTAAATTTTGGAGAATAACAATAATGATAATGTAAAATAAAATGTATATTGATTTCCCTATGCAAAGAAGGCCGTGGCCAGTAGAGGTCATTGTCACCTCTACACAGCTGGTGTTATTGTGCAAAGGCTGGTTGTGTATGGGAGATGCTGGCAGCGACTTCTGAAAGCTGGTATCTCAATGAGAAAGAAATGTATAGACAGCTAAGTCTGGGAAACAGCTTGTTGACACAATGGCAGAACCTATCATGCTGTGTATATAAGATTGAGCTTGATATTATGGATTATGGATCTCTTGCCTGAGACAGAACGCCTATTAGTTAGACACTCTGTGTCTGTGTGTTTTGTTAAAGCCAAGGCCATATGTGCCTTGCACTATAGTGCAGCTTGATTCTCTAGACATGCTCAGGAGAGACTCGCTGGCACCCCAGAGAGTTTGCAAATAATTTTCAAAGACAGATTTGGTTGCAAACTCTAAATTACGAATTATGTAGTATCACCCAGAAATTCATAACCAAAACTCTTCCTCTACCCATAAATATGCTTGATTAAGGTGTGGCCCAATTAAATATATCCTCCTTGAGAGTCAGACTATACTGGTTTAAGATATCAAAATTATTCAACTTTACATTTGTGTTTAACTTTTTCCCAATACATCTTTATTTGTATCAGACAAATAAACTTTGTTTGATATAAGCACATTAGATTTTTCTCACATTTAATGTGAAACTTTGGTTCCTCAAGCATTTGTCTTGCTAAGGTCATTTTATACAGAATCTAGACCACAGCTGCTTTACGAATACTTGGAAGGACAGCAAGCAGGATGTTCATTCTTTGAATGATGTCATCAAAAAGAAATACAGTGGGCCCTTTGATTTCAGGTCCCCCTGTGGATGGGGAAAAAAGCATGTGCTCAAGTCCCATATTTATCAATGGTGGTGCCTGCATGCAGCCACACACTGACACACCCAAGTGCATGCACTATTTAATAATATGGGGTGTGGTGATCTGTGGGTGCTCCAATCCACAGATAACTAGTCTATAAGGGGTTTCCAATCCTTCAGAAATGTTGTCAATGATCTTTCTCTAATCAAAGCAGATAATTTGTCCTTTTTGCTTGGTCAGTTAATTTCAATAACCATTCCTCCATAGCAGGAAATATTGAATTCTTCCATCTTTGTGCATACAAGATTGTATGCACAAAGTCTTGTGTTGTACTAAGATGGTATTGTAAAAAATCTTGCTGCCGTGGTCATATATTGAAGTAATTTCACATAACTCCTGTAATTTTTTTCCAGCTGTTCATTAGTACCAAAAGAAAAAGTTCTGGTATTCATTGAATACATACATACCTTTAAAATCTTCTGCATCAAAATATGTATTGGAACCCACATTTTTTTTTACCTTTTCACATGTCCACTACTTCTTGTTCACATTTCCAACATACAATGGAAACAATCTTGTACATTCTACACAATTTCTATGGTGATACATTATTTTCTAATTTTTTTTTGTTAAGATCACAACATAATGTAAATTTCAACTACTTTGACATGTTCTCCCATTGTTCAATCTGTATATTATATCCAAAATTCCTAGCCTAGTTTATCACACAATCTTTCATTTGTTGTTACTCCATGTCAAATTTTAACAAAAGTTGTTTACCAATCACATGTTCATCGTGTGTGTGTGTGTGTGCCTTCAAGTTGCCACTTGACTTATGGCAACCCCATGAATTTCATAGGGTCTTCTTAGGCAAGAAATACTCAGAGGTGGTTTGCCACTGCCTTCCTCTAAAATGTAGCCTACAGCACCAGGTATTTGTTGATGGTCTCCCATCCAAGTATTAACCAGGGCTGACCCTGTTTACCTGCCAAGATCAGATGGGATCTGATGCCTTTAGGGTATTTAGGAAGGCCATTCATCATCTGTACACAATCCAAACTCTGGTTTATTTTGTTCAAAACCATAACTCTGCCCATCTGAAATCTTTCAAATAATTGTAGAGAGGTAAACTATTGAAAATGTTCTCTTCAAGTAACTGCTCACTTGATTTAATGTTATACTCTCCTTGGTAATTCTCCAAAACATTTTGGTACATTAACCATTTTTCTTTGTTCTGTCTCTTTTATAATGAACTTCTTGTGCTGAGATCCATAAAGGCATTTTCAAACACCTCCTGGGTTTATATCTATTCTATATTCTTAATAAGACACGTCTCACAAAATGATTAATAAAAATCTACATTCACTTTAACTTAATTGTACCTGGAATATCCATGCCACCTAAAACTCAAGTTGTGTCCTTCCAGTTTTAATAATCTTTTATTTCTCAGCACCATCCATTATTTTAACCAAACCAAACCACAGGCTGCAAAATACAATTTTAACTCAGGTAGACCCAATCCTCCTCTTTCATTTGCATCCTGCAATATCTTATATCTAACTTGTTTTCCCCCCTTACCATATGAACTTAGATAAGTCCTTCTGCCATTGCTTAAATGGTGTATCGATTGTCAAAACCGTTATTGTCTGGAATAATAACATCATTCTAGGCAAAACATTCATTTTTATGATTGAGATCCTCCCCAACAATGACAAGTTTTACTTCTCCCATCTTTATCTATCCTTCTTAATTAATTAATGGCCTTTCTTCTTCTGATGCTGGCTGCATTATTATTAGTCCCAACCCTGCTGTTCCTTGCACACTTGGGAACAGTGGTTGCGCAACCTATGCCTATTTCTGGCATCAGCCCTACTTAGTGTTGCCACGTCAGTACATGGAGGGTCCCCAGCCCTGGATTAGAGGAGCTCCTTCTTTCTTTGTGTTCTGCAGGCATTTCACTGACCAGGTGCATTGTACAGATGACCGCCAAGGTCCTTTCTAACTCTATGATTCTGTAATGATTTTTAGTTCTAGATTACTTTGTTCTATGTATGATAAATGTTTTGTTATCTATTGAATTTTGGTGATGATTAGATTATTGCTTGTTGTCAATGTGACAATGTGTTGTTATGATGTTGTGTTGGCCCCTTTGAGCATCTCCATTGAAAGGGAAAGCAGGATTTTAAGAAAAATGAGAAATGAATTAAAAAAAAACACTAAAAAATCTCTCCCAGAATCCCCCAGCTAGCATGACCAATCAAGGTGGGAAAATTTGGTAATTGCAATATAACTTTCCCAAGCTTTGCTACAGACATAATGGGAAAGATTTAGGTTGTTGTGGTCTCTATCTCATTCTTTCTGGATAAAAAAAAGCCACACACAGGAATCCTAAGATGGCATCTACCAACGGAAAAGCTGCAGTAAAGCTTCCAGATCATAAGTATTTCAAAAGCAAATAGAATCCCGTTTGTCATGGCAGCCCCTCAGTAACCTAATTGCATGACAGATCCATCCCGAGGAAACTTGAAAGAGGTTGACATAAGTGTGATGGAGTCTCCTAGGAAACAGATGACACTATTGGAAAAAAAATAGCTTTTATGTCTAGAAATTGGAACTTTTGTGATTGCTGTCCAAACCGACAATGGCTGGAAATACAGGCAATTTGAAAACAGAACATTCATGTTTTTTTTTTATTATGTAGCAAAATATTTTAGTAAAATACTTGTACTGACATTTGAAATATTATAAAAATGTATACCCTCAATACTGTCCCGACCCTCTCCAATACCACTATCAGGCTCACTTGAAGGAAAGTATTTCATTAATCATCTTTTACTAGAGATGACTCATTATTAATTTCTTAATATATTAATTTTTTATACAGAAGAATCTCTAAAGCAGAAATTATAGGTGGAGACAATGTGACGAAGGAGATTTTCACACAAGCTAATTGTCCTGTTTCTGGCATGGAACAGTGTCACTGAAATATTTTTCTTTCAGATGATGTTCACTCTGTTCCATGCCCTAACTGTCACTATTCTGTTTTCTCCCCATGATATAGCATTCACAAGGAGAAGTCGTTATTAAGCACCTGGTTCTGTTTCTGTAACAGAACACATGTGTGCGAATAGGATCCCCATCTCTGTTCAGGGACAGGGGAGGAGCTCCATGCAGGCACTTCCTGCCACGATCAGGACATCCAGCTAAGTGACACCCTTCCCCTCCTCACTGGGTTTCTTGTTTTTGTTTTTTTTATTTGTTTTGCTTTTACTTTCTTTCTTTGACAACTAATTTGATAGGTGGTTAATTTTGAATTTCCCTCCTGCTCATTCTCTTGTGAGGCAAGCAGGATATCAGCTGGCCGGTTGTAAAAGCAGCCTTACGATGGCTGCATTTACGGCCAGCTGGGCAAGGATGGAGGAGGCCCGTTCCTCCATTTACCTCCATTCCATTGCAGGAATGGGAGAGGGGCTTGCAGAAGAGAAATGGGGATTTTAGCCCCAGTGTGAAAATCTCCTTAGTCCAACTGTATGAACCACTGAACTTGCAAATAAATGTTTCAGTGTAATGATTAGGAGACTTGTATAGCAGGATGCAAGGGATTTATTTCATCAACATTATGGACATAGAAGCTTCAACACAAAAGCTTGAGGTTGGCACTACCAAGCAGTGGGCAGGAGCAGAAACAACAGCAGTTCCCAGGTGAAGCAAACCTCAGTTGATTCAGAATCAGGCAGGAAAGTGATGTCGTAAAAATGTATTTGTTGCTTTAAATTGTTGAAATTCTTTTACATTTTAAAAAGAGATTCCACTGGTTTGTACCTCAATCTGAGATCTTCTGGTTGTGGCTGAGCTACAAATACTTAGTACAAATACTAAGAAAACCTTATGAAATTCATTGGCTCACCACAAGTTGACAGGCGACATGAAGGCATATACACACATAAAAATACTTTCGTATAAAAATAAGTATAAATAATATTCTAAGATATTTTGGGCACTACATTGGAACCATATTAACTTGGAAAGACCAGTTCCTGAACTTCATATACATTTATAAAGAGACCCAAAGGTCTCCAAACATAGCCCGCATTAATGAAGGACAGACTGCCTTTGGCTCATTTCAAAATACACCAGGTTATTGAAAGCTTTCCTGGAGAATGCTAAAAAAATCCTTTAAAGCTTTTCTGCTTGGGGATAAAAACAAAGGGAAAAAACCCTTGACATTTGACAAATTATAAAGAAATCTAAAAGAGAGAGAGAGAGAGAGAGAGAGAAAGAGAAAGAGAGAACAAAAAAAAAAACTAGTTGGATCTTCTATGTTGTCTTCCCAAGCAAGGGAAGACAACTCCATTCCCTTTGTGGAATGGAGATTCCATTCCCTTTGTGACACAGCAGAGGTTATCAGTGTGTGATAACAATTTGGGCTTTTTGAGGTTACCTCTTTGGGGCTTCAGAAACCCCATAATTCCACTGGAATCTGAAGAATACCTAGAGAATATGTGAAAAGTCTGAAAGAGTTTTTGAGCAAACTGGGGATGGCTGCTGTTTCATGCATCACAAACCGAATTGTATGTATCATCAAGGGGGCCTCTCTTACTTGAGTCGAGAGGTTCCACTCAGGCTTATTCAGAGATTTTCACATGGGGATAATAATCCCCGGGGAGATTGGGAGAGAAACGGGCCTGTTCCTGTAGCAGAGCTCCGTTTCGCATGCCCCCTTCCTTCTCCCGATCTCCTGTCATCCTCCTCCGTGCTACTTCCATTTTCCTCCCACTATGTTTTATTAAAGAAAGTTCTTTGTTAGTAAAAAATTGTGTTTCTCTCCCAATCTCCCCGGGGATTACTTTCCCCATGTGAAAATCAACTTAGTCAAATGAAAATGATTAGTCACCGCATGAAACACACAGTACATAATTCTTAACCCATATAACCTTTTGCTCAAAATCTCCCTTTTCTGCTTCCAGGAGACATCTACTATCCAAGACAACTGACTGACAATATACTAGAGAATACTTGCCACACTTACCAAACACTGGATGTGACCAGTCCACATCACAGTATGAACTGGCATAGCTATGCATTCATAAATAACATCCAGAATCCTACTGGCAGTCCCAACTACAATAAACCTGTTGAATCTATGGTTTTTTTCTATGGACTTTCTCAGACACGGAAAATACAACATCATAACAACACCTAATGGATGTAAAAGGGTCCCAATACCAGACAACATCATACTTTTGCGATTATGTATTGAGAATAAGGCGTTCTTTTTTATTGTCGGGCCAAGCTGTGAATAGATCGGCCATGGTGATTTTTGCTGTGATTGCAAGCATGTGAAACCGTGACCCATTTTGCTGGTGCAATTCCAGTGTCAATGGGTGATCCCTGCCAGAACTCTTCTGGGTGGGAATGAGAAAACTAGCCATGGGATGCTCTTTTTATGAACCTTCCCATGTTGCAGGCATGTTTTTAAGTGTGTTTCAGTACTTGTGTGTTCGTTTTATTTTTTTTAATTTAGCTGTTTTTTGTTTGTTTTTTTACTTTTAAGCACACTTGTGTCTGCTCACCAGAACCACTGAGATCTCATTTGCCCATCAACATAGAAGTATGTGATCATGTGATCATGGCTGTGTTTGAAATAAAGGATTCTTTTGCTGGTACAACAACGGTGTAAAATATGATGGCAAAAGAACATTTTTAGAGGCTTGTCTGATAAAGTCGTATGTGTTGAATCACCATTCAATAACTGGATGCTGACCAAACCAATAAGATTCAGATCAATATGTTCTCATTGGCTTTCCTCTGGGCTTTTTGGAGTGTGTTTGGCAGGCTAGAAACATGTAATAAGCTTGGCATTTGAGTACAGTGTTTCATCTAAATCATCAGTTCGCCTATTACAAATTAAAGCAGGGCAACTGCAAAGGAGCTGGGGACCTTTTCTCCTCTTCACCCCTAGCAGGTGCAATGGTACATTTTGGCACACCAAAAGTGATGTTGCATCACTTCCTGCCACCATTTGGCTTGACTTTGGGGCACTTTTTTGGTGTTTTCATGGAGTTATGGAAACTGAGGAACTCTGAGGATGGGTGGGAAAAGCAGACTGCCACATTTGTGGCCAGTTCAAGGGGGTTCTGGGGTTGCAGTTTGGGTTCCCAAGGGCCATATGAGGTCTGCAGGCTGCATTCCCCCCCCACCTCTGTTGCATAGTAATAAAGTAGCATTTGAGGAATATGTATCATAATTAACATTATACTATACTCTAGAGCAACAACAAAACAGGAAGGTATCTAGATGGAGAAAATTCAAATTCTTTCCTTTAAAACCAAGCAATAGTGGGAAATTGAGTTGCCTGATCTCAGGACCTGGCCCTGACTCTCCAGTTTATGTGGGTCATCTCTAGGCAAGAGACAAGAGTGCACATTCTCCAGCTTTGGGGGCTCAGCTCCTGGCAAGAGGCAAGAACTATGTGCAAATCTCCAGCGCATGTAGCAGTGGCTTGCTACAATTAGTGAAACTTAATTGTTTGGTTCTTTCATAATGCTTAGTAACATCACCAAGAATTGTCCTGAGATCTCAGGTTTTGGCCCATAGACCCCAGGGCCTCAGACAATCCTGAACTGGCAACCATAGTGGGCAAGGATAAGAAACCACAATCCAGCTAGATTACAGAACAGAACAACAGCTCCCATTTTTAAGCATTATGCAGTTTTAGTCATACGTCACCCATCATTTTCTGCCTACTTGAACACAAACAATTACATGGAAACAATCACTAAGATTTGGGCACAGAGGGTGGGAGGAGGCATGGCTGAACTACTATACTGCACAGTTATTAAAGGGACATCTTTGCTCCATAATGGACTTTCTTCTTTTGAAATGTCTGTGAAAGCTCCTTCCAGTTATTAGACCATTGGTTGGTCCTTTCAAACCCCTTTTGTGGAAGTAACACCTCCCTGGTTACTTTTGCAACAATTTGCATCTTGTCTGTGATCTTTTTATTTGGGGGCCTTAAGTAGAAATTCTTTAAAAAGGATTTTCAAAAGCTCTGTACTCTATAGCTTCACAAAAAGTACATTAAACCTATACAAAAACATAGTTAAGAGCATACTGTAGTAGGTAGAATTTCAGACTAGGAGAAGGAAGACCCAGGTTCCACACTGTAGAACCTTGGACAATCTCTATCTCTCTTTTTCTCCCCCGCCCATACATGTTTCTAACATACATCACAGCAGTGTTGCAATGAGAAGATGGGGGAGTGGGGAGCCATGCACACCAACCTGAACTCTTTGGAAGAAGAGCAGAATATAAAAGGAATAATCCAAATTCTTTTTGGATAGTTCATAGAATTAGGATGTAATATTCAAATTCCAGTTTTGGCCATGATTCATTGAGACCCCTTGTTACTCAATGCCAATGGATTTGGAATTTTCTTCCCCTCCTGCTATAGCCCTCTGTGGGTTTCTCAGCTCTCCAAAGCAGGTTTTAAGGGTGCACTGGAGATGAGGTGATGCAGGAGAATATGGGACTGTTGATTCTATCATATTTGGAGGATTTTAAACAAAGGCTGGATGGCCCTCTGTTGAGAATGCTTTGATTGCATGTTCGTGCATGGCAGGGGGTTGGACTGAATGACCCTTGTTATCTCTTCCAGCTCTATGATTCTATGAAACAGTGATATCCAGTAGAAACTCATCACTGTGAGGCTTGTGAAGCATGTTGCAGGGGAAGTGCACAGCCATGTGCATGTTTCAGACTTGAGCATAACTAAAACATGTACATTTGAGGGGGAATGGTTCAGTCACTATATATAAAAAAAGAATCTGTGCTCAAGTCTGTTCAGCAGTTCACCTACCTGGGAAGCATCATCTCCTCAGATGCCAAGATTGACAAAGAGATCGATCACAGATTATCAAAGGCATATACTGCATTTGGAAGACTTCACAAAAGAGTCTGGAGTAATAACACCTGAGGCAAAGCACAAAAATCAGTGTGTATAGAGCCATTGTACTGTCTATCCTCCTTTATGGATCTGAAACATGGGTCACCTATCGCCACCACCTACGACTCCTCGAGCGCTTTCATCAGCGCTGTCTACGCACAATCCTAAATATACACTGGACTGACTATGTGACAAATGTTGCTGTCCTTGAGCAAGCTGGGATCACCAGTATTGAGGCCATGATATTGAGAACGCGGCTGCGCTGGGCAGGGCACGTTTCTAGGATGGAGGACCATCGCCTCCCAAAAATACTACTCTATGGTGAACTCGCCACGGGTCAGCGTAAGAGGGGCACTCCAAAAAAGTGATACAAAGACTCCCTGAAACAACATCTGAGGCTCGGTCAACTTGATCACCAACAGTGGTCCGCCCTGGCCTCACATCGGGAGGCATGGAGACACACTATCCACAATGCTGCAGCCTTATTTGAGAACTCACGCTGAACAAGTCTTGAAGAGAAACGACAACGCAGAAAGAATCACAACCCAAAACCATCACCCAAGGAGACCTTCTGCTGTGCTTTTTGCAACCGGACTTGTTTATCTCGGATTGGCCTTTTTAGTCATCAGCGCGCTTGCAGAAAGCACGGGATGTGTCCTTCCTGAATCTTCGTTTGCGAAGAAAAGCCAGAGAGTACGAGCAAACTTTTGCTAATGCAAAAACTTTCTACAAGAATATGTACATGAGAAAAACGATCACCAAATGTGTACATTCTCAAACACATACAATGAAATACACATGAATTGCTGCATGGGGACAAAAGCAAAACATCTTGCAATCTGATACATAAATGGGAGAGAACAAAAATTCAGGTCAAAAATTGATAACTCAACAAGAACACATCTGACAGTTATCTATAGCCCTGCTTTGATTTTTTTTTTAAAATACTGGTTGTTTGTTTATTTAGAAGATTTATGTATCATTTTTCTCCCAGTATCTTGAGGCAGCTTGCCATTTAAAACATATGACAACTTCAAACATGGATAAGCTTTGAATACCAGTGATTTTGCCAAAGGATCATGGAGACAAAAGAACAGTGCTGCAAATTTGCATTAATACACAGCAATCAGTGTTATATCTTCTTTTCTAGACAAGTCCAAAGAGTTTTTGCTTCTCAATTCTGGTTTTGAAACAAATATGAGGCATCATTTTTTCAGATAGTATTTTTTCAGATGGTATTCCAGATAGTATTTTCAGATACTATTTATCTATTTCCTCTTTTAGATAAAATGTTTGGAAAGATAAAGGACTGGATTTTAATTTCCAGCTTGCCTTTACAAAGAAAATCAAGACATTCCAGGAAAACCAACCAAAGAAAGTTATCTTCAAGTTTTTTTTAAAATGCATACTTTGTTTCCAGGAAGATATCTGAAATGCATTTTTTCAAAACTTTAAAGCACTAGTATTAATATTTCTAGTAGGTTTCCACAGAACATACACTGTAAGAGTATATGCTTTTTAAATTTTTAAATCAAAAGCTTGTTTCTTATGAAAGAAAAAGTTACAATTCCTGTTCTTTGGCATGCAAAACACTGCATATTTAAGGAAACAACATTTTAAAAACTCACAGTGTAAACAGCATCCATAAAGTAGATTAGAATATGATCTAAGTGAATTTTATGGCAATTCACCTTTATTCTTCCTCTAGAAGTGGCGTAATCATTAAATAGGCTCATGTGAAATATCATACAATTAATTCTATGCTTCCAGTTCCACCAAACAGACAGGAAATTTTCTGTTCCTCCAAATTAATCTGAAAACATCATGTGCCATTTATAATAATGGACCTGTTTAGTGCTAGGTTGCAGATATTCTGGTCCATACAGTCTTTGGGTCTGTAAAACCATTTACATAGTAATCTGAAGCAAATGCCAAAGATAGTAGGCTGTACCTAGCATCTATATTACAATGGTTTTTCTGTTAAAAAACCATTTTCGGCAGCAGATTACTGTGAGCTCTTCTCTCACCTGATTGGCTCAGAAATAAACCAAGCTATCTCCCTCAAAATCAGAAAGTAGTTCTCCTATGAAAATATGAATTTGCCCTCCTACCCATTATCTTAGCTCCAAGATGCCTCCTCCCACACTTAAATCTCTCCCACTTAGGTCCTATTAGAGCACTAAGCAGTTCTTAATGATCTGACAGGTACACACTGGGACACCTCTTTTCTATATTTCTGCTGTCATCTCAGACAGAACTCTCTTTATGCGGACTGCTCTCACATGGTGTGGTGACATGGCTTCAGGTAGAACACAACTATAAAAAGATACATACACATATTGTTGGAGGTTTTAGGGCTAGAGATTTTTGCTTTCCCATTTTGATTAGATGTCTTGATTGGCTATAAAGCCCCACAACAAGCTGATAAAACTGTAGTCCCATAGTAGTAGGACAAAAGCACCAATGTGGTGTAGTGGTTTTAGCACTGGACTATGACTCTGAAGATCAAGGTCTGAATCTCCATTCAGCCATGGAAACCTACTGGGTTGGTCAGACCTCACCTAGAATACTGTGTCCAATTTTGGGCACCACAATTCAAAAAGGATATTGACAAATTGGAGCATGTCCAGAGGAGGGCAACTAAAATGGTGAAAGGTCTGGAAACCATGCCTTATGAGGAGAGACTTAGGGAGCTGGGTATGTTTAGCCTGGAAAAAAAGACAGTTAAGAGGTGATATGATAGCCCTGTTTAAGTATTTGAAGGAGGATGGAGCAGGCTTGTTTTCTGCTGCTCCAGAGACTGGAACGCAGAACAATGGATGCAGGCTCCAGGAACAGAGATTCTACATCAACATTAGGAGGAACTTTCTGACAGTAAGAGCTGTTGTGGAACACACTCCCTCGGAGCGTGGTGGGGTCTCCTTCCTTGGCAGGGGGTTGGACTGGATGGCCCTCGTGGTCTCTTCCAACTCTACAATTCTATGATTCTATGATGCTAAGTTACGCTCTCTCAGCATCAGAGGAAGGCAGAAGCAAACCCCATCTGAACAAATCGTGCCAAGAAAACCCTGTGATAGATTCACCTTAGGGTTTCCATAAGTCAGGAATGACTTGAAGGCACACAACAACCTGGGCAAAAGACACATCTGCTGATTTTCTTGCTGGACAACTGCAAGTCTCTATGATTTCTATTTTTGAATTATTGAGAGAAGAAAAAATATATCCCAAAGTTCCTATCAAGCAGTATGCTCTGGGCTCAGGTTGCTGTGACAGCTTAAAACTAGGCGTCTTAAAAAAGGAAAAAGGATGACCCAGGTTTGGCTAAATGAAGCTAACTTAACAAATAAAGCCCAGAAGTATGGAGTACCATCACCTCCACAAAATAGTACTCTACGGAGAACTCGCCACGGGTCAGCGTAACAGGGGCACTCCAAAAATGCGATACAAGGACTCCCTGAAACAACATCTCAGGCTCGGCCAAATTGATCACCAACAATGGTCCGCCCTGGCCTCACATCGGGAGGCATGGAGACGTACTATCCACAATGCTGCAGCCTTATTTGAGAACTCACGCCGAACAAGTCTTGAGGAGAAACGACAACGCAGAAAGAATCGCAACCCAGAAGCATCACCCAAGGAGACCTTCTGCTGTGCTTTCTGCAACTGGATTTGTTTATCTTGGATTGGCCTTTTTAGTCATCAGCAGGCTTGCAGAAAGCGCGGGATGAGTCCGTCCTGAATCTTCGTTTGCGAAGAAAAGCCAGAGAGAGATTATAACTCTTACAAAAATGGTTAGCTACAATGGGAAGTTTTCATAAAAGGGTTATACTCAGATAAACCTAGCATTATTTAGATTCTAGCATAATTATTTAGATTTTGACATGATTAACATGATGTCATCATGGGTTCTGGAGGTGGTGCTAAGAATCTTTAAAAGCAATTGTTCTGAAGCATCATGTGTGGTAACTTGAAACATCAAGCGTACTTCAAAATATGATTCCATTGTCAGATTCCATCCCTGAGGAATGCTTTGCATATGCTTACAATATCATGGTGGGATTGGTGATCTATTTATCTGTCTTTCTCCTTGCCTTTGTTATTTTTATTCTAAATAAATTAAATACATTTGACTCAGGACTTTATCAGACACTCAAAATGCCATAACGACTGTTGGAAAATATAGTTTGCAGTCCAATAAGTGGAAATGGTTTTGCTACTAAAGGGTTAGCTAAGAAGCTGTATGAGATGTGATGATGTAACTTCCTGAGGTTTTGCTATTGGAGATCTGGAATGAAGGGAAGTGTCTGAGTTTCCTTCTTTGTTCCAGAAGCCATGCTGCTTTAACAAACCACATGGCCTTTGAACTGAGAGGACCCCAGCCAGTGGAGTCCTGAATACTGTTTTGTAACAATGTAGTTTTTAAGCACTTTTAAGTAGTTTTAGTTTATTTTGATGGAGTTTCTTATACCTGCCAAGAATGAGCTCTCTAACTGTGAGTAAAGAAGTTTTTGTACTTTTTAAGCTAACTTTTGAGTCTTGAGTGGTTATTTTACTAGTTAAACAACTGGGGAAAAGACAAAGGATGTTTGGTTATTTACTAAGCTGTGGTTTTATATGTATGCTAACAATCTAACGCTAAATGCTGCTGCGTTTGTTTTGAACTCTGCTAAATTGGGTGTATTCTCCACTAGCATGTGAAGTACAGTGTGGATGTTTAAACAGGGACAACATACCCTGGTATTTTAAACAATATTATATTTCCAATAACAGCGTCATATAATCACAAAAGGGCAAGCAGATCAGACAACATCGCCCTTTCAGGGTTAAAAACAGCCCCAAACCCATACCTTTTAATTAGCTTAAGCTGTCAATAGATCCCCCTGCTGCTTTTTTGCTGGCATAGCTGGCATGGGAAAGCTTGGGCCATTTAAATCTCATACTTACCCTGACAATGACTGGACCAGCCAGAACATTTCTGGGTGAGATTGGGATATCCAGGTAAGTGACAAACGTTTTTGACCCTCCCTGGGTTACTTGGAGGTTTTTTAGTGTGCGTGTGCGTGCTTGGTGTGACTTTTTGATGTTTATTTCTATTTTTATTTTTGATTTCCCACGCAATAAATGTGTGGGATTTCAAAAGAGGAAGTGAATGGAAAGCTGTTCACTTCCTCTTTAGTCACGGAGCTGCCTTTGCTGGGAAAGGAAGGTAAGTGAGGAGGGGCACGTTCTTTTACTGGCATAAAAATTGATTTTTTTTATGCCAGCAAAAGACATTTATAAGGGGATGTCTCATAAAGTCCTCAGTCCCTTTGTGCATCTGGGCTCCTACTAACAGCTCAAAGTGATGGGGGGGAGGAGACAAAAATCCTTCCCTTAATCATTCCTTGTTAGCCATTGGGTTAAATTCCAATAACATATACATAGTACATAATACAACACAGAAAGATAAAAATAGAACTCTAAATATGCCCTTCTTAACAGCCATCATTGGTACAATGATATTTAAACTGACATTTCTGAAAGCTCATAGAGGCTCAAAATGGCTTTAAGAAGCAGATATGAGATCTGTCTTATTGGTACAGAACAGCCTATAGCAGGAGAATTTGGTGCACCAGAAATGGTCCCTCTTACTCCCTATTTGGTATCTAGAGCTAGTCCCAAATCTGTGGATTATGTTAGCTCTGAATTTATGTATAAGACGGCTTTTGGATTGTGGTTCTTGAACAGACAGAATTAATCTTGACTGTTTTTCAAAAAGAAGATAAGATAGAATGGTTTGTAAGGAAGATCCTCTTTTCATAATAAAACGGGAGTCTGGGATGGCTCAAAAGTAGAGTTAAGCCTTTGAAACATTTGGCTCAAAAGGGAGAGGAGGCAAAATCTGAGCATCCCCACAAGGGGTGGCATAGGTGAAAATATTGTTTTGACTTCCAGGGACGTCACCATTGGGATGGCATCTTAGCACATCAGTCTTCTTTTTCTCTTACCCTCTTACACTTTTATGTAGTGCTACTACTTCTGATACCAATAATAGGGGTCCCTAAAACAGCCTTTCACACAGAATATGCCAGGGATAGCACCTGAGGAGGCAACAATAGTTGCTGTCTTCCCCCAGAAAGCTTTGAATCTCCACAACCCATTGAAAGACCATGATAATGGCTGACATCACAGATACTGAGGCTAAAATGAAGTTTCTGTTTTTGTTTTTTGTTGTTGTTTTTTTAAGGAAAAGACTGCTGCAGAATGGGTAACAAATGTGCTCCCCTCCCAAATGAGTCAGTAAAGTAAATTCACTGCTCCATTTTGCAAATTGTGGCCCTGAGTGTTTGTGTGTATGTGTGGGATATGCCAGTTTCTAGGTTCTTTGTGCTCATTTATTCAACTACAAGAGAGGTTTTTGCCACAGGCTTACTAAAATAAAAAATTCTCACTGTAATATACTGTTATTGGACCCAAAGCCTTTTCTTTGGTTAGAATACTAATTTTAAAAATATGCAAAGTAGATATAGGGAAAGAGCCATTTGTCTGAGCTATTGCCTATTCAAAGAAACTATCGAGATGTGTTAGAAATGCCTCCTACAAAATCTTTTCCATTATCTCCGCTTGCAGAGCTGGTGTAATGCCACTACAAAGCTGATGTAACATCATGGCTTGTGATGTTGCATTGGTGCAGTAAGTGGCAGGCTGCACCCTAAGCATTTATTTTGCTGATACAGCAAGACACAGGAGAATCTTCTTTTTGCTCCTTCTTCAGAAAGCCAGTTTGCTTTTATAACAATAAATTTAGGACTCCTAATAAGAAGTCAAAATATTTTTACTGCTTCTAAAACATATGAATGTAAAAAAAAAAATGTGGTGGTCTGTAATCCATGAAAGTTAATGTTAATACGTATATGTTTTTAAAGTACAGCAAAACAGTTTGCTGCTTTCAAAGACCCTAGCATGAGTTGATGCTTGAAAGTTGGGCTGCATTATGAAAAGAAGCAGCTGATACACCAGCCAAAGCCTAGGAAAAGCTCTCCTGATGACGCACAATGTAATTATATTACAGCTTTCTTCTCTAAGACCAAGTATATAGTCCTATAGGGCAGGAGTGAGCAACTGTGTGGCAGCCAGGGGCCAGTTTCCTCCCCCAGACCTCTTTGTGGGCCACACTCCCAGCAGCAAGCCCAAATATCTCCATTTCCCTCTGCAAGCCTTCTCAAAATGGCAACAGGAAGTGAAGGCATATCTCTTTCTTGTGCTGTTTTGAGAGTGACTGCTGAAGAACACATAAGTCTTTGGAGATAGTATGAAGTTAAGGGGTGTTTTTAGGAGTGAGGTGGGAGTATTCAATAAGGATATTGACCAGCTGTAACGTGTCCAGAGGAGGGCGACCAAAATGGTGAGAGGTCTGGAAGCCATCTCTATGAGGAGCAGCTTAGGAAGCTGGGTAGGTTTAGCCTGGAGAAGAGAAGGTTAATAGGTGATATGAGAACCATGTTTAATATTTGGATGTCATACTAAGGATGGAGCAATCTTGTTTTCTGCTGCTCCAGAGACTAGGATGTGGAGCAATGGATTCCAACTACAGGAAAAGAAATTCAACCTAAACATTAGAAAAAAATTCCTGATGGTAAGAGCTGTTTGACAGTGGAATGCACTGCCTCACAGTATGGTGGAGTTGCCTTCTTTGGAGGTTTTTAAACAGAGCCTGGATGGTCATCTGTCAGGAGTGTTTTGATTGTGTATTCCTGCATGGCAGGGATTTGGACTAGACAGCCCTTGTGGTCTCTTCCAATTCTATGATTCTATTTTTACCTGTTTTCATACATTGTGGGGGCTTTCTGACCAATTTTAAAGGCAAAATTGCCCCCTCCCAAACATGCCAATTTTATATTTTTAGTGGTGTTGGGGTGCTTTGAGAGACTGGGGGTGGGCTTCAGGGGCCATGAAAGTGGGGGCCAGAGCCCACATGCAGCCTGAGGATGCACTTTGCCTGCCTCTGCTATAGGATCAAGCTCCTTGTGCAATGGACTAATGCATGAGTTGGCCAGTATCACTGGTTACACGAGAATGTATCCAAGACCTTCATGTTCAAGTAGAAGAGTGATGGTTGTACTGAACAGTGGCAAGAGGCACCATTCCCCCACTGTACCTGCATGTCACCACCAGAGTTGGAGGTGGCCACCCAGCAGGTATCTTATATCTTTAATTAAAGAATGAAAGAGATGGCATTAGAAATCCCTTGTCAAAAAGGTGCAGTGCCTTGGCTCTGAGGCTGCCTTAGAGCCAGACATTAAAGAAACAGGTGGTTCTATGTACTGCTGGCCACAGCTAGTACATGCATGCTGGGTGATCCAGTGCAGCCAGGGGCCCTGGTGGTGCAGAAGGCTAATGCAGCCCAAACTAATGATACATCTTGAGTCATAAGTTTGATCCCACCCACCCCCGGGTCGACTCAGCCTTCCATAAGCTGGTAAAATGAGGACCAGTGTAATAAAGGGCTGGGTGGTGCAGTGTGGAAATTGTTAATTCAGTTTCCAAAAAAAGCAACTGCCATTTATTTGTGTATATGCAATCTGCAGTGTACTCTTGTAGTATCATTGTATGCCAACAGCACCATCTACAATTGTCTGCCTGTTATTGTATTTGTTCTGTATTTGCTTTGTTGCTCTGTATCTGTTACTGTATTTGCTTTGAATTGTATTATACTGTGATTAACTGTATTACATTGTATTTGTATTACTGTGTTGTTGTACCCCACCTTGATTCTGTTAAGAGAAGCGGGTAATAAATAAGTATAAGCATAGATTTTCCTTGGGTTTTTTTCCAGGCTGTGAAGCCATGTTCTGGAATAGTTTCTTTCTGACATTTCACCCGTATCTGTGGCTGGCATCTTCAGAAAATGGTTGGGTAGGAGTGTATGTGGAATTCCACCTAGGGACAGGGGGAGTTCCAGCAGATAATGGCCCATCAACCAACCATTAGCCAAACAGACATTAACAAGCCTTGCATTTCTATACCCAGAAACTATCCATTCAATTACACAAATTTACATATATTCCCCAACAGGGGTTCACAGCATACAAACTCCACATACACTCCTACCCAACCATTCTCTGAAGATGCCAGCCAAAGATGTAGGCGAAACGTCAGAAAGAAACTATTCCAGAACATGGCCTCACAGCCTGGAAAAAAACCATAGAATTTTTTTTCCTCACAGCCCGGAAAAAAACACATAGAAAATCTATGGATGCCAGCCATGAAAGCCTTCGGCTTCACATTCTAAGTACTGTATAAGTATTATTATTATTATTATGTTGGTGGGGCTATTCTGATTTACTGGAAGTAAGCAAGATCTCTGCCATTATTTTCCAGGATTTGTTCTTCGACTTAATACAGCGATTAGCAGAAATATGTCCCAATTTCCTTGCTTAACAGGTTTCTTAACAAATGGCTAATGGTGTAGGTGAAATGAAACGTGATTAGATATCTTATAACTATTCCTTCTTCTGGTTCTTCACTCAACTGAAAGGTTCCTAATTTCCTTAACAGCTTAATACACAGACTCTTGGGGCTGATTCTGGATACCAGGCTGACCAGCCCAAAACTTCTCACATTGAAGATTCAGGACTTTTTCAGATGGGGGAAAAACCTCCAAGGAGGTTGGTTCACTTACAGAGCTCCTTTTCAGACAGCCCCATCCCCCTCCATCCTCCTCCTGGCCTCCTCCTGACCTTCCTCCATGCTACTCACGCTGCTTTTTATTGATGGAGGTTCTCTCTCAATAAAAAGTAATGCCGGCAGCACGGGGGAAGGTCAGGAGGAGGATGGAGGGGGACGGGACTGTCTGAAAAGGAGCTCTGTAAGCCAAACAGCCCCATTCTCCTTGGGGTTTTTTCCCCTTTCTGAAAAAGTCCTCAGTTTTGGATTGAGGGGGAAACTTGGTATGTATTACCAAGGTCTTGGTTGGATACAAGGGAGGAATTAATCTCTTCTAGTTGTGTCCTCCTGCAAATTGATGCAGTATTGATGTGGATATGAGGATTACAGTGTTGCTGTAGTCTATAGGAATTCTATCTTCTTCGTCAATCTTTCTCCATTTGGGTGTCAATCCTGAATATTTGCATTTTGTTTTAGGCACTTGGAACGACTACAGATTTTGTTGCTGTACCACCTACCTCACTGCTTCTCAGTCTACCTACCTGAGCTGGTAGAGATAGTTGTTGGGAGTCTGTCAGTCTGTTTTGGACCTAATTCAAAATATTGATTTAAATCCCTAAATGGGCTGAGGTTGTGGTATTGCATATTTACCTACTGGGAACCTAAAGTCATAATGTGAGGCCCTACTCCAGGTGCCCATCAAATGGTTCAAAGCAGGTGGCTGTAAGAAGAGGGCCTTTTCAATCGCAATGCCTTATCTTGTGGAATAAATTTCCAACACAAATTCACCTAGTACCTGTATTGTGTTTTCAGCATGTGATAACAACCTGCTTAATATTCCAGAACCATTTTAACACTTTTAAATCTTTGTGGCTGATTCTATTATAAACTGCATTGCTTTTACTTCTTACAGTTGGCTTTATCCTGGTTTCCTTCTGTGCTGCTTTTATTATCATCCTTTCATTGCTTTGTATATTATGTTGTAAGTCTACCCGTACCTGACCTAGAGAAGTTTGGTTGTTGGGCAGTTTAAAAATTTAAAGAGAAAAATTAACATGGCTGCACTCCTTTTATTGTACACACAAACAGCAAGGAATTATTTTTTCCAGCACAGATTTTCCACTGATGTGCTTCAGGATGCAGCAAAGCCATACTAGTCATACAGGATGGGGCTATGGGTGTGAAATTCACAGGATGCGCTACCATGAATGTGCTGCATTTCCCCCACCTTACCCTGATTTAAAACTTGTTTAAGGCAATTATAATTGAAGCCATGGGAGCTTCAGGCATCTCTTGGCAAGAAAATGAACTTTCAGCCAAAGCATACTTAAATGGCAATTATTTCAGGCCAATGGTGCTATTACTGGTCTTTTCTCATAAGCAGAAGAAACAAAGTGACAGTCCAACACTTCAAGGCATGCCATTATTATAGAAATCCTACATTCAGTCTGTTATTATATGAAGCCAGAGCTTTAGTTCAGTCAGGGCTTGTCAGGACTAAGCAATGTGTTTTTAATATCATGGTAGCTCATCTCTCTTGTATTTTTAGCAGGTGCAGGGGTGATAAACCTGTGGCAGTTTGTGCAAGACATTATCAAAGCAGAAGTGCATTTTTGGGTGGAGGAAATGAGAAGACAAAAGTACTTAATGGACAGAGAAGAGTGGGCTATTTCAGCATTGCAGGATGAGCACCCTAATGGTTGGTGGAAGAGAGCTATTGAAATGAGCTAGAGCCTGGCACAGTACTCTGAAAGTGGATATTATTATTTTAGGAAAGCATCCCATCTCTGTTTGGTTTGCATACATATATTAAATACCACAGCACTGAAAAGGCTCGGCAAGACATGTTTTCTTACTGCACACTGATATAATGATAGCTCAGAAGCCAATGATATACCATTCAATCTAAAGTCAGGATGGTCCATGCCATCGTATTTCAAATTTCTATGTATAGCTGTGAAAGCTGGACAGTGAAGAAAGCTGGTAGGAAGAATATCAACTCATTTGAAATGTGATGTTGGAGGAGAGTTCTGCAGACACCGTAGGCTGCCAAAAGGATAAATAAATGGCTCAGTGAGCAAATCAAGCCTGAACAGTTCCTAGAAGCCAAGATAATTAAGTTGAAACTGTCATACTTTGGACATATCATGAGAAGACATGACTAACTAGAAAAGACAATAATGCTTGGTAAGGATGAAGGCAGGGGGCAAAGAGGAAGACTGAACTACAAGGTGATAGATTCAATCAAGAAAGCTACAGTCTTGAGTTTGCAAGACATGAGCAGGGCTCAGGAAACTCGGAGACCTCTCATTCATAGAAGTTGACTTGATGGAGATAACAACAAGAAGAGCCAGCTCAGAACTTCTTGATCTCCAAATGATTAATCTTCTTTTCTGTAAGGCTTCCTTCATGTGTTAGAACTACCACTGACAACTGTCATGTTCTTGGAGAGGACACACAACAAATCATAGAGTGGTATTGTTACCTTAGAAAAATCCTCAGTATATTGGCAATATTAATTTAAACATTCTAAAATCTTCCTCAACCTGTCATGGTAAGATTCCCCCCATCTTTCAAAATGTGGGCAGCCAGAGAATGTGCTGGACAAATCTCTTATTCTTTAGCAGTCACTCTTTTCTCAAATACAGCATCTCTCTTCTAAACAAGTCACTTTCCCCAGTTATCAGTGTAATTCCATATTTTTGAAACATGGAGAACAATGGGATCTTCAAAAGAGCTATTATAAGTTAGTGTCACATACATAGGTAACAGACATTATCTGTCAATCTTTCTGATATTCCTTCCTGTATCTTCAAAATGAAATAGCAGCATTCATGAACCAACACAAGATCCTAACCCACTCATGCAACTCTTCATATCTCATACAAAACTGTTAGGAATCTACTCTCAGTACCCATGAATCCTTAGTGATATATAATGTATAATTTTTAGTGAAGCAATCATTCCTCCCATCTCATCCATGTATTGCAACACTAGCTTATAAGTAGTTCTTTTCAAGATCCTGTTCTCAGGTATGAGGGAGTAGTTAACCAGGCATAATATATCAGTTAGTTCACAGCAGTCAACAGAAAGCCATAAACTACTAACCTTTTTTTCTTACACAAACAACTGGTGATGAAAGGGAGGGATAGAATTTAGTGACCTGGCCATGGCCCGTCCCTGCACTGCATAGCAATAAGTCCTGTAACAAGCCTTCCACTTTCTGATAGATTGATCTTGGGACCATACATATTCTTTCTATACTGGACAGGGGTCATTGAACATGACATGCATTTCAACTTCTCAACCTCCCCTTTTTTCAGTGATCCATATAAAAAGCCCTTAATTCCTGTCAAAACACAGTATAGACAATTTGTTGTTGCTTTGGTCTAAGGAGATCTAATTGCACAACTTATATACAACTTAAAAGAATTTTCTTCAAATGATATTCCCAAAGCAACTCTGTCACAACATACTACTGTCTCTGCCATATTTCTTATTCACTGCTTGATCTGGTCCCTTTAAAAATACAGATGGAATAATTTGTAACTAAGTCAGAAAGGAAGATGACCAACTTAATGCAGAGATGAGTTACCAACAGGGACACTTAGGGGTCGTTTACACGGCAAAATAAATCCTCAAAGAATGCGACAAGAAGCCTGATAGTTCCCACGCATTTTGAAGCAACAGCGCCCTTTTCAGAAGGAGGGGGTGCAAAAAACCCATAAGTCGCGCAGTATCAGCTTTCGCTAGTTTTCCAAACTTTTTTGATTAAGTTCACAAAAATGTGCATGATTTGTCATGGGAACTAACGATCGTTTACCTTTTCGAATTACTGTGAGCAGAGCTGAATCCTGATTGGTTGGAGTGACCTTTCTGCTTTATTCGAATAGAGTGGTTGGAGAGAAAAAAATTAACCCTCCTTCTGCTTGCAACCCACCCGTGCTTCGCTGCTGCGAGAGGGTGTGTGTGCGTGCATTCGTGTATGCGGGAGAAACAGACGATCGCATGTTCGTCCTTTTGTTTGTTTGTCCTTCCATTCACTTGCCTGCCATTCAAGGCTTCAAACAATCAGGAATGAGGCAAGCTTCTCTGGTGTGTTTGTGTGCATGAAGGGAAGGGAAGCAGACAGCTCCAGCATGCTTTTGCTTGTTCGTCTTTTCATTCACTCCTTTCTTTATAGAAGCCTTTTGGGGCTGGGGAAGGGGGGGTTTGACAGATCACTTTCCTTGTTTGTTTGTACTTTTTCTTCCCTCTCATTATTTATGGTCTCCATGACCCCCTCCTTGCTCCCTCCCTGCCTCCTGCCTGGCTTTAATCATCTGGAGGCAATCCCACCCCCCAACTTTGCCTGTGTGAACTATAAGGGAAATAGAATTGCTCATCTTCCGAAAATGCTGGGGATTCGTGTGATTTATGCTCTTCTGATGCGAAAGAACGGTAATCCGGAATCTTGCGAACTTTTTCCTGTCGTGGAACCGGCCACTTACATAATATCCAAGCCACACAGAACTTTAAGAGTTTCCCTCACCTCCAGTCTTCCAGGCAAATTGCCCATGCGTTCAGCAATGCCAGTGTTTAAATTCTTCAGGCATGTCTGAAGTTTCAAATATATTACATGCCCCCTTTTAAAAATGACTACTTTATTTATTTATTTATTTATTTATTTATTTATTATCCTGTCCTCCTTATATATCCAAAGTGACTACTCCTACTTTTATCACAGTAGACCTTCTGTAGGAGCTGTACTTGTGTGTTCATCTTGTTATAAAAAGTCTACTAGAAAAGGCTACTGTGTCAAGTGCCAAGCTACTATATCTGAAGGATGGATAGAAAATGCCTAGAAGGTTCTGTGGATTATAGTTCTGGTAATGATCAGCAAAAGAGATGGGATACTTTGATCTTGTCCACCTGACCCATGCAGCCTCCATTACTGATATCTCAGGAAGATGAACCTATATCCATCAATATGAAGTCGAAGGCTTTCACGGCTGGCATCCATAGGTTTTCTGTGGGCTTTTTCCAGGCTGTGAGGCAGTGTTTATAATAAACTCTTCCAGAACACGGCCTCACAGCCCGGAAAAAACTCACAGAAAACCTATATCCATCACTTCAGCACCTGTGTCCAGTAAAGCAGAACTGCTCAAACTGTTGGTCCATGGACTGGCACTGGTCCATGAGCCATCAGCTGCCAGTTCCTGGAGAGTTTCCAAGAAAGAAAGAAAGAAACAATTGTAGACAATGGGACAAATATGGTACTGGTCCATGCTATATCAGAACATAATTGCTGCCCCCCCCACATCAGATAGCTTAAGAAGCACTACCATAAATCTTTCATTGTCACAGAGTGAGAAAGAGCAAAACATAGCAGCAAACAATGGCTGGCATCCTGTTGGGAAGTTATATTATTGCAAACTGACTTACAACTGTGTAAAGTTGAATTGTGCAATGGCTGTATTCTCAGGAGTGGAGCAGAGATGTAGTGATGCCATCAGGGCCACTGCACATGGGAGCCAGATGCACAGATGAGCCATGTGTCCTGATGGGCATCATGTCCCTACGTGCAACGTATCCCAACCTGCAACATGTCCTCATGCACACTAGACAGCAGGATTCCTTGAATTGTGCCCCATCACAATTCACTCGCACAGTTGCATATCATGTCAGGAACACAGCTCTATCATTGTAAAGCATCATAGCTTCTGATGCAGGATCTCAACCATGGTTTTTCATAAACTCCCACATCCTGTTATTTGTAGTTGTTAACTGCCATCGAATAGACTTCAACTTATGGTGACCATATGAATGAGAGCTCAAAGTCACTCTATGATCAACAGTCCTGCTTAAGTCTGTAATGTGGTCTTCCTCTTACCCTACTGCCTTTACCTTACCAACTGATATTGTCCTTTCTAGTGAGTCATGTCTTCTCATGATATGGCCAAAGTATCACAGTCTCAGTTTAGTCATCTTGGCTTCTAGGGAGAGTTCAGGCTTGATTTGTTCTAGGACCTGTTGATTTGTCTTTTTAGCAGCCCACAATAATCATAGAGCTCCTCTCCAGCACATTTCTCCAGCACAACATTTCAGATGAGTTGGTTTTCTTCCTATTAGTTTTCTTCACTGTCCAGCTTTCACAACCATACATGATGGCATGGAGCAGCCTAACTTTAGTATTCAATGATATATATTTACACATCAAGATCTTGTCTAGTTTCTTCATAGCTGCACTTCCAAGTCATAGTCTTCTTCTGATTTCTTGACTGCAGTCTCCATTCTGATTAATGATTGAGCCAAGGTATAGACAATCTTTCACTATTTCAGTGTCTTCATCATCTGCTTTAAAGTTATGAAAATCATTGGTGGTCATTATTTTTGTTTTGTTAATGTTCAGCTGTAAAACAGCCTTTGCATTTTCTTCCTTGACTTTCTCCAGTTCTAATCTTTGCCATTTTCTTCTAGTATGGTGTCGTCTGCACATCTTAAATTGCTGATGTTCCTCCCTCCAATTATCACTCCTCCTCCCTCTGAGTCTAATCCTGCTTTATGTATGATAGGTTCAGCATACAAGTTAAACAGATAGGGTGATCAAATGCAGCCTTGTCTGACCCCTTTGCTAATTGGAAACAATTCCGTATTCTGTCTCTTGTCCTTGTCAGGACAATCAAAAGTTGTACCATACCCATTTCTTTAAGAGTGATCCATAGTTTTTTATGATCTACACAATCAAAAGCTACTCAGTCAAATTAGCACAGGGTGATTTTCTTCTAAAATTCTTTGGTACACTCTGTTACCCAACATATTTTTGCAATATGACCCCTAGTGCCTCCTCCTTTCCTGAATTCAGCTTGGACATTTGGCAATCCAGCTTGGACATTCTTGCACCGTATATGGCAGAAGTCTTTGTTGTAGAATTTTGAGCATCACTTTGCTTGCATGGGAAAGTAATGCAATAGTCCTGTGGCTACTGCAATTCCTTATGTTCCCTTTCTTGGAGATTGGCATATATATTGAGTATTTCCAATATGTGGGCCATTGTTTTGTTTTCCATATTTGATGGCAGATTTTAGTTAAAACTAGAGTAGATTCTCTCTGTCACAAGTTGATATTCAGGAATCTAAATTATCAGTTGTCTTCCATTGACTTACATTGGGAAACCAAAATTGGCTTTTTTTCTACACAACTACATAAGATCTAGAGAGAGAGCAAACTCTCAAGTGGGATTAATCTACCCATCTTTTGTACAGATAACTGCTGGTTTTTGTGTTAGACACCTGCAAAGTTTGTCCCTTTTCTAAAAACAAAACAATTTTTAAAAGCTATTGACTTCTCAGTCTTGGCAATTCTTGTGCCTTTTGCTCTGGTGCTATCACATCTGCACCTAAACCTGTTAAAAGTTAAGACCTACAACAATGATTAACAATAATGAAATGAAGGCTTACTTGAGAAGATGCTTTTTGATTCATTCTGTTAGCCATTCAACAGCTGAGATTCGATGATGCAGCATAAGGAAGTAGTGGGGCAATGAGAGGATGCTTTGCTAACAGTCCACTTGAAGAGACCACCCTGATTATTCCACCTGCTCCTTGTTAAGGCATTAATGATTTGGGCTGATGCTGGAGGCATCCCTCTCATAGCCCAATAGTTTCACCACCCTATCTCTTCCAAAGTTTCCTGCTAAGCCTCAGGGTGGGGGAGGTGAGGTAGAGATTGAGAGGTGCTGCTGTCTTTGTTCTGATCCTATGGGTCTTACCCCTGTGGATTCTGAAATCATGGGATCTGCTCCTACCTCACAGTGGTCCCAGACAATGATCTGCCTTTCCTGTGTGACTCAGGAAAGGCAGATCTTCCATCTAAATCCTCAGTACTGTTTCCCACTCAGCTCCTAACTACCAACAAAACAACTGGGGCAACTGAAGCAGCAGAAGATGTGTCAGATTTTCTACTTTAAAACACACCGAGGATCCTGCAAAGGTCAAATTAACAAGAGAGGCAAACAGAAAATTAAGCTTGGCTATTTAACAAGACAAAAGGAAATTAATAAAAGACTCAGTGAGCTCTCCTCAGATGACAATTAACTATTTCAACCTCTCACTATAGTTCTTTCATGATTTGCTACAATGAAGAGACACTGGGCAAGATAATTGACTATATAATTTCAGTGTCCTCAGGCAATCCCAACCCATAAGCACTGTGATTGGAGAGTGCAGACAGAGCTGTCAATATATGTTAGTGCTACCTGTGAACAAAGCCCAGCTTCTCTCCACCTTTAGTCTGAAGCACTTCACACTGTGCTTTTCTGAACCAGATCTGACTTGGGCCAATCTGATCCAGAGCTTGTACAAATCAGTTTGAATCAGACTAATTTGCATAAATATTTGGGATTGCACAGCCATAGCTGCTTCTGTTGCCATAGTTTCTTGTGGAATTGTTAGCTCTGACTATTCATTAAGGACAATCCTCAGTCCTCACAGCCAGCAACTTTGCTTTTGTTATCCAGGTATTGAGTAATGTGCCTCAATAATGTGACTTGGCTTTCCATTGCCACCTGGCTCTCTCTTTTTCTTCAGAGATACTGAGGGACTCACACAGGCTCATGGGACCATGCTCTGGACTTGATGCAGCTAACCCTTTATTTACACCTGGAGATTTTCCATCAAATTGGTGACCATCACCAATTCTACAGCTAACAGCTGCAGAAACTCTTGGACCAATCCATGTAGGGCAGGTTTGGGGGGGAGGGGGAGAAAGGCTACTCACTTCAGGGTGGTAAATATTAGAACTAAATCATCTTTTGTCACACACCCCAAAGTAAAATACTCACTTCTTTTGAGAGGGGTGTTTTTTCTTTTAAAAAGAAACCAATGCACCTTGCACTAAGATACAGGGTGATCTTTCAACAACATAACATAAAAATTCCAGCTCTCAACTATGTTCATAACTTTTTTCTTACCAGGCAATTTCATTCCAGTCCCCACAGAGTTTCCATGAGTCAGTACAGACAGCACTGAGCTGGAAGGACTAATGATCTGATTTGGTATAAGGCATCTGCCTAATTAGATCTTGGGGAAAAATCCTTTTTTGGACTACAGCTCATAGAATTTTGGGAGCTGTGGTCCAATCCAAAAACACCAGTCTTTTGAGCTCTGTTCTTAATCATTACTTTATTTCCCAATTGTTTAATGCTAGCTCTGTTTCTAAATTGGAAATTTAGCTATAACCATTTGTCAACTTATATTTCAGGACCAGGCTTGGTTTCTTCATCTCAGAATCTGTGTAATGCCAGTATAATTGCCTTTTATGGTTCTAAGCAAAGGCAAATGTTAGGACCCTGGCTAGTATCTGTCCTAGTACAGCTTTTTGTATTACATTCAAATAGAATCTAACTATCTAACCACTAATTCTCTACTTCAGGGGAATGAAATATTTTTCCTCCAGTGAGTTCTACATGGTTGTATCATTGTCCCAGCTGGAACAATATGAACACCAGTTTCAATGCTTTTGTTTTAAGAGTACAGTAATATTCATAATGGAGAATTTTTCCTCATATGTTGATATTAAACCATGCTGTCCATGATTCTCTGAATTGTGCACTAGCTAGAATTTTGCTGGCAACTGGAGAGGAGCTGTGCGCCATAAACAAGGGTAGAGAGTATTTCCCTGTCTGGAAATGCAGTGCATGATACCAATTATATATCATCTATCTCTATCGAGAGAGGGAAGAGAGAGTGAGAAAAGGACGAGGACAAGTCAGCACAAGCTATACATATTTTAGTACCATTAGTTTCAAATGGAAAGTTAAAACAAACTAAATTATATAATTTCAACCAGAGGAACCACATGCTTAACTGTTGGCAGAATCTGAACTGCAGACTTCTAGGTTGATCTCATACAGTGCCATTTTGGAAGGTGACTTAGCACTGGCTGTTTTCTCCTGTTCTTTAAATTTATACCTGTATGTATACATATCACCTGAGTAGACACAATAGTTATGTTGACCTCAGGTTATGTAGTAACACATTGTGAGATCTATATTCAAGCCACAGGTATAAAACCACAGGTCTACAATCAGGATAAAAGAATTTACAATGCAACAACGATCAGTTTGGCTGAGAAGCAAGAGAATATGAAAGGAAAATTATATTTCTATCTGCCATTTGAAATAATAGTTATTGACCTTCAAGATAATTCCTGTATTTCCCCCTACTAATACAGTCACTGATAGTGATGTTCACTGATTATAATTTATCCAGATCTATAGAGCATTGTACCACTATAGTCACTGTTTTTTCCAGAAAATAAAATAAAAGCCCCCCTTTTAAAAGTAAAAGTTTTATATAAAGAGCAACATTATTTATTCTCCCTGTACTATGTCCAGTGGCTACAAAATTCTTTCACCATACCTCTCACTGATGCATTATATCATGGTTCACATAAGTGTTGCTAAGACATTCCAGGATGTACAACCTGTTGGAAGCTATAGAGAAAGCCATATGGTGCTGAGGATGTTGTGGGGCTTCAAAAACCAAAACCCCAAACCAAATAGCAAGGAAAAAAAACTCATTGGCAACCCTCTAACATTAAGTAAAATAAGCAGTGCCCTCCAATATGAATAGAAAATCATTCCTCATTCTCACAGGGGAGGGGGGATATTTACTGGATACTTGCGGGGGGGGGGGTTTGCTTGGCCTTACACTAAATGCTGTGCATTAATGAATGTGCGGTAGATCGTGTGTCAGAGTTTGGAACACTATTCTACCTTGGTGAAAGTAAAAACTTTTATTCAAATTCTGTTTTTAGCTGAATTTCATGGAGTTTTATTTAGAAGAGAAATAAAATTGTATAAAGCATGTGGTTCCTCTGGTTGAAATTATACAATTTAGTGGGGGAAAAACTCAGACAAAGTACATAGTACAGGCACATAATAAGGATGGCCATGCTGTTTTAACAATTACCAACAATTTTATTCCAGGGCAATGGAAAACTGCATGTTGCTTTGCCCCTTTGGTTTCAGTTTGAGAAAATAACAAATACTTCAGTCAACAAAGCCTCTGACAAAAAGGTTTCTTTTAAACAAAGTCTTTTAATAGCTGCTCAGCCCCAACTTTTTTTCATCCTCTGTATAGCTGGACGGTTTTATTTTTTAGCAGCATTGGCACTGGAGGATGGTGACAAAGACTTTCAGTGTCTTGTTACAGCAGCAGGTCTGTACAAAAATCAAAGCAATAAAGCTTGAGTGGAAAAAGAATTGAATTCTACTTTAGCAGATCCTACTGTAGCTTGCTTACAACAGGCAAGGTAAAGAGTAGCTGCCTCCAGAATCCCTTACTGAGCATGCATAAAGAACATGCAGGGAGAAAAGAGGAAACTAGGTGAGCCTGTCTCAACATCTATACCCCCCCCCCAATATTTCTTTGGACACCAAAATGGAAATACTGTAATAAGGAAACTGGAGGCCGGTGAGGAAAAAAAAATCCCTGGATGCATATTTGATGGAGCTTTCAAATGGTCTCTACAAGTTTCATAATGTTTTTGTCAACTTAGGAGATTTTCAGACAGGCAAAAATCGCTCCTTGCCGCGCGAGCAGCCTCCCGAAACTGCTGCGCGGCAAGGGTCTTCTTCGGACGACGCTGTGCCTCTGGCGAAACCGTCCGTGTCACTTCCGTGAAGCTTGGGACGGCTCCGCGTCATATTTCAATCACGGGCAGCCTCCGTGCTTGAAATATGACGCGGAGCCGTCCCAAGCTTCACGGAAGTGACACGGACGGTTTCGCCAGAGGCACAGCGTCGTCCGAAGAAGACCCTTGCCGCGCAGCAGTTTCGGGAGGCTGCTCGCGCGGCAAGGAGCGATTTTTGCCTGTCTGAAAATCTCCTTATGCAAGGCTTACCTGACCTTTCACATGTGCAAATTGTTAGTTTTAAATAAAATGTTTGCTGAAACATGTTGCATTGCTCTTCTTTTATTGTGGTGCAGGAACCTATCACTATTTTTATTCCCTCTGGTACAAAACATTTCTGTTAAAGAAGTAATGCCCAGGAAAACATCGAGTTAGTTAACTGAGGTATACCTACAATGGAACCTAATACCTTATATAGGTAATGCTGCTGTGTAAGAAGAAAGAAGTGCATGATTTCTACCTAACTTCCCACCAGGCAACCATTCACAACAAAGTCAATCTACAATGCACAAAATAATCCTAAATAATGTTTGTCATTTAAGTTTGCCAGGGGGGTAGCTACAGGGGAGGCAAAATGAGACAATTGTCTCCCCTAAATGAGAATTCTACCCGCCCCCACCATGAAATTTTCCTCCAGTCCCCATATTTCTAGCATCCTAGTAACTTAAAACTCCAGTTGAGCATTTATAAATACAGTTTAGACAATCAAAGAAAAGGGGCAAGCAAAACACCCAAGGGAATGCAAACACAGCAAATAACGAGAGTTCTAAGTGTGAATGATTTTTCAATGTCACACTCCCTGCAATACTAGAAATCTGGGGGCCGAAGGAAAATAGAATTCTTATTGAAAGAGGCAATACCCTCATTTTTTCCTCTATACATGCTTGGTCTTTGCTGCAGAAGATACTTCCTACCAATTTCTATGCAGTCAAATATCAAAATCAAGCCCAACCATTTATTTTATCTACATTCTGATTCATTTTTGGGGAACCTTAAGATCATACATGAATGTGTGTATGCATGCATATGTATTTAAGATATCTTAACAGATAGAGTTCATTCTTCAACATGGCCACCAACTATGAGTAATGCTAAAGGAAAAGATACTAAGATGCTAAAATGCTAAAATAACTAGAAGATGTTAAAGTTCTTTTCATATCTTGGACTTTATCAGACTAGCATCTAAATGTGATTGAGGAAAGTAGAAACACAGTGGTATGATTACAGTAATTATCACACATCTCTTTAATTGTGCAATACTATCACCATGGAATTACTATACAACCACCACTAGTGTGTTTAAGAATGAGATTTCAGCTCGTGCTCTAGTAACACCTGTCTTCACATTGCCTTCTAATGACAGAGTATTAACACATCCTGTTGGCCAGTGCATGCACCTTTAAGATAAATTTTCTTCTACTTCCATGATTTTTCATGGGTGAGATTTGGGCTGTTCTTGCAAGAAGGCACAACTTTGCTCTAAAACACTAAAAACAAAGAAATAACCAAATAAATTCACAGAAGTCCCTTCTATGGTCAAAGTTAATTTTTAAATCTTCTGCAGGGTTACCAGCACTCAAACTCAAAGAAGACTAGCACAGTTTGGGAAAAGTCCAGAAACAGTCATACAGTTTAGAAATGGAGAGCATGAAGAACAGGCTGTATCTAGGGTCAGACCTAAGTTTGGGAAGAATGGAGCAAGTAACTTTGAATTATGAAGCTATAATTTTATCTTGGTAGGGTGGATGTAGCATAAATCATGTGTGCTGAATTCTCATAGTTTATTTTATCACCTGAACTCCTGGATAGAAATGCAGTTCCATAAATCAGTTACCTTCTGCATCATATTTACATTACTAGGGAGAATTTGTTCATGTCCTATATGACTTACGGTATATTAAGTCACATTTGAACTCCTTGCCTCAGAAGATGAAAAGCTTGAAGCAATAACCTACAGTTCTGCAAACCTGCCAAAATGTGACTTCTTCTCCTTTGAAAGGGAGAAGTTTATGAATGTAGGAGGCAATCCATATATGCTTTCAAACACACACAGACACACAACTTCCATTAAAATCACTAGGAGATGTCTGGCTACATTCCATGCAGCGCTCTGAAATTTGAGGGAGAAGGCCTTTAGCCATTACCTGCAATGAAATTTAGTTTGAAAGCTTAATGTAAGATGGGAAATCACATTTGGGACATTGCATTTGCATAGCCCACTTCTACTGCAGGTGTCTAATTGGTAGTGATACAGGTTCCATTAGAATACACAGTAGGGTGTGAAACTAGCTAAAATGCCATAGAAGATAAATGCATTTTATTATCAGAAAGCTAACGATGTGCTTTGGGAACTTCAGGTGTAATGTGCTGCAGAGCCTCACACTATGGGTCACACTGATAGACAGAAAGTAGGTAAGAAAAAGTTACCCACATATGAACTACGGAAATAGGTTATATATGGCAGTTTGGTTCTGATTCTAAAAGGTAAGGGGGAAACAGACATTTTGAAAACTGGCAGATATGTATTGCAGCTACATTGGACACATGCTATCACTTATCTGACCTTTCGGTCCCCTCCCACTTCCCTTCTTCCCATTCTTTTTTGATGCCTGAGCCTACTCCATATCTTTTTGGATGAATGTTATCTAATACGGTAATAACCAAATGGCAACTTTAGAAACCAAAGCCATACTTTTTCAAAAATGGCAGTGAATGTTCTCATATCCTCCAACTGTCCCAATCTGGCAGGGGCAACCAGAATGAGTGCTCTATCATCCCACATTTTCATTTGCTTTTTAAAAGTATCCATTTCTCCTCTTCCTGCTTCTTGTCCTCAGTTTACTTCAGTTTCTGCAAACTGAGTTCAAAGTGCAGAAGCAGTTTGCACTCAGTTAACTGAGCAGAGGGGAGAGGAGAGGAGGTGGCAGTCTTGCTCTTCCCGGTTGGTCTGGCAGAAGCAAGCTTTTGCATTGGCTCCCAGCTTGTGGGTTCTTCCTCCTTAATAACTTTTGCCATCTTGACCACACCCTCATGCTGCTTGGCCACATGTGTCCTAAATCTATTGTTAGTCCCAACAAGAGTAGATCCACTGAATCAAGAACTATTTTGAACAACCATGTTCTCCCATATGAACCTACTTGTATTTTGAGATCTTCCAGGGAGGCCCTTCTCATTGTCCCACAATCTTCACAGGTACATCTGGTTGGAAGACAGGAGAGGGCCTTCTAGGCTCCAGAACTCCCTTTCTGGAGAGACTAGACTAGTACCCTCCTTACTATCTTTCTGGTAGGTAAAACTATTTTTATTCTGATTTATAATTTGATTTATAACTGATTTATAAACTGATTTATTTTGTTTAAGGGAAGGGGCCTTGTATAATGTGCTTGACTTTTATTTGTTTTTTTAAAAAATAGTTTATATATTTAACTGGTTTTAATTTTATGATGTTTAATTGCTTTTAAATGTTCACATGATATGAATCTTTACTATGTTTTTTTAAAAAAACTATTGTAAATAACCTGAAAATGTGGGTGGGGAGCAGGATATAAATAAGTATCACCATCATCATCATCATCTAAATTTACCTGATTGTTAATGTTATCATTTAGCAGTTGATTCAGTGAGTTAACTCTGTTTGGGACTAGCAACTTGATTAAGGCCTAAAGGAGTACTTTAGAGTACTTTACCTCAGCTATCCCATCCTATGAACATTTCTATAACTTACACTGAAATAGCACAGAGTCTGAAGAAATAATCAGAAATATATACATATATTCTGAAGGCACATTTGAGGCTTCCAGTCCCGCAGTTTGTGCCGGTTTTTAAAAAAGTCACTGGAGGATTCGGAAAATCGGAAATGTAAACAGCGTGGGACAAAAAGTCTCGGTACTGGGATGACCGGAAATGGTGACTGGGGGGGGCTTAGAGCTCAGGGACCAGAAAAGGAGGGGTCAGTCACCCGTTCAACAGATCCAGCCTCACCAGCCGAAAACAAAGGCATCCCTTCCAGCTGCATGAAGGTTGATGTGTGTGTGTGTGTGTGCGCGCAAATGTACTCAATCACCTTTTTAAATGGATTTCTACACTGCATGCTACAGAGAGATCGTGGTGGGCAGATCCTCCCTGGTTCTGAACAGAGAGATCGTGGTGGATGGGCACAGTAAAATATTCCAGCCTCTGAGCGAATGAACATCCCTTAAATTCCCCCTCTCTGTGTCTGTGTGTTTCAAAACAGCCTGTTTGTAGCTGGTTTGAAGCATGAACTCTGCAGCTAATCTGTGTTGTAAGGGTTAACATTTTACAGAGGCAAGGGGAATACGATGCCTCCCCTCCCCTCCCATCCCCCTCACTCGGCTTGATTTCAAACGGAAAGCACTCTTTCGTTCCTGCGTCTGAGCGAAAGATCTCAGTCTGGATCTTTAAAAATGCTTTCTGCCTCTTCATAAAGGGTTAACATTTTAAAGAAGCGAGGGGAATACCAAACCTCTGCCCCCTGTCTCCCCCTCCCAGCCAGTCAATAGCAGCGCTCCTGGCACGGAACTTTGAAGGAAGTGCGTCACCGAGGTTGTGAAAACACGAGTAATCACATACTTGATTGACAGCCAAAAAAAAAAATATATAGAACCTAAAAAAACCACGGAACTTTGGACGTGTAAATATCAGTCACAGGATCACCTGGGATATCCAGATCAGTGACATAAATCGTATAAACAGCGAGGGTTGGATTCGTGATCAGAAAATCGCAGTAAGCACCATGACAATTTCTGTCGTGTAACTGGCACCCTGATGTTTCACTTGCATCTGTGGCTGGTATCTTCAGAGAATGGTTGGGTAGGAGTTTGTGGGATTTATATATATACTGTGAGTCCCTGTTGGAGAGGATATGTAAATTTGTGTATTTGAATGGCTAGTTCCTAGGGTGAGAGGATATGCAAGGAGGATTAGTGTCTGTTTGGCTAATGGCCCATTTTCTGCTGGAAATCCCCCTGTTCCTGGTGAAGTTCATTTGCATGTGTTGAATTTTGATTTTGCTGTTTTTCAGGACTTGTAGCCAAACTTTGTTTACTTTTAGGTGTTCTTCTTTCCTGTTGAAGTTGTCCAGATGTTTGTGGATTTCAATAGCTTATCTGTGCATTCGGACATGATAGTTGTTGGTCTGGTCCAGAATTTCGGTGTTTTTAAATAACATTTTGTGTCCAGGTTGGTTTATAATGTGTTCTGCTACTGCTGATTTTTCTGGCTGGCCCAGTCTGCTGGGCTCTACAGGCTAATGGATGCTCCAGATCAGACATCACAAGAGCAGCCAGACTCAGAAAAATACCACAGGAATGAAGAAAAACAGCCACCCAAAGGGAAGATATTTTTACCATACATCAAAGGAATCAAAGACAGAATAAGGAAACTGTTGAGGAAACACAACCTCAAAATGGTCTACAGACCAACCAAGAAAATCCAAGAAATGCTATGCGCAGCGATGGGCAAAAGAGACCCTCTCACAGCTGCAGGAGTTTACTGCATACTATGCAGCTGTGGACAAGTTTACATAGGGACCACTAAATGCAGTGTGCAAACATGAATTAAGGAACATGAGAGACACTGCATGGCCTCTTTGCACCCCCTATTTACCACTATTTACCAGGTATTCTAGAATTCCAAGGACCCACTCAGCCTTTACTAACAAAACCTGTTTCAAGCGACAATAGTGCTATAGCTATTTTGTCTGCCACATTGTCATTCTCTCCATTTTCCTCCCTCCATTCCTAAAGGGACGAGACAACATTGATAGCTGCCTGTCAGCTGCTCTCTTGGTATTTTATGTACCTGCTGGAAGATATTTACATTTGTCAGAAGAAACCTCTCTCCATACTGCAAGGGAATTTGCTTACATTTCCAATAAACTAGTGTGCTTGATGCTTTGCAGGAACTGTCCAGCCATTTACAAAAGTGAGACAAGGAGTATTTTCAATGGCTATTTCAGAAGAGGCAATGAAGAAACTGACAATGACCCAGTCTGATCCAGTTTGTTTCCAAGCAATGTGATTGCTTTGATCCATCTTGTGTTTCCAAGTGGCTAATGGAAGGAAAAAATAAATAAACCAAACCCCCAAATGTTTCATCAATTCTGGCTAGCAATCAGTTTGGGATTAAAAGACAAGTTTACTATGCTACAGGTCTGTTTCTTTCTTATAAATGCAATATGCCTGCCCATCCAATAGTATCACATAATCACAATGGCTTCTGTGCCTGGATAAAGGCTAGTGCTCAAACTGGTGATGATGTGTCATTAGGGATTATTTTAGGCTTGGTGATAATCATAGATCAGTTTTAATGTAAGTTCTGGTCTGCTGACCACAATGAAAATGCTGAAAGTAGTATTTTAACACATTCCTGTCTTTTAAAACATTATTAGCCAGAGTGGACCTATACAATAGAAGAAAACATGTTTAAATAATAAGAACAATACACAACCCATAAATTAATAGTAACAAAAGCCACCATCATTATATTGACAGTAATGTCAGGAATGTTGTTACAACATTGAAAACCAGTGTGAATAGACCAGGATCTTCTTAGTAGCTACATCTGAGTTGTGGAGTCCCCTGCCCACCCCAACTGCCCATTAGGAGGCTGCCTTTTCATTTGGGAAAGGTGGCGGCAATTCAATTCATTTAGAATAGAATAGGCATCAAATTGTTGAGTTTTAATATTGTAACTAGTTTAATTAAATTTTAATATAACTTTTTGTCTTTATCAACATCTTTCTTCGCTAACATACTGTGAGTAACTTTGTGTCCCAGCTAGTGGAGGAAGGTGGAATTTTAAGGAAGCAAAGAAGGAAAGAAGAGGGAGGGAGGGAGGGAAGGAAGGAAGAACAACCAGTTCTACCACTGTTGTGCTCGCATATTATGGGAGCAATGGCTAGATGTGTTGTTCTGGAAGGCCATTACCCTGCAAAGAAGGCCAAAAACACTATGATGGAGACAGGATTGGCAATAACCAATAAAACACATAAATTGAAATAACTGGCAACCACAATGGAGTCAATTGCAGTGATATAAATCCCAATCTTTAGTGCTATCTTTCTGCCACAAGAGAACAACTGAAAAACAAGTAACATACAACATGGTAAACACATGGAAGATTAAACACTTTCTTTGTTTTTTTATTATTAATTTTTAATAAGAACTACATGCACCATATACACAAAATATACAGACAAACAAAACATCTAGACATCGTCACCCTTCACCGCACATAACAACCAAACATCAATGTAATACATTTGAAAATACATATATTACATATATTGCATTTCAAACATAAACACATCATTGAATTTTCTAAAAAACCCTAAATCTCCCTTTCAAAAACTATACAGCTTCTTACACACCTCATACCTTGACTTCCTTTCTTCCCACTATCCCAAGTTCTAAACTGAATACTCTCAATTCCCTTATTTATTAATATTCATCCTTCTATTTGACCTAGTTTTCCACCCATTTTCTATTGTTACTTATGTAAATGTCATACCGTTATTAGTAAGTTATTTTCCCTCTAGATTTTCCTGCAAAAGAATTATATCTTCCCAACCTTCCAGGTCTTTCCAAGTCCTTTTTTCATCTAGCATTATTGATAATTGTCCATATCATAAAATTCTTTCATTTTTCTTATCCAGTCATTAGTTGAGGGGAGTTGTTGTCCTTTCAATTTCTAAGCTACTAATAGTCTGGCTGCAGTTACTGCATATAATAATATTCTTCCATATTTCTTTTGAATGTTAGGACTTGGCTTATGCACCATGTTTAATAGTGACAATTCTGGGTCTATTGTTATCTCTATTTTCAATGTTCTTGCAATCAGCTTGTATATCTCCTTCCAATTTTTAAAAATCTTTTTACATGTCCACCAAACATGAATATAAGTCCCTTTCGCTTCTCCACATTTCCAACATTTGTTGGGCATGTCTTTATAAAGTTTTGCCAATCTTTCTGGTGTCAGATACCGCATATTCAACATTTTATAGAAATTTTCTCTCAATGTATAACATCTTGTGAAACCTATGTTTACCTTCCAGGCCTTTTCCCATTCCTCTATACTAATTTCATGTCCTAATTGTTGGGCCCATTTGATCATGTATTGTTTCACCACTTCCGTCTCTAAATTAAGTTCTGGGACTGCCTCATCCCATATGATCCCCCCCGCGCACTTCAGTCCTCTGGGAGGAACCTGCCGCAGCCTATGAAAACTAGGCTGTCGCAGACCTCTCAGAGGACCTTCTCTTCTACGGCTCCCAGACTTTGGAATGGCCTGCCGGATGAGATCCGTCTTATAGCTACTCTTGATAGCTTCAAGAAAGCGCTAAAGACGGATCTCTTCCGGCAGGCCTTCCCGGAATAACTTCCCGGTTCAAGTGGACTGATTGCTACCCACCCCCTTGCCATCGTTGCCTTTATTTATTTATTTATTGTATTTTATCTTTGTTTTAACTCTCCATTAGTTTAATTTAGTTTTAAGGGGTGGGAGGGTTAGGATGGGGAAGGATTGTTTTAACTTGATGTTGTTTTAATTTTGCTGTACGCTGCCCCGGTTGCTGAGCAGAGGGGCGGGTTAAAAATAAAAAATTATTATTATAATTTATTATAACAAATTATACATTTTTGAGATCAATTTCTTCCTTCCTCCACACAATATTTTATCGAATTCTACCTCATCCATTCCAAATCCTTCTATTTTTGAATCCCATTTAAATTTTTCTAAAAGTTGACGATATAAAAAACAATAACATGGGACACCTTCATTTTATAACTCCTCTTGCGTTTTCATCACTTATCGATCGTCCTGCTTCTTAAGTAACATTTTATATGTTAACCACTTTCCTCTATATGGATTTTCTTTTTTATAAAAGGCCTCATGATTTGAAATCCACAAAGGTAATCTTATGCAAATTTTGCTTTTATATATTTGCCAAATTCTTAACAATGCCCGTCTAATATAGTGATGGCTAAATTCCTTATGAACCTTATCTTTCTTATGCCACATGTAAGTGTGCCACCCAAATCTAAGATTAAAACCTTCCAAGCACAAGAGTTTCTCATCTTCTAAGTTTATCCATTCCTTGATCCATATTAAAGTACATGCATGATAATATAATTTTAGATCTGGGAGGCCCATACCATCCCTTTCTTTATCATCCAATAATATATTAATCTTAATTCTGGGCTTCCCCCCCACCCATAAGAATTCTAGTAAATCTTTATTCCATAATCTAAATACAGTGTCTGATGTTAGAATGGGAATATTTTGGAATAAAAACATCATCTTGGGTAAAACCACCATCTTTATTGCGAACACTTTCTTTGTTGATGTACTTTTAAAGTATTTTAATTAAACTGAATGTTAACATTAAAATTAGTTTAATGATGTTTCAATGTTACTGCTGTCTGTGTTTATCAACACCTTTTATCAACATCAGCTGTTAACAGGAAGCGGGTGTGTGCTACAACTCTGTTAAAGACATGTCAAATGATTAATTACACAAGGTTTAGAAAATTAATTGATCAAAGATATTTGTGTGCAGGCAAAAGTACTATTTCTGAAACAAGAAGCATACCTGGTTTTTGGATAATATATACTTCTATTTATAATCGATCTACATCTTACACATATGATCAAATGAAACTTGTGTTGGTTTAGCAAAAACAAAAAACAAAAACAAAAAATCCTAGAGGGTTTTGGGGGTTATATGGGGTGAAAACATTGATACTTATTTTTGCAGGAGTTGTGTGTGTGTGTGTGTGTGTGTGTGTGTGTGGCCGTCCAGGGTATCTGATGCACTAATGAGGTTTTCTACCCTTTCACAGAGTTGTGGCTCAGGGAAGCAAAGGAGCCACAGTGGAAACCCCCATGACAGCTCAAATGTTTCTTGCAATCCAAGATCAGAACTACATGTCTGAAGCTGGAGCAATATCTAAGATCTTGGAAATAGATTTGTTCTCTACCAAGTGGCCCCTGAGATGCCTATTTGATGGTGGCTGTTTTTGCTATTAATGCATGGGCTGTGTATTATTCTTATTATTTAAATAATGGTGCAGTGGTTAAATGTCAGTACTGAAAGCCACAATGTTGTGAGTTCGATCCTGCATGGTTCTAGGTTGACTCAGCCTTCCAGCCTTCTGTAGGTTGGTAAAATGAGTACCCAGCTTGTTGGGGCCAATTAGCTAACACATTGTAAACTGCTTAGAGAGTGCTTAGCACTATAAAGTGGTATAGAAATGTGTTATTTTTATTGTTCTGGAACCAAATAATTGAGCACTATGATAAGACTCAAAATCTTTTCCCCTGATATGTCAGCTTTCAGAACCATCAGACATAACAGTTTTCCCCCAGTGTTTGGAAAAGGTAGACTTTCCTACTAGACTGGTACCACATGGTATTTTGGAGGGCACTGTATTCATGATTTAACAATAGATTTATTATATCGAAAGATAATATTGGAATTAAGAGCTGTAAAATAAACATGAAAGATAATATTGGAATTAAGAGCTGTAAAGTAAACACATGCGTCTAAAATGCACAATTATCATGCTTGGAAATTAAAAGAAGGAGGATGCAAATAACTATGCTCTATAAAATGTCAAGTTCAACGCCTTGCTGTGAACTAGACTGTTTAAAGTAGTGGGCTTTTTAGTGCTAAGGATACCCCTTAACACATAAAGGACAGCATAATTGCAAACTGTATCGTGTTATTAAAAACCAAACTCCTAACATTTGTGATAAAATGCATACTTGGAGTTTTATGCTAGTATCCCTTTTATCAATTAAACCCAAGTGAAAATGTCACAAAACAGAACTGTCTGTGATGCTAAAGGTCTCAGATCAAAGATTAGGAATTAGGATTCTTTATACTCAAAGAGATCAAAACAATTTTTAATGAAAAGACAAATAAGCCTTATTAATATATTCATTCTCTCCTCCTTCTTTCTGCTTGTTTTCCTCATTCTCAAGACTAGTAAGCTATTTTGTTCCAGTAAACAGAGAAAATCAAAAGTTTAACACAAATTCAGGTCCCAGTGACTCCAGTGCTAGGTGTGAAAACCAATGGAGTTTCTTAGGGCTGACTTGTGATACGAAAAACACTCTCCTCCCAACTACCTCATTCTTGCCTCAGAATCTACAACAGAATGAGGCAGCAGCATAGAATGGCACAAGCCAACACTTGAACAGGTCATATGCCTCCTCTATCATTTAGCGAGGCCATACCTGCATAATGACACCATTAATTTATACGTTACAGTTACACTGCTAAAGGAGTTATGTTATCACCCATTAAGTTTGTTATAATACAGTGCAGTTATACATTATTTATTGGGGAAAGTACTCCTCCCCAGCAGATAAACTGTAACTCCTACAAGTAACAAATAATGTATAATTCCTACAAGTAACAAAACCTGTACAAATGACACATAGTCATTTGTAATTATTTTTGTAATTAAGCTTTGTAACCATTGTAATATAATCTTGTCATCTGTGAAGATCCTGTCTACAATAACAAAAGTATAATCTAAAGTGAGATTGAAACTTCTTTGAATTATTTTTTAAAAGGAACTAATTACAAATGAGTAGGGGTTTTTTTTGTAATGAACTACTGATTAAGTGATTGGTGGAGGGTGTTAATCTTTCCAACACTGGAGTAAAAGTCTCTGCAAGTCTAAAAGCTCACCGAATCCCCTTACATTGTCCATTTACTATTTTCTGTGTTAGTTCAATATAACTTTAACAATGGATAATTATGAATATCTAAGAGCTTTGCTAAAATGAAATTAATATAAATCATAACTTCCAACTAAAAAGAGACCATCACAAGTGCAGTCAGATCATCCATCCCAATGAGGCTTTACTTGTCTTACTTGCCAATATCCAGCTGAGCTAGCCAACTTTTTCTGAATGGAACCTTTGGTGTCCAAAATACTGGAAATATATATATTTATGACCAACTCTCAATATTAAATCTGGAGAAAAAGTGCATATAAATGCCAAAACAACATTCCACTGATTGTACTGTATGGTATATTCTACTTCCTTGTTCCACTCAACTCTCCAAAATGAAATATACTATACCATTAATAAACTGCTAGTTTAGATTTAGGTTAACCTAAACTTAAACCTGAGAGCCAGCATGGTGCAGTGGTTTGATAATTGGACTATGACTCTGGAGACTAGGGTTTGAATTCCCACTTGGTCATGGAAACCTACTGGGTGACCTTGAGCAAGTCACTCTCTCATCCTCAGAGGAAGGCAAAGGCAAATCCCCTCTAAACAAAGTTTGTCAAGAAACCCCATGATAGCTTCACCTTGGGGTCTCCATATGTCAGAAATGGTTTGAAGGCACACAACTACAACTACAACAAACTTAAACCTAAATCCCAAATTCTTCTAACCTGATATACCAGGCCTTTGATGACCAACACATGAAATAACGAAACCAAGCACAAAGCTTGGGTTAAAATAGGGGTCACTTTATTTATTCTTTCACTTATTTAATCTTTATTCCTTGGGATATGTAAACTAGGGGGGAGAACCAATGTGGGAAAAGCTGCAGCCGATGGTCTCACCCAGACCTACCTCCCAGCTTCCCTGGGTGAAACACCTGACCCCTGGGAGGTTTCCCATCAATTGGGCTACCCCCTGGGCACCATCTGCTAGAAGGCAAAACCCCCAGGATGAGATACCTCAAGTTGCATAACTTCTGGCGAGGGCTCAACCCTCGGGCCAGCCTCAAGGATAGTCTACTCCCCACCCCCAGGACACATGACCTGCAAGGGTAGTTTCATAAGAGCTGTTCTTCACCCAATGGGTGCCATAGGTGTACACAGAACTAATCTCCATTTTCCCCATAACCTGCCAGGTGAATACTTATTTATGACACAACCCTAAAGCCAATTGTCCAATTCCCCTGCAACAGTGTGGGGTAGGCAAAAAAAAAAAAAAAAAGTGAAAAAGGGGAAAAAATTCCTACCTGACCCATAAGCAACCAGTAAACTCACACTGTGACAGAGGAAGAAGGATGGGTTGAATTGAACCAAAAGAGGAGGCGGGAAGGGGTGGCCCTTGTTTAAATAGCCTCTGCTCCACCCTGAACCAACTTAAACCTAAATCCCAAATTCTTCTGTAGATGCTATTTTTTTTTAAAAAAAAATCCCTTTTCTATTCTGTTTTACATCTGTTACATGTGTGAGATTTATTTCTGCAGATTGAGAGAACCTACTTCATGAGTTCTCCCATGGAAGTAAGAAAGGATCACTTAGAATCCAGTGTGCCTGCAAAACATATTTTGTCTCTTACACTAAGCAATGCCAGAAAAGCCAATGACATCTTCAGTAATCTCACCCTGACTATGCTAAGGATAGCTTTACAAATATAATTATTGAAACAACCTTGCTTTCAAAATCCTAGGTTACTGGAGATGATTGGGTTTGCATATGTAAATGTAATTATTTCCTCTTTGAGCAGAAAATGGCCGCAAACCAGGATTCAATGTATATGTGCCACCCTTTTTTCCCATTCCATTATACTGTTATATTTCTAATAATATCAGCAAGACACAGCTAGTAATAATAGGTCAAGAGTTTAATAGCACAAGGGCATCTAGACCATGAAAAGCCAGTTGTCAGACAAGTGGCCTTCACTGCAAATGTGTCTCAGCCTAGATAGAAAAAAAAAATCCTTTATTTCATGCCTCTATATTTCATTCCCTCTAAACAGCAAATTAAAGCAGTCGAGTGCCTATTAGTTCAGAAGTGAACTGAAGTTGCCCCCAAATAAGAAAGTGGTTTCTACACATACTCATATGAAGGCAGAAGTATAGAAAACTATGAATTAAAAGAAAAAGAGCACTGATGCTCTTTTAACTGGCTCTTTTTTAAAAAAATCAAATAGCCTGACCAGGAACTGTGAGCTTTCAGGGTTGAGGGGACAGAGATAAAATATCAGAGCAACCATCTCATTATCTGGAGCAAAACTGGAAGCTACCTTTAAACCTGGGTCCGTCAGCTTTATATAATACAGCAGTAGATGTTGTTTTATTTTTTATTGTATTTACTCCTATAATGCCTTTTAGGGCAAGCTCTCACAAACTGGAGTCTTCAAAGGATGAAAACGAAAAAGGTGTCCTTTTTCCTTTTCTTCCTGCTTTACAGTTGAGCTCTAAGCTGGCCTGGGCAAGAATGATCCCAGGTATTGAGGATTTTGGTGTAGGCCCAACTCAAGGGCTGGTCTAGACATTTTGCTTCTGGGGTAAAGAAGATAGAACTCCCCTTATGTTTCACATGCAAAATATGGTTGGATTCTTGTGCTCGGCTAACCAGGAAATAAGTTAAGATTCCTCTTAAAGTGCCAGTACGGGGCTTTAATATGCTGTAATTTAGAGGCAGTGCAAAGAAAGGGGTTACTGTGGATGACCCTGCATCCCGGTTTTATTATGTAAGTGTGTTTTGTTTAATTATTGCAGTGCTTATAGCATGAAATTCCTACCTTCCTTACTAGTGTTAAAATGGTGTTTTAACATGCTAGCTTGATGAAGTTCAAAGTAATCACTGAGGGGCAGCAGGCTGACTTAGGTGGTTCAGAGCAGGCCGTATGTGCACAGCTCTCTTCTCTATCACTTTGTTGCTACCTTCCAGTATCTCCTACCTTGGTTGACAACGTCATTTTGCATAATGGCTTGTTGGCTCTGTATTCACTTTTAAAATAAACCTTTGAGACCTGTTATACACAAACCTGCATTTTAAAAGAATGACTCTGGGCTTAGGTTAAAGGAGGTGATTCTTTGCTAATTTTCTTCTCAAAGGAAGCAATGAGTAATTTTGCCTATATTCTTCCTGCTGAGAAAAAGTCTTTGAAAACTGCACAGACTTATTCTGCACAAAATTTGCATGTGGTATATCTGCACAACTGTACAGTCATTGGAGGAGGGAACATCAACAATTTAAACTTTGCAGATGACAGCATACCACTAGAAAAAAATAGCAAAGACTCAGAGACTTAGAACAATTACTGAAGGAAGTGAAGGAAGAAAGTGCAAAGGCAGGCTTACCACTGAATATTAGGAAAACAGAAGTAATGATCAGAGATGCTTTACATAACTTTAAAGCAGCCAAGGAAGACATTGAAATACAGTAGGACCCATGTCTCCACAGGAGATTGGTTCCCTCCCCGCATGGATACTAAAAACCCTGGATAACAGTGAAGGCCATTGAAAATAATGGGACTTCTGGTTTAAACTACCATAGAGTTGCCTTGGACGACCTAGAAACGTCCAGAGAGGATGCCTCTCTAGGCATTTTCTATAAAGACTCTATGGTAGGTGTGCTGCTTCATGTCCCGTGGATAACTGAAACCACGGATACTGGTTCCACTGATACGGGGGTTCGACTGTAGTGAAAGATTTTCCATACCTTGGCTCAGTCATTAATCACAGTGGAGAATGCAGTCAAGGAATTAGAAGAAGGCTAGGATTTGGAAGGGCATCTACGAAGGAACCTGACAAGATCCTGAAGTGTAAAGATATATCATTGAGTACTAAAGTCAAGATTGTCCATGCCATCATATTTCCAATTTCTGTGTATGGTTGTGAAAGCTGGACACTGAAGAAAGCTGATAGGAAGAAAATCAACCCATTTGAAATATGGTGCTGGAGAAGAGTTCTATGGATACTGTGGACTGCTAAAAAGACTAATAAAGTGGTCCTACAACAACTCAAGCCTGAACTCTCCCAAGAAGCCAAGATGACTATGTACTCAAATAAGGATGCCATGGCCCTGAGTCTGTGGGACCTTATCAGGCCTGATGATGATAGGATGACTTGGAGGTCTCTCACTCATAGGGTCGCTGTAGGTCAAACTTGACTTGACAGCAGTTACCAGCAACAGTATTTGCACAGAAGACAGATTTCCCTCCCCACAGGAAACTCCATATTCTGTACAGAAAATAATATTGCAAAAAATGTTGCTCCCTTTGCAGACAATGCTGTTTTTGTTCAAAACAACTGTGTGCAAATTTCACACAGTATTTTTGTTTCCTGCTGGTTTCTGAACAAAACAACCCATGCTAATGTGGTGGAATGATGAAGGTTTTCATCAGTCCAAGATCCTTCTCATCATGGTTTTTTGATATATGAAAACATATTTTAATCATTTTTTTTCACACGTTACTTTGTGTTATGATTCCACTCCCCAGATTACCTGCTCTTACTATGGAGCTCCCACCTCTCACTTTTTGTCTCTACTCTACAATCCACTTTGTATCTTAATGAACCTAATGTTCATTAAGAATCTAAACAAGGACAGACATGTGTACCTTCTGCAAGTTTCTGGTAGGTTGTACCTGGGACCTAATTAATGCCATGACAGAATAGGTACAGCACTAAACATATTTTTAAAATTTTTATCTTCAAGGCTTCTCTTTAAACATTAGCAGTACTAGTCTGGTTCACAAGACTCAGTTTACGCTGTTATAATTACAACTTTCAAAACCTTTCCCTGAATCTTATCACATTTCGCCTCTCTTACTCTTCTCCTAGCTAGACAGAAATTGTGGTCTGTTTAAATGCCACACTATTAAACAAGTCTCTTATTTATGGAGGGGGGATTAATATATGGGGCAACATCCTGTTGTGTACTTATGTAAGTGTACCTACATTGGTGTTAGTTGCAGTGGCAGCACTGCAGTGTGTGCGGGTATGCCTTCAAGTTGCTTGTTGACTTATGGCAACCCCATGAACTTCACAGGGTTTTTCTTAGACAAGGAATATTTGGAGGTGGTTTTGCCAGTTCCTTCCTTTGAATTATAGCCTTCAGCAGTAGTGGGAGTAAAAAAAAGTTGCAGTACAACACTATGAATAAAGCAAAACAATTTCTTTATTCTTCATAGCTGTCATCTAAAACCAAGGCTGTCTCCTATTTCTTCAATGCCAGCCTGGGGTGAGGGAGGGAGAGACTTGGAGCTAAAAGTATCCTGGGAAGAGTGGCTCACAAATTTGCTTCTCCCGTAGCACAAGCGATTTTGCAAGTCATGTTTCCTTGGGTACTTCTAGGACTTTCCTCCATCTCAGAGCCCTGCAGTCCTGACAACACAGGGCATTTGTCCCATTCTCTCCCTGGGCAGGGCACACCACCCCTGGGGCAGATATGGGGCTGAGATGAGGGGAAGGTGGGGTAGGGCCCAATAGAACAGTTTATAAAAATACCCTGTTTACTCCATTATCACTGGCAAACACTGAATTGGGCTCTTGTGCTGGTAAACAATGGATCAGGCTCTTGTGTGTGTCCACAAGAGTTTGTCCCTGCAGGCTGACCCTTGCTGCTGCTGTGGTGGTCTCCCGGCTCTCCTAGAAGACAGGAAGTAGTTCCGTAGCATGTGGCCAAGGCTAGTCAAATGCAGGAGACCTTGGTAACATGTTGCAGGCCCCTTTCCTGCTTCTGAGTCAGCAAGAATATGGTAACAGAGGCTGCAGCAATGGCTGGCATGTCAGGGGGGATAACGGGCCAGATCTGTGGCCGGTATATGCTGGCGGGGAGCCAGCATATCCGGGCTCATGTAGATGAGCCCCTAGTTCTGAAGATGAGCCCCTAGTTCATGAAAGGCCAGGATTGAAGAAAAAAGCTGGTTCGAGACAGCAGCCTTCTTTTCCAGACAATGACCACAAAGAATCTGCCTTCCTTATTTTGCAGCGTTCATACTCTCCAACATTTCACAGATGGAAACAGGGACACATAGCCATGCAACACCAGAATGTGGTCAAGATGGCAACAATTATCAGTGAGGAAGAACAGACAAACCAGGAGAGGCTTCAGCAGTTTGGTTTTGCCTGAGCCTACCAGAAAGGGCAAAGTGCCACTCACTCCTCTCGTCTCCCCACTGTTGAGTAGATTGAGAGGTCACCTACATGGTAAAAAAAAATATGTACAGTGTTCAGAAGATGGGTCATGTGTACACACGGCCATTCGGATTCATATATGTCTTTCGGAAGGGGGGCTAGTGAATCCCCAGTAAACTACGTAGATTTGGCGTTCAGGAGGATTAGCGAATCTTGAGCTATAATCCGTACAGCCATTCATATTGTTGATGGTCTGTACACCCCGTTCGCACACATACAAACAGGCAGTGTAATCTGATTGGCTGGCCGAGCGCAGGGTTCGGGGCTAGCAAAGAGGGGAATTGGGAGCATCTGCCATGTTGGATTCCTGGCTAAGCGAGAGTCCGGTAAGTCCATGAAATTGAGATTTTTACATATATTCATTTTTATTTTACATTGTAAATAGGGAAAACCGACTGCCTGAAAAAGAGGCACCTTTTAAAATAAAATTTAAAAAAGCAGCTGGAGATTTAAAACCACCGCTTGGATCGCTCGCTCCAGCCAGCTGGGCGGGGGGGAGTCATATGGAGTTTAGGGGGGGGGATAACAAATCATGTAGGCAGATTGTACACATACTAATGGCTGCCTTTTCAGATTTTTTACCCCCCAAATGGATTTTTTCCCCATCGTGTAGACGGGGCCTGAGTGTAAACTACTTTTCCACTTCAAACTCAGTTTGCAGCAATGGAAGTAAACTGATGGCAAAGGGAGAAATTGGGAAGAGGAGAGAAAAACTGGGACATTTTAAAAGCAGCTTAAAAAGTAGGACAGTAGAGGATTAACTGGGAGCGTCCCTGCCAAATCAGGACAGTTGGAGGGGATGAATGCTTGTGAAAAGTGCACTATGTCATTATAGTAGAAGTTTTGCTGACATAGTATATCAACACAATTTCAGCAACTGATGTTAATTACATAGGCCAAAATCCTACATCACTGACAGTGGTGTAAAAGTTCAGCAAGTAAAGCTCCCCTCTCATCCCCCAAATCACTGTTTTGCTACACAGCCCAACCTCCATAATCATTCTGTGGCTTCTGGTGAGTGGATGGGTGGGGGAACAGAGATGGGTCTATGTTTGCATAGCCAAATGCAGACCAATGAGATCATCTGTTGAGATCTGCTGGAGTCTTCCAAAGGTCTTGGCAGATGTGTCATCATTTTGCAAGCTACAGGGATATAGTCAGATGCTCCTCCAACCCCTCCCTGCTTTCTACCAGCCCCTGAATGGCCACGGAGGGGTTGTGGTCATAGAAAAATGGTGACTCCTAGGGGTGCTTTGGTTGTTGAAGAGGAAGGTCGAGAATACCAACCTCCACAGTACTCCAAACAAAACATACACAGATGTATGTTAGTCTTATGCTTGCATATGTAATGTAGTGTGAAGCTTTCCTTTTTGTTTATCTTGACTTTACTTGTTAACGTACTTTACTCTAAAGGAAGGGAGGAAGGGAAGAGTGGTCTGGATTGGAACTACCACAGGCAGGGAAAGGAGTTTTAATCCAGTCTGCCTCAACAGACAGTTTCCTTCTGAAATTAACTCCACATTCTAGTTAAGAAAGAAAAGCCAACACTAGCAACACCATTATTGATCCCACTGGAGAAGCTCAAGGCTCCTAGGAACACACTGTAGAACTAAGAGGTCTTTCAGCTGTAGGCACATTCTCTTATTTGACTTCAGATACAAATTTGGAACACCATGCAAATGTGCTGCATTTTAAATGAGACTTACAATTGCACACTGTTGTATGCTTAGAGTACCATGAATGTGAAAAGCTTTGCCCAAAGGTACGTGCCTTTTATTTTTAATGTGATCCAATCATTGAGAGAAAGCTGTTATCTTAAAAGGGTGAAACACTACATCTCACTGAAGGCAGCTGCATAAATATTTTAAGAACACCGTAAATGTTTTTCCAGAATGCACATGATGGTTTTAGCTTCTAAGCACATACATACAATTTGTATTTGAGCTATGGGAAACAATTTATGTGTCCACTGGGGAATAGTGCATGAGGAAGATTCAGCTGGATAAGTAAATGATAATTATTTAACAAGTGACCAGCTCAGTGCTCCAGCTAATTTTGAACTCTCTTGTTTAAGCCCCTCAAGGGCATGCTTTGGCATTCAGTCTTGAGAAGCATTAGTAGAGTGTCTTATTATTTGTGTCGGCAAGCATGTCCCATCCAGAGTCACTTAGGTAATCAATGTCAATTTATACTAGAGAGGAGTTGCAAAATCCCCAGAATCTGATATGGAACCTGGTATGAGGGAACAAAATAACACTTAATTCAGAGCAAGGTGTATGAACAGTTTCTTTCTGTACCAGACTATTTGCGTGCTTGGGGGAGAAATGAAGTAAAGTTAGCATTTGCAACCTTCCAGGAGAAATTTTAAATGGTGGCACTCAATATATTATTATATGTGCAGAAGAAAAGTATGGCACAGGTATATGAGACCTTAATTTTAGAGACAGTATGTCAAGCCATGCTTTTCCACTATATGAGTGAGCTTACATTAACCTTGATCTTGTATACTGTCTGTTCCACTCATCTTCTTTTGATTCTACTTCTAAACAAGCCACTGATCTCCACTCTGTCCAAACTCAGTGAAATATGTTTTCCAACCTCCCCCAATCCAGTTTGTTAGAATAAAGCAGGATGAAACTGCATTTAAAATCCTGGCTTGTTCTGTCCTTCAAGCCTGTGCAGTGGATTTTTCTGGTGGAGCGCAGTGTGCACAGAACTGTCCTCACCCTTTAAACCAAAGGTTCATCTGCTGTGGCCTCTTGTTCTATCAAACCATAGTTTAAAATACAGTGGGCCCTTCTCATCCACGGGGGTTTGGTCCCCCCCACCACAGATAGAAAAATACATGGACACTCAAGACCCATATTAATCAATGGCAGTGCATGCACACAGCTGCACACTGTCATGACTGAGTGCACAAGCCACTGTTGAATCATATGGGGTGTGGTGATCCTAGGACATTCCAATCCATGGATAGCTAGCCTGTGGATATGGTGAGCCCTCTGTAATCACATTTCTTGTTGGGGGTATGTATTGAGGAGGTTGGTATTAAAACCTGGATCCTATATAGCTGTCTTGGGTCCCATATTGGATGAAAGGCAGGATGTAAAAAATAAAGAGAAGAAGAAGAAAAAAGAACCACAGCTACATTGTTGGCCAATTACACAGAGCACATTATTCCCTTGTTACAACAGTTTTGTTGCTAACAATCTGTCTATGACCATGATTTAAAGTGCTGGTTAAACCATAAAAAAAAACTATCTGGTCTGAGTTCAGGGTATCTGAAATACCACATGAGCCTACCTGACTTGGGGCAGACCCTTTTCTTTCCTCTGTCATTCTCTGAGGTACATCTTGGTACAGACAGGAAAGAAGGCCATCTCAGCAGTTTTTCCTAAGCTATGAAATTCCCAGCCAAGTGAGGCTAGGTTGTTATTCCTGTTATTTCTACACGTGAAGCCAAAAAACCTTTTTGTTCAGGCAGGCTGGCTGTTGAGAAGCGTTCTTGTTTGTGTGCATTTTGACAGATTGATGCTTTTCTTTTTTCTTTTTAAAAGTGCTTTCAAATTAATTTTAAAATTCAATAGCATTTTAGCATTATAGCTTTTTGTCTGTTTTTGATATGTACCTGCTTTTATTGTTTTAATCTTCTTGTCCCACCTGTTTAATCTTGACCCCAGTCCTGGGAGAAAAATAGATATAAGAAAAATACATAATAACAGGAGGAAATCTAAACATGTGCAGTATGCTTTTGCTTGCATTTACCAAAAGAGAATAAATACCAAAGTAATAAATGTCCCAAACCTTTCTTCCTTGTTGCTACTCACCTTCAAGTCAACTCCAACTTATGGTGGCCCTATCATAGGGTTCTCGTGGCAAGATTTATTGCCATGGCTTCCCTCTAAATCAGGGGTGAGCAAAATGTAGTCCAAGGAGATTATCAGCATCGCACAGGAAATTTAAAAATAAAAATACAACCAAATGTCAATTTTTTTAAAAAAGCCACTCAACACCCTTAAAAAACAAACAAGTAAACAGGGGAGGGTACAAAAGAGGCTGTCACTTACCTGGATCTCCCAATCGCCCCTGGAAATGTTCTGTACTTACTTTACAGGACCTTATAGGGAGGCCGGCATTGTGTGTAAAGTTAAAAAATAAAAGTAAAACCAAACCTCAAAAAATTAAAACAAGCACCTAAACACCCTAAAAACCCCCACAAAACCCAAGTAAACAGGGGAGGGTACAAAAAAAGCTGTTACTTACCTGGATGTTCTAATCGTACCCGGAAGTGTTCGACACAGACCTCCCAGATTGTGCCACAGGAATGGGGCACCTTTTTTGCTTGCCCATGATTCCATTACTGAAATGGAATGGATGATCTATTGATGGCTTTTGCCCATCATCATCATCATCAACAACAAGAACAAAAAAAAAACACAGAACTGAACAGAGGCAGCATGGGAGCATACTGGGACAGGGATGTCGTCGTCTGAAAAGGAAGTCCTTTATCGATCCTGTGGTTTCCCTGTCCCAGATTAATAAACTCATCTGATAATCTCCCAAGTGTGGTCTCCAAGGCTGTTTTTGTGATCCCCAAGGCCCTCCAGTGTTTAAAAACAGTTTGCCCACAAATACCCTCTAGGGGATGTGTGGGGTGCTGTTGCCATGTTTGTTTGTTTTTTTTGGTCATTTTAGGCCCAAGAAAGGTCTTTTGCTAAAACAAGAAGCTTAAAAAAGGCTCTTTTAGCCCTAAAGTGGTCTATAGGGGGTTGAAAACAAGAAAATACCCATGCTCTAAATATTTTCTAAAATCCCTTAGAGGGCATTTGGGAGCATGATAGGATGAACAACTGGTTGTTGTTGTTGTTTGGCAAGCAGTGTCTCTGTGTGTGTGCAGTCCCCCCTGAAATCCTGGGGTGCTGATGCCTTCCACAGTGACAAACCCATGTTCTAAATATAGTCTACAATACCAGGTATTTCCTTGTGGTCTCCCTTCCAAGTACTAACCAAGTCTGACCCTGCTTAGTTTCTGAGATGAGACAGGATCTGGAACCTTCCGGGTATTTAGGCTACCATATTTCTATTTGTAGCCAAACTTTATTAAATACACACAGAAAAACCAACTAAGAGTCTTGTAGCACTTTATAGACTGACACATCTATTATTCTCTAAGCTTTTGTGAACCCAGCCCCCTCAAGTAGATGCATGAAATATTATCCTTGATTGGCAGGATAACAACGTATTGAGGGAGAACTGTAAACAGCGAGATGAAGGGGGTGGGGAATGAAATGCAGAAACGTACAGAGAGAAATAATTGTCTTAGGAGTGACCATTAACAAAAGAGCAGTTGGATAGGAACATACTCAGAGACATCCTTGCACTGATGAGCTGATAAAATATATGCAATGTGATAAATAGCTGGTGTCTGTATTAAAGGCAGAGAAGACAAAGTTTAACCTCTTAACAAATTCCTGCTCAGCTATTTGATTCTGAAATCTGTCTTTGAAGTTCTTTTGGAGGTCAACAACAGAAGCTAGAATCCTTTAGGTGTAATGTCCCACTACTCCAGGGTATGCACTATTTTGTACATTGAAGAAGGAGGTATCCATTACTTTTTGTTCAATGACCTCCCTACATGTAATCCCATGGCTAGCCCAAGGGGTTGGGTAGGGCTTCTGGGCACCATCTGGATGCAGTGCTGTAGCTGGGAATAAAGAAGAGTTGTCATTCTCTTGGACCTCCAAATAGTATGCTAGAGGACTGGGAAGGTAACAGCTTTCTTTTTCCTGATTGCAAAACTGAAGATGGCTGGTGGCTGGGAGTCCCCTGAGCCCCACCCCCTTGCCACAGACTGGCTGTAAGAGCATGCCCTAGCGCTTCAAGCTGAATGAGAAGAAGGGGAAGCCTGGTAGAATTATGCTGGTGGAACTTTATGTTTTGCTAGTGCTGAGCAAGTGGCCAGAATGTCCTGGAAGGGCAAGGTCTTTTCCCACTGTTTTTCGAATCTGGCATTTCTGATATGTGTCCATTTATTCTTTTTACAAACTGGCCTGTTTGTCCTATGCAGAATAGAGAATGCAGTTATTGGCAGATGATAGCATATTGTAAAATGATCAGGTGTATGAATCTTTGGTGCTGTGAATGACATTACTAGAGCATGCAACAGTGTTTTCAGAATAGGTATGGGGACAGAGCTGGCAGCTGGGTCTGCCACAGGGTCTAATTTCTGTGATTTTATCTCTGCTATTTTTTAAAATTATTATTGCTGGTAAATAGCTATTTGGGGTTGGTTGCCATTTTGCAATTGCTTGCTGCCCATGTCCTATGAGAGGGAAATGTGATTGTCCAGGAAGGGCTGTAGATCACTGTTGATGTTCATATAATAATAATTGGTGATCTGGTGTTTTCTCTCCTGTTCTATAGTAGATTATTCCTGGGCATCAGTCTGGCAGTACTGATCAGTTCTTTTCCATGTACTTTAAAGGGTGGCTATTGCAGTTTCAGCCATATCTGATTTTAAAGTGCAAGTCTCTACACAATAAGTTTGAACTGACCCAGTTGTATCATAGAGATTGGCTGCAAATAGGTGTTTTCTGGATTAAAGGTGCAGTCATGATTCAGTCGCTTTCTGATGTAAAGTGGTACTCATATTTCCATTATGTAGTTTTGCAACAGGGCCAGTGAGTGAACCTGTTACATGGGCAGTGCTAGGCAAGTTGATGGTGGATTGAAAGCTACTGAAGTCCTGATGGAACTTCATCAGGGAATCCTTTCCAAGAGTCCAGATAGTAAAGATGTCATTAATAAATCTCAGGTAAAGAAGAGACTTTTGTGGGCAGGAATTAAGACATCATTGCCTTTCATTATCCATGTAGATTTTGGCATACTGCCATGCAAATCATGATGGCACAATCACTTTTCCGAAGCTGTATGTTTTTCCTCAAAACTGAAGTAACTGTGGGTAAATATGAAGGGGCAGAGTTTAGTAGCTAGATATGTTGTAGTCCCAGATTATATTTCTCAAGCCTTCTTGTCCACTACTAGACTACATTACTTGTGATTTTTAGTCTATTATTACCTGAAGTACATTTATGAGTTGATTCACACAGATAAGTACTATGGGTCAAAATGGAAAAGAACTGAATGTGAGAGACAGTCATGTGTACCAATTGGTTCACATGCTGAACCAAGAATTGCAGAGTCCATTGTGTCCTTGGAATTCCAAGCAGAGTTTTTGCACATTCTTTGATATTTCACATTTTAGGACTTTCTGTGAAGATTTCTCAAAAACAATGACTGTTGGTTAGTCTCAACTAGAGTAGACCCATTGAATCAATTGTTGAATGGTGAGTTACCACACAGGGGCAACACATTCATTCATTGACTTGACTTTAGTCAGAACTAACAACAAGGTATAGATTGATGTCCTTTCTGCAGAAAAGATTACAGTTTGTGTAAAACAATTTTTTGCCTCTGGATTTTTGTGTAATGGAAAACAATTTTTAAAAAGTGCTGATCTTTTACTCTTATTGAAAACCAAGGCAATGGCATTACCAATGGCAGTTGATAATTTCTGACATGTTGAGATACCTTTTCTTGTCAAGGGTATGAAAATACTAGAATGTGCTTTACATCCTCAGCCATGATTAAATCTAGTTAGCAAACGTTCAACAAAGTTTTATGTGAAGTTTGATCCTTTGTGTAGTATTGCAGCAAAGAGCAATGCTCAGAAAAATCTGTAAGGATGGAAGTTAGTGCAGCAAGTTATCTTTTAAGAACACGATAATCAAGCTTGTCAAACAAAAGAAGTTTTGGCAGAAATATGAGCCTATTCAGTCAAATGGGTATATAGATTTCCAGATAGTACCTTGGGGGCCGTTTACATGGCAAAATTAATCCTTTAAGAATTCACAAAGAGTCCTAATAGTTCCCACATCTTTCGGATCAAAGTCGCCATATTCAGAAGAGGGAGGCAAAAAAAACCCCAAACCCCGTAAGTCAAGCAGTATCAGCTTTCACTATTTTCCCCGTCTTTTTTGAAAAGTAGTGCAAGTTAGCGCACTTTCGATTGTGTGAATGGCCATTTTGCTTACGGCAGTGGGAACTACCAGCGGTCTTTCCAAACAGCCCCAGCAGAGCTTAGCCATGATTGGTTGGACTGAGGGGGTGGACTTGCAAGAGATGACTCTTGAAAAGATCCAGCCAGCCAGCTTGCTTTCTAGCATAATTACTGTTCCTCTCTCCCCCTCCCTCCCTCTGTGTGTGTGTGTATGAGAGAGAGAGAGAGAGAGAGAGAGATTTGCTCCACTGGCTGATCACTCTTTTCATTCTTGTGTGTGTGTGTGTGTGTGTGTGTGTGTGTGAGAGAGAGAGAGAGAGAGGGAGGGAGGGAGGGAGGGAGGAACAGTAATTATGCTAGAAAGCAAGCATTATTCCTCTCCCCCCCCCATCTCCCTCTTTTTTGTTGCTTTATCTGGTTTTCTCTGGCTCAGACAAAGCTATGAAGCTACAATCTCTTTCCTCCTCGCCCTGCCCCCCTCCTCGCTTCCTCCCCACCTCCTGCCTGGCTTTAATGACAGTGATCTGGAGGCCATGCCCCCCCACCTTTGTCTGTGTGAATGTAGAAAGGCGAAAGCTCACCAGATCGTCCAATTTAGCAATAAATCATGTGAACTATGCAGCACTGGTGCGAAAGGATGGCAATCTGCAATTTTGCGCACTTTATTATGCCGTGTAACTGGCCCCTGGTTTAGATTACAATCCCTCTAGCATTTGCTCTTTTGCCCAACACTGTGCCCAAAGCTTCATTAGCTACCTGGCTCCACAGCAGCCTAAAATATATATTTATAATATAAGTATAAATAAAAAATAAATGCCAAGGATCTAGCTTTTATTTGGCTTCCTGCATTTTCCTCATTAGCCACCCCTGGAGCCCCCAAGCAGCCCCATGGTTTCTTTAAATTAGCACTAGTCCGATGTGTAATTACTTTAGTTGCAAACCAGTTGGCCAGGTAACTCTGCAACACAAGCAAAAAGAGCATTTGATTGTAAGAGTCATGTCAGAGAAATGTAGTCTATTTTGTTTCCATCTATGGAAATAAGTCAGTTGGAGACCAGAGACTTCATCACAGAACTCCCCTTAAGCAGTAAGGCTTAATCCTAAAAAGACAAAAATTACCAATATATAGATACTTATCTCAATCAGAGGTAAGATACCATCTATTAGTTCCATCTCATAGGGAAAATCTTAGATTTCACCACTGACCTGTCAGAAGCAAGATTCATAATATATTGCATGTTTTATAAGCTATGTTTCTTAGGCGGGAAACTTCTATCAATTACCCTCAGAATAAGCCTCATTCAAGGTTGGCCCAAGACATATTGGTGTTGTTTAGATGAGGAAATATAATGTGGATTGCTGTGCATTAAATGCAAATTCTCAGCAGTGTTCATTTGTCTTCACGTTTTTTGGGGTTTTTTTTTTTGCAAAATTGCTGGTATGTGAAGCTATCTGTGCTTGAAGTTCACATGCAGCCATGCCTGTAAATCAAGATGGTGGCTGTGAGTGAATTACTCATATTATTATTCTCCACAAGTTGCTGCTGCTGCACAGTATTTTTTTTAAACTATAAATCAAGGGTCCGCAAGTGTGACCTCCCCCTTAAAACAATGGTTTGGTCACAGCACAGCAAAAAAATGCACACTCACTACCACAAAACTCCAAAATGGTGCTTCGAGTCAGCAAGCCCATCCCCTGCTCATGTCCAACCAATCAGATTTCTACTTCCACTCCTCTCCAAGAATGTGCTGTGATTCGAATCGTATGTCCAAATGGAAAGCAATGTGCATTTCTACGCATTATTTTTAAAAGTTTGGGGAAAGCTGTGAAGGCTATTCCCATGTAGTTTTTGGTGTTTTTGCTCCCCCTCCTTCCAAATATGGTAAATTGCTATGGGATCTTGTTGGGACAAAAGGTATTCCCTGTGAATTCTATGAGGAGTATTTTCACCATCTAGACAACACATTTGCTTTCTGAGGGATCCCCTCACTCCCACCATAAAGTAAGGCCAATCATGCTATTTGGACACCTGAGGAAAAATAGCCATAAGAACCCTTTCCCCTTCTTGGGTGTAAGAATAAAATAATACTAACTTTTCAGAAACTAACTACTTATAGCTTTTTCATGACACACAAAAAGCTGCCATGCTCTGCTTAATGGGAAGACCAGCTTTGGCCCACTGATCTCAATAGGACTTACATTTGAGTAGGTGTATCTAGGATTGGTCCATTAAATAATAAGGATATCATAAACTTCTTCTAAAGAGTTAGTTCTGGAGTCTGTCATGCTTTTGGTGAGTAAAAACTTATATTGGCCTTTACTATAACTTTCAGAGATGTTATCATCCCAGACAAGTGCAGCTTACAACCATCTTGTCTACAGTCAACAGCAACAAACATGGCCACTGAATATGCTGTAGTTCAGGTGGTGAAACTAGTAATTTCAAACTTCTGGAAAAATTAAGAATTCCTTTTAGTGGAATCTGTATAGTTTTGTGGATAATCAGCATTTGTTTATAATAATAATAATAATAATAAAATTTTATTTCTATCCCGCCCCTCTGCAACGCAATTGGGGCAGCTTACAATATAAAACTCCATAGACACAGTACCCTAGCCCACCCACCCTTAAAATAATATTAAATTATAAAAGATTAAAAACATACAGTAATTAAAATATATAAATTAGAAAGAAAAAAATTAAAACATACAATAGTTAAAAAATCTAATTGCAGCTCTATAGCAAAAACAATTTAGCATTGAGGTATGGTTGCTCGCTTTCTTTTGTCAGCTTAAAATAATACAGGTGTTCTGGCCAGGAGTTTTGAACTTGGGATTCAGGGATTCCCTACGGATAAGAACTACTGGTTTACCCTATGCAACTAGTTGTTTTTCAAGTAAATAAAAAATGCATACCAAACATAAACAGCAAAAACAAGGCAATTTTCTGAAAACTGAAAAGATGAGGAAAGACTTAGGGAGCTGGGTATGTTTAGCCTGGAAAAAAAAGACGGTTAAAGGGCGATATGATAGCCCTGTTTAAGTATTTGAAAGGGTGTTACATTGAGGATGGAGCAAGCTTGTTTTCTGCTGCTCCAGAGACTAGAACATGGAGCAATGGATGCAAGCATCAGGAGCAGAGATTCCAACTCAACATTAGGATGAACTTTCTGACAGTAAGAGCTGTTTGGCAGTGGAGCACACACCCTCGGAGCATGGTGGTCTCCTTCTTTGGAGGTCTTTAAACAGAGGCTGGATGGCCATCTGTCAGGGATGCTTTGATCGTGATTTCCTGTGTGGCAGGGGGTTGAACTGGATGGCCCTTGTGGTCTCTTCCAACTCTATGATTCTATTACTCCTTTTGTTATTCATTCTAGTGCACACAAATAGCATTTGCAGAAATTAAAAAAAAATCATTGTTCAGGTAGGACAGAATAGTGCACAGCATGATACATAATTTCTTACGGTACTTATATAGTTCCAGGACCAGATCTACCATTAGACAGGGTGAGGCAGCTGATTTGTTCATAGTCAAGAAAGCAAATGTTAATCAGTTTTTTAAAATAAATATTTTGACAGGAAAGGGAGCCTGTGGTATTTTCTGTTTCAGGTGCTAAAACAACTTGGCTGGCATTGACTACTTTTCGTTTTATGCCTTCAAGTTGTCTTCCAACATATCACAAAGTTTTCTTGGCAAGCTTTGTTCAGAAGGTATTTCTTTCAGCCTTTCTCTGAGGCTGGATTTCCATAGCCAAGTGGGGGTTCAAGCCCTCCTTTCCTTGAAATCCTAGTCCAACACTCAACCACTACATCCTGTTGGCTCTCTTGCCTGATACTTGTATCTTAATTTAGGGCTTATTTCCATTGGTGATTTACAATGGTTTGCCCCTGTTCTAGAGTCCTGGGGGCTGTTTACACAATGAAAATGTCCTGGGAAGAATTCGTGTCGATCCCTGGCAGTTTACACGTACATCGGGTCGGGTACGTGATTTTCGGAAGGGGGGCCACCTTTTATCCCTCAACCTGCGGGACCTCCAGTCCCGCAGTTTGTGCCGGTTTTTAAAAAAGTCACGGGAGGATTTGGAAAATCAGAAATGTAAACAGCGTGGGACAAAATGTCCCAGTACTGGGATGACCTGAAATGGTGACTGGGGGTGGGCTTAGAGATCAGCGACCAGAAAAGGAGGGGTCAGTCACCCATTCAACTGATCCAGCCTCACCAGCCGAAAACAAAGGCATCCCTTCCATCTGCACGAAGGTTGATGTGTGTGTGCACGCGCGCGTGTACTCAATCACCTTTTTAAATGGATTTCTACACTGCAAACCCTTCAGCTTTACCTTTTCCTCAACTGCATGTTACAGAGAGATTGTCCCTGCCTTGGTCACCTCCCTGGTATTCCAGCCTCTGAGCGAATGAACACCCTTTATTTCCCCTTCTGTGCCTTTGCCTTTAAAATTGTCTGTTTGTAGTAGGTTTGCTGTAAGGGTTAACATTTTAAAGGGGAGACCCAACCCCCCCCCCACCTCACTAGGCTTGATCTCCCTGCGTCTGAGCGAAAGATCTCAGTCTGGTCTTTCAAAGAAATTGCAAGCCTCTACTCGGCTTGCTTTCAAAAGGAAAGGAGATGGTTTAATTGTTCCTCCGTCAGGGGTCTTTGAGAAGTGCCTTCTGCCTCTGTTTCAAGGGTTAACTTTTTTTAAAGAAGCGAGGGGAATAACAAACCTCTGCCCCCCCGTCTCCCCCCCCCCAGCCAGCCAATAGCAACGCTCCTGGCACGGAACTTTGAAGGAAGTGCATCACCGAGGTTGTGAAAACACGAGTAATCACATACTTGATTGACAGCCAAAAACAAAACAAAACAAAAAAAACCCCTACAACCTAAAAAAACACGGAACTTTGGACGTGTAAATATCAGTCACGGGACCGCCTGGGATATCCAGATCAGTGACATAAATCGTATAAACAGCGAGGGGTGGATTCATGATCAGAAAATCGCGGTAAGCACCGTGACAATTTCTGTCATGTAACTGGCACCCTGCAGTCCAAACAATGCAGGACATTTATGCCAGTCTGCCCCTGGGAAGTCCAAATGACCCCCACAGCAAATATGGGGCTGGAACCGGGGCAAACCATGATCCAGCCCAATAAACTGTCCTAATATAATACCCTGTTTATCCTGGTTTACCCAGCAAAATCCGGATCAGGCCCCACGTGTCCATGGGAGCCTGTCTGGCACGCTGCTCCTTGCTGCCACTGTCAGCTCCTTGGCTCTCCTGGAAGCTAGGCAGTGGTCACTCAGCATGTGACTGAGGCTGGTCACATGCAGGGGGCCTGCAGTCACCTGTTGTGGGCCCCCTTTCTGGATTCTGCATTAGTGGAGAAAATGGTGGCAGAAGTGGCTTCAGCAATGGGCTGGCATCCTGTTTGGACTCTAGCCCATTTTCTCTAAGTAACAAGGGAAAATGGGCCAGCTTCACAGCCAGGATACATCAGTGGAGAGCCTGTGTATCCCGGCTAGTGTAGATTAGCCCTTTACTTTTGAGAACTTGCTTTACCTCTGACAACAAATGACCAGGGTTGTTTGTGCTTATTTCCAAAGGTTTTCAAGATTCTTTAGAAAACATACAAGTGATACACTTACATGGAAAATTGCTGCATTCCACAAAACATTCCTCTTTCCATCCTCTTCGTTCTGATTCATCAGAAGTTCTAGCTGCCATTCTTTTCCCTAACACTGCTTTACAAATAAACATTAAAAAATTGTAAGTGAAAATTGTTTTCAAAAAAATCATTTGTGCAGCTCTGAGCTCACTGTTCCAAAAAAAACCCTTCTATAACAAAACATACCTTATTATATTAAAATGAGTCTGCTGAAATTGCTAAGCATATCAATCTCCAGACTGTTTGTAAATTATCAGTTAGAGATCAGGTTTTATTGCTGATTAGAGAATGAGAACATCATAAACACCTTTAAAATACACCAGGAAAACAATGGGTTTTAGGACTGTCTTTTGTATCTCGTAACACCTACCAGACTGCAGCTTTAAGTATATTAACTAAAGAGCAAATCCTTCTGAACTCAGTATGAATTACTCCTTGGTAAGGAGTTTAAGATTGCTCTAGATCATCAATACTACAAAAGTTGTTCTTCTATGTGTGCCCATATAAGTGACTGGGCAAGTAATTTGTGCCCCTATAAGTGACTAGCTTTGCAAACATGTGTGAACATCACTATATTGAGCATAAGAAAGCACTATTTGACTGTTACTCTTTTTTTAAAGTAACACTGTGAGGCATTCATGTTAATAATGTCTGTATAACCTCTAAGGTGTTACTGCATGACACAATAATCTATCAACTCAGAGAGTTAGTGTGACAAAGTAAAATGTTAAAATGTTTAAAAGCGAGTGCACATGAACAAATGTCTGTGCTCTAGTTCCCAAGGTAGAAAGTCATGTGTCATTCACATAATGCATATGCTCATCTAGAAAGCAAATTCTAAGGTTAGTTGTTTTAATTGGGGTAACAATATAAGAGGAATAAAGGCCTTTTGCCCCTGAAAACCACCCTTAGCATTTAACTGTAAGAGTTATTATGGACAGCCATGCCATCATGTGACGCTTTCAGTTATCATATCATACACGTTGGGCTCTTTCACACTACAGAATTATAGCACTATCATTCTACTTTATATCCTATGTAATTGGGATTTGCAGTTTAGGGAGGGACATTTAGAATTCTCACCCAGAGAACTTTAGTGCCTTACCAAACTACAACCCCCAGGATTCCACAGGATACAGCTGTGGCAGTTAAAGTGGAATCATAGTGGCTTACATGTCAAAGGAGATTTTCACACAGGGAAATTATTCCCCAGGGAGATCAGGAGAGAAATGGGGCTGTTCCAGGTCCAGCACCCCATTTTGCACACCCCTTCCTTCTCGTGCTCTCCCGTTGTCTTCCCTCTGTGCTGCTTCCATTTCTTTCCTGGTATGTTCCGTGATTTTTTACTAAGTAAGAACTTTCGTTAGTGTAACAGTGGGAGGGAAATGGAAGCCGCACAGAGGGAGGACAATGGGAGATCGGGAGAAGGAAGGGAGTGTGCAAAATGGGGTGCTGGACCCGGAACAGCCCCATTTCTCTCCCAATCTCCCTGGGGAATAATTTCCCCATGTGAAAATCTCCTTTGACAAGCAAGCCACTATGATTCTACTTTAACTGCCACAGCTGTATCCTGTGGAATCCTGGGGGCTGTAGTTTGTTGAGGCACTAAAGTTCTCTGGGTGAGAATTCTAAATGCCCCTCCCTAAACTGCAAATCCCAATTACAAAGGATATAAAGTGGAATTATAGTGCTATAATTCTGTAGTCTGAAAGACTACAGCGTTTACAACTTTCATTAGTAAAAAATCACAGAATATACCGGGAGAAAAATGGAAGCAGCACGGAGGGAAGACGGCGGGAGATTGCAAGAAGGAAGGGGATGTGCGAAATGGGGTACTGCTACCAGAACAGCCCCATTTCTCTCCCGATCTCCCCAGGGAATAATTTCCCAGTGTGAAAATCTCCTAAGTCTGGAAAAACCCATGATGATGTGACCTGGTCCTAAAACTTTGCTTATGGGAGAGAGAACAATACTACAATCTCACTGACTTTGACAGCCTGCAAAAAGAGACTTTCTAGGTCATTAAATATAGTTGGTCTATAATATATTCTTGTTCAAGACCTTCCAGCCACAATTCTACATCTGCTCTACTGAGAAGCAATCTTTCTTTCCCCCTTTTTCATTTCCAACACCACCAAATAGCCAATATCAATCTGTGATGATGACATAAAAAACAACTGAAAGGTGAAGTCTCGAGGTTGTTAGGAACGTTTATGTCAACAATATTGTTAATGTAGCACCAAAAAGGCCCATTTGAGAGCTGGAAGTTCAACCTTCGCTCTGCATGTATGTCTCTGGGGACAGATTTAAATGTGTAGGTCTGATAGTAATAGCTGCATGAAGAGAAACTGAGAGAAAAAGTTGAGGATGATCAAAAATATATATACTTTTATTGGCCTACAGTTCTCAAATAGCTCCTGCAGAATGAGAATAATCTGACAGGGAAATAACATGTTCCATTGTACTGTCATTCATTCTTTTCCTGACTAGAAAAATGCTCAAAATAACAACTAATGGGCTAGACCTAAATATGACTGGTGCAGAGACTTCACCCCAGTAAAAAATGCTAGCAGTGGAACCATGGATTGCTTTCATGAAGGCTCGTTTCTTGATAGTAGATGAGAAGAATTAACTGCAATGTCTGCTAAAGAGTTCCAGACACTTTAAAATGGTGTAATTTCTCTGAGAGCTTGGGAAAAGTACTTAAAAAATTCATGTCATTGATACAAAAGTGTTTCTCAACAAACTGGAAGAACTGTTGAGAAAACAGCCAATTGCTGCAAGATTTTTCCTGTTTCAGGACTTTTTGGTGAACATTTCATTTGGACAAGATATTGTTTTGTGCCCTCCCCCGTGTTTTTGGCAGAATTCCCATGAATGGGGGACACTAATGTTTTATCACAAAGGAATTTTTCATAAAACAACCCTCTTGTTGTTGTTTTTTAAAATCAAAAATGTTATAAAACTCTTTCAGTTTTACCCAGGAGGGGAAAATATTTTGAAATTCTTTATTCTTGCATGAAAGAATGAAATTAGTGGAGATTTATATCCCAACTCCTTTCCCCCTGTAATACTATCCTATAATTCTGAAAGATAGGTGGAAATGTTAGCCTTTGATGACCTGACAACACTGAATATGTTTTATAATTTTTTAAAAAACAAATGCCAGATCAGTCCAGTAACAACAGAAAATAACCTGGTCATCTATAAGATGAACAAAAGATAAACAGCTTTCACTTTTAAATGTAAAAGTGTAGTGGCTGTGAAGATTTTTAATCATAATTTCATATTAGTGGGATATACTTTTTTTTTCATCACTTTCCATTCCTCTATAAAATAAGCAACATGTTTGTGAGAGAAAAATCAAGAGGGCCACATTGCTAGTTAAGTTTCCTATTCATCTTAAATACTATCATAAAGAGATTCATTGTACAGTATATTGTTGAAACAGAAACTGCAGTAGTCCTTATGCTGACAGTCTGATAAACATTTTAACCTTTAATTTTGTCATCATTTTAGCAGTCTCTTATTATTATTATTATTATTATTATTCAAAATGCAGCATTGCATATTCTCTACCTTAAGCTTGAAAACTCCAGAGAGAATTTATTTTGATATGCATGGCATTATTCACAACGTTCTGTAAACATAAACAACATAAATTCTGTGGCACCAATTTTATTTTAGGAAGAGAGTTTGCCAGCTTTTTTCTTTTTCTTTTTTGCAATTAGGTAGTTCAGGAACACAAATACACACCACAATAATGATATGGCACAGTTCTCACAATTTGAAAGGAGTGAGGGACAAATGAGAAATGCTTTGATCAAAAATAATAAAAAATAATGTTTTTATTTTGCTTTCAAAATCTTCCAGGAGTGGTACAGCAGAGAATTAATTACTTTAAATGGTTTAAATATGAGTAGAAAAAATAGGCTGCTAAAGTAATGAAGTATGAGACATAGGTGTTGTTTCTCAGTACGTAATGGATACGGAGCAAGTGTAAGACTGCTTCAGGCCACTTCACACTACCAAAGTGAGAATGTGGGAAAAGAGGTTAACAGAGATTATACAGACCTGGGAGAGCCAGTGTGGTGTAGAGGTTTATGTATTAGACTAGGACCCTGGAGCCCAGGGTTTGCATCCCCACTTGGAGATGGAAACCCACTGGGTGATCTTGGGGAAGTCGCACTCCCTTGGCCTCAGAGGAAAGCAATGGCAAAAAACCCCTGAACAAATCTTGCCAAGAAAACCCCTTGATACGTTTGCCTTAGGGTTGCCATAAATCAGAAATTACTTGAAGCACACAACAACAATGCAGAACTGGACACATGGACAACCTAGTATTGGGCCCTCCTAGCACAAAAATACTTCTGTTTTCTGGGGGTGGGGGGAATCAGCTAACTACATGCTTGCACAGAAATACAGTTGTCCCTCCACATTCACGGATTTGACATTCACGGATTTGAGTATTCACGGCTTGAAAAATATTCTTAAAAAAATAACAATCCTAATAGCAAACCTTGATTTTGCCATCTTATATAAGGGACTCCATTTTGCTCTGCCATTACATATAATGGGACTTGAGTATTCACGGATTTGGGTATTCACGGGGGGTCCTGGAACCAAACCCCAGCGAATGTGAAGGGACAACTGTATAGCCATGTCAGGGAAGTCTCTTTCTAGGCTGCTGATGTCAGAGAAGTGTCATCCAGGATTTGTATGGCCAGCACTCCCCTTCCTCCCATGTCAGGTAAGTGCAGTGACCCTAACACATAGCTTCTTAGGTGAAGTGCCCTGTTTGTTGTGCCCATGAGTTAGTCCATCCAAGGGCTATCTGTCCTTCCTTACTGAGCAATTATAGAAAACTGAATTGTTTCTGGCTTAGCTGGTCTTAACAAATGAACACCCTCAAGACTCTAGCTGTAGGACTTTAAAGAACAGTTAACAATTTCATTAGAACAGGCGTGGACAACCATGGGTTAGCAAGTCAGGAGAGCTTGGAGGGCTACAGCTCCACTGTCACTTTAAAAAAAAAAAAAACTTTTTTGCCCCAAACATCCTCTATAAGGTATGGAGGGGCATTTTTGCCCAGGAGAGGATTTTTGAACAACCGGAAGTGACCAGATGTCATTTCCTATTCACATTTTGTTTTAGGAAAAGGTCTTCTGTTCCAACAATAAAATGCCCATGGTGGGTGGGAAACACGGTAAAAATGCCTAGAGGACATTTGTGGGCAGAAAAAGACCTGGATAACACAAGGGCTCACAAAAACAGTCCTGAGGACCACATGCAGCACATGGAGACTCAGTCAAACCTCCCCTCTAGTGCAGAAATATATCTTTCTTAACTAATAAGCAGAAAAGCCAAAGAGTCCAGGAATTAATGAGGAGATACAGTGCAAAGGAAATTGCACATCAGGAGACTGAGAAGCTATACAATGAGAGGAACTTGGGTGCTGGTGTAGTGGCAGAAACAGGTGCAGAAATGGATAGACTTAGGAAGAAATGAAATGAAATGAAATTAAGCAGAAGTGGCTATATTTTCCTGACTCAGAGGAAGGGCAAATCAATTGATTTCCTATCTTGTTGTCCAAATTAAATAATTGATTTGAACATAGCCTTCCCTCAGATTTCTTTAGGGACGTGAGAAACATTTAGGCCAAACCCCTATTGGTTAGTCATAACCAAAATAAACCCACTGAATCAATTGTTAAATGCTACATAAATCAACACTTATGTAAATCCCATTGACTCAATGGATCTACTTAGTTGGGAATAGCAACAGAATCTAGGCCCCAGTCTCACTTTTACTGCATGTCTCTGAATCCTACCAATATTCTTATTGCAAATTTGCAGACATTTTGCAAGTTTGCAACACGCAGAAAACAACACATCTTGCCTTGAACTGAGTCTTGGGAAATGTGAAATGGATACTTTTGTTGAAAATCTCAATGGCAGTGAGGTTCTTTTCTGTCCCCAGGCTTGTGACCATTTGTTCCAAATTCAAAAATGGGTGTCAACACCAAGGGCTTTGAGAATTATGTTGTACCAAATTTGCCAAAGGATTCTATTCATTATTCTGAAACAACTATTTCAATAGACAGTTACAGGAAGCGCAAATACACATTATTAAGGAACCTTGAGCCATCACCAATGTCAATTTTGACATATGCTTAGAGTTTACAATGGAGATCATATGCTTACACAAGGCAGCTTGGTAGATGTTTCCTCAATACCTCAAGCTCACTTTTTAAAACCACCTTACTTAGACTCACCTAGCAAGTTGCACACACATACTGCTTGCTTGCTTGGTCTGAAAAGTCAAGCAATACTTCTGCCTATATGAGATCTGGCTCTGGAACGTGACCAGATCGTTCAAGGATTCTCTTGTACACAAGATGAAGGGCACACACTTCACATCTCTGCATTATTCTAGTGCCTTAACCATGTTCCTAGCAGCTATTCAGGCTATGCCTTCTCGAATGGATCCTTAAGCCATTGGAAGGTAAATCTACAGCACATAATAGAAATAAAGAGACAGTGTTTACCTCTGAATTTCCATGGTAACAGTCCTGTTCATTCTCTCTTGCTTCCCTTCTCTGCCTTCTTCTCCACTCCTTTCTGGTATTCTTGGCCATTAAAAAGATCCACTGCCCTCCTTTCCCTTCTCCAGCTGTGGCTGCAGCTTATTTAGCTGCTTGAACCCTACCCTATGATGTAATATTTGGGAGTCACAGGAAGTCCTGACCCAAAGTCTATAGCCATATGGAGTAAGTAAGTCATTATGGTGAGCCCTGTCAGTCCTTCACATAGTAAAAGCACTGTTCTGAAGTAAGATGACTATTTCTTTTGATTTTAATTGATGCAGACATGTGCTGCGGCCAAGATCTTCGAAGAAGCATTACTTCTGCATGAGAAAGGGGAGTGTCCCCCTTTAAGACAGCGGTTGCCACCAGCAGTTTTTATGCATTTGTGTATACATCTGCTGTCTGCTTAATTGGGGCATACCTTTACAGCTGACCAAATGCTTATAAATGGTTTAATTGAATAATCAATTAACTGTTGGACTTCTAGCTGAAATACAAGGAACATCTGGCCTATTAGAATTCTGCTCATTTGACTGTCCGGCATAATAAGCAGCTTTTACAGAACTGGTTTGAAGCTTTGCTCTGCAAAATGCATATATAGTAAATTGTGGTTGGCACTTAGCCACTCAGTCACTAAATATTGCAAATTCTAAAATGAGATGCGTCTCAATATATTGTACAGTGGCAGCGTGAAAATATCTCACTTAAGACTTGAGAGGTACATAACAAGGTATGAATAACTTCTATGCATTATAATGAAGAGCAAATGACCTTAGAACATGCTGCCAAAAAATTGAATGGTGTCCAAAATAAGGATATCTGTTTTCCTCTGCAATCTGCTTCATGTAGAATGTATTAGTAGCACAGCTCTGCACAGCTGTGTTTCTCTAGCCAAGGAGAATAAAGCTGGCTTTTAGATTTTTTAAAAATGTACTTCCTAATTGGATTTGGTACCTTTATCTGTATTCAAGCTGCTACATATTTATTTTTAAATAACTTCATTCTGGTGACATTTTATCCATGCCCCAGTGGCACAACTAACATAAGAGCAGATCATATTCCACATTAACTGCCAGCGGTGGTGTTGTCCTTAAAAAAAAACCTGGACACACACAAATAGACAAACATGCAAAACCTGTGCTCTTCCCTGACTTTCCAGTAGTGGAAACTCTGCAGGACAAGTGACTTTTTAGACTGCTAAACACCTCATTCCAGTACTTCTCATGGGAGTGCCATGGCACGAAGTCTACAACTCTAGCTATCATATATTTTAATGTAATGAAAGGACTATGGTACAGGTTAGGGATGTTTTTCCCAGACTCCCTGATTCTATAGCAAACCTATTTGGATCATATTGTCAGTGTCTTGGCAGTGTTGTAACGTTTAGATGTACTGTTGGTGGGTGCATAATCTCAGTCCATACTAGGCAAGTTCACATGATACCCATTCCATGTATTGACAGATCAATGCTAAAGCTAGGTAGGCTAGTTCTATTGCATGCTGTGTCTATACACCCATTATCTGAATGTTTGGACCACTTATGAAACGATGTTCCACATGGGCTAATTTAAATAGATAGTGAGATCACCATTTGATTAATTTTAGACTGGCTGTTGGTGTAGATTGTTGAGGGATAATAACATCATGAATACCGTCATTTTGGGGGGCGGGGATACCATTACCATCCCTTGATGGACAAGTGGGAAAGGGCTTCTTCCTGTGTTGCCCCCAGAGTGTGGCATGCACTCCCCTTAGAGGAGTGTCCATTTCCCACACTTACTGCTTTTGAAAAGAGTATGAAGATGCATCTATTTTAAACTGTTTTATGCTTATTGAATAATGCAATGATTTTAATGGTTTTGATTACTGTGATGATTTCAATGACCTAATTGTTTCATTTGTTTTAAACTTGCTTTGAATGCTGCTTGTTAGCTGCTGTGTGTGTGTTTAGCAGAGAAACAGGATAAAAAATTAATACAACAAACCAACTAATGGAGCACCTCCATGTGAGGAAAAAATCTGGCTCAATCAGGGTCTCACCTTGTATAGAGGACCCCAACACATATGCATCAGTGTGTGTGGAGACGAAGCACATACCTTATTTTAAAGTTCAACAGTACTCCTAGCAGCCCCCTGAAAATGCTATTAAAGTTGAAAATGAGGTGCTCACACATCACAAATCCTTTTCAGAGTTTATTTTTAGCTTTCTTGCCAGAAGTGTGGCTGGAAGCACCCCCCAGAAGTTATGGGTCACTGCTGCAGGGGTCTATTTCAATATACAATTGTGTGAAAAAGAAAGTACACCCTCTTTGAATTCTATGGTTTTACATATCAGGACATAATAACAATCATCTGTTCCGTAACAGGTCTTAAAATTAGGTAAATACAACTGCAGGTGAAGAAAAACACATGACATATTACACTGTGTCATGATGTATTCAACAAAGATAAAGCCAAAATGGAGAAGCTATGTGAGAAAAACTACCGTAAGTACACCTTATGATTCAATAGCTTGTAGAACCACCTTTAGGAGCAATAACTTGAGCAATAATAATTTTCTGTATGACTTTATCAGTCTCTCACATCATTGTGGAGGAATTTTGGCCCACTCTTCTTTACAATGTTGCTTCAGTTCATTGAGGTTTGCAGGCATTTGTTTATGCACAGCTCTCTTACGGTGCCACAACAGCATTACAATTGGGTTGAGGTCTGGACTTTGACTGGGCCATTGCAACATCTTGAGTCTTTTCTTTTTCAGCCATTCTGTTGTAGATTTTCTGGTGTGTTTGGGATCATTGTCCTGTTGCATGACCCCATTTCATCCAAGCTTTAGCTGTCAGATGGCCTCACATTTGACTCTAGAATACTTTGGTATACAGAGGAGTTCATGGTTGACTCAATGACTGCAAGGTTCCCACATCCTGGGCAAAACAAGCCCAAATTAGCACCCTTCCACCACTGTGATTGTTAGTTGTCATGAGGTGTTTGTGCTGATGTGCTGTGTTCAGTTTTTGCCAAATGTGTCGCTGTGCGTTATGGCCAAACATCTCCACTTTCATCTTGTCTGTCCAAAGGACATTGTTCCAGAGGTCTTGTCATTTGTTCAGATGCAACTTTGCAAACCTAAGCCATGCTGCCACGTTCTTTTTAGAGAGAAAAGGCTTTTTCCTGGCAACCCTTCCAAGCAAAGCATACTTGTTCTATCTTTTTCTAATTGTATTGTCATGAACTTTAACATATAAAATGCAAACTGAGACCTGTAGAGTCTGAGATGTACCTCTTGGTTTTTTTGTATGTTTGTTTGTTTGTTTTGCAATTTCTCTGAGCATTACACAGTCTGAACTTGGGGTGAATTTGCTAGGACATCCACTCCTGGGAAGATTGGCAACTGTCTTGAATGTTTTCCACTTTTGAATACTCTTTCTCAGTGAAGAATGACGAAGTTTAAATTGTTTGAAAATGTCCTTATAACCTTTCTCAGATTGATGGGCAGCAACAATGGCTTCTCTAAGATCATTGCTGATGTTTTTCCTCCTTGGCATTGTGTTAGCACACACCTGAATACTCCAGAGCAGCTAAACTGCTAAACCTTTGGCTTTTATAGAGGTGATCACACTTGCTGATCAATTGATCAAGGGGATTTGATTAGCAGCACCTATCTGCATCTTCATTCCTATGGAAACAGTAAGAGTACATTTAGTTTTTCATGCATGGCTTCTCCATTTTGGCTTTGTTTTTGTTGAATAAATCATGACACATTGTAATATATCATGTGTTGTTGTTCATCTGAGAATATATTTACCTAATTTTAAGACCCGCTAAATAACAGATGATTGTTATTATGTCCTGATATGTAAAACCATATAATTCAAAGAGGATGTACTTTCTTTTTCACATGACTGTATGTATAAAGAAGAAACAGCTGTATTCTTATTTTAGTAGAAATCAGGTACTGAAATCTCAAGGCTTCCAGTGTTCTCATTCATGTGTGTAGCACTGTTTGCAGTGCCAAACTATGCTTCCAAACCAACAAGAGACATTACTTTTTATTTTTTTTTCTTGGCTCCAGATATAAAGAACAGGCATGACCTGTATTCTTTATATTTGGATCCTAGGGTCTGCATGCACTAAAATAATAGCAGTTTGAGGAGTTCACTTTACATACCTACTGTCTAATGAATCCTGGACTTCTAGTTTGTGAGATTTTTCAGAATCCTCACCTGCAGAACTCTAGTTCAGGGGAATTGACCTATGTTCCAATTTTGGGCTGTGTGGCGGCTGAGGATTGGCTTTGGAGGAAAGCCGGCATGGGATTTCTGATGGACAGGACTCCATTCTGGCACTTTACTTTTTTTTGGTGTGTATCCATATCTGGATAAGCATATCTCTGGTAATCCAGTTCTCTGGGACCTGTATATTTATTTGTTCGCATGAATGAATGAACAGAAAACCCCTCACACTGGAGCAGTGTGGTCAGAAATAGTATGTCGTATAAGACACATGATAAGCATGGGCTGGCCTTTGACTCTGACATAACTAACAGTGTGCCGGGATACTCCAATATAAAAGTGGAGAAGCTTGGTGAGTGTGGTATTTATGGGGCCACTGCAGATCAAAGACATTTGCTATGGGGTAGGTACAGGGCTTCCCACTCATATAGTCAAGCCCCTGGAGCACTTAGGCAAATTTGCCCTGGCAACTGAAAACTGACAATGGTAATGTCAAGCAGTTATATCGGGGGAAAGGGTATTGCACAACATAATACTAAAACAGTAAACATCTATTCTTTGGGCAATACTCGCCTAACTTCCCAAATCTAGAAGGATATCAAAATAAGTTAAATCATACACCCTGATCCCCGGCTGCTAAAGGGCATCACTGGTTACAACCAGCACCTTGATTTGTACCTGCAAATAAACTGGAAGCCATTGGGTGGCCCCAGTAAATTACCTTGCTTTCTTTTTCTACAGAACTGAAGTTTCCAAACAGTCTTCAAAAGCAATCCCATGTGGAATTCATTACAGTAAACCCAAAACATCTGAAGGGCCTGAAGTTCCACACCCCATTGTGGGTTCCAGTAAGAGTACAGGTAACACTTGGCAGTGGTTGTTTTTTAAATAGTCCTCGACGCTGTGTTTTTTTGTTTGTTTTTTTTGCATTTTGACACACACTTCTAGTGACTTATGTCCTTGCCATCACCTAGACAGAGAAATCATGGTGTCAACATCCATTTACAATCTGCCACTCATAGATTGGTATTCCTTACTTTCTTGGATTTGTTGTGATTTTTCCTGCAAGAAGCTGAAACCAATACATTTAAAGTGATAGATGTTGACCGACTTGAAACAAAAGCATAAGATGAGATGATTTGATTTAAAAAAGAAAAAGAAAGAAGAATAAAGCTTTAAGTATATACTAACTATATAGCTGGAATATTTGGAGAGGAAACCCATTTGTGTAATTTCTGCACTACTTATATTAAAAGACACATTCTCTTGACAAGAAGGTTTTTGTTTGAATAGAATTCTTTCTTCTCTCCCTCCCTAGCCTTGAATGCACACACCTGGCTGGCTAGACAGCAATATCCATCCATCCAATCATGCCATGCCCTGCTCACAACATTTTTCATCTTTATATCATTTGTGCACAGAGGGGTGCTGCCAAGCTTCAGGGGCCAGGACAAGATGATTTCTTCTTTTTCCTTTTCTTCTTCTACCACCACCACTCCTGGGCTTCCTCAGGTTCATTCCCTCCAATCTTTTTCATCCCACTTTGTCATGCATGCTCTTTCCCTCTTCCTCTTACCCTTCACCATCCTAGCTGACTTGCTCCCTCTCTTTCCCCTCCTAATACTGTTTCTGTTTCTCTCTGCTTTATTCCCATCCCTGCCTCCAGTCCTCTTATTCTTTCCTTTCTCTCTGCTCTTTCTGTCTGGCCATGCTGGTGCTTGCTCTTCCCTACCTCCCCTTTCTAGGCAGTTGCATGTTTCCTTTCTTGCACACTCTCCCCAGGCACCATCTTTTCTTCCCTCCCCCTCTTGACATTTTTAAGACTGGCATCCTCTTAGTGACATATACAGGCATAAGTTGCACTACTCATACAGAATGATTCTTTTTTTGGACAGTTCATGATGGTCACACCCTGGTGTAAATGGAGTTGCACACGTGGCCCCTTGCACATGTGGCAGCACATAAACTATAAGGAGTAATATAAGCATTTGCATTGCTTCTATGCATTGCCTTTGTTCACTATGCATTCCAACTGCACAATGGGATATCAACCATGTGCATTCTCCACTGAACAACAGACATTGCACTAGGTTGGTATTCAGTACAAAGGTTGTATAATCACCATGTTGGTCAATTTTTATGCCACTCTGAAGCAATGTAGGATCTCCTCTTTTTACCATATATCTGCACATTGGCAAACCTACTGGGATAGGCTGGTTTAATCTTACCCTCTGCATGGGGGCCCAAGCCAAAGTGCGGCCCCACACACTTACTTGAAAGTTTTTTTTTAAAGTAAAGATTCCCTGCTAGGGTTGTAAAATTTTGTAAATTTCATTCTTGCATGAAAAAATGAATAATTTCACATATTTTCTGTGAGAAATTCATCAAAAGCTGCAGATCTTTTAACTTATCATGGACAAAAAAATTAAAATAAAATAAATGCATGTGATGGGGGTGTTTTTTGTTACACAGAAACATCAACAAATACAAGAGGAAATACAAGAATTCATACCGCAGAAGAGCATCAAATATGCTATTTTCATTATTTTCACTCAGGCATCTTTGCTGAATCAATTCTTCACTTGGATTAATTCCATTAATTATCCCATCACATTTTCTTGTCATTTTCATCAGTGAGATTGCTTTCCTGGATGTTTTGGTTTATATTCATTATTTTCAGGTTTGTGTTTCGAATTACCACATACCTACAGACAAAAATTCTATTTTTTTAAAAAAGGTTGTCATTCTTATCATTAAAGAAGAATTTACCTTACAGTCATTTTTACATTTAAAGAAGAATTCTACACTTCAGAGTAATTACAGATCCGATGGTGATCATTTCTCCTAGCACTTCTTGATAGAGATCTTGTTGGGGTGTATGAGTATAAAAATTAAAAAATTATTAAAGATCCCAGGGAGAAAGCCTTTTCTCTTTTTGAGAAAAGTTTCAGTTTACTAAGCAGAGCTTGCAGAGACAAAAAAGCAGACTAGGCTCAATTTGCATTTGTAAGTGCTCTGTATCACCTAGTCATTAAAGCCAATCAGACAAATTAAAGACAATAAAGACCTTTGCTTAAAAATGCACATCAAAGCATTTACTGAAGGTATGACAATCCACATATTCCAAGCAAGGCTAGGTCCTTAACTAACTAAAAGGATTTTCAGGGTGGTAAACTCACCCAATCCTGGAAGTCCCAGGTTAGGATAGGATAATCAAATCAGAAGTTTCTCAGTACTGCAGCAGTAACATCCATATTTCTTTATTCTTCAGAAAAAGGGTGAATGCAGGTAAGGGAGAGGTCATCTCTCTTCTTTGTTCATGGAGGTCAGATGAGTGGAAGTAAGGGAAAGGAAGAGAATGGAGAACCTCATGTTTGAGGCTTCTCTCCCCAAAGAGGGGTTAACAAAGGATCATAAAGTATTTAAATCATGAGGTCCCGTGATGAATGACTCAATGGTCACCCTATAGCTACAACTGGCTAAGATGGTTTGAGATGAGAAGGGGGGTAGGAACTTAAGAATGCAAGGAGTTTCCCTAAACTTACTAAGTAGGGGGGAGGCATGAAGAATGCTATATTTCCCACAGATCTCCTGCCCCAAAAATATCATTTTGAACTCTAGGATTAAGGCAGACAGCATGATAGATGCTCCTTGTTAGAACCATTGGTTAAATAACCTTCTTAGAGAATTGCATGGTTGCTTTTTTATAATCATTTGTCTCAAAAATACCATATTCAAACATTGATATTTTGACACACACCCCCCATAAAAAGACATTAAACAATATAAAATTAAAACCTTCTAACTAAAAACACATTAAAAACAAATATATACATAATTTTAAAAAGCCAGGAGACTGAGCTCCTGAGGCCGGGATCTAATCAGGAAAGGCCTGGCGAAAGAGATCCGTCTTTAGTGCTTTTTTAAAGCTACTTAGGCTTGTCATCTGACGGATCTTGTTCAGCAGGTCATTCCACAATTTGGGGATAATTACCGAAAAGGCCCTCTGGGAGGTTGCAGACAGCCTAGATTTTTGTGGCTGAAGCAAATTCCTCCCAGAGGACCGGAGTGCGCGGGGAGGATTGTATGGGAGGAGGCGGTTCCGGAGATAAGTTGGACCCAAGCCATTTAGGGCTTTAAAGGTAATAACCAACACCTTATACTGGGCCCGGAAACTGATAGGCAGCCAGTGGAGAGATTTTAATACTGGAGTTATATGGTCTCTCCAAGATGTTCCCGAGACCATTCTGGCTGCCATATTTTGTATCAACTGAAGTTTACGGACCAAGCATGAGGGTAGCCCCATGTAGAGCACATTGCAGAAATCTAGACGAGAGGTTACCAGTGCGTGCACCACAGTCTTGAGGTCCCTTACTTCCAGGAAAGGGTGCATCTGGCGTATCAGCCTAAGCTGATAACAGGCACTCCTGACTGCCGCATTCACCTGACTAGTCATCTGTAGTGATGAATCAAGGAGCACCCCCAGACTGCGAACACAGTTCTTAACGGAGAGCGTGACCCCGTCCAGGACTGGAGGTTGCAACCCAATTCCTGGTTTTGGGGCCGCTACCGTGAGCACCTCCATTTTGTCTGGATTTAATCTCAATCTGTTTTTCCTCATCCAGCTCATTACTGCTTCCTCATCCAGCCCATATTAGCTACTCCTCCTAATTTGGTGTCATCTGCAAATTGGTAAGTATGCCCCTAATTCCCTCATCCAAGTCATTGATAAAGATGTTGAATAGCACTGGGCCCAGGACAGAACCCTGTGGCACCCCACTGGTCACATCTTTCTAAGATGAAGAGGAGCCATTACTGAGCATCCTTTGGGTTCGGCCGTTCAACGGATTACAAATCCATTTAACAGTTAACTTGTCTAGCCCACATTTTACAAGTTTGTTTGCAAGAATGTCATGGGGAACCTTGTCAAAGGCCTTACTGAAATCAAGGTATGTGATATCCACAGCATTCCCTTCATCTACCAAGCTGGTAATTTTATCAAAAAAGAGATCAGATTAGTCTGGCATGACTTGTTTCTCTGAAACCCATGTTGACTTTTTGTGATTATGGCATTGCCTTCTAAATGTTCACAGACTCTCTGTTTAATGATCTGCTCTAGAATCTTCCCTGGTATTGATGTCAGACTAACTGGACGATAATTGTTGGCATCCTCTTTTTTTCCCTTTTTGAAGATAGGGACAACATTTGCCCTCCTCCAGTCTTCTGGGACTTGTCCTGTTCTCCAGGAGTTCTCAAAGATTATTGTCAAGGGCTCTGAGATTACATTTGCCAGCTCTTTTAATACTCTTGGATGTAGTTCATCTGGTCCTGGAAATTTAAATTCATTTAGATCAAGAAGGTATTCCTGTTCTACCTCTTTGCTTATTCTGTGCTGGATTTCCCCTATTGTGTCCTCTGTCCCATTATCCTCAGGTTGGTCTTCCTTTTCCTTTTCTGAAAACACTGAGGCAAAGAAGGTGTTGAGTAATTCTGCCTTTTCTCTGTCTCTTGTTAGCATTTTGCCATCTTCTCCACGTAGTGGCCCTACCATTTCCTTCTTCCTCCTTTTGCTGCAGACATGCCCCAAAAAACCTTTTTTATTGTTCTTAACCTCCCTAGCAAGCCTGAGCTCATTCTGCGCTTTAGCTTTTCTGACTTTACTCCTACACGTGTTCGCTATCTGTTTGAATTCTTCTTTGGTGATTTCTCCCTTTTTCCATTTCCTATACATGTTCCATTTAAAACTTAGCTCTGTTGAAAGTTCTTTAGTCATCCATCCTGGTTTCTTGAGACACCTCCCATTTTTCTTCCTCAATGATACTGTTTGAAATTGTGCCTTCAGTATCTCCCTTTTGAGAAAGTCCCATCCGTCTTGAGGTCTCTTCTCTTTTAGTATTCCTGACCATGGGATCACCCCAAGTATTTCCCTGAGTTTATTGAAACCAGCTCTCCTAAAGTCAAGAATGCCTCTTCATAATATATGTTTATATACAGTCATGTGAAAAAGAAAGTACACCCTTTTTGAATTCTATGGTTTTACATATAAGGACATGCTAAGGAAGAGATGATTATTATTATGTCCTAATATGTAAAAGCATGGAATTCAAAGAGGGTGTACAGTTGTCCCTCCGTATCCACGGATTTGGTATCCAAGGATTTAAGTATTCACAGCTTGAAAATATTCTTTAAAAAATAATAATCCAAAAAGCAAACCTTGATTTTGCTATCTTATATAAGGGACACCATTTTGCTATGACATTCCATATAATGGGCCTTGAGTATTCACGGATTTTGGTATCCATGGGGGGTCCTGGAACCAAAACCCAGCAAATATGAAGGGACAATTGTACTTTCTTTTTGTAATACTCATATATCACTTCCATCATTGCTGAGATTGTTCTATTATTTATTATGGTCTTGTGTGGTACAGGTTTTGTACCAAAGGAAACAACTTTTTTTGTTTGTTTGTTTGCTCAGGAAACAATATTTCTGTGCAGAAAACAAGTTTCCTACATAGAATATAGCATTTTATGCACAAATAAACCCATGTGCATTTTTCATGCAGAATGAATCTCAAATCACAAAGATTCTCAGTCATCCATGAGTCTCCTTGCCAAGATGTGCTGACACTTGAGAAACTCATTTTCAACTATGTAAAAAATGTTTTTCCCACCCCTATTATATGAATTACTTATTGGCTGATATTCTAGATCAGCTGCTTACCTATGTATCTAAATACCGAGCAATGGAGGTATCTTCTCCTGTCGATAGGACACAGCAGACTGATATTCCCATCTCCTCCCTCCAACGACCTCTGGTGAGACAGCCAGAAGCAGAATCCCAGGTTCTCCTGGGATGGACTAAGCTCTTACCATGAGAGTTTAGTCTGTCCCAGGAGAACCTAAAAGAAGCACCACCCCCTTTACTCTCTCCAGCAGCCTTTTGCAATGCCTGGGCAAAAAATAAAATAAGATAAAAAAATGGTGGTTGTGGCTCTTTGATGCTTTCCTGCCATGGCAAAAAGAGTAGATGGGGTCTGTGCTTTTTTTATGTTCTCCCGGGGTGGACTAAGCTCTTGCCTTCTTTATTTTAGCAATTTTCCAGAAGGGAAATTCATGTCCCTAAACACCAAAAAGTTGTTGGAAAATATAGTTTGCAATCCAATAAGTGGAAATGGTTTTGCCATTGAAGGGTTTACTGAGAAGGCATATGAGATGAGCTGATGTAACTTCCTAAAGTTTTACTATTGGGCAATCTGGGATGAAGGGGGAGTGTCTGAGTGTTCTTCTTTGTTTCCAGAAGCCATGATCCTTAACAATCCTCATGGACCTTTGAAGTGAGAGGACCCCGAAAGGGGCATCCTGAATTTAGACTTCTAACAATGTAGTTTTTAAGTATTTTTAACTAGTTTTAGTCTGTTTTGATGGTGTTTTTGTTATCTGCCAAGAATGAGCTCTCTAAACTGTGAGTAAAGAAGCTTTTGTACTTTTTAAACTAACTTTGAGTCTTGAGTGGTTACTTTGGTAGTTAAACAACTTGGGAGAAGACAAAGGGTGTTTGGTTATAAGCTAAGCACTGTTTTTACATGCATGCTAACATTCTGATGCTAGATGCTGCGTGTGCATTAAGCTTGCTATGCTCTGCTAAATTTGGCTGCATTATCCATTAACATGTGAAGTGCAGTGTGGATGTTTAAACAGGGACAAAATACCCTGATATTTTAAACAGTGTATTTTTACACATTTTCCAACAAAAGTGGGTTCCAGGCAGATCTACGTAGATAAGCATGATATGGGTAAATGTGTTAACTGGTCTTTGGAACACATGACAAATTAAAGTGAGTTTAAAATAGAATTTGGTGGAAAGCATGTAGGTTTAGAGATTGCTTTTTTCAATGCTAAGAATTCCACTATTTGACATGCAAATGCTTTACACTAGGATCTTTGGATTCCCATTTCTGAGCTTATATAGTCTTGCGTTAAATGTCTGGAATGGTTTATATGGAGAGATCACACATGGGGTACACTTTGGCAGGCATTTGAAGTGGAGCAGAATGACTACCTACAATATGTGAAAAAGAAATCCAATAAAAAAATGCAAAGGCTACTTGGCTGATGATATTTCACCATGACACAAAAAATTAGCTGCTTAATTCAGGGCTTCACAATTATTCTTGGATGGACAGTTTTTAAAATTGTGCATTTCCAGCCTATCATGGTTTCAATAAAGGTTTTCATCCAGTTGAATAATAAATGCAGTGAAGGCAGCGGATTCAGTTTTGCTATCTGTGGATCCATGTAATCACTCTTCTAGCATTTCTTTCCCTATCAGACAGGCTTCACTCACCTTCATTTTCTCACATTTCTGGCTCAAAGCTTCTGGAGGAAGCTGTGCATGCCACTGTTAAAGGAATTGCTCAAGACTTCATCCATAAATTTCTCTTACAGAACATAACTCTTCCTTGGAGGCAAAAATTTCTTTTAAAAAAGAAAACAGCCAACTAGGTATATACAGCAGTTTAATGCTGATGTTTGAAGTTTTTCATATTTAAAAATAAGTGCTAGAATACCAGTGGAACTTCCTCCCACCCAATAAAATGAAAACGAATCAAAAGAAGAAAGCTGTAGCTTTCCAAAAGCATAAATCCAAACAGAAAGTAAGGGAATCGGATAGTAATGCTCAAAATAAATGCAAGTTTTCCATTTTGAATAAAGGTTTTTATCATCATCATCATCATCATTAAAAGGACATTGACCACAATTGTAATGAATCATATAACCTCCTCTCAATTTTTTATTCAATGATACTTTGCTGATTCAGAGTTAGGAAAAGAATCCAGCAGTATGGCCTGTTAGACAATGTAGGTTCACAACAATCCAGATTCAACTGTGCCAGACAAGCCCTCGAATCTGCATGGTCAAGGCAGTTTTGCAAAAGCCAAAGCCTTCGACCCCTCCAGACATGATTTTGAAAATGTGAGGAGCTGTAGTAGGGAAGAGGAGACTATACCAACTGAGTTTGACTTAACTGTCTCTGGATCCAAGAGATGCCAGGACGTGAGAGCCCTGCCACCACAATAGAAATGCACACACACACACACACCGTGCTACATACACACCAAACACACACCACACATGCCAGGACGCGAGAGCCCCTATGCCACCACCATGCAACCATGCCTACACACACACCACACTACACACATACACACACACACAGAGACTGCACGTGCCAGGACATGAGAGCCTCACTGCTGCCGCCATGCAATTGAGCGTACGCGCATGCACACACACACACACACAACCACCACACTACACACATACCACATGCAGCAGGATGCAAGAGCCCCTCTGCCACCAACAGGCAACTGTACGCACACATACACACCACACCACACTACACTACACACACCACACTACACACCCCACACGCACCAGGTTGCGAGAAACCCTCCACTGCCATGTTTAGAAAGTACTTGAAGCTTTCCACATGTCCCCCCCCCAGTGTGCTTATTGGCTGCCCAATGGGAAGCTTTGATTGGTTGGGAAGTTTCCTACTATCAGGGTCCAGGGCGTGGGTGTGAGGATCTAGGAGCAGAGATGCCAGGACTGGAGAGACAGAGGACTTTTTCAGACACCCCTTACCACGCAAGAAGCCTCCTTAACAATAACGAAGCTGCTGCATGGCAGGGGTCTGTTTCAGACAATGCTGTCCCACTCTCGGCATCATCCATGATTGTACCGGGTAGGATTGAAGGCGGCCATGCCATTTTTTATTCACGGACAACTTCTGTGAGTTAAAAAATGGCGCAGCTGCCCTCAATCCTACCCAGAACAGTCACAGACGATGCTGATGTAGTATAATTATGTTTCAACATTTTTGCAAAAGCTGACAGAAAGAAAATAAAATCATTTGAAATATGGTGCTGGAGGAGAGTTCTATAGATACCCTGGACTGCTAAAAAGACAAACGAATGGGTCCTGGAATAAATAAGGCCTGAACTATCACTAGAAACCAAGATGACTTTACTGAGGCTATTTGTACTTGAATGTATGATGAGATGACATGACTCCTTGGAAAAGATAATAAGGTAAAGTTTGCAAGACCTGAGCAGAGGAGGTGAGGACTGGAGCTTTGGTGAGGACTGGAGCCAAGGGCCGGTTTACCATACCGCCAAATCCGCATGTGCGGGGGGGGGACCCACAGCTAGAGGGTGCCCCGTCCAGAGGCACAGCCCAGCAAGAGGCAGAGCAGGCGGGCCTGGGGCGGGCCCCCTTTCCTAGCAGGCCATCTCCGGCTTGGGCCCAGCCCCAGAGAGAGGTGCTGTGGGGAGAGGCGCTTACCAGCCCGGAGTGCAGTGAGGTGGACTGATGGAGCGGCCCTGGCTGGGCATCCTGGGCTGCTGCTGGTGAGGCGTGCCACGTGGCAGAGACCCCGATGCACCAAACCCGAGCCACCACCTCAGCACCAGAGACACTGCCGGGGGAGAAGACAAAGCCATGGTGCAGCCCGGAGGAGAGGGCTGGGTCCAGAGGGAGGCACTGTGGGGAGAGGCAACCGCCTGCCCAGAGTGCAGCGAGGTGAACTGATGGAGCAGCCCCAGCTGGGTGTCCTGGGCTGTTGGTGGTGGTGAGGCACTTGGCGGAGGCCCTGAGGCACCAAACCTGAGCTGCCACCTGAGTGCCAGTGATGCTGCCGGGAGAGAAGCCAAAGCCAAAGTGCTGCCTGGAGGAGAGTGCCGGATCTGGAGATCCCCATTGTGTGCACACCCCCTTCCTTGCCTGCCTGCCAGGCACCCTGCCGGAGCTCCTCATGAGCCTCAACAACGAGCGCTCCATGCAGGCGCTGTCCTGGGCCCAGCAGAAGCTTTACCTCAGCCAAGCCAAGCTCAGCCTCCAGTCAGACCTCGGCGCTGCTCTCCGGCTTCTCTGTATGGTGAACCCTACCTTCTCCCCATCCCTTCCCGTCCCTTAGAGTTGCCTGGCCCCCGAAGCCAAGAAATTCTCTTAGGGCGGCCCCAGGCTCCACCAAGCAAATTGGCACCTCAGCCTCCCAACCGAGACGGGGTTCAAGCCTCCCCCTTCTTCGGGGCTGGTTTAAGGGCCCTGCAGCCGCAGAGGCCTCTGTCATTGGGGGTTCATAACCCTCCTCCTGCAAATATATGATTAGTTACAATCTGAATATCCTGTATTATGAATAGGTTAGGTCCTGAGATAAACATATGGCTCCAAAAAATAAGCGTTGCAGGTCCCCCCAAATCCCTTAAACCAGCCCATATGGGGCCCCCAAAATCCCTTAAACTGGCCCATATGGACCCCCCAAAATAAAGAATTACAGGGGGCCCCAACATTCCTTAAACCGGCCCTGACTGGAGTTTTTGGAGGTCTCTCATTCATAGGGTTGTTGCAAGTCCACTTGATGGCAATTAACAATAACATTTTTTTTCTGAAATAGGGAATAGCATATTGAGAATTTTCAAAGTGCATTCAGTAAAATACAGTTTTCCCTTCATATTCGCTGAGGTTTGGTTCCAGGACCCCCTGTGGATACCAAAATCCTTGAATACTCAAGTCTCATTATATGCAATGACATAGCAAAATGGTGTCCCTTATGTACGATGGCAAAATCAAGATTTGCTTTTTGGATTATTATTTTTTAAAGAATATATTCAAGCCATGGAAACTTAAATCCATGGATACGGAGGGACAACTGTAGTATATTTTACAGTTGCAGATAGATATGCCCCAACTTGGAAATTATGAAACTAAATAATTTTATTTTATTTTATTTTATAGACCCAGTTTAAGAATTATACATACATATGACTACAGTCGGCCCTCTGTATCCAAGGATTTTGCACCCATGGATTCCACCTATCGTGGTTTCAAAATATCCCCCCCCCAAAAATAACCCCAATAGCAAACCCTGATTTTGCCATTTTATATGGGAGACACCATTTTATTATGTCATTGTATATAATGGGACTTGAGCATCCACGGATTTTGGTATATCCAAGGTGGCAGCTTTTACTGCTGCCACCTTGTTTTCTCTAGGGTGGCAGCTTCTACTGCTGCTCTTCTTCCAAACATCAGGGACCACCACTGTTGATTGGGTTGAGTAATGTGGTATCTAAGCACAAGTATGAGACAGAAATCAACTTTGAAGGGAAATAATCTGCTGGGGAAATGCAACTGCTACCCAATTGCTGCTTCCCAATATTTACTGCCATGTGAGTGTAGATATACTCATCAGCCAATGTGGAACAACATTTTAAGGTAAGCCTAGGTTGTTTTTGGTTTTCATAAAACAAATAGGAATGTGGTAGGTGTTTTGAATATGCTACAAATGAACTTTCTTTCCAATGCTTGTCTCAGGACTTCTTTCTTCCTTTGTAAAAGGCAAAAGAATTATTTCATTTGAAGAGCAACCAGAGTATCTGGAATGATGTAGACTCAAGTCAATTGACTTAGACTCAAGTCGGATGCAAGTCACTTCAATGATTCAGACTCGACTCAGCAATAAATGACGTGCTGGCTCAACTCATGACTTGTATATTTTTAGCAATTGACTGGCTGGCATTGGTTCAGTTACATAATGCATTCATCCAGAAATGGTATTGAAAAGAAAATGGTTTTACTCCTTTGAACAATGCTTTATGATCTCTCAGCTTTTTACCTACCAGTCACGTAATGGAAGTGGTATCAGCAAATGCATTAGGCAATAGGCTTGAGGCAGAGGATCCTTCTAAAACTTTTCAACAGCTATCTGAAGCCTATTGCCTTATGCAGAGTTTTGCAGCAGGCAAGACTCACCCCCAGAGCACAGGACACATTTCTCGGAGGGGAACACAGCAAACATGTTAGGCAATGGGCTTGAGTTGGTGGTTGAGGTCTGCTCAGCTGCCTATCTCAACTGCACATCAGCAGGGCTGTCATATTTGCTGATTTTTTTTTTACCTATTATTAAATTTCCTCTCCCCATCACTTCCTTTTTTCTGTTAAAGTGGTCCCCAAACTCAAGACTCGATTTTAAAGTATCTTGCGAAGACTTGAGACTTGACTTGAAAGTATCTTGGAAAGATTTACGACTCGACTTTAGACTTGAAGGTAGAGACTTGATACTTGACTTGAGACTTGGAGTAAAAGAATTGAATTCTTTACTGGTATCTAGTCTTCCAAAATATATCTGACTGAAAATTAAGAATATTGTCCCTTTTTGTTGTTGTTTCTGAAGAATAATGATCTTGGTGAATGAAGCGACGTGTGCTTGTACGTCCCTATGTTCTGACAGCCACTCCTGCATTTAGGGGGTATGGTCTTCACCCTTCTTGCCAATTGGACCCAGGTTAAATACCATTTGTGGATGATCTTTAGTGACGATTCCCTGGTAAGGGCAGATTGCAATTTCAGTAATGGTGCCGACCATATTCCATCCCAGTCATTATCCAAGAGCGTTATTCTGAGATGTGATTCCCAGAGCATTTTGAGGGTGACATTACTGGGATATCTTGGGTGGCTTTAAGATTGGGTTGGACAAAGTCATGCAGGATATGAAATACAAGCAGGGGGTTGCTACTGAATTCATGCACTGCTCATATGGGCTTCCTATGGGTAACTGGTTGGCTACTGTATGAACAAAATGTTGGTCTAAGTAGGCCTTTGATCTGATACAATATGGTATATCTTATGATCTTTCAGAGTTTTATGGTATCACAGAGGTACCATTTCCTCCAAGGCAGGAAGTCCACTCCCATAGCCTTCCAAGGATATACCTAGACAGCCTCTGTTTAAAAGCTGATAAAGACCTACTCCCATTACTGCATGAGATAGTCTGCTCCGCTGTCAATCAGCTACTATTAACAGGAGGTTCTTCCTATTCTTTAGTCAAAATCCTTTTTTCTGTAATTTGAATCCATACATTTTGGCCCTACCCTCTATATTTATTTATTAATCACAGTGTTCATATTCTACATTATATCACAAATAAAATCAGTTGAAAAAAATTAGAACAACAATGTAAAACAATTTAAAACTGCAAGGAATTATGTAAGCAGTTTTAAAGAATTTGAGTAATTTAAAACAAATTAAAACAGTATAAAACCCTGGACCTGTATAGATTTCCACAAAATGGTTAAATTTCAAAGGCTTTGATAAAGAGTTATGTTCTTTCTTAGCACTGAAATGCAGCCCAGTGTTCCGTGACTGAGGTGCTACAGAAGCGATGGCCATATCCCCCATCTTCACACAATGATTTACTCCCAGTGGAATTCTACAGCAGAGGGATGACCCCTCCAGCAGACCAGAATCCTCAGTCATGCATATAGATAGACAGAGAGGGGTTCCTTCAAGCAGGACCCCAGGCTATTTTGTACTTTCAGTGGTGCCACTAGTACCTTCCATTCAAAATTTATTTGTTGTTGTGTACCTTCATGTTGTTTCTGACTTATGGAGACCCTATCAAGGGGTTTTCTTGGCAATTTTTTTGAAAGAGGGGATTTTCCATGGCCTTCCTCTGAGCCTGAAAGAGTGTGACTTATCCAAGGTCATGCAATGGGCTTTGAACCCCGGACTTCCTGGAGTCCTAATCCAATACTCAAACCATTACACCTGGCTCTAAGTGTATTGACACTCAGCAGTTCCTCTAACATCAGTGTCATATGGTTCCTAAATGATGTTCCTTTCACCAGTCTAGCTGTTGTATATTCTACTAGCTGTAGCTTCTCACACATAATCAAGGGTAATCCCACATAGAAGGCCCTGAAGCAGAGGACAAATTTGCTTCCAATATTTATGTGATAAACTCTTTGATTATATCACCTCTTAATTGTCTTTTTCTGAAGCTACACATGACAAATTCTTCCAACATAGCAACAGAGAATTTGATCTTTAGGTTGCTCACTAGCTTTAACGGTCCCCCGATAAACTTTCCCACCTCAGCCAAAGATCTAATTATACTCAGTCCCCCATATCCATGGGGGTTGCTTCCTGGACTTACTGTGGAGACCGGAAACCCTATTAAACTCTATTAAAAAAATGGGATTTCTGGTTAAAAATACCATAGAGTTGCATTGAAGGGCCTAGAAGATTAGAGAGTATGCCTCCCTAGGCATTTTCTAGGAAGACTCTATGGTATGTTTTACTGTTTTGTGTCCCATGAATAACTGAAACTGTGTATATTGGTTCCACAGATATAGGGGTCTGACTGTATTAAAAAGATACAGAAGCCTTTTTAATGACACTTGTAAGAGAACCATGCAATTGTCTTATTCCCTGTGAACTTACCCTTTTAAAAACCTTCTGATACACCATAAATGTGATACACCAAACTAAATGGGATGTTAAAAATCCTCCTGTGATCACTGTAACTATTCTGCCTGCCCCCTCTGTGGTGTCCAAAAGTTTTATAGTGTCGTGTGTACAGATTCGATGGAGATTTTCAGATGCCTCTTTCAGCCTCTTGCCACGCAAGCAGCCTCCGGTGCAGTAACAAGGCTGCTGTGTGGCAAGGGGTCCAATTCGGATGATGCCGTTTCTCTCTCGGCGTCATCCGTGACTGTTGCAGCTAGCATTGGAGGCGGCCGTGCTGTTTTTTCACTCACAGAAGTTGTCCGTGAGTAAAAAACAGTGCACTTGCCTCCAATGCTAGCCGCAACAGTCACGGACGATGCAGAGAGAGAAACGGCGTCGTCCGAAATGGACCCCTTGACACGCGGCAGCCTCGTTACTGCACCGGCGGCTGCTTGCGTGGCAAGAGGCTGAAAGAGGCATCCGAAAATCTCCCATGTTTCCTGTTCTCCTGGCATCAGAAGTCAACGAGGCAGCATGAGAACAGGAACACAGAAAACAAATAGAAGTAAATTCTATCTGATAGCCATGCAAGTTACCATTTTTAGCAACCACACACTTATCTTTACATGTGTGGAACAAGAAGAGATTAACTTTCACACAAAAGAAAGAGGTTTAAGAAACAAATCTGCATACAATATTTTAGATAACTGTGTTTGTAAAGGTAATAATTTGGTGTTGGATCAGTGGGGAGGGTCACCACTTGAAGTCATAATTTTAATGAAAGCAATTCATAACATACTAATTTATGCAATCTAATGTGCTCAAAATGCTAACATCATTCCCATTTTAATTTTATGTATTCACAACAAAATTTGCTTTATGCTCCCCCTTAAGGAATTCATGGATAACATCTGTGTTCCTAGAGCCATTCAGCCCGTTCTACATCTGCTTATGGATAACCTTCACTGAGCAGTTGTACAAGTGGTGATAGGGGGAGTACTCTTTAACAAATGCATTAAAAACATACCATGTGACCTACTATTGCTGAAAATGCCAGAATAATACTTTGTGAACCATTTTCAGATATAAGGGTGAGAGAGAGAAAGAGAAAAAATATAGAAAGATGATGTTACATGTCCAAATTTTACATTAACCACTATATTTAGCTGGACTATAATTCTGGAACAGAAAGAAAGAGGAAACATTACTGCTTCTGATTTTCACACCAGCATCTTCCATCTTTTTAGTGATAATATCAGGTTTTCACACTCTCTTTCATTGATCTTGGCAGTGGCCAAATGGGGAAATCACCTTTCAAGATTTTGAGATGATTGTCATTGCTGAACAGAGACTGAAAAGACCAATTAAACCTAATTGTAATAGATTATGAGCTGCTTGTTAATTCTAATGGTCCCCTGCTGTCCATCAGGTAATAACCCCAAAGTGCTGATCTAATTACAGTTAAAACTTCAGGTGAGATTTAAAGTGACCCTAGGTATGACAGGCAGGCTGACGCTTTCACTGTTGCACCTTTTTTAAGGCATCCCAATTTACATACACAATAATTTTGCAGCAGTGTATTAATATTAATATGGCTAAGAAGGTGTGTCTTTTCATCATATTGTCCACTTCAGTCTGAGCTGGGCTGTTTTTCCATTGTTATAGGTGTCCAGTAGTTCTTGTGCATACAATTAGGTACTGAGGTCACATGCCCTCTGTATACCTCTGTCCTGCATGCCACTAAGTATGGACAGCAATATATGTAAGTTGCTGTCTATCTGACAATTAGGCAAAAATTCTTATTACCAGGTTTTCTTTCTATGTTCTAGTGTGTCTATTGCCAAGATTTCTGTTGTCTTGACCATATTTTCATTCTCAATAACTTATTGAGCCAGGACAATCCTATTTTGCAAAAGGGAAACTGAGGGGGGGGGGGGAATCCACAGCGATGTTTTACAAACTGTGAAAGTGAGTGACAGTTTCTTAAGCCAAGCAGATAAAAACAAATGGCACTTCTGCAGAGAAACTGGTGCTTCTTTCATCTTACAAAACTCTCTTTCAGCTCAAAATCTGCTTTACAATTTTGCACCACATAGAACACACAGTCCTGTTCCTGAAAAATTCCATGCACAATACGAATCAGGTACCCGCTCTACTATTAGTTACTCAGGAACCTGTGGCCAAGATAAAGGATTGCATGGCACACAGTGCCCAGGGCATCATTAGCTGCCCTGGATTTTCAGATTTTTTTCTTCGTTACAAAGCAAGCTACTATCCCAGAAATGGGAAATCATTCTGCACCTGCAGTGTCAAGTCTAGAATTGTTACCATTATTACTTTTTCATGTAGACCCTGCATTTTCATGGTGGCATACAAAAATTAAAACAAATACAGATAACAGCATACAAAAACAAAAGTCAGCCTGCCTGTCATACCTAGGCAATTGAGGTAAGCTCAAAATAACTGAACATCATCCCCATGAAGGGCTGGGGAAACTTTTGAGCCCTACTCCTTAAAAACTGATTCTCACTGTTTACTTCTACATCCAAAGTAGCCATTGACTGAACTGACTGCCATTCAATATGTTTACTTCATCAGCTAATAAGCTGAGGAGAGAATCCACACTCACTTAAGTACGTTAAGTGGAACCATCATCTATACTACAAATTAATAGTTTGTCTATGGTTACTGTTTTAAAGAAGTGGAATCTTGCCAACTGAACAGGGATGATAAGCATGATACTTTGATTGACTGGCAAAACACAGATTTTGAAGCCACTTGAAAACTTTAAAAACTTTGGACACAGAGAATGAAAACCTATTGAGGTCATGCTGTTAATCATTACCAAATTTATAAACAGACTCTGGCTTTCCAAGGCTAATTAACTTTTGTGGTGCATTTGTGGTGCATGTGTATTAATAGATTTTTTCCCCCCTGAAATATTAGAGTGAAGTTTTTAAACCACCTGGGTGCTACTTATCAGCTGCTGGGTATTGTTTCCATGAATACATGTAAGTGATTCATAGAAAGGGGCTTTGTTCAATCATACTTAAATTGCTACATAGAGAATCCAAAGCTGCAGAGAGGAGATGCCATTACTTTAACTTCAATTTCTTTCTTTTTCCAGATGCATACAATTTTAGCTATCTTCTATTCTGCTGCACAGTTGGGCAAAGTCTATATTTTATGCATCATTACTGAGTCTGCCATTCTCTTCCTAGGTGGCAGATTTACAAGTCTTGAGCAATCTGAAACATGTAGGGCTGAAATTCTGAATTACAGAGAACAAGGAAAGAAAAACAATGTAGCTATTAAGGGTCACCAAGAGCATGCATACATTTTTATTTAAAAAATCTAGGTTAAAGGTTACTTTTTAAAAATCTAGGCGATGCTTACTTGGCTTGCTGAATGCAGTAGCACTTACTGCACAGAAAGCATGGATACAATTGAGCTAAACATGGACGAAAATTAGTCACCACCCTTTAACATGTATTAACCCTTTAAAATGTATCTTTTGTAAAAACAACAGCCGCTGTATTTCATAGCTACAGAGGGGAAATCCTATCATATCAATGTCACCTTCTCCCACTAGGAATGTAATTCTTTACAAATTTTGTTCTTGAGGAAAGCAAATAGGAAGTTTGGCAGTTTTCTTCCTGCTGTGAGAAAGTCTTCAAAATTTGCAGTTTGGGACTTATTCAGTGCAAACATTACCACATGGTACTTCTGTGCAGCATTTTCTGTTCTGGAAACAGCTTGTGCAGGAAATGGCCTTTTCTGGACAGAAGGGGTTTGCCACTGGCTGGCAGCCCTTTTTGCGGCCCGGACAGCCGCCCCGATCACCAGCCCTCCTGCCCTGCCCCCACCCGCTTGGCCTTGTCGCACGGCAGGGGGGCTGGCTGCATGGCAAGGCCATGAGCGCCACCATCTTCCCTTTCTCTTTCCCAAGAGCCCTTTCGGCTGGGAGGGAGAAAGAAAGGGGACCAATCAGGGACGGGCTCGCTCAGCCCTGATTGGCCAGGTAAGGCTGGGAATCTGGGCTTAAAAGGCTGCACAGAGTCGTGGCCCGCCCAGATTGGAAGCGGCAACGGAGGCAGCAGCAGCGCGCTCCATCGCGCCTACGAGAAGACCCACCCACCCTCCCATGGTGTTAACTCTAAGTCACAATTTGCGGACGGATATATTGGGTCGTGTTAGGTAGGGAGAATCAGGGGTCTCTGTCAAGTGCAATTTCAAGTGCAAGTTCAAGTTCAAAGGAGGCCCCTGCTAAGTTTGCTAACATGATCTTGTTTACAGGGGAGGAGAGAGCGTCGGGCGGGCAGCTCGGCCAGTGGCTGTCTCCTCTTAAAGGAGATCAGGATGGACCGATCCCAGCTCTGCCTACATGGGTGGGCAGCGATGAGATCACAACCCATACATTGCCGCCAACCATTTAGCTTGCAAGTTGCAGCCATTTTATTGCCAAATATATTTACTCATATCTACCTCAACATGTATCCACATTTACTAACCTGTACCTAACATTGTATTCTGAAGTTTTGCTATTTTGTAGTCAATACAAAATTAATAGAAATTGTGTGTCTGTGTTTTATTTAGGAGGGTGTGGGGCTCTACGGTCTGGGTCCGCAAAGTGTGACTTTCGCAAAGAATAAGTTCTGAACTGTGACACTTATCAGTCCAGGATTCTCCTTATCAGGGTTTCCCGACATGTGGCAACATGTTTTTGACCATATTTCAAACTTTCTGAATATTCTTTCCATCCCTATTTCCCACATTAACACATTTAAAGCAGAAGGTCTTTCTATACTGCACATGAGAACCCTCCAAATATTGATTACACAGAAAAGAATGCTGTGATCACTAAAAGTCAACATGGGTTTCTCAAAAACAAGTCATGCCAGACTAATCTTATCTCTCTTTTCTGATAGCGTTACAAGCTTGGTAGATGAAGGGAATGCTGTGGATGTAGTATATCTTGATTTCAGTAAGGAATTTGACAAGGTCCCCCATGATATTCTTGCAAACATACTAGTAAAATGTGGGCTAGACAATGCTAGTATTAGATAGATTTGTAATTGGGCGACCCAACTGAAACCAAGTGTTGCTCACCAATGACTCCTCTTCATCCTGAAGAGAAGTGGGATGCCACAGGGTTCTGTCCTGGGCCAAATTGTATTCAACATCTTGGATGATGGAATAGAGGGAATACTTATCAAGTTTGCAGATGACACCAAATCAGAAATGGTAACTAATACCCCAGAGGACAGGTTCAGAATTCAAAATGGCCTTAACAATTTGGAAAGCTGGGCCAAAACTTACAAAATGCATTTTAACAGGAATAAATTTAAGATACTACATTTAGGCAGAAAAAAATGAAATGCAGAGATACAGAATGGGTGACACCTAGCTTGACAACAGTACCTGTGAAAGGGATCTAAGAGTCTTAGTAGACCATAAGCTGAATATGAATCAACAGTGTAATGGGGCAGCTAAAAAAGCCAATGTGATTTTAATAATAATAATAAATAATAATAAAATTTATTTAAATACCGCCCATTGGTAACCCAATCAGGGCGGTTAACAACATTAAAACACCATACTAAATAAAACAGTATATTCCCTTCCCCCCCTTAAAAAGTTATTAAATCAAATTACAAATTAAAACAACAATTAATACACTTAATAAAACAGATACATACATTTAACAATAACAGTAGATCCCCAGCGATATTCAGTTCTGTTAACAAAGGAGGCTGTGGGGACTCTCCTGAAGGAGGGGGGGTTTCCAAGGCCAGGATAATCTATTCTGGAAAGGCCTGCCAGAAGAGATCCATCTTGATAGCCTTTTTGAAGCTGTCTAAAGATGTCAATTGACGGATCTCATCCGGCAGGCCGTTCCATAGTCTGGGGGTGACAACAGAAAAAGCCCTCTGGGAGGTAGCCGAAAGCCTTGACTTTTGAGGCTGCAGCAAATTCCTCCCAGAGGACCGGAGTGCATGGGGAGTATTATAGGGGAGGAGGTGGTCCCTGAGATAGCTCGGACCCAAACTGTTTAGGGCTTTAAAGGTGATAACCAACACCTTGTACCGGGCCCGGAAACAAATAGGCAGCCAGTGGAGGGACCTCAAAACCAGAGTGATGTGGTCCCTCCTAGATGTTCCTGAAACAAGCCTGGCTGCCACATTTTGTACTAACTGTAGTTTCTGAACCAAGCACAAGGGTAGCCCCATGTAGAGCACGTTACAGAAGTCTAGGCGTGAAGTTACCAGCACATGAACGACAGTCTTGAGGTCCCTTGCTTCCAGAAAATGGCGCAGCTGGCATATCAGCCGAAGCTGATAACAGGTGCTCCTGACTGTCGTATTTACCTGATTTATCATCAGGAGCGATGAGTCAAGGAGCACCCCCAGACTGCGAACACAGTCACTGGAGGAGAGTGTGACCCCATCCAGGACTGGAGGTTGCAGCCCAATTCTTGGTTTTGGGGCTGCAACCATAAGCACCTCCGTCTTGTCCGGATTCAGTTTCAATCTGTTTTTCCTCATCCAGCCCATTACCACCCAAAGACATTCATTGAGAGAAGAGATGTCATTGGAATTCGAGGCCGACGAACGAGATATGGAGAAATAGATCTGAGTGTCATCAGCATACTGATAACACCCAGCTCCATAGTTTCGAATAATCTCACCCAGCGGCTTCATATAGATGTTAAATAACATCGGGGACAGGATAGCTCCCTGTGGAACTCCCCAGGTGAGCTCTCTTTTGCTCAAACAACTGTCCCCAAGCAGCACCCTCTGGTACCTGCCCGAGAGGAAGGACTGGAACCACTGCAATGCAGTGCCCCTGATACCTAACCCCTTCAGGTGGTCCAAGAGGATGCCATGATCTATTTTAGTCTGCATCAATATGAGTACAGTGTCTAGATCAAGAGAAGTAATAGCCCCACTTTTTTTCTGCTTTGGTGAGACTTACCTGGAATACTGTGTCCAGTTCAGGGCACCATAATTCAAGAAGGATATTGACAAGTTGGAATGTGTCCAGAGGAGGGCAACCAAAATAGTGAAAGGTCTGGTAGCCATGCCCTATGTGGAATGGATTAGGGAACTGGGTATGTTTAGCTTGGAGAAGAGAAGGTTAAGAGGTGACATGATAGCTACTGTTTCAGTATTTGAAAGGATGTCATATTGAAGGTGGAGCAAGCTTGTTTTCTGCTGATCCAGCGATTAGGACACAGAGCAATGAACTCTACAGGAAAAGAGATTCCACCTAAACATTAGGAAGAACTTCCTGACAGTATGAGCTGTTCAGCAGTGGAATGCACTGCCTTGGAGTGTGGTGGAGTCTCCTTTGGAGGTTTTTAAACAGAAGCTGGATGGCCATCTGTTGGTAATGCTTTGATTGTGTATTCCTGCATGACAGAGGGTTGGACTAGAACACCCTTGTGGTCTCTTCCAACTCTATGATTCTATGACAAATGCTTGGAAAATAAACTGAAACCGAATTCACTCCCGTTTAGATAAGCCAAAATTCAATTAGTAAAGCTCTTCCTAGTATGAAAATCATGTTGAACTGCCATACAAATGTTCAAAATAAGGACCCTCTCAGAAAAAAAGCAGTGACAACTATAATTCAGCACTTGCATGGTTGGACGTACAAGCAGTCAAACTCATATTTTTGATAAGCAAGTTCTCAAAGTGTTGGGCCTGGATGGACAAATATATACATTTAGGGTTTTCCCACATTTGATTTTTTTTAAAAAAATCTCAAGTTCTTTCCATCCTAAATATGAAGAAATTTGCAAATGTTGGTTTCATTTTTTATCAGAAACTAACTGAAACACAGTTCTCACCTATCTGTATTCCCAGATGACTCTTCCTCACTTCACATGTTTCTAAAGTGGCACGTAAGAGCCATTTCCCTATTGTTTGAGATTCCATGGTTATTGTAGGAAAATGATTTCCAGGACCACACAGCATAGGCCAACTGTATGGCCCTTTACCATGGAACGGTCACCTGATGTAGTATCATACTACAAGGAAGCATTTTTCACACCACTACAGATGCAGGTCTCAATTAACTACTGGGTCATTTATAAAGGTTGTGTTCCATTTTTGTTTTATTCTGGTAACAAAACAAGCCTTAGACTGACTTTTTTAAACAAAAAAACAGCAACAACACAAACCTAACCACATTTGTTCTGGAAAGCATTTGCTTAGAAAAAGATATTTTGAAACTTGTTATCTAAGATAAAGGAGGCACCATTATGAAAGAACCTAATAATTTCATAGCCTGAAAGTGAATGACAGCTGTACACATGTAGAGCAGAAAACAGAAGCTGGAAAAGCAAGCTCTGTCTCTGTGTATTCTCCAAGTGTGTGTGCTACAAAGGATGTGAAACTACAGGATCCCCAGTTGTTTATACAGTAGATGCTATCAACGTGGACATCCATATGACAGACATTAATTACTGGCTCTTGTGGGGCAAGGAAGGAAAGGCATCAGAGCCTCATTATAATGTTTCTTCCTGGAAAGTTGAGGTACTTTTGGAGGCTTGTAATGGGATGTTGCTTTAGATGAAGCATAGCAAAAATTCTATTTATTCTACCGCAGATAAAGCAAGCCCTGTGGGTTTTTTTTTAAATGGCTAAGAAAACAAGTTTGCTAATATGATTATATTTCAATCCTTCATTTTTTCCTATTCTAGAACATTTATTTACTGAATTCTGAAAATGTAAGTGAAAAAAAAGAAAACCAAAAGTATAAGATGGTGGTTGTTCCATGGTTAAATCAAATGAAAATATTTTTGCTAGTTCAAAATAGTGGCACATGTTGCTAATGAGCAGTGAAACCAACTGATATAACCTGGGGGCAGAATGAAATGTGAAAGATTTCTTGATAGCAATAAGCCTAAGCACCATCCAACCAAAATACTTTTGAGTCTCATTACTGATTTTGGAAAAAGAGAGGGATTCACAACACAACCAAAATCAATGAAAATTAAAAGTAATTAACTTTGGCAGGATGGTGCACATTGTTTTAAAACCTTAGTAATAATTAAACAGATATAGATGGGTCTGGTCTAATTTATCAAGGTTACAGCTTTTTAAAAAATGATAACCAAACCTGCTGTTTATTTTTCCCCCTTTGGCACATGAGATTCCCTTTAAATAGATCAGAAACACTCTGTAAATTAGTGTGCAGAACCCTAAAATATATTTCACATTCTTCTTTGCTGCTTGTAAATGACAACATTTTAATACAAAGTTTTAGAAGGCTGAAGTCTCTAAATTGACCTTGGGCTTTATTTTTTTCTAATACAGAAAAACCAAGCTTACATACTCAGGAAAGAAATCTGAAGACTAGAGAATGGGATAGTAATTCAGTTATAATTTAATAGGTAACATAGATTGAAAAAATATTTGGGTTATTAAAAAACTATAAAAAATCTAGTTCATATTGGTGATTTTATTTTCCCTTTAAGGCATGCTGAGTGATAATTTGAAAGCTTTTTATGACCTTAAATTGCATTATATTCATAGCAAAGGACGCAGCATGTAAGACTGGAAAGATACCTTAATATCAGAGGTTAGTTCCTATCTTCCTAGGATTGTGTTTGTTAGATGGCAGTAAATATTAAATAAACACAGTGGCAGTGGCAGCACTGGGTGTGTGTGGAGAGGCCGAACTGCACCAAGTGACAATATTGGGGCGAGGGGTTAGACTAGCCTTAGTGATGCCACAACACAATGGTGTCATCACTTAAGTAGAAATGGGAGGGGAGAATTCTCAGATTGGAGATGATTCCTCCTTCCACAGAACATCCCCAAAATCTTTTCTTGAAGGCTGAATAATCCTTTGGAGCACTTCAGGTGGCTTGAAGGAAAGAAGAACAAAGAGAAAAGGAAAAAAGTTCTATTGCATGTGAAGAAGGGTGGACTGTGGGAAAGGATAACATGTTATAAGTTCCATGCTTAGTTACTACCTCTAGTTTTTTAAAAAAAAACAAGAATCAGACAGCGTAGGATGGCCATCTAGGAGCAAAACGGTGGTGCAATATATTAGTTTAAGCTTCAAATGTAGGTTCATGTTACCTCCCCCCTCAAAAAAAAATCCTCTTTAGTTTAGAGGGATAAGTTCTTCACTTCTGGATGCAAAATAATAATTCTCAACATGTCAATAATATTTAGAAGATGCGTAACAAAAATAAAACTGACACTGACAGAGGGTTGTAGGTTTTCTCCATGGTGTTCTCCAACAGAAGATTATAGGTCCGGTTAACACCCAAGGTCAATGAAAATAGGTACCGTACTGTAAGTACAACTCATTATTTCATAAGATGAAAGGGAAAAAAAATCATTTTTGCACATGTTTCTTTTCTTTGCTAGAGAATGGACTAAATTTTAAACAGAAATACTAATCTTGACAAATTAGAAGTACTAATTTATTTTCCTTGGGAACACAGGTGTCTGCATTGCTATATGCATAATGCTTCCATGTAAGAAGGATAATGACAAATGTATTGGAATAAAAGAAAGGGAAAATCTAGCAGATTGAGGATTCTTTTGTTTCATCCCACCAGAGCTATAAATAAGAAGCACACCATGAATTCACTGCCAAACAAACCAAGCAAAAAGTAAAAACACCAGAGAGAGCTTTGTGGTTTACAAATGGCCTTTTTCAAAGAGATTCAAGCTGACACAAAAGGAACATTTCTCAGCAAATGAGAGAACACTTTCACTGTGTTCTTTCTGGGAAGAAGGTTATATCAAATATTCATGGTAGCCTCTTGTCTATACAAGTCTGGTTTGATGGAGTAATAGTGTTGGACTCACCTGGCACCAAAACTCAGCCATTTTTCGCTTCTCCCCCGCCGACAATAAATTTGTGACTGTCAGGGGATAGGAGCTGATAGGAAATGATAGTCTTATTGAGCTGCCTTACGAACTGTGACTCATTTGTTCTAAAGACCCAGACTGACAGCCCTTGAATTTTTCCCTTCCAGCAAAATTGAGCATAAACCCCTTTATCATTTTTCTTTTTGACAGTTTATCAGAATTCTGGAATTTTATATGAAGTCATAGAGGGCGGTGACTACAAAGATGACTTAAATACAATTCTGTATTCAAAGAGTACTGCCCCTACCCATAAAACGTGAAGAGACACCATAAACTGCACTCTACCATGTGTTTATATGTATTTGCACAAGCACAACCAGATAAGATAAGCCTTCCTCTTAGGTACTGGCAAATTTCGTTCCTCTCTTTTGTTCATTCTCTCTCTCTCTCTCTCTCTCTCTCTCTCTCTCTCATTCTCTCTCTCTGTATGTGTGTGTGTTCTTTTATTCTCCTCCTTTTAGGTCTGGGAAACAATTTATTTCCAGTCTTAGGAACCTGCAGAATAATAGCCGGTGAAGAAAGCTCCTGTTATGAAGGACCAGGGAAACAAAATTCGAATCACACACACACACACACTTACTTTTCTCTCTCCTCAGATTTGTGATCCCCCCTATGCTGACAACACTTTATTGGATGGCTATCAAGCTTATAGTGCTGTTTCACACCGGGTTGTTTGTGGGTGTATATGGATGTGAGCATGCATATCAGAAGGTAACTGAAAAAGTTGGCCAAAATGGTACATACCACGCCTCCTCTTTCAGAAGATAGCTAGTGTACAGGCTTGTAAAAAGAAAGCAAAACCATCCATTTGTTTTCAAAACACTAACCATTAATGTCTTTGAAGTGTTTCTCATGCTCATACAGTAAAGATATACTTTGCAGACACAACAATATTGCAATAGAAGTGAATGGCTGAAAAGAAGGGGGGGAAGCCCATCCTCTCCAAGATCATCAAAAGGTGACAGTGTGATTCTTTTCCTGTTCAATGTAAGAAAAATGTATCACACACTGTAGAACTCTTCAAACACAGAATGTCATTAGATAATAGATTCAGGGCTCAATTAAATATCAAGCATGATTCAAAGCTGGGACCCAAATACAGAGTAATTATCCAAGAGAGCCTGGGGTGAAGTGAGTGCTTTCTTTGCATCAAAGCAGATATAGAGTGCTGGAGGTAGCACAAAACACAGAGGTTGACATGGTTCTTGCCTATAGGGCTTGCAATCTAAGATTGACAGAACAAAGATGGGGGGAGGATCTACAGCTTGAAAATGGAAGGCCGAGGACTGGCCAGAGGAGGGGTAATGTTGACGAGAAAAAGCTTTGGAAATCAGGAAAGGCTGTGAAAAAATTGTGTAGCCCATGCTGACCCAATGACTCAAAATGGATTGCATGATATTTAGAATTTTATATTGGAAAATTAAAGAGAATGGAGCAGTGTCCCCAAAGGGTTCCCAATCTAATTGTAAAGCTTATAATATAATTGTGAAACATTCTATTACCATAATCCATTTATGGGTTTCAGAGTCTTATACTGGGGAGGGGGGAGAGAGACCAATTTGTGCAATATTGTGGCTGTTACAAAATAGATGCTAGTGTGGTCTCCTTTGATCTTGAACTCTGTAAAATATCTGATGGCAATTTTTTGGCTAATAGAAGATGAAGGAGCAAGCACATCATCAACCTATAAAATGCTAAACACTAAATCTGAGAGAACATTGGTAGTGTTTTCCTGAATACATGACAGTTCATATATGAAATAGATTGTGAGCTACTAAACTAGCAGCAATGAAAATAAATGGTTTTAGAAGAGATGTTACACTAAATACTTAATGGAAATAATAATATGGGACACAGCAGGTTTCACCGGCAAATAAAGATACAAATTCAAATTGACCTCCTCTTTTACTACATGTTGTGCATTCTTATACGTTCATATTATTACTCAAGTAAAATATGCTTGTTTTATACACCAGCACAGATAAATATTTCAAACAACAACAACAACAACAACAATAGCATCCTTTCACTTTCACATATTGTGTTAAGGGCTTTCCACATTCAGTCAAGTTCTAAAATGCACGAAAATTGCAACTGCTAAGGTCAACAGCAGACCCATTATATAGGCATTATAAATATGACATGACACTCCATGCTTTGATAACTTCAGGTTCACTGGTGCCTTATACTTGGATGGCTGTTGCTTTCAGAGTGGTAGACTTAAATCCCAAATTTGTCTATTCACAAGAATAGATACATAATGTCCATGCAACTGAAGCTATGGATACTATCCACACAGAACAATAGAGCTAAAAGACATCTTGAAAGAGGGTTGGCTGTCTATTCCAGCCCCTTCCTCTGTGGATGATAACCATTGTAGAGCTATTACCCGAATCACTGGTGTCCATGGAAAACCCATGCAAGATCTTAGCTTCAATGGGGAATTAGAAGCATCTCAAATGGCTAGCGAGAAGTCGCACAACTTCACAGGATTTTGAACCCTATGTATATAAGTGTAGCATAGGAAATACACGGGAGTTGGGTGTACAAAACAATGGATGGAACTTTATTGAACTGGACTTAAGCATTCAGACATCACACACATTCAATTTGTCAAGCAAACAAGACTATCAGACTAAGGCAAGAAATAGTTAGAAGGGAATAGTTAAGGCTATAGGACATACTGCACCTGATTCCTGAAGTTAGGTTCTCCTTGTGAGAAGCAATGTTTCTCTTGAGCAACAGCAACAAAGGAACTAGAAAGTGGGGTGGGTGGAACTTAAGGAAGAGATGTTAGGATTAGGAAACCGGGAATGGAGTGTTTAACTTAGCAACGAAGCCGGATAAGAGTCCAGGGAATATTAGGAGGAGGAAAGAGGAGAAGAATGAAGCAGTGTTGATTCAGTTAGAAGTGGGGTTACTGAACCAAAGAACTTAAGCTTTCCCAGGGTTTTTATATGAAATTACCCCTTTGACTATATGCCTTGGGGGAAAAAAAAGGAACATTTGATTTCAGATAGTTCTCAAATGTTTTACAAAGGGATTCAAGACAGCTAGAATCTGGGAGACTGAGACAATCTGATACCTTAATGATTGACAGGCAACTTTCTTTGGTCTCTTGGAGGCAAGGGTATCAGCTTAATCTATATAGCAATGGAGTTCCCTCTGTATACTTGATGCCTGTAAGATACCTGTTCCTCGGGAGACATAGTGCTTCCATTTCAGAGAAGATGCAGGATGTTTGTATCCAGGTATGAATCTGTGAGGATTTTATGGGAGCCTCTCACAGGCATATTCCATGCCTGGCCTCAGCTCGACTTCTGCCTTGCTCTGGAGTGCATTTTATTTTCTGGTAGCCCTTGGAGGGCCCGTAAAGCCAGATTTGACCAAAACACTGTTTCCAATTGATATGAAACAAAGTGAAGAATTATAGTTTTTGCAGTGGGGATGCTGGGATGCATTATTACAAAGCAGGCCTTCTTACTTCACCTGGGGTTTCTCTAGATGGGCTATTTACCCTGTCTTGCCTCTGTCTTAGAACCCTGCAGTCCATACAACACTGGCTTTTGCCCTGTTTCACCCCCAGGCAGTCCTGACGACACCTAGGACAAAGACAAGAGGAAGATGGGGGTAAAGCCCATTAAACCATTTTATTAAAACACCCAATAAACCTGAAACAAAAACTAATGTGTAGCAGGTTACTGCTTGTCCACAGTACAGAATGAGCAATGAAACTGAAGGTGAGTGTGTGGGGGGGATGTCTTATTTTAAAATTATTTTTACGTTTGAGGAAGGACTCAAGTTTTAACTTCTACAGGCTGCTGAATTGTTCTGTACTGTATAACTATATGCAAATGTTGACTAATATTGACATAGTGATATTGATATGTTAGTTTCTTTCACTGTCCACTTCGTAATTTTTTTTAATTTTTAATTATTTATTTATTTATTTTGCCTTTTAAGGAATTGGGTAAGGCAATGTACAAAAAAGGGAAAACAAACCCCTCTTGGCTTCTGTGGGGATCAGACCTGTGGTCATGACTGTGACAAGCTGGTGATAGAATGCAACTACCAAAAGGTAGTCACCAATGATTCCTCTTCATCCTGGAGAGAAGTGACCAGTGGGGTGCCACAGGATTCTGTCCTGGGCCCAGTGCTATTCAGCATCTTTATCAGTGACTTGGATGAAGGAATAGAGGGTATGCTTATCAAATTTGCAGATGACACCAAATTAGGAGGGGTAGCTAATACCCCAGAGGACAGGATCAGAATTCAAAATGATCTCAACAGATTAGAAAGCTGGGCCAATGCTAACAAAATGAATTCAACAGGAAGAAATGTAGGATACTACACTTGGGCAGTAAAAATGAAATGCACAGATATAGGATGGGTGACACATGGCTTGACGGCAGTACATGAGAAAAGGATCTAGGAATCTTACTGGACCACAAGCTGAACATGAGTCAGCAGTGTGATGCAGCTGCTAAAAATGCCAATGTGATCCTAGGCTGCATCAATAGGAGTACATTGTCTAGATCAGGGGAAGTAATAGTGCCACTGTATTCTGCTTTGGTGAGACCTCACCTGGAATACTGTGTCCAGTTCTGGATACCACAGTTCAGGAAGGATATTGACAAGCTAGGAGGGCGACCAGGATGGTGGGTGGTCTGGAAGCCATTCCCTATGAGGAGCAGCTTAAGGAGCTGGGCATGTTTAGTCTGGAGAAGAGAAGGTTGAGAGGGGACATGATAGGCATGTTGCTGCTCCAGAGACTAGGACACAAAGCAATGGGTTCAAACTATAGGAAAAGAGATTCCACCTAAACATTAGGAAGAACTTCCTGACAGTAAGAGCTGTTCGGAAGTGGAATGCATTTCCTCAGAGTGTGGTGGAGTCTCCTTCTCTGGAGGTTTTTAAACAGTGGTTGGATGCTCATCTGTCGGGAATGATTTGATTGTGTATTCCTGCATGGCAGGGGATTTGACTGGATGGCCCTTGAGGTCCCTTCCAACTCTATGATTCTATGAATAAGAAGAATGAATGAGGGAACCAATCCCAGAGCAGGAAACTGTAATGGGAGGGGTTTCAGAGAGTTTCAACTGTGTGGATATCAGTTGCGAGAGTTTCTATCAGTTAAGTCTGCATGAAGTTTAGTTTGGCGTTTGGTCTGTGCAGGTGAAGAGTGTTGAGGCTGAATGGTTAATAGAGTGAGTGGAAATTGAGAGCATGAGATGAAGAGTGGTTGAGTCTGTTGTATAATTAGTTATACAGTTGTCTCTCCACATTCGTGGGGGTTAGGGCCATGAGACCCCTGCGAATGTGAAAAATTCGCAAATAAAAACTAGGTCATGCCACCGCCCTCCTGCCCCTCCAGGAGCAGCGATGGGGCTTGGCAAGACTCATTGCTGCTTCTTTCCACCCTCTCCCGCCCCCCCCAGGAGCAGCGAAGGGGCTTGGCAAGCCTTGTTGCTGCTTCCTCCCACCCCTCCCATTGCCCCCAGGAGCAGTGACGGGGCTACCCAAGCCTTGTCGCTGCTTCCTCCCCCCCTCCCCCCCCGGAGCAGTGATGGGGCTACCCAAGCCTCATCACTGCTTCCTCCCACCCACTCCCGCCCCCCCCCAGGAGCAGCGACAGGGCTAGCTGATCCTTGTCACTGCTTCCTTCCACCCACTCCCTCCCCCCTATGTGCAGTTTTTGGATGGTGGGGGGGGGGAGCTCCCAAAACCACAAACAGTCAAAACCGCGAATCTTAAAGCCGTGAATGTGGAGGGGCAACTGTAATATTAGTAGCTCAAATATTATTATATGTACTTCTATAGTTAGGAGGTCATCTTTGTCACCACAGAGTGAGACTAAGGAGATTTTCATACCAGCTATATGTTCTGCTGCAGGCATGGAACAGTGTCACTGAAAGATTTTTCTTTCAGACGACGTCTCCTGATTCTGTGCCCTCAACATGACTGTTCATTGTCTCCCTGTGATATTTCAATCATGGGAAGAAGTCGTTAAGGACCACCTGTTCTGTTTATGTCACAGAATCACGGGTGATCTGAAAGGTGTCCTGTTCCTCTTCCTCAATGACAGCCATGGGAGTGAGGTCCATTCTGGACACTTCCGGGCAGGAACGGGACACCCAAGTAAGTGGCACCCTTTCCCCCTCCTCAGGTTACTTGTATTTTTTTTTTAATGGTACATTGGTTTTGGTTTTGACATTTGGGGGTTATTTTTAAATTTCCCTCCTGCCTGTTCTCTCGCAAGAACGAGCACAATTTGGCTTCAGTGCTCTAAAAGCAGCTTTACGGCAGCTGCATTTACAGCAGTGAAGCCAAGGGGAGAGGGAGAATGTTCCTGCTGCAGGATTAAGGTAAGTGTGTGAACATGTTCCTTACTCTCGTAGCAGGGACAGGAGAGGGGCTTACAGAGCAGAAATGGGGCATTTGGTCTCTTTGTGAAAATCTCCTAAGTGACGCTAAGCTAAATAACCAAGTTATATGCACAGCATTGAAGCATTAACATTACACCCTTAAAGTTAATAAACCAATTCTTATGTCCTGTTTATAAAGTCCAGGCTCATCATGATTTATTCCATTCATTGACAGATATTAGGCATGCTTACCAACAGAGACCATACATACACATATTCTAGTCAGAAAAACTCAAGGCACAGTCCAGAGAAGGGATAAAGGGGAGGTCTGAAAGGAAGGTGACAGCGGCAGGTGGCCAGGCTGAGTAACTGGGTGAATTCCACTGGCGTGTCCTCCACAATGATGTTACTAGCTCCACGCTCTTAACAAGAGGTCTTCAGACTTTCTCCTATCAGGGCCCCCTGAGAGACTAAAAATGATTGAGGCCCACAGTCACAAAACAGAGGCAGAGGGAGGATGAATTCAACATTACCAGCTAGTAATTACTGATATTATATAATAGTGAAATATCAGCTAGTAATTATTAATATTGGATAACAGTGAAATTTACCCACCTAGCCCCTTGGAAATTGCTAAATTCTTTGCCACAATGATTTCCTTGTAGTTGGAAGTTTCTTAATTCAGCTTTTCTCAAACAGAGACAGGGATGGTGGGTTCATCATCAAGGTCATTACCATCACCATTAAAATTATTGTTCTTATTTTGATTTATATCCTAGGAGATTTTCAGACAGGCAAAAATCGCCCCTTGCCGCGCGAGCAGCCTCCCGAAACTGCTGCGCGGCAAGGGTCTTTTTCGGACGACGCTGTGCCTCTAGTGAAGCCGTCCGTGTCACTTCCGTGAAGCTTGGGACGGCTCCGCGTCATATTTCAATCAAGGGCAGCCTCCGTGCTTGAAATATGACGCGGAGCCGTCCCAAGCTTCACGGAAGTGACACGGACGGCTTCGCTAGAGGCACAGCGTCGTCCGAAAAAGACCCTTGCCGCGCAGCAGTTTCGGGAGGCTGCTCGCGCGGCAAGGGGCGATTTTTGCCTGTCTGAAAATCTCCCTAGTCTTTCTTATAAGAGTTCAGGGCAACTGAAAACTAAAGCACATTTAAAATCTATAACGTATAACTCATACCACAAAGTGAAGCTGCTAAAATACCATTCAAGTATTACCAACAAGCATCTGCAAGAGACAAATCTCAATTCTTGCTTATTCCTCCAAAGCTTGGATATGTTTTTAACTGAAGCCTGAGGGGGACAATCACACCTGTTCCATAACAGGGGTACCACCATCCAGAAAGTATTCTGGTATAATACAGTAGGCCCTTCCCAAGTGTAGGGGTTCAGTTATGCCCGCCACCCCAAAGGATGGGAAAACGTGCAGATACTCAAGTCCCATATTAATCAATGGCGGAGCATGCATGCACCATCATTGAATAATATAGAGTGTGGCCACTCACAGATGCTCCAGTCGGCAGATGGCTAGCCTGCCAATATGCTAGGCCCACTGTATAGCCATGTATAATGTATAATATACAGTCAGCACTCCATATCCATGGATTCTGCATCCATGGATTCAACCATCCATGGCTTGAAAATATTCCCCTCCAAAACAAAACAAAACACCCAAAAAGCAAACCTTGATTTTGCCATTTTATATAAGGAACACCATTTTACTATGCCATCGTATATCATGGGACTTGAGCATCCAGAGCTTTTGGTATCCATTATGGGTCCCGGAACCAAACTCGAGCGGATACCAAGGGCCCACTGTAATACACAAATCTATAGTATGTGGAGAAACAACCACAGGCCTGCATGCCTGTTTCAAAAATCATGGGTCTGCAAGCCCAAACAGGGAGCAATCAGTGGCTAGACATTTTAACTAGAACACCAAAGCATTTCTGATTTGTCTGTGTTTGGAACTGAAGTGCCATCCCTTTCAAGTCCTTTTGAAGAAAGGGAAATTTTCCGGATTTGCAGACTTAAGACATCAACCCTGTATGATCTCACTCTAGAGGATAATACAGAACACCTCCACTTTACATTACTTTTGAATACTTCATTGTCAACATTCTTAACTGCCATCTTGGGTACAGGTTGCTTTTATTTTGAGCAATTGATGAACATTTTGCTAGTACATTTAAACAGTTCTGAATGTTAATCACCCTAACATATGTACAACATATAACAATGCATTATATCATTTACTGTAAACATCATATTGTATTGTATAATGTATAATTATATATATTGTGGGGAAGGGGTGAGGAAAGCACTACACTAGAAAAGTCATAACAATTAATAACTGTTGTGTTTTGGTACTGAGGCCTATTAATTAAAATATTTTTGCATTGTAAAGTATTACTTAACATGGAAGTTCTTTTTTTCCTATCTCCTACATGGCTACTCTCTTGTGGAGTCTCTTCTTCTGCCCCATACCATTTTTTAAAAAGTGTAAAGTGAGATGTATTTGTTGCACAGTCAACCAAAATTTATACTTCCAGTGGAGGTTTCAGACACCATTAATGTGGGTTCAGTCAATGTACTTCTGCAATTTCCCCAACAACAGGAATTAGATTTTATTTTATTAATAATGGGAATCAAAATATTTTGTGTGAAAATCAACTCATTTGAAACGTGGTGCTCCAGGAGAGTTCTACAGATAATGGACTTACAAATAGACTAACAACTGAATCAGAGAGCAAATCAAATCTGAACTCTCCCTACAAGACAAAATAAATAAACAGAGGCTATCATACTTTGGACATACCATGAAACATCACTACTCATTTGAAAAGTTGATAATGCTTGGAAGTATGGAAGATAGTAGGAAAAGAAAAATACCACATTACAGTTGGATAGACTCAATTATGGAAGCCATAACCCTGAGTTTGCAAAGCTTTGGGAGGGCTCTTATTAACAGGGTATCTTGGAAGTCTCTCATAGGGTTGCCATAAGCAAAGCTGACTTGACGGCAATTAACAACAACAAAGACAACCCATTACAATACCACTCATAGTATATTTACTCTTTATTTTAAGACATTTTGTCTTCCCTGAGCAGAACAGATGAAGGAGTTCCAGCTTAATCTCTGTCTGAGGTAGAACCAATTAAGTCTCACCCCCTGCATCCTTCCTCATTTTCCTGGCAGCCAATCACTAACACTCTGATTCAGTTTATCTCCTGCCTCTCTCCATAAGATAGACAGCAAAACTGAGCAAATGGAAACAGACTACATAGTCTAGAATACCCTTCACATTTTTAGTACTACAAAAATACAAAGATCACATTTTGCTACTACAGCACTGGGCATGCTAAACCTTCTTTCTAATACAACAAACTGCTTCTGATGACTCTGCTAATGCTCACACGCTGAGACAATATCTATTAATCAGATATGGTTTATTGGCTCATGAATAGAAGCATTCAGGTTCATTGCATTTCGCACCAGAACTCAGAAGATAATAGGAAAGCTAAGTTTCAATTACATCTCCCACACCTGCAGTGGTTCATGAGAGCATTCCATTGTGTACCATCCTCCTAACCTCCCTCCATACTTTCCCAAAACATAATTGGCCAGACGGCCTTGAAACTCTAGCCACAGATAGCACACTCAGCAGCTCTAACCCAGCACCCCAGCTCCCAGCATGCTCTCTACTCATGTCAGGCACTGGCATGCTAACTACAGCCTAGCAGCAACAGTACATTTGAGCTAACTATCTATACAAAGCCCTTGCCAGAGTCCTGACATAAAGCCCCCGCAAAGCCAACCCCCCTCGAGAAAGAAAGAAAGGCACAGAAACAAAACAATACAGGGCACAAAACAGCACAGAACAACACAATATCTCCCCAAGAACAGTTCATCCTGGTTTGTCCAAGAAGCAGACATGGAATTTGGCCAAAAGGCGTGGAACCTGCACATGATGAGCACTGACCCACTCAACATGTCCAATAGGTAGGTGCTTCCATTTAACAAAATACTGAATGAGTCCTTTGCACTGCCTGGAGTCAAGGACTTCAGAAATTTCAAAATGCTGATGGTCATCAACCATGATGGGAGCGGGTTCCTCGGGAGCGGGGTGCTAAGTACTTGAGGGGGGAGCAGGCTTCAGCAGGTTAGAATGAAAAGCAAGGTGTACACTACGGTACAGTCTAGGCAAAGTCAGTTCAAAAGCAACAACATTGATCTTACAAACAATTGGAAATGGTCCAATGTATCTAGGTTCCAGTTTCTTGGAAGGGTGGAGTCTCTTCAGGAACCTGGTGGAGAGACAGACCATATCTCCACTGGCAAAGTCCGGGTTAGGATTCTGCCTCTTATTGGCCTGCTTTTTATACTGTTCTTTTGCAAAGTCCAATGCAGATACAACTTTGGGCCAAGTGTCTTTGACCCAGTTACTCCACTGCACTAGTGGGACAGGATCCTTGCTGCCCACTTCCCCTATGGGTAGAGGATTAAACTCTTTACCACAGACAACCATAAAGGGGGAGAGCCCAGTACTCTGATGCACTGCATTGTTGTATGCTACTTCCACAAAGGGCAACAGGTCTACCCAGTCAGACTGCTGGAAATTGATACAGCATCATAGGTACTGTTCCACCGTCCTGTTTATTTGTTCCATTTGACCATCCATTTGTGGATGATGGGAACTGCTCAACCCAAGTTCAATTCCCAATACCTTAGTCATTTTTTCCCAAAACTGGGAGGTAAATTGGGGGCCCCGGTCTGAAATTATTTTGTCTGGAATGCCGTGCAGCCTATAAATGTGCTGGATAAATAGTTTGGCAAGTTGCTGCACCATGGGAATACTCTGACAAGCAATGAAATGGGCTTATTTAGAAAACAAGTCTGCCACTACCCAAATAACTTTTTTTTTTTTTTTTTTTTTTACTCTCGGACAAGTCCACAATGAAGTCCATACTGATAACCTGCCAGGGCTTGGTAGGGATAGGTAAAGGTTGCACAGACCTTTCGGTCTCCCCTCTCTCTTTTTTGCCATGACACATGTGTGGCACCCTTTCACATAGTCCTCTACTTCTTTGTGCATTTTTGGCCACCAAAATTGCCTCCATGCTAGATGCAGAATTTTCACATACCCAAAGTGACCTGCACTCTTTACATCATGGCACTGTCTCAGAATTTGGTTTCTCATCATCTGTGGCACATACATCTATTCCCCATTCCAAACCAAATCCGCTTTCATGTCCAATTCACCCTGATGTGTTTGAAACCAGGGATCTTGCTGAAGTGCCTCTACTAGCTGGCCATTCCATCCCACCACCCCATTGTCTGTAACTACTTGGGGCTGTCTCTCCTTGGCCACCTCAATGGGATGTGGGTTTTCAGGCACAGTTTGGGTTTTGACAGGTCCTGCATCCCTATTAGATCTCTGGGTTTGACTGCAGGTGGTAACAGCCAGTCCTAGCTGGGAAGGGGCAAATACCATATCTATCACATCCTTCTGTTTATTCTCATGTTGCAGTAGCCTCGACAAGGCACCTGCGAAAAAGTTATTTTTTCCCGGCAGGAACTTTAAAGTGAAATTGAACCTATAGAAAAAATCAGCCCACTGGATTTGCTTGGGTTCCAATTTATGAGGCGTGTGCCTCTAGGTTCTTGTGGTCTGTCCATACCTCAAAGGGCTTGGATGACCCCTTTAACAGGTGCCAACAGGTCTCCAAAGCTACCTTGATGGCATCAGCCCCTTTTTTCCAAACAGGCCAGTTGTGCTCAGTCTCATTAAACTACCAAACAGGTAAGCATATGGTCATAACTCTCCTGTCTTGTTGTGTTGTAGCCTCCCATCAGAGGCATCCACCTGGACTACAAAGGGTTCCCCTGGTCAAGGTGTTTGAGAATGGCTCGGAGGTGAACAATTTTTTAAGTTTGTCAAACTTCTGACACTGTTCAGTCCAACATTTTTCTGAGGGGATTTCTCCCGCTTCCCGTCAGGTCTCTCCTTCCGCTTGCCTCCCTTCCCCTTGGTTTTCAACAAGTCCGTTAGAGGCAGTGAGACCTCTGTGAAGTCTGGAATGAAAGCCCGGTAAAAGTTTGCGAACCCCAGGAAGCTCTACAACTACTTACAGTTCCTTGGTGTCTCCCATGCTAGATCTCCCTTCACTATATCTGCAGGCCATTTCTACTCATCTGTTGGAAATGCAGTACCTCAAATAATCCAACCTAATCTGATGAAATTCACACTTTGACAGTTTGGCATACAAATTATTCTCAGCTAGTTTGCTCAGTACTTTTTGTACCAACTTAACATGGGATGTGTCATTCTTGGATTAGATCAGTACATCGTCTAGATAGACCAAAACACCTTCATACAAAAACTCCCAGAGGACATCATTTATCAAGTTCATAAATATCCCCAGGGCCCCTGACAGACCAAATGGCATTACTAAGAACTCAAAGTACCCCAATTGACAATTGAAAGCAGTCTTCCATTCATCCCCCTCTTTGATTTGAACTCTGTAATATGCCTCCTGCAAGTCAAGTTTGGTAAAAATCTTGCCCTTAGCCAAATGGGCCAACATGGCCTTCATGTTGGAAAGGGAGGGGTATTGATTTGATACGCTCACCACGTTTAGATGCAGTAATCAATACATAAATGGAGAAAGGAATCCTTGCACTGAAACAATACTGGGCCCCCCAGGGCTGAGCTGGTAGGTCTGATGAACCCCCTAGCCAAGTTCTTGTCTATATACTCTCTCATGGCTTCCATTTCAGTTGGGGTCATTGAATACAATTTAGACTTTGGGGGCTCCGCTCTGGGAATCAACTCAATTGCACAGTCAGAGGGGTGGTGGGGTGGGAGAATGTCACATTCCTTCTCCTCAAACACCACCTGCCATCATTTTTATTCCACTGGCAGTTCCCCAACTGTCCCCTTGATCATGGCCACTGAACAGGGTTCTTGCCAAGCCTCCAGGGTTGGTTGGCCAGGAGGCTCATTTGAGTTGGAACCCGTGGTTCTCTCCTCACCTCCCAGGTGGCAATGTTCTTGTATGCATACGGAGCAGGTAAACATTATGATCTCTTTAATCCAGTCTACTGCGGGTTGTGGTACTTAAGCCAGTTCAGTCTGACAACAATCACGGGCACCATTCCCAGGGTGATCACGAACTTGAGCACCTCCCCATGACCTCCTATTTTCAAAGTCACAGGTTCAGTAAAGCATTTGGTGGGACCCCTTTCATAGGGCCTCCATCTATCTGGGAGAAATGGGTGGGGGTTGGAAGCTTTTGGGTGTCTAGCCCCAGTTCATTTACTAAGGTGGGGGTATCAACCCTTGGGGGCATCCACAGTCTACCATACCCATTATTTTCTGGGGGAGTCCCTTCCCTTCTGCGCATATCTTGGCCTTAACAAAAAATGGGGTTTTCACTCAACTCACCATGGATTCTGAGCACCCTTCTGTATTTGCCCACCCTCTGGCACCCAGTAGGGCAGGTTCTGCCCATTTTCTGACAGCCCCCGATTTGAAGAAGAGACATCCTCATCATCGGTCTTCCAGGAGGATTCCCTGGCTGGGTGGCCAGGCACCACAGTTCTCACTGAAGCTTTAAGCTTGCCTTTTCCTGAAGCTTTCCATCGTGAAGACTTCCCTTCAGCATTCCTTTGTGGTTCCTCCTTGCCGCCACTCGCCGGCTTCTCCAGGCACTCTGCGATTCGGTGGCCACCTTTCCCGCAGTGCCCAGCCACATCCTCTGCTTGTGCTCTGTCTCTGTTGGTGTGGTCGCAGGCTGAGCTGGCTTCTTGGCCGCTCCACTGCCCAGCCTACGGGCCCATCCTTGCCTCTGCTTCACCAGCTTGACACTCTGCCGCAGGGCCTCCACCTCTCTGGCCGATCAGACCCCTCAGAGTAAGGTTTTGGAGTTGCCCTGGACTATGGACCACTCAAAGATATCAACGTTAAGGCCATCCCTGAAGTATTTCACTTTAGTGGCTTCAGTCCAGTCAGAAACCTGGCTCTCCAGCCACTGAAACTCTGTGGCATACTTGGTCATTGACCGGTTCCCTTGATGCATTCACTGTAGCTTTGTCTGGGCCTGCCCCCTCTGGAATGGGTCCTCGAACTGAGCCCGCAGTGTCACCATGAATTCATTGAGGCTGCTCAGTTTGGGAGCTGCCATGTCATTCAGGCCCACCAGCCACTCTGCTGCTTTGCCTTCTAGTTGTTCTGAGACATATTATACCTTTTCTTCCTTGGTCTGGAACTCTTTTTCCCAGCGCTTCATAAAACCCATCACTTGGGTTAAGAAGTAGGGTAGCTTCATGAGTTCCCCATCAAAAGTCGCTTTCAAACCTCGGTGAGTGAACCTCCACAGTTTCTCCCTCGGCTCAACCAAAGCAGGCGCCACTGGTGCTGCAGGCTGCCTGGGAACTGGAGGGCCTGAAGCTGGTACTGGGATTGGAACCTCTTCCTCCTCCTCATCAGGATCTCCTGCCAGGGCAGAGGCTGGTGTTGCCTTCTCTGGCAATGGCCCACAGCTAGGGTAGCTGCACCTGTCAGCTTCTCTCCCCTCACCAGGCATAGGATCTCAGCCAGGCTAGACTGGATGCCTTGCATCTACCGCTTCATCTGCTCAACATCTATCTCCAACTCTAGATGGGACCGCCTGGTTCACCATACGGGCCACTTGTCAGTAGGTCCCACCTCTGGGATCTCCAATCATCCTGGCAACATTTGTTGAATCCCATAGTCCCAGGTGACCTGATCCTCAGGATGGCTCTCAGACCTTGGCTAGGTGTCAATGGGAAGGAGTGGCTCACCTCCGCCACCACTGCGGCTGCCTTCAGCGCCTCCTGCCCAGTTGGCCCCACCGCTCTGCACCAGTCTTTCCTCTTGTCGGCCACCTTGACTCTGGCTGCCTCATCTTCTGCTACCCCTTGGGGCCCAGGACCTTGGTCCCAGTGTCGATCACCTGTTTGTCAGGGCCTTGGGACATTGTTTCACTCCAAGGCACACGGCAGGGAATTTAGTGAGAACTGTCTATCTGTGATGACTCTGCTAATGCTCACACAATGAGATAATGTCCATTGATCAGAAATGGTTTATTGGATCAGGAACAGAAACATTCAGGTTCTTTGCATAGACAGTTCTGGCGTTTCATGCCAGAACTCAGAAAATAATAGGAAAGCTAAGTTTCAATTATATCGCCCACACCTGCAGTGGTTCATGAGAGTATTCCATTTTGTACCATCTTCCTAACCTCCCTTCGTACTTTCCCAAAACATAATAGGCCAGATGGCCATCCAGCTACAGATAGCACACTCAGCACTCTAACCTGGCACCTCAACTTCCAGCATGCTCTCTACTCATGTTAGGCTCTGGCATGCTAACTATGGCCTAGCTAGCAGCAACAGCACATTTGAGCTAACTATCTATACAAGCCCATGCCAGAGTCCTGACACTGATTCCTGAAATTCATTGTTAAAATGGAAAAATCAGCCAACATACCTACCCTCCCACAAATCTAAATCCAAATACAAGTGCTAGAAGTCACTTGTCAAAATATAAACTCCTATAAATAAGTAATTGCTTAGACTTTCTATCACAAAAATGGCATTGGCAAATTTCATACAATTTTTCCTACTCTGTCAAGCTTCAGATAAATTCATTAACTGTGTTTTGAGGATAAACTGTAGAAGCCACTTTCTTTCTTCTATGATTCATCCAACCCAGCCTTAATATAGGGCCACTTCAATAGTCCTATACGAAACCTGCTATTAAAAAATGATATCAAAATGAGCCTTTGGTGAGTAGTACAGTATTTTCAAAAAGGTCTTAGAGTATTTCAGACATGCTGACACTGCATACTGACATTTCCCTTAGGACAAATTAATTTCTAAAAAGACAGTGACTATAGAGTTGCAGAGTGGCAGCCCTGTCATTCTGTCACTGCAAATTCAACAACAAAGGATTTAGTGGCAACTTAAGTACCAACAAGTTTCATTTGACATAAGCTTCATTTGAGGACTGTAGCTCATTAGGCTACATTGGATGGAAAGGGTTGCAGTTCCAGAAATAATATTTGTTAGCCTTTGTCATAGAGCATGGATGCGAAACTTTGCTTATTTCACTGTCACATTGGATAATGAAAAAATTCAGACATTTTCTTTTGATGAGATTGAAATAAGTTTTGCAACTTTTTGATGATTTTTTTCAGACTTTGATTTTTTTGTGAAAATTTCATTTGTGCAAAAATATTGGGGAGTTTTGTCAGTCTAAAAACAACAGTTTTGACATAATGAAGCCCTTTTTGCCTACAAAATAGGAAGTTTGCTAAAAAAAAATGGGGCTTTTGTGTAAAACCCAGCAAAAGTGGAGAGGGGCAATGGTCTTTTAGCTCCTGCTGATTTGACATAAAAAAAAAAAATCAGGATGCCTTGACATGCTGAAACATCTTTTTCCCTCAAGGATGAGAAAATTTGTGAATATTTTTTACAACTCTATCATACAGATACACTGTCCTGGAGCTTACTCACAAGAGTTTATTCTAATATGAAAACTCTAAAAGATGGTTAAACCCAAAAGCAATCTGAGCCCAGTAATTTATCTATCCTGAATTTTCCACTGCCCTTCAGGCCAGGCTTTGGGAGCCCATGCCTCTTATTTATATCCTGATCCTCATGGATAAATAAAGTGGAATTCTATGTGATGAAAATTATGACAGATTGTGATGAATGTCCAGTTACAAAATAGCTATACTTAGAGAAGCTAATTGCAGTGGGTTTGTAAAGTAAAATGAAGCAATTACTATATTGCAATGAAAGTTAACCGGTAGCTGCATCTTGGCTGCAGAAGAAAACATCTGCTCTTAGCAATCTGAGAATGGGAACATTCAGAGCCAAAACCTCATCTACAACCAATAATCCATTCCAAGATGATACAAATTTACATACAGAATAAATTACACAAGTTGAGTAATATGCTTGCACTTATTTAGAAATGATTTATTCTGATTTTATTAGAATTATACAATTTTTGTTTTGTCAAAAAAGAGTAACTGAAAGTAGAAAGAAAGAGTGGGTATCTCTACATCTACACCTATATACCTAATGCTCAACACAGAGATATACTACTACTACTACTACTAATAACAATAATATTTATTTATACCCTGCCACTCTGCTAAAAACAATTGGGGCGGCTTCCAACAATTAAAACATTGTAATAAAGACTAAAAGCACCACCCACCCCCATAAAAAGACATTAAACAATATAAAATTAAAACCATCTAACTAAAATCACATTAAAAACAAATATATATATATATATATATATATATATATATATATATAAAACAAGAGAGCTTCTCTTGGCAGGGATGCCAGGCTGAAACCCAGAAAACAAGCTTTTACATTAATATGTATTGATCAAGCAGTGTCTCTGCTCTTGCTTGTCCTACCCTTCGTTGATTTGTCCATGCCTCCCCCTGCTTCCAGGAAGACAAATATTTACTGCCATAAGTAGAAAAGGAGGGACTGTTGGGAAGGACTATTCAGAAGTACCCATAGATACTAAGATTTCTGTACGGATGGTGTAATTGAAGTCAAACATATATGATGAGTTCTGCCCATGTAATATGACATCCTCGAATGCCACATTGGTTACTTACCGTGAAGGTGCATTCTTGAGGGAGTGGGGTGATGCGGGTCCTTTACATCTGGGTTTCGTCAGTCACCGCCCAGGTGTAGCAGGAAGTTACATTAAGCCTCTTCATATTCAAATTTCTTTGTCTTCATCTCCTCCATCCTGGAGCCACGAGGCCAGTTCACTGACTAGCAAAGCCCTGTAAGGACTAAAGAAATCGTTTAAGTCAAATAACATTAAGCAGCGCTAAATAATAAGGGTACCGCCATGTAAGGAAAAACGCACGCAGTCACTGGGCGGGGAAAGGACCCGCATCACCCCACTCCCTCAAGAATGCACCTTCACGGTAAGTAACCAATGTGGCATTCTCTGAGGGAGGGGTGATGCGGTTCCTTTACATCTGGGACGTGCCCAAGCTGACTTAATAGGGCGGGAGTGACTGCGGGATTGGCGGACTCAGTCTCTGAGCACCTCCTGGAGCACCCTCCGACCGAAGTTCGCCTCGGCGGAACGGAACTTATCCACCTTATAGTGTCTAATGAAGGTGGACGGTGTGCTCCAGGTTGCTGCCCTGCAGATTTCTACCAGGGAAGCGTTAGTGGAGAAGACCGCGGATGTCGCGGCTGACCTAGTCGAATGTGCCGTGACCCCTGAAGGTCTGGGAAGCCTAGCTGAGTCATAGGCCTCGAAGATACAAGCCCTGATCCAGGAAGCAATGGTCTTCTGCGAAGCTCTGGACCCTATGGCTGTCTGAGAGAAAGAGACGAATAGGGCGTCGCAACGTCTGATGGGGGCAGTACGTCTAATGTAGATCTTCAGGGCCCTCCTGACGTCCAAGTTATGCCAGAGCTTCTCCTTCGGGTGCGAAGGGTCAGGGCAAAAGGAGGGCAGAATCAAGGGCTGCGAGACATGGAACTCGGAGACTACCTTTGGTTTGAATGACGGGTCTGGGTGTAGGGTCACTACATCCTTGGTAAAGGAACACAGGTGTTCCCTAATTGACAGAGAGGCCAACTCCGACACTCTTCGCGCTGAGGTGATGGCCACTAGGAAGGCAACCTTGATGGTGAGAATTCTAAGGGAAACTGTGCGCAACGGTTCAAACGGGTGCTTCATGAGTTGCCTGAGGACTAGGGAGAGGTTCCACGACGGAAACCTGTGCCGCACCGGGGGTGAAACTATCGAGGCACCCCTGAGGAAACGCCTGATATGGGGGTGCGATGAGAGGCGGTTTCCATCCTGTGCTGTGAGGAAGGCCGACAGAGCGGCCACCTGTCTCTTCAGGGTATTTGGTCGTAAGCCCGCCTCGAGGCCTTTCTGTAAGAATGCCAGGATGTGTTTCACCGAAGCTTCTTCAGCGATCAATTGGCGAGGGGCACACCATCTCTTGAAGGCTCGCCATGTAGCTTCATAGATCCTCCTGGTGGACACGCGCCTAGAGGAAAGAAGGGTACTAATGACTGAATCGTCGTATCCATGTTCTCTTAGGGCTTGCCGCTCAATCTCCAGGCTGTCAGTTGTAACCAGCTTGGATCTGGGTGGAGGATCGGACCCTGATGAAGAAGGTCGGGTCTCTGAGGTAGACGCCACTGGCTCTGAACCCTCATGTCCATCAACTCGGAGAACCAGGGGCGCCTCGGCCAATGTGGCGCTATCAGGACCACTTGTGCCTTCTCCTGGCGAATCTTCCGACAGACTTTCCCTATGAGGGGAAGTGGGGGAAACAGGTATAGGAGACCGGCCGGCCAAGGGGATCGTAGGGCGTCCGTGCCTTCGGCGTTGTGGTGAAAGAACCTGGCGAAGAACCTGTCCAGCTTGGCGTTTGATCTTGTCGCAAACATGTCCACCTCCAGCTGGCCGAACCTGGCCTGGACCTGAGTGAACACGTCGTCGTTTAGCTCCCACTCTCCGGGTAGAACCGAGTATCTGCTCAGGTAGTCCGCTTGTTGATTGCGTTCCCCCTGCAGGTACTGAGCCGCAAGGGACTGCACCGTCCGTTTGGCCCAGAGGAAGATGAGATCCGCTTCCTGTTGCAGGGACCGGGATCTCGAACCTCCTTGTTTCGCTATGTACGATCGGGCTGTAGTGTTGTCCGTCATCACCATGACGTGTTGACCCCTCAGGACTGGGGTGAAGTGTTGCAGGGCCAAGCGAGCCGCTCGTAGCTCCAACCAGTTGATGCTGTGCGTCTTTTCCTGTGGGCTCCAAATCCCTTGCGTCACTTGTCCCTGACAGTGTGCTCCCCAGCCCCGTAGGCTCGCATCGGAGGTGACCAGGATCGCCTGGGGTACTGTGAACGGAGAACCCTTGCTGACTGTCTTCATCTGAGACCACCAGGCCAGCGAATCCTTCACATGCTGTGGGAGGAGAAGGAGAGGGGACTTCCTCAATGCGATCTCCTTTTGGTAAGGCATCAGGAAGTTCTGCAGGGGTCTGGAGTGGAACCTTGCCCAAGGCACAACCCCAAAGGCTGATATCATAAGGCCGAGGAGTCTGGCTAGTAGGGACAGTGGTACCTTCCTTAGTAAACGAACGGTGCGAACTTCCCGTAGGAGGACCTCCTGTCGCTCCTTGGACAGGGTGATCTTGGAGCGTTGTGTGTCTATTTCCACACCCAGGTGGACGATGGTGCGGGCAGGAGACAGGCTGCTCTTTTTGAAGTTCACCAGAAAACCATGGGCCTGCAGGTAGTGAATTGTGGTCTGCAGGTCTCTCCCTGCTTTGTTCAGAGAGGACGCACGCAGTAAGATGTCGTCCAAATATGGGTACAGGTGGATTCCCTGTGCCCTCAGGTTGGCGATTAGGGTGACCAGGACCTTGGTGAAGACCCTTGGTGCTGAGGCCAGACCAAATGGAAGGGCCCTGAACTGGAAGTGTTGATCCCCGAAGGCAAAGCGGAGGTATTGTCTGCTGTCCTCGTGGATCATGATGTGCATATACGCATCGGAGAGATCGAGTGAGGCTGGAAAGTCTCCTGGTTGGAGCGCCTCCCTTATGGATGTAAGCGTCTCCATCCGGAACTTTCTGTATGTGATGTGTCTGTTGGTGTATTTTAGGTCCAGGATGGACCTCTTGCTGCCATCCTTCTTTGGTACTGTGAAGAAGAAGGAGTACACGCCTAAGAAGCGCTGAGAGGGTGGTACCTCTTCTATGGCTGCTATGTGTCTTAGGTGAGATATGGCTGTCGTCAGGTCTCTCGCCTTCTTTGGGTCTTTGGGTATTGGGGCTGGGAGAAATCTGCCCCTTGGCCTTGAGTCGAACTCGATTTTGTACCCGTGGGTGATTGTTGAGACGACCCACCTGTCCGTTGTCGAGTTCGACCAAAGCTGCAGGAACAGACTGAGGCGGCCGCCCACTGGGGGCGACCCCGAGTCAGGATTGTTGTCGCGAGCCTCCACGCTGGGCGTTGGAGCCTCCCCTTCTGCTGTTGTTGGGCTGCGGTCCAGTGTTCTGTCTGATGACGTAGTTTGGCTTAACCCATGGTGGGCGAAAGGAGTTGTAGTTTCGCTGCTTCCCGAATCCCCGAAAGGAACGAAAGGGACGAGAAGTCTGAAAGGGTCGTCTGCCGCTCTTCTTGTCTGGCTTCTTGAGTGTGGAGGGCATGGCCAACTTTTTGTCCTTTGTCTCGACTAGGATACCTTTTAGGGCCTCTTCCCCAAACAGTTTAAGGCCCTTAAAGGCCGCTGAGGCCAATGCTGCCCTGGTAGGAGTATCCACCTGCCAGTGCTTTAGCCAGACTGATCTCCTGGCCAGCGTGAGGGCCCCGATCGCACGGGCGGAAAAAATCATGGCGTCCTGTGCCGCGTCGGCTATGAAGAAGAAGGTACGCAGGAATCTAAGCAGAGACTTGTGCAGCACGTTTGGATCGAGCTCCTGGATCTCCATGAGCTCTTGCAGCCACACTATCGCCGCTCTGGAAAAAAGCGATATTGCCAGCGTGGATCTGACCCCGCATGCCGCGGAGTCGTGGGCCTTCTTGATGGCTGCGTCGGTTCTTTTTTCGTCTGGGTCCCGGAGAGAGCCCTCTCCTTCCTTAGGAGCCAGACAATTGGAGACGAGGGACGCGACAGGATTGTCGACCACTGGGGGCTTTAGGAGGTCCAGAAAGCATTGAGTGGTGTTGTAATATTTCTGAGCCACAGTGGTGCCCCGCCTTCCCATTGAGGGTTTTTCCCATTCGTCAGTTACCAGGGACCAGAAGGCCTCTGGGAAGGGAAGCTCCGGCTTCTTTGGGCGTGAGGTGCGCATCACTGCAGCGACCTTCTCGTTGGACGACGATGTCGATGGAGCTTGGTCTGTGTCTGTAGGAGTAATTTCTAGTGTTGCCATCACCCTAGTAAGGAGGGGAACATACCACTCTCCTTGGAAAAGGCGATCCGATTGGTCCTGGTCTGCAAACTCGGAATCAGAGATTTCTCCTTCTTCCTTGTCGGTTAGGATTACATCGTCGTGGGTCCCAGACGCCCTGACGACGTCGGTGAGGGCGCGCTCCTCATCCGAGGGAGGTAGGGACTCTGCAGAAGAGTGGGTGGAGGGAGGATCCTTCCTCTTCTTGGCCAGGACATCTGTGCCTCTTAATGGGTCCCTAGGGCCCTTGGACGCGGACTTAGCTTTTGCCTTGCCCGGTCCTGCTGGCTGCTGGGACTGCGCGTTGTTCGCCTGGTCCTTAGGGGGAACCCCCGAGGTTGAGGCGCTCGTGCCAGGCTCTTCTGACGAATCCTCGTCTGAGAGCAATGCCTTTGAGAGTAGCTGTAGGGCTGCCTTAATGGCGCCCTTACGCTTTCTACGACCCCCCCGCTGTGTGGGTCTAGCTCCCCTGGCCTTGGGTGGGTGAGCGGCCAACCCCTCGATGTCGGACTCTTCCCCGCTAGAGTGATCGTAAAACACTGGGATGCCATGGTGGTTTTGGCTGGTATGGCCCGTGGGTGCCTGGAGAGGCGGGGCCTGAAGGACTGGGGCCTGGTAGGGCTGTGCCTGAAAACCCACCGCCTGCATAGGCTGAGGCTGGACCACTGGTGGGAGGAAAACCTGATTTTGGTTACCCAAGCCCAGGGTCTGGTTCACCGGCCCCTGTGGCGGCAGGGCCTGGTAAACCAACGGTTGCTGCGCCTGGATAGGTACTGCCTGCTGAGGCATTGGTTGGAGCACCAAGGGCAGCTGGTGTTGCTGGGGTGGCACCTGGGCAGGCAAGGTCGGGAGGAGTGGAGGTTGGGAGGCCAGGGCCTGTGGGGGGGGGTGCTTGAGGAGTTGGGGCCTGTAAGGCCTGCTCCTCCATGCCCAGGCTTTGTGGTGGTTGGCTCGGTTGGGGTAGGGCCTGGCTGCTTCCTGGAGTGGGGTCAGACAGCGAATGGGGTTCCCCATGCGGTGTGCCCCCCTCCCCCGAGGCAGCTGCGGCGGTTGCTTGGGGCCCGGTGGATGGTGAGGGCTCCGCATGGGAGCGCGAGTCCTCGCTCTCCCCTTCCCCCTCCTGCGCTCCGTTTGGCCTCCAGGGGGATAGAATACGTGCCGTCCCCAAAAGCAGGGAGGGCACGATGCGTGGGGGAAGGGGCAGTTCGTCCCCGCTCCCCCCAAGGGCCCCTTGTACCTTCCTAGGGGCTCCTGCCCCTGGCCAGTCCTGGCAGCAGGCACCTGGCGCGTGCCAAGCACTCCATAGGGCCGAAGGTTCCATCGCGGTCCCGCTGGAGGCATCGGAGGCCAGCTTCTTCCTGGGCTGTGCTGGCCTCTTCCGTGGCTTGGCTGCTGCTTGGCCATCGGAGGCTTTCCCAGTCACGATGGCCTGGTGTGCCTTCCGGGCCGCGTCCCTCTGAGGGACGCCCACATGGGAGCCGGCAGCGGCAGCAATGGCGACCGCGGCTCCCTCAGCAGCGCTCTCCGCGTCCTCGGAGTGGCCGCGGTCGAGAATCGCATCCCCGGCCACTCCGGAGTCCTTCCCCGCCTGCTGGGGAATCTCCTGGGCCTGCATGGCCTCGGAGAAAAGAAAACAGTAAGGAGAGAGGTGGGAGGGGGGAAGAGAGAGAGGAGGAGCAGGCTGGAGCCGACTGAGCAGCCGCGCGGAGAGAGGAGAGGATTTTTTTTTTTTTAAAAAGGCGGGAAATTCAAAAGGAGAAAGGCAAGGGCTGAAAAGCAGCAATGCCTGGAGAAGGAAAAAGGTAGGTAAAGGAACAAGAAAGTAAAAAGAATAAAGGTGGAGATAGAAATTCCAGACGGAGGAGATTTCTCAGCTACCTACTGGGCGAAGCAGGAAGTTAGAACTGGCCTCGTGGCTCCAGGATGGAGGAGATGAAGACAAAGAAATTTGAATATGAAGAGGCTTAATGTAACTTCCTGCTACACCTGGGCGGTGACTGACGAAACCCAGATGTAAAGGAACCGCATCACCCCTCCCTCAGAGAATTGTTAAGTAACCTAAACACATGTCATGCCATTGAAAGAAGCAAACACCTCAACAATAGAAAAATCCAACATAATCTCAAAGAGATTATAAACATTATGAGATTGGATCCAGGCTTCATGTTCTAGGAATGGAAGGGCTCCTCCTGTCTGTGAAGGTGTTTGAACCAGGGCAGAGAGAAGCAAGGCAGAAGGAGTTGGCAGGAAGAGCTACTCTTACTGACTCCCCCACCTTCTGAGTTTTGCTGTGGGCGTACCACAGCTGGAAGAAGGAAGATGCAACCTTTACTTGACCCCCTTCCTCCTGCAGTTGTAGCTCCTACCAGAAATCTGCACCCAGGGACAAAGGACCCAACCTTTCAAGAGGGGAAATTGGTACAAGCTGCCTCCCCACTTCTCCCAGCAGGAATGTCCACTGAAAGAAATCCCATTCAAAAAAAATTCAATCTGGAGGGGGGCGGAATCACCAGTAGGAATGGACTGGAAGGTGAAGACATATCTCCATGAAGGTATCCCCATGAATACTCATGACCCCACTATATGTAAAAACTGAAACTGGATTAATGGTATCACAGTTCAGTCAACTACATCGTAACTGAGCAAGCTAGAAATCTAAACAAAATAATGAAGAAGTATGCCTGTCATATATTACTGACACAAAGACCTGACTCTGAAGTTGTTTATAGAGGTCATGAGCTCTCCCCAGAAAACAGAAACACACATTGCTAAAGGTTTTTATGGGATACACAACACCTCTCCCTCTCTACTTTGTGTAGTTTTCACCCTGCAGTGTACAATGAGGCAAACGGAATTACATTTCTAGTCATAACGAAACCAGACTGATTTTCTTCTGTCCCTTTTATCTCTGTTTTTGATAGAAGTGTGTGTGAGAAACAGCAGTTAGTGCAGTTCGACTGCTACTGAAGAGGAGACCCCAAAGGCCAAAAGAAATATCATAAAGAAGATGACAGCTGAATGCGATCAAGGAAGAGTTGTTTTTGTAGCTTGTAGATGTACTGTTGGTGCTTTGTGAGCTTCACAGATTGTACCAAAGTATTAAAATTCTATTGCAGATGGAAAGTAGCCTGAATGAAGGCAGGGGAGAGGAATTAAAGACTGAAATATGTGAAGAGGAAAATAGTATATTTCACAGAAAGAAAAGCTTTTGAAGTGTTTTGAAATGTAGGGATAACTTACAGTTCTTTGAGCCTGGGATGCTAATCCTGGAGTATTCTTACAACAAAGCCACAATAATAGTTTGTTGTTGTGAGTCTTTAAGTCATTTCTGACTTACAATGACCCTAAAGTTAACCTATCACAGGGTTTTCTTGGCAGAATTTGTTCAGGGGAGGTTTGCCTTTGCGTCCCTCTGAGGTTGAGAGAATGTGACTTGCCCAAGGTCACCCAGTGGGATTCTATGGCAGAGCAGGTATTCAAACCCTGGTCTCCAGAGTCATAGTCCAACACTCAAACCACTAGACATGCTGGCTCACAAGAGTGGGGCAGGCTATTAAAGAGGAGGAAGCAATGGGAGGGAGGGTTAAGCAAAGAATGAGACAAGTTGCATCAGCAAACTGGAAACTGAACATCTTTTCCTGCCCCATGAGTGTCTTAATGGAAAAGATATAAGGGTAAAAATGGGGAGAAAGACCATGTACACTGCCTTGTACTTTTTTGGAAGAAAGGCAGGATATAAATGTAAGAATATATGGGACTACTCCCTCAATACAGAACTGATCTAACAGGACAATCAAACAACTGAGTGTGGAAGGCTATGCACATTTTCTTGGGAATAGTTCTCATGGAACTAAATGGGACTTTGTTTTTGTTGTGTGCCTTCAAGTTGTTCCCAACTAAAGGCAACCCTAAAGTGAACCTATAATGGAGTTTTATTGGCAAGATTTGTTCAGAGGGGCTTTGCCTTTGCCTTCCTCTGAGGCTGAGAGAATGTGACTTGCCCAAGGTCAACCAGTGTGTTACCATGGCCAAGCAGGAATCCAAACCCTGGTGTCCCAAAACCCTGGTGTCCCAGTACTCAGATTAATATACCATGTTGGCTCTTTTTGAATGGGGCTTACCTCTAAATAACCATAAAAATCTTTGAGTGATTGGTGTCCAGTGTTAATTTCTGAGGTCAAATAATCACTAGGAATGTGAACTGTGGTCACATTTTGGTGTGTGTGCATGTGTGTGTTTCTTTCATTTAAGATATTTCGGTTCTAGTGTGTTATTGGGATACAGAATCTGGCTAACAATGAATGATACCTGTGATAGCTTACTGTCACAAAAAAGATACTATGTTAAGATTTTGGTTCTATTCACATGTATTTTCCAGTTGATTACCAAGCTAAAAGATATATGATTAGTGAACAAAAGATGCTTTAATTGATTGAAGCCCTGTGAGTACAGTAGCACCCCTGTATCTGTGGGGGATTGGTTCTGGGGGACCAGAACCGCAGATAATAGGGAACCCGATATTCTGCAGATAATAGTGAACCCCATATTGGGGGCCATCTAGCCTCCTCCCCTTCCCCCGTTGCCCCCACCATGGCCCTGCTGCCGCGACAGGAGCCATCCCAAGGGAAGGGGGCGAGATCACTCCTCCCCCTCCCTTTGCCCCCGCCATGGCCCTGCTGCAGCGGCAATTCAGAGGTGAAGTGGGAAGGGGCTAGATCACTCTCCCCTTTCCCCTTCGCTCCAGCCATGGCCCTGCTGCAGTGGTGATCACGGGAACAAAGGGGGAAGGGGAGGAGGCTTGATTGCTCCTCCCTCTCCCTTCCCTCTTTGTCCCCACCATCGCTGCTGCAGTGACCAGGAGCCCTCCCAGAGGAAGGGATGGGAGAGGTGAGATTTCTCCCTCTCCCTTCCCCTGCCATTGCCAACTGCAGATAATTGAATCTGTGGTTGGCAACTCAGCGGATGCTGGGGTACTACTGTATAGAGAAAACTTTTCTTTTATGTTTTCAGTACAATGTAACAACAACAACAAAAATCAATATCTGTGCTTATTTTGCCATTTTGTAATAATGCTGGAGACAGAAGCAGAAAGGGCATTCTGCTGGCATCTTCCTTTCCCTGCACAATTAACAGTATGCAAATCAGATTACTGAAAAAGGTCAACAGCACTGGGGCACTAATCTAGACTAGTCACTCTGTGCCAATGGAATATAAATATGCAAATACAGTAATAAATAAAGAAGCGACAATGTTGGGGGCATGCCTATGAAACCATGGCTATGAAGGAAAAAGTGGGTGGGGGAGAGAAGTACAAAAAAACAGTTCAAAGAAGAATGATTAGTTTCTTCTAAAGTCACACACACTGACTGAATCAGCAAATAGGGAAAAGGAAAGCGGGGGGAGTCCTAACTGTACAGACAGCAGACAATTACTAAGTCTTCTTCAACCTATTTAAAAATCTGTCTGTGAATAAATTATTGTTTTTGTGACTTTTTAAGTAAAGGTCTTTCTTTATAAATGAAAATTTTATCAAAGAACACAGGCTTTTGCCCCATATGGAAGTAACAAATAGGAACTTGATAATCATTAAAGAAGCATTAATTGTTTAATGATGCACAGTAAAGGCTGAGATCTTACACTTACTTACTTGGGAATAAGCTCCCAAATCTACGGGGCCTCCTCAGAGTTTGGAAAACACTACAGCTCCCAGACTACCTAGGGGTAGTCAGCATAGCCATTAGTCATGCTGGCTAGAGTTGCTGTTCATAAGGTATTTTCCCCCAAACTCTGGGCTTACTTTTGAGTTGTTATGTACAAGCACATTTCTAATCATTTGGATGTAAAAGAAATGTAAACTGATTGCTTCCAATCCACCTAATATATAATGATGGTATCTTACTCTCACAGTCCTGACCAACACCAGGAAATAACACAATCAGCACTATGAGCTTAGATGTTTAAATTCCAGTGTTTAAAAGCCTTTATTCTATCAAGAACAAGTGTAAAAGAATAATTGGAATCGTGATTTGTCAGGGTGTACAAAAATATTAACAAAAATATTTATATACATGGTGGATAAAGGAGACCATCAGCTTCAACAAAATGAAGGAAGAAACCAAAAGGACAGCACCAGAAGTAAGTTAAGAAGTAGAAAGGAGGATCTGTGGATGACCAGTGGCGGGGGGGACAAGGACCCTAAGTAAGAAGCAGACAGTTGAGGATACCACAAGGTTGAGATCTTAGTGATACAAGAGTGATAAATGCTGAGAGATACAAGAGTCTGAGAATTCAAAGACATAGCCATGATAGTCTGGAGCAGTATGCAAAGGGATCTTGTAGCACCTTAGAGACTAACTGAGAAAAAAAAGTTGGTAGCATAACAACACCAACAACCATAATTAAAACTGAACTTGTCACCTCATCACCTACCCACAAGTTTTGCATTTCTACTGTTATTCACACATACTACCTGCTAATTCATAGAGATAAAGGTCTGTTTCTAGGCAGGTCAGTCCAAGCATCTGTTGAAGTACACTTAAGTCTACGAAAGCTTATGCTACCAACTTCTTGCTCTCATTCTCAAAGATGCAACATGATCCTTTTGCAAGAGTCTGAAAAGTATCTATTCTACATAATTATATTAGCCCGATACCATTTTAATGCCATGACTGCATCCTATGGAATCATTGGATCTGTAGTTTAGAGAGATACTTGGAAACTCTGCTAGACAACTGTACTTTTAGGCTAATGTTCAGGGAAGTTGACAAGAGCTCTCTAGCAGAATATCAAGTACCTCATCAAACTACACACCCAGAATTCTAAAGGCTGGAGTCATTATAGTTAAAGTCCTATCAGATTGCTATAACTTTTTAGAGTGAAACAGAAGAAGGGAAGCTAGGGATATCTGGGAGGGGAGACAAGGAGGCTGAACAAATGCTCACATACTCCTTTGCAAATTTCAAGTTGCCCATCAAGAGCAGAAATTTTGTGGTGCATTTTACACACCTAGGCTCCCTGGGCTGTCTTTGGAGACCGTACCCACCACAGATTTCCCTTACCTCCCCACTGGAAAAAAAAAATGAAAGAAAAGGCACAAGCCCCACATCTATCCCCCCCCCATCTCATGATAGATGAAATCTGTTGAGTGAGGTGTTTGGCACCTTTTGCAAAACGGTAGATGAGCCCTAACACAACAGTTATCCAGTGATTGGTAAAGAGGCCAAGACCTAAACACACCCTAAGGTGGTACAATACTCTTTCTCTCCTTTCTATAGGAATATATACGTGTGTTCTGTTTCTGCATTTTAAAACCTCCATTTTAAAGAATGCAGTAAAGTACCTTTGACTATGACATGAAAAATGAATTGAAAAGTCACTGTAGCTGAGAGGGCTTCAAAAAATTCACTTGTTCTTAACAATAACTGTTTGTCACATCAAATGTCATTTCTAGAAATGTTTCAGGACTTCAGCCGATAGCCGAAAAAGCAGGAAAATTTACACCATATACATTTTTTTAAAAAATAAAAGTGTTGATCATGAACCTACCATAGAAATACAGCATGAAGCTGTATTATACTGTTTAAGAAGATTTGAAAAAAATGAAACTCAGTTTTGATTTAAAATTCTGCTATCTCTCACCTATGTCAAGGTTTTCTATATTAGTCATAGAGGAATAAACCACAGGCCCAGTCTCTACCAACACGCTCATTGAACAAGCAATTTCTACATAAACATCTCAGAGAGGATCTTTCCCTGAAAACAGCCACCCACCAGTTCTGTTTCATCAGCTGCCAGTTTCACATTTCAGGTTTATGTCCCTCTCTTCTTTCACTTACAAAGACTATAAAATCTACCTTTGATGTTTGGCTTTTGGTTCCCTTAGTCAAAGGGCTGTTCTGGTTGATAGTTCATTTATTTTATGTACGTTGGCCACATTTCCATAAAAACAACCAACCAGGTGTACAACAGGCCAGTAATAAAACGAAAAAAACATTAAAATCAACAACAATCTTTTAAAAAGTTTGGTAGACTCTTAAAACTATTTTTATAGGTCATTTTATATCATTGATGTTTTATTTACTACTTTGTAGATGCTTCAAACTTTCCTGTGGAAGCAGCACATCAGTCTCAAAAAAAAAGAATTTCTTTAAAAGAGCCCTGAGATCTAAACACTGCTGCCTGTTTTGCATCTACAAAAATCCCCATTCATTTGAATTGAGGAATTTAATCTCCATGTACACAGACATGACCTTATCTTGGTTAAATCTTTTTTGTTTTGCTTTTGTTTAAACTGGGGTGGGCAAATTGTCCCCCCCCTGCTGTTTTGTGGCCTCTGACCCTCCAAATTTTCTGGCAAAAAAAGAAAAAAAGAAAAAAGAAAAAAGAAAAGAAGTGAGGATGACTTGTCTCCCCTGTGAAGCCTCCTGTACTGTTTAACTAAGGACTTTGGAGATTATCAGATGCGGTGGAATGTGGCAAAAAACCATGTTCCAAACCACATCAGAAGAACGTGATATGAACAGAAAGGGCGACATTATCAGATGCCCACACCCTTCAGCCATTCTGGGGGTGTAGCGCTGCCATGGGTGAAGCTTCCCTTTTGTACTGATGGGGACAAGCCACTAATAAAAAGGGACACCTTACTCACAGCCGCACTATGCCCCCAGGATGCTGAAGGATGATGCCATCTCATAATCTCATCCCTTCCTGTTCTTGTTGCAATCTTCAGACATGGTTTTTGCTGCTTCTGATAATCTCCTTTATCACACTACACTGTTATAGTGATATTATTCCACTTTAACTGCTATGGCTGCCTCCTGTGGAATTCTGGGGTTTGTAGTTTAGTAAAGCCTAAGAGCTCTCTGGGTGACAGTTCTAAATGTCCCTCCCTAAACTACGATTCCCAGGATTCCACATGAGGCAGCCGTAGCAGTTAAAGTGGAATAATAATGCTATAACAGTGTAGTGTGATAATCTCCTTATTCAAAAACAGAAGTGGACCAGGGCTACTACTAGTTTTGTGTGACATCCCCAGATTGCTCCAAGGGCAGATAACTGGCCTGTGGACTTGTCTTAGTTTTCCATTCCTGGGACCCATTCATGCTATAAAATTATAATGCTATGATTCCACTTTAACTGCCATGGCAATATCCTTTGGAATCCTAGGATTTTTAGTGTAGCGATGGGCATTTAGAATTTTCAAGCAGAGCACTCCAGTGTCTCACCAAACCGCTACCCCCACAATTCCCAAGGATAGAACCACAGCAATTGTGTGTGTGTGTGTCTTCAAGTTGCATGTCGATTTATGGCAACCCCATGAATTTCATAGGGTTTTATTAGGCAAGGAATACTCAGAGATGGTTTTACCAGTTCCTTCCTCTGAAATATAGCTGATAGCACCTGGTATTCATTGGCAGTCTCCCATCTAAATACTAACCAGAGCTGACTCTGCTTAGCTTCCAAGATCAGACAGGATCTGGTGCCTTAGCAGTTAAAATGGAATAATAGTCCTATAATTGTATACTGTTAATGGGGCTCTGGTTTAATTGAATGAAAAAGCTATCCAATGAAGGTGTGTTTGGTCAGGACACCTGCGTTCAAAAACAGATCACTAGATTCAAGTAACTCTTATCAAAATATAGGGGTGTTTAAATGTGTCTTTGGAGCTCTCATATGTTGCTTTTATCACAATGAAGTGTACCGTAAGAACTTAGAAAAAAATCAAATATATATTGTAGCCAGTGTAACATTTGCATTCATGTGACATTTGATATTTTAAAGCAGGGGTTTTTTTTGTGTGAAAAATACCAAAACACACCCCCAGCCAAAAATAAAACACTCTCTTCTAAACTGCCTCAGAACATGGTGATTTGCTTTATTTTACCTCCCCCTCCTGCACCTCCCCTAAAAAACAGGCAAAAATTCAACACAGAATCTGATATCACCTCAAAGACACTGCAGATGCAGTCCTCTAGCCCATGGAGTGGGGGTGGGGACAACAAGTGGCCCTCCCCCCTGTGCATTTGTTAAGCCTATGTTATAGGCTGAATTCAGCCAAAGTCAAAGCCAATACAAGCTTCACATATAAATCACATATATAACAAATGTGTATACATTTGTTTGCCACGATATTGGCTCCTTGTTTCAGGCCCTCCATAAATGTCTCTTTCATATAATGCAATATAGTAACTTGATACCATTTTAGGTGTCACAGCTTCAACCAGTGGCATTCTGGGATTTGTGGTTTTGTGAAATATTTAGAATTTTCCACCAGAGAGCTGAGTGTCTTACCAAACTACTGTTACCATGCCTTACACCCCCTCCCTATAATATTATATAATTGGCAATTTGGAAATACTTCATGGGGTCTAGTGGACTGAGGTGGGACAAAAGGGAGGTCAAATGGGGGGCATCAGGACCTAAAGAAGGTATCATGAAAAACTACCAGCAGACTCACCCAAGATAGGATTATGCAAAGGCCCCTAGTAACCAATGCTGTTATGGAGGTGTGTGCTAATCCCCCCTTGGGCTCCCTTTGCCAATGTATCATATCACAAACAAAGAAGTGATCAAAATGACCATTATCCCCAGGAAACAGCCTCTTGCACCTTTCCTATCCTCCAGTACAAAAGTTATCATAAACCCACCAATTCCAATATCTCAGCCATTAACAGCCAGCAGCAGAGTTGACATTTTCCATTGTTTAACAGTGGAAAACCCATCTACGCTTTATTCTAAGCTCAGGACACGAAATACAATATAAATATTAGTCGCAAACAATAGCAAGCTATGCCACTTCAATTACACCCAGACACTGTCAGCACCCCCACAGAATGGAATCCAGTGCCACCCTTCAATTTTGGTCTGACTCCTTCACTTCTCTATCTTTAAGACTGGTAGCTATAACCCCTAACTCCCCAATCTATTCCTCTATCCAACCTTTCTGCCTTAAACTCTTTCTTAGCCTTGTTTGGTTCTTGTGAGCATGTGTGCATGTGTGAATGCTTCTGTGTTAATTTCCAATAAAAAAACCATTTTATTTCACTTTAACTTGGAGTCTCTGCAGTTAGTACCAGTATATGATACCAGTATCATATATACAGTAGGTGCAGAAAGTTACCTGATCTCTTCCAGCCATCCATTGGAGCAACAATAATTTCCCCAATCAATAACTGAGATTTGGCATCACAAGTGGGCTCTGCATGGATCCCCACCTATTTGGGTAGTATTACACATCCAAGAATTTCATAAGAAGCTGTGTAGAGTATAAGATTAGAGAGAATCTAATTAATAGTGCTGAATGGCTACTTAGGAAACTGACCAACCAATCAAAGCTTGCTTGGGCAGCCAATCAGCACACTGGGGGTGGGAACATGTGGACCTTTAAGTCCTTTCTAAACATGGCCACCAGCAGAGGAGGTGCAAGTAGTAGGGGCGATGTGGCATGGTGTGTATGTGTGAGCAGAGAGGGCAGTGTGGTGACACAGGGGAGTGCAGGGGGCAGTGAGGGATGGTGGCACAGTGGGGTGGTGGGGAGGGCAGAGAGGGGCACAGGGGAGCAGTGCGGTCAGGCAGTGGGGGTGCAGGGAGGGAACCGAGGGGCAGGGGGTGGGGAGAGTAGTGAGGGGCATGGTTGGGTGACATGGTGGGGTGCAGGGAGGGGCAGAGGGGAAACATGGGGTGCAGAGGGGGCAGGGGGTGGGGCAGGCAGCGAGGGGCACGGAGGTGGGGTGGCCGGCAAGGGGGCAGCAGCAGTTGGGGAGGTCAGCAAGGGGCACAGAGGTGACAAGGGGTGGCGAGGGGTGCAGGGTAGGCAGCAAGGTGGTGCAGGGGTCAGTGGGGGTGGGATGGGTAGTGGGGGAGGAGGCAGGGGACATGGGCGAGGGGTGTGGGGGTGTGGGGGCAGGCAGTGAGTGGGGCAGTGGGGGTGAGGAGGGCAAGGGGTGGGGCAGGCAGCAAGGGGTGCAGGGAGAGGCACGGGGCATGGGAAGGGCAGTGAGGGGGTAGTGGCATGGGGGGCAGGGCAGGCGGTGATGGGCATGGGGGAGCAGTGTGTGTACCGTTGTGTGTGTGTGTAGGGTGTGGGGGGAATGGTATATGCTACACCAGGTATAGCTAGTAGTTTGAGCAATGCTTAAACCAAAGCTGTTGACAATAAAATTGAAATTCTGTGATGCAATTTGTAGTATTAAGAGTTTTGTGATTGCTTTCCCACTTGAACACAGAGCATGTTTTTATCACCCTCTATGTTTGACAAACCATAAATAGCAGCATCCTCCAGGCTGACATTCATACAATCATGTTATTACTTTCCTGATGGTAGATACACATAGTCAAATGGAGAGGTTCTGCCATTAAGAACCTCAAAAATTTTGATCCCTTTCACACATTGTCAGCCACAGATTCTCAGCCATAGAGCTCTAGTGCCTCACCAAACTATAAATCCCAGGCTTCCATAGGCTGTTGCCATGGCAGTTAAAATGGAATCATAATGTCATAACTACAATATGAAAATGCCCTCTGTTATTTCTTTTAAAAAAAATACCTGGTGAGCCAACAATCTACTTGATTATGTCTACAAATATCCCAGGAGGAAACTGGGATACTGAATGAATGAATGCAGATGAACCAAATTTCAAACCAATCAGATACAAATACTGTACATTGTCACAGATACAGCAAGTTAAAAGCTGGAAAATGATACATCTAACATGTTATTCCAATTCAGCAGGCATGCTATATATTTGTTTCACATGCTACTGAAAACCACTGATGTAGCATTCTTCTAACTGGCCAGAATAAGCTGGCTTCATGCCGGTGTATTCTGGCCCCTGGATCAGGCCTGTTGCCCCTCCATTACCTGCACAAATTGGGATGGTGTCTGTAGAGACACACCAGCCCATCTCTACAACCACCACTGCTGACATCTGTGTCCCATTCTCTGAAGCCAGGAAGGAGACCCACAGGACATGATCAACACCAGCATTGCACGTATGCTGTGGGCTTCCTTCTTGGCTTCAGAGTGTGACATGGATGGCAGCTGCAGAGATGGGCCATCATGTCAGTACGGACTCCTGCAGTTCTGCGGGGCCCAATTTGTTTTTTCCTAAATGAGGCATTTTTTTCCTGGATATTTGGGTGAAATGGTGTAATGGGCTTTATTCTATCTTCCCCCCATCTTTGCCCTGAGCAGTGTCTGGACTGCCCAGGTGCAAAACGGGTCAAGAGCCCTACATCCTTTGGGCTGCATTAAAAGGTGCATTAAATAGCCCATCTAGACAAGCCCATATCAGCCTTGCCATGGGAAGTAGTCCTTGGCTTGGTAAATGTCTGAGCAGTGGTTCAATGTTATTAATGCCTCATTAAATCCTATGACCAGGATCCAACAGGACCACCAATAGAGTGTAAATCAGTGGTAGTGTACTTACACTGATGCTCTGGGCTGTATGTGTGTAGTATGTATGCACATATGTGTGCTCACTCCTCCTTCTTATCTTGGTATACAAGCAAATCTACTTTGCTGTCCAAAATATTCAGTTTAGGATAATATCAACTTCCCTGGAAATAAGCTTCATTGAACTCTGTGGAGTTTACTTCTGATAGAATGGTTCTGCCAAAAAATCACCAGGATGAACTAATCCCACTCCCAATCATAAAAAAACAACAATATGAAGAACTGAAAGAATAACTAAACCCTGGAGCAGGGAATCCAATAAAATTAAAGTTTCTAAAAGGGTAACAATACCCCACTGAGAAGTGTGCAAATGCTAAAATTATTAATAGTGAAAAATAAAAGCTCAAGGCCAGACGCGTTTCGACCACAGTCTTCCTCAGTGGCCTACAAGCATTCAAAATGTATAATAACTCAACAGCTCACACAATGTGACTCTGCTCAATTCCAAAGCAACAATGTGCTACTCCTGCTCACAGAGTATCTTATATAACCAGCTGAACTGGTAATGGGAACGATCCTGCCAAGACTCAAGGAAAGAAAAGAAAAGAAAAGGTCTTAGGGAAAACATAGGATGTGGAAGGACATTGAAACACTCAACCAACCACTTACACCCACACCTTTACCCACCAGGGGTCCAATTTTTCCAACCATGTGTCCATTTGAGTACCAATGTTGGTAATAGTTTTATGTACTTAGTATTAGATATCCCATCAATACACCAGAATTTAAATGAAGTTCTTCTCTCCTGTTCACAGAACCATTTCTATGACCAGTCAAACTGGTGGTGGCAACCATCCTGTCAAGACTCAAGAAAAGAACTAAGAGGAAATTTAAGGTGTAAAAGTACAGCAAAAGCCTCAAACTAGCCAATTCACATTTTCATTTAAACCCATCGGGGATTCAGATTTCAAACGATGGATCCATTTGAGTTCCAATATCTGTAGTTGTTTTATATTTTTAGTATTGGATATCCCATCTATGCACCAGAATTTGAATGAATCATGGGTATGATGTTTCTCAAGAAAATGTTTTACCAATGGAGCTTCTATTTTATGGTTTTTAATACAACTTCTGTGTTCTGTAATCCAAGTTCTTATCGCTCTGCTGGTCATCCCCACATAAATTAATTTGCAAGGGCATTCAATTATGTATATGACATTTTTACTAGCATATGTAAAAAGTTTGTATATTTCATAACTTCTACCATCAGCACTATTTACAAAACATTTCAAATTGCTGCTGTGTCTACATACTGAACAATGTCCACAGATGTAATGTCCCTTGGCAATCAAACTGTTTTGTACTAACGGAAAATCAAAATCTGCCCGTACTAATATATTCTTGATGTTTTGAGTACGTTTATAGGCAAACATGGTTTATTTTCATATCCGGGTATATTTTCCAGCAAGTGCCAATGTTTCATAATACTTTCTTTAACCCTCTGTGAATGTGTGTTAAAGGTCAGTGGTATAACCACCCTATCGGGTGCTCTCTTAGGTCTAGAATCAAACAGAAGTTTCTTTCGATCTAACTTACAAACTTTGTCTTGTGCCTCTTTTATAACCTTTAAGGGATAGCCTTTCTGCAAAAATTGGAGGCATGTAATATTCGATTCCCTTTCAAACCCCTCCAGTGTTTTACAATTTCTTCTAATACGTAAAAATTGTGAGTACGGAAGGTTGTTTTTAAGAGGCGTTGGATGATATCTGTCATATCTTAAAAATGAATTAACATCCTTTGGTTTTCTATATAGGTTCGTTTCAAATGAGCCCCTATTTATTTGAATGTATATATATGGGTGGGATCTGAATCTTCTCTCAAGGAGTTTCTGGTTTTTCTTAATGGTATCCATGAAAGCATCAAATACGATATGGTATATAATTCCTGTACAGTGAATTTCCTGGATATATGCATTCAAATAAATAGGGGCTCATTTGAAACGAACCTATATAGAAAACCAAAGGATGTTAATTCATTTTTAAGATATGACAGCTATCATCCAACGCCTCTTAAAAACAACCTTCCCTAAGACCTTTTCTTTTCTTTTCTTGAGTCTTGGCAGGATCGTTCCCATTACCAGTTCAGCTGGTTATATAAGATACTCTGTGAGCAGGAGTAGCACATTGTTGCTTTGGAATTGAGCAGAGTCACGTTGTGTGAGCTGTTGAGTTATTATACATTTTGAATGCTTGTAGGCCACTGAGGAAGACTGTGGTCGAAACGCATCTGGCCTTGAGCTTTTATTTTTCACTATTAATAATTTTAGCATTTGCACACTCCTCAGTGGGGTATTGTTACCCTTTTAGAAACTTTAATTTTATTGGATTCCCTGCTCCAGGGTTTAGTTATTCTTTCAGTTCTTCATATTGCTGTTTTTTTATGATTGGGAGTGGGATTAGTTCATCCTGGTGATTTTTTGGCAGAACCCTTCAGTTTGGCTTTTGGTTATATGTTTTGGGTTGTCTGTCTGTAGGGACTTTTGTTGCATTGCTTCTGATAGACACATATGGCATTGCTCTGTTTTTCTATAGGATACATTCTGATCTATAGGATCATTTATCCGTCATAGTATTTACAAAGGAAGATGTTTCATGGGCCATTGCAAAAACTGGGATGGCAACAGTACAATTTACTAAGGATTAGAAATTTTCAATTTGTACTGAGTGGGGGGAAAACAAACGAAGAGGAAATGTTATTTTTATACAATCATTGTTATTTATTTATGTATTTATTGTATTTATGTATTTATTTATTTATTAGCTTATATCCCACCTTTCTCCCAAGATGGAATTCAAGGTGGCTATGAAACAACTATGTATACCACTTCAAGGAACATATCCTACAGCAGTTATCAAAAGGGCAACAGGCAAGATTTTTTAAAAATCTAAAGTGATTTGTTGATCTCACCTTCACTTTCCAGGCATTCAGTTACAGATTTCAATTCTTCATATATTCATCTGCTGCAAGTTGGACGCTCTCCAAATGCAGAGTAAACACTAAACTTAAAGAAAGCATCAACACTGGGAAAATGCTGTGTAATTACTGAAGTTCTTTCTGTTACAGTAAAATTAGACATATTAACATAATCTTTAAGATGGAAAGTCTCATTACTAACTAAATAAGCTGTGGTAAATTGACACTGAGAGATTTCTCCACATTTACAACAGAATCCATTTTGGATAAGAGAGAGAGAAAATAGAAAATATATTGTGAAGTGTGGTTTGCAAGCTTTGCAATGCAAGTAAGAACCACAAAGCAATTGTAGCTATACTATGAATTTTCCTTCAGAAAATTTCCTTCAGAAAATTCCTTCACAGTTCTGAATTAGTAGAGGGGAGAAGAACACCATCCCACACCATAATTATGATTTCTCTTCCAGCAGCTTAAGTACAGTAATTGGCTCAGAAAAATGGAACTATTTTCCCTACACTTGGAAAACAGCCTAGTTTAGTCTTAGTCTAATTATAAGCCAAATCAGACCCTACCGTGTCCATGACGACTGCAAAACTGAGTCAGATCCCTTTGCCTAATTCCCTTGTGCAGGAGTTGCCATTGTGAAACCTGCAAGCTGCAGCCCCCCCAAGTTAGATACGTGGGCCCGTGGGCCCCACAGAGAAAAAAATCCAGCCAATTCAAGGTGTGCATAGCAACATTCTGTGTTATCGGGAAAATAATCTGATATTATTTCACATTATACAGTTATAGCACTCTGATGATACTTTAACTGTCAGGTCTGTATCCTGTGCAATCCTGGGAGCTGTAGTTTAAGAAGTCACAAGAGTCATCTGGAAGAAAATTCTAACTACCCCATGAAGCTACTAGTCCCAGCATTACATAGGTTGGGACCACAGCAGTTAAGGTGGAATCAAAATGCTATAACTTGTGTAGTATGAAAGGGCCCATGGTCTCCTGGTCAGTTCTGATTTTACTTGAAGGGGCTAATGCAGCCTATGGAGCAGCCTAGGACTGGAAAAATAGTCTCTGGAGCTTGTCACCAAAACCTTGAGACTTCATCACACACACCCCCAAAAGCCTCTTTTCCCACTCATCTACCAGACTTGAAACATTCTCACCCACTCCTTCCCATCCATTCAATGTAGTTACATGCTTTGCTGATGGTCAGCACCACAGCATCAGTAGTGGCTGATGGCTTCCATGTCAGTGGAGCAGTGGGTCTTCAAAGGAGCTATCCAACTATTAAGGAGCTACACAAGGTGATGGATGCTTTGCGATAGGCGTAGACCCACCACTCTACAGACATGGGAGCCACCAGCTGCCACTGCTTAGGAAAGCTGTCCTTCCTTTATCTTTAGATATCTGGTGCAGTACTAGCAATCCACAAAGCACTTGGGAAATATCTATTTCCCAAAGTCTATTGAGGATGTCAGTCCGTCTTAGGAAAATTACTTTTCTCAAATTTATTTGCACTGTATGTAGCTAGATGATTCAGAGTGAAAAAGGAATAAAATTCGTCTCCAGTTCAGATTAAAAGACAACACGGAAAAAGAATTATGTGATCATAATGTTTGTGTTATATAGTGTTGTTTTGCAAACATTATGAGTCCCCAGGTAGTACTAATCTGGCAATGTTACAAGAGCAAAATCACTACTGCACATACATCTATGAGCATCAGTTTTTTCCCAACCTGAAGCCAACCTTAGCCATACTGACAAGGATGATGACATTTGTAGTTTAGATCTGGAAGAAGCCATGCTGGGGAAGGTTAACCTACATCATTTAACATCTACTGTCATTTTTGCTACTCCTGAATCAAGTCATTTTGATTTCTTCCAAGACTAAAGAATATTGGTTGTTTTAGGAAACAGATGTCATATCTAAAAATCTGGAGGGGGAAGACTGCATTTTTGAACAGTGTTGTAATGGGTGTTGAAGTGCGTATGTACCAAATTTCAACATCCCACCTATTATAAAAATATCTGAACAATTTTGATACATTGTGTTAGTGAGTAAGCATTTGTTATCATATATTGAAGTGAATCAGGCCTACTTTCATGCATGATCTTAGTGCATACTTCCCATATCGGGTCACACAGAGTTTGCATTTCAGAATACTCAGGCTATTGGATGCATCTTGAAAATGTGCACATTTGAAAAATGTGCATTAAAAATGTGACATTTTAAATGTATGCAAAACACTGCTTAAATATACTTTAAATGTGTGTTCAAGCAATAAATACAATTTAAAGTATTCACAAACACATGCAAATAGGGGAAATGAAAAGAAAAAGATGGATCTCATCCCACCTCCACCCCCCACCCCAATAAACAACCTGACAGAACCAGGCGCAGATATGAATGGAGGTGAGAAAGACAAGATGTTCAAATTGGACATCATAAGTAATTTGAAGCTTTAAAGTAAGCAGTAGGACAGGGTATCTCATTACTGGAAAATAGATTTGGCTTTCTTCTGAACATATTTATTGAATACAGCAGCATATTATTCAACATACACAGTGCACCTATCCTCTCTCTGGCTTTTCTTCACAAACGAAGATTCAGGAAGGACTCATCCCATGCTTTCTGCAAGCGCGCTGATGACTAAAAAGTCTAAGCTGAGATAAAGAAATCCGGTTGCAGAAAGCACAACAGAAGGTCTCCTTGGGTGATGTTTCTGGGTTGTGAGCTAGCCTGCCTCCTCTCCTTGCCCATTCAGGATAACATCATTCTAAACATCCGAATAGGTCCATGGTGTGTATAGGATTGCAGTCTCAGGATGCAATCTCATATGCTCTTTCCGAAAAGTAAGATATATTGAACCTACTGGGTTTACTTCTAAGTAACTAAGTATAGGGTTGTACTGTCAGTTTTACACTAACAGGATACGAGCCTCATGATCTGTGTTCCTCTCCATACAGTATATATGAATTTACCTACAGGAATACGACCAAGCTTGCTGCATTACAAGTTATTGCAATATTTTGTTTCTTCATTATTTTTAAAGCATATCCTCAAATTACACAGGTCCCTTTGAGTAGATTACACAAACATGACATGTAACGAATGAAGTCATTCTTAGAAACTTAGCCATTCTAGACTTATTGCTAAGGCATGGAGGAAAAATTGAAAACTGGTTGAACATAAAATATGTTTCCAGATGTGTACAGGCTGTCATTTGTAACAAACAAATCCTTCCTGTTTTGTGGAGAGAAAAGATAAATTGCTTGTACATGGAAAGGTGGTCTGTTGTTTGCTTTCTTATACTGGAAGCAAAGGCACTTCAAGTGTGATTTTGAAAACTGGCTGGGAAGATATTATATGTATATGATTTAAATATGGTTTGCAGTCTGTGTATCTTCCATATTTCATATAGTTCCAACTGACATATGAAGAACCTGCTACATATCTAGCAGATGGATTGTCTTTTTTTGTTGTCATTATTTCTGCACATTATTTCTGGGAATTTCTTAATATTATGTGAACCACTAGGGAAGCTGTTTCTAGCAAGCTATTCAGGAAGGAGGGAGCGGACCCTTTCCCTATTAGAGATGTCCTGTATGACTGAATAAAATTATGTTGGAGGCCCTGAAGGTATTTGAGAGTTGTTGATTAGAATGCAGCCTTGACTATAGGATATTATTATCCTCAGTAAAAGTTTCACCATACTTCTCAAAGTGCTAATCTATGAGTGAAAAGTCACATAACCTTTCATCTACATGGTAATGTATTCAGGAACTGAGCAGTAATGGACTTCTGTATTGCTATGAATTTTCTAGTGCTGTGTGCATTATTTCTCATACAAAGGGGTTTCCATGCCACTAAAAAATAAAGAGGGAGGGAGGGAGAGAGATTCACTGCAGATGCTTTATTCTTCTTTTGCATGTGTCAAATACATTTCAAGCCTTCCAACAAATTACCAACAATTATAGCCAAGAAGTTGGCATTTCTTCCAGAAATGCTGCAGCCTTAGAAAGTTGTAAATCTATACAGAAAGTGCCGTATTATTTGTACCATTGTTAAATGTTATTTGTACTTTCCAGACAGAGCAAAGCCATGGAATAAATTGTATAAGCAAAGTGTTAAAAAAAAATAGTCTTCAGTGATATCAAAATAACCAAATAAAAATGTTCTCATAAATCCCGATACCAATTATTTTTCTCTTTCTTAATCAAATTATAAAAATGATGGTTTTTCTCTGTGAAAGCAATTACAATTAAATAAAATCTCCCATTTATTTCTGTCTGTTTAAAACAGTTCAATTAACTTTCCTAAGTTGAACGTATGTATAGACAACCAAAATGTATACTGTTAATGTACTATATATATTTTGGCATACTATTCAAGGATGAGTAATTTTGGGATCCAAATCAAAATCCCTAGGGCATCAGGAGAGATTTTTGCCTCCTCTGCCACACCCAACAATGATTGTGTCAGCTAGATTTTCCTCCCCGCCCCCCCAGGCTGTGAGGCCCTTTCTAAATAAGGTCCTAGAGTGAGTGGTGGCAACATAACTCCAGACTTTCTTGGATTAAATGGATTACCTGGACCTATTGCAATCTGGGTTGAGTTTTGGTTATGGGACAGAAATAGCCTTGGTCATCTTGTTGGATGACCTATACCAGGAGTTAAACAGGGGAGTGAATCCCTATTGGTCTTCCTGGATTTTTCAGCAGTATTTGATATCACCAACCAGACTATCCTTCTGGGTTGTCTGGCTGATACAGAATTTGGAGGCACATGCTTTGCAGTGATTCTGATCTTTTTTGGCTGAACATTCCTAGAGAGTGGTGCTGGGGCCTTTTGATGTTCAGCCTTTTGGCCATTAGTCTGTGGTGTTCCACAGGAATCAATACTGTCCCCAGTGCTTTTCAACATCTATATGAAGATGCTGAAAGAGATCATTCAGAGCTTTAGGGTTGGGTGTCATCTGAATGCTGATGATATCCAGCTCTACCTCTCTTTTATAACTGATGGCAGCAAGACTGTGGTAGTACTGAATCATTGTCTGGATTCAGTAAAGGACTAGATGCAGGTGAACAGACTGAGGCTTAATCCAGACAAGATGGAAATGCTGCTGGTCAGCAAGAAAAACAACCTGAGATTGGGATCTCATGGATCCCAGCCTGTTCTGGATGGGGCTGCTCTCCCTCTGAAAGATCAGGTTCATATCTTGGTGGTGCTCTTGGACACAGCACTGCTCTTGGAAAGCCAGGTTGCTGCAGTGGCTAGGAGCACCTCTGCACAGCAGATCGGGTCACAGTGGCTCATCTCTTAGTTACCTCTAGATTAGACTAGTGTAACAGGGTCTATGTGGGGCTGCCCTTGAAAAGTATTCAGAAGTTGCAGCTAGTGCAAAATGCAGCAGCCAAAATGGTGTCATGTGTGCATTTTAGAGACGATATAACACCAATCCTGCAAGAATTACACTGGCTTCCAGTTTGCTTCCAAGGTCAAGTCAAGGTGTGGTGTTGACCTACAAAGCCCTAAAAGACTTGGGGGCAAGAAAGCTGAAAGACTGCCTCTTCCCATATGAGCCACCAGAAATATGAGATCTTTAGAGGAAACCTTTTTGTGTGTTCCACCTCCTCGTGAAGTTAGGTTGGTGGATACGTATAACAGTGCTTTCTTTGTAATAGCACATCAACTGTCAACCCCTCCATACCCAAGGAAGTTACGCTGGGCCCATCTCTTTTAAGCTTCTGGAGGACAGCCAAAACAGTGCAGTCCCACATAGTATTCAATGTTTGAAATTGCTGTTTTAACAGTTTCAAAACTAGATTCTAGGATTGTTTTTAGACTGTTTTTAGGCAATTTCAAAGAGTATTTTAATGTGTTTTTAAAATGTTTTTATGTTTGTATTGTTTTAATTGGTTTTTATTTGTTCATCGTTTCAGGAGCCCTTGTGGACTGGGAGGTGATACAGAAATACTTTAAATAAAATAAATAAATAATAATACTGCTCCCCAATGGAAATTCTGTGGCTGTCTCAGCACCTGATGATCCATGCTTGGGGAGTATAGATGATAGGGTTTTCTCTGCAGCAGCACCGCAACTGTGAAATTTCCTTTCAAGAGAAATCAGGATGGCTCTGACCCTGACCTCTGTGTGGTCAAAGCCACATTATTCTTTCTGGACTATGTGGTCAGTTTTTAAAAAAATAGTTAAGAATTTTTATATATTTTATAGCTTATCACATTTGGGGGCCTGGTGGATAGATTTTTTTGTTAATACATTATAATAATATAAGTTAAATTATTATAGATTTCATAAATAACAATAACTGATTTGTACATGGGTCTTCCTCTTCCTTTGAAATCAGTCTGGAAGGTTCAGCTAGATCAAAGTATGGTGGGGAAAATACTGACCGGAACTGGTCATTATGCTCATATTATGCCAGTAGTGTATCATCATGATTGGTCATTTCCAGGTACATCTGCTTCTTCCTGCATACGCCAGGGAGAAAGCATGAACTCACTGATATTTTTTTTTATCTTATAAAATTTCTCATTGACTGTTGTGTAGAGCATGCTCTCGCTCTAACTTCTTTCCGTAAACTTCCTTCTTCCGCTCATCATTTATGAATGCATTCAGGCTGGATTTGTTGCTGCTTATTGACAGAAATTTCCTCAGCTGTCTTACACTTTGTACACTGATGATAACTCTGTAGGTTATGTCAAGCCTCTTCATATCTTAAGTGATCTTTCATACTGATATCACCTGGGAAGTGTCAAACACAAAATCAGTTCTTTTAGTATTGCTCCCTTCCTTGATAGTTACTGAAAATTGTTTATGCAACCTGTCCAAAATCAGACTTATTACTTTTCACCTTCTGCACTAGAGCCCAATCATCAACTATGATTGGTGAACTACCTAGTTGATCCTCTTCTGTTGTGGCATTTATCTTCAACAGGTTAGGTTAGAGTAGTTTTGTTTGTCTTCCTAGATAATACTAGGTGTTGTCAACATCCATGGCATTGGACCCTTGTCCACTTCTATAAGGAGGGGAGAGGCATCTCTTGACCACAGCACCTTGAAAGCTATACATTCAGGGAAGTGGAATTCTGCAATTGTAATTCTCTTCTGATCAGTTCAGTCTGGGTATAATTTCTGAGGCAGTGGACAACTCAGTTGCTGGTGCATTGGTTGTGGGGAGTGAAGCAGTAGCATTCTTTGAAATGTTAACAGAAACTCTTATATGAAGTTTGCTCACCTTGAGATGTTTTAATTCTTTGTCCTTTTATCAGGCTTGCAAGCATGCAAAACACATTACTTCTTCTTGCTGCCTCTGCAGCTTCACATTTATAATTTAGTCACCTTTGAGTTCTGAAGGATAAAGTTCAACTTGTTTCTCAATAACACTGCATTTCTAAATATTCAACTGGCATTTTAAGTTATTGCAATGCCAGAAATCTGCAGGGAAATTACCTGGGAGGAGGGAATTCTTATTTGGAGGCGTAATGACATCATGTTGCCCCAATGTGTGTTTGTTGTGGTGGTGATGTCCTTCTCATGGGGTTTTCTTGGCAAGATTTGTTCAGAGGGGATTTGCCTTTGTTTTCCTTTGAGGCTGAGAGAGTGTAATTTGCCCAAGGTCACCCAATGGGTTTTCATGGCGAAGTAGGATTTGAATCCTGGTCTCCAGAAACATAGCCCAATGCTGAAACCACTACACCATGCTGGCTGTCTGTGAGTAATATTCCCATTTGTAAAAAGGACTTCAGTACAGACAATAGCAAACATCTTTTTGAAGAACAGATAGATGATCATTGTGATGATTAATTTAAAAGCAAAAAGATTAGGCCATGGCAGGCATCCTGTTAGTAAATTAAAATGGTATAAGCCCAACTTAAACAGTTGTAACCCCCTTTTTGGTTGTTGTAGATTTCTGTTCTGATCATGCAGCAACCAAGATCTTTCCCCAAGCCTCACCTTTTCAATATGATCATCCCCTTCCCCCCAACTCCCCCTCCACCATGCAAGTGGAGAGAAAGGGAAACAGCAGAGATGTGTCTAGCTACTTTCCTAACGTTCTCCTCAGAGACTACCCAAAAATCCCCAAGAGGTCCCCAAGGATTCTGATGTTTCATAGCATGTCCACATTTGAAACATGTACCAAAAAAACAAAAACAAACAAACAAACAAAACAAAAACAAAACCTGCACAGATTTCTAAAATGCACACACTTGGCTCATCTAGTCATTTGCCATGACATTAGTCATTTTTATTTCTTTTTGAAACAATGTTTACAAAAATATGTACAGATATTTTTTTTATTACTTTAGAAGATGATACTACACTGGAAAAGGGGACTGAGGTTTTAAAATGCTTGATTGCATTTGAATATGAAGAGAATATTAATTTTAAAAAATCTGCACAGAACAAGCATAGAATTTACCTGTAGGTAGAACAAGAGAAAAACAACAGAAACAGACTCGGCAGAAAAACATAGAAAGGTAAATATTAATTGTATATACTTTTCTCCACTATCTTATTAGTCCTGAATACCAAGGCTCTCTTTCCATGGCATTTGTTAAAACCTATATTGATTTGGTACTGGACTACAGGAAGACACTTCCTTTTTCTTGTTAGAGTGAATTGGAAAACTACATTATTTAGATTATAAAAAACATCGAGTTGGAAGGAGAAGGAGAGTACATTATAAATAATTAAAGCAATCTGCAATCATCCATGATTGCTTGTAATTGCACGCATGCCATTTTAATCACATTATGTTGAGTCAGGTAAATAAAGAAGTAGAATGCCTTAGTATTTCAATATCATACTTTTACTTCTGCCATATTACATAAAACTGTTTCCTTTGTTTAATGTTGCTGTTCATATATTTGGCAGGAAATGATGGAAAGGACTGGTGAGAAAAATAATTATATGCTGTTTAGTCCATATGCTACACATTTTGGCAGTACAATGTAAATATGCTTTAAACTGAACTTAATGTGAGCTACAAAGGGATGTTGTAGTACCTTTGAGACTAACTGACAGAGAGAAGTTTTAGCATAAGATTTTGTAGACTTCAGTCTACGCAGAGTCAGAATCTGGTGGCGCAGAGGTTAAATGCCGTTACTGTAGCCACAGCGTTGTGGGTTTGGTCCTGCTGGGCTCCAGACTGACTCAGCCATCCATCCTTCTGTGGGTTGGTGAGGAGGGTGCCCAGCTGGTGGGGGACAATTGGCTAGCACATTGTGGTTCACTTGGAGAATGTTTGGCACTGTGGAGCACTATTGCTATTGCTAAGTGCTATTTGCTTTAATTAATTACTTAATTGGTTAATAGATTTGTACACTTATTGGTGCAATGATTTTATATTTTATTTAATTGATAAATACATTGATGTTCTTTATTCTAAGTCATTTGTTTTAATACCTTACAGATACCAGAATTCTGAGGACACCATATTCTGGCTGATCTTGGGTGCTAACCAGGGATTGTTCTCATATGGGAGACCGTTACCTAATTAATTTCTAACCTATACATTTTGTCTTATGAGATTGCACAACAGGCCTGTTTGAGCCAGTTTCCATTGTCGGATGGATGGGAGGAGAGGCCTGCACTGTCTGTCTTCTGTTCCTGGAGAGCCTTGGGTTTCCACCGGATACTCTGTTCTTGTTTCAGGTTCGCCATGGTGCTGATGCTGCTCTTCTGTTTCAGGAGCACATGTGTGCCTCTTTGGTGAGGTAGTGCCCGTGCGGCTCCTTGGTGTGGAAACACCTGTGAGCCTCCTCGAAGTGGGAGTGCCCGTGTGCCTCCCCAGAGCAAGAGCGCCCGTGTGCCTTCTCTTCATATCCTGGCATTCGGTTAATTATGCTCTCCACAAGGCCATGGAGAAGGGTTTGGGACATTATCTATGCCTCTCTGATATAATTATCAGCTCTTCATAGGGCTGATGGGGTTTTCCTGTTCAATGTAGGGCATTTAATTTTCTGGGAGATCTGCAATGGGGATCTGAGGTCCCTACTGGACAATCTGGTGGGGGAAATAGGATAAACAGACACTGTCCCCTTTTCTATGGCAGGTAGGGGGGAGATTTTAGTAGTTCAGTGAGCACCTTTGGCGCCTCCTCCTTTTGGAGGTGAAGGGGGGAGCTGGAACTGCCCTTTTAGTTCCTGCAAACAGAGGGGTGGGGAAACCCTCTGTTTTGGGTTGGCCTGAGGGATAACCCCCCTTTAATTTATGCAAATTAAGGGAGAGACTTTTGGGTCAGCTTTCCAGATGTGGACTGACTGGGGATCAACCAAGCCTATGGGTTTTCCCTGGGATTCAGGTGTTTCTGCCCAAGGGAAGTTGGGGAGAGGTTTTTGGAGTTGACCTTCTGACCCAACAATTCTCACACTAGATTGCTCCCCCATTGCAGATCTCTCAGAATGGGGTTAAATAGATTATAGCTAAATAAAAGTGGTGCTTTATATCTTAGCTATATGTGTAGTCTCTTTATTTGTGTCTGGTCTCCTTATTCCTGCATCTACCATCAAAGGGATGTTGTAGAACCTCTGAGGCTAGCTGACAGAAAGAAGTTGTAGCATAAGCTTTTGTTGATTTCAATCTACTTCCTCAGATGTGAGCTGGTTGCACTTAAAAGTTATGCTATTAAAAAAATCTTCTTTGCTTAATATTGTACATTACAATAATCCTTCTATAAGAGAGCTGTCTTATATCATCTTAAATTACAATAGTCATAAATGTATCCTCTTTTCTTCCTTATTAGCATCTATGTATTTATTCAAAATTTTAGTCCTCCATGTTGTCTCTCCCAGAGGTGATTTAAATCTATATGTGGGGGATATGATATGCACACTGCCAATCTAACAGGATCTCTTATAAAAGAATGACAATATTTAAAAATATTGCTTCATGTATAAAATTATTTAAAAATGCAACAACCTCAATGCTACAGGTTAAATGTCTAGGGAATCAAAAGAAACTATTAAAGAGGGCTATGAAGGAAATCGACTACTAGCTTTACTGGAGACTGACATGATGATCATATCAGTTGGAAGAGAAGGACATACTCCTTGTGTCTGTCCAGTTCTGGGCACCACAATTCAGAAAGGATATTGACAAATTGGAGCGTGTCCAGAGAAGGGCAACTAAAATGGTGAAAGGTCTGGAAACAATGCCTTATGAGGAGAGACTTAGGGAGCTGGGTATGTTTAGCCTGGAAAAAAGACGGTTTAGAGGCGATATGATAGCCCTGTTTAAGTATTTGAAGGGATGTCACGCTGAGGATGGAGCAGGCTTGTTTTCTGCTGCTCCAGAGACTGGAACACGGAGCAATGGATGCAAGCTCCAGGAACAGAGATTCCACCTCAACATGAGGAGGAACTTTTTGACAGTAAGAGCTGTTCGGCAGTGGAACGCACTCCCTCGGAGCGTGGTGGGGTCTCCTTCCTTGGAGGTCTTTAAACAGAGGCTGGATGGCCATCTGTCAGGGATGCTTTGATTGTGATTTCCTGCGTGGCAGGGGGGTTGGACTGGATGGCCCTCGTGGTCTCTTCCAACTCTGCAATTCTATGATTCTATGATTCTATGACTCCCAGGGTGTATCTATACTGTCGAAATAATGCTGTTTGACACCACTTCAAGTGCTATAGCTCCATTCTATGGAATCCTGGAATTTGTAGTTTTACAAGGTCTTTGCCATCTCTGCCAAAGTGCTGGTACCTCACAAAACTACAAATCCCATGATTCTGTAAGATGAAGCCATAACAGTTAAAGTGCTGTCAAACTGCATTACTTCTACAATATATACTAATATATACTATAAAAGTCCAGAAGGGTCAAGTGGGGAGATATGTTCTTAAACTTAGTCAGATACAAAGGCCAGTCAACAACATCAGTCTACCAGCACAAATGATATTATGATAATGGACACCTAGTTTTGATGTCCATTTCTATAACCAGTAGCACAGCTAGTTGCAGAACTGATCACACAAGTAGATGTGCAAGCAGTGGTATAGGTGGGAGTATGCCTAGAGAACAAAAGAACAAATGTGCTTCTACTTCCACAACTGTGGAAACCAAGACAACTCTGCAGGTACATTGTTTTCTTTTACTAATGTTACATTGGATTTAGGCTACGTACATCCTTTATAAAGTCTTCTAAATACGAAAAGCACCACACAGTTCTCATGACATGCAGTCCCACAACAATTCTGGAAAATATGACTATTGGCATTACCATTGCTATGTTAGTTGGATAGCAGCTTCTCCAAAGCCACTAATGCTTCATCCATAAAGGGTGATGTATGTCCTGGACTTTGTGAATTAAGATTTACTCATGCAAAATGGAACAGTGTGCATAATTGATGATATGGGTATCTACATCCAGCAAAAGAAGGCTTAGATTTAGGTCACTGTCAAAGCTCCTCCTCCTGATCATGTTTGTAAAGACACAGAAGTCAAAGTAAAGCTGCATAAAACAGTATTAGCCATTTGTGCATGAATGCTCCTCTTATCATTCAGAGAGTGTGGGCAGAAGAGTCATCCTTCATTAAAAATACTTAATACTTTTTTGATTTTTTTCCAAATAATTTAATTTAATTAATTTAATTTAATTAGGTATTTATATCCCACTCTTCAGCCACAAAGGCTACAAATTGTTTTACAAAATAGCTAACAATAAATCATAATGCGACCACTCAGGCTACTTGTTGTGGACTACAAATTTCTCCTCCAGCTGCATGTCCCATTCCAGAAGGTTCCTTGCCCTTAGGAGTAGCTTTCTGGGGCATCCAAGGAACTGTAGCCCAGAGGTGAGTCCATGGAAGCCTGACTGCATAAAAAGAGTTCTGCTTGTACTTCTCTGGATCAGGACCTCTCTCTCTCTCTCTCTCTCTCTCTCTCTCTCTCTCTCACACACACACACACACACACACTTTATTTATTTATTTATGCCTATTATCAAAAAAATTTTTAAACAAACCCTTTGCACTAATATAGTATGTCACATTTCTGCAATAAAAAACTTAAACCTTCTGTTAGGTTCAGATTTATTTATTTATTCATTTGCTTGCTTGTTTGTTTATTATCTTTTAAATCATCCTAATTACAGAAGTACTTGGGATAGATTTGAAAGTTCTATGGGAAGTTTGCCTATATTGGCAATAGAGTGGGATACATATAAGAAATCTTGTCTCTCTATATAAAGCTACTTAGCTCTAGAACATTCCGAATGGAGTCTCTGCGCATGCCACCCCAAGGAAGAAAAACAGGTAGTTGTATGTCATTCTCTGATCAGAACAAGTGAACAAATTGAATGCAGCAATTAGGCATCATTTCAAGGTGAACTGCAGGAGATTCTGTGATGAGCAAATGGAATAAAATACATATAATTTTTTTAGAGGTTAAATCAGGGAAGACAATACAGAAATGAATAAAGGGAATTCATGGAAGTGTGACAGCTTTGAACAAGAATATACTAATGGGTTTAGAGATATGCCTGTTTTATATTGGTCAGGATACAGTTGGTTCCTTGGGTTGATGAAAGGGGCCTATCACTGGATGCTGGAGGAAGCAATTCTCCCCCATTCCTGCACAGCCCTCACATACCTTGAATGGGACACTCGCCTCCTGTCTTTCCTCCAGGCTTTTTCACTACTCAAAACTCTGCTTTGGAGGGAATCCAAATCCTCTAGAGAAGATATTGAAGGCACAGAGGACTGCATAGGAAAGACAAAATTTTCCCCTGGGAAATATGCTGGCAGCCTTTGTCCATTAGTACAAGGAAGAAATTGGACCCATGCCATTACAAAGCCTACACCTCTTTACAGCATGGTATCATCTTCTAAAAGTAGTTACTGTTATTATCCATGCCATAAGCATCTCTGCATTTAATCCCACCATCATAGCACTTGCAGTTACTTATGCTAGAACATTTATCTTTAGAAATCTGTAGTTGTTATTCATAGTTTTACATCAGTGATAGATACCTTATCTAAGACTATTAAAAAGAATGTGAATAATATTTAAAGAGTAGCCAGTGACAACCGATATAGCATACATTTTTAAAAAGTCCTAGTGACTCACATTTAGGATGTCAACATTACTGGCTACACATTTTATTCCTTTTCATTTTACAATACTTTAATCATTCAATGTGTATAGGGGAGCATCAAGAATGAAGTAAGCCGAACACATCAAGAATGAAGTAAGCCGAACACAAATTTCAGAGAAGAGGACATAAGGCGAAGTACAGTTGTCCCTTCACATTCACTGGGGTTTGGTTCCAGGACCCCCCATGGATACCAAAATCCATGAATATGCAAGTCCCATTCTATGCAATGGCACAGCAAAATGGTGTCCCGTATTAAAAATGGCAAACTCAAGGTTTGCTTTTTGGATTATTATTATTTTAAGAATATTTTCAAGCCATGAATATTTAAATCTGTGGATATGGAGGGACAACTGTAGTTCCAAACATCTCCCAAGGCTTATAATAAAGTTTCAAAGTATACTTAGGAAAATAATGCTGATATGAGGCATGCCTATGGGAGGAAAGTGGGAGTTAGGGTGCATCTACACTAGCGTTTCTCAACCAGGGCTGTGAGACACCGCTAGGGGTTCCTCAAGAAAAAGTAATAAATTAAATCATGGAGAAGTATTATCTTGGGGGGGGAGGAGGAGTGGGGGGAGGGCCTTCTTTTTGGGAAGACGGGAAGCAGCGCAAGGCTGGCACGTCTCCTCCACACACAGGGTTGGAGGGCGGTGGGAAGCGTGGGTTGTGCAAGCAGACAAGAAATGAAAAGGGCCTCTTATGGGTCAAGGGGGAGGGATGTTTACATACCAAATAGCTTGCTCTCCCTCCCAGCCAAATAGCTTGCTCTCCCTCCCAGCTTGCCTCTCACCATCACCTCCGCCTCATTAGACTGGGGTGGAAGAGCAAGAGGGGAAAGAGGGCGGGAGGCTTTTCACATCACCTTCCTTCACTCGGACTTCTCACAAGTTTAGCTTTGCCTTGGCTTATCTCTCCCAGCTGCCTCGCACACATGCTCCACAACAGAGAACGCCTCAACCACAGCTGTGCTAATCAGGTGTGCGGGAGCAGGAGCAGCTGACTTGTCGAGGGTGAGCAGTGTGTGTGTGTGTGTGTGTGAATGAGCACACTTCCTGCATGCAGGTAAAGGGGAGAGGGCGAGGAGTGTGTGTGTGTGTGTGAATGAACACACCTCCTGCATATAGCTAAAGGGGAGAGGGCAAGGAATGTAAACTCCCATACTATTGACTCTTTGGGTCAGAGTCAGTGATGTTGCTGCTTCAAGCATCAGATTATGATAACCTGAACTCTTCCTAGAAGCCAAGATGGTTAAACTGAGACTGTCTTACTTTGGAGAGATATATTCATATTTATATTATATTTTATATGTATATTACAAATACTTCTCTGCCAGTACACTGTTTCAGGCCTGTTACTTTCAAGTATCAAAAATGTATTGCTAGCAATGTAATAATAAGCATCTATATTTTTCACTGTTTCTGTAATTTAAAAAAGGGAGCTGTAGGTATAATTTTTGCATAGAGATTCCCCAAGACCTGAAACTTATTTCAAGGGTTCCTCCAAGATAAAAAGGTTGAGAAAGGCTGATCTACACTATAGAAATAATGCAGTTTGATACCGCTTTAAGTGCTGTAGCTCCATCCTATGTAATCCTGGTATTTTTAGTTTTACAAGGTCTTTAGCCTTCCCTGCCAAAATGTTCTGGTGCCTCACAACACTACATATCCCAGGATTCTGTTGGATGGAGCCATGGCAGTTAAAGTTGTGTCAAACTGCATTATTTCTACAGAGTAGATGCACCCCTTGTATGACCTGATTTTGATATGAAATTGTTTCTCTGTTAAGAGGACAAACGTCCAAATCACAACTTATGATGAAATAAAATAAGACTACAAGTACTCCAGACAAACTGAAGCCTGGATTAATTTTTAGTATACTCTTCAACCAGTGAGCTCTCTGTGGCCCATCCCATATTCTTGTGATGAGTACAGGAACCTCAAGATTGGCATTTTGCCGGGAGCAAGGAGGAAGAAAGAACATACTTTCACTCACAGTTCTCTGGGTATCACTCATAGTGTTTCATAACAACAAAAGTCTTAAACATTTTATCTCACCCATGAGTTAGTTTGATTTCTTTACTAATTGGTAAACATTGGTGTTTCTGTTTGTTGTTAGTGTAAATTCTCAGCTTGTGTGCTCATTATGTGTGAGAAGGTATATAATTCTTGCAAGATTCTTTTCTTAAAGATATCTCTTTCTTTTATCTAGCAATAGAAACTAGAAATATTCAATTAAATTCACTTCTATTGCAGGAGCACTGTAAAAGGATATAAACATTACAGAATGAGACAGAGGCAAAGCAATCTGTAGTGGAGATATTTCCAAAATTATGTTATCCGGGAATGCATTATACACTGCTTCAGCCAACCTAGTCAGATTGGCTCTTGGACAATTCATCTTCTCTGGTGGAAAAATAGATATAATATCCCTAAGTTTTTTAAAGAGCCTGAAAATCCATTTCAGCCTGTTTGTGTTCACAATCCAAATAACACTGTGTGACTTTAATCTAGGTTCATTTTCCTTTAAATATGGGCCACATCATTATATATATATATATATATATATTCATTTTTTTGGTATGTGGGGGAACATACATAGTTCACATGGGCAGTTTCATACTTCATTGACAACATTCAACAAGCTTCACAAAAAGCAGGTTTATTGAATTCTCTCCGACTGTGAACCTTCTAGATTAAAAAAAAATCTGTGGTGTCCATCCAAGGAGTACAGGTACAGCAGCAGCAACAGTAACAGCAACATCCAGCTCCATTATGGAATATGTTTGTGCATGTCATACTAAAGTAGCACTCCCGTATCTGCGGGAGATTGGTTCCGGGCACCCCTGCAGATACTGAGATCATGGATAATAGCAAATGCCCTGGAGGAGGAAGGAAGGAAGGGAGGCAGGCAGGCAGGAAGAGGAAGGCAGAAGAAGCGGGGCTACTCCAGTTCACCCGTGGCTTGCCCACCAAGCCCAGCCAAGCCCAGCCAAGCCAAGCTGGGGACTCGAACTGGAAGGCCACCCACTCTCCCTCCCCATACATGTACCTGGATGACCTCTTCCTGCTCATGACTCAGACCGCTGCCACCGGCAGTAATAGAGTAAAGTGGGTATTATTTTAAAATGTTATATTGGGCCCTACCCTGCCTTTCCCCTGTCTGAGCTGCAGCAGTAACTAAAATCATTGTCAATGTAATACCATACTTAAGTGAGTATTTCAAGATTCACACAATTATTTTTTAGATAAGATGCTGCAGGAAATATTTAATATTAACATGTTGAGGAATCAAGCCATTTGACTCTCCAATACTAAACCTGTTAGTTGGAGGAAAACTCCCTTGAAATCAGTTTCCAAATGGATGAGATTAAAGATATTGTGGACATACAGTCTTTCTTCACACTCATTCCTGCTTTGTTGAACATTAGACTGCTGTTCAGATGTTTCAAAAAGAGACTGCTATGAATAAATACCCAAATATGAACAAAGTAGAGTCCATCTCACAACTAGGCTTTTTAATAATACAGTAGCAAAATCAAAACAGAGGTGCCAAAACTGTATGAGAATTTAGACTATTAACAATTGTTCTAATTATCTGTCAGTGACATATGAATATGTAATTAGCTTGTAAAAGCTTCAAAAACTCTAATTAAAGGTGATACAAATTATCTGCTGAATTATCTGCTGTACTAGCAAGCAGCCTGTTTGTAGTAGTCCAGAAGGAAGGACTTCACGACTACTGTAACATTTTAAGTGAAATGCCAAATAAAACATTATTATTAAGAACTGTATACTAGCCAATACCTGCTAATGTTTTCTAGTAGAGGAAAACTAAAATAATTTTCTATGAAAATGAAAGCATCAGAAGATGAATAAATCCATTCACATTGCAGACAGGCTGGGAGGTTGTATTGGGAGGCCAAGATCAGATCAGATTTGTTTTTATGCAGCCGAGCCTAAAGCAAACCTGTGGTTTCTATCCAGAATGTTTACCTAAAATAGCCAACTGCCAGTCCACTATCTGCAGAACAGAAACCATTCTGCAAAATGTCTAGAGGTCAGCTTTGTGTGGCCCAGAAAATAACTTACTTCCAAAGTAACACACTGAGTGAGATCAACTTTTGTGCCTCACATGCTGCCTCACCACATATACATGATAAACTGGAGTGTGATGTTTATTTGTATTCCTGTAGAATTTCCTAGTATTTCAAAAGGGTTTCAACAAGAAAATTTCACATGGGATTGTACAGTATTCTTGATTCTTAAAATTCCATACAGAATTAAAGACATATTTTTGTAGGTTGGAAGCCTAGTTTAAATGCATGAAAGGAAATATTTCATGTAATGGATCCCAATTACTGCAGTTTTGTACCTTTCAGAGTGCAAAAAAGACTCATGTAATTATCATTATGTTCTTATTCCTGTAACAGGTTATGTGTACTAATGAAGAACAACTAATTATATAGCATCATAATCAGTTACCTATCAAGCCTTTCCCTAAACCTTCCTTCCAAACAAATGCCTGATTATATGAGAGCCTATCATGTTAAAAAAGAACAACATTGTGAGCTAGGAAACAGCTGAAACAACAAAACCTTGACTTTTACATGCCATCTAGAACTTTGACCTTTATCATTAATGTCAGAGAACTAGAGAATGAAAACATATATATATATATATATATATATATATGAGAAACAGTAACATTGTCTTGTGGTGTTTAGCAAGCAAAATAGGAGCACACACCATAAAGAGCCTACTGCAGAATTCAGTAAGGGGGCCACTGCAGAATTAAGCAACTAAAGATTGGCAATCATGTAAAAAAAGGGCAGCACTGCAATAAGAAATTATATTTCATAGTTTAATCCTCCAGGAATAGTTTGTTGCAGATGTTAAGGCTGTAACCCTATGCAACACTGGACAGTCTTAAACCCACTGAAATTAGTGGACTTTGGCATGTCAAACTCTGCATAGTATTTGGCTTAAGAGGTGCTCCAGTTTTGAGGAGGAGGGGGATTAGATAAAGAGAAGAAAAGGAGGGGGAGGAGGAAGAAGAAGAATCACAATAGCAGCATAAGGGGTCACTTTACCCGGGACCTTGTTTGCTATCCTGGGCTGGGGAAAGAGATGAGGTCAATGGCCATTATTTTTGCACTGAGGGCAAGTTCCTCCATTTTCTCTCTGAAGGCTGCAGGGAAGATCTGGGGAAATGTGGCTTGTTTTTGCATGCCTACACTCAGCCAATTAGAGGCTGCCTGCACTGTGGGCATAGTAGTACAGGTGGGCCTGGCCCTGGCCCTGGCCAGGATGTACAAGAAAGGGAGCGCATCAGAACTCCCAGAGTCAGCTGGCACAGCTTCCTTCTCCATGTATCAGTCAGCTTGTGCCAGGAAGTCTTTGCTTTAGTTTCAGCTTGTCACAACTTTGTATGGCAGGTAGACATAAGGACAATCCTATACTCAATTTTATGTGTATTACAACAATGTATACAATAACAATTCAATACGTGTTACAATTTCACTATAGTACCTCCACTGAGATTAATTCACACAACATGAGTCATATGAATACAACTGAAGAATACAGTATTTCATAGAGTAGCCACTCTCTAATACATACAGCCTCAAGAAACTATAATACGTGAAATTACTATAATCACTAATAACAATTAATAGTCCCCAACACCAGACTATATACTCAGTGGTATTATATAAATATCCTTTTTATCACTTCCAGTTTACATGTGTTATGGTTTTAACAATTCTTCAGAGCATCCACCAAAAAACATACTACTAATATCCATTACCATGCCAGAGTATCATATCCTAATTAAATTCCCATTTATTCTAATGTCAAAATAACTTCAAAGCCATCATTGCTGAAATAGCAACAAGGTATTTGCTAATCCAAAAATAACCTTAAATACCATATCCCATTACACTGATAATCCTGTTGGGACTGGATGAGGCCTGCATGCCTGTCTCCTAAGGGGTCTTGGGGTTTGATGCCGGACAAGGTAGGCCCAGTCCAGGGACATGTGAGAAGGCTTCACTCTTAGGTGGCCCGATTTGGCACAGCAGGCTTGGGAGACAGTGCTTTCAGGGACTGAGCCTCCAGAGGGTGTCAGGGGACCCAGAAAGTCAGTGGGCCGAAAGAGGAAGAGGAAGAAGCCTGGTTCCGCCATGGCTGAGAAGTTTTGGAAAGTGCCCTGCGCTTGGTAAACCTCTATGTGATGTTAGGGTTAGTTTTCCAGAGACAAAAGGAGGTGAAAAGTCAAAATCTGCAGGATGTAAAAGGCACTGCCTATTATGTGAAGAATGTAATTGAAAATTTAGCTCTGAGTGAAAAAGAGAAATTGCCAAGCTATCGTTGAAAAAAGTTTTGGCCGTGGTTTAGTGAGACGACCTCAGCAATAACATAAAATGATATTTTAAATAAATATTTTATTAATTTTGTATTATTTTGTATTATTATTTTTAATTAATATTTTATTGGTTTTTTTCATTTCTAAGTAGGTATAATTATAATGTGTAAATATAATGTGATTATAGTGTGTTTAGATTAAAGGGAAAAATACATTAGTGTTAGGATAGATTTACTTTTGTATTAGTAAGAAAAGAGGAAAATAATTAGTATTGTTTTTGTATTATTGTTATGGCCTTTTGCGGTCAGGTGTATTTTTTAGTAGAATGGTCTTACTCCAATTAAAAATTCCCTAAAAAAAAAAAAATCCCCAATTTTCTTGCCAATTATGTGGTTCCTTAACAAGCAAGCTGGAGGTGTGGATTTCTCAGTGGTTGACACATGGGTCAGCCAGTGTCACGATCAACATTTTGTGCTGAACCAGTAACACCATGGCTGTGTTTTATGCGAATAATGTGTGTGTGTTTGTTCATGTATGTGTTTGTGCGTGTGTGTGTGTGTGTGAGAGAGAGAGAATAAGTTCTTGTTTGATGCCTCCCTTCTGACCCTTTTAGCCTCTGGGCCAGCTATACAGCATTTGTCAGTATGAACAAATGCTTGTGTAATAAATAATTTGGAGGAATAAAAGCTGTAGATAAACTGTGGTATACATTTTATATCAGCAGTATGTGAAGATTCCTGCCACTGAAAAAGTCAGATGAATAGTTACTGATCACCTCAGAATTGTTAAATTAGTCAGCTATTTTAAGAGAAAAGGGCTTTGTATATTGTTGTTTGTTGAAGTGCAAGCCCTTAGTATGAAACCAACAATCAAGTGCACTTCTGTTCAATTCATAAGGTTACTTAATCAATCAAGTCCTACCCTCAAAACACAGAAACCAATTTCTTTCCAAATAGGTGTTTGTGGTAGCTTGATAAGTGGAATATAATGCTATACTACTGCAATTGACTCCTGAATAGATAGCATGCACCTTAAATTAATCGCATTGAAACTGCAGTTGCAGATTTTGAAAGGCATTCGGCTTGACTTGGGCTCTAGGACTGGATTCACAACAGCAGAGGGATGTCTGAAAAAGTGTAATCAAGAGAACCTTTGTTTCATTTTCATCATAACACAAAGAAAGTAAGGAACTCTTAAGAAGAGAAAGTCATAGCAGGAGTCACTGGAATTACTTAAGGAGTGTGTCCATTATTAACATCTTCTCCAGCACAACAAACATATTTCAAATTCCTTGGCAAGTATGGAAATTGATTGAAACAGACAGCACACATCTATATTTGTCTGTTCAGACGTGGGGATATAAATATCTTTGTATGTTGTGTTTACCTGCAGGAACAAATAATTTCACAATTTTCTTTTCTCTGGGTGAAATTATAAGAGGGTCCCGCCTAATATTTTCCCACAATTTTTCATTTTTTGGAATTTGGGGGAGGGATGAAAATCCATGTTTTATTTCCAAAAAACAAACTGTTTTCTCTGTAAAATGTATCTGTTTCTGCTGAAGTTCATCAGCAGGAACCTCCCCTCCCCTCTCCTCATTTTTCTAAAATGGAGTTGTGTTGGGGAAAGAGGAGGGTTTTCTGTGCAAAGATGGTGGTATGGGTTTTTTGCACAAATATCCCCCCCAATAAATACTGTGGCTGTCTATTTTTCTCTAGAAAGTCAGTTGCTTCCCACCCTTGGGGTACAGAAATCTGCCTAAGCCACTTACAAATTTCCCACAAGCCACCATTAAAAATATACCATAATACAGTTGCCCCTCCACATTCACGACTTTCACATTCGCGGTTTTGATTATTCACGGAAAGCCGCCTGCCCCCCCTCCATTCCATCCCTTCCCAAGGCAGCGAAGGTGTTCTCAGGAATCCCTTCGCTGCCTTGGGAAAGGGGGGGGAGCCTCCCTCATTCCACCCCCGTCCCTTCCCAAGACAGCGAGGGACCCCCTACGCCACTCTGGGAGGGTGGGGGGTGAGGGAGAGTGGCGGCGGGGGCTTCAGAAGCCCCTGTTGCCACTCTGGGAAGGGCGGGGGTGAGGGAGAGTGGCAGAGGGGGCTTCAGAAGCCCTCATCGCCACTCTGGGAAGGGCGGGGGGTGAGAAAGGCCAGAGAGAGGCAGCACAGCCTCCTCCCCGCCCACACGCTGCCTTCCCCGGCCTTTCTCAGTGGGGTCCGGGGCTTTGGAGCCCCGGAGCCCACTGAGAAAGGCCGGGGAGAGGCAGCGCAGCCTCCTCCCCGCCCGGTGCTGTCCCCGGCCTTCCGAAGCGGGCGCCGGGGCTCCAAAGCCCCAGCGCCCGCTTCGGAAGGCTAGAGAGAGGCAGCGCAGCCTCCTCCCCGCCTACACGCTGCCTTCTCCAGCGGGCTCTGGGGCTTCTAAGGCCTGGAGTCCCCTCAGAAAGGCTGTGGAGAGGCCAGCCAGGCTGGCCAGACACCCTCCCGCTGCCTCCCTCCCTCTGGGGGGGCCCACGGGAGCAGCATCTGTTATTTGTGATTTTTCCACATTCGCGGGGGTCTCAAGAACCTAACCCCCGCGAATGTGAAGGGACAACTGTACATTTAGTGTGATGTGCAGATTAGCAATATAAATTTAGACAAATTGAACTGCGCAAAGGGTGGTGCATATATGTTACATTTTTATGTATAATGGAGAGACTTACTAGTGCTAGCGCCTGGTCTGCAATACAGTGCTATTTTAATGATGTTGTGTAATTCCATGTGAATGTAAGTAGGACAGCCAATATGACAATGATTTTACACTACTTGATATACTGTTTTAATTCTCTTTTTCACCTCTGTTTTTTCCCCCCTATTTTGCAAAGTATATTAACTTTGCCATATTTGTTCTGGAGCATTTCCTGAAATTCTAACTATAAAGATGCAAATTTGCCACATTGCTCTGAATGACCCACATTGTTAGTCATTCCTAAACCTCCTTTAGAGGATTTTTTTACATGTAGGAACCATAATATGCTAAACTCCAAATTACCTGACACTAAAAATAATTTTAATTAAATCAAGCAGACAGAAGTCCTTGAAATTCGAACAATCAGGAGTCAAGCTCATACAGTATGTGTAATTAATAGAGGTGAGTGAGCAATACACTCTCTGGGTAGAAGCCTGAAATGCAAAATTAAAATTCAAATGAAAAATATACAAAAACTCTCATAATCCTGTTCAGTGACAAGAAAACTTTTGACTTCTTTTGCTCTTGCATGCAAAAATGAAATGAAGTGAAAAGTTACAATATTCCTATATATAAGGGATGTATTTCGAGATTATTAATTTTACTTACTTAGATTATTAAATGACACATCCTAGGTCATCTACTTTAAACCAGATAGCTACCAGAGTTGCTTTCACTAGCATACTATTACAGCATAAGGATTTTGGTTTGTAACTGCCATGGCAACATCCTATGGAATACTGGGTTTGTAGTTTAGTGAACTGCTAGAGCTCCTTGGCTGAGAATTCTAAATAACCCTTCCTAAAATCAAACTCCCATGATTCCATAGGATGGAACTGTGGCAGTTAAAGGGGAACCATAGGTCTATAATTGTGTAGTATTAAAGGGCACCAGATCAGAACTTCTGCAAAGAAATTTCTTATTACCCATGGGTAGATTAGGGCTGCTGCCACACTGCAGAAATCATGCAGTTTGACACCACTTTAACTATCATGGCACCACCCTATGGAATCCTGGGAGTTGTAGTTTGTTGTGGCACCAGAGCTCTCTGAGAGAGAAAGCTAAATATCTCACAAAACTATAAATCCTAGAATTCCATAGCATTGAGTGATGGCAGTTAAAGCAGTGTCAAACTGCATTATTTCTTCAGTGTGGCAGCAGCATAGCAGCTCACCTACACTAGCCAGGATATGCTGCTTCCCTGACAGCGTATCATGGCTGTAGAGGTGGCTCATTTCCCCTCCTCATTACCTAGAGAAAATGGGCCCGAGTCCAAACAGGATACTGGCCCATTGCTGAAGCCTTCACTGCTGCCACCGCCATTTCCCTTGCTAACCCGGAAGCCAAGCAAGGGTCCCGAAACCTGTGATTGAAGCCCCCTGCATGTGAGCAGTCTCAGTCACATGCTGAGGGACCCATGCCTGGCTTTCAGGAGAGCCAGGGAGCTGGCAGCGGCAGCAACGGACAGCCTTCTGGGACAGGCTCCAACGGCCATATGGGGTCCAATGTGGTGGTGCCAGATTAAACTGAGTATTATTTTTTAAAAATGTGGTAAAGGATCCTATCCCAGCTTGCCCCTGTTCCAGCCCTATATCTGCCCTTGGGGTTGTTTGGACTGCCTGGTGGCAGTTTGGGGTAAATGCCCTGCGTTGTTTGGACTGCAAGACTATGTAACAGGGGCAAGCTGGGGTATTTGGCTAGTGTAGACAATCTCTAGGAGATGTATGCTGTATATAGGTATCAGAAAATTTACTTGCCATTGTTTGGGTTGATGTGGATGAATTAGCTTGATCTGTGTGTTTGTGTGTGTGTGAATGAACAGAAACAAGAGAAATAACAGAGTCTGACTTTTTTTAGGTAATGAAGAAAATATGCAACTAATTTTCTTAAACAAAACAAAATCAAAATCAAGGTTTATGCATATGTCAGGGCTAGGGCATGCACAGTGCTCTGGGCAAGCAGGAAATCAAGAACCAGGAGCCACCAGACAAGCAAGCTGTTAGGGCCTTAGGATCAATCAGAACTAAAACACAAGGAAGAGTCAGGGACTAAAACCAAGACAGAAGTCCAAACCAAAGAGAATTCTAGGACAAACCAAGACAATGGATGAAGGAGAAAGTGAAGAATAGCCCAGTACATGGAACACACTCAGGTAGAACTGGAAACCTTTTATACCTTTTTATGACCTAACAGACCAATGGTTAGCCTAAGTAGACAAGAGTCAGTCTGAAAGGTTTTCTGCTGAGAAGTGGAGATTCTCCACTTGAATGGGCCACCTCACACAAGTGCTATATTCAACTCCATGTGCTCCTGACAATGTATGGTTGAAATATTCAAAATACCTTTTAAATATCCCATTGGAAATTTGGGAACTGTGGTTAAACTGGATTAGACGTTTCAGCAACTGATACTTTTGTTGGCTGTTTAAATGGGATTTTAACAGGATATTCAACAAAAGATAGTTTCCTCTTCCATAGGTTATTCCTAACCATTCTCATATATGAAGGCTGGGCATATATACATTTAAGTAAGTTAAATAAAATCTAGCCCCTAACGTCTAATGCAGCCTGCCCTGTACCCAAACACTTCTAACAGACCATGAATACAATTTCCTCTCTATTCTATCACCTTTCGCTTCTCATTACCATATGAATTATTAGTTGAGAGTAGAAAAAACTGAAAGTGTTCATGAAAGCTTGCCCAAATATGCTGTATCTACAGTAATAGGGAATTTAATTTTGTAATCAGCTCCATTCTAACTGGAAGAGACACTGAGGTTAAAAAAAAATGCTGCAAACCAATTTATCTGGAACCACAAGCATGCTTAATAGTATCTACCCATGAAACTACCTTCAATATAACTCTACACTGTTGGATGCCAGCACTATTTTCAATTTTCATTTGTTAGATATATGATCAACCATGTCAAATCTGCCCTGAGTAATAGAAGTTGGAAAAAATAAAATAAAATGAAGTCATTTACTTAAAACATTTTGATAGCTATTCGTTAAAAAAAAAATCCTGGTCAGATTTCATGCTCAAAGGCATTTACCTACAAAGTTAACAGGATGCTTTGAGAAGAAAACTAATTTAATTTCTCTGTTATCTTAACAGAACATCTGTTAAACTAATATCCAAGGAAGGTAATGTGTTCAAAATTAAATATCCTGCAGGTAGCCTTATTAGAATACATGCAACACTGAAATTTAACTGCTAACCACTCCATTATAAATGTGAAGCCACAACAATTTAATTATTTCTCTGAAGGATATAAAGTAATAAGGGGCCAATACATCTCTAGTGCCAAATCACTCTTCTAGCTAATACAGAAGGATTAGTACAATGAACAAATCGCTGCATTGTCATGTTAAGAATTAATTTTTTACCTTTTATACATTATAAAACACTTATTATTTTAACTGGTATGTTAAACATCCTTTTGAAATGTCACATGTAACTGACTCATTATTGAAAACTCAATACAAGATTGCTGGAAGTGCTGTCTTGGATATTTCCACAGCATTTCAGACATGCTGTGAGTGGAAAGTTCAGTGTAAATTTTGGTTTCCATTTTACAGCTCAGTAACTGACAGCATTATATAAGAACAAGAATTTGAAAGCATGTCCCATGGAGATCAATGACACTTTCAATGTCACATCTGGCTAACCATCAAATCAAGAATACAGAAGTTCAAAGATAAAATATTAATAATAATTAGTTTACCAAATACTTAACCAATTACATGTCAAGATTTGAGGAATAAAGATATGGAGATTTCATGAAATCAATGTGTATGAGCTCGTGTGCTATTGATAGGAAGATACCTCAATCTATTAGGGATGGAGGGTGTTTTTTGTGGGGGGAACTAATTTTGCTCTCTAAGGAAGCAACAAGTAATTCTAGCATCTTTTCTCTTACTGCAAGGAAACATTTGAAAACTGGGAAGCTTTTGAAGACTATTTTCAGTCTGCAACCTAGGACTTTATCAGACCAGGCAAATATGGTGTCATAATGATGCTAAATTAATGCAAAGGGCGTGCATATCAAATGATGTTATCCTTTCATGTTAATGTCCTGTCCAAAACCCATTCCTTTTTATTGACAGGCCAAGCCAACAATAGATCATCCGTGGTGCTTTTTTGCCAGCATTGCTGGCATTTGAAACCTCATACCATTTTGCTCAGTGAATATAGGTTCAAATGGCAGAACACTTCTGGGTGAGATTGGGACAACCAGATAGGGGATGCTCTTTTTTTTTTTTTTTTACCTCCCTGGTGTACTTGCGACTTTGTCAGTGTGTTTCTGTGCTTGTGAGTACTTTTGGTGGGCTTTTAAAAAATGTATTTTGAATTTGCCGCACTAGCGTCTTTTTGTGAGAATCAGCTAGACTTGGAAGGCAGAAATAAACGGACCTCCATTTGTGCTCCATTACTGCTGGGGCTACCTTTCTGATGTGACTCAAGGTAAGTCTGGGAGGGGGTTCTTTTGCCAGCCTAAAATTATTTCAAAATACACTGGCAAAAGAATGTTTATGGGGGGGTATGATAAAGTCCTTATTCTGTGCAAATATTGCAAGTGTGTTGTTTGCATAAAACAACAACAACAACAACATTTTCTGTGCAGGAAACAGCACTTACTTAGTAAAGTAGCTAAGGAATGTCTCCCAGCCAGAGCCTCCCCATCCTCACTTACTGGGCAGCAGCCAGTGTGAGTGATGGAGATCTATTCCCTGTTGAACAGGAAGTAACTGACTAACATATCCACACCTTCCTTCTAGTGCAAGAGCCAGAAGCATATCTGTTGCAATTCCCCCTTGCACTGGAGATTGCTCGTATGAGGGTTGGTGGGAATGTCAGTTAGCTGCTTCCCAATCAACAATGAAACAAAACCCTGTCATTTGCAGGGGCTGCTGCTTGGTAAGTGAGGATTGGGGGATTTTCAAGGTCCATACATATCCCCTAAACTAGGAAATCTATAGAGTCTCCTGGCTTTTTAAAATTATGTATATATTTGTTTTTAATGTGTTTTTAGTTAGAAGGTTTTAATTTTATAGTGTTTAATGTCTTTTTATGGGGGAGGGTGGGGATGGGTGGTGTTTTTAGTCATTATTATAATGTTTTAATTGTTGGAAGCCGCCCCGATTGTTTTTAGCAGAGGGGCGGGGTATACATAAATATTATTATTATTATTATTATTATTTATAATTAAATATGAACCAGTAATGAATGTTAGGTTACACATCATTAACTGCCTTAGTGAATTCAGCCCAATAATTCTGCATATTTTGCGTGCAAAATGTGTTTTCTGTACAAAAAATTGCAAAATTTGCACACAATAAGTCCAAACTGCAAAGAGGGTTTCTTGACATTCAAGAAACACAGTTTTGATCATGTTTGGAATACTTTTGAATATTCTTTCCATCCTTACCGTTAAGGGGGAGATAATGTTCACACTCTTATAAGCTATATACCTGTGTAGCCTCCAAACAGTAAGAAGAAATAGGCATCCTGAATTATAGGATATTGCTGCCTGGGGGTGGTCTCTTTCTTTCTCTTTCTATCTCTCACTTCAGTTCCTCAGTATTCTTTTTAATCTCCATTCTCCCTTGCAAAGAAAGCACTTGAAGGACCCCCATTCTAATTATTACACCTAATTGTAGATATATGGTACTGGTAACTGGAGTCACTCTGTGTTAAAATGCATTTGCATAATTCCTCTCCTTAGTATTTTGCTCTTGCTGAGGACCTTGAAAAGGTTTTTTGGTGGTGGGAGAAAATCATCATCATCATCCCACTTTTCCCCCAAGCTGGGACCCAAAGTGGCTCACACTTTTAAAAACACACACAAGTAAAACGTACAAAAAGTTTACATTAAAACAGAAGTAAGGCTGAGAGAGCACAGTTGGCAATATATAACTTCTAAGTAATATATTGAAAGCTGGTTTGGTGTTGAAACCAGGTTCAAGTTCAGTACAGTATGTATGGGACAGCAAAAGTATCCTAAGCTCTTGCTCTTTTTAAAAAATCTAGGTTCAAAAAGTCATCACAAGCAAGGGAAATTACTCCATTTAGCACAATAAATGTAAGCATTCCCCACTACCATAATCTGTTCTTTGACATTTACTGTCTCCTAGAGAAGATTATTTGTCTCTTTGGAGCAACTGTTTATTTTTAATGTGGTGCTGTTTACCCTCTCTGACTTGCTATTACCTGTTTATTTAATTGTTTAACCTCTATATAGCTCTAACACAGAGACAATGAAAGATTGACGTGTACAGTAAAAACAGAACAATGTTAAAGGTTGTTGAAAGAAGGAAAATTAAATCCAAATTATCTTTCCTGCACAGTTGTGCAGGGAAAAAACATATGTCCCATGACCAATGGTGTTTTTTTCCATATGTCTAAGGTGTGGGGGGAATTTCATTTAGTTTGCATTTTAAAGCCAATTGACTTCTGATGCTACTTTGAAGGTTGGAGTTATTTTGATTTAACCTTTCTGTGGATGTTGTACTATAGAGCTCCTCTCAAAAATTACATCCAGAACTAGAGGAAAAGCATGGAAATCCAAAGGTTTGGTCAGATCTATGACGTCTGTAGCTAAACTTACCACCCCCCCGACATAGAGTTTGCACAGGCACTGGCAGGTGTCCAGGAGTCAGGATGCATCAAACAATGCATAATGTTTTCAGAGATGAAGACTCCCAATTTCCTCTCCCTCTTATCTTTCAGGTATGGCATCGCATCAGATTACTTGTGATATAATATATGCACACCTACAAATGACTCTGCAATGTCACTAATTCTTGGGGATCAGTTTAAGAAAAAATTAGGGATGGAAAGAATATTCAAAAATGTTTGAAAAAACTGTGTTGGAAAATCCAGACAAACAGAATCTTGGACCGATGAGGATTTTTCACAGTTCGGGGCGTTTGCTATGCAAAATTCACATTTGGTTTTTTTGTGCAGAAAACACCACTTTCTGTGCTGGAAACAGCAGTTTCCACACAGAAAGTAATATTTCTGCATAGAATTTTCTTTCCTCTACAGAAAATGCTAGTTGCTGTGTGTGTGGGGAGGCTGTTTTCCTTGCAAGCAAACAAACAAACAAAAAACAACGCATGCACAAATGTTATATGTCCCTGTTATTTATTTAACAATAAACTGGGTTTTGTACAAAAAAAATTGAGGAAGTTTTTGAGGAAATGATTTTTTTTTTTGCAAAACAGTCTCAAACCACACAAATAATTAAATAAATACAATCTCACAGTGCTTAGACACTTTTAATGAGGTGTCTTGATCTGTCAAGACTAGGAATGGAAAGAAAATCCATGTTTATTTCTTTTCTGGCTGAAAACCTGATTGGGAAGAATAACATAGTGGTAAGAATTTTGCACAGATTTCTCCAGTAAGCACACATCACAAATTATTATATGCAGAAAAATTATTTTTGTGCAATTTTGTGACATTTCCATACAGCCAGATGGAGATGGGGTTGTGCAAGATAGCATGGGGTGGGGTGTAGGAAACCTGAGCAATCATGCACAAAAACCAGTGATCTTGCACAAAAAAGGATGACGAAATGTGATTTTGCGAAAAAAGGAAAAAGACAGTGAGATGCTTTCTAGAAACCCACATACTTTTTTGGCAAAAGTCATGTGTCTTTCCATACAACATTTGCACAAAAAAACCCCACTCAGATTTCTGGAAAGTGTTTTTTTTTTTTTTGGCATAAAAATGTTTTTGTAATAAAACATGTTGCACAAAAAACAGGTTTTCTAGATAGCCACCATGGTTTTTGTGTGAGACTGCTGTTTCCTGTGCAAAGAAGTTTCACATAAAAAGCACATGGCTATCTGGAAACAATGTGGGGTTTTTTCCATTAAAAATTATTTTTATGCAAATCCCCCATATGCATTTCTGTGCAGAATAATTTCTTGAAACACGTAAGGAAACATGGATGTTGGGCAAGAACTGTGCAGAAATATTCAATTACTCTTACAGCAAGGAGAAAATCATAGTAATAATTGAACCTCACAACTAGGCATGAAAAAAAAATCAAATATTTACATCCTTAGTCGAGACATCCTTTTGCAGCAAGGATGAGAAATTGGGAGTGTTCTTATATCACAACTGCAGAACTTGAAAACTTATACCTCATGTAAAATTTTAGCTGGTCCTAATAAAGGTTTTGTCTGTCTGTGGATTCTGGACTTTGCTTTGTTCTCATGGACCAATATGGCTACCCTTGGTGGAGGGGTTGGTTTGCTTTGGAAAATATATTTCTCATCCTTGTGTTTTGATAAAATCAGGAGATTCTGGGTGGCTGTCTTTCATCAAATTACAAAGCAGGAGGTCCCCTTCTGTACAGCATTACTTTCCCTAAATATTTATAGAGGCTCCATTGTGAATCTGAAATACCAGAAGATGATTGCCTTCTTTTTAATGGTGGCTTCGTTGGAAATAGCCCAACACTGGAAAACTAAGGACCTAACTATTGAAAATTGGTTGATGGAGAAACTCACTTACACTATGGCAAAAACTAGAGGAATAAAGACAAAAAAGACTTTTCAAGAGGAATGGATGCCTTTTATTGATTCATCAATAACATATTGCAACAAATACAACTACCAAGTGGACACTGAGACCTTTGGAAAGACACTTTTTCCACAGACATCTTCACCGGGAAGGCAAGGGAAATTATATATACACCAAGAATATATATAAAACGTTGATCTCAGTCCAATGTGTTTTTCTTATGTTCCACAGTTGTTGTTTGTAACAATGTTTATACACTTGAGTTGGATGTTTAAACTCCTTTATAAAAAAAAAAATTAAAAACACATTGCTAACTCTTTTTTTTTTTTGTAGCAACTTTTCTAAGTCACCTTCTTTAAAGGTGATAATTGAAAATTAAACTTTCATGACTTCCATGATGCTTTGTTACATGACAAAGCAAGGACAGAACAAGTACCTTCAGTGATCCAAGAGTTTGTGAATTAGAAGCAATTTCTGTCTTTTAGTTAGAAACACATACATTTAATCTCTTCCTACTATATATGGCAAAGAAGGAGGCATCCTGGTTCCCAGCAGAGCATTTACTTAAATGTTTCTGTTTAACTTGTAAGGCTCATTTTTTATGTAATATGTATTATTGACAGCAAGCAGTAAGGGTGCAGGGCAGCTTTCAAAAACTGATCTTTTGTCCTTTTTTTGTCACCAATCTACATGGTCATAATAATTTTGACAGGCTATGAGAGCCAAGGTGTCACGGCAAAGACATTAACAGTGACACAGTTACACGAAATGTTCTGAGTCTACTGCCAAACTTCAAACTACATATCTGTAACAGGATGTGAGCTACATGGCTGTTCACTGCCAATTCTTTAGCTGCTTCAATCTTATGAAGGGGTTGTAATTGCATCGTTCTGAATACCCCATTATTGTTATCAGAGCTCTTCCAGATCAATAAAAAAGCCGCTGCAAAAATGTCACAACCTCTGTGACAAGGGGAGGAAAGCAGCCATCAGTAAACTTTCTCCCAGAAGATATGGCAGCAGCTTGAAATATGTTGGCATTCTGATATTACTGAGTAATGACAGAAAAGTTTAACATAGGTGAGCATAGCTAAGAGAAGAAATGGGCTTCAAAACTTCCCCACCAGGAAAAGCAAGTACTGTATTTTATGTGGCAGGAAGCTATATGTTATACCTATAGACAACAATGCATACCCAGATGAGCAATTGCTGGGCTGTAATTTTAATTTACAGTTCCTATAGCCATCTTGTGCAATATTATCCTTTATAGTGTACTATCTGAGCTGCGTCCCAGGTGTAAGATAGAGCTTAGCCCTGTGCTTCCCTAAAGGTTACTTTTTATTCTCTATTTAGAGCTAATTCAATGCAATCTCTCTCTCCCTCTCTTTTTTAAAGATTCAATATTCGTTTCTGAGGAGGAGGAAATACTCAGGAGTGCCATTGCATACTTACTGTCATATTTATTCTCAGTTGAAAACCCAGGTAATGCAATGAATTCAGTGCAGGATCTTGGAGACAATCTAACAGATGCTTTTAGAGGAAATTCACAGTTTAACATCATTACTAGCCTGAATATTTTTGCAGTGTGCATACAAGAATTTCATGGCCAAGACAGTTGCTGATCTGTAGCATGGTAAAAGTAATTCCTGAGCTTTTAGATTATTTTATCACCATATTATATTAACTTAAAGTATTTCTGTGATGGATAACTGATACATATCAGGAGCAGGTCAGCATCAAGTGATGCAAATATTTTCAGAAAGTTTCAGAAATATGTGTAGAAATAAACTGTTGATTCAGGAATACATGGCAGAGAATTTCCTGCCAGATTCCCTATCTGTTGGCAGTAATGGACTGGATGGGATCAAACAAACTGAACTTAATTCAGATAAGACAGAGGTGCTGCTGGTCAGAAGTCTCATCAGGGAATAGAGATTCAGCCTGTGCTGGATGGGGTTACACTCCTACTGAAATCTCAGGTTTGTGGCTTGGGTATTCTCTTGGACTCGGCACTGAGCCTGAAAGCCCAGATTTCAGCCGTGGCCAGGAGTGTGCTCACACAACTAAAACCAGTGCACCAGCTATGCCCTTTCCTTGAGAAGTCAGATTTGGCTGCAGTAACAAATGCCTTGATTATATCATGTTTGGATTATTGCAATGCATTCTAAATGGGGCTGCCTTTGGAAACTGTTCAGAAAATTCAGCAGGTCCAAAACACTGCCACTAGATTGCTGACTGGGGCTGGTTATAGAGAGCATATAACTCCCTTGCTGAAACAGCTTTACTGGCTAGTGGTCAGTTTCCATGCAGAATTCATAGTGCTGATTATGACCTATAAAGCCCTAATATGGCTTAGGTCCAGGCTATCTGAAAGACTGTATCTCCCTATATGATCCTATTCTAGTTTTAAGATCATTGGGGGAAGGATTTTTCTCAGTTCTACCATTTTCATAGGTATGTCTGGTGAAGACCCAGTAGAGAACCCTGGGGAACTCTCTGCCAAGGGAGGCTTGGTTGGTCTCCTCCCTTCTCTTTTTCTACTAGCAAGCCAAGACTTTCCTAGTTAAATAGGCCTTCGATTTTTAATCTGGTTGGGGTAGTGCAATGGGTAGGTTTTAATGCACTTTAATTGTTTTAAACTAATGTTTTTATGTAAGAGGATTATATTTAATACTTTTAAAATTTTTGTATCCAGATTGTTTTTAGCTGCATTGTTTTAACTTATGGTGTGAGCCATATGGGAGAAAAGTGGCATATAAATAATGAAATAATTTCCACAAACAAAGGGCTGGCCCCATCATTAGAGAGCAGATGCTGGGAGATAGCAGGGATAGCTATCCCTCTCTCCTGGAGAACAGCACTGGGAACACCATACATCAAGTTCTGGGTTCTCAGAACCAGTCTGCTTGTCTCATATGTGGTACAGGATCACCAGTGTTATGTAAGATTCAAGTGCATGTTCAGTCAACTTCAGTAAATGGAACAGGCATAGATTTCTATTTTGTGCTTTGTTCCAGGGGGCAATATATCCTGGTGTATGGCTCTAACAAATGTAAGACAACTTAATGCACTTGGTGTTGAGCAGGTCAGACTTCAGGATGAGGTGCAGCCCCTGCTCAGACCATAGGCAACCAATGTTAATGCACAGTCATGGTGGAGAAACAGAAGCTTCTTAGATCCATTTAAGCAGCAGACCAGAAGAGCCTCCAAACCTTATATAAATGACTCAGAGCCACTGCACAGGATGCAGCTGCTGCATGAAAGTCATTGTTTTCTGTGTGGCACGGCTCATGTTTTGAGCTACTTCTGTCTACTAGTTCATCACACATACCAGATACCATTACACACACCAGATGTACCATTACAGGTTGGATATATATGTATGTCCATATTCATATACATAGATAGGCCCCTGTGACAAGCCAGTTCACACCAATAACCTCCACAAGGTGCACCACCTTCAAAAGCCCTCAAAGAAAGGCTGCGAAGACAAAACAGTACTTCCTGAGAATAGTTCTTTTTTATTCCCTATGACCTAAGAAATAAGACCTATTTATGGAATCCCAGCAAAGGGAATTTTAAGATGGATCAAAGAACTATTGTTTTGAATAAACCTTTTTTCTGTTGTGTTTTGACATGTTTGCCTTAGAGTAATTGTTTTGAATGATTTCTATGTTTCTTCTAGGGATTCGCCTGAATGGGGAATTACAGCATCTCTCCAATAAATCAAATTAAAAATTAAGGGGACTGGATTAGAGGCCGTTAGCAAGCTACTGATTACAAGATGAGACCAAACAACACAGTGTAACATCTGAATGGCTCTCAAACTATGCAAGCAGCATTTCCCAAGCAGGAATGGGTGAATCAGTCAATTCCCAATCTTTGTCATCATGACCACACCTGCCCTCTCCATGATAAGGAGCATGGAATAGTTCTCTGGCTCCACCATCCACCATCTACAGAGGCTTTTAACAGTATCTCTTTTAAATATTGCGAGCTACCCTGAACCCCAGGGCTAAGTCAAAGGTGGGATATAAAATCATCATAATAATCATTAGCAGCAGCATCCACCCAAAGAGTTATACCCAAAAATTCCACCGCACAGAGGTTCAGTCAGTCTAAAACCTTACACAGCTTGGAAGCCTATCCTTCCCATCATGCACTCCACCACAAAGTCAGGACAGTGATAAAGCCCTCTGAGCTATTCCCCTAAGGCATCATGTAGGATCACCAGTTTTGAAGTCATACTCAGATGAGCTATCTGAAGATGGGTAACTCCATGCAAGAACAGACTCTTTCAGGTCTCAAGTCTCAGTACAGTTAAGCCCAGGAAAGAGAGTAAACCCATGCAGTTTCAGGGTCCTCAGGATCACTCACTACCACTGAGGCAGTAAGTATATCAGTCAGGTCCCCCTCCCAGCTCTTCAGAGCTGTACTGGAGGGTGGGAAAACTCACAAAACTGTGGCATATGAGACAAACCCTTGGGGAGAGCACTCTGCAGAGTCCTTTCTTGGTTTCCTTCTATTCTCCCTGGGAAAGCTTTCATCATACTGGTGGGTGTTTGGTGGGTGTTATCTCTCTTACTGTTTTTCCTGGCTGAGGCAAATCCATCAAGCAGCATGAACAGAAAACCTCCTTGTGCAAGCTCAAGGAGGTTTTCAAGTGTGGAACTGATAGCACAACTCACAGTTGCTCTACCAAAGTGGCCCAAAAAATTCCAGTCAATATCTTTAGTAGTCATAAAGCAAGGTGAAAATCTTTATTCAAGTCAATTTGTAGAAACTGTGGTGGTTTTAGCAGAAGAGTCCACACAATATGGGCAAATTCAGCAACAACTAGGGATCAAATCCTGCAGTTTTAGTTTATTTTGTCCAAGCAGTATGTTTATTTCAGAACACATGCATTTAAGGCAATTTATAACTGTCTTATAAATACAACTAAAATGTCCCTCTTAGACCTTTTGGTTTCATACTGTTGATAAATCTATATGTGAAGACATTTGATCATGCTATTTAATCAAAAACTAAAATTAAAACAGAACATCAGCTGAAATATCATGGAATGTATAATAAGAAATAGGCGTATATTTCTTCAACTTGATATTGCAACAAACAAGAAAAAGGAATCAAAATGTAGTAGAATGTACGCTAAGAAACAGGCATTTTGTGAAGTCAAAGGCTTTCATGGCCAGCATCCATAGATTTCCCTTGGCTTTTTTCCGGGCTGTGAGGCCATGTTCTGGAATAGTTTCTTTCTGACGTTTCACCTGCATCTGTGGCTGGCATCTTCAGAGAGATGCCAGACACATCTCTCCTTCCCCCAAAAAAGTTCTACCGAGAGACTTGGCTTTCCCTAACCTTGTAAACCCAGGAGCTGAAGGCCTTGCATGTGAAGTCTACTAAAATAACATACAACATAAAGCATAAGCAAGATATTTGCTTCTATAAAGATCGTTTCTATCACAGGCTGAAAATTATTTTTCAAGACTGATAAGAAGGTACAACATTCAAAAACAATGCAACACTTCAGTATCTTAGCTGGCTATCTTGCCTCAATTTATTCTCTCATTAATTAGGAGAGAGAATATATATAGCAGTGCAGGAGGGTAGATAGATGGGTGGATAGATAGATACGGTAGATAGATAGAAGACTATTCTGGAAACAGAAAAGCAACAAGGTATGTATCATTAACTAGCATTTTTTAATCCTTTAGATAACTGCCAACTATGGTATTCCCAACCATGACATCCCCATTATATAAACTTGAAAGTTATTGTAGTTTTTCATTTGAATAACACAAACACTATTTAAAAAATCCTCCTACTGCTAAAATCTGTTTTACACCTACACTATTTCTCTAATAATTTAGGATAAGCATTGCTAAGGTATACAGTATATTCATCATTCCCAAGCTGATTTCTCCATTTAAGCACAGCCACAAGTTTAAGTAGATACAAGAAGACATCCTCTAAACTGGGTGTATTAACATCAAATGTCTTAGATATATCGGATGGTAAATTACCTTTGATAAATCCCCAGCCTCCAGGTAGAAGCAGATAACAAATACGTTCCATGTAACCCAGAGGACTAACCAGACAGCATACTGCAGAAAAGGAAAAGGGAATAATACGTTATTAATTCTGACATCAACTGTGTTTAAATAAAGCTCACACTACAAATCTGAAGTGGGCACACACCAGCCATTGTCAATACACTGAGACTGTTTCCAGAAGAAATGGGACAAAAATCTTCAGGTTTCACTAAGAATACTAGTCTTCACCACTGATTTTAGATTTGTTTTGTTTTGCTTTGCAAGGGTATTATCATAGGAAAGGCAATATCAGGCAAAGTACTGTGTATGGTAGAGATGGGAGAAAAAATGGTTTGGGTCATGTCTTAATGTGACTCAGTTAATTTCCACTTTCCAAACCACAGACCAAAATGCAATATTTGGTATTCACGCTTTTATAAAATTTGTGTTGCAATTCTCCAAGAAAAAAGCATATATAAGGAAGCATACACAAAAATGTATAAATTAGTGAAAACGTGTTTTAAAGAAATACATTAAGAATAAAGGCTTGCAAAAATGTTTATGTTAAAAACTGATATATTTTTTAAAAACTGAAAACTAATGTGGAAAAAGGGCAAAATGACTCAAAAAAATAAATCAAAATTCACAAGAAAATTAAATCTACTATATGTCTCTTACAAGTGCCAAAACAAGGGGTCCTTTCACACAACACAGTTTTAGCACTATGTTTCCACTCTGACTGCCATAGGTTACACCCTATGGAATCCTGGGATTTGTAGTTTGGTGAGGCACTACTAGGAGCTCCCTGGCTGGGAATTCTAAATCTCTCTCTCAAAAAAAAGCAAATCCCAGGATTTCACAGGATGCAGGATTCAGGCTTGTTTACTCTGGCCAGAATACACTGCCTTTCCATTGGAGTATTCTGACCCTGGAGCTGGCCAGGATCCCCAATCCCCAGTTACCACAATGAAATGGGCAGAAGTCCGCACACACACGCTAGCTGGCACCAGCGGGCATTCCATTGCTTTTTTATTTAGTTAGTTATTTATACCCCGCTCTTCAGCCTTTGCTGTTGTGCATCACACTCCAGTTTTAAAGTGACACCAGAAGTGGTGGTGGAGGCATCTGATGATACAGCCCTGTGTGCAGGTACGGAGTCCTATATTCCTGTGCTGGAGCTGTGCAGGTTTTCCTGCATGACACAGGTTTTCTGAAGGTTTATTTTGAAATGTTTTAAAGGGATTTACCCCAGGTTCCCCCTGGCTTCACCTCAGGGCAAGAGCCCTGCATCATTTGGACTGCAGGGCTCCAACATGGGGGGAATACAGGATAAACTGCCCGTCTAGACAAGGCCATAAAGTTATAAGAGGGAATAATGCATTTCCAGCCATGCACAGTGAACAAAGGGGAAAGGCAGGACTTCCTTCCTTATTTTAGAAATGTTATACAAATATATAATTAATATATACATTGCACATATACATATACATATACATTTACATATATATATATATATAATTTATAGTAATTACACTAAATTTAATACAGCTCCCTGTGCTCCCTGTAAGCCTTCCTGTCAATTCTTTCACACTTGAGGTCCAGTCTCCTATGTTCCTTTCCATTGACTTGACTCCCTGTCAAAGCACAATGTAAAAAATAAAATAAAATCCAAATCATTCTCTGAGTTTTCTACAAGAATAAATGAAGAGAATTAACTTTATGCTAATATGCCTTATTTTCATAATAATTAAATTGATTGCATGGCCTCATTATATGACAACTGTAGAAAATTGTTTTCTAAGCTACTACAAACACAGCAGTAAGGCTATTTCTTCTTTTTTAAAAGTCATTTTGTAAATGTTCTGTTTTGTTACCCAAGTTAAACATTGACACTGTGTTTTAGTTATTCAATGCTGTTATATTCTATTTTGTTAATTTTCTACACTGCTGTCATGAAACCATTCTAAGTTGTCAACTCAGACTTCTAGGTTTGTTACACAGTTTTTTGTTTCTCTTCATTTTTGACCATCTACCACAAATAATATCATACTTTGCCATAATAATAAATTATGCTCACATCCATTTGGTATACAGTACAACCCACAGGGAAGCTTCACAAAACAAGGGGGGTACTGCATTTTAGAATGGGTGTTTTGTGCTACAATAAAATGAAAAGATACATTTTAAAAGCATCTTTAAAAGTGATATACCACTTTATGTAAAATAAAATCTCACTTTTCTTTAAGTAAAGGGTACATTGTTTCCAATATTAAACTTATTCACACATTATGCATTTATGCATTTCCATACACTACTCAGCCCCCCCCCCGGGGGGGTGGTATGATTCTAAAAATGGAAGGATCTGAAGTAATCAGAGGCTGAACAAAGATTGATCAGACATAACAACAGACTATGGGGACACAAAGAAGCTGCAACAAACCTCAGACTCATACACTTACCAGACCCTTGCACTCCCACAACAATTAGCCAAGACTGGTTTTGCCTTCTTCCCAATTGGCAGGAAGGTGACACAGGGGAACTGTTGCTTTGTGTATGTCCCTGTGCAATCTCCCTTTCTAAAAGCATCCTTTGATCATTATTCAGCCTCTTTTGATGGTGAGCTGATACCCACTCTCCCTCTTTCCCTGAGGCATGGGTTTTGGCTAGTAACCTTTAGGGAATTTTTTTAGGGAATTTTTTTATTGGAGTAAAGGGGCTGAGTAGGGTTTTTGTTTTTTGTTTTGCCCTGGACACAAGTTTTTCACTTACTCCATGCTATATGTGATTCATAGCCTCTATCATTTGAATTTAGTGTTTGCTGTTTTGTCATAACTGGTGAGGTGTGGGCACTTGGTTGGCTAATTTGTATCTAGGAGGTTCTCCTTCAGGCACTGAAAGGTGAAGGAGCCTTGCCTACAAATGCTCTCTGGGCCATACAGTTCAAGGGGTAAAAGGAGGTGGTTCCTTAATCCAGACCCAAACCCCACTTCAAGCACGCCAACCAGTGTCATTTGGGGGAGATTGCCTAGGTCCCTAATTTCCCTTCACAGGAATTAGGCAACAGGGAATGATGGAGTAATTTCCCACAGTACAGTATCAGGGAATTTCTGCCTTAGGGAGGCTTGGCTTAACTGGCCTTCCTTTCAAGAATGCCCCCTTAGCCCATTTTCTGCTGCATTGCAGATTCCCCTTTGTTAATAAAGTTGTGCCCATTTTTACTGCAATATTGTTGACCTGCATTGTCACTCCTATTGGGAGGGCAACTCCTTCTCTAGTAATGGTGCCAGGTCAGGAGCACTCCAAGCCCTGAGACTGTGGAGATTGTCCCTTATTTTTTTTACCTTAAACCTTTCCCAATCTCTACTTTGGATGCACAAACAATGCCCCTAGATGTTGTTTACCACATGGGATGGGATTATGGAACTTGTAATGCAAGAAATTGATTTTTTGAAGCTTTGTGTAGCTAAATATATTACAGGTGTGGTATAGCTACAGCTCCTCCAAAGCTGTATCTGGATCCCATGTTAATGTTGGATTAACAGAAGCACATGAGATGGATGGAACATATGGGAAATCCTTAGGTAAACTCCAGTGGCTTCTGGATTCTATCATTTAATCATTACTAGTGTGATAGTATCATGATAGAAGCAGAAACTAACCATTCAAATACAGAAATGTACATATACAGAACTCCCCAACAGAGGTTCACAGTAGATAAATTCCACACATACTTCTACCCAACCATTCTCTGAAGATGCCAGCCACAGATGCAGGCAAAATGTCAGAAACTCTTCCAGAACACGGCCTCACAGCCCAGAAAAAAACCAAAGAAAATCTATGGATGCCAGCCATGAAAGCCTTCGACTTCACAGCAATTATACCATGCCTTCATAGGACTTTTTCAGACGGTGATTTGTAACGCAAGCAGGCTCGTCCCTGTTGCGAAGCTGCTGCGTGGCGGGGGAGGGCGTTTTGGATGATGCTGTCCCCCTGCTGATACTGTTCCGGAAGAGCTGGGAGGCTGCAGCACCATATTTGGCCATTTCCTAATCACGGAAGTTGACTGTGATTAGAAAATGGCCAAATATGACACTGCAGCCTCCCAGCTCTTCCGGAACAGTATCGGCAGGGGGAGAGCGTCATCTGAAACGCCCCACCCCTGCCGCACAGCAGCCTCGCAACAGGGACGAGCCTGCTTGCGTTACAAATCACCATCTGAAAAAGTCCATAATCAGCCATTAAGCACTTGGAATTTTTTTGTTAAGACTAAAAAGAGACAGGACAGTTGAGATTTTTTTTAAAAAAATCTCATAATTTTAATTGATCCAGTAATTGTAGACATTGGAAACAACTTAACTCATACAAAGAAAAGATCTATCTATCAAGTGAATCCAAATCAAGTACAGAGCATTCTTAATTGTGTGGGCCCTGTTTGCTAATTCATCCTCCCTTCTAGTGGTGTAAGTGGTTCAAACTTTAAATTAACTGTGTGATAAATGCAAGTATATCATCACATATAAAATGCAGCATAGAAACTGACTTTGCTGGTATAAAAACTGCTGTAAAAAGGGTTGAGGTGTGTTACTAAGACCATCACACAATTACAGAAATTATAGGTGATTAGTCATTAAAAAATACTTATGCTTTTATCCTGCCTCCCCTGCAATGAATTCATGGTGTCTGTGTAGCTGTCCTCTTGTTTATTGTATTTTTAAAGCAACCCTGTAAGGGACATCAGGTTGAGGGGAGAATAACTGACTTAAAGCCATTGAGTGACTTTAGCGAAACAGGGTCTTGAACATGAATCTCCAAAATCCCAGTTCAACATTCCAACCACAATTAAAAACTCTTCCATTCTATAAATGAAGTGTAGATGTTCTGCATATGAAATTTAATTCATTTGTGAAAGACGTTCAGGACTCTGCCAAAGGAAAACAAATGCCTCCCTACACCTTCACATCTACTGGAGATAGCAACAGGACCAAGCAGAGCATAATACAGAAGAGAAGAAGCTAAGAACAAAGGTTATAGACCCAATCTAGACATACAAACTATATAAACACACATAGTCCTACTTTGCAAAGAGATCACTTTTTAATCCTTCCTGCCTCCTCTTTCAACACCTTCTGACTTGTTTGATTTGGCTGCAAATTCTGCAGCCAGAGCAAACCAATCAAACATGATGGTTTGAATACACCTGGAGGATGGGGAGGAGCCTGGCTTCCTGGTGGGAAGTAGAGGGGAAGAACAGAGACTAACAATTTACCATACAGACTTTGCAATACCTGACTTGCTGTCTGCAACATGTCCAATTAAGTTTTAAAAAAAAAGCTTAGGGAGGATACAGCTGTCTCAGTTGAAGTTGCCTGACCTTGCCAATGGCCCAGTGGCAGAGTCTGATTCCCAGACACTTTAGGAGGTGCCCAGAGATCTGGCACCCCTATTCTCAAGTGTAATTCTCATTTCCTTGCTCCTTCTCCTTCCTCTTCCTCCTCCTTCCTCTTTCCCCTCCATCAAGATTCCTCCTCGGAGCCTTCCTGTGCTGTGCCCCAGTGCGGGGCTGGGAAGAAGGCTTGATGGAAGAGGAAGAGGAGGGAGAAGCAGCGAGGAGGATGATAGTGGTGGCAGTGGGGCTGGAAAGGGGGCTGCATGGAGAGGACCGAGGAGGACAGCAGTAGCAGTGGTGGGGCTGGGAAGGGGGCCATATGGAGATGGAGGATGGAGGAGGAGGAGGACAGCTTGCAGCAGCACGGACCACATACCTTTTAAAAAATGGCAGCGACCGTTGATTCCTTTCTTTCCAAGCCCTGCCCCCTCTACCTGGACAGCCAATCAAGTTGCACTCCTGTTCGTATCTGTGCGCACAGGAGTGTTTAGATGACCAATCATTCAAAAGCTGTCCGGATTAAACCCTGAGATCTGGATGAAGAGCCAGATCTGCCAGACACAGACTAAAAGGTGAGTTTTACAGCCCTCCCCCCTCTGAATGACACATATTTATTTGAATGGCAGTCTGTATAGATTGGTGGTTTTTCAAATAAATACGTGTCATTTTTCATCGCATAGACAACCCCTTAGAGGGTTACTTCCCCAATGTACATATTCTCTTTTCCTGTAAGATAGGTCAAGACTGGTGTTATGTACCTTCAAGTTGATTCTGACTTATGCCTTCTTCTAAGGTTAAGAGAGTCTGGCTTGCTTAAGATCACCCTATGGTTTTCAATGGCTGAGCAGGGATTTGAACCGTGGTCTACCAAAGTCCTAGTGCAACACTAAAAAATATACACCAGACTGGCACACACAGGCCAAGACTACTGGCATCATATGACTGATATAAAGTTTAGATACCTGAGACCACTAAATGAATTCATCATGAAGCAATATTTGAACAAAAACATTCCTGGTTCAGAACCATCCACATGTTTAACCAACTACTCTACAGCAGCTTCAGTTTGCTGCTTTGTATCTTGTGACTACTAGAGATATTTGTCTTAAAACAAAGTCTCTTTAAAAATTATCAGATACTGTAAATGTTTCAAATTTCAGATATTTCCAGTCTCTGAATTACAGCCATTTAAATGTCATTTCAGCTTCGTGCTTAAACTAATCATTCTGGAAACTTGGCACTGAAGGTCTGAGAGAAGACAATGAACAAATCCCACTGGCATTTCCTATTTCTAATTAGAGCTACATTTTATGAAAGAATTTAAAAGTGTTAGCTTCTCCCATCTTTTTTCTAGGAATACTAGATAGCTACACTATCTTACAGTGACCATCACACAAATTACAAGAGCCACAAATCAATAAGGTCTTTATGACAATGAAGAATTGCGGTTGCCAGTCCTAGCCCCCAAGAGGCATCATATACTTTTCAGAAAAACACCAAAGAGGTGCATTCAAAAGGTGCAGAGATGCTGTAAAGGAAGACACACAACCTACTCTTCTGCTAAATCAACTTTTCTCAACCTTTTTACCCTGGAGGAACCCTTCAAGTGATTTTTCAGGTCTCAGGAAACCCAGTACTGGCTGACTTGGCCTGCACAAAGGTGCAGGAAGAAGCAGGAGAAAAGTCTTCCCTCCCCCTCCAGTGCCTCTGAGGGAAGGTTTAATGGAGGGTATAATTTTATTATTGTTGTTGTTGTTGTTGATGATCTAAATCTTGAGTTAAGTCTTGGGGGTCCATGGCAACAAAATATATTTAAAGGAGGTCCGTAGTAAAGAAAAGGTCAAGAACCATTGGTCTATTTTACACAAAATTAAAAGTAAAAGAGCACCATCTTCTTTTGCACTTGGCTGCACTACCAGACTACATACCTAAGTGCAGTCACCTGGGAGGAAGCCTTGTGACCCTTCAGATTTACCTCTGAGTAGACCTGTATATTGTTTTTGTTTGTCCCCCCTCCTCCGGGTTCCTCTGCCCAGAACACCGAATCCCCCCAGCTGCAGGCTCGAAGTGCCCTGAACCCTTCCCAGCTGCAAAGCACAACCTCAGCAGCTCCCTAACTTTTGTAACAACACAATACCCAACCCTGCAGTTTGCAATGTTACACAACAGCCCACTGGCTCTCCGGGCTGGGGCATGATTGATTTTCTGCAGCCTTGCCTCCCTCCCTGCTCCTTGATCGTTCGTTTGTTCGTTCTTGGACTTTGAACTCTGATTCCTTGCCTTGTAACACCATGCCACTTGTGTTCAGACCTTTCCTTGTCTATTGGATCTGCATCTGGCCTCTGGATATCTGGTATGTGCTTTGATCTTGGACTGTTTTGGGGCTTTGGCTTGCTTGACTTATGATTTCTGTTTTCCTGACCCAGCACTCTTTTCCTGGACCTTGTCTTGTCTCTGGCCCTTTGCACTCCTTACTATGTGCTCTGACCCCGGACTGCTTTTGGCTTTGGCTTATCTTTGACCCTGCCTGGACTTTGGACTCTGTCTCTTGTGTTTCTGACCTGAACCTGGTATCTCTGCTCCTAGACCTTCCTGCCTGCACCCTGGATCCTGACACAAATAAACACTTAAACAAACATAAAAGCCTATGAAGCAAAGGCTTCATTAAAGCAGCATTCTCTTGGGAAAGGAGAGAGGGGAAAGAGGAGCACCCATTCATGCTATAATTGTGCTATTACAGCAGAACATGATTTTGCATGCTTGTCAATATTGTGAAAAGAGTTATATTGAAGGCTAGCTGTGGGTTTTGCCCATCAGTGAAAAGTTATGCATAATTAATGAGTGGAGCACACATGGACCATGGGAGGATGACAATGTTGGGTGATAACAGGAACCCATCACTGCTACTATCCTGTCATAATAGTGTGATTTCTGTCTCATGTGATAAAGTTGCAAGTTACTTCTTATTTGATAAAAAGACCACTCCTAGGTCTAAAATGTGTGAGGAAGGAATTGCCTCCCATATGCTCTACAGTGCATTGGGGAGAAATCTGGATATATATAATTTTTTTAAATGGAGGAGTCACTGGTGAGGGGGTTGCATCCAGATCTTAGGCTACTTTCCCCATTTCTGATTTAATGTGCACATGTATAAACACTTGCAATATAAAAAAAGCAATAATGGGGGAATATTTAATCTTTGTCATAGTAAATAAAGATAACTGGAGTGAAAGACCTTCATCATGTTCCATGTCAGAGGTGGGGAATCAGAGCTTGGAAACAATTCAGGATGGTAGTAATGTATCATATATTAATTCCTTGGTTTTTTTTAAAAAATAATGCTGAGAAAGTACTTTACATTTTGCTTTTTGACTTCATGAAAGGTTGTACTCATTACAGTGGGAAGTCAAAGGCTTTCATGGCTGGCATCCACATATTTTCCTTGGTTTTTTTTTTTCCAGGCTGTGAGGCTGTGTTCTTGAAGAGTTTATTTCTGACGTTTTGCCTGCATCTGTGGCTGACATCTTCAGAGAATGGTTGGGTAGGAGTGTGTGTGTGGGGGTTATATACTGTTAACCCCTGTGGGAGAGGATATGTAAATTTGTTTATTTGAATAGTTTGTTTCTGGGTTGAGATACGCAAAGAGGATTAGAGTTTGTTTGCCTAATGGTTGGCTAATGGTCCATTGTCTGCTGGAAATCCCTCTATCCCTGGGTGGAGTTCACTTGCAAGTACTGAAATCCACAAACACCTGGACAACTTCAACAGGAAAGAAGAAACCCTAAAAGTAAACAAAATCTGGTTGCCAGTCCTGAGAAACACTAAAATCAAAACTCAGCACTTGCAAATGAACTCCACCTAGGGACAGGGGGATTTCCACCAGACAATGGGTCATTAGCCAACCATTAGCCAGACACTAATCCACCTTGCATATCTCCACGCAGAAACTAGCCATTCAAATACACAAATTTACATATCCTCTCCAACAGGGGTTCACAGTATATAGCCCCCCCCACTCTCCTACACAACCATTCTCTGAAGATGCCAGCCACAGATGCAGGCAAAACATCAGAAATAAACTCTTCCAGAAAACAGCCTCACGGCCCAGAAAAAAACCAAGGAAATCATTACAGTGGCATAATGAATACTAGATTTTGACTTCTTATTCTTCTGCCCTTATCTCCAATCAGTGATTGGAGTTTGAGAGCTATCTAAAGGTTTTGCTAGGAAGGTTTTGCTATGAAATAAACTCAGGTTTTCAATTCTGGGAGCTTTTGCATGGAACAGGAGCTCTGGATAATACACTGCCTATTTTAAAAAGTAGGTTTGATGTAATGATTAATGAAACAAATTAAACATTTTCATTACTATCATCAAGAATTAGCAAATTAATTTTTGGATTTTACAAATGATTAATGAACCAATTTTTTTTTTTACCTAACATTCCAAAATCTGTTCCAGCTATTAACTGCAACTTCTATCATGCCTCACCATGGCTATACAGGCTGGGTCTGATGGGAACTGTAATCCAGTGACATCTAGAAGGCCACAGCTAAGCTCTGGAAACCTTAGTCACCTAGTGTGGCTCTCATTCATGGGCTAGTTATTAGGAATCAGCAATCCTTTGTTGCTGACTGTGGCATAAAAGCTGTCACAAGATAACTACAATTATGTGAACAATGTCAGTAAAAATAGTCTTTATTTTGATAATGTTCAGGCTAAGAGCATTACACTTAAATGAAAACTGGTCTCATTATACAGAAGTGCTTCAGGTGCCTGAAAATATGGTTTTCTTAAACAGAAACAATTATAAAAATTCCTACTTCCTTAAATCAGAACGTACAAAACAGTTGCTTTTGCAGTGCAGGTTCAGCATCCCTAATCTGAAATCCAAAAACTTCCCAAACCCAACTTTTTTTTGCCACCAATCTCCTCTCCTGCCCCTGTCCTGACACAATAACAAAACTTTTCAGACCTACCTTTAGTAGCGTTGACAGGATAGCCCAGGAGTGAATGGAGCTCTAATGGAGCTCTGTTCACTTCCTGCAGTGAAATCCCACAGATTCTTGCAAGAAGACACGAGCATGGGAAATTCAAAAATAAAAATACACAAGAAAAAGTGACAGCAAGCACAAAAACACACTTTAAAACTTCCATGTAAACCAGGGAAGGTTTTAAAAAGTGTGTCACTTGCCTTGATATCCCAATCTCACCAGGAAGTGTTCTGACAGGGACCTTCCATTGATGCTGGGATTCACCAGTGAAACAGGAGACTACTATCAAATCCGTGACAGAAACATATTATTATTATTGTTGTTTCTCCCATCAATAAAAAGCAGCACTGGTGGAACAGCAGCAGAAAGGGTGCATTATGAGGGGGGAACAACATAATCTGGAAAGGAAGTCCTTTATTGATCTCCTGGTGTTCGTGTAACGTCACTTTTAATACGTCTGACAATCTCCTTAGATCCTTTGCCTCTCCCTAGATTTGCATCTCATTCATTCACTACTTGTGTTGTGTACAAGACCCAAGGTGAAGAGAGAGAGAGAGGATCTGAGAGACGAATGAGCAGGAGTGCCACTACAGCCACCTGGAAAGTGGAATCTGGCAGCAAAAAGTTTTGGTTTCCCACCATTTCACAGAACCTCAGTCTTCCTCCAGCCTTGTGTCTCATACCCAGCACAAGTAGCAAAGGAATGAGACATGAGACTGGAGAGAGATGTGAGGCCGGAGAGACACACAAGGATCTGTGAAATAGCAGGAGGCATATATGTGTATGTATAGTATATGCAATACAGACATTCCAAAATGACATGATCCCCCCGTGCACTTTGGTCCTCTGGGAGGAACCTGCTGCAGCTTATGAATGCAGTTTATGAATACCCTAAATAGCTTGGGTCCAACTTATCTCCGGAACCGCCTCCTCCCATACAATCCTCCTCGTGCACTCCGGTCCTCTGGGAGGAATTTGCTTCAGCCACAAAAATCTAGGCTGTCTGCAACCTCCCAGAGGGCCTTTTCGGTAATCGCCCCCAAATTGTGGAATGACCTGCCAAACGAGATCCGTCAGATAACAAGCCTGAGTAGCTTTAAAAAAGCACTAAAGACGGATCTCTTTCGGCAGGCCTTTCCTAAGTAGATCCCAGCCTCAGGGGATCCTGGCTTCTTTTAGTCCACTGGCCATTTATGTATTTTATTGTATTTATTGTTTTTAATTGTGATTTTAGATCAGTTGGTTTTAATTTATAATTGTTTAATATTTTTTTATGGGGGAGGGTGGGGGTGGGGGGTGTTTGGGGATTTTATCTGTATTGTATTTTAATTTTTGTAAGCCGGCTCGATTGTTTTAACAGAGGGGTGGGGTATAAATAAATTTTATTATTATTATTATTTATTATGAAAACTAGGCTGTCGCAGACCTCGCAGAGGACCTTCTCTTCTACAGCTTCCAGACTTTGGAATGGCCTGCTGGACGAGATCCATCTTATCACTACTCTTGATAGCTTCAAGAAAGCGCTAAAGACGGACTTCTTCTGGCTTCCCGGCTCAAGTGGAGTTGATTGCTTACCCGCCCCCCTGCCGCTATTGCCATTTTTATTTATTTATTTATTTTGTATATTGTATTGTATTTTAGCTTTGTTTAAATCCTCTAATAGTTTAATTTAGTTTTAAGGGGTGGGAGGGTTAGGATTGGGAAAGATTGTTTTAACTTGCTGCTGTTTTAATCCTGTTGTACGCCACCCCGGTTGCCGAGCAGAGGGGCAGGTTAAAAATATAAATTTATTATTATTATTTATAAAGTACAAAAGAAATCTGAAATACTTCTGGTCCCAAGCCTTTTGGATAAGGGATACTCAAACTGTACCATATCGCTGGGCTTCAAGTGATTGCCATAATCCAATAAAACTTATACATTCAATAAATTCTTATAATCCAACAAATACTTATAAGTAGAATACTCAAATATTAAAGAGTGTATGGAAGAAAAAGATATAAGTGCTGTTGTGCCAGTTGAGAACACAGCAACAGCAATAGAGGCAAGTAGCAATTTGCATTGCTCAAATTTGCCATATTACAAATTTAGAACAAACCTGGGGTCTCTCACTTTAGCCAGCACAAGAAGTGTGTGAAGGAGTCCAGGAAGGAGGCAGGACAGCAGCTGATCAAGTGGCAAAAGCAGGGGTGGGGGCAGAGGCCAGAGTGGGGAAGATAAAAGTAGAAGGATGAGGCAAGAAAGGGAGGAAGGTGAAAGGCAGAACCAGTGGCAAGGGACAGAAAGAGGGACATGGGGGCGGCAGAGGAGCAGGAGCTTCTAGGAGACAGAAGTAGGAGCAAGAGCTAAAGAGGAGACAGAAGGGAGCAGAAGCAGGAAACAGATGCTGAGGCATGAAGCAGGAGGCAAAGAGCTGCCAGGAGATGGAGGTAGGAGCCCCCAGTGGAGGAGGGGGAGCACCAGCCTTTTTATCACTGATGGTGGGTTGAGTAAAATCACTAACTTTATGGCTACTTCAGAACCATTGGAACGCATGGTTCCAATGATTCTCTGTGGAACTGGTCCCTCCCCTCATTTATGTCAGCATTAATTTACATTAGGAGTCCAAGAATGCAACCCCAGTGTACATCGAGATCCACCTCCATTATCAAATTCAAATACATGCAAATGGAAAATTGCTTAGAAAATCCAACACAGTTGTAAAGGAATTCTAAAAAGAAAATACTCAAACATGAGAGGACTGGTTAAATGGACACTGGGAAGTTTTACTACTTAATTAAGCAGAAGGTACTGAGCCATGGGGAAAATCAGAAAGAGAGGTACAGCAGGTGTCCTTCTGCATGATACAGGGAAGCTTCTAAGAAGGATTTTGACAAAGTGGTGGCAAAGTTCACATTAAGGACAGACTGTTATGTATGCATAATGTATTGTTAGATATATTTCTATACCATTACTCATGTACACAAATCCTTAAGTGGTTTACAGCAACACTATTGCAAAATAATAAAACAATCCCAAAGGGCTCATGGATAGAACAAAGTCATTTTTAAAGTCTTAAATAAATGCTGTAAGAACATCTACATTGAACGCTGACATATTACAGAAGGGAGATCATTCAATAAGTTGGATGCAACACTGAGGAGGTCCGTCATCATTTTGATGCAAAATGGAAATTCATAGGCCACAGTATGGATCACAGGGTGTCCCCAAAAATAGTACCACCTTCAGGTGGTTGTGCTGGTATAGGGGATACATTCCATGAGGTAACCTGGAGCTGTATTTAGCTATCTGTACCAATACCAATGCTTTAAACTTAGCTTTCAAAGGCATAGCCATGGAATCTGGAATATCAGTAAGCAAGGGGATTTTGTACTACCTTTGAGACTGAGGGAAAAACATTGTAGCATAAGACAGCCAGTGTGGTGCAGTGGTTTGAGCATTGGACTATGATCTTGGCAACCAGGGTTTGAATCCCTGCTCAGGCATGGAAAGTCACAGGGTGAACTTGGGCAAGTCCACTCTTTCAGCCTCAGAGGAAGGCAAAGGCAAAACCCCTCTGAACAAATCTTGCCATGAAAACTCTATGGTAGGTTTGCCTTAGGGTCATTAAAAGTCAGAAATGACTTGAAGGCACACAACATCAACAGCATAACAACTTTGCTGCCATACCCTCATTCCCCACCCATTTAGTAGGGACCATTAGGTTATTATAGTCTCAAATGAAATGCATGAATACAAATGGAAGGGATAGGACAAAAAATGATGCCAGCGTAAATAAACTGTGGAGTCAGAGAGGCAGAGGCTACAAAAATACAAAGACATACCTTAATAAAAAAGCAGTGAGCGGAAAAGAGCACAAACTATACATTAATTCAATTCTATTTTCCACTTTTCTCCCAAAGTGGAACCCAAGGTGGCTTACAGAACAATTAAAATCACAATTAAAAGCAATTAAAACATACAAGGTAAAAAAACAGATAAAAACAACAGAAACATAAAAGCACACTGAAGGGAAGCAGTCTGGAAACAGCAGCAGGCAGCAGTCCCTCAGGAGAGGTAATTCAAAGAGTAGTGGGAGTCTAAAAAGTAGTTTGAAGAACTAAATATATAAATGTGAGAAGTTAAAAAAACATTAAATGCAGGAGTTAAGCTGGCAACTGAAGGGAGATGGAGCAAGAATGCTGGACTGAATGACAAAAGCAAGGAAATTCATATGTTATCTAAGATGTGAAAGACACTATATAAGCTAATTATTAAGAACTACTGTGATTTAACTTGGTTTATGAATATCACAATCGTACTGGAATGTGTGCCTGGCATATAGGTATCTCAAATGGGAGGGGGTTATACATATACATATGTATATTTATATATCTGTAACTTGTTATTAATTGTAACCCTCCAAAAATGCTTTATTAAATTCTTAATTCACTGGTTCTTCTCAATTTCAAAATAATTTTTCATGTTTTTTCTAGAAGCTTGCAAGCTTTTTCTTACATCCTTTGCTGTGAACCAGTGAGGAATGTAGAATATTTGTTATAACATTCCAGTGGTAGTAAAAAGACTAAAGCAATGAAACCCAGCTGGGACAGGTGATTCCCCCATGTTTTGTGCTTTTGAAGTGCTTATACAGGATCCCAGTTCATTGTGCAAAATTGTAGGAAATGTGTTTTTGTTTTGGGGTTGTTGTTGTTGTTTTGGCTCACAGGAAGCTCAAACACTGATGCAACCTTGTAATTCTGAAAGGTGATCATAAGGAAAGATCTTGAGTCAGCTGTTTCTGTACCATTTGCCATAGGATGGTCATGCTCCAATTGTACTGTGATGTCCCATGTTATGTCAATCTTCTGTCATGTCAAAGATGCACCACTACTGCAATTTAAGCCAAGTTCAAAGAATTCATTCTTATCATTCTTAAACTAAGCCAAAACATCAGAAGATTCAGACTTTCCTGTAACTCCTGGGATCTGGTTGTGGAGACTTATTTTGCTGCTGCTGCTGCTTCCTCTTTTTCTCCTTCCTCCCCAGTCCTCTAGGATTGTAATGATTTTTTAAAAAAACACCCTAGAAGACATGATATAAGAGGACGGCAAACTGTTTGAAAATAGCCAGCTTGAAATGAAGCCTGCATTTCATCCCCCCACCAACAGGGAAAATCTACCTGACATTCTGCAAAAAGCAAGGCCCATCATTAAAAGGGTTCTTCTGCCTTGAAAACTATTATAAAGCTTACAGTCTACAAAGCTAGCCAGAAAAATATTATCCACTGTGCTATGAAGATGAGACAGCCAGACCCAATGAGCTTCTGTATACAAGGGATCTGGCGTATCAACATTGCTCAGCAGGAAGCTTAAAAAGATTTTAAGACTAGCTCAGTCAATTATTCAGTCAATTTACTATTGATTGAATAATATCCAGTCAATAGTAATTTTGGTTGCAGTTCATCCTGTGGAAGTGTCTCTCAGAGAATTCACTAGATGAGATTCCCAATGTTAATCCCTTTTTCTCTATTTTTAGTTTACTTCCCAGGTCCATCATAAAACATATCCTCCCCCTTCATGCTATTCTTTTAATTGTTTGAAAATTTAATCCAAAGCAAGGTTGGCATTCCTGTAACTACAGATGTAGGAGCCCAGACGCTGGCTGGGAAACCTGCCATCAACATTTACACTTGATGCACATACATTGTCTTTTGGCTCTGTTCACTCGTGTCCATCTGCTCTGATGGCCTGGTGCCCACTCATCAGTCAGCTGGAGTGCTCAACTGAGTTTTAGCGCCAAGGAATAGCCTTTGACCAGCAGCATGCATAACTTTGCCAGCTCTTTTGCAGGAAGTAACTTTCATCTGAGAGGCTTGAAACATGGGTGCACTACAGTTCTCTGCATTATCAACATCAAATGCATCCATTAGTTTATTTTAGGGGGGAAAAAAGGTTCTGTTGAGAGGAAGAAGACCATAATCTTAGTGATCCTAGCCATCTACTAGCAGGAGGCAGAACGAACTACAAATGGAACAGAACAAAGTGAAAACCAATAGAACTTAGGGCATTAGAAAAGAGGAGGAAGCAAAGTTTGACATGCATTGTAGTAGGACAATGGATGCAAATCCTATGCCTGAATACACCGGAACAACCTAAACAAGGGGAAACTGCACAAATAAAAAGTATAAGAGGGATCTGTGTCCATGTGGAGGGTGGAATGTAGCTGTGCCACTTGTTTTTTTTTTTTTTGGCAATTGGCTGAAAATTGATTCCTCCATCCCCCACATCCAAACAAGCTATATTTTTTTCCTGATCTTCTGGCAACCCTAACATATAGATAGAGGACCAAGATGATGATTTATAGGAGATAGAGATTGGATCTGCAACTGCATTAAGGAAAACCTTCCTTTAAAATCAGCTGAACTTGATGGTACCCTCAGCTGTCCTGTGGGCCATTGACAGGCTAAAAGATGAAACAGAGTATAAAAAATGACTATAGAAGATTTCATGGAAACCAAACAGAAGTACTTCTCTGATCTGGTACATACAAACACACAAACTGGGTGGGGAAGAATATCTTTCATTAAAGAGTCACCGCCAATATAATGGCACCTTCTATAGGTCATCTTGTTGTCTTGAGCTGTTAGCTTGTTTGTTTGTTATATCTTGTTGTTGTTGTTGTTGTTGAAACAGAAAATCAATAAATTTTCTAATAATAAAAAAGAGTCACCTCCTAACTAGAACTTGGATGATATCTACTAGAATCCCCCAGCCAGTGTGACCAGTGCTGAGAACAGTGTTTTCTATCCAGATATAGCAGATAGGGCTAATTTTCTTTTTGCCATTTGCCATAAAGCAACTTTGTGGGTCATCAATGCCCACTGGAAAAGAATTTGGAAAGGGTCACTATACAAAACTAAGCCTTTGCCACTGAAGGACAATCCATTTTAGTACATACATTAGTACTTAGCACATCATTCAATTAAGCAGCATGGAAAAGTAACTCCTCTCATTTGTTTTTGTTTTTTTGTGTTGTGTGTCTTCAAGTAGTTTTTGATTTATGGAAACCCTAAATTTAACCTGTCATGGGGGTTTCTTCACAAGGTTCATTCAGAAGGGGTTTTCCATTGCCTTCCTTTGAAGCTAAGTGACTGACTTGCCCAAGTTCACTCAATGGGTCCATGGCTGAATGGGGATCTGAACGCTGGTCTCTAGAGTCTCAGTCCAACACTCAAAACCATTACAGCACACTGGCTCTCTCATTGGTATTTTATTTATGGTCATTTAAAAAAAGATTTAAAAGATTTGAAAATTTGTTGATCCATGGGGAGAGGTGGGTAAGGAATAAAAACAACAATTGCTTTTTCCAAACAAACAGACAGTCATAGCAGTTGTACTTTGCAACTTCCATGTGCTCTAGAGATATCTGTATGCATTATTTGGATATGATAATATGAGAGATTCACTACAGCAAATGGCTATAGGGAGGACTAGAGACTTGGGTGGAAGAAATTACAGAAGCATCCTTTATTTTCTCTTGCTGTAAACTCCTTTCTGATTTTTTTTTAAAAAAACTTCTCATTTTCTTCCAGTAATGTCCTTTCAAAAGGAAAATCTATAACTTTATCTTTAAACTCCTGCCGTTTTGTGGCCAAATGCCCGAGCAGTTCTGATGGCTGTATTGATTCATTTGCAAGTGCGACAATCATCCAAAGGGGTAGACTCCCCACCCCCAGGTTCTTCAGCAATTTAGAAGCACAAATTAGTGGCTGGCTTGTCAGAATTCTTACTAGAATTCACATGGATTTCCCTTGAGACTGGATTGTTGCCTTGTTCTAACTTGAGTATTTGTCCTTATGTTTTGAGCTCTTTGTTGTTATTCATTTGCAGGATTGTTAATTGCAGCTGTTCTACTGGACACAGCAGCTTGATGCTTAAATGAGCAAAAGGTTTCAGAACATAATTTTTCTTCTTTGTCAAATAGAATGAAACAGTCCAAAGCTTTGACTCAGTTTAAGGACCCCCTCCCACTCCAGTGTTCGGACTTGGAGTCCACGTGGAAATTGGATTTTAGAGAGCTGCTGGAGGCAAATGTTTAGCTGGTGTTAATGGATGGTTTGAGTTTCTTTTGCATGAGGATGCAGACAAGGTGCTTGTAAGGCTGGAGATAACCTCTTAGTTTGTATAACTAAAATCCAATTTGCATAATTGGATATTAGTATATAGATGGCATTGTATGTCATCTCAACTGTCATGGATTACTAAAAATATATCTTCTTGCTTTTGAAGAGGATGTGAACAGAGAGGAACTTTGATTCATAAGTGGCTATTTTGCTCCCAAGTAAGAGATTTTTGGGAACGGGTATTGAATGTAATAGGTAAAAATCACATCCTAGCCTATTAACAATGATGGCAGACTATTATTACTTATTATTATTATCCATAATTTACAAGTAATAATGACCATCTGCATGATAAATGTGTTATTTCTATTTCACTATCAGTGACAATTGTTATAGCTAAGAGGTGGAAACATGCTGAGGAAGTGAATCTTCCTACATGGTGGAGGCAGTTGGATCTGGCATTAAAGGCAAAATTAACAACTAACTGTAAAGTTCTTAGAGAGGAAATTAGGCCAGACATGTTTATTGAGATATGGCAGGCATAATCAGATATCCTGAGACCACTTGAGTTTCAGCATAAATATTTGGCATAAGAATTGTTATGGGATCTTTGATACTTTACATTTTAGAAACAGAAGAGTCAGGAATATTCACTGGAAAAGAGGAAAAATATATTTATACTGTGCTCACAAACTGATCCTACCTTTCAGAAGGTTTTTAAACACATGCACACACACACATACACACACGTGTGTGTGCGTGCGATTTTTTGTTACATGTGGTATATTTATATTTATAATTTTGTGTTGGTATTAGAAACACACTAATTTGTGAGTGTGTGTATGTGTATGCTCAATAACCCCAAATATCCCCACAGTACTATAATATGTAAAGTGAGCTTATCAGAGTCCTCATAATCAGCAAGACTGTAATTTCTCTAAATAACTGATCAGAGCAGAAGAATAATGTTGAGGCTGGCAAAGTCTATGTGCTGTTTGCACTGATTAAAGAAAACCTGCAAAAAATAAGCTTGATGCAATTATAGAGTTGGATCAAGATTCTTTGCATATCAATTTGTCCTAATACATTCAGGCATAAATGCAATTGTTACTGCCAAACAGAGCAGGGCCACAGAATAAATTGGAACCTTGGTAAATTTATATTTAACTGGATGCACATTCCGTTAATTCAGAGAGTCTACACTAGTTGGGACTAATGGTGAACTAAGGCACCAGTCTTCAATAACATGATTGTACAACACTTCTGTTTAACGTTGAACCCCAAAACAATTTGTGGTTTTAACACATGTTTGTATATGCTCTGCTACATACCATGTTGCCATGCTGCAATTACAATAACATAGATTCCCTAGCATGTCAAATTTTGTCTATTTATTAAATCAACTGCTGTCACATAGAGGGAAATGTTTGAATGATTTATACTATATTGTAACCGTCACAATCCATTTTTCACTAATGATCAGCTATCCAGAAAGAAAACCTCATCTAAAATTGTTGCAGTGGAAATAAAATGGCAACAGTACGAAAGAGTCAAAGAATAAGAAAGTACATAAACACAACTGGCAATATAACAGTTGTGGTTGCAAAAAAGAAGACATTGTTATAAGCTAAATAACTTTCACATTTTGCTGACTTAGAATTTTTTAAGGCACTTAGACCAATGTAATGAGTACTATAGCAGAAACTAGTATGATTAGATTGGATGTGGCAGAGAGGCCAAAGATTGAAATATTTGGTCATGGAGAATTTGCATAAATGAACACTGGGAAGGTAGACTGAACTTGCCAAGGTTTTGATACATATGTTGGAGACCAAGAGAGGTTGGGACATGCTGTGCTAATGTTCAGGGATAAATCTGTGGTTCATTTTCTAATGCCCCCAAGCTGGCTTCTTTCATGAAAACTAATTTCACTTGAAGGAAACAGCAAATGTGTTTTATCACATCAGTTATGCTCTCACAATGTCACACAATCCTAGGAAGCCAGTAATTAGATGCTGGATAAACACACACAAGCTGTATTTTAGACGCCATTTATTCATACATGCAATGTCAAACTCATTTTACTATTGCCCTACTTTAAAACTGAGGTGAATTTTGCTATGTAAGAAAATCTTAAATATGCACTACTGTATTGTAACATGTAAATCTAGACCATGTTTGAAGTTTAGGATGAGGTATAAATTGAACAGCAATGTGTTCAGTTCACAGGTATTGTGTACATTTACAACTAGTACAGGTTGTATCTTTTTATTGTTGCCAGAGAAGACAGTGCCATTCATCCTTATGATTAACATATATTTGCATAATCAGTGTTCATGATTCCTACTATCTAGGTATTAGATTGGTGTTAGTCATTATATATATTTTTCATTAAAACTATAAACAAAAAAGCTTAATGCTGTGATTCTACTTTCAAATATTAAACTAAAAGGCCGCTGGAAGAGATAGAGAGACCATGTATTTGTTTACACTCTTCATTCACAGACACTTTGCCCATTAATGGTTGTCCATTGGCAGGGTTAGGGTCTCTGAATGAAGTACATGAAAGGTGCCCAGATGAGGTTTGCCGTTGCCTCCTTTGAAACTGAGAGAGTGTTACTGCTTCTGGTCATCCAGTGGTTTTCCATGGTGAAATCTGAATCCTGGTCTCCTGGAGTCCTAGTTCACACCCCACTACACCAGCACACAATCTGTCTCAGGAATAAAAATCACTCTCAAGGAAGCAAGCACAGGAGTATGTTCAGAGTATGTGAACCCACTTGACCAGAGTTCTTGAATGCAAGGTAAGAAGGTGAGATGAAAGGGAAACAATTATGTCCATTCTTGGTGAAGTCTTTGTTCTTTTATCTCCGTTAGCCACAGCAACATTTTTAGATAAAATATCACTGGCTTCCAAGTCAGTAGGTAGTGAGTGCACTCTGACTTTTAAATGAGCTATCCAAGGTGCTGAAACTATGTTGGGAATTGTGTTCAGCACCTTGGATAGCTCTTTTAAAATTTAAACTAGAACATGGAGCTGATTTCCTCCACCACTGTTATGGAAGTCACAAGCCTCTTCAAATAGAATTGCAGAAAGGAGATAATAATTTGTAGATGACAGCAAACCTGCTTTGGGGTCTCACTTCAGGAGAATGGTGGCATATAAATTGCATAAATAAATAAAAATAAATAAGCAAACCTGGTCACATTTGGTGAGGGGGTTCTGGGAGCTGTAGTCCAAAAAATAACTTTTCTAAGTTCTACTTAGAACTTAGGCATAGCCTCTGGATAGTTGGCTACTTTTGTGCCTAAACTAGAATGCGGGTAATACTGAATAAAGAGGCACTGAAAAGTAAAATTGCTGTGGCAATATTCAGGAGCCTTCTTTGGATCATATAAACCTTAAGGATTTGCCTTGTTATTGGCTCATTCTTTGCAAACTTTCTTGGTGTTTTTTTTAAATCACCCTCATTATTATTACCATTATTAATTGTGAGCTTTCTAAGAAAACTTGGTAATAATGAATAAGCAGAAATTAAACCAACCAAGTGGTTAATAGAGTTTTCCAAGACAACTAAGAAAGAATAATTGACGTCCGAGTGACATAGCAGCTCCCACATTCCTGTGCTTGCCTGCCCCCCAAAACGACGCCACAACCGTATACATGCACAAGTTGGATTTAATACAGTAAGTAAGGGTGAAATATTGGCAGAAAGGCCACAACTTTCTATTTGGTGATAATTGCTGTGGTTGGTCTGGGCATGGGTTACCACTGAGCAAGGTAAGCAGCCCCTTGCTCCGTCACCAACGTATCTGTCATCCAGCCAACTGGCAGATCCCATGGCTATGTCACGTGACCCCAGCATGTGACTGAGCATGTGACTAGTCGCCTGACCAAATCACGTGATCGGTCACATGGCCATACCTGTGATTGACCACATGACCAAATCATGTTACCGGCTCACATGACCTGTTTCTCTCCAGGGACGGAGTCTCCAAGGGGAAGCTTAAACCTGGTCCAGGAAAGCCTGCGCAGGACCAGTCAGAGACCCCTAACCCCAAAGTGAGACAAGAACCCATGCCCACCGCCTCAGTAGAAAGTTGTGACAAAGAGAACAAGATACAACAATTATAAAATAGCATGATCGAACTAATACAAAGACCGTCTAACTGAGGGGGGTGGGTGGGTCTTCAGCTTGCAAGAGCCAACTGGCTGGGTCCAGGAGCAAGCCAGGAATTTCTTCCTGGCTGCCTGACCATGCTAGAGACTAGCCCTGTCCCACAGCCAATGGGAGGCCGCACCAGAGCTGCCACCCTGATTGGCTGGGGCTGTCCCAAGCCGGCCAATCAGGGGAAAGCAACCCTTCTCTGATTGGCCGGCCCTAGATCATCTCCCCAGCCTGCTGAAGCAAGCTGGGAAGAGGACGCTGACCGGCATGGTGGCGCCCATGCTGGCCATGCGGCAGGCTGGGAGCCGGAGAGCGTTACCGGCCGCAAACTGCAGCTGCCGGTAAACCCAGGCAGCCAGCTTATGATGCAAATAAGGAAGAGCTTGACCATCTCTAGATGTAACTGTGGTCAATCTAAATATTGAGTAAGAGCAGAAGGAAACTAGGTTTTCTTCAGCTAATGAAGTCAAACTGGGAAATGCAATAGAGAAATATTTAGAACAGAAACATAATTTTGTATTGATATATGAAAACCTGGGGCCAGATCAAGAATGTGGGCACTGATAGAGAGACAGATAAAAGCAGCGTGGGGGGGGGGGGTCATTGTAAATAACAGAAAGTAAATATGACTATAATCAATAAACAAGGATCAGTGGAAGCAAAACAACTTTTAATAAGTGTAGGGTTTTTTAATGATTTGCTTTTATATTTCCAGACTTAGTTTAAAATATGCAGATAAAATGGTCTGGGTGCTAGAGAAGCTTACATTTTGGCTCATTTGGGAAATTTGGTCAGTTTACCACAATTTTCATGTTTCGGGCTTGGATGAAAAATAAATGAAATGTAAAGAAGACAGCTGAAAAGACCTTGAAAACTGAGATTTTTGGCAACCAGGAAACTGAAATTGAAGACTTTGTTTTGATTCAACTTTAGAAATTTGTTGTCTGAAATATCCAGAAGTGGTTGGGTCTTGGCAATTATTACTTGCATGTATTTTCTAATCCATATCAGAGAAACCACCAATATAAGCTGAAAGCATTCCACCCAGCCATGAGCCCAGAGTTGGCCTCCTTATTGTCCCATGGGTACACAAGGAACTCTGCCTAAGTTTAACCTTAGCACAAGAAGAGTCCTGCTGGATAAAACCAAAGATGTTATTGGCAAGTCCATAAACAACTCCCTCCAACTGTTGTGTGCAGTAGCCTAGGAATTGCACAGCTTCCACTTAGTCACAATGTTAGAGATGAACTGGGAAATTTCCAGCATTCTAGAGGCTGCACATGTTCTCTTGCCCACTGGACCCCAGAAGGCCAAACCTCCATGTTGCCCCACATCAGTGTATCAACCCAATTTCTTTTACTCTAATAGGCCTGTCACACCATCTAGGAGATAGACAGGGTACATTTTGCTATTTTTTAAGCCTCTCCAAATCATTTTATGCCTCATTTTTTAAACAGAAAGTGTCATGAGCTGGCTTCTTCAGACGCAGTAGCAAGCAGTTTTAAACAGTAAACTTTATTGGTACAGTAATCTAAAGAGCTATCCCAAAAATATTGTTGCTTAGAATGGAACTTATTTACAAAGCATTATTTAAAAAAGTATTTACAATCTACAAAAAATGGTGCGCTATGCAGTCATTGGCTATCCATCATCCCCACTCCCCGTTCTCACAGAGAGTGGGCTCATCCTATATTTCCCATGGCAAAATATAGGTCAGGTACGAGCTTTAATCAAAAAGTTACAGACATAGAATATATCCTCCCTTCTTTCAGTTAGACTTCAGGCTCCTTAGCAAGTGCAAAGGAATGCAAATACAGCCACAAAGCAATAGTAGAACAGAGATGAAGTTGGCAGGAGAAGGTCACATCCAGAACTGATCCTGACAATCACTTTTGATTACCTTTAGGTTTAAAAAGGGGATATACAGTGGAATTGCCCCTCACAGGTCTTAGAGGCTGCTATTGGTTGTAAGGGTCTGAAAAATTAAGGGGGGAAATGCATATTGGGGAGAGTATCTCAATATCACCCATGAGTCAAACTTTAAAAGAATCATAGAATTGGAAGGGGGCACAATGGCCATCTAGTCCAACCCCCTACCATGCAAGAATATATAATTAAATCACTCCTGAAATATGGCCATCCAACTTCTGTTTAAAAACTTTCTGCTTCCACCCTCTGAAGCAATCCATTCCACTGATAATAGCTTTTGCAGTAAATAAGTTCTTCCCAATGTTTATGTGGAATCTTTTTGTTTGTAGTTTGAATCCATATTAGGAGATCTGAATCCATATTACTGTGGATTCAAAGTAATCCATATTCAAACTCCATTATTTTGAATCCAAAGTAATTTGAGTCCATATTTCTTTGTCGGGCCCTGGATTAGCACTTCTCAGAGCCATACGGTATTGCTTAATTCAGGTAGGGCCACCCATACACACTTCATCAATTTTAAAGATGAGTTTTGAGAATTGCTTCACAGTTCTGTCTGAGCCTTGACCAGTTCCTAGGAACTGGATGGAAAATGTGGGGAGGGTTGTCACATTCTATTTATTATTTAGTTTCCATAGTTGTGTTCCATGAAAAGTTCTTCATCACCGATCATACAAATGTTGACAGATGTCTTTACCAAGTTGTCTTTCAAAAGTGGAAGTCCTATGTCAGATTTTATTCTGGCAAGAATGAAAGGGATGCTCTGCAAAAGTATACTGAGAATCAACTGGGATCAACTAATCATGCATTAGTCCAATTAGATTTAATTGGAAGGACAGCTGGAACTGCTGCTCAGGCAATTTACTTTATAAAGAAAGCCTGTAGGATGCTGATGGTGGAAAAATCTGGGCACAGGGCAGGACTTTATTTTGCAGGCTGTGAGTGTTGGACTCTGTGAGTGTGAGACACTGTCCCACAGTAGTGCCAGCTATCTGGGAGATATTTCCTACATATAGGAACCAAGCACTTAATTTTAGTTAGAAGGTGCAAAATTAGTGTGCAATTCTCCAAATGATGACTACGGTATATGTCTAATTTATCCCCTACTTCTAGAGGTGACAATTTAAAAAAAACCATGCAAATTATGAAAATATAGGGCCAAAATTGAGGTCTTCACCTTCACATGTGAGCGTATCTTTAAACCAATGCTCAGCAAAGTGTGGCCTTTAAAAAAAAAAAAGCCTACACCCCCTTCCTGGGTCCCTTCCAATACTGGAACTTTTTTCTTTTTTGGCAAAAGCTTGGGATTTAGCAGGAGTTGTGGTTTGGGGTTGACAGGATGTGCAGTGTCCCTAAGTCATGGGAAATCCCTAGAAAGTAAAACAAACCCAGAAGTGGACATCTGGACACATTTGCAGCCCCATTCTGTGGGTCATTCTTTGGATTTTCTGCAGACAGGACGGGGCTGTCTTTGATATGCTGGGTCCCTCCTATTAAGGCTGTTTAACTGGTTTCAACAGGACTGATGTTGGAAGATCCCTTCCAACTGCAATCAATCAGAAAGGGATTTTTAAAGAATACTATCTCCCCATCTAGTTCTGCTGTAGTATAAGAGAAATCCCACCTCCAATAAGCCAGAAGATCTGTGGACAAAGCAGAAAATCCACCTCCTTGTTCCCCACCACATAACCTCCTTAGAATTAATTTAACCCTAAATATGACTTAAGAAATCATTCATTGTTACTTAGAGAAAAAAGGAAATGGAAAATACAAATAACAGACACAAACTAGCCAACGTTTAGCACTTCTGTGCTCAGGTTAAGCACTTTATTATTATCTGATGAATGGTCAAGTTAAGAACTGCTATATATGCTGAATGCTGAATACATTGTGCTTGTTAACAGTATTTTTCAATTCTGCATACTATTTTATACCTGATTAAGATTTCACACTGCCAAACTGATCTTCAATGAACTTTTCTGGCTGTGCATGCACACAGATAAATACAAAATCCAATGCTCTTTAGAACAGGTTACAGTCATCTGTGTAGAAAATACTGCATTTATTGTAAAAAGGTTTAGACCCCCCAAAAGTGGCTCAAAAGGTGGTATATCAAGTTAAACCAATAGATCAGCACAACAACACAACATAGATATCATTCCATAAATGGAGGGGAATAAACCCATATTTCTAGTTAATGTTTCAGCAATATGAACATTTAACTCTGTAACGTAAATTTTAATTTTGTTACTTAGAAATAAAATCAGGGTCATATGGCCACTAATTAGAATTATTCAATTCCATGTTGACTAGGTTTCTACCACCACACAGCACACATGATGAACTAGTTGTACAGTCAGACCTTCATAGCTGTGGGGGTTCGGTTCCATGGATACTGGAAACCACGGATAATAGCAAACCCTATTAAAATAAAGGACTTCCAGTACAAACATACCATAGAGTTGCATTGGAAGACATAGAGAACGTCTAGAGAAGACACCTCTTTAGGCATTTTCCAGTGCAACTATGTGTCCCTATTTTTTTCAGCCATGAATATTTGTTCCACAGATACAGGGGTCCAACTGTATATATCAGCCAAACATGCATAGATCCTTGTTCCAGACACTCTGTTGTTGTTGAGTGCCTTCAACTCATTTTGGATTTATGGCGACCGTAAGGCAAACCTATTACAGGGTTTTCCTGGCAGAATTTGTTCAGAGAAACTTTGACCTTGCCTTTCTCCGAAACTGAGTGAGTGTGACTTGCCCAAGGTCACTCAGTGGGTTTCCATGGCCGTGTGGGGGATTTGAACTCTGATCTTCCAGTGTTCTAGTCCAACACTCAAACCATTATACCACACTGGCTTTCTTAGGGGCTTACTACACTGCAAAGAAAAGTGGCAGTGCTAACATATTAGCAAAAAAGATGCTGTTTTACCTTAACTCCCACGAGATCAGAATGAAAGAACACTGGAAAAATGATGGTGTCATGCAGTAAGGCAGTAGGAAGATGGAACCTTTCTGCTACACTGCTGCTTTTCTTTGGAATGCACTAAGCCCTTTAATAGGGACAATACACTTTGTAGGTTGAGTCAAATCACACTATAGATTTTCCTTGTTTTTTTTCCAGGGAAACTATTCCAGAACACGGCCTCACAGCCCAGAAAAAAACCAAGGAAAATCTATGGATGCCAGCCGTGAAAGCCTTCAACTTCACATCAAATCACACTCTTAGCACCTGATCCAGATTCTTTGTTCACATGCTTGTATTCACTGCAAAATAGTAAGAAAAACTCACATATTAATAAATCCTACTTTGGAGTCAGATGACTAGAATCTGGATTTTGGTAATAAAACAACAACAAAGTTCATACCATACGTGTATATTTTCTAATCTCGGGCATAGATATGCAAAACTTTTTACCCATGCTCATTATTTCTAAAAAGAGTATGGTGTGAAACTTGGAATGTTGTATTTCAAAAGTAATTTGTTATTCAGTCATTCTTTTTTACAAAAAGCAATGCATCAATTCTACTAATTAAGAGTAACGTGTTACTGATACGCTACTTTTTAGATTTTTTAAAAAAATACACTTTAAATACAAAACTATAGTCCCAAATGACCAAAATAACTTTCCCAAACAGAAGGTTTTATGATGTCATGTACTTGCATTTACATATGCAGTGACCATCAATTTAGAGATAATCAAAAAACTTTATAGGCACAGAAATCCAGAAAGCATATCACACAAGGTTGTTGCTCAGAATTGAAACTCAGGGCAGACAGATACTAAAAGCATATTGCAATCTATGAAATCTGGTGGGCTTCAATGCTATTGGTTATCCATCATTCCCTGACTTCCTCTTCCCATACAACGTCCATCCCATTTTTCCCAAGCTGATTCTGCATCTGCCAGATTATCTCTCCATTTCCATTAGCAACCATTATACTCCCCTCCACAGTTGCCACAGAACCCTTGTTAACAAGCACAAAGAAATGAAAACACAATTAACAGCAAAGTTATGAGAAAACACTGAAAATGGCAGAAACAGGTCATGCCAGAAACCAATCCTGACATAAGATTAGTGAGTAATTATTACTTTTTACAGGGAAATATAATCTGGCTACCCTTCATTATGTTATTTCACAAAAGAAATATTGCTATGCCCTTGTTACCTCAAAAAGTTATGTGTTACGGATAATGCTAACTTCCACATTCAGGACATCAGATAAATTGACAAAATGTGATGCTAAAATCTGGTGAATGTTCTTAAGTAGATCATAAGCTGCCCCTCTATTTGCACATATATTGGTTTAATTATAGTTTCTTCTCTTCTGTTACAAAGAACAGAATTCCAATTCCAAATGTTAACATTTCTAGATAGAAATGAGATTCACTTTTCTTACTGATGGTCCCAAGATATACACAACTGTCATTAACAGGCTATTTTTGGGCAGGCAGAATAATAGAGATTTCTACTGTATATATGAATATTTCACCTATACTTCATTAACAGTTAAAATATGATCAATATTCTGATGAACTCTCATGCCAGTCTCTTGCTTCCTAAACTAGGGCAAGAGCTTTGCAGATATGCAGGGGAAACGGTTCGTAATATAAAGTGTTGCTTCACACATTGCATTGTTATAATTATTATAATTTATTATCATCTTGTTAACTGTACACTTAACATGTAAGATATAAATGCAATACCCCTGTGCCTGAGAAGTTTTTAGAAATGCTTTTCAAGCATAGCAAAATAGGAGAGAGTATATTTCTGTAGCAAAATATTAGAACACAGAGAAATGGCTTTTTTTCAATTACCTCTTCCAGATTCTCCCAGCCAGCATGACCACTGGGTACCCTGGCTAGGGGTGGGTGGATTGGTAGTCCAAATAAGTAACTTAAACAAGCTCTAGTGGAGTATATGCCTTGCTCAGTTCCTGGCATATCCAGTTAAAGGGGCCAGTCAGCTGGTGATACAGAGAGCCACTCCCTGAGACCATGGAGAGCCCAATGCTACTAAAAGTAGACTCGGCTAGATGGACAAATGGTCTGTATTGCTTCGATGCAGGAAGAATTCTCCCAGGAAATGTAAGATCTGTTGATACAGGACAAAGGGATACATACTGAGAAATGGCCTGAAACAGTAAGGTGTGTGATTTGAAGCGAAGAAGGATGACACAACTGACAAGAGTGGGCTATGCCCTTCTCCATTTCCCATTCTCTCTTAGAGAGTGATGAGTCTGAACAGGAGAAATTTCCCTGCAAGATGGCACTCTCCTGTGAGTGAGGGTGTTGACACAACTGGTGTTTATGGAGAGGTTGTGGGGTTCCATGCTGCCTACTGCATTTCAAATATTCAGATACTTCATCATATCACATGAGAGTGAAGAGAAACAGTTCACAGGTGCCCATCCTACAACCTGGACAAAATTACCCAACATGGTTCTCCGTGTGTGTGTGTGTGTGTATATATATATATATATATATATATGTATAAAAACCCTGTGGAAGAGAAATCAAAATTGGAGAACACAATAGGATTATTCATATTACCAATATATTATATGATCCATAATATAGAAGATCCCTAGCAAGAGAAAAGCAAATCTCAAACACACATTTCCCCATTAAACAGAACAGGTACTAAACTACTGATGAAACAAAAATTTACTTGTACAGATTATGTCTTCTGTTCATAACCTCATGAGACTCATTCAGTCCCTCTCCCTCTTTTTAGATAGATTTAATCTCCATTATGTTATTTCATATATTATTATAAGGACAGTAATATTAGTAATAGCAGCAGATATAGCATTATTAACTGTAATGAAATATGTGTCCAGTACCCTAAGGCCTTCCAGGCACATGTACATAATTAAAATACAGATAATGTTCAATTAATTCAAAACTGAAGAAATGAGAGATTAAAACCAGGAAAAAGCTCAAATGCAGAAACCCAGCTGTACACATTAGCACAAATTTGTGCCAGTAAATCAGAGCCCTAATGGACGATTTCCAAAGGCTTCTGGTAATTCAGTCCCAGAGAATCTTTCAAGAGGCTTTCACCCAGCCTTAGAAATGGTACTTTCACCACCGTAAAACTTTATAGTACCTAAACAAAGGACACAGCCTTTGCAACTCTGAGGTGGGGTGGGGGAGGAAGTATTTCCTTCGATATTTGCTGAATCCCTCATTTGGCCATTCTAATGGATCTCAACAGTAATATAAGGGAAAAAAAAACATGCTGTACTAATATAAATAAATATGTAAATATATAAATATATAATGATGGTTTGTTACAGAGTTCAGTGGCTGATCCTGCTTAGCTTCTAAGATCAGACAGGATCAAGTGTCTTTAGGGTATATAGGCCTACGAACTCCCTTACCTGTTTTAAATAGTAAAAATGACCCATTGCCCATGTGGTGGCTGATGGCTCCCATGTAAATAGGATGAAGAATCTGCTCCAGTATTTAATCTGAATTTTAATGGTGCTAGCAAAGGTGCTGAATCTATTGTGGGTTTGGTACCTTGGATAGTTTTCTTAAAATTCAGGCTGAAGCCTGGCCTGGAGGGAATCTACCACTGCACTAACATGGAAGACTACGACTACTCCCAGCGACAGCTAGGAAATGGCTGAGTTATAAGTTATAGGAGGCATGGTTGTTATTTGGAATGGCAATTTAGCTACCATGGATGTTTATGCCCTTTGTGCTAACATCTGGAAAAGCCTTACCCTACTTCTTTTATTGTGACAGAAAAGAACCATAGATCATCCAATCCAAGTATTATCTAGTTCAACCTCTCTGTAAAAGCTGATTGTGTGAGGTGAAGTGTATAATCAAACCATATATAGTAAACAGCAATCTCCCCTCTTTTCCCTTTCTGTTCAGCTGGAAAAGAATAGGGCAGAGACACGCCCATCCAGATCGATCCCATGGATGTTCAAACAGGGGCAGTTACATGGCCTCCACATGTGGGGGGGGGGCTGACAGGGATCTAGCCTGTGGGTCTGGGGACCCAAGATTAGGAAGGGCCCCGGTGTGATATTATTTTATGTTTTTATTATGTAAATCCATTTAGTTTTCTTAAAAAAATATAAATATTACTTTGGTGTCATCATTTAAACTAACTTATTTTAAATTTTATCCTAAATCCTATAGAGCATCTTGCTACCCTTAATCTTAGCCGCAGGTAGGGGCCCACCAAAGATCCTGGCCTGGGGCCCTGCTTCAGGATGTGGGGGCCATGGGCAGTTATGGAAGTATACAATGAGAGAAGGTAGCAGTTGCCTACACATTTTTGCTCTGGTTTTCTTCATTTTCTATTAAAAGATGGCACATACCAGTGCTGATAGGTGATATGTATAACAGACTTGTAGATATGTCCACAGCAAATGGCCCAATTTCCTCCATCATATCTCCATAAACCATGAACATAAACATAAAAAATAAACCTACTGAGAAATTGTTCTGAATTATTAGGGTAATAGTGGTGGCGGGGAGGAATGTTTTGTCATGAACATTCTTACATACATATAACTGTAACGTATCTAACATTTTTGTAGATATATGAATTAAAATATTGTTTTCAAGAAATGAATGCTTGTCAACAATCACTGTGATAATATTTTATTTCCCTATACCAATTTTACCCAGAGGGAACTGGTTGAATCGAACTCCTCTCCTTTGACACATCTAAAAGCTTGAGTCTAACTAATACTTATTGGAGCTTAGGCATTGAAGCCTAAGGACAATCATGATATAATTTGGTTCCACAGCAGATATCATTTAAAATAATAATTTAAAAAACCAATTGGAATTCTTTGGTTCTGCATTCAGACCAAGGAAACAATATGCACTGCAATGGATGCAAACGGTTGAGTTTTGAGATGCACAATTGACTGACTTTTCACAGAATCTAATCTCTAAACAGGGGAGTGACAAGAACCAATCTTAGCAACAATCCCTTCTTCCATCTGTATGATGGTTAAATGGAACCCGTAAAGATAAAAATCATGGTATAGCAAAGATGTTTAGGAGAAAAAAATTATTCTTATGTCAAAGAGTATATAAAGTGCCTCGCTGGAAGACATTTATAACACATAATATCTGCTGAATTCACAGAACGTAAGATGCTGCTTCATTGAGATCCTTATTACTTTAAAGTTGGTGATTTATTTATTATCTGTAGTTGAGCTTATCTGACAAGAATGTGTGTAGCCTTATCATTTGGGCCTGTGCATACATAACAACCCATAAAACAAATCTCCAAATAAATAACAAATTGACAGATAAACCCTGGAACTGGTGAGAAATAAGGATTTTTTTTTTCTGCATTTACTGCTGCACATTACAATCCTGCATGTTGTTTATCTTGCTTTTCACTGTCAGCTGGAAAATGCTTCTTCCTCAGTAATAGCACTCATGACAAGGATGGTTTGGAAAAAATAATTTGTTGTTTTCTCAAGACCACCAGGGAGGTGAACAGTATGCTGAAACAATAAGCACTGAAAAGGGTCATAACAGTAAGGCTTACAGGGAATTTGGTCATAGGTTCGTGGATGGAAGACAGCACAAAACAAGTCTTAAAGCAGGGGTAGGCAACTGTGGCAAATCTGGGGGCCACTTTTATGCAATGGAGTTCTAGAGGGGCCACATGGACTGCTGAAAAATAAACTAAAAATAAAAACACCCAACCCCAATGTAGTGGAAGTCCACTTGTGGCTTTCAAAAATGGGTAGAAAAGCTTGTTACCTATTTAAAAGATAAACTGTTGCACCTGGAAGCAGGCCAAGGAAATGTTGATTGGGGGATTCTGGAGGTGTTGAGGTCTACAGAAAGATCCTTGTGGGCCATATGTGGTCCCAGGGACACAGTTAGCTTTCAGATTGCTTTGAGGCAGGGGTGAGCAATCAAGCCAAGGCTTTTCTATTAAAAAAAATGGCTGCAAAAAAAAAAAAGAAAAGCAGCACTGCAACTGCCCTGTGGATCACAGAGGATCTGAACCACAGTATGAGCTGCCCCCACCTCATATAATGTCATATTATGAAGAAAAGGACTGATCACACAAAATGATCAGTAAAGGTTGTGATGTTGTAGCTGGTCATGGACAAACCATTCTAAGTCTGCTCATCTTCTGTTTCCATATTAATCTATGTACATCATTTAAAAAACAAACAAACCATTCCCATTCATTCAAATATGTATTTTTCAATGTTCCACCATTCCAAATGTGCATTTCTGAACATATTTTGTCTCAAATTACACATTTTTACATATATGTTGATACTATATACAATGTCACATCCAGGAACCTCTTTTTAAATATATATATATATATATGTATGTATATATATATATATATATATATATCACCAATGACATCTATGGAACCAATCTAATGAAAATCAAAGATATTGTTATGCATATACATCCCACTTTTCAATGGTGAGATGCTTTAGAGGCTCCCATGTTTGCTTAGGGGTCAACCTCCTTAGAAGACTTATGGGATTCGTTTGATATAAGGTTTATCTAAACATATATACCAGCTGAAAACAAGATGGAGGTTCATAGAATTAGCATTTCGATAGATTGCTGTTCTCCATCGGATTGCTAGAGGATTCATATAGGATTTCCTGCAGAAAGCAAAAACAGTTCTCTGCTTCTTTAAGAACAAATTCTAACAGGAGATTTTCAGACCGCATTTCAGCATGCCTAGCACGGGAGGAGCTTTCGGGAGAGGGACGGCGATCTTGCGCAGCAGGGGGGCATTTTCAGACGCCGTTGTCCCTCTCCCAAAACCATCCATGTCACTTCCGTGAAGCTTCGGAAGCCGCAGAGCCATATTTTAATCACGGAGGTTGCCCATGATTAAAATATGGTGTTGAGGCTTCCGAAGCTTCACGGAAGTGACACGGATGGTTTCAGGAGAGGGACAACGGCGTCCGAAAACGCCCCCCTGCTGCGCAAGATCACCATCCCTCTCCCAAAAGTTCCTCCCACGCTAGGCATGCTGAAACGCGGTCTGAAAATCTCCACAGACTGTTTAAAAAAAAGCTAACAAAAACATGTATATCAGGCTAAACTTGTCACAAACATGGATTAACAGGACAGGGGAAACCTACAAAAATCACTTCAACCTCTCTCCCCTAGTTTGTAATGCTTTCCATGGGAGAAGAAAACATGTTTGTTTCCTCTTTCTCTTTAAGATAAAATTTAAAATAACAGTAGTGAATTTTATCTAGGTTGGCCTTTTGGCTCTTTCTCGCCTGTTCATACCCTGTTCTCATAGGAACACTTTCCTTCTCATACCAAACACCAATTTATTATGCAGCATAAATCACGTAAATGTCATAAATGAGATCTGGCAATACAGCCTAAAAAAATGGAAAATATGTATTAATTGACCAACAATGATGAAACATTAAATCTGTGCTTAATAAAGTGGTTTCATGTTTGAAAGGAAACAAGTAACATATAATGAAAATAGACTGAGAAGTTATAAATAAAACTCAGAAAGGAACAAACTCACTCACCGTACAAACACCCTATGATGTTTACTTGGAAATAAACTTCAATGATCTCAGCAAAGTTTATTTCTAAGTATGTGTGTCCAGGATTGCAGCTTAAAAGTAATTGTGACAATTTATAATCTTATCCTATAAATCCACATTAAGGACAAACTAAAGCAGGAATTTGTATATTAGTAGTTAAAGTACCACCTTACAGTTTGTAAATTGACAAGTAGACTAGGTTTACAGCTAATCTCCACTTAAAGGCTGAGGATTTGCTTGCTTACTTGCCATGTCTAAGAGGCTTGAAAAAAGCCCCATAACTAAAGGTTACCTACAGTAACAAAGCTCTGTGAGTCTTAACTAATGTTAATAGGATAAGGAGGCTCTGGTTTTACATAAGCAAACTTAGTACTATTTTAAAAAGTAAGAAACACAGTCGAAGGAACTTGAGCTATGAGAAGCAATGGGACTGTTCTTGAACTCCTTAAAACGGCCATGTAAGCCTCTCGCTCAGGAGAAAAGTCCCAGTGGATCTATTTTGGTACCAGTGATAGGATGAGGGTCCTTCAACCGGTGATATAAACTGCTGCACTTAGAATTATGATTTACATGACCAGGGTAGGCTGGAAATAAATCAATTATTTCCTCACATGTAAGTGCAGAGCTTAGCAAAGTAACTTTTCCAAAATCTATGTAAGCATTATAAGCCCAAACATCTATACAACATTTCAAAGCATTCCATTTATTTTCTTTTTTTCTTTCACATTTTCAGAACTTAGGAAAAGAATTGTTTGCCTTTTCTGGATCTCACTGTAGATCAGTGCTACCAAATTGCTTGACCGGCTAAAAGGCTCTGAGAGGGATTTGGGCCAGGAGAGAAAATGTGTATGGCCAATTTACCAAACCAACATGATTTAGCTAAACAGCTACTTTTGTATCTCTGTCCCAACACAACCAATCTTTTCTAATGTCCACATATAGAGGATGGTGGTGATGCAGCAGCTGGCTTCACGCTTCCAACCTATACTATATGTGTTTACTTTTTAAAATTTATGGAGATCCTCCACAGGTGCATAGGACATGAGGGCTTTCTGCAGACAGGCTGTAATTAACATGTAGGTTAGAATGGAATCTGCTGTTATTGAATCTGTTGTGTTCATTTCATATCTACATCTGAAAAGAATACTTCTGTTTCAGATGGGGGTTCAATCAACCTGTAGCTGTGAACAATGAGATTCAATATCTCCAAGAATCATTTTTAAAAACCTGAGAGATCTGACCTTCCTAGAGTATGAAGAATAGAAATCTTCATTTCATTAAACTGGTTACAGTAAGTACAGTTGTCCCTCCATAGCCAAGGATTTGGTATTCACAGATTTAAGTATTCATGGCTTGAAAATATTCTTCTAAAAATAATAATTCAAAAAGCAAACTTTGGTTTTGCTGTCTTATATAAGGGACAAATGCCAAGATTGACAAAGAGATTGATCACAGATTAGCAAAGGCATATAGTGAATTTGGAAGACTTCACAAAAGAGTCTGGAGCAATAAACACCTGAGGCAAAGCACAAAAATCACTGTGTATCAAGCCATTGTACTGTCTATTCTCCTTTATGGATCTGAAACATGGGTCACCTATTGCTACCACCTACGACTCCTCGAACGCTTTCATCAGGGCTGTACATGCACAATCCTAAATACACACTGGACAGACTATGTGACGAATGTTGCTGTCCTTGAGCAAGCAGGGATCACCAGCATTGAGGCCATGATATTGAGAACGCAGCTGCGCTGGGCAGGGCACGTTTCTAGGATGGAGGACTATCGCCTCCCAAAAATACTACTCTACGGTGAACTCGCCACGGGTCAGCGTAAGAGGGGCGCTCCAAAAGAGCGATATAAAGACTCCCTGAAACAACATCTCAGCCTCGGCCAAATTGATCACCAACAGTGGTCCGCCCTGGCCTCACATCGGGAGGCATGGAGACGCACTATCCACAATGCTGCAGCCATATTTGAGAACTCACACCGAACAAGTCTTGAAGAGAAACAACAACGCACAAAGAATCACAATGCGGAAACATCACCTAAAGAAACCTTCTGCTGTGCATTCTGCAACCGGACTTGTTTATCTTGGATTGGCCTTTTCAGTCATCAGCGCGCTTGCAGAAAGCGCGGGATGAGTCCTTCCTGAATCCTCGTTTGCGAAGAAAAGCCAGAGATAAGGGACACAATTTTACTATGCTATTGCATATAATGGGACGTGAGTATTAATGGATGTTGGTATCCACGGGGTCCTGGAACTCAACCCTAGCTAATATGAAGCGACAACTGTACACCAAAGAAAGGCCCTTCTAGGGCAGTGGAATGATTTTGTTCTCCTTCAGTGGCAATAATTATAATCTGTGAATCACCCACACAATTCACTAACCTGTTGCTTTATCCAATACAAAGTGCACTCTCTATACAGACAACATCTAAACAAAACATCTACGATATTAATGTTAAACAAATTAATATTAATTAAGCTACTATATTAAATAAAACATCACCCTTCCATTTGGCAACTTTATTTATGTGAATGCAGACATACAGGATGCCATATTCAGTACGTGGGGAAAACAACCACAGACCTACACAAACACTGTAGGAATAACAAGTCTGCAATTCTTACCAAGAAGCTTGAGCAACCAGTAGCTGCACTTTTTAACTCAGAACACCACAGCCTCTGATTTGTCTATGTCTGGTACAGAGGTGCCATATCGTTCAAGTATTTGGATATAAGACAGAAATGTTGGCTCCACAGACAAGACATTAATACCACACAGTCACAAGCAATAGGATACAAAACACTGTCATCCTCTTAGGAATGTTGACAAAATAAATAAGAACCTTGGAGGCAACTCACTTTTGTTTTCAGCAATTCAAGAAGGCAGAATCTAATGCAGTTTGATAGTTTATTAAGTTTGTTAATTACTCTAAGTTTGTTCATCAGATTAATAAATATGTACTGTACATACATAGTGGCATATATTACAGCAGGAGATTGCTTGTAAAAAAGTCAAGAACCAACAAGATACTGTAATGTGATTTCACAGTATGTATTCTAAAGAAAGAAGGCAGCACAGATCAGCTCTCCATCCTGAATTTGGAAGAGAAATCATTAATTGTGTTTTGCAATAACTGAAATCCAGAATAGTGCTAAATCAACAAAGAAGTAATAAACTGGGGACTTGTCTATATGGTGAAAATACTCTTCATAGAATTTGAGGAGAATCCATTTCATCCAAATGGGATCCCACATCATTTCACTGTATTTGGAAGGAGGGGGCAAAAAAACTCCAAAAAACCCATTAAAATATTTATGGACTAATGGAAGGTTTAATACTGAAGCATGTCAGCTGGCTCTGTATTTAAAATTTCCCCCCAACTATTCCTTCAGAATGTCACTATTAACTTCTCCTTTCCAGCTCCTACCAGAGGACTTTATCAGACGATGCAAAAACCTGCAAAAACCCGCATCATTTAGGATGTGATGACACCAGAAAAGGCAAAATTATCAGATATCCTCGTTGCTTATCCATTCCCGCTGTATTGCAAAGGTGTGAATGGGGCATCACTTTTTATTTACAGGCTAAGCTGTTAATAAAAAGTGACACCTCATTCACGCCAGTGTGATGCAGTGGGAATGGGTAAGCCATGTTGTTGTCTGATAATTTCTGCCATTTATACTATCGTCGCATCCTAACGGCACAGTTTTTGCCACATCTGATAAAACCATCTGAGATTGGTTTTTGCCAATCTCATTCTTCACCACCATGATATCTCTGCCATCTTTTCTAACCCGATCAGACAGTTAAAAAGCCAATTATCTTCTTTTATATTTTCTCTTCTAACCACTGTTTCAAGGGCTGTGATTGGCTGATTCTGCACAGGCTAGGTGTTCTCCCTTGCTCTTTCTCACACCTAGCACCCTGCCTTTGGGAAGTATAATTGTTTATGGACCAAAAGGACATCTATACATGGGCAAAATAACTGTGCAGGACTTATGTATCATGGCTTTAAACATGTGATCCATTGCCAGAATGTATATTATGATTACATGATTTGGGCCTCCCCATTTTGCATTTTCACATACACCCTCTGAGCAAACAAACATATGCCTGATGCAAAGGAGGACAGGAATTTTCATGGAACTCACATCCTCTCCCTACATAGCTGTGTAAGGCTTGAAGCAATCCTTACCTTGAGGTCTGGAACTGAAAAAGAGATCAGGGATTAATAGGTTTCCCATGAGGAGAAATGAGGAAGAGTTTGCTATCTAGAGGAAAGTAGGCCCCACTTCCTTTTGGACACTTACCATCACTTTCTCAAAAATCTACAGTATAAATATAGCTGCATTCTTATGGAGGATTATCTTCGTTATACCTCTGCCTCAACGTAACTGTTGGTCTACCTGGGAAATAGTTGCAGTGTTTCGGAATAAAAGTTAAGGCCTTGCAAAGATGCTGATCAAGCAAAAGAAGTTACCTACCATATTTGGTAGATCAATCAAGCCCAAATTAGGTTTGACTCTGTCACCTAATTTGCTGCATACTGGTTCTGTTGTCTATTCGTCATGTTTTTCTTTAAAGGTTGCTTTTTCATATTGCTGTAGTACAGCTCATCAGGGCTTGTTTGTTATTCTTTGATCGCCTTTCAGCTTTAACTTCTACCTGACTTTCAACTCTGTTTTGGATTTGTCACTAGTGCAGTCTAAGGCTGAAATCCTATGAAATCCTATGCATAGTCTCCTGGGAATGAGACACCACTGAACTCAGTGAGATTTGTAGGATGAGGCTACAAATATCTCTTCCCTCCCCCCAACCCCCGGCCTGCTGCATCATCTATTTCAGGCTGACCTGCAAGACTGCTTGGCTATTTTGCAGTTGTTATTTTTACTCTTTTTGTTCAAAGCAGCAGCATCAAATCAAATTGTGTCCCTGCTTGTTCTATACATAAAAATATCACAAATAATTTAACTTTTCAGGTATGGTGCTTTAGAGTACAGTTCAAATATTTCTGCATGACACTAGGTAAATTCTCCCACCATCTTTTCTGAGAGTGCCACTTAAAACATTTGTTATTTTATTGGGTATATCTTAAAACATTGTATATATGTCAGAGCCCAAAACAAAACTGTGATATCTTTATGCTCATCACCAACCCTGTTACCCTGATTTTTAATTTTGAGTTTTATCATACATGGCAAATACAGTGTTAATGATACAAGGTTAATGGTACTTACTCCTGTTATGTAGCGAGGTCTATACTGGATGGTCCCAAATAAGCCAAGTATGACTATAATAATGTGTACAAAATTTGCCAGGATTGGTGCCCACTGATAACCAAGGAAATCAAATATCTGTCTCTCCAGCACACACACCTAGGATTAAAGAGCAACAATGATCTGATTAGAATAGTTCAAGAGAGAGAGAAAGAGAGAGTAAGTCAGCCTTGAAGAACAGTTTTCCAGAACTTGAAATAGTTCAATTTCTTTTGGACTACAACTTCCAGATTTCCCTAGCCAGCATGGGAGGATGCTGGATGTCATAGTTTTAAAAGGTAGTATCTCCAAGTTTTGTTTTCCCCCACCCACTTCGTAAGTACCATCATTAGAAACTAGATGTCTAAAGCAGTTCATGAAGAAAAGGGGGGAGAAAAGGATGACTCTGCAAGAATTTAGTCTTTCTGTTTCCCTGAAAACAACACACCTTTTATAGTGACAACCCAATATGTTATCCTCATTTAAAACATATGCATGGACAATTTTGCCATGACATGAATCCCCATTTCAGGAGATATTTATTTATTTATTTAAGTACTGTATTTCTGTATCACCTCCCAGCCCACAAGGGCTCTTGAGGCAATGAACAAATAAAAACCAATTTAAACAATATAAAGATATAAAACATATTAAAATGCTCTTTAAAAACTCCTAAAAGCAGTTTAAAGACAAGCCTAGAATCAATTTTGAAATAGTTAAAGCAGCAATTTCAAACACTGAATTCCATGTGGAACAGTACTGTTTTGGCTGCCTGGAAGCTTTAAAAGAGATGGGGCCAGCCTAACTCCTTGGGTAGGGAGTTCCACAGTCGAGTCACTGCTATGGAGAAAAGCCTGTTATGTTTACCTACCAACCTAACTTCACACAGCATTGGGATACGCAACAGGGCCTCCTCTGAAGATCTCAAATTTCTGGCAGACTCATGTGGAAGGAGGTGGTCTTTCAGCTATCTTGACCACAAGTCATTTAAGGCTTTATAGGTCAACACCACACCTTGAACTGAGCTTGGAAGCAAATTGGAAGCCAGCGTAATTCTTGCAGGGCCAGGGTTATATGGTCTCTAAAATGCAAATGTGTCACCAGTCTGGCTGTTGCATTTTGCACTAGCTGAAGCTTCGGAAAACTTTTCAAGGGCAGCCTCACATAGAGCACATTACAGCAATCTAATCAAGAGGTAACTAAAGCATTAATCATTGTGGCCAGATCTGCCTTCTGCAAGACAGGGTGCAGCTGGTGCACCAGCCAAAGTTGGACAAAGGCAATATTGCAAACAAAGCAACTGTAGCATTAACAGCTATGTCACTTATCACTAATAAGGGATTTTACACTGTGGTAGTTGCCTAGTTTAGGCATCCAAGGCACAATAAAAGTTATCCCTGTCTATTTTCTTTCAAGTACAAGTTCTATTTGTCCTGTCTTCTTTTTTTTTTCCCCACAGGGCTTCTGGTGCTATGAAATGAAGTAGGTAGCAGTAAATGGTGTAATAATTCTTATCTACATGCATATAAACAGAAGACCACACTAAAAATGATGGCATACATGCAATTAGCAAGAGTATGAATGGTTTTTAAAAAGCAAATTATAGTAACAGGCAGCTGAGTCCACATAGTGACCTTTGCATGGGATGATACAAAGCTTTAACCATTGGACTCTGGCTGCTCTGTTAATCTGGATCAGGCTCCCATGCCTACTATTTGCATTGAGAAAAGTCTCACTGTTGACTCATGTTTAGCTTGTGGTCTACTAAGACTCCTAGATCTCTTTCACATGCACTGTTGCCAAGCCAGGTGTCATCCATCCTATATCTCTGCATTTCATTTTTTTTTCTGCCTAAGTGTAGTATCTTACATTTCTCCCTGTTGAAATTCATTTTGTTAGTTTTGGCCCAGCTCTCTAGTCTGTTAAGGTAATTTTGAATACTGATCCTGTCCTCTGGGGTATTAGCTACTTCTTCTAATTTGGTGTCATCCACAAATTTGATAACCATGCCCTCTATTCAATCATCCAAGTCATTTATAAAGATGCTGAATAGCACTGGGCCCAGGACAGAACCCTGTGACACCCCACTAGTCACTTCTCTCCTGGAGCTGACATCACTATGATGTTTTGGTCCTTATTTTTCCTTTTTTTTAAAGATGGGGGCAACATTTACCCTCCTCCAGTCTGCTGGGACTTCTGCTTTCCAGGAATTCTCAAAGATGGTTCTGAGATTACACCTGCCACTTCTTTTAATACACTTGGATGTAGTTCATCTGGCCCTGGAGACTTGAATTTATTCAGAGTAGCCAGGTATTCCTGTACTCTTTACCTATTCTGTGCCACCTTTCCCCCTACTGTATCATCTGCTCCATTTTCCTCAGGTTGAACACTGTTTTCCTTTTGGGAGAAGACCTAGGCAAACATGATGTTGGATAGTTCTGCCTTTTCTGTATCCCCGTTAGCATTTTGCCATCTTCTCTATGCAGCGGCCCTGACATTTCCTTGTTCTTCCTTTTGCAATGAATATAATTTAAAAAAGTCCTTTTTATTGTTTATTAAATCTCTCTAGCAAGTCTGGGCTCATTCTGTGCTTTAGCTTTTCTGATTTTCTCTCTACATGAGCTGGCTATTTGTTTGAATTTTCTCTTTAATGATTTCCCCCTTTTTCTTTCTTTTTTAATAAATATTTTTATAAATATTTAACAATAATTCAGTATCACTATTACAACAATTTCCCTCCTTTGTTACAAATGAACCCCCCTTCCCATCCCTCCTCCAATTTGTACTACGCAATATACAATTAAAATACTGCTCTGTCAAACGTCTTACAACTACAATTTTTGTCCTATTCCATTAAGTATTATTGAAACAGTACTTATCTAGTTATTAATCCAAACTTTCACTTGATCATTCGGTGGTTTAAATTCACCATTCCTTTGACCCATATAACAGACAAATGGTTTGTCTGTTATATATATAATACCAAATATATCTTCTTTCATTTTTCTTTTCACTATTCTTAATTTATAGGTTAGCTTCTCTGATAGTGCTATAGCCCAAACCCTGTTTAGCCAATTCTTAATTGTTAAATTCTCTATTTCCCCCCATGTTTTGACAATTTCTAGCCACACTGAGCATAAGTGATATGAGGTCTTTATGTGATAAATCTTTATTCTCATTTTCAAATAGAGATATCATTAGTAGTGCCCCTTTGAAGTAATCTCCCCCCCCCCCGCCATTCAGCTTATCCAGGAACAACAACAGAAGATATTACAGCAGGAGAGTAAAACACTGAACTATAAGCTGCAAGATTTTCCCTTTTTCTCCCATTTTTTGTACATGTTCCTTTTAAGTCTTAGCTCAGTTGAAAGTTCTTTAGACATCCATATTGGTTTCTTTTAGGCACCTGCCATTTTCCCTTCTCACTGGAACTGTTTGAAGCTGTGCCTTCAATACCTCTCTTTTTAGAAACTCCCATCCATCATGTACTCCCTTCTCTTTTAGTATTCCTGATCATGGGATCACCCCCAGTAATCCCCTAAGGTTTCTGAAATCAGATTTCTTAAAGTCTAGAAGGCATGTCTGACTACGCTTGGCCTCCCCTTTCCTCTGTATAATAACTCCAGCAGAACGTGTTCACTCCCCCTTAAGTATCCCACCACTTCCACCCTATTAACCAGATCATCTCTGTTGGTTAGGATCAGATATAAAATAGCTGATCCCCTTGTTGCCTCTTCCACCTTCTGGACAATGAAATTGTCTTCGGGACAAGTGAGGAATTTGTTGGACCTGATCTCAGCAGAGTTTGACTTCCAACAAATATCAGGATAGATGAATTCCCCCATTACTGCTACATCTCTCCTTTCTGGATGTGTGTTCATCTACTCCAGGAAGGCACCATCCAAGTCCTCAGGTTGTCTCGGGAGTAGACCCCCACAATGGCACCCCTGTTGTTTCTCGCCCCCTTAAATTTTTACCCAGATGCTCTCAACCTGGCTTTCAGGATTTAAGTCATGGATCTCTTCACAGGTATAAACATCCTTGACATATAATGCTATCCTTTCCTATTTTAATTTATTTCTCTGAAATAGGTTATACTCCTCTGTTACTACATTCCAATCACAAGACTCATCCTATTAGGTTTCAGTGATGCCTATTATACTTGTTTTGCAATGTTAAGAGTTCAAGTCCATCTTGTTTCTTTCCCATGCTCTGTTCATTAATGTAGAGACATCTAAGACTAAGAGCGATTCCCCCAGATGCTTAGTTAAGGGGGGTTTCCTTCCACTGTTAGGTTTTGTACTGTTTGCCCACTTCTCTCTATAACAGTCAGGCTATTATCTCCCATACTTGGTGAACTCCTGCCCTCAAGAATACTGTCCTCCTCCCCTTCCAAACACTGTTTAAAGCCCTTCTGATCAGGTTTGTGAGACTCTTTGTAAAATCATTCCTGCCAACTGCTGTGAGGTGCAACCCATCTCTTGCCAGAAGTCCATCTTTATTAAACCACTGACCATGGTGCAAGAAGCCAAATTGTTCCTGGCAGCACCATCTGTGGAGCTAGTTGTTCACCTCCACTAATCTTTTCCTTCCAGGTCTGTGTCCTTCCACTAAGAGGAGAGATTAAATGACAACCTGTGCATCAAGATCTTTCACCTTCCTACCCAGAGCCTCATAATCCCTTGTGATAACCTGAAGGCTATGCTGTGCAGTGTTATTGGTCACATGGACCAAAAGGAAGTGGTAATGGTTAGTGGGCCTGTTGAGTATTGTTAACCACTCTGTTACATCACAGATTTTTGCCCTTGGGAGACAACATCCTGTCAGGCCTGCAAACCACTGTTTCTGTTCCACTCAGCAGGAAGCCCCCTACCACCACCACCACCACCACTCTCCCCTGAGGCTATTCCATATGCTGAATCTTCCAAGGTGCATGTTCTATGTTGTTCTTGTTCCTGTTCCTTGTCATCATTGATAAGGAAGAGAGCTTCATATTGATTCTGTAGCTCCAAACTCACAGAATGATTTCTGGTCTTTCAACTTCTATGTGTCACATTCCCCCAAATGTCTACCTCCTGTGTTTGGGAACTGACCTCTTCCTCAGAGATTTCCCCTATGTGTTCCTCATCCAGAACAGTCTACTCTTCTCTATCTAAGAAAACTTCATGCTCCCTATTAGGCTGAAGAGTAGATACACAGGCCTCAAGCTGCTGGACCTTCTCTCCCAATAAGGCCACTATATCCTCTGGCAAGAACACAAACATACCACAGCTGTTGCAGGTGATGGCAGCAGCTCCCTAACCATCCATATTCAGTAATCACTGAAACAGAACTCCAGGACTCCCCCTACAAACTCCACTGCTAAATACCCCTGCTAAATACCCCTGTTACCCCTGCAAAACACCCCTGTTAGCTGAGCTCTGTTCACCAAATTCCAGGGACTGGGGCTGCAGCTATTTAGTGTTAGTGTTTGTGTGTGTGTGTGTGTGTGTGTGGCACTTACATGGATGCCATTACCAAGTTCCATATGCTTGAGAATCATGCCTTATCAGAGATCCAGTTACATGGATTTCTGATATTGCATTCATCTGAATGTGGTTATTGCTCCTTTACAGACGTACCCTATTTTCTGGCATATAAGATGACTGGGCGTATAATACGACCCCCAACTTTTCCAGTTAAAATATAGAGTTTAGGAAATACTCGTCATATAAGACTACCCCTCTTCCAATGCATACCAAATAAATTTTTTAAAAACATCAGATTTGATTTCAGTATGGCAAGCCTCACCCCATCCAGACAGCCACCATCCGCCCTTCCCGAAGCTGCAATGGGGAGCCGTATCATGGCTTCGGGAAGGGTGGGTGGTTTTTGGCAAGCCTCCCCCCGTCCACCCAGCCACCCCTCCGCCCTTCCCGAAGCCTTGATGGGGAGCCCTATCATGGCTTCGGGAAGGCCAGGTAGTGGCTGGCAAGCCTACCCCCAGCCAGCCAGCCACCTCTCCGCCCTTCCCGAAGCCACGATGGGGAGCCCTATTGCAGCTTCAGGAAGGGCGGGTGGTGGCTGGGAAGCCTCCCCCTGTCCAGTCAGCCACCACCCGCCCTTCCTGAAGCTGCAATGGAGAGCCCTATCACAGCTTCGGGAAGTCCGGGTGGTGGCTGGCAAGCCTCTCTCTGTCCAGCCAGCCACCCCTCCGCCCTTCCCAAAGCCACGTTGGGGATGACACCCAGGATATAAGATGACCCCTGAAAAAAATCTTTTGAGAAGATTTTCCTGGTTTAAAAAGTCATCTTATACACTGGAAACTATGGTAAATCTGCAAAGTGGGGAGCTTGGGAGTATAGGCTGAGAGTGAACCTTGTATATCCAGCTTCCTGTATACAATTGCAAAAATGAATGCTTGAATAGGACTGAATAGGCTGGATGTGACCAAGCCTCCCAAACATTTTAACCACTCTATTTCAATGGTATTTTAACTTGGATTTTCAATAACCATTGGATATGGTGCTTTCAAAGGTTCTTAATAAAGATGAATACCTATTGGAAAGCATAGAAAGCTGAGCCAACACTGTTTTAGTGATTGTCATATTAAGATACAGGAGAAAAGTAACAAAAGGATCAGTCTTATTGATTGCAATATCATTTGCACTGCATTTGAATGAGAAAGGGTTAGACAGGGTCCACTTAAGAGAATGGTGCAAATTAATGTGAAGAGAATCTACAGAAGATAGAGGTAGATCATATAATTCAAATGGCATAATGATCCATGTGCAATTCATTTACAAGGAGTTAAATTTCAGTTTTGATGATGAACCTTCATATTGCCATTAACAGTAAGCTCTATAAAGTTCCTCAGTAAATAATGGGTGAGTAATTTGGGAAGCAACCCTTTTTAGTACATAACATATGATAACATACATAACTGCACTACAGCAAATGACAATGAGTTGGTACTGCTTATTATATATAAAATGTGGGTAATCTCTCTCTCTATAATTCTCTTGGGTATGTTGTCATTTCCAGTGTGCTGATTGGCTGCTTAGGGAACTGACCAACCAATCACAGGTCTGTTGGTCAACCAATCAGCACACTGGAGGTGGGACCATGTAGATTTCCAACATGGAAGCTGCACAGGGAGAGGGAGAGGAAGTAGCATGGGGGTAGATGTGGTGTGTGTGATTATGCCAGAGTGCAGGGGGTGGGGAGGCCAAGGTGAGGGCAGGAGAAGAATGAGTGGTGGGGGGCGGCAGGGGGAAGAATGAGCAGTGGGGGCGGCAAGGGGCAGAACAAGTGGTGGGGGCATGGCAGGGGCAGAATGAGAGGGGGCAGCAGGGGGCAGAATGAATGGTGGGGGCAGCCGGGAGCAGAACGAGTGGCAGGGGGGTGCCAGGGGGTCAGAACGAGCTACGGGGGAGTTAAACCCATCAGCCTACCTGAAAGGGTTGTCATGAGGTCTCCTGGGCATTTTGGGGGGAGTTTTTTTACTGGTGTGTGGTAAGCCGGGTCCAGCTAGTTGGATGGAAACTATGTAGTGTTGGAGGATCTAGCAAATCTAGTTAAAACAAGGCACAGCAGACTCCTTCATTTCCAGCCCTTTTGAAATGTTTGCATTGAGAAATGCAACCATAGAGTTTTGCTAATTTCTGCTTCTTCAGGCTAAGTTCAGACCAGAATCCAAGTGCCGTTACTAATTTGGGGAAAGGGGAGATTTCAGACAGAGGAATCAAGATTCTCATCAAAGGATTAAAAGTCAGTCCTTGAAGATGTTCAATATTATAATGTAAATAAGTGGTGTGTATTTTAGGATTCATTTTTGTAATTAGACCTCCATACGTCATAGATAGAAATATCATCAATAGCTAGATATCACTTTTATAAAAAGGAAGAGATCTGGTTTTCTGCATGACAACTTAGTACAGTGACTGGCCAACTTGAACAGTTCCTATGAACAGTTAGTTGCTCAGGACCTTATCAGACCACCACCCTGCAAAAGTTCTTTTGCCTGCATATTTTGAAGTGTTTTTATGCCAGCAAATGAACACACACACCCACCAGACCTTACCTTGGTTGCATTAAAGAGGCAGCCCAGGCAGTAATGGAGAGTGAACGGAGCTCCGTTCACTTCCTGATTTAAGATCTCACTGATTCTTGTGAGAAGACACGAGCATGGCAAATTCAAAAATAAACATAAAATAAAGACATAAAAAGTGCACACAAACACAAAAACACACCTTAAAAGTCCCAAGTGCACCAGGGTGGTGGTCATAAAAAGTTTGTCCCCTACCTGGGTGTTGTGATCTCACCCAGAAGTGTTCTGTCATTGACACTGTATTCATGTGAGCACAATGGTGCAAGGATTCAAATGCTGGCAACAAATTGTCATGGCAGATCAATTGATGGCTTGGCCTGTCAATAAAAAGGAACGGGGGGGGGGGTTGTAATACATGATCACAAAAAGGCGACATCGTCTGGTATGCATGCCCTTTCACGGTCATTAGGCATCCCTATGACATTGTATTTGCCACATCTAATAAAGTCCTCAATGTAGGTTTTGTGAGCTGAACAGACATAACAGCTGTTCTTGAGGAATAAAACACTAATCTTGGAAAACACAGAGAAGGAAGCATCTCCTCTGTCTTCTCTCAGTGTTGTTCCTGCTTCAGAGAAAAAACCCCCACCCCGGCTTCAAGGGACTTTTTTTTCTGCTTTGGACTCAATCCATTTGTATCCACCCAAGTTAGATCGTTAAGGAACAGTATGTGAATATATTATGGCTTTTGAAGGCGACTTAAATTTGTGCAGCAACCTGACAAGGATCAGGCCCCCTCAAATGGGTTTTATTAGTTGTGTCCTTGAAATCCTTTTAGAATTAAAATAAAATCCGCAAACAAAATTAATTATTCTGCTGATACTTAATCTCAGGTACTGACATTAACTTTTAAATTAACCAAGGTGCATGCATGACATAAACACTTAATTCAACTGATCCATTGTCTCTTATGAACCAAGTGGATATTCAGAGTATTTCTGGGTAGAGTTTTCTATTTAAGCAGAAACAACTTTCTGTCTTCTTCCTGTCATTGAATTTTTTCTCTACTCTGAATTTATAGCCAAGTAATTCCACTTAATGGACTTTTTCTCAAACAGTTGAACCCCCCCCCCCCAAGGAGGTCAGGAGAAGAATGGGGCTGTTGCACTTACACAGCCTGGTTTCAGACAGCCTCGTCCTCCTCTGTCCTCTACTCCCAACCTTCCCTTGTGCTGCTGGAGCCTCTTTTTACTGACGGAAAACCTCCATTAATAAAAAAATGGCACAAGCAGCACAGGGGAAGGTCAGGAGGAGGTTGGGAGGAGGACTGTGTCGTCTGAAGTAGGGCTGTGTAAGCATGACAGCCCCGTTCCTCTCCCAGTCTCCTCGGGGGTTTTTTCAACCGTTTGAAAAAGTCCAATGTCTGTTGCTCACCTATATCACTTTAGATTTCAGGTGTACTATCAAATTGTTTGAAGATGCCCCGTAGACAAAACATAGACAGAACATCTTTTTGCATATACAGAGTATGTGTATATGCAAATGTGTAAATTTGAATATATTTGTGCATATACACAGCATATATATATATATATATATATATGCAAATATTTTTGTATATATACTTTTCTATAAATACTAGCTTTGTTCATAACACAGTACTTATGCATGTGAAAAAAGTTTATTTTTAGCTTTCCATTTGCAGTCTCTAGTTGTGTTACTCTAGCCCCCTTTATCATAACTGATTTGTCATATGTGCTTTTCGATTATGTGCTTTAGTCCTTAAAGAGATGGTTGCATAATGAAGTTTAAGGGATCAGTGATCAAAATATTTGCATTTTTATTCTTCATTTCCAAAGAAGATACATATTTTAGTAAAGGCAGTCATAAAGCAACTTATAATACTTTTTTTAAAAAAGATCCTGCTTACTTAAGCATGGGAGAAAGAAACCCATAACAAGTTGTATAAAGACCCCATGCAGTGGCACCATATTGACTTTTGACAGGCTAGCCTCCTATTTTTCTGCCTTCTTGTTTTGAAGGATACCTATTCTTTCAAGATAGTGCAACAGAATCTTCTTCCAAGAAACAGTTTTCATAGTTCATATCACTTTTAGGGTATAGATGAAGAGTTCAGTTGTATCTGGGTAGAATGAACACAAAAAATATTGTGTGAATTGTGAACACATGTTCACTTTATGTGAACATAAGAGAGAGAGAAAAAGGTGGAGAGCAAAACTGGGACATTTTAAAAGCAACTGAAAAAAATGGAAGATTAATTGGGACTATCCCTGGCAAATCAGGACAGTTAGATGGTATGGTGTTCCATGAAACAAGTGAATAGTCTCAGGGTGTGAGGAGAGAGAGAGAGAGAGAGAGAATTGGTCTTGCAGAGGTACAGGGCAGTGAGCTACTGTTGGTGTCTCTATGTGTAACACATGGTACAAACATCTGTAAATTTAATCCTGTTCACTTTGCATTTTATATTATAGCATAGACAGTACAGTACTTTTATAGAGCAGTATAGCATATATTTTATTACTAAGGTTGTGGAATAGAAATCTGACTAGAAAAAAAATGAGATAGCTAGTAAATACCATATTATGGTATCTGAATCATATCCATTTTGTGTATTCAACAGATGAGCAACAACACAGCAGGTTAAAATAAGCACACACTGTGAGGCAACTTTCATGCCAATAGGGTTACAACTGTCCCAAAGGACAATAAGTGAATAAATGTGGGCCATAAGGACTATAGAAAGTAAGACTTCTTTAGCTTTTTCATACAGTCATATTAATGGAAGAAGCACAACTTGCTGAGTTTGTCAGTGTCATGCATCGTCTTCACTTTGGAGATCCCAATTTATTCTGTATCCTTGGATTGGCTATTGTGTGCTCTTTACTAGGCTCACCAGAAAGAGAGGATAAATATAGAAAAGCATACTTTCAGATCAGAAATGGAAAATAGCAAACTAGTCCTCTGACCTCCACTGTCATCTAAGTTATTTTTCCAGTTGCACCTCTGAGAGAATTTCAAACTGCCTTAGAACATGAAGGAAAATTTGGGGCACCTTACAATTCATAATGTTTGCCAATTCTAAGGTATGAAAAGTTATGAAATCTAAGGCAAAGAAACTTTAAAAGGAACTGCACCATGAAAAGAAACTGAACTACATTCAAATAAATGTTCAGCTTGCCCTTGACTCCATCAAAAGATGGATTCCTTGTTGAGGCAAAAGGAAATAATGTCAGCATAAGAACCAGCATCCAAAGTTGCTTGGAGTCAAACTACTTGTTATTTTTAGGAGACTCTAAAGATTTGTGATCATTTTTTTAAAAAAATGCAGCTGTTCAGGTTGGCACATTTGATCACAGAAAAGAAACTGGGGGGAAAATGTGCCACAATGGGCAAGCAGGAAACAACAGTTTCCGGAACAAAGTGATTAAGCCAAGCCAGAAGTGAGCAGATGAGATTCAAGCAGAAGCTTGAATATTCTATCTGATATCGAATATAGGTGGTGATGTAATCTCTTAGAACAGAGAGATGAGAGGAAAGGGGTGGGGCGGGTGGGGAAAACATCCACCATAGTGTAAAAGCTGAGACATTACCAAGAACCTTAGCTTATTTTATTTCATGGGCAATGGAAAAGACTAGTACCATATGCCAAGAACTGTAAATACAGAGCAGGTTGCTCAGTAATACAGGCACTAAGCAAATGTAATCAACACATCCACAACTGTCCCCACCAGAGTGTCCAACAAAACCACTCACCATTGTGCCAGGGGCAAGAAAGACTGTGATCTTGGCAAGTAAGAATGGTCAGGAACCATCTGTCTGGAGACAGACTGCATTAGAGCAGTTAAGTCAGAATACCAAAAACAAAACAAAACCCTGGAGTGGCTTTTTGGGAGACTCTGTTTCCTGCAGCTCTGAATGGCAAAAACAACTGGCGCCATGTTCTGTAGCATTGTTTACAGGGGTATTATGTCCTAGGAACACAGTTGATTAGCCAAACCACTCCTTGAAGCAGCAGCAAGTTCTGAAAAGAAGAAGAAAACACAGAACAGAACAAAAAAAATCCCTTAATCCACCATGTATTTCAAGGTAAGACCACCACATTTGAAAGGCTTAAATATTCACTTACTCCTCAAAGGGTCCAATTATATCTCCACCAAAAAGAGCATCCTGTGTGTCCTGTGTTCTCACTGGGAAAGGGGAGGGGGGAAGGAGGAAGGACCACCCATTCACACTGTAATCACACAATTACAGTGGGATGTGATTTTCCATACTTGTCAATACAGTGAAAAGAGAGATATTGAGGGCTATTCACAGATTTCCCCCATCAATGAAAAGTGATGAGAAATTAAAAGGTGGAACACATATTGGCCGTGGGAGGATGTTCATGTTGTGTGATAAGAGAGACCCATTTGTGAGCTCATGTGAATATCCTGTGAAATTGTTGTTGTTGTATGCCTTCAAGTCATTTCCACCTTACGATGACCCAAAGGTGACCCTATCATACAGATAACAAAAAGATGGATACAGAGAATAGTGGGTTTGTTAAATGCCTTATTGTTTAAACTGGAGATGCCACGGACCAAACTTGGTATCCTTGGATCCTGCAAGGAAATATGTACTTTTCAGACCATGTTTCTTGGTTGTGAGCGGGGAGGCAGAGAAAGTACAGTAATTTTGTTATTCAGTAAAATATTCTGCATATACTCATAGGCATTCCTAATTAGGAAGTCTTCATCTTTTATTCACTGGCTAATATTTATAGCCAGCCATTTAATGCTGCACTTGCACTGGAACATTGTCTTCTGATTGAAATACACATACATACTTTATTATTAAAAAACAAGACATTTGAAAGGTAAATGTAGTGTACATATTGGCAGGAATAGGGTTTGCAAAAATGAGAACCAGATGTGTGACAAAACTTAGCCTATTGCAAAATGCACCCCAAGCTTTGGGACAGCCTTTCCCAATCTTTACAGACATATAGGACTCCTACCTTCCCAACTAGAAATTATATTATGGAATTTCTAGTCCATAAGGGGGAAAGTGCCAGGCAAATTTGAAACAATAAAAAGAGGACCTTTGGAGGAACCAGTTACAAAATATGGCCCTAGGGGTCCACAGTGGATGACTTAAACCATTTTGGTCACTAGCATTAATGGCAATGAATACTTCTCCCCAATTTCAATGGTCAAAATGAGCAAATTCATTTTCAGACCTGCCATTTCAGACTCTGGTCATGCTCATTAAAATCTTGTATTATTGATGCAAGTTGGCAAGCCACATAGGGACACCACCGTCACAATATACAAGCTAAGCATCTGTCCTGATGCTTAGGAATGAAATACACAGGAATGAAATTAATTCCTGATACACAGGAATGAAATTAATATATAATATATTATATCATTCTAGACAAGTTTGAACTGTACTCGTACTCTATCTAGCTCACAATAACATATTGTAACAAGATTTAAATCAGTCTATTATCTCTCTCACACACATACACAATCTAGCACCTTCGAAAGGCCAGCCATCTGGAAACTATTCTGTATGTGAGATCTTCAGTATTGCTTATTTGCAATTTCCAGGCTATGAGGCTTGCAATGTACAACATCATCTTTGAAGTTCAGGAAACCAGGAGTTTCTATACCATATTTGATTTCCTGTTCATTAACAACTGCAATAACAAGCCAAGCATAAATTTAATGAGACATGGTTGTATTCTACAGTTACATCTAAAATAAAGATTGAATCAGTAAGCTACTGTGACACAAAATTCTATCAAGATATCTGAGTATTTTATAAGGTGAGATCGCTTGCTGTATCTTCAATATATAACTGTAATTTGAGACCTCCTGTTATAGTCTTAATACATAATTTCCATTATTATGTATAATAATTTCCATTATTAAATGGAAATTAGAAACAAAAGGAGATGAGTACATTAAATAAGCAGATTTATTTGCTATTTACGTCATTTATATTTATGTGTGGAGCATATGGAGAGAGAGGTGGTTTAAATTATTATTTTAGTGTGTGTATAAAATACTTCTGCCAAAACAGACTATGGTATTAATAACTGGCATACAATAAATATTAACAAATATATTCTGTTGAAATTAATGGAAAACTTTTTTCACATTTATTTCCATACCCCTTTTCCAGTTATTTTAATTTTCCATACTCAAAGTGATCTCCCCTCCAAGTAAAAATGCCAAACATGCTTATTGCAGCAGCCATTTGATGATTTTACACAATGTGCTGAATTACCTATACGAAGCACCTATATGAGATCTATATTTCCAGACTCCATATTACCTCAACCACAGTTTTTGAAAGTTGTTAGTGATGTGGTATATAGCCCCACTGGAACTCTGTACATGCTCAGAGATCCAGGCAGCCAAAAAACTACAGCAGAGTAGCAGAAGATAATCCAGGTACTGCCAGCATATCCCAGGATAGTAATAGGCACAGAGACACTTAGATAGTGCAAACTACACTTTATTGGTGCATAAAAGAATATTTACAGAAAATAAATGATCATCTCTGTGGCAAATGCAGTCAGCAGACATGCACACTCACAGACTGAACTGCTGAAGACTCAGTTTCAGGATAGCTACATCATAAGCAGGAAACGGCTTCGCTCTCACACTGATAAAGCCGTTCTCAAAACACTTGCCAGCTGCAGGCTTGCTTACATCCTGCTTGCCCTTCAGGATCTGACTGTCTACCCTTCATCTGTTTACAGCATGAATTTCCAGGGATTGTATATCCCATACCCTGACACCCCTCTAAACTCATGCTTAAAGAGATGTGTTTTACATATCAGGTTTTAGAACCAGCAGTCTCACGAACATAACCCTCCCTTAAGGATTCCCAGCATTCCTGGCCAGTCTGACAGGTATGAATGTACATCAGCTGGGCATCTTCCAGCCCCAGGATAATTGATGACTTAGCCTTATCCTCGGCTTTTGCCTGATTTGCTGTGGGAGCCATAACTGTTTGTAACACAGGATCCCAACAGTTACTCTCCTTTTTGTTAAATTCAGATGACAACTGATGGGGGGGGGAGGAGTCCCTTGAGTTCCCCACCAGTCATTTTACTACCTTAATCTACAAACAAGAAGAAAAATAAGAGCTATAAATCTGCCGAATTGAGGCATCATATATGAGATAGATATAGATATCATATATGAGATAGAGAAGTAACAGAGAAAAAAGGACAGAAGAAGTCATCACAATAGAAGAGGACAGGGAACATAAATCTATTGTATTATGTAAGATGCCTAATAAATGGTGATGTATGAGGCATGTTACAGTTCAAAATGTATGAAATGTCACATAATTTGAAAGTGTCAGGCTTTATATCCTGTTGAAACTCACCAACCATCCTCCCTTAATACCAAGGTCAAGTATATCAGTGATCCATTTGGTATACTGAAGAAGAAACTAGTGATTTTCAGTATTTTTTTAAGATGCTAAATGGGGTCACCATAAGTCAACAGGCGATTTGGAGGTACACACAACCACACACAATGAATCTTCGCCACAGTCATGTGCAGGTCACAAAGTAATGAGGCAATGAATGATCACTTATAAAATGATGCAGATGTTTGTGTGAATCAGGTCATTTTCTCCTTCCTTCAAATATAGACACCCAGGTCAAATAAAAACCTCTGTAATGATGCCGTCAACTATATGAATGCATTCACATTTTGGTTTTTTTTAAAAAAAAATAGTATGGCAGATACTCATTTTTTGTTTTAACAAAGTATCATTGAACTGAAAGTAAGTGTCTGATTGTATAGCATTGCTCAGGCGTTATTTTAAGAGATTATCAGATACAGGGGAACATGCCAAAAAATTGCGTTCCCAACTGCATCAGAAGAACGGGAGGAAAACAGAAAGGGAAACATTACTGGATGCTGTGTCCTTCAGCTGTTCCCAGGGTATAGAACTGCTGTGGATGAGGCTTCCCTTTTCTTACTGATGGGGACAAGCCACCAATTAAAAGGGATGCCTTACTTGTGGCCGCACTATGCCCCCAGGACACTGGAGGATGATGTCATCTGATAATCTCACCCCTTCCTGTGCTCCTAGCAATCTTTTCCAATCTTTTGCCACATCTGATAATCTTCTTCTATACATTTCTTTTTTAAAAAAGCAAAAGCATACTAAGAGCTAAAATAAACATTCTCATTCTGTGGTGGAATTTTAAATTCTAACATTGTTATGTAAGAAGAGCCATAAAACAGTAAGTAATATTTAAGGTAAGTAAAGTTTGATTTCTTGACTACTATGCCTCTTTTGTGTTTTTTCATAGACAGAGGGGGACACGTAAGAGAGAAGGTCTTATTTATGAAATGTAATTTGGGGGAATTTTCTAAAACATGATAATGCAGGTGTTGCATTCTTTTTAAACATTTTTCATTAGCCCAGTTAAAAGAAGTGCCCCACACTTCCACAGCTATCTTCTCTTCTTACACCTCAAAGATGTACTGTTAACTGCTGTCAAGTCCATTTCCACTCATGGCAATCTTATGAATGAGAGAGCTTCAAGTTACCTTATCATCAACAGTCCTGCTCAGGTCTTGCAGGCTCAGGGCCATGGCTTCCTGGACAGAGTCTATCCATCTGGAATATGGTCGTCCTCTTTTCCTACAGCTTTCTACCTTACAAAGCATTATTGTCTTTTCTAGTGAATCATGCCTTATCATGATGTGTCCAAAGTATGATATACACTGTGCAAAGATGTATCCCAACCTATAATTATAGTCAGTATAACTATAAAGTTCTATCCTTGCATTTATGAGCAACTTTTTTTTATGCCCTTGCCACTGACAGCCTCTACTCTCTGGCTTTTCTTTGCAAACAAAGATTCAGGAAGGATTCATCCTGCATTTTCTGCAAGCACGCTGATGACTGAAAAGACCAATCCAATATAAACAAGTCCGGTTGCAGAAAGCACAGCAGAAGGTTTCTTTGGGTGATGTTTCCAGGTTGTCATTCTTTGTGCATTGTTGTTTCTCTTCAAGACTTGTTCGGCATGAGTTCTCAAATAAGGCTGTAGCATTGTGGATAGTGCGTCTCCATGCCTCCCAATGTGAGGCCAGGGCGGACTATTGTTGGTGATCAATTTGGCTGAGCTTGAGATGTTGTTTCAGGGAGTCCTTGTATCGCTTTTTTGGAGTGCCCCTCTTACGCTGACCCGTGGCGAGTTCACCGTAGAGTACTATTTTGGGGAGGCGATGGTCCTCCATCCTAGAAACATGCCCTGCCCAGCCCTTGTTTCTTCTTATTCATGGCTTAAGCTGTGAATAGATCACCCCCGTTCCATTCCTTTCACAGAACGATGAGTGAGTGAAAAGGTGCCCTGTTATGCTGGCACGATGCCAGCCACAGTGGGAGGGCCATGCCAAACACTTCCAAGTGTGATCGGGACAAGGAGGTAAGTGACACACTTTTTTGTACCCTCCACGGGCTACTTGGAATTTTTTTTTACTGTGTTTTTGTGCTTGGTGTCACTTTTTAAACTTTATTTTCCTTTTTATTTTTGAATTTCCCACATGCTCATTCTCTTGTGAGAACGGCCAGGAACTCAAATCAGGAAGTGAATGGGGCTCTGTTTGAGCTCCATTCACTCCTGGACTGCCAAGTGGAGGGGGCTGTCATGTGACAAGGTAGGTCTGAAATGTGGGGTTATCATGCTGGGATGGGGGCAGGAGGGGGGCTGGACAGAATATAGTGAGATGCTTTTTTAATCCCTATCTGATAAAGTCCAAAATTAGACTGTTGAGCAGTGTGAGAAACTTTAGACCCACTTAACTTACAATCCTGAAATGAGAGGACTACACAGACCATTTTAATCCTTATAAGTATAGATGTTTTGTCAGGACTCAGCAGCTGAGGAATTTTTTTGCTGTTTAGTCACTTGGCACCAAATCTGAACACCTAAACTGGTATTGCTTAATAGATGCTTACTTAAAAAAAAAAAAAAAAAAAACTTGCTTAATAGCTATCTATCAAAATATTAATTACAGTCCTATCTGTATATGTTAGGATTAAAGTCTTGGCTGTCTGCATTTCAACTTCAATTATTCCTTTACTAGTGCAGAAAATATTCATCAGGTTAGAAATCTGCATTTATATCCCCCTCCTTTAAAAAAAAAACAATGACCTTTTTTTCACCCTCAGGCTTTTTGTGTACCTACACGCTAGCTAACATACAAAAATGGTTTTCTTGGCTTTCATTAATAAAATGGATTTCATTAATACAGTAATACATTATAGCATAGCAGCACAGTATTAAAGCAGAAATATTAGCACAAGCATTTATATGCTACATTGCTAATCTTAATAATATCATTGTAATTAGAATAATCAAGAGGTACATGCTGCATCAATAATCTATTTCATTATCACACATAAAAACAAAACAAAAAAATCAGAACTTTTCTCTCCAATTAATGAGGTTGTGTTTTTCTCACATTTTGCAAGGATTTTCTTAATTTCAGGAACTTTTGCAAAGATCTCATCTGTGCCAATAACAGTTTGTACAGAAAGTATCTCTTTCTTTGTGCAAAATGCAAAGCTTTCTCTCTGCAAAAACAATATTCCTTGTATAAATGGAATTTTCACCCAAAGTCCTGAAATGCAAATAAAACAAAACAGAACATAGTGATTGGTTATTTTTGACAGGGTGTTTTAATGTGTCAAAACACCATTTCTTGTCAAGAGACAGAAAGTTTATGTGTATTCCTTACACCCCTAATTAGTCATATAGGCAGAATAGCACTTCATGAGGAAAAACATTTATGTGACCTCTATCCTACTGTAAAGCTCATAATCCTTAGCATAACCATGTATCATCCTTGAGCTAGGAAAGTAACACTGGAAGTATGACACATTTATGATATTGCACAAGGTGCTTCTTTGATGTAGCAGCTCTATGCCTGAGGGGAAAAAGTAATTTGTAAATGTAAGGTGGGCTACCTATGTTTATACTTTGCTGGCTATAATAATGAAAGTGTATGTACATATGTGTGAAGGATTAGAAGGGAAAATCCCATCACCCACATCCAGTACACATACATTGACTTGGGCTGCACTGCTGCTGCTAAAACAGAGATGGGTAACATTAGGCCATGAGGGTAAATCCAGCCCTCCTTGGGACCAAATTTGGCCATTTGGGATTCTCCATGCTCTCCTATTCACCAAATCACACTGTTTGTTGGTTTTCTGGCTTTTAAAAAATGTCCTGTTCTGAAAGGTTCAGGTAAGACTTGGTTAGCTTTCAACTAAAATATACTGTTGCTTTTTGGTCCCATCCTTTTGCTTTGGTCCTGCCCATCATTTAGTAATGCACTCCCTGGGAATGTGTCTGATACTGAATTCTGCCCTTAGAATGAAGCAGGTTCCCCATGTTTTTTTGCTAAGAGATGGTCTGTAAAGCCAGCTCTGACAGCAAGGATCACCTGGTTGATGAGTGTAGGAACTGATTCAAGCCTCCCTCTCAAAAAACTCAGCATCTCAACAATGCCCAGTCTGCACATCTTACCACAACCTACAGTTACTGCACTTAAAAAAAAAAATGTTCATAGGATAAGACTATAGGAATTTCCCCCACACACACTGTCAGTCATGCTTTCTCAATTGTCTGCTGCTATGCAATGAGAGAAACAGAAATGTCTGTATCATACCCCGTAGGGTTATATCATAACTTTATACCTTGTTCAAAAATCCAGGGAAGGGCAGTGAAAGGAAAGCTCCTAATGGTATCACAAAGCACAGTCTTCCATAGGGTATTTGCTTCTTAATCCTCACTTTCTCTCCCCTCTTCCTTCCCCCACAATTTGGTTTCTTTGCTTCAATGTGCACAGCAATTCTACATTGGAGCAAAAATGAAATCACCCCCTCCAACCTAATGCTACTGCACGCTACCCTCCAATAGAGACCTACCGCTACAAAATAAGTGTCATAATTCAAGTAACACTTGCCAAAGTTCTAACACAGAGATGTTGCCATTTCCTCCTGTTTCTTCCCTTCATCTCGCCATACCTCATATCCCCTGGCTGTTCCAAGGGGGTGATCACTTTGCTGGCTTGATGAAATCCAAGAACTGAATAGTAATTATGATGTTGGCAGAATGTGGGATGCAGCCAGCAGTTCAATGGCAGGAATTTAAATGCTGCCTGTCCAAAATAGCAGGATCTGCTAATTTGTTGCACTGACTATTTTGTTGTATGTCATAATCATGAGCCTTCTCACAGGCTATGAAAAGCAAATTAAATTGCCTGAGTCCAACTCTTCCACAGTGCCTATGTGGGGGGGGGGAGATGCTGAAAATTTCAGGTTAGCCACTTCAGTGTGTCCATTTCAAGTACTCTGGCTTGTTAACTAATGACCCTCTTTGACTGGTAAGAAGCAATTATCTATGCAATCATGACCTGCAATAAGTTAGGTGTTTACCATTGTTTTTGACCCATTTAACATGGATTAGTCTAGGAGAGGAAAGCTATGAGGGAAATCTAATGTTCAATTTAGGTTCATAAGCAGCTGAAATTCTCAGCAGTTGGCAATGATATAAAGAACAACAAACCTGAATGTTTTTGTGGAGGGCTGGGTTCCCCTTAAATGACCCTTTTAATGAGAACTCTAAATATTCACGCTGACCATTTTGAACACAATTTCAACAACTACTCTTCATACCAGAAATATTCATTAACAACAACACCTACCAATCAAAATATAATTCTTTGGCCTATAATAATCTAAACAAGGGGCTTGCAATTCAATTTCCTGTGCCTGATTTCAGGTGTTTTACTGATAGGCAGGGCAGATTCCACATCCCTGGAAAAACTGCAGAGATTCAGATAGAGATCCAGAATTGAAAGGTCCAGATATGAAATATCTGCCACACTGGTGCTCATGGTCAGAGCAGGATTGGATGGGATGAGATGCCACTTACAGAATATGGTGAGACACAGGCTGTCAGTGGTCAACAGTACCCAAGAACAGAGAGCTACATATTATGGCAAGCCTGCAGGGAAAAAACAGACTGAAATGTAGAATTAGCTCCCATTTCTGGTATTGCTCTACTTTCTCAATTTATAGGTTGAGGGAATGAATATACAGGTAGTAGGTTCCCTCAACCTATAAATGCACCATTCCATCTCTACCTGCCATTTGGTCCAGCCAATGCATTTGTCCCTGAGGTACTGTTTTAAGGCAATGAGACCCACAACTCCATCATTCTACTTTGTTATTTAAAAACAAATTATAATCTATTAACTGTATTATAATATACTATAACTTGTAGTTTAATGGTACCTGTTTTTTAAACATGTTGTGAGCCACCACATTGTGTCTCAGTTTTGGGAGAAAGCTTGGAAATGCATATAAACATGTATACCCCATACTTGGCTTCTCATGCCCCAACACTGAAAAAGTGCTTGAGGCCATAATTAGTATAGTCTAATTTTAAACTGCATCTATGGGATGCATCATCAATATTTTTAAATTTTCCCATTGTCAAGTTGATCTTCCACCCACCCAATATAGGCCAGCTGTTAAATGCTGTGGAACAGACTTGTATCAAGATTGAAAGCACTCAGCTTCCTAGCAAGTCTAGTTATCCCTATTGATTTTTAATAGGCTTTTAGGCTCTGAAGCACTGTGTGTTTGCCATTGACAATCTAACCAAGAATCAATTAAGTTAATTGAGTCAGGTCACACAAGTAACTCGGTGGTAGAGCCTGGAGCAAAACCTATTTTTGAACTCATCTGAAGAAAAGATGCAATGGTGCTTTCTAAAAAACAAAACAAAACACATGGGCCTCAGAAATAAAGCTATTTACCCTGCCAACTACAAATAAAAGAAACTGCTTAATCATGAAGAGAGTATACTGAGTCAAAGACAAGATTTATTCATCTTACTTTGGTACACAACTTCTTGGATTGATTACAAATATGTGCAGATTATACATCAAGGAAGTCTTAGAGATCATGGTAGAAATTATTGCAATTGCACATTTGAAACTACACATAGGGCCAAGGACAGACATAGTGATGTTTCTCATTTCATGGTAGATAAAGGACTAGGAGTCAGCCACTCCCCTCTTCCTGATCTCTCTCCTGGAATTTTTCCTCTAAAAAGTTAAAGAAAAATATCTGCATCAATTAGAGATATCGCTGTTTATGGCCTTTATCAGTTTTATATATGTTAATTCCTTTTCTCCATCAATCTGTAACATTTTCTGTACATCACACAAACACACACCCCACAAAATAATATTTACTTATATTAGATTACAGATTTAAATGCATATTTTGAACAATTTAAAAAGAAAACTATGGATATCTAAATATATTTTCCCTCAAAGTACTCATATGTAAAATACATATTCTTAAATGCATTTTGCTTAGTTTTGCTCTGAGGAAAAGTGGCAAGCAGCAGGAATGTTATGTCTTTCCTGCTGCCTTCCTGCATGATGTTGAAAAAAACCACACCTTTTTTGCAAATGGGTTTTTCTGGTTAGCAAAAAGGCACGGTTTTACCTCGGTCCCTTATGGGACTGTAATAAAAAAGCAAGGATGCCATGCAGGAAGGCAGCAGGAAAGAAGATGCAATGTTCTTGCTGCTTTGCCACTTTTCCTCAGAGTGAGGTAGGGCTCTAAGTCAAGAAGCAAATTGTAAAAGTCAGAGGAAGTCACTACGTTCTGATCTGTACACAAGTCCAGGAGGGGGTGGATCAAGTAAGTTTGCTTTCAGATGTGGACCTAGTGAAATATTGAGCATTCATAGTGCCACTTTTCATCATGTTTAATGTGAATTAATATTCCAATTTAATAAAGAATTGAAATAATGTTTAATGTTAGCATTAACAGTCTGAGAGAATAGCCATGTTAGTGTGCTGCAGCAAAGAATTGTGATATGTTAAACACATTTTATTGGGCACAAGCTTTCATGGACTGTAGCACATTTCATTAAAGGCATGATCTGATAAAATGAGCTAGAGTCCATAAAAGCTAGTGCCAAAAAACACTGTTAGTCCTTAAGGTGCCACAAAAAATCCCTTGCTGGTGTTCGGAGCCCTATAGAGGCGATGCAGCCATTTATGCAGGTCCTTCTTACCTGATCATTGCCCAGCTTTTATGTGGAAAGGATAACATGGCTTTTAATATTTTTGGTAACTTCAGAGCCTGGCTGTACAAGAAACACAGTTAGTAATAACTATAGTAAAAATTGATTTCTGAATTATCTCTATTCCACAGTAACAAAATAAGAGGATTTTTATTTTGCCCTTTGAAAAAAGGTTTCCAATGTAAATATAATCTGAGTTTTCTGTAGATGAGCACTAAATACTAAGCTCCATGAAGAGTAAACTACCTAGAGTTCAGTGTCACTATGGAAAACAAATCACTAAAATGTGCCATCACAAAGCCATGGCAGACTGATGAAGCATTATGGAAGTCAGAGCAATAGAAGAGAAATTCTTTTTGGCCTTTTGAAATGTATACTTTTCAGCTGTTTGCCCTGGATAGGAACAAAGTAGAAAGCCAGATGGAAAATTCCATGGAGTGCTTTATCAGCCACCTGCCATCTCCTGAAAGTAGCCAGAAATGAAACCACAACATATTAACTTTTGGGATGAGACTAGTGGGTGTGTGGGCTGCTTTAGGGTAATGACGCACATGTAGGTAGTTTGATGCCATATGAACCACAGGTGGCATTTTTAAAAGGTTCATAAGATGTCAAACCAACTCACGGTCAGAAAAGAGTCAGTTTTCCTTTCAAGTAAACCACAATGTAGGAATTCAGCCTAGCAAATGAGTGTGTGCAGCTATGTATTAGTAAACAATTTATCTGATTTTATCCATAAACCGGGCTCTTTCTAAATTTCAGCGTAGTTGCAGTTCCTTTATAGTGTGACAAGAGGATAGCCATGTTTCCCGCCTTACGGATATCTGAAATGATGAGAGCCTTCAAAGTACCAGCAATTATTCCCTCATGATACTTTACCAGTTTATTTGCTATTCCCTCATTATACTGTCTTATGTTCTTTAGTAATCATTAACAACCTTTAGGCTACCTGCAACACTACATGCACATCAATACTGTACAAATAGACTTCTGTTTGTCTAACAAAAATTTTAATTTCCCCCCTTTCCCTTCATGCCCCCACATCTGCTTCCACTGTGCATTGGGGGGGCTGTGAGAGGCTGCCATGGGGACGGGAATCTGTTCTGCTGTCAGTTGCCACTCCAGCAGTAAATGAACACAATTGGATTTCATCCATTGTATCTGGGGCACACACAGCATGGAAGCATAGAAAAACTGCAGCAGTATTCAACATTAAAACTAAGATTGTCCTGGTATAAAATAGAGATGAGAAAGTTTGGCGATATGCTCCATGTTGTCAGTCCATGTACAAAGTCTGTAGAATTTCAATGGACAGAATATGGCTACTGTTTATGCTGGATAATGCAACATGAGGAAAAGTTTGCAGTATGGTGATGGACATGAACTGTCATCATCACACCACCCAGGATACACCCAGAATGACACAGCAGAGATGATGCAATTGGCCGATGCAACTGGACGGTTACAAACACCTGTGGAAGGAGATCATGCCAAAGACAATGTGTGTAGATATGGGTGTGGCCTGTGATCATTGTTTGAGTTGTTATTGGTATTGTAGCTGGAGATGCTGTTGGAGTACTTCATTGTTGATCTGTATATATCTGTAAATACTCTAAGTAAAGTTCTGTAAATAGAGACTCACAGTTATTCTTTAGCACATTGCACTGCAAGGAGGGTACAGCACTGCAGAACCCAACATAGGGGGACCAAAGTGTGTGAGCTTTGACACATGCGATCCTCCAAGGCTGTTTTTGAGGCCCCCAGGGACCCCAAGCATTTTTAATTTTTTTGGGGGGGGGTGCACTGGGTAAAAATTGTAATGAGAGGTTATGTTGCCTTATTTTTCTTTTCAGTTTCAGGTCCATGAGAGGTCCAGGAAGTAAACTGATAACCAACTTCTGGTTTACTTCCTTGTTAGAAAATGGCCTCTCCTAGACCTAAAATAGCATCCCCGGTGGCAAAATGGGCCTCTTTTTAGCATAAACAAATAAACAGGTTTTTTTAAAAAATAGGGGTAGAGGAGTATGATGGGAGTGTGGCCCATCAAGGTCTCCTGGAAGGTCAGTACAACACCCCTAGGGGCCCTGACAGTTGGCTACCTTGTGGTGAAGGGATATTTTAAATTCATACAACAGGTCATTGTCCCAACAAAGGATACATAATAGGCTCATCTACATGAAAGGAAATAATGCTTATTCCTGGTCATTATTGCCAATTTGCAGCTGCATTCTTTTGTCTCCACCATGTTTTGCAAAAATGATATGCTGATAAGCTATCCGCAGTTTGAAGTTCAGATGCCTGCGAGTCAAGATGGCGGCTGTAAATTTGAGTGATAAATGCTGCCGCTGCTGCACAGTATTTTTTTTACAAAAAAAATATTAATGCAGGGGTGCACAAGTGTGACCTTCTGCTAAAAAAATTCTTTGGGTGATCGGTGAAGCAAAAAGCCGCATGATTGCTAACATGAAAAATCCAACAGGGCACTTCTGGGTGCTGCCTTGAAGGAAAGCCCACTCATCACGCACATCCAACCAATCAGATCTCTAGTTCTGCCCTCTCTGAGACTGCATAGCAAATCAAATGGGTCTTAATGGGAGCTAATGCACATTTCCTTGTATTATTTTTTAAAAAATACAGGAAAAGCCCAAAGGTTTTCCCCATGCATTAAATAGAGTTTTTCACACATACCCTTACGAATAAGGCAAATCACCATGGGATCTCATTGGGACAAAAGGTATTCCCAGTGATTTCTGTAAGGAGTATTTTCACCTTCTAGAGAATACCTATGAAATCTACAATGGTCATTGAAAATGCCACATTAATTCTAACACACTGAAAATGAATTATTGGCACAGTACAGCCCACTCATATGTCCTTTCACTGTGAAATGTTGATATGGCAGTCTCCTGGTGAAAAGAAACCGCTCTGCCTTTGAGTCCCTTCATGCAGACTGTCAGTAGAATGCTTAATATATTGCACATACACCCATTTCCCATTTCATTTTCTTGTTTGCAAGCTCACTGAAGGCCACCTGAGTGTAGAAACAACCAATATTTTAGATCTAGATATATCTATGTATATTTCTCTGCACTGCCATGCTTTATAATCATGCATTCAAATCATATTGCAATGTACATAAATGGGAAGGAACACATCTGCCTTCCCCTAGGCTTATCCGTTAGTGTGACTGCATGAAGCCTCCTCGTATGTGAATGCACACAGAAGGATCTGCTACTCCACATAATCCAAACGTATCGAAAGGGTTAATATATCATCCTTATACAGAGCTAGTGCTTTCCATCATCCACCTATGAACATGATCATGTTAGATTTGTTAAACTGGGTTGTTCATTGCTGTGGCTGGTGGCCTGACATAATGAGACATTAGAACATAAGAATAATAATACATCAGAACATACGCAAAACTGTGAATAGTTAGATCTAAGGCATATATGGTGCACCATTCTGTTCATGGAGTAGCCAATCAGATGCCCATGGAAAGAAGTAAAGCAGGACACAAGTGCAATAGCACCCTGCTACTAATATCTAGGTATATTGTCCAGATACTAGAGTTAGTAAGTAGCCATCTTGAGTAGCAGCTGTCAATAGCCATATCCTCCATTAAATTTTCTAATCCCCCTTAAAGCCATGCAGGTTGGCAGTTATCACCACATCTTGCAAGGAAATTGCGGATTCCACAATTTTAACTGCATACTCCCTGAGGGAGTATTTCCTTTTATCTATCTTAAATCTCCCACTATCCAGCTTCAGTGGATGACCCTGTGTCTTAATCTGAGGCCTGATCCACTCAGGGCTCATCAACTATATTTTCAAATAGCAGAGGCTAGAATGAGTCTGTGGTAAAGAGTGACTTTTACTGAATATAGCAGAATGCTGATTAATGGATGCAGACAATGGACTACCCCAGAGAAAAGCTATCACAATGTCCCTTTTTTTGTGAGGGCTGTCAGATCATGAAGAAAAGAAAACATGCACACATCAGCCCCACATTTGTCAGGCACCTCAGGTCTGTTCCTTTTCTTGGGTGGAAGCTAAATGAGAGCTGCACCATTGGAGTTTTTAGTCTCCCTTCTCTAATCTGGTAGAAGAGCTAAAAGAGAAATCCGCCTCCTCTCTTGTGTCTTAAAACTCTCTCTCTCTCTCTCTCTCTGTGAGTGTGTGCTGTTAGCATACCCTCCAGCTGTTCTGATTTGTCATGGACAGTACCCATTAATCTTCTGTCATCCCACTTTTTCAGTTGCTTTTAAAATGTCCCAGTTTCTCTTTCCTCCTCCCAATTCCCCCCTTTGTCCTTGGCTTACTTCAATTACTGCAAACTGAGTTCAAATTGCAAAAAATAGTTTGTACTCAATTAACATAGCAGGGAGAGATGAGAGAAGGGGAGAGAATCCCTGTAGGCTCAGGCAAGCCCTTCCCAGTAGGCTTAAGCAGAAGCTAATTGCTGCATCTGTAAAATGTTGAAGGACAAGTTTTTATTTGCAAACTTTTATCTGGGAACTCATCTTTACCTCTGGAATGCTGAGATGCAGGCTGAATTGTTTTGCTCTGATTGTTCCACGTGTAGCTATATAACCCATTCAAGCCCATGGCAGGCTGATACCCTTTCATGCTACACAATTATAGGGCTATTATTCCACCTTGACTGCTATGGTCCCTTTCTATGGATTCCCAGGGTTTGTAGTTTGGTGAGGCACTAGAAGAGCTCTCTGGCTGAGAATTCTAAATGCCTATCCCTAAACTACTACTCCTAGTATTACATAGAATGGAAACATGGTAATTAAAGTGGAATTATAGTGCTTAAATTGTGTAGTGTGGAAGGGCCTTGGGTATCTGCAAACAGTTTATACGCTTGTGCCAATTTTTAGTATTACTGAAGAAGGAAAAATATTACTCTTTCCACACTATGCATACTTGTGCCACGTCTCCCCTTACTTGCTTTTCTTTCTAAGTTAAAGACACCCCAAGCATTGTAGCCTTTCTTCATAGGGCAGTTGCTGCACCCCCTTGATAATTTTGGGTGGTTTTTTTTCTGCACTTTTCCCAGTTCTACAGTACAGGTTGCCCCCACACATCCACAGAACCAGTATCTAGTTTCAGTTATCCACAGCTGAAAAAATAGAGACACATACCGATAAAGTTGTGCTGGAAAATGCCTAGAGGGATGTCTTCTCCAGGAATCGCTAGGTCCTCCAACCCAACTCTATGGTATGTTTGTACAGAAAGACTTTTATTTTAATAAGGTTTGCTATTACCCGGAGTTTCAGTTATAAATGGTAAGTCCAGGAAAGTATCCCTCATAGATATGGGGGGATATGTATCCGTTTCTAGGTGTGGTGACCAGAACTATAGAGAATACCATTTTACTTTTGATTCCCTTTTAAATTATAGCCAACATAGAATTTGTCTTTCTTTATGGTGGCTTTGCACTGTGTAAGACATTTTTTAAAATCAATCTAGTATCTACCATAATACCAAGATTTCATTCACAGCCCATTAATACCAGTTCAGATCCTACCAATGTGCATGTGATTTTTATTATCCCAATATGCATAATTTTACACTTGCTTACAACATTAAGCCTAATTTGCCTAATTTAGTCATTCCTATGGGATGGAGAGACCCTCTGGAGCAATTCCTAGCCATGTTTGTTATTAACACCATACAAATGATGTTATTACTAAATCTGGACACCTTACTCCTCACCTGAGATCATTTATGAACATGTTTGTTTTGTTTTGTTTTGTTTAAAACAGTCTTTGGGAGACCCCATATTTTACATTTCTCCACTGGAAGATTTGTCTATTCAATCCTATTCTCTGCTTTCTATTCTTTAGCCCATTACTAATCCATAAGATTCCTTCTCTCTTTATTCCATAACTACTGGATTTACTCAGAGAGACCTGAAAAGTGACATCATCAATAGCTTTTTGAAATCCAAGTGAACATATGTCTACTGGGTCACTCTGTCCACATGTTTGCAGACTCTCAAATAACTGTAAAATGGCAGTGAGATAGGGATTACCTTTACAGAAGCCCAATTATCCCTTTTCTGCATGACTTGTTCCTCTATGTGGTTGACAATTACAGCTTTAAAAATAATTTCTACCAATTTACCTGAAACAGACAAATTAATTTGGCCTGTATTTTCCTGGATCCACTCTGGTTCTCCTAAAATTTGTGTTACATTGGCCACTTGTACATCCTTTGGCACAGAAGCTGATTTTAGTAATGTGTTACATATTTTTGTCAGAAGATCAGCAGCCATGCCTGTGACCTCTTGGCCTTTGTACTAACCTTCCTGCCCTGTAATAAACAGACCAGATGAGCCTTTATTATTTTGTTTTTTGGTCACTATCAGATATTTTGGAAAAATTTGACACTCTTTGACTTTTCCTCTCAAATTTCTACTCAGATCTCCTGTCAGAGCTAACCTTCAGGTTTGAACTGTGTAAAGCAGTAAAGAATAGGTCTCTGAATGTCTCTGGTGTCTTTTCTTCTTCTTCTGCAGTCAACATGGTCAGAACCTGCTGCCTGTCATATTCTGGCCTATCCCAAAAACCCACTGGAAGTGGGGAGAACAGTACCAGGACAGGCCAGATAGAGCAGCATTTGGGACAGTTCTGAATGAGGACTTTGCTTCAATAAGGTATAAAGAACAACTGAGTGTGACGCGCAGGCGCACCAGCTGGATTTACGTCACTGTTCAGCCTGGCCACCTCATCACTTATGCTACCATTAAATAAATATTTTTGGAGACAGCAGTGCCACAGTTACCACCTTTATGTCAAACTTCCCCCTTATCCCTTCCTTGGACTGGGGTTTGATTGAATCTGGATAGTACTTGTATTGGTGTGTGTTTACTTGCAGGGTTAGCATAAATAAATACTAGTAAAGGAAATAATTCATGAGGAGCCTGGATTTGATAAACAAAACATAAAGATTGCTTTATTGCTTTAAAAGTATAATAGAAATGCTTTGAACTTTGTCTCCAACTTGGGTAACTTTAAACTAGTTGCTAGTCCCACTCTGTGGTGACCATATAATTCAAGAATCTGCCAGACTCAATAACAAGTTGTTAGGTTCTTTCTTTCCTCTCCCTCGGGATTCCAATTAGCCTTTATTCCTCTCAAAAATATTCCCACTGCACATACATTCCCTCAGTTGTACTCACAACCATACACACATTCTAGCCCTCTCTCCATCATGTCTCATCTTCAACTCTCCCTTTTAACTGTCATCTACCTCCTTTCACTCTAGGCAACCCCTCCCATACCCATTTCCTGCCACAGGATTGGCTCCTTCATGCTCTCTTCCCATTCACTCATCAGCATTCCATCAGACTCTCATCACATGCTCTCCACAGTTAGGCCTTTTATTCCCTTGGGCCTAGACAACCCTTCTCAGTCTTCATTTCTTCCTACAAAGCATTAATAAAATAGGCCTTTGGCCTGAAGCCAAGTACTCTTTTGTGTTTTCCCAAGCTCATGCTGTTCATGTTGGTGCATTGACTCCAGACATCATGCTGCTCTTGGAGGACAGTGCTCTCAGTGCTGGTGTTGGGTTCGGGGATCATCAATGTTCATCTGGATACACAAGTCCCAGACTCTGGATCTCCATTCTTTAGGGTATCAGGTCTTTTAGGCTCAGAGGTCTCTGGTTTGGAGGGGTAAAGAACTCTTTCGAGTTCAAGAAAACTTCAGTTTGGTGTTTTGTCTACTGCACCACAGATTCCTCAGCCTCCAAGTCCTTTTCCGGGCTACTGCTGGACGCCAGGCTCATAAAACAACTCCAGGGCTAGGATGCAGGGCTATAAGAAGCATTTGAGATCAATCAGCCCCCCTCCTCCAAGCCATTGGCTACGAGCTAAAGGCAAAGTACCCTGATTTTGGACATTATGGAAGATTTGTCTATTCATCCCTATTCATGATCTGGCAAGATGAATATGAACAAAATGTAAATAAGATAATTAAGATAATATAAAAAGTTATTGCTGAGAATTCAAAGGACCATGTTTGCATGAGGACACTGAAACCCACCTTTCCTTGTGTATTCAACAGTAATCCTAGAATGCTGGGAACCCTCCAGGACAGCATCTGATACAGTGCAAAGAACTGGAGAAGGAAGGCAATGGGACCAGAATCTCCATATATGCAGAAGAACATGCTTTAGGCCTAAGCACTAGGCTTTGGGATTTTTGCCACTGACTCAGGATACTCATTTGGCCATTTATATCCATAACTGCATTAAATATTTTAGTCACTTCAGCAACTTTCACAGACTGAAACATCAAGAAGATTAAAATGTTTGGCTTTGTAGGAATCACACTGAGATTTTAAGGCTTAATAAAATTGGTCTCTTCTGAAATACCTGACTTATTCTGTGATACCGTCAATTATTGTGACTGAGATTCCTGGTCTTTGTAGAAAACAGAAGGCAAAAAAGATAACTAATGCATGCCCATCTGTTCCCTCAATAAATGCTCTCTGCTATGAAGAACTGGTGTATAGGCAACAAAATGGGACCCACTTATGAAGCCTCACACCCAATGCTACTAGAGAACCAAGCTTTTGACAAGAATCCTACATTCTTCTGACAAGTATCAGTGGGATCTGGAAAAAAATGTTCAACCAGCTAATGAAAACAAATAACATTTAATTGGTTGATGAACTTTATTCATTTTTAATCCAGTAATTTTTTTTACCTAATTCATTTGGGATATATTTGTGGAAAAAAAATAGAAAGAAAGAAAGAAAGTTTCCTAGAGTTCTAAATGAGGATCAGTCAAAAAGAGATAAATAAACTTCTAAATAACAGGTAAATGTAAAAAAACAAAAACAAAGCCCAAACCCTTCAATTTGTACTCAGAAAATCCATAGTGATCACTGTGACACAACAGTCAAGCTTACTTCTTAGTAATGTCTCTTCATTTTTCTCTGACTAACCCCCCTCCCCAGAAAAAGAAAGTTAGCTTCTGTAGGAAGTCTTGAAATGTTCTCAGAGAGACCAGCAGATCCATAACTAACTGCATATTTGTTCTGGTAAGATTAGAAAAGATGTTCTGTTATAGATAAAGGCTTATTTTCTAAAATGTCTTTCCTAAGAAAATTGATCATTTCCCTTCCTTTATTGTTACACCCATAGGGTTACTTTTAATATTCTAAAATGTTCTGGTTGTTCCTGGATAAAATCCTTGGCTAAAGCTGCTCTACTTGCCAAAATGTATAAATGATAACTAGTGCTTATATTGGCAAGTCACATTAACTTCTACTACATTTTAAAAAAAAAGTGGATAGAGTATATATAAATAAGGTTAGCAGCTATGTTATAGTTAATAAACAAGGTCATGAAGCTCTTATTTACAAGTCTGCTACCATATTTGAAGAAGGACCACATCTTCTGAGAACAGTTGATGAGGCAGAGATGGATGGTCTGGGCAGAATTAACGGTGGACTACTGAGCCCTCCCTGAAATTACAGTCCCTCAATTAAAAAGGAACAGAATCTCAGAGTTTCAAAGGACCTCCAATTTTATCTAGTTGAACCTCGGTGTCCTGGAAGGCAGGGAGCCAGCCCACAACATGGCCACATCCTATGGGACTCCTTCCTGCCTTCTGAGATAGCATGGCAAATCAGCGGTGGCAGAGGCAACAGCAGCAGCAAGGGTTGGCCTGCTGGGAGAGGCTCTTGAGGACACGTGGGACCTGATCCATTTTCTCCTGGCAGAAATGGAGTAAAATAGGTATTATTTTAAAATGTTGTATTGGGCCCTATCCCGTCTTCCCCTCTGTCTGAGCCCTCTATCTGGCCCAGGGGTGCTGAGGACTGCCCAGGGGCAGAATGGGGCAAAAGCCCTCTTGTCAGGATTTCAGGGCTCTAAGACGGGGCAAGACAGGATATATTGCCTAGTTAGACAAGCCTGAAGTCTAAGAACTTCAGCAGTTGAACCATGAAATGCCAGAAACCTCTATTCTGTCCCAATAAAGTGAACCTATCACAGGGTTTTCTTGGCATGGTTTGTTCAGAGGGGATTTACCTTCCTCTGAGGCTGAGAGAGTATGACTTGCCCAAGGTCACCCAGTGGTTTTCGATGGTCAAGCAGGGATTCAAACTCTGGGCTGAAGAGTCATAGTCCAATGCTCAAACCACTACACCACGTTGGCTCTCATAGTACAACTATAGCTTGATGGCAGTACATGCAAAAGGGATCTAGGAGTCTTAGTGGACCACAAGCTGAACATGAGTCAGCAGTGTGATGTGGAGGCTAAAAAAGCCAATGCAATTCTAGTCTGCATTGATGGGAGTATAATGTCTAGATCAAGGGAAGTAATAATGCCATTCTGTTCTGCTTTGGTCAGACCTCACCTAGAATACTGTGTCCACTTCTGGGCACCACAACTCAAGAAGAATATTGATGATCTGGAACTTTTCAGGGAAGGGAGGGAGACCAAAATGGTGGGAGCTCTGGAAGCCATGCCTTATGAGGAGTGGCTTAGGGAGCTGAGTATGTTTAGTCTGAAGAAGAGAGAGTTAAGAGAGGGCAGGATAGCCATGTTTAAATACTTGAAGGGATGTTATATTGAGAATGGACTAAGCTTGTTTCATGCTGCTCCAGTGACTAGGGGCTTTTTCAGATGGGGTAAAAAAACAAAACAAAACAAAACAAAACAAAAAAACAGGGAGGTCGGGAGGTGTATGGCGCTGTTCCACTTCCAGCAATCGGTTTCGGACAATGTCATCTTCCTCCCATCCTTCATTCCTTCTCCCTCTGTTCTTCGTTCATTTTCCCTCTGCTGCTTTTTATTGACGGAAACTTCAGTCAATAAAAAGTGGTGCCTTTCTTATCCCTCCAGCACGGACCTCCGCGGTTTGTTTGTTTGTTTTTTACCCCATCTGAAGAACTCCTAAGACACAGAGCAATGGACTCAAACTACAGGAAAAGAGATTCCACCTAAACACTAGGAAGAACTTCCTGACAGTAAGAGCTGTTTGACAGTGGAAAGAGCTGTCTTGGAGTGTGGTGGAGTCTCCTTCTTTGGAGGTTTTTAAACAGAGGCTGGATGGCCATCTTGTTTGACTGATAAAGCCTCCATCCTGAATTGATGGGCTGAATACTTTCAAAGTCTCTTTAGTGCCAACCGAGTAGTCCAAGGCTCAGCTATCCAACATATGATATAAAAACCGATGAAAAATTAATTGGAGCTCCCACTTTGGAAGAGACCCTTAAGGCCATACAGCAGATGAAAAATGGCAAGGCAGCTGGGATCGATGGAATCCCACCTGAAGTTTGGAAGCATGGAGGTCATGTACTCCACGGTAAATTCCACGAACTCCTTGTGAATTGCTGGGGAAAAGGGGAACTGCCATCAGACCTCCGAGATGCAGTCATCATCACCCTGTACAAGAAAGAAGGAGCAAAATCCGATTTTTCAAACTATCGAGGCATAACACTGCTCTCTATGGCTGGAAAAACCCTTGCAAGGATGCTCCTGAACAGATTAGTTCCTGCTATTGCAGAAGAACTTCTTCCTGACAGCAAGTATGGCTTCAGGGCCAATAGATGTACTACAGATATGGTATTTGCCCTTAGACAACTGCAAAAGAAATGTAGAGAGCAGAACAAGGGTCTCTATGTAACATTTGTTGACCTCACCAAAGCCTTCAACACTGTGAGTAGAAAAGGTCTGCGGCAGATCCTGGAAAGACTAGGATGTCCCCCCATACTCCTTAAAATGATTATCTTGCTACACGAGGCCCAGCATGGTCAAGTCAGATATGGCGATACTCTTTCAGAGCCCTTTCTAATAACTAATGGTGTGAAGCAAGGTTGTGTTCTTGCTCCAACTTTATTTACGATCTTCTTCAGCATGATGCTCCAAAGGGCTATGGCAAGGCTTAAAGAAGAAGACGGCATCTATATACTTTACCGTACTGATGGTAGCTTGTTTAACTTAAGCCGTCTGAGGGCTTGCACTAAGACTCTAAACTATCTAGTCTGTGAGCTGCTCTTCGCTGATGATGCTGCCCTTGTTGCTCACACAGAAGCAGCTCCGCAATGCCTAACATCCTGCTTCGCAACACCTGCAGAACTGTTTGGGCTGGAAGTCAACCTTAAGAAAATGGAAGTTCTTTACCAGCCTGCACCACAGGACGAACGCCATCATCCCAATATTGCCGTTGGGAAATCTGTTCAGCAGTTCACCTACCTGGGAAGCATCATCTCCTCAGATGCCAAGATTGACAAAGAGATCAATCACAGATTAGCAAAGGCATATAGTGCATTTGGAAGACTCTACAAAAAAGCCTGGAGTAATAAACACCTGAGGCGAAGCACAAAAATCAGTGTGTATAGAGCCATTGTACTGTCTATTCTCCTTTATGAGTCTGAAGGTGGGTCACCTATCGCCAACACTTACGACTCCTTGAACGCTTTCATCAATGCTGTATACGCACAATCCTAAATATACACTGGACTGACTATGTGACGAATGTTGCTGTCCTTGAGTAAGCAGGGATCACCAGCATTGAGGCCATGATATTGAGAACACAGCTGCGCTGGGCAGGGCACGTTTCTAGGATGGAGGACCATCACCTCCCCAAAATAGTAATCTATGGTGAACTCACCACGGGTCAGCATAAGAGGGGCACTCCAAAAAAGCGATACAAGGATTCCCTGAAACATCTCTGGGTCGGCCAAATTGATCACCAACAATGGTCCACCCTGGCATCACATTGGGGGGCAAGGAGACGCACTATCCACAATGCTGCCGCCTTATTTGAGAACTCATGCCAAACAAGTTTGAAGAGAAACGACAATGCAGAAAGAATCACAACCTGGAAATATCACCCAAGGAGACCTTCGGCTGTGCTTTCTGCAGCCGGACTTGTTTATCTCGGATTGGCCTTTTTAGTCATCTGTCGCTTGCAGAAAGCATGTGATGAGTCCTTCCTGAATCTTCATTTGCGAAGAAAAGCCAGAGAGAGAGAGAGAGAGAGAGAGAGAGAGAGAGAGAGAGAGAGAGAGAGAGAGAGAAGATGGCCATTTATCGGGAATGCTCTTATTGTGTATTTCTGCATTGCAGGAGGTTGGACTGGATTGCCCTTGTGGTCTCTTCCAAGTCTATGATTCTGCGATTCTAAGTTACCTTAAATGTTAAGTGATCCTGGAAACATCCTCTTGCTTTGTAAACATCAAGTCTCAACAGGACTCTAATAATAGTTTTAAGAACAGATAAAATGATAAAATCCAGCTCACTTGTAGGGTGATCAGGAAAACCATTTAAAATAGATAGAATCAGAAAGACTCATAAGGTATTTGTGGCAAAGAGCAGATTCATCTCTTACCCCAGTGATAAATCCTACTGAGTCCTTTTACTATCTTCCATATGAATTTTTACATTCATTCTTATTGGGAAAGTGAAGTGCTAATGTTGCTGAAAACACTGCAGAAAGGGAAAAATAAAGTTTTACCCACTTTTCAGCCTCCACCAACAGGGACATTGTGGGGGATATTGTGGCTTCTTGGAGCCCCCATAAGCATGAGACAGCTGGATTTAGCTGCCTTTTTAATTTCATAAACATGAATGATAAGAATCTTCAGTAGTTTCAGTTGCAATTTTGGAAAGATCAGAAAATTAGTTTTTAGACTATAACCCCCAGTCATCACCAATGGTATTACAGTCAATGAAATAACTTTGTCATGCTCTGGAGAAAATGCTCAATGTCCCTCCCTTTCACCCCCTTTTCCCTTTCCCTACATTTTCTTATGACTTATGACCTAACATGCAATATAAGGATTGATTAACCTCATAATCTTTTCTTCCAACTAAGCCAGTCACTCTAATATGAAAACATGCATCTACAAGTATACGAGGAGGGGTGTTCAAAAGCAGAGGATGGGTTTCCAGAAAATATAACCCGAGAGATATCTGGCTTAGCTCCTTCTAGGAAAGTGGTAACAAATGGCACCGCAGTGGGTCAGAATGAGCAATACATCCCAATGATTATTTTCTAGCTACTGATATCTATACTGAGAAGCCCAACATTAATTCAGTACAAAGGCCAAGATACCAAGCAGGTTTCATCAATCACAAAGTAATGAAAGCTAAAGAATATGCCACCCAGTAAGTGCATCAATGGTACTCATATTTATGATATTTTACCTTGCTAGAAAGTACTTTTATTAGATACATATTTCACAGAGAAAATGAGAGTTTAAAATAAATGTACAGAAGATTCAGACCTCTAAAAATAAATATTATCTCATAACCATTACATTAATATAGCTTGCCAAAGGACTAGGGTTTTTTTTTCCTCTGTAGGAGACAGGAAGATTTAAATACAGACTGGGACATACAATTGCTATTGCTGCACCACAATTTATTACACATCATTCTGATAAAACTTATCATTCTGATAATACTTTGGCAGTATTACTCTAGAGTAAATGATTGCAGTTAAGCTTCATAAGGCTATGCATATTAATGAATTATGAGATTTAAAGAAAAACAGATTGAGGAGATGGAATGGATGGAACATAAGTCCAAAAGGGATATGGTATACAAGCAGGCAGCTTTGTCCCTCCTTACTGCACAGCAGGTCCTATGCATGTTCAGTAAGCTCCCCTGTCACATTCTGAACAAGGCGGCAGAGCTGGGTGGGTGTCTGAGATGTAAGAACCAGTGGTGTGGTCCCACAACCCTTTATCCATTGGAAACATGAGACTAGCTTGTGAATAATCTTTATCAAGTTATGCCAGTGATAATTTTATCAACTTATGCCAAGATTAACAAGCTTTGTCACACAAAGTGCCACACAAGGTTGTTTAACCCATGGGGAAATGATCAGAGAACCATTTCTGTGCATTTCTTGGCACAGAGGGAATAGACAAAAAATTCTGAGGATAGTTCATCTCTATGTGTCATTTTAAAAGCCCCCTAGCAACACCAGCCATGAGACAGGAGATCATTACCTGGACCACCACCCCCTCCCTGATCCCTCCTTATTGATTGATTTTGCAATTTATAAACCACCTTCCACCAACAAGGAATCCCAGTGCAAAAAACATGACCCCACCACTCTAGATCTTGAATCTAGGAAATGCCAGCTCTTGAAGTGTCAGAATTGTTTCTTAATAAAGTTATCAATATGAATATTAAAACTAACATATTTTAAATACTGTATGTGAACAGGATGTACATTGTGCAGTATTCATTCTTTTTAGCCTAAAGTAATAATCACTGTTAAATTTTATTACTCCTCTCTACTTCATTAACATAATTGTGTTCCAACATATAAGATATGCTTAATAAATGAGAAATTTTGAAACATTCCCACAGATTACTATATTGTAACTGCCAGATAGTACACAGACATGATGTTCAGACACTTACTAACATCAGAGATGTTTGCTTTAGGCCTTAAATGAAAGTGCACTATGGCTGGACCAAAATGAATAAATAAGTAGATGACCTTAAAAGCCCATCTCCACAGTGTCAAAGGAGGCCAACCCATTTAGAAGTGAGGAATACAGAAATATATCTGCAGTGGTTGCTTTGCCAATCTGCTCAATGGTGGGACATGGAGGTAGTCCCTAGTCTCCCTCTCCTTACAAGTTACCTGAAAGTTGCATGGCCCCTTTAGGACCATATGGAGAAGGTGAATACGTGACACTAATGACTTTTTCAGACTAGCCCCTGTAAATGTTCTTTTGCCAACATAAAAAAAATCCATTTTTATGCTGGCTAGAGAATGACCCCCACCACCTGCACTTACCTTCTCTCCCGGCAGAAGTCTTCCCTGGCAATGAAGAGGAGGGTAACAACCCATTCACTTCCTGATTCAAAATTCCATGAGACTTCATCGCATGGGAAATTTTATAATAAAAAATAAAGCATACAAATTTTCACCAAGCACCTAAACACACTTTAAAAGCCCCAAGTAACCTGAGGAGGGTCATAAAAAGAGCTAACCATACTGGAATGTCCCGATCTCACCTGGAAGTGTTCACGCTGGGCCAGCCCTTGACACTGCATTAACATGAGTTAAATGGCCCAAGGTTTCACACACTGGCAATGCTGGCACAAAAGCACAATGGGGGATCTATTGACGGCTTAAGCTATCAATTAAAAAGTACAGGTTTGGGGCAGAATATAACTGTGAAAGGGTGACACTGTCTAATCTGCGCGCCCTTTTGTGGGTATGTGGCATCGTTATGACATAGTATTTTATGCATCTGATAAAGGACTTTTTTGGATGAGGGTTTATAATGCTAGCAGCCTCGTCCCTGTTGCAAGGCTGCTATGCTGCAGGGCGTCCCTTTCGGATGACGCTCTGCCCTGCTGATCCTCTGCCGGTACTGTTGCGTAACCACGGGGATGCAGCAGCGTTATATTTGGTGGTTTTCTAATCACAAAAGTTGATCGTGATTAGAAAACCACCAAATACTGCTGCTGCATCCCCGCAGTTACGCAACAGTACCGGCAGAGGATCAGCAGGGCAGAGCGTCATCCAAAGGGACGCCCTGCAGCGCAGCAGCCTCGCAACAGGGACGAGGCTGCTAGCGTTATAAACCCTCATCCGAAAAAGTCCAAAGTCTTCAGTTCCTATCAGGAACCAAGAATTTGAATGAACTGTATGGGTATAAGAATAGTCAAGATTGCAAGGTAAACTGTACTGTATGTGGCATAGGCTGGGTTTCTGTGCTTTCCCTGCCAAATGACTCTTCAGTTCAGGGGGCAGGGGGCACAAATCATTGGGTTCTACACTGAGAAAATGTATGTGACTAACCTATGCCTTTTCCAAAGTATAAAGCCCTGCAAAATGAAACCTGTGGGAAGATCTATAGATTCTATCAGCACACATCTCAATTTAGATGGAATCCAGTTGGAATTTCAGAAAATACATAACTAGATTTATATGGATGTAGGGTCACCATTAGTAAAAAACTACTTGAAGGCACAAAACAGCAATTCATTCATTAAATATATATCCTGCTTTTCTCCCATAAGGGACCCAAAGTGGCTCACACCCTACATTAAAACAGTACGGCTAAAAACATTCTGAAATAAAAAAAAAAGCATTAAACAAAAGGCACTAAACAAAACAACAACAACACATAAAACATTAGTTTAAAACAATTAAAAGCACATTTAACCTACCCATTGCACTACCCCAACCAGTCAAAAACTGAAGATCTATTTAAATAAAGAGAGGTCTTGGCCTGATGATGAAAGGAGAGCAGAGAAGGGGCCAACTGAACTTCCCTTGGCAGAGAGTTCCACAGCCTGAGAGCAGCCACTGAGAGGGCTCTTTCCCAGGTCCTCACCAGCCATATATGTGAAAGTAGAGGGACTGAGAGAAAGCCCTCTTCTTAAGGTTTTACAACTTGGGAAGCTTTTATAGAAAGATACAGTCTTTCTGGACCTATAAAGCCATATAGGGCTTTATAGGTCATAACCACAGACAGGAAGAATGTATATGGATTATATGTGGCAAGTAAATTTATATGTAGAATTACTTGTTTTGATTTTCCTACAGTTCTATTTTGTAATGTAAAAGGTTTGCAAGGAGGCCAAGGGAATTATTTTTATTGTAACAGAGCACATGAAGGTGTGTTTTTTTCATATGAAGGAGGACTCTGTCTGCATGATGATGGTTTATGCATGGAAAGGGGTTTCCCACACACAAGGGCACATTTGCTTTCATAAAACCAGAGTATTATGTTATGCATGAATGAAAAGTCCATCAATGCAAAGCGGACCACAGTATGCTTAACATATGGTACAGTAGGACCCCTGGATCCGTGGTGGATTGGTTCTGGGCCCCTCCGTGGATAATAGCAAACACCATTGAAAATAATGGGACTTTTGGTTTAAAATACCATATAGTTGCCTTAGAGGACCTAGAAAATGGCTAGAGAGAACACATTTTCTAGGAAGACTCCATGGTAGCTGTGCTGAAGCTGAAACCGCAGATAATTGAATCTGTGGATGGTGAATCCACAGATGCGGAGGTGCTACTGTATTATGTATACTGTTGCTTGTGAGCCAAATGATATGTTATGTGGAAGATATGCATTCCTCCCTCCCTTTGCAGGCCAAACAGCAGCTTAATTGAGGAAAGAATAGAGGGGAAAATGTACAAAATGCACCTGCATTTTACTACATATTGCAACACACTGGGATCCTATTGACACCACTAGCATATTTCCACCGTGGGTAGAAGCAAAGGTGATCAGAGCAGCAGCAAGGTGTCAAATGCCATGGCTGCAGCAAAGGAAGAAAAGGAGAAAAGGAAAGTTGGCAGAGACAGCAATAGGAGGAAGAGGCTACTGGCTCCAAACCATCATTTTCTTCAATGTGTGGCTCCTGGGACCTTAGAACCAAGTTGTGACACAGGCAGTTGCCAAAGTCACACTTACTAGAGCAACGTGGCTCCAAGGATACCCCCCAGGGTGCACTGGAGAAAATGGCAGCTCAAAAACAGCAGGTTTCTTCTACCACCCTCCCCCCATTGCTTTTTCTTCCATATGTGAGCCTAGAGAAATAACAACCCCTTGCATAATGAACCATTACACATGCAGTGTCCACCACCAGAATTCTAGCCTTAAATATCTAGAAATGCATATCTCCTATGTGTAGCTTCAATCTAAATTTAATATACTGTATTTCACTTTCCCCCCCCCCCCGAATGCTATATATAAAAACAGGCCGCTACAGCTGCTGATAGAGATAAGTCTGCAACTGGATATGTTTAAAAGCACCATACTCAACACTTTTAAACCTGTCCAGATTTCTTCAAATCATGGTTAATTTCCAAATTGCCAAATGGTCCTTTGCTTCTACCTCTGTCATTAAGATTTCTCCCTAGAAGTGTCCCCCACCTTTGGATTTTCCTCCCAAAGCCAAAAAAGTTGGCTTTGGGAATGATTGTGGTACCGGTAGAGTAGGGTTAGGATATACAGCAGGACCCCTGTATCTGCTGATTCATTATCCACTGATTCAGTTATCCACAGGACACAAAACAGCACACCTACCATAGAGTCTTCCTAGAACATGCCTAGAGAGGCATCCTCTCTAGACGTTTTCTATGTCCTCCAAGGCAACTCTATTGTATTTTAAACTGTAAGTCCCATGATTTTCAATGGCATTCACTGTTATCTATGATTTTTGGTATCCACAGGGCCCCCCAGAACCAATCCCGCATGGATACAAGGGTCCTACTGTACTTGAGACCTTCCAGATCTGTAGCTATCTTACTCTCAGTGCCTGTCAGGAACTAATGACTGGAACCGTGAAATTTGCCATTTCTTCTGCTTCCTGTTTCAGTTTTGGAAATACAGAAAACTACAAACTTAATGCTCATCAGCAGGAAACAAAACACCTCTGCATACTCAGCACCCACGTGTTACTTTACCCTCTTCTCAAACTTCACATTTAGGGATTGGGAAGAATGTGTGACAAATAGCCATACTGTGTGTTTCAACTTCATTTGTCTGAAGGAGAGCTGAGAGGACTTAACACGTCTAATAACATTCCAGGAAACCTTGTCCTATGGCCTTCTACAGTTTGACAATCCTCTAGTTTTTGTAAACCCAGACAGGCCAAGGAAACTCTTGTTTTATGTGTAAGTGGCTATATTCAACTGGATGGGTCACAAGATGTACAGGCCTGCATTTATATTATTATCTATATTATTCAGTTATACTTGGAAGTGTTGCTGTCTGAAACACAGTATTATTTGAACACTCACACACAAGCCCCATTTCATATTCATTATCCATACTAGAATAGAAGAGAAAGTACTATTAAAACCAAGAGTGAATTGGGTCTACTTTCCTCATATAACTTTGGCAATTGGATCATTATCTTTTTAAAACATGTTTTTGTAGCTCTGTTCTTTCCCCACCATAATTCCTAAGCTATTTCTATTAGTTTCCAGGATTACTTATTTTCTTGGAGTCAAATATTCAATCAAAATGAATATTCAACAAAATGTTCAACCAGAAAATTAAATCCAACCTTAACAATCCAAGGGTACTTGTAATTTATGGACCACTGGCTGTTATAATTAAAAAAAAATTAAAATGAACTAGAAAATTATTTAACTGTGAGAACAGCAACTGAATGCTTTTCCTAGCTACTTTCCTAATCTATCTAAATTAAAAACATCAGAAACATCATTGATGGGACTGCAGACCCAAGACAGTGAACAAAATATGGTACTATTTTTAGATTAAGAACACTTTCTCCTTGACATTTTAGGACAATCCACCTACACAACGGTTAAGGGAAATAACAGCAATTGCCAGGATTCCAAAGTGGACAGATCACACATTTCACTGAGCTGTTCCATAAGCAGAGCCCAAGAGGTCAACAGGAAGAGCCTGGCAGAGCAAAGCTGACAAGATGAACACGAATTGCTCAGGAAGCAGAGCCAATAGAAATCAGTCTGTATGTACAACTATTGCTTGTGCTCAGATGTCTAATGGCACTACACAAAGTCACCTACACAAGATGTACGGTCCTAGACATGAGCTAGAAATGTAGCTCTTTGCTTATTTCATCCCCCTTGGGTGTGATTACAAGAGTTTTTTCAATATTTTTTCCACATTTCTTTGCTTCAAAAATAGCAAACAACTGCATGACTGGCAGGGTTGCATGTAGGAATCTGAGGTTCTCAGTTGTCTGGCACACCGGACATTTCATGGGAACTTCATGCTTCCTTTGTTCCTACCTTTACAATTGGGCCAATAAAACATCTGGCTTCATAAGCCATCTTTGAAGGGAAGCTCAGGAAATTACCTTGGATTTTACAACTCAGTGTTACCTTCCTATCTGTAGTTTCCCATGGAAGTTCCTTTCATGTAACATCACATCCCTAGGCTAAGACCTCCTTTGATCTCAGTGATTGAGTGTATATGGTACAGACAAATGGTTAACTGCCTACGTGACAAAGAGCCTATAAAGAAAGAGCTTCTGCTCATTAAGGAGAAGCTTCTTCTCATTTTCATCATGTCTCTCTGTTGCTCTCTGTATCTATCTACCTGTCTGCCTGCATTGCTTTGACTGAGATGCAGTGTCCATTGTTCTCTCCTAATGTCTCTCTGTCAGCATGCAAACTCTGAATAAAATCTCTTAGCATTTTGCCTCTGGATCGCGATGCTTACTTGTTACTTGCTGTAACATGTGGCGCAGCGAACAGGGACTCAAAACTTTTCTCACCCTGGAACCAAGATTCAGCTTTTCTCACCCCTGGGACTTCGCAGACCTCTTCTCATCTTACCTCGCTCAGCATGAGCTAAGTAGCTACTTAACCATCGGATTCAACCGATCCCCCCAAGGTAAGTATGGGCGCTTTCCTGTCAGAAGAACAGGAGAAGCACGCAGAGGAACTCTTATTTCTTTTACAAAGAATAGGTCGCCATCCTTCTTGGGATGCAGTTCAAAGGCTGGTCCTTGAACTTGGGGCAAAATGCCCATGGTACCCCCAAAAAGGATCCCTACAGCTTAAGGACTGGGAGAAATTAGGAAGGGAATTGCATGCAGAACCTAGGGCTTCAACTGAAACCTTACAGATGTGGCATCTTTGTCGTTATGCAGTGGAAAAAATTGGCTGTGAACCAAAAACTATAGAGCTATCCACTTTTCCTCCAACTCATCAATCCCCTTTGTTTATACCACCACTGAATGCCACTTCTGTTATTCCAACCAATGAATTTCAAAACCCAAAAAATCATAGTGCAGTGCTGGAGATGGCAGGAGAAATTCTGGCTAAGGAATCAGCAGAAATGCTTGCCATATGCAACATGGAAACTAAAGATCATCTAGTCAAACCTGTAACTCAGGAAGGAATGGATGAATCTTGCCAGGATGATGGGAATTGCAGTAAGGATAGTGATTCAGATTGGGAAAATCTAGAGCCCTCCAACTCAACGAATCTAAATTTTGAAATCCCTGTGACTTGCAAACAGGCATCCATCCACAAACCACATCCACATAATCCCCAAGTGGTTTGGAAAACCTTCACTAGGAAGGCAAAGCCTTGCTCTAAGAAAGCACAGGCAAAATCAGTTCCCCACAAGACATCAAAGAAAAAGGAAATGACCTTTAAAACAAAGATTAGAGATGCAAGTGAAGTTTCACAGATGCTTGCCCCAGAAATGGATCACACAGCACCAAAGGTGATCCACTTGTGTGCCACCCCAAAGCAGGTACTGGAATGGCACAGCAGACCCCCAGATGGCACAAGCCAACTCTCTGCCTTGAGCAGAGCAAGCAATGCTTGTGAAGCTGAGATAGTGTCACCCACACAGGCTCAAATTTCAGGGAAACTCCCTAGAATACACAGGCTTTCCTTTAGGAACAAATCTACAGGATGGAACACAGGACAGAACATCCACGGAGAATGGTGAGTATGATTTTTTGTGTGTTTTTAAAGTTAATTTAGCATTTATGGAGTCCACAAATTTGGGAGGTCCCAGTAAACCAACTCTGTTCTCAGAACCTCCAAATTTAGAACTTCCCTGTCTGCCAACCCTGAAATCCATTCTGAAAGGTCCTGAATTTCTAGATCTGCAGCTTAATCTAAAAGGTCATCCAGACAAGCCCCAACTGGGCAACAGAAAGTGCGGACCTGATGAGAATCTCTTGCAGTTCCCCTTTTGGGAACCCCTCAGAACAACATCCTTGATACCCCCCCATCACAGGAAATGCTCCCCAGAGAGTGAGAGCACTCAAAAAAGAGAAATAGTGTGTTCAACCCCCACAACAGCAGTTTCTCTCCTGATTTTGGACAAGGGAATCCAAACCCTTGCTGCAGAAGTCCCCAATAGAAATTTTGTGAACTGCAATGCCCATGAGGCTGCAACTTCTCTAGTTTCCTTCACAATGGCAACATGCAGCTCAATTTTAACCACATTCCTAAGGGTAATGGCTTCAAGTGCCAAACACCACTTAGATGAGCCGCTGCAAACTCCAGCCAGTCGGGAAATGTAGGAATCTGAGGTTCTCAGTTGTCTGGCACACCGGACATTTCATGGGAACTTCATGCTTCCTTTGTTCCTACCTTTACAATTGGGCCAATAAAACATCTGGCTTCATAAGCCATCTTTGAAGGGAAGCTCAGGAAATTACCTTGGATTTTACAACTCAGTGTTACCTTCCTATCTGTAGTTTCCCATGGAAGTTCCTTTCATGTAACATCACATCCCTAGGCTAAGACCTCCTTTGATCTCAGTGATTGAGTGTATATGGTACAGACAAATGGTTAACTGCCTACGTGACAAAGAGCCTATAAAGAAAGAGCTTCTGCTCATTAAGGAGAAGCTTCTTCTCATTTTCATCATGTCTCTCTGTTGCTCTCTGTATCTCTCTACCTGTCTGCCTGCATTGCTTTGACTGAGATGCAGTGTCCATTGTTCTCTCCTAATGTCTCTCTGTCAGCATGCAAACTCTGAATAAAATCTCTTAGCATTTTGCTTCTGGATCGCGATGCTTACTTGTTACTTGCTGTAACAGTTGCAGACCACTTTAGTGATGCACACCACACCACCCACACCCACCCACACATACACACACCCCAATCCTAAGGGTGTCACTTCCTGGGGTAGTCCCTAAGAAGTCACTGGGTGAATACAGGCTGACACACCACCCATCCTCTCCCAGGGGTTCTGTCTCCCTAAATTCTGCTCAGCATGGCACTCCTCCTTTGACCACGCGCTGAGCTTAATTAGATCATTTGGGCTGGGGGCGCTTATGGTCAAATATAATATTAAGTCTGCCTTCTGGTTCCTCCAGGATTTCCAGCTGTTGATGTAGCTGTGGGCTGTTCCATGGTTTGTGGGGTCTTTGATGGATTAGCAGCTTTCTGAGGAAGCCATTAAGAACAGAGCAGACATTCATCTCATTGCTCATTATCTCAATGACTTTTTTTATTGTAGACCCCAGTGTACCTTGCCACCTTTCAAATGTTGTTTGAAGAGTAGGGTGTTTTGCTCTTCAAAACTTCTAGCTACCTTCTAGCAAATACTCAAAACTTCTAGCTACCTTCTAGCAAATACTCAAAATGAGAGACCCACCACACAATCAATATAGCTAGAGATCTATCTGAAAGGGATCTTCCATCCAGGGAAAAGCTGGATGCCCTCCAAAGTAACACACAGGCTGGAATCCTGTTGGTGTACTACACTAGCATAACTACATCAATACAGGTGGTAGCAGTAAGAGGAAAAGGTCATAGGAGCAGCAGCCATGAGGAAAGTAAGTCACTGAAGAAATAGGTAGCTAGAAGCCAGCAGATTTTGCTACCTTACCTTGCTATCACTGGAAGGCTTTGGAAAAAGCACAATTATTAGCATAGGGCACCAACAGTATTCCAGCCACAGTATCCAGATTCTTCCCAGAAGTCTACTTTTCAGCATATCCAGGTACTGTTGGGTCACTTCAGCTTTGGAGGTAGAGTTGTTGCCCCTGAGCCAGAACCACCACAGGGACTTCCTATTCTCACCACTGTATATGCATTACATGAGGTGGAGGCTGAAGAATGACCTGAGGGTCTGACATAATACCTTGCAGATTTTTACCATTGTGCCAGTATGACTAGAACCCCTGGATAGGGGGCATGGACCCCCTAGGACCAGTTAGATGCTTCAAGCAGCATTAGCTTAGGGGTTACCTTTAAAAGGTTGCTGATGTACCCAGCACTATCCAGCTCATTGGATTACCTCTCAGGAATTGTTTCTCCAATTCCAGTGGCAGTTACTATCTGGTGAGGCCCTTTAAAGAATAAAAGGGTCAAGTTCTGATTTGACAACCTATTGGTTTTCAGGGTTGGTCTATGATCATAACATCATGCAGTGGGCATCAACCTGTTGGGAGTGATATCTTGGCCTCAAGGAATAAATTGCAGGAATTTTAAAACAGGTTTCCACAATCCTTGTCCAACAGTGTAATCAGTATACATCCTGGCTCTCCCATTCACTTTCTAACATTCCATTGTTCACCCAAATGTATGTGTATGTGCTTTCAAGTTGCCTGCCAATTTATGGTTACCCCATGCATTTCATAGGTTTTTTTTAAGGCAAGGAATATTCAGAGGTGGTTTTGCCAGTTCCTTCCTCTGAAATAGAGCCTACAGCATCTGGTATTCACTGGTGGTATCCCTTCCAGGTACCCCTAACTAGGGCTGACCCTGTCCAAGATCAGACAGGATCTGGTGCCTAATACTCCCCTCAATTTCAACTCCTCTTATCCTCCTGTTCCTCACCATAAATGAAACGAATGCAAATTTTTATATTAATGTTAACAAGGCAATCAAGCACCAAGGCCTTTTTCATCTCTGATGTCCTGCACTTGTTCTGAACACAGTCCACAATGTATTCAACTTTGTGGAGGAGTAGATAATGTTGGAGATTTCCCAAAGATGAAGGGGGAAAGCAGGCCATGCTCGGCCTCTGGAGGCCTTGGTAGAGGCCACATCCCCCCAAAGAAGGCCGAGGCAAGCCTGGGGAGGCCGGGCAGGAGCCACCACCCTCAGAAGGCCAGGAGCAGCTAGAAGCGAGGGTGAGAGTCTGCAGCCTTTAAAAAAGCTTCCAGCCACCACTTTTCCTCCAGGAGCAGCTAGGAGCGACAGTGAGAGTCTGCAGCCTTTTAAAAAAGCTTCCTGACACCACTTTTCCTCCAGAAGCAGCTAGGAGCGAAAGTGAGACTCTGCAGCTAGGCAATGCGTGGCGGCGGCATCATCTTGGGACTCAGGAGGACTGAACTAGCCCTGATTGCCATCACCAGGGCGGCCTGTGTTGGCTGCAGTGGCGGTGGAACCGGGAGGAACGCTGGCGGGTATTTAAACTCGCCCAGGTCCATCTCTCCACCGCCATCTCTCCACCGTGTCTTAGGCCGCAGGAGGACTGAGCAAGCCCTGATTGCCATCACCTGGGGGGCCTGTGTCTGCTGCAGCAGCCCAGGACCACCTCTCCCTTAGTGGATGAGGCAGCTGATCTGGCATGCTTTACCGAGACCTGGCTAGGAGATGCCAGTGTGCGACATGGGCATGGGCTCTCCCGGCTGGATACATGGTCAGTGAGCAGATAAGGGAAAGTGGGTGGGGAGGCAGCGTGGCCTTGGTTCATAGAAACAACTTATCCTTGACCAGGAAGCCTATTCGGAAAACAGCTTGCATCGAGTGCATCTACCTTAGCCTGAAAACCAGGGATAGTTTGGGGATTCTGTTGGTATACTGGCCACCCTGTTTCTTAACAGACTCCCTAACCAAGCTGACCCAGCTGATCTCTGAGTTGTTGCTGGAGTCACCCAGACTTTTGGTCCACTCGAGACCAACATGTTAAATCTAACCGGTGCGGCTCGGGAGTTCATGGAATCTATGACAAACACAGGCCTATTCCGATTGGTTGATGGGCCTACACATTGTGCAGGTCATACCCTCGATGCAATCTTCAGTACGGAACAGGAATATCCATGGGCGGAGGTTACAAAAACTTCCGCATTGTCATGGATGGATCACTTCCTGGTCAAGATGGAACTAAGAGCCACTGTCTGCCACTCCGGGGGTGGCGGATCCACTAGAATGGTCCGTCCTCTAAGGCTAATGGAACCAATTTCCAGAGATGTTTAAGGTGGTATGGGAGCTGACGCAGGTTCCTCCTGCACCAAACCCCCTACTTAACCTGTCGACAGCCTGCTGTGATGCATTTAACATCTACTTTGCAGGTAAAATCTTTTGGATAAGAGCCGATTTGGGCGCCAATGTTCTGACAGAATCCATAGATGAGGCGTCCAACAACTCCGTTGATGGCATTTTACTGGATCAGTTTCAATCAGTGAGTACCGATGACGTGGACAAGCTCCTTGGAAGAGTGAGGAAGATGACTTGCTCTCTTGATCCTTGTCCATCTTGGCTGGTTGTCTGGGGGTGGGACGTGTTGAGAGTATTCCTACGGGACACAATCAATGCATCCTTCAGGGAAGGTATCATACCATCTCGTTTAAAGGAGGCGGCGGTTAAGCCACTCCTGAAAAAAACTTCCCTGGACCCCCTGGTCAGGAACAACTACAGACGAGTGTCCTTGCTACCTTTTTAAAGCAAGGTGATCTAGAGGGCAGTTGCTTCCCAACTCCAAGCCATCTTGGATGAAACCGATTATCTTGATCCATTTCAAATCGGCTTCATGACAGGATATGGAGTTGAGACTGCCATGGTCGCTCTAACCGATGACCTCCGCTTGAGCATCGACAGGAGTAGTGTGACCCTGCGGGTGTTCTTGGACCTCTCAGCGGCCTTTGACACTATAGATCACTACATCCTCTTGGATCACCTGAGAAAGTTAAGAATTGGAGGCACTGCTCTGATGTGGTTCCGTTCCTTTCTCTCGGGCAGATCCCAGAGAGTGAGGCTCGGGAACAGTTGCTCTTCCAGAATTGAGCTTAATTGCGGTGTCCCTCAGGGTGCCATCCTGTCTCCGATGCTGTTTAACATTTATATGAATCTGCTGGGAGAGATCATCTGGAGGCATGGAGCTTGGTGTCATCAGTACGCTGATGACACTCAGATATATTTTTCAATGACCAGATCATCGCCTCAGACTTCAGATGGCATCTCTCCTCTCAATGACTGTCTCAGAGCAGTAATGGATTGGATGAGGAAAAACAGATTGAAACTAAATCCAGACAAAATGGAGGTACTAACAGTCACAGACCGAAACCAGGTCTGGGAATACAACTTCCAGTCCTGGAAGGAGTCACACTGTCCTCTAAGGACTGTGTTTGCAGTCTGGGGGTACTCCTAGATTCGTCGCTTCACATGACTAGTCAGGTGAGTGCGACGGTCAGGAGTGCCTGTTATCAGCTTCAGCTGATATACCAGCTGCGCCCTTACCTGGATACAAGGGATCTGGAAACTGTGGTACATGTTTTGGTCACCTCATGTCTGGATTACTGTAATGCACTCTACATGGGGCTACCCTTGTTCCTAACGCAGAAACTTCAATTGGTACAAAATATGGCAGCCAGGTTAATTACAGGTACATCTAGGAGAGAACATATAACACCAATGCTTAGATCTCTTCACTGGCTGCCGATTAGTTTCTGGGCACGGTACAAGGTGTTGGTTTTAACCTTTAAAACCCTACATGGCTTGGGTCCATCTTATCTCCGGGACTGTCTCATCCCATATGATCCCCTCCACACACTTCGGTCCTCTGGGAGGAACCTGCTGCAGCCTATGAAAACTAGGCTGTCACAGACCTCCCTGAGGGCCTTCTCTTCTTTGGCTCCCAAACTATGGAATGGCCTGCCGGACGAGATCTGTCTTATCACTACTCTTGATAGCTTCAAAAAAGCGCTAAAGACGGATCTCTTCTGACAGGCCTTCTCGGAATAACTTCCCAGCTCAAGTGGAGCTGATTGTCTACCCGCCCCCTGCTGCTATTGCCATTTTTTTTTGTATTTTGTATATTGTATTGTATTTTATGTTTGTTTTAATTCTCTACTAGTTTAATTTAGTTTGAAGGGGTGGGAGGGTTAGGATTGGGAAGGATTGTTTTAACTTGCTGTTGTTTTAATCTTGTTGTACACTGCCCTGATTGCCGAGCAGAGGGGTGGGTTAAAAATAAAAATTTGTTATTATTATTATTATGGGTGGCAGCCACAGCCCATTGGAGGGAGAGAGAAGAGAGAAAAGATAAAAGGTAAGCTATGCCCAACTGCCCCCCCACGCAACCAAACCACAGGCGATCTTTGATGATCTTCCATGTGCAGCCAACAAAGGGCAAAGAGGAGGAGGCTAGGGGTGGCATGACCTAAATATAATGAGGTCTGCCCCTACCTCCTCCCCACCATGGTGTGCCATGTCATGGTCCAATCCTGTGTTAGCAATCCTATGAGGTCATTAAAACACCTCATCCAAAGCAATGCTTCACAGTGTCTGGGGAGGGTGGCTAGTTGTGCAGCACCCCCCACTGGCCATACAACAGTGGCAAAAATGGTAAACCAATTCTTCCTATAACCACTACTTATGACCTGGTTGTAGTGCAGAACCCATGCAGAGTTCCAAAGCAACACATGGAGTGTAAAACCAAGAGTGATTGGTGAGAAGAACCACACTGTGTTTCTGTATATGAACAATAATAACAGAGTCCTAGGTTGCAAATGATACACTGTGGGCAGAAGAGTAACATGGTAAAATCAATTACTACTGATTTACTGAATTCTAGTCCTGAACATTGCATTGTTCAGACTGAAAAAGAAGACTGCATATATACCAGTGCCCTTAATAAAAAGAAGGCGCTGCCAACTTAACTTTAGGAAGAGGAAAATGTAAATCTTCATTGCTGTTTTCTCAATATGCTGTAAAAATTTAAAAGTGAGATATAGGCAATGGAGCATCTACAGCAGATGAACTATTGCCAGCACATTTACTTGTTTAGGAGATTTTAAAAATCATGAATAATCAGTGACTGCTTTTAAAATGTCACAATTAACCAATGGAATTCACTGTGAGAGGCTATTGATTTTAATGAGATGGTCATTAATATAAACTTCTTTTTAAAAGGATTGGATGAAATTAACTGAAGATGGACTTCCTAGCACCTAGTAACCAAATAAGAACTTGCATGTTAATACACAGTGTGCATCTGGATACCAGATGGTTAGGATGATTCATGCTTAACTTGTATTGTGATCTTCTTTGTGGCACCTGGTCAATTCCTGGAAGACAATTCCTGGAAGACAGAAAATTGAAGTAGATGGAGCAATAATCTGACCCTATGTGATAATCCGTATGCTTCTTAGAATATCATGTGGTTTACACAAAAATCTGAACCAGGCACACTGATGTGTTTATTGTAATACCAGCTTAATGATTCCATAGTTTCACTGTAATGCTATGCTTAGTAACAAGATACAAAACTGCTACTCATTCTAAGAACTTCTTCCTTAGCTCAGTTAACCATAGGCAACTAATCACACAAATAAATGCTTAAAGAACGTATTTTTAAAAAATAAAATGCTTATATTCATAGTCACCAGAAACCTTTGATGCAGAGCAGACATTCCAAAATCCATTTCTAATATGTATTTGTTGAATAATACTGAATTGCTAACAAATTCATATATACCAAAAAAGCTGTGTGTGGGTAACTTGAAAATGAAGCTGAATTCACTGAATAATTTACTCATCACAGCAAACTGTTTGTTAAAATGAATAGCAAGACTTTCATTATTTCATGGGAAAGGAATGGGAAGAGGGTTAATGAAAAGATATTTTACTATGATACATTTTATTTTTACTGAATTCAAGAATGTGCAGTCCAGGAGACCTGGTCTGGCCACTTTCCCCTTCAAATTCTCCAGGAAAGATGTCTTCACATCCCTAGTCAGCTTGTTGAACTGGAGAACCACCCCCGGCAACTTTCTTCTTGTTTACTTTGGATTTATTTTCCTAAAGCCTAGAACACTTTATGGAAAGTCAATTATTTTAGTCCTGAAAGGCTGGTTAACCCTCTCTACCTCCCCCCCACTACTTTGGGTTTTCTCTTCTCTTCCCCATAACCTGCATTCCGTGCACTTTCTAGTTATGTGGATCATGTGCTTTGAGGAGCTAGGTGAGGTAGGTGCAGTTAGTTCACGGATTAATTTAGCTGAATCCATGGCCTAACAATGTCTATTCAGGTGTAAATTCCATAGAGGATTTTTGTTGTTGTTTTAATCCTTTATCTGTTTATTATTGCTCACACAGTGCTGAACATTTGGATAGTTAACTGGAAAGCATTTGGCTTCACCCCTTTCCCATTTCCATAATCTCTCTCTCTCTCTCTCTCTCTCACACACACACACACACACACACACAATCTCTCTTTCCTCTCTATGGCTCTGCTTCAGTGATAATATGATTTGAAGGAGGAGCTTGAAGCTTAGAGCCTAAATATATACTAGCTAAATTCATACCCTCTCATCCCTGGGAGAAATGCAATTCATTAAAATAAGACATTAAAAGAAAGGCATTCTGAAAATTTATTTTTTAAAAAAGCTACTCAGAAGTAAGTTCTATTGAGTTAAACAAGCAAAATATGTGTGGTGTCACTTGATCTCTGCAGATGATACTTCTTGATAGAGAGCGGGGAGGCAACAAGCATGTAGTGGTTTGGGTTTGTAGGGGAGAATATTCTTTATATATTCAGGAGCATGCAAAACATTTCTGATTAAGATTACTCCACCCCCAGATTCTTTTACTGATCTTTGTATCCATTCATTTAGTTCTGTGCTTACAGTGTATCACCATCCTCCAGCTGATTCTTCTTCCATATAAATTGAAGAGAAGCCAGATCTAACTGGTATAGCTAGAAGCATCTGGAGTTTAAACTAAGGACTTTATCAGACCATGCAAATAAGGTGTCATAAGGATGCCTAACGATTGCGAAAGGGCGCGCGTCAACCAAACGACATCATCCTTTCACAATCATGTGCTGCTAAAAACCCATACTTTTTTATTGATGGCCCAAGCTGTCAGTTGATCTCCCCTGGCAATTTTCTGCCAGCATTGCTGGCATTTGAATCCGCACACCATTGTACTCTCGTGAATGCAGGATCAATGGCTGGTCTGGGGGTGGTTCTTCCAGGTGAGATCGTGACATCCAGGTGTAGGTGACACACTTTTTATGACCCTCCCATTTACTTGGGACGTCTATATTGTGTTTATGTGCTTTGTGAACTTTTACTTTGTTATTTTTGTTTTTTATTTTTGAATTTCCCACGCTATGTATTCTCACAAGAATCCATGGGATTTCCATAGAGGAAGTGAATGGAGCTCCGTTACTCCTCGGTCATTGCCAGGAAGCCTTTTTTGTGCAGATGGAAAATAAGTGTACTATGGGGGGTTCTTTTGCCAGCATAAAAATGGCAGAAATTATGCCAGCAAAAGAATGGGTTGGGGGGGGGTAGTCTGATCAAGTCTTCAGTTGTTTCCATGGAAGAATATCCCTGTATCACTGACTGAAATGGTTAGCCTGGAATAACTATCTGCACCCTCTCACTGACCCATATTAGGTAATCAACACCAGTGCATAAAGTTATCAAATTAATTTTCAAACCTAATGTTCCAAGCTCTGCTCCAATCTTATGCTTCTATGAATGGTGTAGCATGTGTACCTTGAAAGGGCTAGGCTGGTGGATATGTACTGAACTCACAATATACTGTATATAGTTTTCATTTTTGAGGGCCTTCATATCTTAGTAAGTAGAGGAGCTGACTCCCATAAGAAAGGAATAAAGCTCCCACAAAAGCAGCATGCCTTCCAACTGTTCTGATTTGGCAGGGGCAGTCCCAATGAACTACCATCCCCCCTTTATCAGCAGCCTTTAAAAAGTCCCACTTTCTCTCTCCTCCTCTGACTTTCTCCCTTTGTCTTGGGTTTACTTTAACTGAACTCGAAGTGCAATAGTAGTTTGCACCCAGTTAATGCAGCAGGAAGAGAGGAAGGGTAAAATGTTGTCTTTTAATAGGCTTAGGCAAAAATAAACTTCTGTAGCCTTTCCTACCTTGTCTGTTCTTTCTCATTAATAATCTCTGCCATCTTCACCACACTCTGAAGTTGCTTGGCCACGTGTGTCTCAGGACTAGTGGACCCTGTCAATGTCTCGCAATCTTGCTGCCTTTGCATGTTAGCCCTCTGTGCACTAGGTCCCTTCCACTGCAGAAGCGAGATGCTGGCAGTCATGTGGTGTCAGTAGTCATGAGTCTCCTCCTCTCCCGCTCTAGTCTTGCTATTCCAAAGTAGAATCTTTTTACCTTTTCTATTTCTTTTCTTTTTTTAATCCCCCCCATTTTATTATCATAAATTTTAAAAAATACTGAAAGGCACGCTGGGTAAGAGCATAGGTCAGAAAGGTGGAGTTATGGTGCCACTGTGGAAGACAGATTACGCTACCATAGACCACCAAAGCAGCACAATTGCATGATTCAAGAGGGTTGTGATAAGAAACATTCCCAAACCAGTATGTTTCCATTCCCTGAACTAACACTATTGCAACAAGACAGAAGGCTGGTGTGACAAAGTTCCCAGTTTTCATCTGTGCAAAGTTGGAGGACATGAAGCAAAGGGTTACAACTCCTGCTTCAGAACCCACTCCCGACTTTCATCCCCACCCTTTCCTCTTGAAAACTATGCATGTTAGTCTTATCATACATTTGGAATTGGTTAAGATGAGGGCAACAGTCTTGAGTGTTGGTTTGTGCATAGTCATATTGCAGATATGTGAACAAATATATACAGTACTTTCTAGGGCACTGGGAGGGAGCCCTGCAGCATCTTGTCCTACTAGTTTGCAGTGAAATCAAAGAAAAAAGTCCAAACACATGAAAAAAGGGCTTTTGAATTCAGCACACAGGGACAAAGTTGACCCATCTGTTCTAAACAGACAGAAGCAATAATACAAGCCACAAACTTTATGGACATGAGCTCAAAGAATTCTGCTGGCTACTGTGGTATATAAACACCCTTTAAACAGTCAATGTGTTCAAGGCAATATATTTAATTACACTTTGTTTACTGTTTGGAAAGTATTTTGCTATTGAGCAATCTAACTAAATTGCCCACATAGCACTAAGCAAGAAGTTCACAGGTTGAGAAAGTGTTACCACCAAGGAAGAGAGAAGGTTGGAATTGAAGCTCTTGTTGATGTAACAGATGGCATCACTGCTCATGCAGTGATTGTTTACATGAGCTTCCATTCAGATATTCTTGTTTTGCAGAAAACAAAATAACAATAAGGCTTTACAGAGGTATAATAAGCCTCTGTTCCTGTTCTCAGTCCCAGAGAAATAAAAGCTACACAAGCATCAGAATTCTTTTTAAAAATCAGATCACCGTATAATAGATTATGAGACAACCAACAGAAAACAAACATTTGGAAGAATTTTAAAGAACAATAAGCAATGAAAGCCTTCTCAAAAACCTCTTGTGAATTTCCCCGTAGCATTATGACATGCAGCTAAGAATGCATAGCTAAGAATCAAAGCCCCTTAGCTAGTGTGTGCTTTCACAATTCTTTTCTCTTGGTCAGAATGTAATTAAACTTTATGTAGATAAAAGGTCTACACATTTAATACAGAGCTAATAAGTTTTATTTCCATTTTTTTTCAAATACTAGCTGACAAACAGCACTTTTCTGAGTACTGCTGAATACTTACCTGCTAAGTGGCCCTACAAGCAATGAAAACCAAGGGGTCAGTTAAACGACAGTTTTTAATGCGGCAATTTGCGGTTTAGCGCTTTTTCGCAGCAGTGATGGATAGTTCATACGATTTATAGGGGATTCAGTTGTGTTGTTTATTTTTTCGCTTCTCAGTTCAGATGGCAAAGGTGCAGGGGGCGTGCCTACCTGCCTCTTAAAGCCACTCACTGAAAACACACACAGTTGAAGCAGGAGGGGCTTGTTGGGGGGAATAGTTCCTCTGAAAGGGCTTTAATTGCAGGTGTTCCTCAGAAGGGATTTGTACACAAAGCAACAGTATCACCTTTCACAGCTTGATCTCAGCGAGAAAACCAGAAAGCAACTAAAAAGCAGGGAGACCAGGAAGTGGGAAGGATTAATGACAAAGGATGGAAGGAAAAGAATTCTCTTTGCTGTGCATTTCTCCTATGTCAGTAGACTGTTTTTTCTCCCTCTCTCATGCCAGCACTGCGAGCGTGCACAAACATGCACACACAAAACAACAATCTGTCGATAGATCAGCTGGTGGAGCATACAGGGAGAGAGAGGGAGAGGGAGGGAGGGGAGACGAAGAACATTCACACAGAGACTGAAAGGCAACCTTGGAATTCTTCAGCTGGCTGCAGCCAAGCTCGAAGAGACCGAGTGAGGGAGGAAAGACGCACACACACACAGCTCTGCTCTGCTGTGAATATGAAACCACTCCCATATCCCACCCCTTCGGATGCGGTTCCGGTACTTTTTAGGAATCGATCTAAAAACGCAACGGTAGTTCACATCATCGGTTTAGCGATAATTTTCGGTTCTTTTTTAAAAAGACGGGAAAAAATACGAAGTCCTAAAATACGCTACAGATGGGTTTTTTCCCACCCCTCCTTCTGAAAGAGGCGATTTAGAGTCGCAAAACATGTAAACAATTAGAACTCTTAGCGAATTCTTCACGGTTTTTTTATACCGTTTAACTGAGCCCCAAGAATAACATGTGTTACAATGAATGGAAAACAGCATCTGTAACCAACTGATTTCTAGTCAAAATCTTAAGTGGACAAGAGAAAGACAATCTGATAATACCATATCACTTTCAATCTAAAATATAAATCCATTATTTAAAAATCCAAACAAAAGAAAGAGTTTTTGATTCTAAACAATGTTAGGTATTAAATGATGAGGAACCAGGTACTGTAGTTTACATACACTTTCCCCCTACACATCTTCTCCAAGTAATTATTTGCTTGTGTACATCTCAGGCCTATTTGTTATTAGTGATAGGACAATCACAATTAGGATCAGAAAACTGAGCAATTTCTCTCAAATCCCAGAAATACAATGGCTTGTTCCAAGCCCACTTCCAAGCCATGTCTGATCACATAGGTCCATGGTGATGGCATCAGGTGCATGACAGGCTGGGTCCAATCCCCTCAACCTGCCTGGTTAACCACCAAACTTTCTCTATCCTCTCTCCCAACAAGCTGTTTGCCTCTATCATTCCAACCATCCCTTGCTTCCCATCCATATGACCACCTGGCTTTCTGCCCTAGCAGTAATGAGATATTTTTAAAAAGGGAGTCAGTTAACAGCACCGGAGAAACCATGCTGTCTAGGGCCAGTCTAGCTTTGTAGAGGACGGCTGTATGGGAAGCAAATACCTAGAGTGTGAGTGCCTATTTTCCTGTTTAGACATCATAAACTAAATGACAAACTATAGTTGACAAGGGATAGTACATGTGTTTCAACATTACAAGCCAATAGAGAACTCTCAAGTGAGAGGCAAAATAGAGGGTGTACTGGTTTGAGTGTTAGACTATGATCAGGGTTCAAATTCCTGCTCAACTATAGAAACCCACTGGGTGAACTTAGACACATCACACTCTCTCAGCCTCAAAGGAAGGCAAAAGTAAACCCCTTCTGAACAAATCTTGCCAAGAATCCCTGTGATAGGTTTGCCTTAAGGTCGTCATAAGTCGGAAGCTACGTGAAGGCACATAACAACAACAACAACAACAGAGAACTCTCAAACCATACACAAGCTTATCCAGAACAAATGTAAATACTCAGCCAAATTGTGAATGAAGCTGCAATGGGGAGGAAAAAGGAAGGAATATCAAAACTTGCTTCCAGACTTGGAAGTAACACAAAATAAGTAACAGTTTTACTTGTAATGCATTAAATCTTGGGGTTGCAAGCTTTGATAACATACATTTTGCAAAACAGCATAATAGTTGGCAATAGCATTTATCAGGTTATAACAAGTATAACATTTACTCCTTGTTTCAAAAACACTGGCATTAGGGAGTCAATTTTGTATTTGTGTGTGTTTTTTTTAAAATGAATTCAAACTCTAAAAGTCTACTTAGGACTTTTTCGGATGAAGAAAAATAACGCAAGCAGCCTCTCCAGCTTGCGGGGCTGCTGCGTTGCAAAGCACCCCTTTTGTATGACGCTCGCCCCTGCTGGTACTGTTGCGGTACCGCAGGGAGAGCTGAGCGTCACATTTCATTGATTTTTACTCACAATCAACTTTCGTGAGTAAAAGATCAACGAAATATGACGCTCAGCTCTCCCTGCGGTACCGCAACAGTACCAGCAGGGGCGAGCGTCATATGAAAGGGGCACTTTGCAGCGCAGCAGCCTCGCAAGCTGGAGAGGCTGCTTGCGTTATTTTTCTTCGTCCGAAAAAGTCCATAGTTCTCCCATATGTAACTACTTTGCAGGTATATACAGAATCTTCACTTGGGATTAATTACCATTCACATCAGTAGACATTATTATCATGCAAATGTGTATAGGATTGCACAAGGTAGCTTATTATTTAAATCTGACCATTATACCTCTGTACAGTTGTCCCTTCACATCTGCTGGGGTTTGGTTCCAGAACCCGCCCCCCCCCTCCGGTGAATAACCAAATCCGTGAATACTCAAGTCCCCTTATATGCAATGGCATAGCAAAATGCTGTCCCTTATATAAGATGGCAAAATCAAGGTTTGCTTTTTGGATTATTATTTTTTAAAGAATATTTTCAAACCGTGAATACTTAAAACCATGAATGCCAAATCCATGAATGTGGAGGGACAACTGTATACCTCTGTAGAAGGAACCTTGGCAGGTACACCTTGTCCTGTATAAACACATTCATCTCTTATTTATGAGCTTCATTTAGACCCTGCCTTTCCTCCAGTGAACAAGGCAGTGTACATGGCTCTCCTCACTTTATCTTCACAAAAACCCTGTGAAGTGGGTCAGACTAATCAAAAGGCACTTATCCAAGGTAACCCAGTGGGTTTCTCGGCTCAGCAAGGAGTTGAACCTGGATCTTCTCAGTCACAGTGCAAAAATCTTAATTCTACATCCCATTGAAATGCTGATATATGTCCACTGTATTAGTGGGGGAGGGGTTCGGAGGCACTGCCCCCACTTGAATGATTGTAAGTAGGAGCAGCCAGTGAATTTGCCACAGGGTGGGTGGGAAGGGGTGAATCTACTGTGGCTTTTGCTTTGCCATTTCCCATAGCTACTCCTGTACAACTGGGAACAGCTATGGGAGAAATGGCAGCAACATCCAGAGCAGATTTGCTACCCTGGAAGTGGCAGGTCCTCCAACAGACCCTGATTGTACTGTGGTTCATACAGTGTTGGCAGTTGGCAGTGGGGGGGGGGGGTGTACAGAGAGGCTGAACCTCACCAGGTGACACCATTGGGGGGGGGGAAGAGTGACACCAGCCTTCATGACCCCACAGGATTCAGGATGGGTTAGTGACTGTTGTGCCTCCCTTTGATGAGGCAGCAAGCACAGCCAAAGTCAAAAGTATGGAGGTGGGAGTAGCCCAGCCTAGAGGCACACATTTGTGGAATAATGAGAAGAGCTGCGGCTTTACAACTTCTGCACAAAAAGCAGGCTTTCACACAGGGTGACTGCTTGAACCCACTGTCAGTTTACCAAAGTCATCCCTCCCAGTTTGGGTATCTCTGATCCTGCTCAGGGTTCCTTCTCCCTACTCATATGTATGCCCCTCCATTTTGTTTATTCTACTTGGCAGTGGGCAAATTTGATTGGCTTCATCACCCCTGAACAGTTTGACTTATACTAACTGCATACCCTAAAGAGTGATTTATGACAGTGATTCAATGACCTAAATCAGGATTAGAGAATCCCCCCCCCCAGAGCTCCACTTTTGCAGGAGTAATCCTTTGGGGACCAAGTGCCATACCAAAAATTGGGGGGGGTCTCTTTCATCGTCTTCTCTCCCCACTCTTTCTTGCTCCCTTTCCTCTCTCCCTCTCCCCCTCCCTCCTTTTGACACCCCTTCTCTCTCCCACCCTCTTCTTCCCCAGCCAGTTAAAAGTGGACCACTTTTCTAGTGCTAGTGGTCTAAAGTGATTGTTTGCAGAGGACTTTTTAAATTATGGTAAGGTGTAAATGAAATTTGACTGAAGGTTGTTAGTTGCCCACCCTTGCCTCTCTGAGGACTGTACTGTTTTCAAGAGTAATATTACATAAAAATATCTTTTGACACTTTGGAGCTTACATCTTTCATATTGTTCCCACAGTTACAAACAAATCTTCAAGACTTCATAACCCTATTTTTAAAAAAAAGACTGGAAAATTTTTTCTAGCTCCAAGAATATAATTTTTTATGCTACAAAACTGGTGGCTTGGGATTTTGAAAATACTAATAGACTATTTGGAAAGCTACATTGTTATAAATATTTGAATATATTTACTGCACAGTCACTTCTGCATAATCTGGATTGATTGCCATATGGAAAAGATACTTTCTTAAAATGATACTATATTTTAAAAGTACTGTCAATTATGATAATGTATTCAGATAGACATGTGTTCAACATTTCAGCAATGCCTTCTATTTCACTTATTTCTGTCACATCAATAAGATTGATGCTGAAGTCAAACACTTGCTTTTGATGTTTTCCTCCTAGAATACACAAAAACATAAAAGACAAACCTATATATATATATATATATATATATATATATTTAAATGCCAAATCAAAATTAGACAATAGAAGACAGATAGAATATGAGAAAGTATTTTTGTCACAGCTGTTCCAACAATCCACGGAAACAGAAAGAAATTTATCCAAAGCAATTTTCTGTAGTTTCAATAATTTATCTTACATTTGACTAAGAGAGATAGGCAGCTCTTTAGTTCCCATGGTGAAAGTCACATGTTTTCTGTCAGGGCAGAAAACGACACTGCCCAGCATCTTATGAGGATCTAGGGTAACTACCTAAAGTGATTGTCTAAAACGTTTCTCCTTTTAAATCGTTCAAGTTTAAATGTCTTGACATTTATACAGAGTACAGCCCAAGTATATGCAGGGGATACGTTCCCAGATTTACCATGGATACCGGAAACCACTGCTAATAGCAAACCATATTAAAATGAATGACTTCCGGCCCATGGACACCATAGCATCACCTCCAGCCCAATTAATGACTTCCAGCCCAAGCATACCATACATCTCGCTAGGCATTGTCTAGGTCCTCCAGCATGACTATGGTCAGCTTTATGCTGGCAGACCCAGAAGATGCCTAGAGAGGTGATTTTTATTTTTTATTTTTGGATGTGGGTAAGTGAATCTGTGAACACGGGTCCTGTAGATATGTAATCAGATGCAGTCTGACATTATGGCAAAGGGGTATTAATTAACCCCCCCCTTGACCTGTTGAGATTTAGGAATCATTGGAAAAGAGGGGAGAAGGAAAGTCTTCACTCTTCTCCACTACTTATCTCAAGGAATGGAAACATTGTTTCTTCTCTTCCTCCATCATTATTTGACTGGGAGGGAGGGACTACAGAGCTGGTGGAGTTTGATTACAGCCATTTTTAGTTAATTCATTTATTTATGTGATTTTTATGCCACCTTTCTCCCAGAATGGGACCCAAGACAGCTTTTTAGTGAAGCTTGATAAAATATCTCCATTAGAACTTCCGGTTGGTTATGGCGTTGTGATTGGACTCTCACTGAGAGGGCTCAGGAGAGTCCAGCCACACGTGGATGTAAATCTAGCCTGGCAGCCAAGGCTGGATTTGGAATTTTCTCCCTGAATACGGAGAAAATCAGAGGGGGCTCTTAAAGACCTGGTTCCTGTCAAGATCCTGAAGATGTTTTGCCAAAAGGTAGATCGACAGTTTCACTCAGCCTTCCATCCTTTCGTAGGTTGGTAAAATGAGTACCCACCTTGTGGGGCAATTAGCTAACACACATTGGAAACTGCTTAATGCAGTGTAGATGTGTAAATTGCTATTGCTTAAAACAATTTGTAAGCCGCTCTGATAGCCTTGTGGCTGAAGAGCAGGGTATAAATAAATAAATAAATAAATAAAAATAAAATCTACAGGGTAGTGAGAAAGAGGAGGTTGGAGCCATACTACCACCGTGTGTGTGCAGCTGAGCTTTCAGCAAGCGCCGCTGCCAATTTTAACTTTTTTTATATATATCATATATAGCTTGTCAATTGATGGTATTCAAATTCTGACTGATTCTGAAGGCTGAGAAAGAGATATCTGACTTGAAGGTTTCTCGGTCAAAATATCTCCATTATAACAATAGTCATCCTTTGTCTTTTTTTATTATTGTTATTACTATGATTGGAAATAGATCTGTTTATAAGAACTGGAAGATAGGAATAGTCTTGGATGACTGAAAAGAAATACACCAGTAATCTTCAACTCAAGCAGATAAAAATGAGTGGAGGTAGGCACATCCATTCTATTGCTCCACAGAAGAAGTCACCATTCTGCCTTATTCTCAGTTGACAAATAATGAAGGATTTATCATATTTTCTTTGAATATGATGAAACCTACATGAACGGCCTACTTTCAATGAACACAGATTTGGCACAAACCTGTCTCAGATAGATACCTGGCATACACTACATTCCATTAATAACCTTTGCTTATGAGTTGTTCCACTGAATAATAAGATACCACACCTAACCAACAGAGAACAGGTTTTGGAACTGTCACCTAAGGAATGTCTCAGACCCACAGCAGCCCTGTCAGTCATAAGACCACAGTAACAAATGGCTACAAACAAGGTCAGTGCCTGAAGCAGAGCTTATTAGTTGTTCAGGATAAGGATCCAAATGAATTTAGAATGGATATGAGTGACAGGAAAGCAATGAAGAGTGAAAGTAAGAATGAATGAGTGGAATGGGGTGGATAGCATTGAATAACTAGCGTTACTTACACATGCACACACAGGGCTATACAGTATAGCAATTTCAAATGCAAATCAAAGGCTCTGAACAAATATTAATATTTTGCTAGTGATGCAGTATATAAAGCATATGCAGAAAACTCAACCTGTCTGCCTTTAGAACTGACATTCTGGTTGCGTGGTAACTGATTGTGTACGTACAATTTCATATTAGGGATGCACATGACTGCATAACCACTTTTGTGGAAAGGATATGTAGCAGTTAATATAATTATCCAAAACAAAATGATGCCAAGTATTCCTGTACTAACAGGAGTGACTCTTTCAGGGCTTCAAGTGATATAGGTCAGCAGCTTTGGATTGCTGGTCAAGGGGAAAAGGGAAGGGATTTCAGGAGGCAGGAAAAGAAAGGGACACTGCTAAATCAGAAGCACTTTATTACTATATAAGGGAGATCTGCAAAATAAAATAAAATCACAATTTCCTTAGTCTCCTCCTACCTGTATATTAGGATAAGGAGATTTTTTTTTTTTAAATCTAGAATCACAGACCGGAAGGAACCACAGGTCCATCTAGTCAAACTATCTGCCACACAGGAATACACACCTACATCACTCCTGAAAGACACCCATCCAATATCTCTTTAAAAACCTCCAAAGATGGAGAGTCCATAACTCTCTGAGGCAGTCTATTTCACTGTCAAACTGCTCGTACAGTCAAGAAGTTCTTCCTAATGTTTTGGTGGAATCGCTTTTCTTGTAATTTGAATCCATCTTCTACATGACATCCCTTCAGGTATTTCATAGAATCATAGAACTGCAGAGTTGGAAGAGACCACGAGGGCCATCCAGTCCAACCCCCTGCCATGCAGGAAATCATGATCAAAGCATCCCTGACAGATGGCCATCCAGCCTCTGTTTAAAGACCTCCAAGGAAGGAGACCCCACCACACTCCGAGGGAGTGCGTTCCACTGCCGAACAGCTCTTACTGTCAAAAAGTTCCTCCTAATGTTGAGGTGGAATCTCTGTGCCTGGAGCTTGCATCCATTGCTCCGTGTTCCAATCTCTGGAGCAGCAGAAAACAAGCTTGCTCCATCCTCAACATGACACCCCTTCAAATACTTAAACAGGGCTATCATATCGCCTCTTAACCGTCTTTTTTCCAGGCTAAACATACCCAGCTCCCTAAGTCTCTCCTCATAAGGCATGGTTTCCAGACCTTTCACCATTTTAGTCGCCCTTCTTTGCACACACTCCAATTTGTCAATATCCTTTTTGAATTGTGGTGCCCAGAACTGGACATAGTATTCTAGGTGAGTTCTGACCAAGGCAGAATAGAGCAGCACTATTACTTCCCTTGATCTGGACACTATACTTCTATTGATGCAGCCCAAAATCACATTGGCCTTTTTAGCTGCCGCATCACACTGTTGACTCATGTTCAATTTGTGGTCTACTAGGACTCCTAGATCCCTTTTGCATGTAGTCTCATTCAGCCAGGTCTCCCCCATCCTATATCTATGCATTTCATTTTTTCGCCCTAAGTGCAGTACCTTACATTTCTCCGTATTGAATTTCATTTTGTTAGCTTTGGCCCAGCTCTCCAGTTTATCCAGGTCATCTTGAATTTTGATCCTGTCCTCCAGGGTATTAGCTACTCCTCCTAATTTGGTGTCATCTGCAAATTTGGTAAGTATGCCCCTAATTCCTTCATCCAAGTCATTGATAAAGATGTTAAATAGCACTGGGCCCAGGACAGAACCCTGTGGCACCCCACTGGTCACATCTTTCCAAGATGAAGAGGAGCCATTGCTGAGTTATCATATTATGCTGAGTTATCATATTATGCTGATTTTTAATATGATAACCATTGCTGGTTATCATATTATGTGTATCTTCTCTTCTCCAAGCTAAACATACCCAGCATTCTAAGCCATTCATCACCAGGCTTGGCTTCCAGGCCTTTCACCATCTTGATTGCCCTCTTTTAGACACATTCCAGCATGTTAATATTCTCCTTGTACTGTGGTGTCTGGAACTGGACACAATATTCAAGGTGAGATCTGACCAAAGCAGAATGGAGTGGTGCTATGACTTCCCTTGATCTGGACACTATACTTCTGTTAATGCAGCTAGAACTGCATTGGTTTTCTGGCTGCTGCATCACACTGCTGGCTTATATCCAGCTGGTAATCAAGTCTCCTAGATGATTTTAACCTGTACTGCTTTCAACCCAAGTGTTACCTATCCCACATACACGTATTTCATTTTTCTGCCTGAATGGAATACCTTACATTTCACCCTGTTAAAGTTCATTTTGCTAGTTTTAGATCTGCCTTCCAATCTGTTGAGGTTATTTTGAATCTTACACCTACCCTCTGAGGTATTAGCTACCCCTTCTAATTTGGTGTCATCTGCAAATTGATAAGCACACCATCTATTTCATTGTCCAAGTCATTTACAAAAAATGTGGAAAGACAGTGGGGCCAGGACAGAACCCTGTGGTATGCCACTAGTTACTTCTTTCCAGGATGAAGAGGAACCATTAAGTACTCTTTAGACTGGGTCCATCAACCCTTACAAATCCACCTAACAGTGGCATTGTCTACCCCCACAGTTCACTAGCTTGTCTGCAAGTTGGTCATGGCGAAGCTTGTCAAGAGTCTCATGTCCATAAATCAAGATATATCCACAGCATCCCCCAATCTACCCAGCTTTTGTAACTCTCTATATAAAAAGAGAGAGATTAGTCTGACTGACTTGTGTTTGAGAAACCATGCTGGCTTCTAGTAACCACAGCATTCTTTCTGGATGTGCACAGACTCACTATTTAAAGATCTGTTCTAGAACTTTCCCTGGTATTGACATCAAGCAGACCAGTTAATAGTTGTTCAGATCCTCTTTTTTTTTTTTTTTGTATTTTTAGAAGATGTGAACATATTTTCCCTCCTCCAATCTGCTAGGATCTTGCCTATTCTCCAAGACTTCTCAAAGATTATTGACAGTAGCTCTGAGATCCTATCTACAAGTTTTTTAAATACCCTTGGACACAGTCCATTAGGCCCTGGGGGCTTGAATACATTTAAAGCAGCTAGGTATTTCTTTACTATTTTTTCACCTATTGTGGACTGAGATCCCCTTATTCCATCATTTGTTCTAGTTTCTCCTCATGATGTTTATACACTTGATACTAATGTTAAGCTCCATGATACCTTAGGCTCTTCAAGGAGGGGTGGGAACCTGTTTTCTATTATGGAAAATGTCAAATAGGGACTAAAACTGATATTGGGTAAAAGCAGAACCAACAGTACGCTGAGTTCACAGGAGCAAAAAGTTCCCTAGCTATAAGAAAAAGCAGAAGCATTGTCCTTTTTTAGTTTTAAGGAAACATAAGAGAGTGGTGATAGTTGAGATTACAAAATGATGAATGATGTGAAGAAAGTGAAGATCCTCCCCCTTCATAATATGAGAGCTTGGGACTCACTGACAACGACTAATGGACTACAGATTCTTGGCTAGCAAAAGAAAAGTTAACACATGGCATTCACTGTTCTAAGATAAGGCAGTGGTCACTGATTTAGATACCTTTAAAAGAGGATTAGCTACCTTCATGTGCTTTGAACAATGGTTAGGCATGGCAACAAATGAAATGTCCATGCTCAGAAGCAACGTCATTTCCCAGGGACAGAACAAAGTAAACAAACTGAGTGAGATGTAAATGACACACCAGGAAAGAAAGAAAAGAATATACGGTATATGAAATACTCCAGTTCAGAGCCTGGCCAAAGTTACTTTTTTGGACTAGACTAGAACTCCTAAAATCCTCCAGACAGTATAGTTACACTGGGTTCTGAGAGCTGTAGTCCAAAAAAAAAAAAAAAAAAAAGTAATATTTCAAGGCACTGCTCCAAATGTTGCTTCTTGTATTCTGGAGAAAGGGTGAAAGTGTATGGGAGGTGTTTCAATACAACTGTCAAGGGAAAGACAATCAGCAGCAGAAGAGGCCCTGTCTACACTAGTGACCCCCCCTCCCCAATCTGGCTTGATAAGGCCACATTATGTGCGGCCTTATCCTCGAATCTGATGCAATAAGGCCACATAATGTATGGCCCCATTTGCACCAAACTCGAGATATACTGTACCACCTTAATCCAGGTTTTTAAAACTGAGTTTTCTCTGGCATTTGCTTGAAACTCTGGAGAAAACTGTAGTGTGAACAAAGGATCCATCCTGGATTTGGGGGATGGGGAGGCAGGACAAGCACTGCCTGACAGGCACCTCTTTGCCATCCTCAGCAGCATTTCATCATCCCAATATAGGCCAGGAATGCAGAGTCCTGGTGCAGTCCCTCATTCTCAGATCAGGACCAGCAGCCAGCCATGCAACTGCATGGCTTGCCTGGTTCTGACTTCAGAGTGAGTGATTGTGCACCAGTAAGGCAGAGCTCTGGCTCACAGTCGTTCACTCCAAGGTCAAAATGAGCAGCCAGCCACATGATTGCATGGCTGGCGGCCTTGTTCTGACTTCATAGAGAGTGACTGCACACCAGCGGTGGTGGCACAATGAGGAGTAAAATGGCACCGCAGAGGTGCCTGGGGGTAAATATCTGGATGAATCACTTGGGTAGACAAGCCCAGCAATGAGAGGTACAGATTTGGGCTTTGGACACGTAAGGTGTGGTGCCTAAGTCCAGGTCAGAGTAGTTCAAATTTCATCTGGTACAGATCCAGGCCAAAGTAATCTGAATTCCAATCAGATTTTCACCCCAGTGCAGACAAGCCCAGCATCATTGTTGTTATTGTGTACCTTCATTTCTGACCTATGGCAACCCTGAGATGAACTTATCACAGGGCTTTCTTAGCAAGATTTGTTCAGAAGGGGTTTGCCACAGCCATCCTCTGAGGCTGAGAATGTGTGACTTGTCCAAGGTCACCAATTGGGCTTCCATGGCTGAGCATGGATTCCAATGCTGGTCTCCAGAGTTCTAGTCCAACACCACTGCACCATGCTGGCTCCCTAGAAGTGTCATAAAGCATTGTAATTCTGGTACATCAATCTAGGACTGGGGACAAACTCAGCATGCTGCTGCTCCTGCTCCCATCTCCTTTCTTGATTGCCATTTGATTTCCTCACATATACAGACTGAGCAAAGTCTTCCTAACAGAGAGCTCATTTTCCTGGTGCCTCTGCTGCATATAATTGAGACATAGGAGATTATCAGACACAGCAAATATGATGTGACAACAATGACACAATACCACGAAAGGGCTTCTCTATCACATAACATTGTCCCCTCGCTTTCTCCCAGTGTTCCGCTCCTGTGAAAAAGGCATTCTTTTTTATTAAGGGGCTAAGCCATCAATTGATCGCCAAAGGTGGGTTTTTTGTTTGTTTGTTTGGCAGTATTGCTAGCAGCTGAAACTGTGTCCCATTATGTTCTCATGAATACAGTATCAATGGGTGGTTCCCACCAGGACATTTCTGGGTGAGAATGCAAAAACTAGGTATGGGACACTCTTTTTATTAACTTCCCCATTTTGGTGGTAAAATTTTAAGTGTGCATTCAGTGCTTGTGTGTTCATCTTCTTTGTTAATTTTGGCGTTTTTAGACTTTTAAGTGCACTCGCATCTTCTTGTGAGAACCACCGAGATCACACAGCCTGCTGAACGTGGAAGTAAAGAGCACTAGCTCAAGATGCTCTGATAATGCTGGGGCTGCTCTTTCTTATTACTATAGCAACATGTGATAAAAAGGGTTATTATGTCAGGACACTTATGCTTTTAAATATAGTGGAACAAAAATGTTTTTAGATGCTCGTCTCATAATCTCCATACTTAGGTGGTAACCTCTGTTCCAGTCTACTCAAGCTGGGGTGACCACTTTTATTTCTAAGGGGAAGCAACAGAAAAGACCACAGATGAGGAGCTGTGGGGGAACAATCTCAGTAGCAGCAATAAGCAGACAGGCAAAGTAAGTACATAAAAATGGTCCTCTCAAGGTTCCTAAGCTGGAAAAGACGGACCAGGGGCAACAAGCTAGATTGGAAGCAGGGTCAAGACTTCCAAGTGGTAGCTGAAATCAGGGAATTTCATATTGCAATTAGGAATTAGGCTATTTAAAAAATTAGTAAGGTAAAAAACCCAGACATTTTCTTTCCCTGAAACTAGATGAGCCCTGCAGGCCACAGGTTTCCCATCCTTGCTTGGAGTTTCATATAATTCTTCACCCTGCTAACCCCATAATTTTATTCCCCCCTTCAACGATGAACTTTTTCAGATGATACTTACCGTGCAAGGAGGTCTCGGGAGAGGCACAGCGCTGTCGCGCAGCAGGGGATCCTTTTTGGATGCCGCCGTCCCTCTTCCGAAATCATTGGTGTCACTTCTCTGAAGGATTGGAAGTTGCTGCGCCGTATTTTAATCATGGAAGTTGCCCGTAAGTAAAAAATGGCCAAATATGGCACGGCTGCCTCCAATCTGTCACAGAAGTGACACAGATGATTTCAGCAGAGGGACAGTGTTGTCCAAAACAGGCCCCTTCCCACGCAGCAGCGTCGTTACTGTTACGAGCCTGCTTGCGCTGTAAGTACCCATCCTGACTGAACCACACTGATCTATAGGTCCTGAACACAGTATGGTTTGATTTTCTCTTCTAATTTACAAACTACTATGCCAGGCTCAACATCAGCTGCTGGGCTCCTTCACCTCGACAAGGGCCACTGCTGCTGTTTGTTATGGGTTCTTAAAAACAACAACAGACAATGCACCTAACTTTCTCATACAGTCATCATCTTTGTTTCTGATAGTGTCCTTGAAGTTGGATCATTCTGGCTCATTGGAGGATGGGAGTGGGAATGGCCTCCACGAAAGTGAGCAAGGTTTCAAATTTTGGGCCAGGTATTTCTAGTGTGTAAAAATATTTGCAAAGTTTCTCATCCTTGATGAGAAAGGGTGTCTCAATTCCCACATTATGAGACATGTTTGTGCACATTTTTCAATATCTTTTCTTTGCAAAAAAGGTGATTAAAAAAAACCCTGATAACATGCAAAACCTCTTTTAATCTCAAGCAATGGCTGGGAAATTTTTGACATTTTTTTCCCTTATGCACATGAAAGAAAAATAATCCTCAATATTGTCAATTATTGCATGTTTTCTGATACAAGCACACACAGTAACCATTCGTAGAGGTCCACATAATAAAAATATTTAGCACAGTCAGAACAATTGATATAAAACACAATTTGTAAAGTAGGATTTTTTTCAGAAGACCCAGCCTACTGACAACTAAAAATTAACTACTTCTTTGCTGAATTCACCTTGAATTATATAATTTATTTAGCTCTCATGAGTGCCATTTCCTTGCCTTCACTCAGACTTGCTGAAATGAGCCACAGAAAAAGTGTGCAGCACTTAAAAATAAAATTTATGCTTGAGAGCAAAGTTTGATTTAGACAGCATTTTCACATAAGAAACAGAGGTAATAAATGTGATTGAAAAGAACCACAAAATGGAGATGGAAAAGATAATAGGGCAATAAGGATAAGACGAGAAAATCTGAACATTTAAATATTTGATTAGATGCACAGTGGAAAATGGAAGTGTTCTTTTATATCTTAAGGAAAGAGTCATTTTTGAATAGTAAAGATCTACAATAATCAGAAATTAAATCTATATAACACCAAGTCAAGAATTAATTTTTCGATGCTGAATGTGAATATCAGAATATTTTTATGACATCATTGTAATACTCCAATATTTTTTAATCCAAGCATGTTTTGAATACAAATCATTTCAATTTTTGAAGTGCTTCAAAGTTATGGCATCTTGAAAAAACATTATCACACTTAAAAGGATTAACTCCTTCACAGAAAAACAAATCTGAAAACCCACATAATGTACACTAGTCAAGTTTTCATGTGTGATGCAAACCCTGAAAGTTCAGAAACAAAGTAGCAAATTTTTCATCCCAAATTTAAAAAGAATGGGGACAAAGCAGTAAGCAAAGTAGAGTGAATACCCAGCAGCAGTCATGAGTTTGCTACAAATTTAAATATGGGTTATTAAAAACTATCTTTCAGAGAGGACTGACTTTATTCCTGGGCTCACTAGATTTAGATCTAGAACCCATATCAAACCAGAGGCCTGCAAGACATATCAGACCTAATAACTCAGAAGAGTAGACTTTGGAACCTATGCTCCAACCTTTCCCTCAGTACTGACTAAATACAACCAGACTTCATCCACACAGAAAGTGGAGGAAAAGCACAGCCAGCCCAAGATGTTTTGCTGCCTAACACAAAGGACAAGGTGACACCCTCTCCTTCCACATCACACATACAAAATCATACTGCGTGCCAATTTAACTTAGTTCAATACAGGGATGTGTATCATGATTTATCCTCACTCTAACACCACAAAGCATGCTGCTATAGAATGGTCAACGTTTTTGTTTTTGTTGGTTTTGGGCAAATCTGCCCATTTTTAAAGTGGTTTTTGTGTATTTGGGTAAAATGTTCAGATTTGGAAAAAGTGATACCTGTTGCCTTACAGTAAAAGTAAGAGTGGTGGGTAGATTGTTTGGATCTTTGTGATCAGTCAGGCTTTCTTGTTTTTGCTTGCTCTGTGTACATGCTCAGCTTCACAAATGGGGGGCACTAGTTTTGGGTAGAGTAAGGGATTTTACACAAAGTAGATATTACACAAATTGTTGAAACTGCACCAGTAAAGACAACAAACATCAGCACCATTTGGTGTCTCAGCCTTGCAATGGAGGAAAGATCTCTTAAGAGAGTGGAAAATCTATGAAGCAGCATCTCACTGTGCAAAGATGGCCAAGAATTTAATTTAATTTAATTTTTCAGAGGGTTTTTTTTTAACTTCACACTGTCAAGATTGCCTAATAATTTAAATTTTATTCACAAAGTGTTATAAACACCAACACATTTTGAAAACCCTTGAACTGTTTTTTTTTAAATTCGCAACAGTACTGCTGTATGTATGTGTTTCTAATCACCAGTTAATTGTCACAAGAGGAAATAGTCCTCTGGTGTCTCTTTCAATGGGACTGGCAACATGAGCCTACCACTTATTTTGGCTGTGGTGGTTAAAGAAATGCCTTGCACCATTGTGGCTAAAGTAGGGGCTATACCAACCGCCTACACTGCCACATACCCTCCAACTGTACTAATGAAGCCTCTTTTTCAACTGCTTTTAAAAGGTCACAGCTTTGCTCTCATCCTTCCCCTTCCCCCCTTTGTCTTTCGTTTACTTCACTTTACTTGTTCTAAATTGAGTTCAAAGTGCAAAAAACCAGTTTAGACAAGTTTAACTCAGAAGGGTGGAGAGAGGAAAGGAAGGGACAGAATCTTGGCCTTCCCAGTGGCTTCAGGAAAGAAGTCATAGAATCATAGAACCATAGAGTTGGAAGAGACCACAAGGGCCACCAAGTCAAACCCCTTGCCATGCAGGAATACACAATCAACTCATTCCCAACAGATAGCCACCCAGCCTCTGCTTAAAAACCTCCAAAGAAGGAGACTCCACCACACTACGAGGCAGCGCATTCCACTGCTGAACAGCTCTTACTGTCAGGAAGTTCTTTCTACTGTTTAGGTGGAATTCTTTTCTTTAGTTTGAACCCATTGCTCTGTGTCCTAGTCTCTGAAGCAGCAGAAAACCAGGTCACTCCAGCCTCAGCATGACATCCTTTCAAATATTTAAACATGGCTATCATGTCCCCTCTCAACCTTCTCTTCTCCATATTAAACTTGCCTAACTCCCTAAGCCACTCCTCATGGGGCATGGCTTCCAGACCTCCCATCATTCTAGTCACCCTCCTCTGGACATGTTTCACCTTCTCAATATCCTTCCTGAATTGTGGTGCCCAGAACTGGACATAGTATTCCAGGTGAGGTCAGACCAAAGCAGAATAGAGTGGCACTATTACTTCCCTTGATCTAGACACTATACTCCTATTAATGCAGCCTAGAATCGCATTGGCTTTTTTAGCCTCCACATCACACTGCTGACTCATGTTCAGCTTCTGTTCCACTAAGACTCCTAGATCGCTTTTTCATGTACTGCCATCAAGCCAGGTGTCACCCATCCTATATCTGTGCCAGATTATTCTGGCACACCTTGTTTTTCAAAAACCCATGCTGACTCTTAGTGATCACGGCATTCCATTCTAAGTGCCTACAGACTGTCTGTTTAATGGACTGTTCTAGAACCTTTCCTAGTATTGATGTCAGGCTAACCAGGCAGTAATTATATGGGTCTTCTTTCCCCCCTTTTTAAAGATGGGGACAACATTTGCCCTCCTCCAGTCCGCTGGGGGGTTCCACTGTTCTCCAGGATTTCTCAAAGATTCTTGCCAGTAGTTCTGAGAGGCCTTCTGCCAGTTCTTTTAATACCCCTTGATGTAGTTCATCTGGCCCTGAAAACTTGAACTCATTTACAGTTGCCCCTCCACATTCACGGCTTTAACATTAGTGGTTTTGATTATTCACGGTTTTTGGGAGCCCCCCCCCCCAAAGTGGCAATGGGGTTTTAGAAGCCCCATCGCCACTTTTGGGAGGACGGGTGGGAGGTGGAGAGGAACAGTGACGGGGGCCTCAGAAGCTCTTCTTGCTGCTTCTGGGAGGGCAGGGGGATGGAGAGGAGCAGCGACAGGGGCTTCAGCAGCCCCCATTGCTGCTTCTGGGAGGGCGGGGGTGGAGAGGAGCAGTGACAGGGGCCTCAGAAGCCCCCATCGCTGCTTCTGGGAGGGCGGGTGGTGGAGAGGAGCAGCGATGGGGGCCTCAGAAGCCCCATCACAGCTTTTGGGAGGATGGGTGGGGGTGGAGAGGAGCAGTGACGGGGGCCTCAGAAGCCCCCGTCGCTGCTTATGGGAGGGCGGGGGGGGGGTTCCAGGAGGGCATGGCATGACCTATTATTTATTCACATTTTTTTCACATTTGCGGGGATCTTGCAACCCTAACCCCCATGAATGTGGGGGGACAACTGTATACTGGCCAGGTATCCCTGAACTACCTCTTTACCAATTCTGTTCTGCATTTCCCCTACTGCATCATCTGCTCCATTTTCTCCAGGTTGAGCACTGTTCCCCCTTTGGGAGAAGACTGAAGCAAAGAAGGTGTTAAGTAGTTCTGCCTTTTCTCTGTCCCTTGTTAGCCTTTCGCCATCTTCTACACTCAACGGCCCTACCATTTCCTTGTTCTTCATAGAATCATAGAATCATAGAATTGCAGAGTTGGAAGAGACCACGAGGGCCATCCAGTCCAACCCCCTGCCATGCAGGAAATCTTGATCAAAGCATCCCCGACAGATGGCAATCCAGCCTCTGTTTAAAGACCTCCAAGGAAGGAGACTCCACCACGCTCCGAGGGAGTGTGTTCCACTGCCGAACAGCTCTTACTGTCAGAAAGTTTCTCCTAATGTTGAGGTGGAATCTCTGTTCCTGGAGCTTGCACCCATTGCTCCGTGTTCCAGTCTCTGGAGCAGCAGAAAACAAGCCTGCTCCATCCTCAGCGTGACATCCCTTCAAATACTTAAACAGGGCTATCATATCGCCTCTTAACCATCTTTTTTCCAGGCTAAACATACCCAGCTCCCTAAGTCTCTCCTCATAAGGCATGGTTTCCAGACCTTTCACTATTTTAGTTGCCCTTCTCTGGACACGCTCCAATTCCTTGTGCTACGGGCATAACAACAACAAAAAACCTTTTTATTGTTTTTAATCTCTCTAGCAAGCCTGAGCTCCATCTGTGCTTTAGCTTTTCTGACATTTCCCCTACATGAGCTGGCTATTTGTTTGAATTTTTCTTTGGTAATTTCTCTTTTTTTCAATTTCTTGTACATGTCCTTTTAAAGTTTTAATTAATTTTAATTAGGTATTTATACCCCACTCTTCAGGCACAAAGGCTATCAAAGCATCTTACAAATTGTTAAGGAATAGCAATTACACATCCAGGGCCGGTTTAAGGCACCAGCAGCATCAGCATCCGCAGGGACCCCATCATTGTGGGGGCCCCCGTAGTAACCCTCCTCCTGCAAAAACATTATTAGTGATAATCTGAATATCCTGTACTGTGAATAGCTTAGGTTGGGCTAGGTTACACTGACATGAGATAAACAGATGGGGCCCCAAAATAAAGCATTGCAGGGGACCCCAAAATTCCTTAAACTGGTTCAGTACACATCTACACTGCATTAAGTAGTTTGCAATGTGTATTACCCAATTTTAGCTCAGATGAGAGTTCTTTCACCTCCCCTCATTGGAACTGTTCAAAGTTGTGCCTTCAATATCTCACTTTTAAGAAACTCCCATCCATCATGAACTCCTTTATCTTTTAGTATTCCTGACCATGGGATCACCCCTAGTAATTCCCTAAGTTTTCTGAAATCAGCTTTCTTAAAGTCTAGAATGCATGTCTGACTAGGCTTGGCTTCCCCTTTCCTCTGTATATCAAACTCCAGGAGAACATGGTCACGTCATGTGCTACTAAGATTTCCTGTATGTTCCCTAAAACCTGGCACTGCTGCTCTTCCTCTTCTCTGGAAAGAGAGAGAACTTCAAATCAATTCTGTAGCTTCAAGCTGGCCGAACGAGCCCTGGCCCTTCTACTTCTCTGTTTCACATTCCTCCAAGTGTTCATTTCCTGTGTATGGGAAATGGCCTCCTCTGCAGACACATCCCCGGTGTGTTCCGCATCCAGGTTAGTCTTCTCCACTCTGTCCAAGAAAACCTCTTGCTACCTAATTTTCAGAAGAGTAGATACCCTGTCCTCAAGATGTTTGATCTTCTCTTCCAGCAGGGCCACCAACTTGCACTTGCTGCAGATATACCTCCCTACATCCTCTGGCAAGAAGTCAAACATATGCAGCAGCTCCCTCACTGTCCATATTCAGTTTTCTTAAGTAGTCACTGAAAGAGAACTTTTGGCTTCCCTGTCCAAACTCCTCTAGTATCACCCCTCCACCCAATGACTGTTGGCCTTGTTTCTCAGAAGAGCTCCTAGGAGCCTAGTATGTTAGCACTGTGTATGCCACATGGTGCTTGCTGCTGATTTTCCAAGATTAACCTGGAAAGATTGCAGAAGCAGTTATATAGAGCTCGTGGCTGCTAACTCCACCCCCAGGCAGGTCAGTGGCTCAGCAGAAGCCCTTTCCCCTCAGAACAGACTCTGTACCTCCCCCTCAAACTTCTCTGCTAAACTCTCCCACCAACCACCCCTGTTGCCTTCTCTCCTGTTCGCCTCGCTCCTGTATGTCGAGCTCCAGAGACTGAAGCTGCAGATATATAGAGAGAGCTACTGACTGCTAGCTCCTCTCTCTGCCTCTGTGTTAGCACACAGTGCTAACATACTAGGCTCCTAGGAGCTCTTCTGAGAAACAAGGCCAACAGTCATTGGGTGGAGGGGTGATACTAGAGGAGTTTGGACAGGGAAGCCAAAAGTTCTCTTTCAAAGGAGGCCATTTCTTTTCAGCAGTCTCTGACTCACTTCCTCTCCACACAAGCAGCTTACCAAACAAATGCTAATGAACTCCTCCCCCGGGCAATCCTACACCCAGGCCACACAAACAAATAGCCATGACCCAAGTAAACACACTAGCATTAGCCCAACAAATTCTCTGGGGCTTCTCCTAGCTTCTGTTTTTCCTCACTAATAAGTTTTGCCCTCTTGACCATACTCTGATGTTCCTTGGCTACATGTGTGCCAGTTTTTATCTGTGAAATGTTGGAGAGTCTGCTGCCATGTCTGCTAACTAAAGATCTAATGACTAATAAACAACAGAGTTGCATTATTGCACTAACTCCTGGGTTAGTTGTGCCTGCCAGGATCCTCACATTGGGCCATTACCCCAGAAAATACAGTTTCCTGAGAAAATCCTGTCAAATAGTTACACCATCTTCATGATTCAGTATTCAATATAAAATGAAAATATTTGTTAATGAAATGAGTTCTTTCTATGCTGCAAAAAGTTTGGAGAGAAATATTGGCTGAAGGCCAAGTATGGGTAGGATGAAGAAAGGAAAAACACAAATTATAGGAAAATGTTACTAAATATCAACAAATCACTTTAAAACATGCTTGTTGTTGCTGCTTCTGCTGCTGCTGTTATTGTTGTGTGCCTTCAAGCCATTTCTGACATATGGCGACCCTAAGGCAAACTTATCACTAGGTTTTCTTGACAGAATTTGTTCAGAGGAGGTTTGCCTTTACCTTCCTTTGAGGCTGAGAGCGTGCACCTTGTCCAAGGCCATCAATTGGGTTTCCATGCCCAAGTGGGGATTCAAATCCTGCCCTCCTAGTATCCTAGTCCAACACTAAAACCACTATACCATGCTGGCTCTCCTAAAATAAAAATGCTGCTGCTACAAAAAAGAACCAGGAAGAGCTCAGAAGACACAATCCCTCTTCCCCAAGCCCTATGATGGGACAGTACTGGTGAGATTCCTGCCCAAAATTCAACCTGCTAAAACTGGCACTTAGCAAATTTTCATTTTACCTCTTCTCCCTCAGCTTTTCCCCATCCTTGCATTTTCCTTTTAATGCCTGGCTTAGCAACATTTTGAGTCACATTTTCTGGCCTTCTTTTATAGTTGTTTGACATCCAGCTCACCTAATCAACCTGAATTGGTATGGATCGAAATGATCCAGACAGATACAACTCCAATCCAGACTGGGCCAAATCAATCTCAATTTAGCCAAATCAATAGCACACCCCTACATTTAGTATAGACTTGTCAAAGGATTTTAAAAACAAAATCAGGATTTAAATATAAAATAAAACTACAATAAAGGTGTTTTTTTTAACTTATAGGCAACTGCCCCTAAGGCTGAACCTATTTTACTAGTGCTCAAAAAGCCTGTTGTCAGGATCGGTCCCCTTCGCTCCTGTCCCTGCCATATTCATTAGTTTCCCTGTGGCCTTGGTGTAGAGTGTGCATAGCAGTTTCTGTAGGGGTGAAATGATGTATGTGTAATTGTCTGGGCTTTGCTTGGAAAAGAGGTAACAAGGCAGCTGTAATTAACGGTTATAGTTTCAAGGGATGCTGGGAAAATGTTAACTTCTGGCTTAAGGAATGCCTGTGCCGGTGGATGATGGACAACTGACAGTTTTGCTGCCCACCAGATTTTGTTGATTGTAAACTGCTTTTAACATATTTTCAGTCTCAGCAATGATTTTGTATTATATGCTTCCTGGATTTCTGGCAATAAAGCTTTCTGATGAAACCTAATAGCTTGTGATCTATGAGTTTAGGAATGCTGATTCTTGACTGTTGTACTCCAAACTGGGCTGCAGAAAAACAAGAGGGACATATTATGAGGACTCAGCATGCTCACTAGCCAAAGAACACTAAGTCTGTATGGGGGGAGGGTGACAGGATGAAATGGGATGGGATGAAGAGGGCATAGCTGGCTAGTTTGAATCTTAACAGGAGCACTTGCACTGCACATTTTGTTTTTTGGTCCTAGAGTTTAACAAATGCTGCTGTACTCCACAGCACTATTCTGTTACAAAGCTCTTTTGTAAACACTGTCTTGATTAAAAAAAATACCTAAGAGATTATTTCTGATTCCAGAAGCCCTCTGAGGTCAAGAAAGCAAAACTTATAAAATAGCATTTTCTTGAGATGACTCGTTCTATTAGGTGAGCTAATTAGACTTGTCTCTGTTTTTCATGGTGTATCACATCAGAACGGGTGATATTCAACTTCTGAGTTCACCATAAGACTGTAACCTAATTAGTTTGGCACAATAAAGTCCCTCCCTACCTGCAGACAATCAGCTTAACCCAGCCATATTGGTCCTTGTACCTTGCTCAGGCTAATTGGAATAGCACTTGCTGCTGAAGTAACAGAAAAGGGACTAACAGTTCTATTTCTAGTTTGCAGCAGTTCTGAATCTAAAAACATAGGTCAACATCAAACATAGTAAGGTTGTGTAATATATAAAAATAAAAATAAATAATAAAACAGTATCCCAATATTATGTTGCACTGGACCAAATTAGTATGACATTGTTTTTAAATCATTAGATGCACTTCAGTACTTAGGCAATTGAAACCTAAATAACTATCTATAATGTAGTCCAATTGCATTAAAGGTTAATTAAAAAAAAAAAACAAAAAACCCAGTACAGATGCATAATGATAACTGGAATCATTTGAAGAGGGTCAACACAACAAGATTTCCAGAATTTAATCAAATGGTTAGGTTGCAGATTTAATTAACTCAAACTTGTGTGTTTAAGCAACAGTATAATTCTACACATTCCTATCAAAGTTGTAGACTATCAGACTGGGAGCTTTATCAGACAGGGCTGTAATCACACAATTTCAATGTGACATTAATGCGAATGGGTATCAAAGGACGCCATCCTGCACCCATGGCCAGTCTGTGCTCCAGCCATGAATAAGGCATCACTTTTAATTGACGGGTTAAGCTGTCAATAGATTTTCAATCTCTCCATTTTTGTGATATTAAGAGCATGTGAAACCACATCCCACTGTAATTGCGAGATTACAGCATGAATGGGTGGTCCTCCCCCCCCGTCCCCATTCCCAGTGAGAAAAACTTCCAGGTGAGAATGGGAAGACAATCAATAGGACGGTCTTTTTATGAACTGTCCCATGTTGCTATCAGGTTTGTATGCTTCTTTCAGTGCTTATGTGTTTATTTCATTTGTTATTTTAACTGTTTTTTGTGTTTTTATGTGAACTCACATCTTCTCACAAGAACTGCCGAGATCACGCATCCTGGCTAGCATGGAATTAAGTGGAGATTTCCCTTAAAGGAGTATGTGTGGGCAAAGCATTGACGTACTGCTAATTAAAGACAGGTACTACTGTAGCGGGACCCTTAACCCTGTTCTTAAAATGCAAGTGGTGGTCATTTGATAATTTCTGTTGCAATGCCATGGTGTTTCTGCTTTCCTTACTCATGTAATTACAGCATTTTAAGACACAAGTCTGATAGTTCTAAATCCTACTGTACAGGGCTTATTTTTGAGGAGACATGGGCCTACATCTAATATCAATCCTGCCTACTCAATTCAATGGAACCTACAAGAGTTGTAACAACATACCTTCCAAATGTCCACATTAGGCAGGGACAGTCCTGGTTAATCCTCTGTTGTCTGCTTTTTCAGCTGCTTTTCCAAATACCCCAGTTTCCTCCTCCCCACTTTCCACCATTGTCCTCAGATTACTAAGGTTTGCTGTAAATTAAGTTCAAAGTGCAAAAGGAGTCTCTTCCAGTAGGGCCAGGCAAAAGCAAACTGATGCAGCAATCCTAGCTCTCCCTCGTTAACTTTTGACATCTTGGCCACACTCTGATGTTGCTTGGCCAGAAGCATCCCAATTTTCATCTGTAAAATGTTGGTTGGTATGTAAAAGTCCCTTTCATTTCAATGAAAGAGGTTGAATTGGAATGGCCGTTGGATTATTTAGCTCATGTGTAGGAATGCCGTTTAAGATTGATTTAATCAGACGAGAGCTGTAAAAACAACACACAGAGAGCCCTGTGTTGTTGCTAGCAGGGAACTGGACTCAGCTGCAGAAGAAAAGGACTCAAGACCTATCTCTACCATGGAGTTAATTTTGTACTCCCAGAAGACTTCAGTTTTGGAATTAGTTTTACACCATTATGTTGCCACTACTGGGAATTACTGGAATGAAGCCTAAGTTGCATAGAGACCCTTTAATGGTCTTTTATTTCACCTCGCAACCCTAAGTACTTTCAGTATTCATATCATGGCTATCATCGATAATATATACCTTGAACTGAGGTAGTTGATCACTCTTGCTATAGGTGAGACTCAATCTGTCAATTTCAGTTTCTCGTTTTATCATTTCCTTCCCCCCACTTTTTACACCACTTTGGAGGTTTGTAAAGACCAGTTCACACAAAAAATCCTGTGCTTTTTCATACTAATTTAATATGCACACCCTGCTGTACTTTTGTACACAATTCTGCCTAATATATCCATTTTTAAAGCAATTTCCCAAATATAATGAACAGATTATTTTCACTAACATGTGCAGTCTTGTACTGTGTACATTTGTGCATACATGTATTTGAGTGAAGAACTGGATAATAAAATTTTGTGAAGTGTGAATACCAAACTGTTTTAACTGATATATTGGTTAAGAAAAGTTCATTTAAGTAGACTGCTGCATGCAAATCAAACTAATTTCATCCCCTATAAACTGAGGAAACTGTGCACACAATGCTTGGGGCTTTCACTGCTGTATGAATAAAAAAAATTAACTGTATCAGTCAATTCAGGTAAAACTTAATTATAGGGGAGACGTGGCTTATATGATAAAACTAGGACTTTTAACAATACAGGGGAAGGGGTAACAAAAGCTTTTATTGTACATGATTACTACAGCGAGGATTCAATATGCTAAATTTTGGAAAGTTAAAAGAATCCCTCTGATAGAAGAGTGGCTGATGCAATTGTACGATGCGATGGATATGGATAAATTAACTGTGAGGTTAAAAGACAAAACATTGGGAAAGATAGAAGCAGAATGGGAACCTCTTATCAAGTTCTGGGAAAGAGAGGAAAGTGGAGTTTCACTATTAGTAAAAGGTAAAGCAATGTCCTATGGTTAATAGAAATGGCTTCGCTTAGTTAAGAACAAAATGTAATGGTATCTTTTTCTTTTATAAATATTTTTTGTTTTTCTGTTTGTATGTATGTACAGAACAATGTCTAAAATAATATCCAAAAATAACAACTATAGGTTAACACTGGAGCAGAAAGAAGTAAGAAAATACAGAATTTAATCTTTAAAATAAGCCAACAAGGAAGACAATTCGTTATTTGTTTTTGTTTTTTTATTTGGTTGTGTAAACATAGTTACAATGTGAAGCAAGCAACTCTGGTAGTTAGGTAAAAATATATGATTGTAACTTTATTAAAAATATAATAAAAAAAAAACTCTAGGACTTTTTGATGAGTAGAGACTACGACATCATCTGGCACCCTGTTGCTGAATGGGAAATAGATATTCCAAGCAACAATGTATTGTTGTTGGCTATCTTTGTTGCAACGCAAAGTACTTTGTGGTGGCTTCCACTTGAGTGGGCAAGACTCGAAAGTTAGTATGAAAAGGTTAATACAATTCTCTCTCTCTCTCTGGCTTTTCTTCGCAAACAAAGATTCAGGAAGGACTCATCCCGCACCTTCTGCAAGCGCGCTGATGACTGAAAAGGCCAATCCAAGATAAACAGGTCCGATTGCAGAAAGTACAGCAGAGGGTCTCCTTGGGTGATCTTTCTGGGTTGTGATTCTTTTAGTCAACTGTTAATAACTTTTTTTAAAAATGCTACATCAATTGCATTTATGTTAGGAGGGATTATTTTAATTATTAAATTTATGTTAAATTGCCATTCAAAATCATTGTAGATCTTCTGAAAATTCCCAGGGTTGAGCAATTCAAATTTCATTTTCTGGGACAGATGAGGAGATTCTATGTGGTGGCTCATGTAGAATACAGCTATCTGAATTATTGGATTTTCTGTGGGTATTTTGCTCTAGAGACTGTCCTGCTGAGAACCTACCACTACATCACTGTGTATGATCAAGACGGCTGCCTGACTTACCTTGCGGCAGCTTTGCAGGCCTGGAGGGTCCCCCTCCATCACCTTCCGCATGGGCACCGCCCATGCTAGGTTCATCTTCCCGGCAGGCTTTGCCTGGCCGGGAAGTGGATCGTAGACCGGCCAATTGGGGGGCAGGCTCCCTCTCTCTGATTGGCTGGATTTGAATTGTCCACAGCCAATCAAGGGCAGGGATGGCCTCTGCCTCCTGATTTCCTGGGAGGGAAGACCTGTTGCTGCAGGCAGCAGTCTTCCTTCTGGTCTGGCAGTCGGGGACAGATGAGGAGATTCTATGTTGTGGCTCATGTAGAACACAGCTGTCTGCATTATTGGACTTTCTGTGAGTAGTTTGCTCTAGAGACTGTCCTGCTGAGAACCTGCCACTACATCACTGTGTATGATTAATGAATTTCTCTGCTTTTTAAAACTGAAATTACTTACTCATTCATTGCTCGTTGGTGGCATTTGTGATGGGGGTAAAAGTGCCTACTCCGGCCATAGCAACCTTTTTTTGTTGGCTGCCTACTGAGAGCCATGACTTTATTTAACCACAATTCCTTGGTTGTTGCATTGCTTTGGGAACATTGTAAGTAAAAAATGGAGCAGCTTCCCATATTGGTAGAAAAAAGAAAAGAAGCAGCTATGACTGAATCAAAGAATTTCTCTGAATGTATAATGAAACAAGTGTGATTCTACAAATGAATAATAACATTAATTAGATCTTTAATGATGAAAATGAATTGCCTACAGAATTTTTTTTTTTTAAAAAAAATCTCATTAAGGCAATGCCATTTTGTAGTCACTCTTTTACTCAATATCTGGTAAGTAGAAGATCTTGTCCAAACGATATTATCACCACACCATGCTATGGAATGCCATGTCCATGAGAAATAGCTGAAGGGGGCACTCCTGCCATGGTGATACATGAGGAATTGTGTAATATCAACCCCCCCCCCCACATCTAACAGAATGGAACTCACGTTGCTCAAAGGAAACCTGCCTGGTTTTGTGGGAACAAAAACATGGTTTCTCTTAAGGAAACCTCTTTTACTTGAAATCATATTTACATATACATAAATATATAGATTTATAAACATACATAGGGTTCATAAACGGTTCCATTAATCTGCAATTAAGTTTCCATAAGCATACTCCATCAATGTAAAAACCAAATAAATATCAGGAAACGGAGGCTAACAGCTAATTACAATTTTTTAAAAATTGATTAATCATTTCCCTTTTAACCAATTACTTGATTCAATAGATTGGATCCAGCAAAGGTCTCTCGCAGATGGAAAGGCACCCATGAGCAAGAGGATATAGAGACAGTAGTGATTTTCCACATACTGAATAGAAAAGGCAGCTATCTTTTCCATGTCTCCCCTTGCACTGCAGAGATCCCACGTCTCCAAAAACACTGCCTGGGTCTTGGACTTTTGGGAACAGACGGGAAGGTAGTTTGGAGGACTAATAATGGAGGAGGGAACTGGCAAAAATCATTTTCCTTCTGCTAGCACCAACAAAAGTATTCACAGCACAACTCTGCTAAGAGATTCTCCAGCCAGTCAAATAATAATTTGGGAGCCAATTTAATCTAAATAAACGTTATCACAACCTAAACTCTCAATATACATGCTTGTTTGCATACTGAAGGATGAATAAGAGAACTTAAAATATCATGAAAATACAGACTTGGGGGGGGGGGAGCCCAACTTATCATAGTTTCCCTTTAATTCCCAGAAACTATAACATACTAGAAAAAATAGCTTCAAAAATTAAAATAGATCATTGTTATTCATATTGATTAAACCATGCTATTGATCAAACCATACTATATCAATTAAGATTCAATAATCATAACAACTTACCTGGAAGTAAGTCCCACTGAACTTCTGTGCATTACTACTGAGGAGTAGAATTGCAGTGTTCTTTCACTAATTTTACTAATTAATAGTAAAACTGGTTTGAAGTTGGGGCTTTACAAGGCATTACTAGTTAATTCATAGTTTCCACTGATCAGCATATTTAATTTGCTATCCCTTGTCTTGAAACAAATAGTATTTTACATTCCAGACTTAATACTGGGTATATCATTTTCCTCCACTTTTCACAGCATTCCCCTGATCATCTTTCATTCAGGAGCCCTGTTCAAGCATGATATTCCTAAACTGCAGATTAAAGTTCTCTAGGCTCTTGTTCCAACTTCATCAGGCAAATTGTGCTGTCCCAACTCACCAAGATGGCTAAGGGCTTGCTGAGCTGACACTAGTCCAGATGATGCTGTGTTGAATCCAAACTCTTCTCACCCTAGCAATTTTGGAAATCACTTGAGGGTACTCCGGCCCTAGCCTGTTTGCCACTACAGTAGTTATGTCTGTCAGCTGGAGAACATGGTACCAAAATATGGGAGGGTGGAGGTGGCTTGAAGACATTCAAATGAGACACTATCAGGTAACGCACTGCCTTGGAGTGTGGTGGATTCTCCATCTTTGGAGGTTTTTAAACAGAGGCTGGATGGCCATCTGTCGGGAGTGCCTTGATTGTGTATTCCTGCGGGGGTTGGACTAGATGGCTCTTGTGGTTTCTTCCAACTCTATGATTCTATGAAGTTTAGGTTTCACCTGGTTTTAGGGTTCATTTGAACAAGAGAGGACAAATAGTTTAAGTTCTCCATTTCTGAAAATGGAGCTGTAAATTGGACAAAACAACTTGTAGTTAACAATAACAGATAGCAGCAGTTAGAAGACTAGGGGCCCATCTACACTGACAGGAAAATCCAGCTTACTTTCAGGTTTTCCTGCTCTGCAGCAGCTACAGGCTTGTCTACATGATTGCCACACACACCGAGGTGAGTTCAGGAGCACTGTCCACATAGTTCTCCCTTTCAAACTCACCCGTCTGATCAATTGCAATATGCGTGGCCACATGGCTGTGGCCACTCCAGTTTTCCCCCTCCCCCCATGCATGCAAATGTAAATATGTCCACATCTGAAGGGATTCAGAACCCTATTAAATGGAAGTACACACCACTAATAATAATATGGGTATGCTGGTATGAGCTTCTCGAAACAACTGCTGCATTTGCAAGATAAATAGCAATGGAGGAACTGCTAAAAAGTGAAACTGCAACAGGAAAAGTGTCATATCCTGATGGGAAAAGTCAGCTGATTGCCTGGCCCAAGGAGCCTCCTCCCACCCTTTTCCACCCAAGATGAAACTCCTTCCCCGGCCCCACACTGAGGTTGCTATGGAGCACAGTACAAACACACATGAAAATATCTAGATTTTCTGCTCAAATCTGGAGTAAATCCCAACCATTTTTGGCCCAGTTTAAAGCCCCGAGGCACTGAAAAGATTCAGATTTGAGATGTATGTTGTCTGGACAGCTTGATGTGAAAACAAGTTGAGATCATTATATTTAGCCCATGTAGACAAGCCCTGGGAGCATTATTTAATTTGTCATTGGGTCAGAAGGTGTCAAGCACAAATGATCCTACAGTACATATACTATCCCCAAATCCTTCTGGATATCTTACCTCTAATGCTGGGGTATCTAATACACCTTTGTTTAGAGGAGGTTTGTGCCCCAACCACAATGTAAGGAGGGGGGATTCTCCTTGGTTTGTAGACTGCAGCAGAGTGTAGAGATTATTCACTGACAAACCATTTCATAAATTTGCGCAAAGGCTAAGAGGAACAAGACATTTTTATTCATGCCCCCACAACTTCCAAGGTTGCACCATGCTGATTAGGAATGCATTCTACATTTATTATTTTTCACAATTTTCTTAGAAATCAGGAATTGCTAGAAGTAGAACTTAGAAGATGACAGTATTATTATGTAAGCTGCAGGTTAAATAAAGTGTCTGTACTTCCTAAATTGCTACCTCTAACAAAAGATACCTAATTTCCTTTAACTGCTTTTCACTGCAACAATCCTTATTAAGATTTATTACTTACTGTTTGTTTTCCACTAAAGTCTTAATGCCTGCTTTGCAGTACACCATTATCAGTTATCTCAGTCCTGAATTTTTGGCATAACAGAAAAGTGTTTTGTTAAACAGAAAAGTGTTTTGTTAAAATATTCTCCAAATTTTCTTGATTTCTTCTAAATTAGCACAGTTGCACTGCATTCCCTCATGTTCTTTCACTTCCTGCTTCTCCACACCTCTTTCTTGGTTTCTATTTTATTCTCCTTTCTCCACATTCTGTTTGACTTCTTTTGCTTCCACTGGCATGTAAGGCACATCACTTCTTTACGGGTGCCCATTATGTCATTCCTCACATGTAGTTATAGAATAATGACAAAATCATGTGTGTTGGTATAGCTAATTAGATTAAAAAGTGGAAGAGGAAAATAAAATGAAGACAGGGTTGAGGGGAGGAGAGGATTAATGCCAACAAAATCTTGCAAGAAAACAAGAAACAGCACAAATTTCTTGCCAGCAGGATTAGAAAGTGCTGTTTTGAGATTCATGAAAACAAAAGCATAATGAGGTTAGTAATCTTGGCACAATCCTGGTTACTAAAATAGTGAAAGAATACTTCCTTAAATTTATTTCCAAAATTTCCAAAAGTGATATTTTCTCTATGTTTTACTCAAGAAGGGTCAAATGATTCTATCTGAATTATGTCTTGGAAGCACAATCCTTTGTTTGTGTTATTAATACCTGTTTTTAACGCCTGGGTCTGTTAATTTTTTTAAAAAAATATTTAAATTATTGTTAGATTGCCCTTTATTTAATGAAACACAACGAAGACACAAGGCATGAGTAAAATTAATAATGTCAAAACATTTTTTTCTTACTTATTTCAGGCCTGATTCAGGGCCAAACTCACATTAGGTTTACTGGATAATGTGCAGCTATGTCTTGGATATCTGTTTATCACATTACCAATGTGGATGATATAAATCAGGAGAAGAAAAATCCCATCAAACTGCCCGCTACACCGAAGGGCCTAGTCTAATTCTGGACATTAGTATGTTTTTATCTATAGTTCAGTCCTTAGATAGCAAATGTATGCATGCTACCTGTTTGAATCTTTATTATACCAAGCAGCATAACAAAACCAAGTGGCATAAAGGTACACATAAATACAATTAATCAATAAAAGCTCAACCCTTTGTAATGCACATTGATTTGGTAGAATACAAAATATTTTCTTCACAACACGGATTGGAATCTTGTAGCCCTTGTTGGACTGCAATTCCTAGGAGCCCTAGCCGGCACCGAAAATAGTGATGAACACCATGACATGCAGGGCCATATGATTTTGAACTCTCTATGAAAAAAATCACTTATTAATTAACTCGATATTTTGCTACTGGTCAGTAGGAAATCCAACCTAGGATTGGGATCACAGCCTGTTCTGAATGCGGCTGCTCTCCTTCTGGAAGATCAGGTTTTGAGGATGCTCTTGGACCCATTGTCATGTACTAGTAACCAGCAGTTTCAGAGTTAAACAGTAAACCTTATTTGTACAGTAATCTAAAGAGCTATCCCTATAATATTGTTGCTCAGAATGAAATTCATTAACAAAGCATTAGTTTAAAAAGTATTTACAATCTGCAAAATCTGGCAGGCTATACAGCCATTGGTTATCCATCTTCTCCATTGCTTGTTCCAATCAAAAGTGGGCACATCCCATATTTTCCATGGCAAAGGCCAGGTGCAAACTTTAATTGAGCAGTTACAGATATAGAATATATCCTCCCTGGAAAGCCAGGTCACCGCAGTGCTCAAGAGCACCTTTGCCAAGCTTCAGCTGGTGCGCCAGCTGCACCCTTTCTTGGGGAACTCAGATCTGGCCACACTGGTTCATGCCTTAGTTACATCTCAATTAGACTACTGTAAAGCACTCTACATGGGCTGCTCTTGAAAAGTGTTCAGAAGATGTAGGTAGTGTAAAATGCAGTAGCCATACTGGTGCTGGGTGTGCACTTTAGAGACCATATACAAGATTGTAACATTCGTCTTGCAAGAACTGCACTGGCTTCCCATTTGTTTCCAAGCTCAATTCAAGGTGTGGTGTTGACCTATAAAGCCCCTCTTCCCACATGAGCCTGCCAGAAATTTGAGATCCTCAGAGGAGGACCTATTGTGGTGATGGCGAACCTATGACACGTGTGTCAGCACTGACACGCATAGCCATTTGTGCTGACACGCGGTCGTAGGCCTCCTCCCCCCTGCCCCTGCCCGCAACCTCACCACCCTCCCTGAAGTGGCAATCCAGTCTTCAAAGCCTCACATTAGGGAGGGTGGGAGGGTGGAAGAAAGTGGCGGGTGGGGCTACGAAGCCCTGGTCACCACTTTAGGGAGGCAGGGGGTGGAGCCTCCCCCCACCTGAGGCGGCTCCAGGGAAGCACAGCAGGCCTCAAGGGGGGGTCCCCTTGAGGCCTGCTGTGCTTCCCTGGAGCCGCCTCAGAAAGGCCAGGTAAGGTGGCCAGCAGGCAGGACTCTGCTGGGGAAGGCAGTGGGAGAGCAGAAGGGTGGCCACCTGGCCTCTCCCTGGCCTTCCCAAGGTGGCTCTGAAGCCTCGGAGCCACCTCAGAAAGGTTGGGGAAGATGGAGGGTGAGCAGGAGGGTGGCTGCCCAGCCTCTCCCTGGCCTTCCTGAGGTGGCTCCAAGGCTTCGAATCCTCGGAGCCGCCTCGGAAAGGCCAGGGAAGATGGTGGGCAAGTGGAAGGGTGGCTGCTCGGCCTCTCTCTGGCCTTCCCGAGGGGGGTCCATGGCTTTGAAGCTACGGAGCGACCTCAGGGAGGCCGGGGAAGGCAGTGGGAGGGTGGCCACCCGGCCTCTCCCTGGCCTTCCCGAGGTGGCTCTGAAGCCTCGGAGCCACCTTGGAAAGGCTGGGGAAGATGGCGGGAGTGGGAGGGTGGCTGCCCGGCCTCTCCCCGTCCTTCCCGAGGTGGCTCCAAGGTTTCGAAGCCTCAGAGCTGCCTCAGAAAGGCTGGGGAAGATGGTGGGTGAGCGGCCGCCCAGCCTCTCCCCAGACTTCCCGAGGTAGCTCCAAAGCCTCGGAGCTGCCTCGGAAAGGCCAGGGAAGATGGCGGGCGAGTGGGAGGGTGACTGCCCGGCCTCTCCCCGGCCTTCCTGTGGGGGCTCCATGGCTTTGAAGCCACGGAGCCGCCTCGGGGAGGCCAGGGAAGGCGGTGGATGGGAGGGAGGGACTCTGCCTGGCCTCTTCCCGGCCTTCCCGAGGGGGCTCTGAGGCTTCGAAGCCTTGGAGCTGCCTCAGAAAGGCCGGGGAAGGCGGTGGGCAGGTGGGCCTCTTGTTTAAGCCCAGGGCACCATGTGCAGCTTCTCCAATGGAGCCCTCCTAAATAGCTCCGCACAGGGGAGTTGCCAAAAGCGGTAGGGGGGAGAATGTGTGTGTGTGTGTGGCATTGTGGGGAGGGGGAGTAAGTGCTGTGAAAGGAAGAAGCTGAGAGTCTGGGAGCTGAGGAGCTGCCCATGTAAACGCTCCTAGGCTAGCCGGCAACACATGCTCTGCTGCATGGTTAACTCAGGCTGCCTCCTCGCCTCCAACTCCGCCTTGCTCCCACACTTGCTACCGTGCCCCCCAGCCTTCCTTTACTTCCAGCATGTAAGTCCACCTCTTTTATATCTTTCCTTGCTTCACTCGTGGGTGTAGTATCCCCCCCAATAAACCCATGGGTCAGAGGGAGACCGGGGGAGGTGGGGGGGAAGTAGCAACAGGGCCTCCGAAGGCCCTGTCACCACTTTCAGTAGGCTGGGTGGGATGTGGGGAAAAGTAGCAATAGGGCCTCCAAAGGCCCCGTCACCACTTTCGGGAGTCTGGGGGGGGGGTTGTTATTATTCGTGGATTTTTCACATTTCCGGAGGTCTTCAGAACCTAAACATCACGAATGTGAAGGGACGATTGTACATTTTGTCACATGACTTGGGACAACTCATCAACTCATTAATAATATTGTTGATTAAACAAATATCACTAAATAATGTTTTTTCCTCAAAGTGACACACCACCCGAGTTATGCTCAGTTTTTTGGTGATGTTTGACACACCAAGCTCAAAAGGTTGCCCATCACTGTCCCAATAATTTGTGAAGTTAGGTTGGTGAATACACATAACAGGGTTTTCTCCATAGCAATGCCTCGACTGTGGAACCCCCTACCCAAGGAAATTAGGCTGGCCTCATCTTTTTTAAGCCTTCTAACGGGCAGCCAAAACAGTGCTGTTCTGCATGGAATCCAGTGTTTGAAACCACTGTTTTAACTGTTTTAAAATGATACTAAGATTGTTTTCAGACTGCTTTTAGGAGTTTTTAAAGAGTATTTTAATGTGCTTTAAAAATGCTTTCATCTTCGTATTTTAATTGGTTTTTATTTGTTCATCACCTCAATAGCAATAAAGAAATATTTTAGATAAAACAATAAATAGATTTTCCGTGGTTTTTTTCCAGGCTGTGAGGCTGTGTTCTGGAACCTCACAGCCCAGGAAAAAAAACCACGGAAAACCTATGGATGCCAGCCGTGAAAGCCTTCAACTTCACAATAAATAGATTAATAAATATATTCTGGGTTAGTGAGGAAAACACCCAGGGGTCGTTTACATGGCAAAATAAATCCTCAAAGAATGCGACAATAAGCCTGATAGTTCCCACGCATCTCGAAGCAACAGCGCCCTTTTCAGAAGGAGGGAGTGGAAAAAAACCATAAGTTGCGCAGTATCAGCTTTCGCTAGTTTTCCAAATTTTTTTGATTAAGTTCGCAAAAATGCGCATAATTTATTGTGGGAACTAACGATCGTGTAAACTGGCATCTGCCTTTTCGAATTACTGTGAGCAGAGCTGAATCCTGATTGGTTGGAGTGACCATTCTGCTTTATCCGAATAGACTGAGGGGTTGGAGAGAAGAAATTCACCCTCCTTCTGCTTGCAGCCCACTTTGGAAAACGGAGCCCTTCCTGTCTATCTTTTGGGGGTGGGGGTGGGAAGAGGCTTCGCTGCTTCGCTGGTGTGTGTGTGTGTGTGCTGGAAAACAGTCGATCGCATGTTCGTACTTTTGTTTGTTTGTCCTTCCATCCACTTGCCTTTACTCAAGGCTTCGGAGGGAGAGAAAACAAATCAGGCAAGCCCTAGTTCTGTGATGTGTGTCTGTGTGTGCATGCATGAAGGGAATCTGTTCCACCATGCTTTTGCTTGTATGTGCTTTCATTGACTCCTTTCTTTACAGAAGCCTTTCGGGGCTGGGGAAGACAGGGGGAGTTTGGCAGATCGCTCTTTCGATTGCTTGTTTGTTTGTCCTTTTTCTTTCCTCTCATTATTTATGGTCTCCATAACCCCCTCCTTGCTCCCTCCCCGCCTCCTGCCTGGCTTTAATCATCTGGAGACGATCCCCCCCCCACCTTTGCCTGTGTGAATTAAGCAAAACATAAAGTATCTGGATCTGTCTTTATCATTCGAAAATGCCAGGCATTGTGTGATTTATGCACTCCTCATGCGAAAGGATGGTAATCCGGAATCTGGCGAACTTTTTCCTGTTCATGCAAACTATTGTATGAATTGGCTAAATCAAGTGAAAGAACAAAGTTTTAGCACACACTCATTACAAACAAAGAATAAAGAACAAGGATGTAAATTTTCAATGATATCATGTCAAACTAAACAAATCCTCTCTATTCTCCCTAGCTTTTTTTGAATGGTTTTTAGGATTTCTTAACTGTTGTTTTTTTAAAAATAATCTGGTGCATTACTGTTCTACTGAAGTTCACCATACATTTTTTAAACTCTTTCCTTTTGTATGTCACCTTTTAACATCCATAACTAGGACAGAAATGTCTAAGGAAGAAAGAAAAAGTAATGTGGTTTATATGCAGTGGCTAGACATGATCGGCTGGGGAGATCCAATGCCGGGGAAATTGGTGATAGTCATCCGACTGTTGTTTGTTCCCAACATCTAATAATCAGGGTTTTGAGATGTGGATATAAACAATCCAGAGCACTTTTCTTTGTCATGAAACATTTTTGGTCTCACACGGACTTTGAGATTCTATTAAATAATCCTAATAAGAAGAAAAATGAATGCTTTTTTAAAGTTTCACAAGCACTGATGTTAGGGTTGTAGGAGAAAAGAAAATTGATCCTCCAATGAACCTGGTCAACCTTGGCAGCATTGTTTGCTTAAGTTCTTTTCTTCTTTTGCTCCTTATGGCTGCTCATTTGTTAAAGTATGCCAAGATCAGAGGTTAAAATGGCTACAGTTTCTATCTATCCATATAGTAGAGAAAGCACTTCTGTGATGTTGAAAGCCCTGAAATTCTTCTTTGAATATTTTAATAATTACCCCTCCCCTCCCAATAGCTTCTCAAAGGCTAAAGCCTTTGGTCTAACCATAATTGCACTTGTTAATTTTTAGGACACCAAGTGCTTATCCCATTTATTTCTGTAACCACATAAAGTTTGTTAGGGCAACAGCTAATACAATCTGGATGTCCTTAATAGCCAATACTAAAATGTTGTTGTTGGTTTCCATTAGGATGCCCCCCCCCAATAAATGGAACTTACATATGTGTTTAACTTACCAAATTGTCCTTGATGAAAATGTGTGCTATGGTTGGGACTAACAATTATGCTTAGGTAACCATATGTGCTCTTTTTCCTTGCTTAGTATGGCAGGTTAGTTATGTTTAGTGGGGAATAATGCCTCCTTGAGCACAACTTGGAGTGATATTTATTTATGTCAAAAGGTAGTTCACTACCTGCAGCATTATTTTGTAAAAGGGACTCAATTATGTATCTTGTTATGCTGTATTTAAAAGAACAGCACATTAATAACACTTTGCTAATGTACGTATTGCTTCTTAGTTTTGTTGGTGTTAATGTGCTTTCAAGTGGACTCTGACTTACGATGACCTTGTCACAGGCTTTTCCTGGCAAGATGTATTCAAAGTTTTGCCTTCTCCTAATTTTGCTATCTTTATTGTTAAAAATACCTTGATTTTTTTTTAAAAAATGGCCTAAAATCACCCCAAATCATAGAATCATAGAATTGCAGAGTTGGAAGAGACCACGAGGGCCATCCAGTCCAACCCCCTGCCATGCAGGAAATCACGATCAAAGCATCCCTGACAGATGGCCATCCAGCCTCTGTTTAAAGACCTCCAAGGAAGGAGACCCCACCACGCTCCGAGGGAGTGCGTTCCACTGCCGAACAGCTCTTACTGTCAAAAAGTTCCTCCTAATGTTGAGGTGGAATCTCTGTTCCTGGAGCTTGCATCCATTGCTCCGTGTTCCAATCTCTGGAGCAGCAGAAAACAAGCTTGCTCCATCCTCAACGTGACACCCCTTCAAATACTTAAACAGGGCTATCATATCGCCTCTTAACTGTCTTTTTTCCAGGCTAAACATACCAAGCTCCCTAAGTCTCTCCTCATAAGGCATGGTTTCCAGACTTTTCACCATTTTAGTCGCCCTCCTCTGGACATGCTCCAATTTGTCAATATCCTTTTTGAATTGTGGTGCCCAGAACTGGACACAGTATTCTAGGTGAGGTCTGACCAAGGCAGAATAGAGCAGCACTATTACTTCCATTGATCTGGACACTATACTTCTATTGATGCAGCCCAAAATTACATTGGCCTTTTTAGCTGCCGCATCACACTGTTGACTCATGTTCAACTTGTGGTCTACTAGGACTCCTAGATCCCTTTCGCACGTAGTCGCATTCAGCCAGGTCTCCCCCATCCTATATCTATGCATTTCATTTTTTCGCCCTAAGTGCAGTACCTTACATTTCTCCGTATTGAATTTCATTTTATTAGCTTTGGCCCAGCTCTCCAGTTTATCCAGGTCATCTTGAATTTTGATCCTGTCCTCCAGGGTATTAGCTACTCCTCCTAATTTGGTGTCATCTGCAAATTTGGTAAGTATGCCCCCAATTCCCTCATCCAAGTCGTTGATAAAGATGTTGAATAGCACTGGGCCCAGGACAGAACCCTGTGGCACCCCACTGGTCACATCTTTCCAAGATGAAGAGGAGCCATTGCTGAGCACCCTTTGGGTTCGTCCTGTCAACCAATTACAAATCCATTGAACTGTTAACTTGTCTAGCCCACATTTTACAAGCTTGTTTGCAAGAATGTCATGGGGAACCTTGTCAAAGGCCTTACTGAAATCAAGGTATGCGATGTCCACAGTGTTCCCTTCATCTACCAAGCTGGTAATTTTATCAAAAAAAGAGATCAGATTAGTCTGGCATGACTTGTTTCTCTGAAACCCATGTTGACTTTTTGTGATTATGGCATTGCCTTCTAAATGTTCACAGACTCTCTGTTTATCACAGACTCTCTGTTTAATGATCTCCCCAAGCAATCCTCTGGCTTTTCTTTGCAAATGAAGATTCAGGAAGGTCTCATCCCGCACTTTCTGCAAGCACGCTGATGACAAAGAGGCCAATCCGAGATAAACCAGTCCGATTGCAGAAAGCACAACAGAAGGTCTCCTTGGGTGATGTTTCCGGGTTGTGAGTCTTTCTGCACAGTATTTTAGAAGTAATAAATAAACAGTACTTGTTACATCCAACAAGTAACATCACTAGCCACAGATTTGGAAAGGAAAAAAAAGACATCATTCCCGATTAACCTTCAAGCAATTTGTTATATGTGTTTCTTTCAAGTTCTGCTCTTGAGTGAAGTTCACTAGTTCACCAGTGATTGAAAAGGGGTTTATTTGATATGTGCTCCATGGACAAGTCTGGCCTATTTGCAACTAAAGATTTTTAGGCAAGGTCTTGTGATGGATATTCAACTGCAACCATGTTCCAGACGTGAAATTAGTGGATAAGGCTGTGTTCAGTGCCATGCAATCCTTATAGCCATAGAGGCCAAGAGGAAGGTCATAGTGTGTTGTATTTCTAAGCAAGGTCTGAAAGTACAAATACAACTCATTTGAACAAAAAACAAACAAACAAAAAACCCCAAACACCTAACCAATAACCTTTTTGTTTCTTTCTTCTCCAGGTTCAGAAATCTATACTCTATTTAGTTTTGTCCAAATGTAATTCTAGAAGCCTCCCAGATGGTTAATCTTTATAGCAATACTTTGATTGAAAAACTTCACTGATGTAGGTCAATTACAACTTTCACAGGGATCATATGAGTGATATGGTTGCCAAGTCATCTTGATGCAGCTCTTATCGATTCTTAAGCATCTTTTATTTCTTATAAATCATTTCTCTTGTCATCATTTTTCTCCTATAGTTCCTTATCTATTTGACTTCCTAGTCAGAGAAGAAAAATTAAATATCAGCTTGAAAAAACTGGACCTATGCAATCCCAAATGTTTGAGGACGTCAATAGAAAGGCAGAATGGTTATGTCAACAGTATCCTTGATTACAATAACAAAAAATCTATATGGCCCATCTTGTTCCAAGCATTCACAATAAATACCATAAACACACACACACACACACAAATCAGTTTATGTTCCCAATAGACAATCTATGTCACAGTGAAATTGATGGGAAAGCAAAGTAAGCAAATTTGTAACCACCACCACAACCAAAAATCATCTGAAGCCACAATGACAATTTGCATTATCATTCTTTTTGCTGCTCCAGTCATATTATTGCTAAGGAAAACTAATGTCATTGTATAAATATAATAATTCTGTTACAAAATTGGAGACAGAAAACATTTTATTCTCAATTCCATGTTGATATAAGCATGCAAGTCCTCTCTTTTTGATAAAGAGATATTTTAATCTTTTAATGTAGTTATAATTCATGTTAAGTAATGATATGATCCTTTTGAGAGGAGACAGATTCAGGTCTAAGGCCATAGTGCCTTAAAGCAAGTCTAATCTGTCTATCCATCTATCCAACCATAAACAAATAAATATGGATGTACAGTATTTATGGCATGTAAAATATCTTTATATAGATACTTGCCAGAAACATCTTGCACACTGATGATTTTTCATTAACAGAAGGTGCAAATTCATCAATAATTACTGTGACACTGTTGGAAGTATATGATTGAAAACATCCGACATAGCTATGTGAGATGGAGATTGCGTATTTACAAATGCTAGAGATGGAGAACATTCTTCAACAATTACGACATTAAGACTAGGAATAGCAAAGCTCCGGAGAAGATTTCATTAGAGAAATGATAACTACAGGTATATAGTTTGGCTCAAGTATATTGTATCGCTTTGTGATATTAACCAGAAAGAAAGAAGAGCAAAATTCAATGGAAATTATCCAACTTTATCAAGAAATTTATCATTGAATTTACCATTTACTTGCTGTGGAACAGAAGAGAGAGCCAGAGCAGTGTAGTGGTTTGAGTGTTGGACTATGCCTCTGGAGACCATGGGCATCTGCTCAGCCATGGAACCCCCCTGGGCATGTTACACTCTGTCAGCCTCAAGGAAAATACCCTCTGAACAAAGTATGCCAAGAAAACTATGTGATAGGGTCACCATAACTCAGAAATGATTTAAAATCACACAACAAGGCATCTCCTTGACTGAAATTATTGTTTTCATTCACTGTGCACCTTAATTTTAAAGGGTATTTGCTCTGTATTTTCTGAATGTATATACTACAAAGGATTGCCTCTTAAGAAGTTTCTCACTGGGATTTATCTGGAACTGATAACTTGAAAGTCTCCTTTGCCCTTTTACAAATAAATCAAGTGGAGAACTTTGCTTACCAACCTGTTCTCTAGGATCAAGGACATTGAATAATAGACTGCTCTGTGACCTTTCTATACAAGAATGTACACATACAGTAGCATTTCACCTTTGCTAGCCAATGGGGATGACAATATTAATGGCACCATCAGCCAGCCCTGCATATCAGGTGCCTCAAAAAAAGCTAATACTTACTGCCATCATCATTCAGGGAGAACAAAGCAAACAAAAGGAAAACATACAGACAAGGGGGAAGATCAATGAAAGTGCTCTGTTACCATTCAAAGACCCACAGAAAGGAAGAGGAGCAGTACACTTTGGGAAAAGAGGTACTGTAGTTTAATATGTTGCACAGCATGTGTGAGCTGGATCACAAAGGGTAGAAGTAGTTGAGGAGTAAGAACTGGTGCAGCTATTATGCAGCAAAATGGTTGTTCAGTTCTACTGGCAAGGCAAAGAACAGAGAACTTTGCCACGGGCTGTGGCATGGTTCTTCTTTCATATAAAAGAAATGGCACTTAGAAGAAGGTGGGGGGAGGAAGGAAGGCTGGGAAGTGGTGAGTTCTGGTCCCCTGTGTGTTTTGATTTTTTAATGTTTTATATTTATTTATTTATGGTTTTGGCCTTTAGAGTAGTGGGTCCTGGCAGGCTAACTCTACATGTCATTCAACATTTAGTTCACACTGCTACTGGACCAGGATGAAAACGGTGCATGGTTACTAATGCCCATTACTAAAAGACTAAATTCATCCTTTTAGATCTACTGCTCTGTTTCAGCCTTTCTGTCATCTGGCCTCATGAGCCGGCTGCATCAGACCTGGTCAGTGTTCTCTTCTGGTGGCAACATTTGAAATCTTCAAGCATCTATCCAGGTATGGGAAGCTGTGTGTGTGTGTGTGTGTGTGAGAGAGAGAGAGAGAGAGAGAGAGAGAGAGAAGACTGTAGTTGTTGATATCCATTGACTTTAAAACATGGTGGCAGCCTACTTTTATCTTCGTGTTCTTTAGGCACCAACATGATGAAGTGGTAAACGTTTGCCTTCATGCCACAGGATGTCATATTTTCTTCAGAGGGTTTGAAAGAAAGTTTTGCTGTTGTTGTCATTTCTAGTTTCATTTTTATCCATTAATCTTTCCACATCAGAAGTTGTGTCAAAGTGAGAGCCATCAGTGAGAGCTGGCATTATGCAAGGGTCACCATCCGGAGGACAGAGGACTAAATCTGGTTCTGTGAGGAATGTTTGTTGGCCGAGAAGTTCATAGCCCCAAAGTAAAAAATGTTACACAAAAGAGGAGCTGCAGACACGGCACTTGCCATCAGCCAATTCTAGGAAGAGGGAGTGGAGGCCTAGCTCACTGTCTTCTCTATTCTGCTCCATTTGGTGCCAGGAAAACCAGATGTGAGCTTTCCATTTTACTGGGAAAACATGACTTCAAAATAATACCAGTCTCACTGCTAGATTACCATGCTTTTACCATAATAGAAAATACCATAATAGAAATACTTTACACCAAGTATACGTCACCACATTCCACAAGGGGATCAGTGTTGCAAGGAACTCCTGCTCATTATTAAATTCTTATATACTTGTTTCTTGGTTTGTATGTTACCAAACTGAGACTCCACAGAATAATTTGATTCTGCTCTAGGTGCAGGTGAGAATCTTCAGTTTGTTCAAATAATTTTACTGAAATTCTTCATACTCACAATGGAAAGAAATTGAGAGTTTAAAATTTGTTTGATGGAAAAGATTGACAGAGTTGTCCATCTGGGCTAGGGCTTTGCGTCTAGGTTAGAATATTTGTGTACTCAAGGATGGGAGTCCTGAATTCAGGTTGTCATTACCTTTTTTTCTCTCTCCTGAGGCTGGTTGTTCCTTTCTACTATACAGGTATTAATCTAGTAGAAAGGAACAATCTAGTTTCCCCCCACATACACAATAGCTCTACGTATTCAATTTCATCATTGCAAATTGGAGAGAATTTTTGTTCTAGTTCATTTTGGAAGAATTTACCAAAATTTGCAAATCTCATGTTCAGGACAGAAAATACCTGACATATTAATGTGGGAGACAGCCAAATTCAAAGTAGAATATGGGAGAAACCAAAACTGATGGATTTTCCCATCCCTATATGCAACATTGTGACTGCCCAGCCATTTTTAATGGTTTATTGTCCTTTTGACTCTTTGGATATTTTCAGACACGTAAAATTACCTTCTTACCGCGCAAGCAGCCTCCGGAACAGTATCGAGGCTGCTGTGCGGCAAGGGTGCATTTTGGATGGTGCCGTTTCTCTCTTGGCGTCGTCCGTGACTGTTGTGGCCAGCATTGGAGGCGGCCGTGCTGTTTTTTACTCACGGACAATGTCCTTTGTTACCTTATGGCAAAGTCAAAGGCTTCTGAATGAAAACCCAGTTTCTTCTGAACTCTCACCAACATTTTTCCTTTGAGTTCTTACTAACATAATTATTTTAGAAATGAGCTGTAGCAGTCCATTTTATTTTTTTATCCTGATTATTTTAATTCATAAGAGCCTAACGCTTATGCAAAACTCTTTTTATGTGTTATAAATCGAAGGAAGTAATAATGAAAAATATAATAACAACAGGAGGCACTTTCTGCATTCCTTATCTGTATTCCAATGACACAGGAAAAGTAGTGAAGAAAATTTGGTATTAGCCATTATTGCCATTATGGCAAGCAACCCATTGTTGTGTTTTACTACAATCATGGAACCAAATATAATGGTTTAACAGTCAATGAAAGGCTGGTATTATGATACGACATGCTTAAATATAAGTCTTTGAATGAACAAAAAGACAAGTAGCAATGTACCAATATATGCAATAACTAAGCCTTACTCAGATGCAATTTTAGGTGCCTGATGTGTTCTGACATATTGTTGGTGTTGATCTAACTAGTTTTCTTTCCTTTAATCATCATTAGGCAGTGCCATTCAGACTGAATCCCCACTTGATAATGTTCAGGTCCCAGATTTAGGACTCACAGCAAACTAAAAACTTGGTACCCTGGCACCTCTGGGTTGATCAAAAGGCTCTCTCTATGTGTTTATGTGCTGTAAATTGGTGGGATATATCCACTGTTAGTCCTACCTAGAGTAGATCCACTGAGAAGACAGGACCTATTAGAACTACATTAAGTCCCACTGAGTTCAATAGGAATTCTCTGGGTCAAATTGGATCTAGCCCAGTAACTCAATGTCTATATTCCTTGTGGGTGTTCACAGAGTCATGACTGTGCTGTTATTTCAGGATTTTCATGGGAACATGAGCTTAGGGTATCCTGTTTTATATTATATTATTTAGAGGCTGAAAATCTCCTGTATTGATATAATACAGGATGCTCCAAATTCCATATGTTGATCAGTGTGAATGGGAGGAGTAAGCAATAGCTATCACAACATGCTCACAGCAAATGCCCCCCTGAGCATTTGATATGTAGCTAAAAGGCTCCCACATTACATACCATGTGTAGTGGTGGGGGTGGGATCCATCTGTTGTGAGTATGATTAGTGATCATTCTCCCTACTCTCCACACCATATCTGAGTGATCATTCTCCCTACTCTCCACACCATACCTGATTGCAACAGTAAATTCCAAAACTTGTGATAGCTGCTGGCCTGCAATCTTGTGGGAGCCCAAAGATCTTAAAAGAGGACCTCCTCTCACAAAACTTGAGGCAAGGCTTATATAGACCTGCATCATGTGACCCTGGCCAGTCTTGAGCTGAGTACTGAGTGGAGAGGATTGTGTTAGACCAGCCCTAAGGAGTGGGTGTTCTCTTTCCTCCCCTTCTCCACATAGCATTATGAATTTTATCTATCTTGCATTCCTTTTTAGAAAACTTGGAAACCCCACATGAGAGGCATAAATGTGATGAAATCTGTCTCACTTGGAGTCCTGCTTTCTATGCCATTGGCCAGACCCCACTGCCTATAAAGAACGCTTTTCAGAACCTAACATTTCAAGCACCACCAGGATCAATGGATCTTCTGCATCAGTGGACTGTTCTCAGTGTCTTGCCAAGCAGAGTAATAGTTACAGTGAGTTCTGCCTGACTATTGAAAAATGCCACTCTTGAAGGATTTACAATAATTCAGAGAAACCGTTTAACTGAAAATCAAAACTCTTACTGGATCATTGATTTTGCACAAGCCTACATCATTATTGTTTCTGACAAGCCTGGTCTGTGAGTTCTCTTATTGAATTTGTGGTGCTGCTCAATAATGCTTCATTATTATACTGAAGCCTTTACATATAGAGTAGGTATATTAAACAGTTTTTAAAAAACTTTAAATGACCCACTATAGAAGACCACATTTCCCTAGGCAGATAATATTCTGTCTCTATAAGCCGTGGACTTCAAGATGTGTCAGCTTTTATAGTTAAGGAACTCCATGTTTGCCATATTTGCCCATTACTATTGTTATGAGCAGAATAAATGCTTACTTTATAATGCTCCCCCTTGGTGACTTTTTATTAAGAGAGCTAAAACAATCTGCCTATGTTTTTGCAAAGTTGTTACCAAATCAGGTTCAGGACATGGAATATTATGGTGCTATACTTGCAATCCATGTATATGTGTTGCCTCCTCAAATGAAAACCCCAGGGAGATCCTTACATCCTTCAGATTTGAATCTTGGCTTGGGTGAAAGCTGGCAATAGCTAAATCCATGTACCATTCATCAAATGGGCATTATATTAGGTTGGCAATTGTCACCCACAGAATTTTTTCTTCATCTACCCCTAGACTCTGAAATGGCCTGCTGGAAGAGATATGACAGCTGAATATGCTGTCAGAATTCAAATCAGCTTTAAAGACTAGCCTCTTCTGGCAGGCCTTTCCAGATGATTTTAAAGTGTGAATTTTAAATTGTGTGTTGGTTTTACTTCTTCTTTTAAATTAATATATGTTTTTTAACTTTTAACCAATGTTATGTTTATGTGTTAATGTGTTGTTCCCCTCCTTGATCCTTAGGGATAGGTGAGCATGAAATAAATATTATGATGATGATAACGATGACGATGACAGATAACAGAGCACAGGTGCTCTCTCAGACAAACCTATCCCTAAGCAAATACCCAAGCACAATCCTAGAAATTGCTAATTGTTCATTACTTAATTATCAGTGTAGTAGGTGCCCTCCATACCTCTTTAAAGAAGGACAAACAGAGGTTTCAGATTCACCTGCAGTATCAAACTGTCCCATGCCTGAAATATATTACTGACTCACGGACATCAATATCTAGTTTCTTTTCATGTAATGTTCATAAGGGCAGTTTAAGACTCAGCATTTCAAAAGATTAAAGCAGTACTCTGTTCAGTTATCTCAGCCATTCAAAATGTACAAAGCACGACAAAGCTTTTTCTCACACACTTCATGGTTTGGGGTTTTTTTTTTTTTTGGTCTTTTTTTCTGAAATACCAGAACCACTCTCTGCTCTATAAAATGATCTTTATAGATAGGTGTGTCTGGAGATTTTACAGGGTCCAGGCATATGGAGAATTATACATTTTGCATTTTAAAGTAATTAGCTGTTATACCTTTCCATGAGAGAAAATGTGTGAGCTGAGAGGCTCAACCACCATTTTGGCACCAATCTCTAGATAGGAAATGAGTGGTAAGCAACTGTGGAGAATCCGTAAGTGATTAATATCTATGGTCTGAATTACAGAAACATTGATAGTATAGGATGTGTCAGATCCTTTTGTTTCAGTATTGATTACTTGTTCATTTTTTGGCTCAGTTGAACTTACTGGGTCTCATCACTCAAGGAACTAAAGGGATGAAACCTAACAATTATCACTGTATCTAAAAATCTCAAAGAGAAATACTTCATAAAAATATTCTCTCTCTTTTATTGTCCCACATTTTATATTGAACCTAGCTATTGCTTCCCATCTCCCCAGACATTCTCCACTTGTAGGAATGGGAAGTTTATATAAAGTCAACAGTCTTGATTCAAAAGAGGGTTTGTGGAATCTCAAGTCCTACCAACCCGTTATATGAAAGGGAAAGCAGAACAGGACCAACTGGAAGCCATTTCCCACCTCCATAACCTTACCCGAGGGTCTCTTTTACACTACACAGTCATACCACACTTTGGTATCACCTAAGCTGTCATGGTTCCATCTTATGGAATCCTGGGATCTGTAGTCTGGTGAAGGACTTTGAATTCTTTGTTTGAGAGCTCTATGGTCTCACCAACCTACAAATCCCAGGACTCCATAGGGTTCAGCCATGGAAATGGAAATGGTATCTACGTTCTATAACTGAGTAGAAACCAGATAACTGATTAGCAGCATTCAGGCTTCTTTTACTGGGCACAGCTGGCTGAGGCTTGACTGACTGGAGAATTGCATGGCAACACCCTTATGCATCCATACATATGGAGAAACAGACGTGAATGATAATGATTTCTTTCATTTATGATTTGGGATCTTTTAGTCAACATTAAGGAATCTTAGGCAAAGATCTCTTGATCAGCAGAATGAATTTATTAAAATAAAACAATGGCAACAACACACTAATAAACACACAATAAGTCTTTTCTCTTTATCCTTCTTTTCTAAACTCCTAGATTTCAGATTTTCAACAATCAAATTAGCACAAATAAAGACAGGAAGAAGCAATTTAAGATCAATTTATGAACAAATGGATGGATTTTCATCTTTAAAAAATATTTTGAATTTGACTGCATGGAAAGCTTATATGTGCTCCCCCTTCCCTTTTGTAGTCAATTCAGAAAAGCAAATATGCTTATTTGTATAATTCTAGAGATTGTACTTCATTGTTTAGCTATGACAGCAATTAGTGCTGGTGATTTTACAAAAGTGGCAATAAGCAGCAAAACATTTTATCACTTTCTTTAAAGGGACGCCTTTTACTTAAGCATGTGAACTGGAAAATCATGACTCAGCAGTTGCTTTTATTCATTGGCTATATTCCCAAAGGCCCTGCTACTGGCACACACTTGCTTTTACTATCCATTACTTCAGTATTATTCATTTGAATGGTTTGTACTGAGTGCATAGACTGAAGCAGTACAGGCCTACAACAATCCCTTGCAGCAGCCACCTTCTACCTGCAGTGGGAACCTAACAAGCCCTACTATTGGTATAGTCAGAAGGACTGGTGTGCTGCAACAGTGCTACCTCCTTGCTCTACCATCAGTATGAGCAAAGCACCCTTCTCAGACAAGAGGTTTACGGTAACAAAAGAGCAGAAAAATGGTTAACTATTGGTTTTGTATCATATCATACTTTTTGTTGTTATATTTTTCTTGTTACGTATTTTTGTTATTATTCATTTTAACAGGCAAGAAGTGCTGGCTTTGGGTATTACTGTCTTTGAGTATTACACACTTTGACGTGCGTCTGGGCTGTGTGCGTTATGTAGAGGGAAAGCAAAATACCCCTGTTTTATTTCAAGTATGCAACACTGCTATTTGCTTCCAGCTTCAGCAAGAACACTAGTGCCCAAGGACAGCACTACTGGTGATATTTTGTTCATTAGATGTTCTCAAACAGAGGATAGACAGATGGCTACCTTGCAGGGTTACTTTAGCTGTGCATTGCTGCATTGGCTGGGTTAGTTGACCCACATGCTCCCTTCCAGCTCTCAGAATCTATGACCAAGAATAGTAGCTCCATATAGCTTCTGCTTCCCTATGATAGCTGGTCACAGAAAATATATGCTATGACAGCATTATGCTGGCGTGTCCCTCCACTTTCTCAAGTAACACCTAAGGAAATGGAGCAGGGACATAACAAAAAGACTTTTACTGCTGTGATCTCACATCATACTTTTGATTTCATCAGCTTGTTCTACTGTGCTAAGTGTGCTTGTGTGTATGTGCTTAGTTATACAAAGAAAAAGATGTAAGTTCTACACAGAGACTTTTCCTACAAAATGCAGAAAATGCTTGTGCTAGAGGTGTGAATTCTTGCAGAGGTTGGACAGGCTCTTGACAGTCTGTCTCACTGTGCTGATATAGTCTATCTCAACCAAAATCTCACCCACTGCAAGATATTTTTTGTCATATTTCTAGTCAGAAACTGGGGACCAGGACACTTACTCACCTTAGATGTACCATTAAAAAAAAATAGAATACTGTGCAGCAGCAGCAGCAACTTGTAGAGAATAATAATGCAACTAATTCACTCCCGGCCACCATCTTGATTTGCAGGCATGGCTGCATGTGAACTTCAAACATGGATAGCTTCATATATCATCAATTTTGCCAAAACAAACAAACAAAACCAACAACCATGGAGACAAATGAAGGCTGCTGTGAATTTGCGTTAATGCTCAGCAATCAGCATTATATCTTCTTGTCTAGACAAGCCCTATGTGTGACTCTCTCTGTGTATAACACCTCTAGTGGTTCCTCTGTATGTGCAAAAATATGGATTTTAATTAAAATCCCTGCCAGCATATGGCACTACCATTGTCACCTTTCTGTTCCTTTATAATTTTTAAAACATCTTTTGCCTGAGGAAGAAGCCAATGGAGCTTCAAAAACTTGCATGGTGTATTTTATGCATTTCAGTTGGCCTATAAAGATATAACTTCTTTGTGGCTTTTGATTTGGTTGTATTTTGCCGAATGGCCAACATGGCTACCCTTGAATATATTACATACATTTTGAGTACAGTTAAAATGTATCTGTTGGGGAGAAAGTAACATCCTTGGTTGTTGTTGATATTAGTATATTGTGAGGTATATAGTAGATTTGTCTAATGTTCTATAGATCTGAAAAGAGTAGAGAAAGTGAAGGTGCATCATTGAGACATGAAAGATTAACAATGAAAGGCAGTTGTTCATCAGGAGGATTAAATTCCACCTTCTCAAAAGCATTAAGCCAAATAGTGTTCAGTGGTACACCACTATATTAAGTTATAACTTGAAAAGATCAAAAGTATATCTGAATATATACCCTGGTTGCATATCTTGCAAAATTACAGAGACCCATATAACTCTTATGAATATAAAATGCACAAGGTTCTGTAAAGCACTATGAACATTGTTAGGTAAGATCATTTTTATGAGATATCATTAGCAAAGCCATTTTTATTTTCTGTATTACAGGGAATAACATTTAGAAAATACAAAGGCTGACATTCAAACCACAAACCAAATAATTTATTGCAAGCCACATTCATAAACAAGATCTAGGCAAAATAGCAAAATGGGCAATTTTAAATGAAAAAACTTCTGTAAGTCTTTGAGGAGACTAATGGGGTGCAGCTGCTTTGTTTAATGTAGATCTCATTAAAAATCTTCAAGTGATTTTATCAAGCTATCCCTTGTCTTGATGCCTCCAATCCACCTTGTGACTAAATTACTGAAAATAACAATTTAGGAAAGAAACTGATATCAACTAAAGAAGAATGTCAAAAAGATTTATGGGAAACACATTTTTCACACTAAAATGTTCTTTTTATTATTTAATATTTTGGCATAAACAAAGGACAAGGTTGCAGTGCTGAAAGCAAGTGTTGACCTTTATTTGCTTCTAGTCAGAGGAGTAGCATTAAAAATGGAAAGAGTAGCATGTGTACTATTCAGTGGGTTAGCTTTCCATTGTTTCTTCTTTCCTTTGATTTACAATACATGAAAAAGCCAAAGAACAGGTGAAGCAGAAAGCGGGGTAATAATTATTTGAGCAATATAAAGACAAACCTGTTGTTTGTCAGGTTGAGGAACTAATTTTTCAGAACCATCTTTAAAATAGTATTTATTTTTCTACACATTTGCACATATACAGCTCTTGTGAACACTCACCCTCACACACATTTCCACATATAGGTAGTATCTAATTGTGTTCTTAAACTGGATCCCATTGCTACCATAAGAATTTGGGTTCTTAAGCTGGATCCTATTCCTACTGCCCTTTCTCCTCTCCTACCCCCCCGCAACACACACCCCAAAAACCTGCTCAGGGCAGACTAACTTTCAACAGCTGGTTTGTATGGCACATGGAGGGAGGAGACATAGGACTATTTTGGACGTCGATCTGTAGCGCAAGCAGCCTCGTCCCCGTTGCGAGGCTGCTGCGCGGCAGGGGGGCAGTTTCAGATGACGCTGTCCCCTGCCGATACTGTTGCAGAAGAGCTAGGAGGCTGCAGCACCATATTTGGCGATTTTCTAATCATGGAAGTTGACCGTGATTAGAAAATTGCCAAATATGGCGCTGCAGCCTCCCAGCTCTTCCGCAACAGTATCGGCGCAGGGACAGCGTCATCTGAAACTGCCCCCCTACCGTGCAGCAGCCTCGCAATGGGGACAAGGCTGCTTGCGCTACAGATCGATGTCTGAAAAAGTCCATAGAGAGTCATCAGTTCTGGCTGAAATAGTGGGATCCAGCTTAAACATCCAGCTAGATCTTGGCTGTGAAGTACCATACATAAGGAATGCCATTAAGATATGGTGATTAAAGTTTGCCCCCTGGATCTGCAGGGGATACATTTCTGGACTTACTGTATATAAGTGAAACCATGAATAATAGCTAATCCTATTAAAATAAAGGTCTTCCTGTACAAACATACCATAGAGTTGCATTGGAGGACCTAGCAATTCTTAGAGAGGTACTTTCCAGCACAACTCTATGGTATACGTCCCCTATTTTGTACCCCTTAGATAACTGAAACTGTGGATATTGGTTCTGCTGATGGGGGGGGCTGTAATTCTTTAATTGATCACAAGTTATATTCAGACACAATATGCAATATAGGCAAAACAGGGGAAAAGACAATATATAGGCTTCTCAGAACACACTAGTGAAAGCCAGTCTGCTGTAATGGTTACAGTGGGAAACCAAGAACAGGAAGACCCTGGCACAAGACCTTACTCCATCATTAGGCAGACTGAGAGAGCTTGGGACCACTGCTATCTGTGGCTGCAATCCTTATGGCTAAGTGTAACAGAGTAGGTCCGCATGTGGACATACATTAGGCTGACAAATATATCACTACTCTCCTACCCACCCCCAAACGTACTGAAGAGGGACTGACTGAGGAGAGACACTTCTGTATCCTGCATGCTCCCTATGAAGTAGGAAATGGCTGTGCAGGGGACTATTCATTATGTTGGAAGAGGGGCTTTGGGTGTTGTGGAGGGCGGGCGGGAGGAATACCAACTCCCACAGAATACCCAAGAGGACACACATCAGTAAGGGAAACTTACCCATGTGTATATCCCTAAAAGAATGCCAGCCTCTTTGTGTTACCTGCTTCACAAGATTCTTGTGAGAATAGGATATAAGTGTAATAAACATGCCATGAAGCATTTCAGTGAATGAAAATGGGTTGACTGGATTTGATTTGGGGGAATGTCTGGAGGCTTGTAGGACAAGAAGGGAACACCTAGGATTGTCTTAATGGTCAAAATAATCCTCATAGAATTTGCTTGGAATCCTACCTTTCCTAATTGCATTCTGCATTGGATCACAGTATTCAGAAGGAGCAGGGCCAAATCCACCATAAACTCTGCGAGGAAAGCCTTTGCGGCTTTCCCCATAGTTTTTAAAAAGCTCCGTATAGAATTTGCATTTCTGCTCATTTGGACAATTGGATTCGCATTCATTCGCATTTATGAAAGAGGAGAAGTGGAAGCTCATTGGTTGGATGTGGGCAGGGGGTGGAGCTTGGTAGGCATGCAAGTGCTCAAAACCACCATCTTGGATTTTCACTTTAGCGAGGGACTAATCATGTGACAAAGCAGCCTTTTTCTTTTCTCTTTTTATTTATTTAAGTGGAATAGTGCACTTTCGCACCTTAGATATGCTTTTTAAAAAATTGTTCAGCGGTGGCAACTGCCAATAATAAAAGCATGAGTAATTCACTTGTGCCCACCATCTTGATTTGCCCATTTGGACAGCAAAAGTGGATCGCTTCGCATGCCTGCAATTTTGCCAGAAAACCATTAAGACAAATAGAAGCTGCTTTGAATTTGCTTTAGTCTGCATCAGTCCATGTCCCCCCCCCCTTGTAAAGACAGGTCCCTACTGAGCAACCAGAAATTTGTTCATATACATTTGATTTCAGCTTTAATAATTGAATATTTCTGGAAAGCTGCAGTTCTAGACTAAATGGGACTAAATTAACTCCCTTGACATACTTGGATTTTACTGTTTTAACAGTGCACTATTTTGCAAATGTTTCCCTTCAGTATTCAAGAAGGTATGTATATTACTCATGTCTCATTCTAGGCATGTTCAACCACCACAAGGACATATATTAAAGATCATGAAATGAAACCTACTATTTAACCAAAACCCAGTGCAAAGGAGGTCAACAGGGTTAATACCATCCAGCATCTACACTGCAGTAAACTAGTGTCATGTGTCACTGCTAAAAACACTTTCTATCGATTGATTCTACTGAGAAAAGGACATGAAGGTAATAAGACAGATTGAAGCAGTTGAAAGCTGAGAAAAGCAACATGCTATGAAAACGTAATTCAGGTTGGGACAACAACAGAAATAAAAGGAACCCAATACATGTTACAGGTCAATGGCCTGGAAATGTGCAATGAAACTGCATATCCCCTTTTTAAAAAAGTTATCTCCCAACAGAAGTCACAATAAGAAAATTAATCAAGAATATGGACTAAAGCAATAAGATATGGAATTTATTCTATTTCACTTTTGTTGATTGCCTGAGACAAGAATTCTGCCTCAGGAGCATTGGAAAGGTGCTAGACAAGTAGCAAAACAAAGTAATCTACATTGCATCATTTATTTATAAAACAGAGCCAATCTACTTACATACCTCTGGATTTTGTAAGAATGTACTGTAAACTTATATCATTCCCACTTTTTCAGCTTCTGTCTTTCCCCGTAAGTGAATGCTGGTTCATTGCTGTGGTCTAGCATCTAAGAAGTGGAACAACGAGATGGAAATCTTTGTTCAAATCTCAGTTCAGCCACTGAGTGGGCTTTAGGGAAATCAACTGTGGTTCCAATAGTGATAGGTTCTCTGGGGGAAATTTCAAATGGAATGACAAAGCATCTAAATGAAATAACCATAGATAGAATCACAATAGCACAGTTACAAAATTACAAACTTGAAACATGCCACATTATCCTCTATGGAAATAAAAGACTGACCTCCATATCTGCAGAGGATATCTTCCTGGACCGTGTATAAGTGAAACTGTGGATAATAGCCAACCCTATTAAAATAAAGGAATCCCTGAAAAAAAACATACAGAGTTGTGTTGGAGGACCTAAAAGATATCTATAGAGGCTGCCTCTCTAGACATTTTCCAGGATGACTCTGTAGTATGTGTCCCTATTTTGTGCCCCATGGATGGACATTTTCAGACACCCCTTACCGCGCTAGCAGCCTCCGGAGCAGTAACGAGGCTGCCGTGCAGCAGGGGGTCCTTTTTGGATGACGCCGTCCCTCTCTTGGCGTTGTCTGTGACTGCCCATGACTGTTCCGGCAAGCACTGAAGGCGACCACGTGGTTTTTTACTCACAGAAGGACCCCCTGCTGCGCGGCAACCTCGTTACTGCTCCGGAGGCTGCTAGCACGGTATGGGGTGTCTGAAAATGTCCGATGACTGAAACTGTGGATATTGGTTCTGTGAATATGGGGGGGAGGGGCTGTACTTCTGCTTTTTAGGATTTTCCTTTTCATTTCTGTCTGGCTATGAACAAGGTACCATCAAAATATGCTACGGCAGTAAGCCCTAGTTGTGGACCTTGTCTTTCTGCATTGATAAATTACACTTCAGAACTTGGACAATTTAGTTAGCTAATATATTTATATTCATTTTATTTAAAGCAACTGGCTGCTTCTTAACTCTTCTCTGCTTTGGTTCTTCAATAACTATATGAATCTGGAAAGCAGATTTATTTATTTTTTTACCCTTTATCAGCAGAGTCAACATAACCTGGGCTGTAGGAAGAAACATGCTAATTGTTAAGAATGTTAAAGGAAGTTCTGAAAAGTTCTTCTCTTCTTCACAAGGTTGTAAGTCTGAATTGAAGCATATCCATGACACATGGGATTTGGTGGTGTTATTTTTGAAGTGCTGGTGTTTTTTCTGAAGAGCTAAGAAAGAGTATATTGCAACTTGTTCTACATAACAAGGTTGGAAGTAGGGACATACCAGTTAGTCTCATACTTATTTAAATGTGGTCTAGTCAAAAATCAGAATCTGGGCACAACCTGAAGTAGTCCTAAAGCTGTCAATAAAAAAATAAATAAATCAACCTGCATCTACTCCACCTCCGTTTCACTATCTTTTATGAGTTAATATCTGGATGAAATCATGTATGCATTTCCAAAAAGTTATAACTTGCATGTATGAAAATATGTATCACACCACAGGCAGCTTTCATATCACCTCTTCAGCTATAAGTCAGGCAAAATGACACTGGTGATATATTGTTGAGTTAGCCCTAACTTGACCAGGAGGTAGGATCACATCTTATTCATTTCTAGTGTCAGACTCAGTCAAATAATACTGAATTCACTAAGACTGATGCTGCAACATTTTTGTTTCATTTGAAACAAAAGTGGACAGAATATTTCTCATAGATCCATCAAAGCTCACTGCCAAGGCATACATTTGTTGCAATTTCCCTGTCCCCACACACTTGACTATCTTGTGTTTAATGGCACTGACAAGCCACAAAATACATGCACAGCCATGGAACTGATCTGTGGCAAACCTTGCTCACTTTCATGGCATCGTACATATTAGAGGGAGTGGGGGTTGCCATAAATTCAAGCACAATCAATAATAATGTCACAGAGCATCTCAGAATGGTACAACTTCTATGTGACATGGCTAATGCAACACAGGTGAATTCTAGGGGCTACAGAAAGATGCTGGCTTCCACACCAAACTCTACCTCTCAGCATTTTGTATATGTAACACAATTGTTACCTACCCTGAAAGCCCCCATCGTAGAATATCTAATAATTGGTTATATTTAATAATTTGGCTTAGTGTGGCCTGAGTGTTGTGTGACTGCTGTTGACATTAATTTCCAATAAAGATAATTTAATTGTAGCTTTTGGCTTAGAATCTCCTCTTTTATTACTGGTATACATAGGTTAAAAGGTCCCACCATTGCCTGGCCTCTCACATGCCAAGTTGAGCTAATTAAATTCCCTAATTTAAAAATGGGACATTAGAAGGTCCCCACAGGTCCCAAACAATTTGGGTAACACAATAAGCCATGGTTTTCCTTCCCATTACCAGTGGAAACATCTAACATTGGTAGGTAAATAGTTCTATTGGGTAACAGCATCTCACAGCTAACAGCCAAAGTTGACCCTAGTTATTAGCTCTGGATATCTACAGTTTCCATAGGCTGTTCCTAGAATGGACTGAAGCCACAAATCATCTGTTAGAGGGTGATAAGACGTTAATGCTGTTATATGTGGAGCAACAACTTAAAAAATAAAGCCTTAAAATTCAGTGTTTCAAGTTTCTGAGCCCTTTAGTCCCAGAAGCCCAGTCTTTTCTAATAAAGAAGAAAGCATTGCTGTTGACTTCTGTAACCTCACATAAAATTTAATATGTCCAGATTCACTTCTAAAACACTGGCAACATTTTAAAGTACTTGTCTTTGAAGAGCACAAATCTGAAACTGGATATGGTAGGCTCTGGGCTCATCTACCACAGGGGCAAAACTCTGAACTGGTTCCCCAAATATTTTGCCCCAGAGAGGCCCCGGAGCTGCCCCACTATCTGCCATTTCACAGGGACATGGAGTAGATTGCATGTTGCTTGGGTTCATCGCTGTTGCCTTTCCCCATCAGCTCCCTGGCAGCGACAGAATAGTCTGCTATCTGGCAGGTGCCGCCATTTCCCTGGATGTCCAAGCCAGCTCCTGGCCTGGAACAGTGACAGAAAGTCCCTCCTCATGCAGTCACTTGCTCTGAAGCAAACAAGACACCCAGATCACATGTATAAAAAGTCAGAGTAAGCAACCGCACACTAGTGGTGGTGGTGCTGAGGAGGGAAAAACCTTTCTTCACTGTTCCAGGCTTGAAACTGACCCAGACATTGAGGGAAATGGCAGTGCCTGCCAGGCAGCAATCTGTCCTGCCTCCACCACCACCACCACCCCAAAAAAAATCCAGAATGAATCCATTGTTCAGACTACAGAAAACACCAGAGTTTCCACCAAAATCCAGAGCAAACTGTGAATTTTTAAAACCCCGGCTAAGGTGATATATCCCGAGTCTGGTGCAGATATACTATTCACTCGGTATATTACTATGCTTCAGCTTTCTATAACAATGACTAGCACAGGTCTATTATAATTTGAGTCAAATAGTGAGTCATATGATTAAAATAATTTTTTATTTGCTGAAATACATACATCAGGATAGCAAATATCATGCTACTAAAATATAATAGTTAAAACAACTACTATCTAGACAAAAATAACTTTGAACTAGTTACATGACACTGGAATCCTTCAGAGTGCTTTTGCTTGATCCAAGTGGTCCCATGCAACATGATTAGAACAGCCAGCCTACAAAAGGATATCAAGCACACGTTAAATTTAGGAGTTTATACATCATGGCTAGTATTGGGCCCTTAAAGTAAAGGAAGCCTTCTGATAAGTGACAGAGTTGCTCTTTTGGACATCCCTGAATAAAACCAAGGATAGCCACTGCCATTAAAACAAGATCTGTCGTGTGCATAAGGAAGAGGGATATCAACAGTGTACCTATACATCAAAAGTCCTGTCTTTATGAGAGGGACATCTCCTCTGAAAAAGCAGCCATTCACAGCACTACAACCTGTCTTAACTGTCAAAAGAGTCCCTCTAAACTTTGCATGATCCCTAGCCAAGATGGTGGCTGTGAGTGATTTACTCACTGTGTTAAATCTGCTGCCATCAAACTTCTTTTTAAAAAAGGTTTTTACAATGATGTGCACATGACACATTTCATATTTACAAAAAAAAAAAGGAGGGGAAGTAAAAGACTGAAGTTTTATAAACTTACCGGACCCTTGCTTAGCTAAAAATCCAAGATGGTGGCAACAGGTGCTTTCCCTATTTTCTAGCCCCACCCCCATGCTCATCCAGCCAATCAGCTTACGCTGCCTCATCACAGCAATGTGAGTGTGACTGTCCAAATGATTGCACATTTGCCTGGCCTACCGAGTTTTTTTTAAACTCTGAAAAAAGCTTAGAAGGCTTCACAGAAGGAGTTTAAGGTGGATTTGGTTGGCCCCCTTCTGAATGAGATGTATTTATGTGAATGTTTGTACAGATCACCTTCAGTGCAATTGCAGTTTGCATTATGTTCGCCATATAGACAATCCCAAAGTCAAGTCAGCATATGCCAGGAAGGCAAGTAAAGCAACACACACAATCTGTGCTCATGTCTTTTATTTCTTTGGAGTGTACAGTCTAGGACAGTCTCTTTCAGAGAACTGTAGGGCAGCTCTTTTACTGATTATTCAGCACATGATAAATTCATTGGAGCTGATGTTTTCCTATTATAATTCATGATTTTTGAGATGTAAGGTGTTATAGATTAAAGGTACAAGAAATGCACACTGTTATTCCCCCCACACCGACAAAAAGGGTGGGGCTGTAGATCACATCTGCAAACATCAGACCCATTTCATAGTTAGGAGAGAGCTGTAATGTTTTATTTTTAGAGGCTTAGAAGCTCCTGTTCTGGAAGGCAATAATCATTTACCAATGAAGTCAATTTAGCTCTACAGAAGATTTATGGGTGCAGAGAGAGAGTGACTGGATGAGAAGCAAAACCCTTCAGCGATACCATTACGAGGCACAATATGAATATGATGCTAATGTACTCACACTGCACTTCAATTATACTGTCCAAATCTAATTTCAAGGTACAACCTGTGCTTTTAGGATCCTCAAGAGTGAGTGATATATTTTCCATCTGTCTAAAATTTCCAGTGGTTCTTTTGCACTATCCTATTTGCATTAAGGGCATTGTACAAAATTTACAATATGTACGCAGTTTGTCAATAAATTATAAAACCAGCAAAACTTCAATAGTAGATCAGTTGTCAATGAGCCAGATCTTGTCTCTACATCTTGTTCTTAACAGCACTATTAACATAGAAAAAGTAAAAAGATTTATTCTGACTCACGCACATGCCCATCAATGTCTTATCCTATTTTCTTTATTATAGATTTGTTTCCTTGTTAGATACTGGATATCAGTGTTCCTTCTCCCTTGTTACATGGCAGGCCTGAACAGATATTACCACAATACTTCAAAGAAACCACCACTACAATATATACAGTCCACTTAATGATGATTCTTGCTCATATCAGTGGTGAGGACTGCTTTATTCATATAAGGCTTGATCTCTTCTCTATTTGGAAGACCCACCTTGCATCACATGTAGGTGTGGAACATGGGTAGAACTTTTGTGTTCATGGTGGCTAGTTGACAATGACCAGCTTTGCCTTTGCCACAGTGCAGATGACTTCATTTTCCCATAAGAGGAGGAACCAGAACCAATCAAACATTATGGTTCCTCCTCTGCAGAGGAATACTCTACTAGAAACATGACAATGGGGTGAATGGTTTTAAGGAATATAAAGTATTGTTGAAATGAATATAATAGATGGGAAAAGAAAAACTAATGAAAAGTTGTAATTATGAAAGTTTAATCAGAAACAGTGCTCCAGTGAAGACAGCAAATTAGGGTTAACCAGAAGGCACATATTTAAAGGTAATAGATAAAAGCCAAAGGAATTTAACTCAATACCACAAGGAAGAAGAAAAGTCAGACTCAAATTTGATTGTAAGAACTGAAATAAAAAGTAAAATCTTTTGAGCATTATGAAAATTCAAGTATACTCAAGTGTTATCAATAAGCAAAGGGATCTTGTAACACCTTAGAGACTAACCAAGAGAAAGAAGTTGTAGCATAAGCTTTTGCATACATCCATGTATCTGAGGAAGTAGACCAAGTCTGCAGAAGCTTACGCTACAACTTATTTCTCTCAGGACTTCTCATCAACTTTTGTGAGTAAAAAATCAACGAAATATGACACTCAGCTCTCCCTGCGGTACCGCAACAGTACCGACAAGGGCGAGCGTCATACGAAAGGGGCGCTTTGCAGTGCAGCAGCCTCCCAAGCTGGAGAGGCTGCTTGTGTTATTTTTCTTCGTCCGAAAAAGTCCTCAGTCTCAAAGGTGCTACAAGGTCCACTTGCTTACTGATGTTCCAGACTAGCATGGCTAGTCTTGGAATTCAAGTATATTTATTTTTTCAGGCAAATCCAGAACAACTTCTTCTCAGGATTACTGGCTAGATGGGATATTTGTAAATAACTTGCCTATGCAAGGGTTAGAACAGAGCCAGCCTGAGATATTTTGCTGCCCTGTTCACAGTAGCAAATCACACTAAACCCCCCCCCATCCCAGTCAAGGTATGTATGACCCAAATCCAATGAAGTTATCTTGGGGCAGGGGGCAGAATATCCCTCAAACACATTCCCCCATCTCCGGTAGTAACTGCCCAAACCCCTAATAATTTGCTGTCTTTTAGGACATCCAAAATCTGCTACCTGAAGCAGCCATGTCAGCCTGCCTGATAATAGGACAAGTCCTGGGTTAAAAGAATAAGTTGTGTTTATTACTAGTAATCAGAAGTATATATTTCGCATGCAGTAACTGATCACATAATTCCAATAACTTTTTAAAATATAAACAATATAGCCAACTGTGTTCAATATACATTATAAAACATGAATGGAACATTAAACAGACTGATCAAGATAATCTCTTCTATTACCATGGGGAAAGTTTTATTTCTTATTGTTTAAAGTGGAATTTGTCATGTCTTAACAAGAATAAAGCATTTAAAACTGCATTGCCTGGCAAATACATATTTAAATGTAAAGAATGTGACATTTTAAAACCCATCTATATCTATAACTAACTACATCTATCTATCTAAGCCATCAGATAGCTTGCTTGATGAGCAAGCCTAATATGAAATTGCAAATCACAGAGGAGCTGCCACTCTAAGAGTGGTTTCTGTTATCAATAAATAATGAAAATAATAAATTAGATTTTACAAATGTGCCTTATGTCCAGAGGTACATATACATATTTAAAATACCTACAATGAATAATTAATTCAAATAAATAAATAAAGGAAAAGATCAAAACCTCAAGGAGAACACATCCCACATACTTTCTGTCTGGCATGAATTTGCTGCTGTTTACCAGATGAGTTTAAAGGAAAATACTGCTGCAAACAATATGTATTATTTTGAGAACACTTTACAACTAGGTGTTGTGCCATGTTAAACAACAAATGACTGAGATAAAAGGTGAGTCTTCAGTTGGCATTTTATAATTGAGATGGATATCTGAACAGCTGACAGGTATTTGAAGCATTCTAAAAATAAACGTTCAACAAGAGAAAACTGAGGCAGGTGAGAAACAGCAGGTAACAATGAAACTTGTAATGGAATAGAACATAGAGAAAGTGTGTAAAAAGGACCACAAAAAGAGGAGCAAGGGAGAGAAGGAGTAGAGTCATTTAAACACATTTTAAAAGGAATACAACAAGAAAGCAAAAGTCAAACTGTAAAAATAGAAATGGGAAGCTGTACCCGTGGCCATGCTGACTGAGGTAGCAAGTCAGCATGGTAGCAAGCAGCAAAAGGACAAGCACTATATTGCAGAAGAGAGATATTTCAAATAAGAAAAGGGTTAATTATAAATCAGGGAAAATACTAATAAATATTTTAAGGGATTACAGTGACCAAATTAAAAAGTGACCAAAGCATTTTTGTTCTTTCCTGATCAGAGAATAAGACAAGACATTTTTAGAGATGTTAAGCAGCAAGAATCCATGTGTTTCTGCCAAAAGCTGCTGTTGAAAACTGATCCCAAATTTTTATACCATAATTGAAATCCAGCTGTGTTTAATTCTTGACAATCTTCAGTAGGTATTGTTGTATTGTTTTATTTGCTGCCTTCTTCCCAGCACTGGGACTCAATGCAGCTTAAAAAAATTTTAAAAAAGAAAGATAAAAATATGTATCAATAAAAACACCAAAAATTTAAATGCAATTGAACTATCAATAGAGTTAAAAGCCATTTCAAATGTATCTATTAAAAGGCTAGAAATAAAAACAGGACAACACAGTATTAAAAGTCCTCTCCTTACCCAGGTCATCCAAGAATAAGATGTTTGGGAGATGCTGTATTAATTGTACTGCTGCAGTGAGTTTTTGTACAAAATGTAAATATTTGTACAGCGGGACCTTGGTTTGGTTCCAGCTTCCCACCCCCCCAGCATAGGTAACAAAAAATGTGGATGCTCAAGTCAGCTTTTCCTCCCCACCACCACTCTCGCCTGCTAATTGGGCCACCCCCATGCCTCAGTTTCCTCCATGCTTCAGTCCACCACTACCCTGCTCTTGCCTGCTAACTCAGTGACAGAGGCCACTGCTGCTCCACTGGAACCTCTTCTTCACAGAAAGCAACCTGAGTCTTCCCAACACCATCTTTGTGCCCTCCTCCTGCACACAAGTGGTGGCTGCAGGTGGAGATGCCTCAATGAAAGGAGCAGCAGAGGGCCAGGCCTTTACTGTCACTTCCTCCTTGTCCTTTACCAACTGCTCCTCCCCGGGGCAGCTTGCCAGAGCCACCGCTTCTGCCACAGCTTTATGCACCCCAGCCTGGGTGAAAGAGATACATGTGGTGTGCAGGAGGAGGAGGAAGCATCGGAGCACAATCTGTGTTCTCCCACATGTCAGCTTCCCCACTGGACCTCGACCTGCAGAGGCCTGCTCCTCCTCTTCTTCCTCCTCCTGCAAACTGTGTGCCTCTTTCACCTGGGCTGAATCTTTGCTCCCACCACCACCTCAGCTGTCCCACTGGACACTGTTCTGCAGTCCACGAATGGCCCATGCTCCAGTCCCCCGCCCCCCGTGGATGCTGCTCCTCCACTTCTTCCGTTTCCTGCAAACTGTGGGTGTCTATCTCACCCAGGCTGGGCATGCAAGTCTGAGGTGGAAGTGGCAGTGGCCTCCACGACTCAGCAGGAGAGGGTGAGAGAGGCAGTCGAGGGTTGGGGAGGAACTGAAGCACTGATGAAACTGCGGCGTATTTATTTATTTAGGTATTTATACCCCACTCTTCAGCCACAAAGGCTCTCAGAGTGGCTACAAATTGTTAAGCAATAGCAGTTACACATCTACACCACCTTTATAGTGCACTAGACATTCTCTAAGTGGTTTCAAATGTGTGTTACCTAAATGCCCCCACAAGCCGGGTACTCATTTTACCAGCCTATGAAAAGATGGAAGGCTGAGCGAACCTTGGAGCCCTCTGGAATCAAATTCACAACATGGTGACTTGCAATACTGGCATTTAGCCACTGTGCCACCAGAGCTCCCTTGGGCATGGATGGTCCATGCTTCAGTTCCCCACCTGCCCTTGCGTGCTAACAGTCATGGAGGCCACAGGTGCTTATACCTCAGCCTTCACACCCCAGTGGGCAAAAGAGGCACACACAGTCTGCAGGAAAAGCAAGAAGAAAAGGAGCAGGTCTCTGCAGGCTGGGTGCCAGTGGGGAAGCTGAGGCAGTGGCAAGCTTCCCCAGGCAGGAGCAGTGGCTATAGGATCAGGAGAAAGCAACAGTAAAGCTCTGGCCCTCTGCTGCTGCCTCCATGGAGGTGTCTCCACATGGAGCTACCTCTTGTGCACAGGAGGAGGGCACATGGCAGCATTGGGTAGACTTGGGCAGTTAGCAGGTGAGGGGAGGAGGAGGCAGGTGAGGGCAGGGGCAATGAAACATGGAGAAAACTGAGAAAAGAAGAGCGAGATGTTGCCATTGGTTATCCAGGTGAAACAAAGACTTGCAGCATGCAGGAGGAGGAAAAGCAGAAGGAGCAGGCTCTTGCAGGCTGGTGACTGGTGGGGCAGCTGAGGCTGTGGTGATATGCAGGATCCACTCCTCTTCCTTTTCCTTCTGCTGTGAGGCTCAATCCATGGTTGCTCAAACCTGTGAATATCAAACCTGCAGATACCGAGGGCCTGCTGTATTAAATAGCTTGCAATATCCACCTACTTTTAGGACTGCAGAAATGGAGTGGTTGACCAGTTTTGGGTGCCTTTGCTTTCTTGAGTGGTTGATACCTCTAAAACTCCCCCAACATCTACCTCTCCCCCCCCCCAAAAAAATCAACCAAAGAAGATCAAACAACAATGGTTGAAAATAAAAGGAAGCGCCATATTTTATTCATGGGCAACCTCTGTGATTAAAATATGGCTCTGCGGCTTCCGAAGCTTCACGGAAGTGTCATGGATGATTTCGGGAGAGGGACAGCGGTGTCCAAAAACGACCCCCTGCCGCACAAGAGAGCTGTCCCTCTCTCAGAAGCTCCTACCACGGTAGTCACAAAAAACGCTGTCTGAAAATGTCCTTAGATAAAAGTCTAAGGGCTATTTACCCCATCTTGCCTCTGTCCTTGAACCCTGATGCCCTGATGACACATAGATTTTGTCCTGTTTTGCCCCCAGGCAGTCCTCATGACCTCTGGGGCAAAGATGGTGCTAAGTTGGGGTAAAGCCCGATGAAATGTTTTTCTTTAAAAAAAATCTACCAAAACCCACTACTTTCCAGGAAAAACTGACTCAGGCCCTGTGTGACCATAGGAGTCCTTACCGGCATGCCAGCCATCGCCACAGCTGCTGCCCCTATTGCATGCTCTGAACCCAGGAAGGAGTCCCGCAGCATGTGACCAAGGGTGGTCACATGCAGGGGGCAATGGTCAAGTGCCGCAGGTTGGCTTCCTGGGCATGGAGAGTGGAATGTGGGTGGTGGTGGCAATGGCTGCAAACACTGGACAGCAAGCGTGTTTCATCCAGATAATGGGGGAGCAACAGGCCTGATCCACAGACAGAATATGCCGAGGGGATCCAGCATGTTCCGGCCCATGTAGATGAGCCTATAATTTTTCAAAATGACTTTGTGGCAGTAAGTACGTGAATACAGTTGTCCCTTCACATTTGCAGGGCTGGGGCAGAGCAACACCGTGAAAGTGAAAAAAACACAAATAACTAACGCCCCGCCCCCAACATGCATACTACATTACAGTATTGCAGACTTCTGTCCCACCAACAGGACTGCAGATACCTGCCACCGCGATACACAAACCAACACCTGCCCCTGGTACACAAAGCATGCCCCTCCTCCACAATCACCTCCCTGCCAGCTCTCCCTCTGCCCTGTCCGCAACTCCAGCTCGCTTTCTTACCTTGCACCAAAACAGTGCTGCCAGTTTAAAACACTCAGTAAGGTCGCTCCTTTCCCAAACAGAAGCTAAAAGTTGCAACCATAGCAACACCCACCCCCCGGATGCACACACCACACCATACCATTCACCCACACTCGCCTCCCCCCAGCAATCCCTCCCTCTACCCTGCCAACAACACAAGTCCAGCTCACTTTCTTACCTTGCACCAAAACAGCGCTGCCAGTTTAAAACCCTCAGTAAGGTCATGTTGTTGGCAGGGCAGAGGGAGAGAGAACTGGGGAGAGGCGAGTGTGGGCGAGGGGTGTGGTTTGTGTGCTCGGGGGCGGGTGTTGCTACAGCTGCAACTTTTACCTTCAGTTCGGGAAAGGAGCAACCTTACTGTTTTAAACGGGTAATGCTGTTTTGGTGCAAGGTAAGAGAGCAAGCTGAAGTTGTTTTGTTGCCAGGGCAGGAGGAGAGGGGAAGAGGAGGAGGGTGGGGTTTAGGAGTTTGAGCTAGTTTAGCAGCAGCTACAAACTGCAAATAAGTAAAACTGTGAAAGCAAAACCCACGAATGTGGCAGGCCAACTGTACTTTGTCTGAAATATTTTATTCATTATTCTGAAAGAAAATATTCCACAATCCAGTTTTTAAAACTTTTTCTGGGGAAAAAAAAGTCTTTGCAATTTCACCTCTCCCCAATTTTTTCACCTAGGCTTTCTCAACTCTAAATCATGAGTTGAAGGAGCAGTTTGATGAAACTCAGTGTTTGCAAGCAATGGGAAGGTAGCTATCCTGCCCTCACTTATGGTATTGAAACAACTATGCATCAACTGGAGAAGATTCAAAGCTGGACTGGTGCACCCAAGTGCATTCTGTTTGGAGGGGGGGTTATATTTGCCAACAGCAAAAGAAACACTTCCAATGGAACCCAGACAGAACTGGGTTGCAAAGGAGGACAGAGTCCCTGCTCTACAATTCGATGTCCTCCCTGCCAGGAGAAAGTGGAAATTCTATTCCATCCTTAATCCATCCACCTGCATAAAGAGGACCCTGGAGTAAGTATGGCTCTATAATATAACTTTATTACCTATATTCTAAATAACATTTACATTCATATTTAACAGACTAGTCTAGACTGCACTATATTAGATTTCCTGCATGCACATCAGCAGATATAATTTCCCATCTTCAATTGTATTTCAAAGTGTGGGTTTTAAGCACAAGACATATTAATGATTACAGATTAGAATCTGAACAACATTTAAGTGGGAATGTTTCCAGCATGACTGTATAGGGCAACAACAACAACAACATACCTTTATTTCAGCCAACAGGCCATTAGGCATCACAATATATATAAAACATATAAGACATGTTAAAATAACATTATAAACAAATGTTCATGACATACTCATACTGCGTACATATGTACATACATATATGCATATACCAGGTCACTTACAAATACATTGGGTGATACTAGTCCATATGAGACTGGGACAAGATAGAAATGTATATGGGTATTTAAAGAGCAATAGATGGGGCTGTTTGTTTTTACATGGGTCATAATCTTACGGGTTTTAACAGCAGAAAGGAGAAACTTAACCACTGTTTCTGTTTTACTCTTCTCAGAATCGTTTAACAGATACACCAGGTACCAATTGATTGGCCTACCTGGAAACTTATGCAAAAGGGGTGAAATTAATCTTAGCCTCTCATCCCTGTAAAAATTACAGAAAAATAGGACATGCTCTAGACACTCAACAGAACCTTCACCACAAGGGCAGACCCGTTCATGGTAGGGAGTTCCCTTAAAGCAGAGGGGATAACATTGAATCTTGTTTTAGTAAACACAGCTCGATATTTTGAGATGGTCAAGTTTTGTAAATAATGTGCCATCCTCTCAAAATTAAACTGCAATCCTAAACTGATGGGAGAACAAGTGGTGTGGGCAGAGGATAAAGAATATTGTTTATCAATATCTTTTATTCGGCAAACAAGAATCTGCTGCGCCCTAGGCAGATAATATGTAATAAGGAAGTTGTTTGAAAAGCCTACTCTCTGCAATTTTTCCTTGATATTTTTAGACCAAAGGGTGGTATAATTGTCTCTCATTACAAGATACAAATATCCTAACTCAGGGCCAGCATAGAAAAGTTTAAGCCAGTACTTTAGGGCCCACATCCAGGCAGTACATTCAACTGAACAATATCCTGCTTCAAGCCATAAAATGGCTGATGGAACACAATTGGGTACTCCAAATAATTTCCGAAGGTAGGTTGAAAGAATCCTTTCTAACGCTGAAGAGAAACCTAGAATCCAAATAGGTATGCCAAATAACAATTGTGGCAAGACCTTGGCCTGGAACACCCTGAGTACTGTTGGTAAAAATTGGTCTCCTTTAGTGTAAAAAAACCAAACTAATGCATTAGCACTGTTATTTGCTGACTGAATAGCAGCAGACCACTGGGATACCCAGCCACACGTTGATTGGAATATTACTCCTAAATACTTGAAGTGTTTAACTTGCTCTAACTTGTGTCTGTTTATGACCCAACTGGATCGACTTTGATTCTTGGAGAAAACCATGATCTTGATTTACTATAATTTATGGTTAAGCGAATTTCTTCACAGTACCCCCCTAAAGCTCTAAGCATTTGTTTCAAACCTTTTTTGGTAAATGAGAGGAGAACTGCATCGTCTGCATACAGCAATAAAGAAATACTAGCTGAGCCCAGTTTGGGTGGGTGACGGGATTCTGAGGTGATAAGGGCTGAAAGATCATTAAGATATAAGTTGAATAGTAAAGGTGCCAATATACAACCTTGATGCACACCCTTGGCAGGAATTGATTTTGTGATTTTGTGAGATTATCCTGGGTACCACATCTCACTTGTATAGTCGTGTTTCTATACAGATTCGTAATCAGCCATAATAATCTCCTGTCAATAGAAGAGGCGAGAAGCTTGATCCATAATCTCTCTCTTGGGATTAAATCAAAAGCTGATTTCAGATCAATGAATGCACGTATAAACCCTTACTTTGGGAGTTAGAATATTTCTCAGCCAGGTGATTCAAGACCAGGCAATGATCGTAGGTTGACCTACCCTTTCTGAAGCCAATTTGTTCTTCGCTGATAATGTTCTCATTCTCCATCCAATCGGAAAGACGGTTGTTGAGAAATCGGCCGTAGAGTTTACCCACAACAGAAAGTAAACTAATAGGACTGTAGTTGGATGGATCATTCTTAACTCCTTTCTTGTAAATAGGGATTATAATCGCTTTTGACCAGCTAGGAGATATTCTGGCTGTCTGATTAATGAGGGTAAAAAGGGAGGCAAGTAGAAGTGCCCACCATGAGATGTTTTCAAAAGCTCAGGCAAGATTAAATCAGGCCCTGGGGCTTTTCCAGTTTTAAGCTGAGTGATTAATATCTTTAATTCTTCTTGGGATACAGGGGGCCACTGGGGAGTAACCAAGCAATTTAGAGGGGATGAGTTCAGCTCATTGGGGATAACAGAAACCTGATTCCCACTGTCTCTATACAATGTGGAAAAGTAATCCTCCCATACATTTATGGGATGTTACAAGGAGGAGAGACACCAATGTTTCCTATCATCCCTATAACTATGGCCCAGAAGAGCTTGGTGTTTTTTGGTAGGGAAAGTTTATCAATGATGTCCATTGCCTTTGAATTGCTTCTTTCTTTTTCATTGGCAAGAGTGATTTAGAATGTCTTCTGGTGGTGTAGTAAGATTGAGACAATGTCTGGCAATTATCTCTCTTATATTGGATGTACTTATTCCTTAGGTGACTTCTAGCTTCAGCACAGGCTTTATCAAGCAAGCATGTTTTCTGCTGCTCCAGAGACTAGGACATGGAGTGATGGGTTCAAACTACAGGACATTTTTCAGGTTTTAATATTTTTTTACGATAAATATATTTGTTTTTGATTTAATTTGTTTTTATTATAGATTACCTTTTTTTGACATTTTCATAGGATATTTTGTCAATATTTTAATGTACACTATAAATATTTCTCTGCCAGTATACTCTTTCAGGCCTGTTACTTTCAAGTATCAACTATGTTTTGCTACAAATGTGGAATATAATAAACATCTATTTTTTTTCACTGTTTCTGTAGTGTATAATCACATAGGGGTTCCCTGAGACATGAAAATTATTTCAAATGTTCCTCCAGGGCAAAAAGGTTGAGAAAGGCTGGTATAGGGACTACCATCAGGCCTATAAGATTGGGGCACATAAGCTTGCTGAATTTCAAACATAACTGTTAAAGGGTGATGCATAGCTATGCTCATTGCTCTTTTTGAGAGACTGAAAACTGAAGCAAAACTTTTGTTTGCCTGCCTGAAACCTATTTCAATCAATTAACATCCTTGTCCCTTTGTCGTTCCATCTGTGTAGGAATTTCCAGCAGCTCATGACAATAGCTCAGTCTAAAAAAGATATATTTTGATCTTCTACATTGTTATTATACATGTAAATGTATAATTAGCACAAGGAATCTATGCAGCACTAGGTGATTATTATATTTTTACTTCACATGGTTCACCTTCAATTCAAAAGTAATGACAACTAATTTGGCACAAAGACAGCATAAATACTTTCCTTTTTAAAGTACACCATATGGGTTTGCATTCTCAAAAGACAAGAAGAGGCAATAGCTATGTGTCTCTCTCCAAGGTCACATGTACTTCCATAAACATTACACTGCATTGTTTGAGAGGGATGACTACCAGAGCCCTGCTAATTAAATAAAACACAAATTAATCTTTAAATGCAGCAATAAGGAAACACAAGTAGAATGACTTTGCCAGTTACTGAGTGCCTTTTGAAAGAACCTAATTGCAACATCAAAAAGAAGGCAAAAAAATTAAGAGGGCTTGCTTTCTGGATCTCTTTAAAGATAATGCAATTGCGGGTTGACACATTAAACAACATTCACAAGATAAAATGGGGGGGGTCACCATTTCTGATAAAAATGAGTACAGTACATTCAGATATTGCAGAAACGCAACCCACTCTCATCAGGGCCACTCCTTCCATCAGACAGAATGATAGAAGGTCCATAACTGGGAGATACTGAAGGGGAACAGAAGTAGCATGCCTCCGCCATTCCTCCCGAGTCCCTGCCCCACAATTCCCTTCTCTTGAGGGACAGCCATACTGGCTGTGTTCCCTAAACTAGCTTGCTGCTTTCAACTGTTAGGGAACATAACTTATTTCTATTACCACTTTTGGATTTTGTATGGCTTCTGAATGTAGAATTAAAGTAGATGCCATTCTGTCCCTTTGCTGGAGGTAGCAAATAGCCTTTGGTCAGCCCTGATTCTGATACAATACTAATACCTCTTTTCCACATAAAAGAAAAAATTAGGTTCAGCTAATATAACTCACTAATGATAAAATTATTAAACTATGTTTTAGGCTTCATAAAGTCACCCATCCTCACCCCAAAATAAAGTAGGCTGCCTGACAAGACTTTTATATTTTCTCAAAGGAAGCTAATACTTAACTCCACTATCCCACTCTTGAAGCACCTAGAAAAAAAGAGATGAAATAAAATCATTCCTTCTAAAGGCAGTGTGATACAGCTGGGGGGTGGGTTCTCTGCCTCCTGAGAACCCCTAAGCTGCTCTTTTTAACCACTGTCACCACGTGATGCAGCCTTTGCTTCAGTGTGTGCTCATGCACCTGCCTCTAAGAACCTTGCTGCCTTATGAGACACAATCTTGGGGTTCCTCTGCCTGGGAATTCCCTGAATTGCACCCCCTATTGATCTAGCTGCCAACACCCTTTGAATTCTGCCTCCTACAGTCTTCCAAAGGGAGACTGTAGGGGTTTCCTTCTACTCTCTGCCACTTGCAGAGATTTACCTCCCCGCTCCCTTCTGTCCCGAAGAGAATAGAAATGCCCGATCAAACAAGGCATGTGTGCACATCAGCTGAGAAAGATAGAAAAAGCTTATTTATTCCAAAACAGAGTTCTTAACATGCAGATAATCCTCATGGAAGGCTCCTCCCTTCCAGGCACATTTATAGAAGTTACAGAGATAATTAAGCATTCAGCCATGTGGGGAAAATAACATAATTCCCTAATGCCATCTAGCTAATACATTCCCTGATCTACTCACTGTCCATGGAAGTCAGTTTGTTGAAATCAGAGGGGCTGTGAGCCACATACGTCTGTTTCCAGACCAGTCTCAAACAGCCTCCCTCCAGTCGACATGAGGTCCTTGCCTCAGGATATTCCTTTCTTGTCTCTCTCTACCTGAGATGAGGTTCCCCCCATTTCTGTTCTTCTTCCTGCCTCATGGCCTCAAGACAGTATTTATCACCTTGTCTTCGATCCACTCTGGAATTCCTGATTGGTCAGTGTCCCTTGTCACCTATGACATCTTGTGATGATGTTGATTTCTAAAGGTGTTACCTTTCTCTAGACCCTAGTTAACCCTTTGTTTAACTGATTGCCTAGCTGGCAGATAATGGGAAATGTAGTCTCCCATTATCACAGGCTGTCTTGGCAATACCAGCATGGATCCCCTGCTTTACTGACATGAAGAATATTAGTTAATATCTAATTCATGTGACATATTCATGAACAGGAGCTTGTGGAAAGAATGTGTAGAGTATAGAATCTGTGGGTATGGATTTGTGGAATTCAGGATTGTATCTATGATGGATTCTGTGAGTCTATGACACCCCAAACTAGCCATCATAATTCTGCTTCCTTCTCCATATACATGCATATATGACATGAACACAACTCTGCTGTCCACATACACAATGTACTCTAAATGCTAATTCTGATCAGTTACTGAAGAGTCATTACTGAAAAGTCTTCTAGAGTAATTTAATGCAGCATTAATAACCAGAGCTTAATGATCCTTGTTCAGGTAGCTATAAAGTAACACCAGAATAATGAATGTCTTCCTTCCCAACTAAGTTTCCTGAGAACAGCTGGGCATAGGGAACAAGACTCCCAAAAGCGAAACTAGATATACATACAACTGACACACATGGTTTTTGTTGTATACAGCACAAGAAGAGCCCTGCTAGATAGATCAAAGGCCAACCTAGTCAAGAAATCTGTTTGCATAATACCCAACATGAAGTCCATAGGAAGGCCACAAGCAAGATATCAGCACAGTAGCACTTTCGTGGTCATAGTCACCAGTTCATCACAGTAGAATTGATTTATAGTTATCATGGCTAGCAGACACAGATGGCCTTACTGACAGTTCATGGTTGGCCATGGGATGAACCTCCCCTCTCCCCTTGGACTTAGAGTCATCAGTGGATTGACTTATCCTTTGTGCATATGCCTATTTCCTTTTTAAAATCATTCAGGTTAGCTGGCCACAAATTTTCAAAGGTCACAATATCCCTTCTGAGGAGTGGCTACCAAAACAGTACATAGTAGCCAAGACCCCTTTCTTGGTTGATCATGGTCAGTTGAGTGAGACCTCACGCTCTTATACATGAAGTTTGAATTATTAATCAAACAATCAAACATTTTTTGCTGTGATATGGAATAGACTTGCTTATGCTGAACTGCATCCACCATTTAAGTGCCCATTCATTCAACTGAAAAGATCCTTTCAGAATACTCTTTGCTATGCTTTCTTGTTATGAACAGTTAAAATAACAGTACTCCCAATAGGATCCCACTGTTTACATCCATCCCTTGTGAGAACTGTCAATTTATCCTTACTCTGATATCCGTTCTTTAACCAGGTATTGATCAATCAGAGGACTGCTGCTTTCATCCCATGGCCACTATGGCCAAATCCACACTGCACACATAATCCAGTTTGAAACTGGATTATTTGTCATTGGCTCCTTCCTATTGAATGCTGGAATTTGTATTTTACAAGATCTTTAGCCTTCTCTGCCAAAGAGTGCTGGTGCTTCACCAAGCTACAAATCCCAGGAGTCCAAAGGAAGGAGTTATGGCAAATAATCCAGTTTCAAACTGGATTATTGGTGTAGTGTGTGATTTAGTCTATGTTATTCAGAGGGGATTTTATCAACAGTTTTTTGAAAGTCTATATGCAGAATGCCTATTAGTTGCAGTTGCCGTCTTGGAAATATGGCGGTGGCTGGGATGAAGAAGGTGTTCAACTCCTTCATTGCCACATTGTCAACAAATACCTGATCTCCAATGCTGCTGTTTGTATTTCAAAGGAACCCAAATGAACAAATATATGATTGTTTTGAAAGCAAACCATCAGCAGCTCCAGGGAGATCATTCTTGTTAGAATATGGTAAGATTATAAAGAATTAAACTGCCTCTTCCCATTCCTCATCATCCTGTGCCTGTTCAAGTTTGATGGATTTCTATTGACAAAACAGGCCCCCTCCCTTGCAAGCCACATGTTTCTTAACTGCATTCATCCAGTTGCATTCACCGAGTTAGTTTCTCCAATGGGAGAAGATACCATATTCAACCATACTTTTCAGTATTCTTCTCAGAAATTACTACTTCTAGTAATGCCAACACTGCTTCCACTGAGTTGTGCAAACCCACTTTTTAAAACAAAAAAACAAAACACTTTTCTTCATGGCAAGGGGAAGACAATATGAACACATGCCTATTTGTGTGCAATGAATGAACACATGCCTATTCATGTGTACAGTTGTGCTATCTTATTTTATGCCTAGGCATCTGAAAAACTTAAAACATATCTAGGATTTTAGATGTAGGATTTTCATGGATGCAAAACTGTTTATGGAGGAAAGGTTCAATATTGCTGTTTGGTTGCTTCTGAAATTTAAGGCAAGCATGCTACTTCTACACACATGGGTTCCCAAGTGATTCCAGTCTTTCTTAAATCAATGATCCCTGACATATTTTTGTTGTTGTTGGTAAGTTTTAATTACTACTGGCAACAGGCTAAGGAGGTAAAACCTTTGCAGCACTCATATAACTTCTTTTATAAAACTGAAATGTATGCGCAAAGGTGGGAAGCTTGACAAATGAATGCTGCAGTCATATGCATACATCCTTTGGATTAAACTCTTCTCAGCATTTATTTGAAGTAAATAGGCATAGGGGCAGGTTATATGGATAGTAAATTAGCCTTGTCTGTTCACTCATTTTCAACATAATCCTCTGGGCTGTTTACCACATTAAAAAAAAAACCATTAGTTATGCATAGTCCATTTCTTCAAATGTAAGGCAACATGATAGTATTAATGTTTCCTTATGTTCTAGCTGCCCTGTGTTTGAAAGATTTTGTATAATGGGCTCTGTCATGTGATAGAATTGTACTGTATATGGTAGGAAGAGAAATCTTTGCCATATTTGCGTATGCCCCATGGCACTGAAATATTTGTCTGAGCAGCCACTGTCGTTACTACAATTACCAGTTCTGTTTTTCCTGTAGATGGGCTACAACTTGGGGATCCTGGGGTCAGCTTCAACTGGCCTGCTAGCTATAGCCCTTCCTGCTATAGTGCTAAAGCACTTACGGCAGAAAAACAAAATGCATAGATACAGGATGGGGGAGCCTTGCTGAACGAGACTACGTGCGAAAGGGATCTAGGTGTCCTAGTAGACCACAAGTTGAACATGAGTCAACAATGTGATGCAGCAGCTAAAAAGGCCAATGCGATTTTGGGCTGCATCAATAGAAGTATAGTGTCTAGATTAAGGGAAGTCATAGTGCCACTTTATTCTGCCTTGGTCAGGCCTCACCTAGAATACTGTGTCCAGTTCTGGGCACCACAATTCAAAAAGGATAGTGACAAATTGGAGCGTGTCCAGAGGAGGGTGACGAGGAAAGACTTCGGAAGCTGGGTCTGTTTAGCCTGGAAAAAAGACAGTTAAGGGGCGATATGATAGCCCTATTTAAGTATTTGAAGGGATGTGACATTGAAGATGGAGCAAGCTTGTTTTCTGCTGCTCCAGAGACTAAACACGAAGCAATGGATGCAAGCTCCAGGAACAGAGGGGAGGGGCAAGATGGCAACGGACTAACAACTTCTGAATTGTCCTCCCACTAACATCTGGCACTACCACCTACATATACCTCAAAAATGCCATCCAAAGGCAAGAAAAGAAATTGGACGAGCCCCTGTAATAATAATGACAATCAGGAATCCTTCAAAGCAGAAAAACAGATGAGGATTGACTCACTCTTCCCAGCGGCAGAGACAACACAGCTCGTGAGTAACATGTCTGTAACAACAGTTCCTTCTTTACTCCCTAAGCCATCACAGACACTTGAACTAAAGAAAACAGCCTCCTCAATTCCTCAAAGTGTAAATATAAATTATGGGCCAGAGCAAGTTGATAACAAAGTTGATAACAAAGTCAAACTCCTGGACATTGGCAGCATTCCCTACAATAACAGCGCTCAGCTCTTTTATGATTTCTGCAAACTATCCATAGAGACATTGAATCTTATTTTGCAAAGATTAAACGACATTACAAATAAGCTTTCCCAACAAGATTTTCAAAGGCAAAACCCAGGGGGTTAAAAATGTAGCAGATTTGGAGGAAATGTGCCGTGCCACGTCACAGGATGCAGTTAATCACTGCAGAGTGTTACAGAAAAATCAGCTCCTGCTGCAAATACATCACAGCAGTCATATGTGGAACAGACAGAAGTCTGTTGTGAGATATCTTTCCCAACTTTTAAACATGCACAGCAGAACAATTGATTTACTAGACTGCCACTTTTTACCCAGCTCAAGAGCTACTAAGCAAATTTTTCTGACCTTTAGCCAGGCAAATATTCCTAACAGGCTGTTACGGAAAAGAAATTTCCTCTGGAATGCACATTATATAGAAATTAACAGAGTTTTTAAGGATGAGATAATCCGTGACCTAATCACAGGGAAAACAGCAACAATAACACAAAGAAGCAATAATTCTGCACACCAAGAGACAGAACCTAAACACACCTCAAAGGAAGAAGCTCAGGCTATAAATCAAGAAGTAATTAAACTGAGAGAAAAACTCACGGAAATTTGGGAACACACTCCCACAATACAGCTGATGAGAGATACCATCCTGAGTCAATCTAACAGCAATCCAGCCCCATTGAAATCAGCCCCCCCTTGCAGAAAATTGTCAGTGCATTTTTTCTGATTTCTCTGACAATGAAAGCGAAAGTGATGACTCTCTACTTACAACCAAGGAAGCCTTGAAATCCCAGGTTGTAGCCAACACCCCTTCAAAAATGCAATATACTGCAGATGCACCCCCATCTACAATTAAACCCCAGGGGACTCAAACATCCCTATGCAAACCTAGTTCAAGGGAAAAACAGTCTTCACTGCTACCTACCTCATCTCCTAAGCCAATGAATGCCCCCCTCACTAAAGAGATGGGATCCTTGCTTGCTTGTGATCCTCATTTTGCTTCCCATGCTACATTGGTTCTTCCAATCTCCCTTCTAGAACAGGCAGGGCAGGAAGAACAGGAATGTGATTCACCACCTCTCCATCCACAGAGAAGGACACAGCCACAGTCAACCCAGTCATTTAACCATCTGCCATCAGATGAATTACCCATTCAGCCTGTGGCCTGCAATGCGACTGCCTGACTTCCAACAGACCAGCACGAGGTTACCCTTATGACCTGGAACATCGGTGGGTGGCTGACGGCCCACAGAGATCCCTGTCCTAGTGACTTCTTTACCCAATATGACATTATACTGATCCAGGAAACATGGACTAGTAAAGATCTGTTATTAAATGGCTTTCACTCATTCTCAATTCCGGCAGAGCCAGGGAAAAAGCATGGAAGAACTAGAGGTGGCCTGGGTGTCCTGGTTTCCACCACCCTACATGCCATAACAAGGCCTCTTTCCACTTTTAAAACATATGCCATGGCAGTGCTAATTCAATTTAACCATTGCACTTTGCTGACAATAAATGCCTACATGCCTCCAATGAAGAAGAAATCCCAAATCAGAGGCCTGTGGGCTGAATTGGAATCATACACTGCTAATCTCATGTTGCAGAATCCAAATGCATTTGTAATTTTGGGGGGTGATTTGAATGCCAGACTGGGCCCCAACAATCATACCCTATATGCCCAGCACAAATGCCCTCCTCCTGATTTTGAAGATGATGGATCCTACCTCATCCGATGCTCAAAGGACAAGAAATCAAACTTTGCAGGACTTTGTCTGGATCAAACAGCATTCAGGCTGAACCTTCAAATCCTAAATGGTGCCCTGAAAAATGACTGCCCAGCTGAATTCACTTATCTCTCTGGGTCCAGAATGAGTGCCATTGATTACATAATCATTTCTAGGGACCTTCTTCCCTATGCCAAGGAAACAGAAGTTATGCCCAGATTTGAAAGTGATCATTTTCCAATTTGGCTACATCTTAGCGATTTCACTCAGGAGACACACACCAGGGAGCGCTATCATCTCTCTGTGACACCAGCAGGAAGGACCTATCGCCGAGCTAAAAGGACCCCCCAAGTAAACCAAACAATAAGTGAGGTATTGGCTTCAGACCAACTTCAGCATCTTAGGACTGCCCTGATACCAGCTGAGTCTCCTGATGAAATCTTGGAAAATTACAATACACTTACCCAAGCTCTACACCAATATCTAATCCGTCAAAATAGCGTACATCAGTGGGAACAACAACAGCACCACTCCAAACCATGGTTTGACAAGGAATGTGTTAATGCTAAAAAAGCCCTCATTGATATTTATCAGGGTTACCTATCTAATAACATTCCAGATGCTGCACCAATGCTGCTTCAGCAGAAAAGAGACTACAAAAAGCTGCTGATGAACAAGAAAAAAGAAGCCATGAAGAATGACTGGACACAACTTATCCAGGCAGACAGATCCAACAACATAGCTCTGTTCTGGCATATTACATCAAGTTCCCAGAGAAATGGGCCAGCTACAGTGGATTGTCACATCCCTCCAGGGATATGGGAGGATCACTTTCAAGCACTTTATAAGGACAACTACATTGAAAGTGGATGCACTAGCCAAAATATAGAAAATATCCAAGGGTGGCCACCAGTGACAGTGACAGAGATCAAGAACCTTGTAGCCCAGCTGAGAATGGGGAAGGCTCCAGGGGAAGACTTAATACCCGCAGAAGCCATTAAAAACAACCTTGAATTTTGGGCCCCTATCCTGGCCTCACTTTTCACCTGTATCGACAAATATGGTCAAGCACCCAAGGACTGGGGTCTTGCAATCATTGTCCCCATATATAAAAAAGGAAGCAAGGATGATCCTGTCAACTATAGACCAATTAGTCTCCTCAGTACAATCAGCAAACTCTATGCAAGACACTTACAGCGGAAATTTCAGACCTCGTTGGAACAAGAAAACATACTTGCAGAAGAACAAGCTGGCTTTAGGGAAGGCAGCTCCACCATAGATCAGTGCCTTGTACTCCACCACCTTATTGAAAAATACTCCACCTGCAGCACAGTTTCTCTCTATGCTGCCTTCATAAACTTTAAAGCAGGAACAGAGATTCCACCTCAACATTAGAAAGAACTTTCTGACTGAAAGAGCTGTTCAGCAGTGGAACACACTCCCTTGGAGCATTGTGAGGTCTCCTTCCTTGGAGGTCTTTAAACAGAGGCTGGATGGCCATCTGTCAGGGATGCTTTGATTGTGTATTCCTGCATGGCAGGGGATTGGACTGAGGCCTTCATGGTCTCTTCCAAGTCTACAATGCTATGATTCTATGGGCTGGGACCACCAGGCTACAGTAATTCATGCACCTGAAAGTTCCTGATTAGACTGCTCCAATGCACTCTGCATGGGCTGCAATAGACAATGATTCATAAACTGCATTTTGTGCAGTAGGCAGCAGTTCAATTGCTGATGGGAACATTTTATAAAAATCATGTGACACTCGCTTTAAAGGTACTTCACTAGCTGATTCTGGCCTGAATTTCAGACTAGAAATGACTTTTAAAGCCTTACATAATTTGGAACATTGATATTTGAAGAAACATTTCTCCTTATATACCTCCTTATTCCCTAGGACTGGTGTCTTCTTGAGATACTCTCCTATGTGCCCCACCACTCTGCACATTGTGAGGATATAGGAGGATTCTCTGCTCTGGTTCCCTGGTTGGTGACAGCCCTCTCCTTAGAGGCCTCATTGGTGCCAATGCTGCCTTCTGGTGCCAAGTAAAAACATGGCTTTTTATTGAATACTGTAGTCTAATGATCTTGCCTTACGCTGTGCGAGTATATGACCTCAAACAGTTTTATTTGCATTAGTATTTTTTTTTTACTGTTTTAATTTTTAATTTGGTCTAAATCAGTGGTTCTTAACCTGTGGCCCATGGACCCCCAGGTGGCCACACTGTCCTCATGGGGTCCACGAAGTCTTGAAGGCTGCTCAGCCCACCTCCTCCCCATAGCGGAATGGCCACATGATAGGAGTCAAGGCAAAGGTGGCTAGGCCTGCATGTTGCCTGTCATGTGGCCACTCTGCTGTGGGGAGGAGGCTGACTGAGCAGTTGAGCAACAGTGGAGCTGACAGCCAGCTAGTCTTTGCCCTTCTCTCAGTCTCTGTCTCTGTCTCTGTCTCTGCCTCCCTCCCTCCCCTCCTTTCCAGCTGGCAGAAGTTGAATCTCCTATCAGAAATGCTTGAACCCTGCTTTTTTGCCTTCTTTATTAGCAGGGAAGGAGATTGAGACGGGAAGGAAGGGGGAGAGGAGAAGAAAGAAAGAAGGAGCAGGTGGACTAGCAAGCAAGCAAAGAGTCTGGCACCCCTCCTCAGCACTGGTGTCAATGAACACTAAGCTATTTAGAGTTAACTGGGGCATTTGTACACAATGCAGCTCTCCACCACCATTGCTGCATGACATCCTCCTTGTCCTCGTCCTCCTCCTCCTTTCCCTCAATAGCCCTGACCCCATACCCCCCTCAGTTAGGCAACAGGACACCTCTGCCTAGCTAAGGTTGCCTCTGCCAGATATCAAACCTCCCCCACATCTTGCCGTACAATCTGCTCCAGCTGCAAACTGATGGGAAGAAGCAGGAGAAAAGTCTTCCCTCTCCCTCTGGGGCCTCTGAAGGAAGGTTTTAAAGGTGATGCAATTGTTAATGGTCCAGTATATGTATTTCTTCTTCTTCTTATTATTATTATTATTTTAAATCTTGAGATAAGACTTAGGTGGTTTGTGGCAACAAAAGATATTTGAAGGAGGTCCCTGGTAAAGAAAAGGTTAAAATTGTTTTAAATTACTTCTGTCTGTATGCCACTCTGAGACAAACTAATCCATTATATAGTACCATTTACTGCTCTTTGATTTGGAATGGATTTCCAGGATTTTCCTCTGCTAAAATAATTCCTCCTTTAGGAAATGTCTATAATCATATAGATCATAACCCCAAAGAATCAGTGAGTTAAATTCAAGTTTTGCCCCAGGTAGAGCAGACTCACTGAAATAAACATTGCATTACTCACCATTATTCTAGTTGGGACTACTCTTGTTTTTATGTGCCTCAAAGTTGACTTCAAGTTATGGCAACCCATCCTAGGGTTTTCTTGGCAAAGGAGATTTGCTGTTGCTTCCTTTTAGGCTGAGAAAGCGTGACTTGGCCAAAGTCACTTAGGTTTCAATCGCTGAACAGGGATTCAAATTCTGGTCTCCTGGAGTCCTAGTTGAATTCTTACATGTACCTAGTTGAATACTTAGCTCTTGGGGCTACTCTAGTTGGGATTAAATGCTGCCATAATATGCACACTTCCCTTGCATTAAACTTTTCTGTGTACTGACTTCCGTAAGATTAAAATTCAACCTAGCTGTCTCATCCATTAGAAAAGAACTCACTTTTTAATTGATTCTGATTTTTTTAAAAAACCAAACTCATTTAGATGCTTTCTTTTAACATTCTGAATAATGAATCACTACATCTTTGCTCTTAAAATCTTTAAAGTCAAATAGGCTTCCACTTGGCATGAAAAACTTGCTGAACCACTGAACAGTATCTCAATTGATGCTATTTGCAGAGAACTGCAGTGTAATGATATTCTAGTGGCTGGGGGGAATTTCCCAGGGGATCATGTCAGGAATACAAAAATTCAAACAGCCAGTCAGATTTGACTATGCAATGATATCACTGAGGAAAACACTTTGCTCTCATTTCAAATTGGTGTGGGAAAGAATGAAGGCACATTCCTTCCTCTGAAAACATTTCCCTGTCTTTTTGAAGCCACTCCCACCTGATAATCCAAACCAAGGACCTTTTTTACACTCACAAAAGTGTTAACAAAACTCCTTTTTCCTCCTTAGTACATCTGTCCTTGAACAAGCAGGGATCACCAGCATTGAGGCCATGATATTGAGAACACAGCTGCGCTGGGCAGGGCACGTTTCTAGGATGGAGGACCATCGCCTCCCAAAAATACTACTCTACGGTGAACTCGCCACGGGTCAGCGTGGGAGGGGCGCTCCAAAAAAGCGATACAAGGACTCCCTGAAACAACATCTCAGGCTTGGCCAGATTGATCACCAACGGTGGTCCGCCCTGGCCTCACATCGGGAGGCATGGAGACGCACTATCCACAATGCTGCAGCCTTATTTGAGAACTCACGACGAACAAGTCTTGAAGAGAAACGACAACGCAGAAAGAATCACAACCCAAAAACATCACCCAAGGAGACCTTCTGCTGCACTTTTTGCAACCGGACTTGTTTATCTCGGATTGGCCTTTTTAGTCATCAGCGCGCTTGCAGAAGGCGCGGGATGAGTCCTTCCTGAATCTTCGTTTGCGAAGAAAAGCCAGAGAGACATCTCTAATTATGAAATAAAATTAGAAAACATGTCTCTGAAAGTATTCAGACCACAATCCTAAAACAAGGTGAGGAAAACATATTACTAAGATTATTGACAAATAAAAATGTTTAGTGTCTATAATCAGACCCCCATAACCATGGAACCAATATCCATGGTTTCAGTTATCTGTGGGACACAAAACAGAACACATACCATAGAGTCTTCCTAGAAAATGCCTAGAGAAGCATCATCTCTAGACACTTTCTAAGTCCTCCAAAGCAACTTTATGGTATTTTAAACCAGAAGTCCCATTATGGTGTTTGCTGTTATCCACGGTTTCCTGTATCCGCAATAAGTCCAAGAACCAAACCACTGCAGATATGGTGGTCCAACTGTATTGCTATGGATATATGAACAAAAGAGAATGACAGTTCATATGTTAAATACAAAAATGTGGTAAAATTCCATAGATGATGCCCCCTCATCCTACAATACGCAGCACAGTTATGAGAGATTCTAGCTACCTTGCATAGTTGTCCACCTGGCAATTTGTATACCTTGAACAGGCTGTTGAATGTGTAGGTGAGCATTACTGCTTTGAAAATTACTGGGATCATATTATTACTCTTTTCCCTAGTTTTAGAAAATATCTTGCTATACCAGATAGAAACAAAATTTCTCTATTTAGCCCTCTCCTTTGGAGATGGGAGGGCAGGAAGTGCAACCTTTTAGACCGAAATGGCTTTGGAGGTTTGGCATGTTTTTTGGATGAATTCTTTTAAGCAAGCAACTTATGAAGATTTTGAAAGGTACAAAGGAACCATTTATTCTGAAGTTTTTTTAAAAAAATTAAACTGATGTGGAGAAAATGTTTTGTGTGATGGTAGGTATGCTGAATTATTAAGTGGTTAATTATAAGAAGCAAACATGTCACCTTTAATTGAGGCTTAATTATTACTTTCTAAGTAAGGTCCAGTGTTGGCAGCCTGCCAACTGCCAGTAAAACTGATAACTGTTACTAAGGTTAGGAGCTATGACTTTTTAGCAGGTTTGCAGTCTGCCCAGGTGTTTTTAACTGTGCAGGAGATTGTTTTTAAAATCTTTTTTTTAAAAGGCCACTTAATTAGGGTTAGAAGCAAGGAGCAGCAGACTGTAGCCCTATTTGCTTTCCAGGCAATTGGAGACATTGTAGGTTTTTGGGGGTTCCTAAAAACATGGTGAGCCTCCACATGTAGCGGAATCCCTGTTGTGCAGACTCCACATGAGAAAACCATGGAAGGGGATAGGTCTAGCGTGTCCCTCTTTGTGTGTTGGTTCAACACACCTTCCAAACAAGTTAATAGGGCTTATGTTTTCATAGGACACTGGCTAGAGCCTGTGGCATTACTAAGGCTGGTGTCAACCCTCCCTCTTATGTTGCCACCTGGTGCAGTTCAGCCTCTCCTCACCCTCCCTAGAGTCACCACTGGCTAGAGCAGTGGTTCTTAACCTGTGGTCCAGGGACCCCCAGGAGGTCTCAATATCTTCACAGGGGGTCCATGAAGACCTGAAGGCTGCTCAGCCCACCTCCCCGCTGCAGTGGAGTGGCCACATGACAGGAGCCAAGGCAAAGGCTGGCTGGCTTGGCCTGTTCATTGCTATTGAATCCACTCCAGCCACAAACTTGCAGGAAGAAGCAGGAGAAAAGTCTTTCCTCCCCCCCTCCAGTGCCTCTGAGGGAAGGTTTAATGGATGGTGTAATTGTATTATTAATCTTATTAGGTACTATTATTAAGGTTTTAAATCTTGAGTTAAATCTTGGGGGTCCGTGGCATCAAATGATATTTAAGGGAGTCCCTGGTAAAGACAAGGTTAAGAGCCACTGGGCTAGAACATATGAAAGGACAATCTTGACACTGTTCAGTGAAAAGTTAGAGCAAAGTGATCACTTCAGGCACAGAGGAGCCTGAGGAGGAGGAAGACAGCACAATAGTTGCTGAAGTGATATAAGAAGGGCACTGAAATCATAGACACTGGAAGATGTGAATGGTTAGAAACAGAGATTACAGAAGAAGGTCTGAAGAGGGCTGTCTGTACAGCTAGTCTGTAGGAGTGATTGGCCTTGGGCTGAGATGACTGATAGACCTCTTGTTTGCTGTGCCCAGAAGGAAGACTTCAGGGCAAGAAGAAACAAGTGTGCCCTTGAAGACCATTTGTTTTAGGGATCTCTGAATTCACATGTAAGAGACAATTGTGAGATTATTATTATTATTTTTACAACACTGTTCAGTTTGCTTCCAGTGATGACCTGAACAGAGAGAAAACTTCAGGTCTAGTCCTCTGTGCCATTCTGGAGGAGCTAACTGAGGAAATTATGGCAAAGAGGTATTTGGCAACTATATTTTAATACAGACATAAACCAGAATAAGGGAATTGTGCTTTCTTAAAGAAGCAGTAGTTTAAAAGAAAGTAACCTTTAAAGCCTATTTATAACAGCTAATCATCTATGTAATGAAACATCTTAATCTCTAGATAAATTTTAATTTTTGAATGGATCTTATTGTCTATGTATTCCATGGCCACAGACTAGAAAATCCTTTCTCAAAGGGTGCTCAGCAGTGGCTCCTCTTCGTCTTGGAAAGATGTGACCAGTGGGGTGCCACAGGGTTCTGTCCTGGGCCCAGTGCTATTCAACATCTTTATCAATGACTTGGATGAGGGAATTAGGGGCATACTTATCAAATTTGCAGATGACACCAAATTGGGAGGAGTAGCTAATACCCTAGAGGACAGGATCAAAATTCAGAATGACCTGGATAGACTGGAGAGCTGGGCCAAAGCTAACAAAATGAAATTCAATACGGAGAAATGTAAAGTACTGCATTTAGGGCGGAAAAATGAAATGCATAAATATAGGATGGGAGAGACCTGGCTGAATGAGACTACGTGTGAAAGGGATCTAGGAGTCCTAGTAGACCACAAGTTGAACATGAGTCAACAGTGTGATGCGGCAGCTAAAAAGGCCAATGCAATTTTGGGCTGTATCAATAGAAGTATAGTGTCTAGATCAAGGGAAGTAATAGTGCCACTCTATTCTGCCTTGGTCAGACCTCACTTAGAATACTGTGTCCAGTTCTGGGCACCACAATTCAGAAAGGATATTGACAAATTGGAGCGTGTCCAGAGAAGGGCAACTAAAATGGTGAAAGGTCTGGAAACCATGCCTTATGAGGAGAGACTTAGGGAGCTGGGTATGTTTAGCCTAGAAAAAAGACGGTTTAGAGGCGATATGATAGCCCTGTTTAAGTATTTGAAGGGATGTCACGCTGAGGATGGAGCAGGCTTGTTTTCTGCTGCTCCAGAGACTGGAACACGGAGCAATGGGTGCAAGCTCCAGGAACAGAGATTCCACCTCAACATGAGGAGGAACTTTTTGACAGTAAGAGCTGTTCGGCAGTGGAACACACTCCCTCAGAGTGTGGTGGGGTCTCCTTCCTTGGAGGTCTTTAAACAGAGGCTGGATGGCCATCTGTCAGGGATGCTTTGATCAAGATTTCCTGCGTGGCAGGGGGGTTGGACTGGATGGCCCTCGTGGTCTCTTCCAACTCTGCAATTCTATGATTCTATGATTCTATGATTCTAAGTTGGTGACCTATAAGTGTATTAGACTACAACTTCCATATTTCCCAGTGAGTATAGCAGAAGGTAAATGTTTCATCCTCCACAAAAGCAGGCACAACCAGAAGGCAAACCCTGTTTTTATTGTCTTTCTCACCTGATCAAACAGTATCAGAGAGATACAAGGTACTGTACTTTGCATCCTGAAAATGACAAAGAGTGGGTGTTAAGTCGAGCTGGCCTGAACATTCTCCTCCACTATTGTTGGACCTCCCATGATCCTGACAGTGGGGAGGGAATGCTATATTTATTTTATTTTATCTCCTTTTAACTACTTTCAAGATCTCAGTCTTTCCAAGATGACCTTCAGCTTAAAAACAAAGCAGCATATATACAGTATTTACAAAATCATAATAAAGTAAATCATTTTTGAATAAAACCAGCTTCAGGAAAATACATCTTAAAAAATACATCTTAAAAATATCCCCCACCAGTGAATGGCATAAATCTAGGATAACTAGATGAAAACTAGGATAAATAGATGAGTTTTAAATTCAGTGATTTTGGGGAAAGAGTAAATTTGGACAACTTGGATGTGGGGCTGCCTTATCATTATGGCTGAGGTAGCTGAGGGTTTCTCTTTGTAAAATATGCACACAGACACACACAGAGAGAAACTGCTTGAAGAGATGGTAGAGCTGCCTGAATAGCCAGTTATGCTGTCAGAGACACTATTTGTGCAATGTCTCTGCCATGGACATACTTGGATAATGTAGGACCTAATCATTTTGGTATAGAAAACATCCCAGTGTTTTCCTCTTGGTGAATACTCTGTCTTGGGGTTTATCTACATGGGCAATTTGCCCCATCTTGCCCCTGTCTAGGAGTGCTTTTGCCCCATCCCCCCCCCCAGGCAGTCTTCATGATCCCTGATGAAGAGAAGAGGGGATAGGGCCTGTTACAGCATTTTTAAAAAAGGACCTGGTAAAATCCATTCCAGCCGGCAAAAAACAGATCGGGCCCTACAAGCTTATTTCGGCAAGCCAGTCCATTGCTGCGTCTTCCCTCTGCCTCACTCTTCTGTTGCCAGAAAGGGGGCCAACAGCATGTGACCAAGGCTAGTCACATCCAGGGGGCCTTGTTCACATGCTGCAGGTCTGCTTCCTGGTATCAGAGAGTGTGAAATGGAGGCAGCTGTGACAGCTTCAGGGACAGACCAGCGTGTTCATCTGGACTTCCTCTCATTTGATGCTGGTAAAGGGGGAGGAATGGGCATGATTCACAGATAGAATACGCCAGCAGGGAGTAGGGGTATTATGGCCCATGTAGATGAGCCCTAGGTGTTCTCCCATACTAATTAATTTACTATTCATGCGAACAAACATTGATAATGTGGCCTTTCTTGGTAGCCATGCCAAGGGTTCAACTAGATTCTAGCCCCACATATTGAACCAATGATTGAACCAGGGGAAAAAAAAGAGAGTGAAAATCACTTCATAGTACTTTATTATCTTGTAACATTCACCTAAGGCCCCATGGGACAGACATTTAAGTATGTGCTACCCCAAAGCAACTGTGTGAATGTAGAAAATGGAGACAAAGAAGAAGCTTTTCTCTTAATTGCATCTTCATTCATGGCCATAAGTTTATCAAATGTACCTCTTTCACAGGAACAATTCTATTAATAATGGAAATAACAAAAACACCTTTTTATAATTTTACTGAATAGAAAAGTTACATCCAAACATGCACAGAATAGAATACTGCTGATTTTTCTGGCTGGCCCAGTCTGCAGTGTCTCTCATGTTCCTTGATTCGTGTTTGCACACTGCATTTAGTGGTCCCTATGTAAACTTGTCCATAGCTGCATGGTATGTGGTAAACTCCTGCAGCTGTGAGAGGGTCTCTTTTGTTCTTCGCTGAGCATAGCATTTCTTGGAACTGCTGAAAAATCAGTAGTAGCAGAACATGTTATAAATCAACCTGGACACAAAATGTTATTTAAAAACACAGAAATTCTGGACCAGGCCAACCACTATCATGTCAGAATGCACAAAGCTATTGAAATCCACAAACACCTGGACAACTTCAACAGGAAAGAAGAAACCCTAAAAGTAAACAAAATCTGGCTTCCAGTTTTGAAAAACAATAGAATCAAAACTCAACACTTGCAAATGAATTCCACCCAGAGACAGGGGGATTCCCATCAGATAATGGTCCATCAACCAACCATTATCCAAACAGACCCTAATCCTCCTTGCATATCTAAACCCAGAAACTAACCATTCAAATACACAAATTTACCTATACTCCCCAACACAGTATATAAACTCCACACACACTCCTACCCGACCATTCTCTGAAGATGCCAGCCACAGATGCAGGCGAAATATCAGTAGTAAACTCTTCTAGAACATAGCCTCACAGCCCAGAAAAAAAAAAAAAACAAGGAAAATCTATGGATGCCATCCGTGACAACCTTCGACTTCACAATGCACAGAATAGTTGTTTAGGCTCCAAATGTCTGTGCTGGATTTCTTGGCAGAACTTTAGCAGCTTCTTGTTTTCCCCTACATTTAAATAGCTTGCAGTGGGCTAAAAAATATTTAGGAACTGTATGACCTCTTCACAGGAAGGAACTGACAAAACCACCTCTGAGTATTCCTTGTCTAAGAAAACTCTATGAAATGTATGTGGCTGCCATAAGGTGACAGGCAACTTGAAGCCACATGCACACACATGCCCCGGTAAAGAAACTCAGATGCTACATTTTTCACTGCTAATTCAAATACAGCTAGTTCTAGTATACTAGTCTTAAGTATTGGAGGTCAGCCACTCTCTCTGCTCACCAATAAGGTGAACAACCACCATCTAATCAAATTAATGTTAGTGCAATGCTCATTCCCCCCCGTTCTCCCTCTCTCTTACACACACTATTGCCACAAACTATTATGGGTGTCTGTTCCTGGCTAGTTAGGAAGCTGTTTGCCTTCTTGAATAATACAGGCCTCCATAACTGTTAAGTTTGTTCAAACTGACACTTGCTGTCAGTAAACTCACCTTCCTTCCAAAAAAAAAGAAAGAAGAAAAAAAGTCCTAAGTATTGAAAGACCTATATAGTTTTCATGTAATCATCAGTTATCTCAAAGTTTACACAACAGGTATGAATACAGTAGGGGGGATTGATTCCATATCTGTGGGGGATTGGTTCCGGGCTCCACCATGGATAACGAAATCCATGGATAATAGTGAATGCCATTGAAAATAATGAGACTTCTGGTTTAAAATACCACAGAGTTGCCTTGGAGGACCTAGAAAATGGCTAAAGGGGACACATTTTCTAGGAAGACTCTATGGTAGCTGTGCTGAAACTGAAACTGCGGCTAATTGAATCTGGATAATGAATCAGCAGATACGGCGGTCCTATTGTAAATTGTTTGGACTCAAATACATTTGAAAAGTAACACTCCAATGCTACCTCTGTGTGCATGGTTTTAGCAAATGTATGCTTTGGACAAGATTACAGCTCTGTTCACATGCCAGCCAGACTGTATGTAGGACTAAAGCTGTGGCTGGAGATATGGGCGGCCACACACCTGGGAGTAAGTTAAGATTTTTGTGCAGTGAGCAGAAAGATCTATAAAGAGTGCTCTATAAATGTGGTTAAGGAGTTCTTTTGACAGAAAACTCAATTTTATCAGGTTCCTGCTCATGGGAGTTCTGTAACTCTGTCCAGCAAAATGCAATTATAGAGCCAGATCTAACTTCCAGTGTGTCGCCATATTTGGGGGGCAGGGCTGCATGTTCACTCCCATCTCTGCCCTTAGTTCCAACCCTACATGAGATCTGATAAATGACTGAATGGAGTTTATATTGATGCATTTTCATTTGTAGTGCTCATTAAATATAAAGCAATTCATTGGTTTAACATTTGGTAGTTCTTTTTATTTCTTGCCCACTATTTATATGATGAAGACTATTATCTTGGCAGAAGTTATTAAAATTTCATTCAATAGATACTATCATTGCTACATTTCTTGAAAAACATGCATTCATTTTTGTTTGTTTGCTTAATGACTGAGGACTGGTTTGCCATTTAATCCATCTATTAATCCTTATTGTTCATCAAAGATGAACACATCTATTTTGGTTTGTGTCACAGCCCACAAAGTTCATATCTGAGAGAAATAATTTATGGAGATTCTTTAGATTGTTCCATCTTTCCTTTTGTTATTTTCATACATTGTGGGTGTTATATCTCTATTTTAATTGAGTAAGTTTAATGTTGCTTTTAGCTCTGAAAGTACTATATGTTCAAGGTTATGCTAATAAAAGAATAGATTAGTAATTCCTCAGTTTATAATAGTCCCATGTACATCAATAGAGCTTCTCTCTCAGTGCAAAGCAACACAGATCCAAACTGTTTGAAGTAAGTTGTGTGAAGGAATTATGAATACATATCCACATTTACAAAGAAATAAAGTCTTAAATTTGTTCAGGGATAACAAGCCAGAGAGATTAGAAATATAAAACTCATTAAGAGAAAGAACCTTTCCACTTGTCTTCTTTCCATGGTTAAATAAAAGAATTGTTTTGCAATTGTACAGAAGGAGGCTGCTTGTAGGAAAACATAAACAACTCAGAGTTTTGAAGGTATAATCCATGCCTCGACACACCCACTGCTGAAGTTTGTTTTTCAAAACTCCTTCCAGGCAAAAATTCAGAGATACGTTTGTGTACTGAGTGTATGTTCTTCTTTGAATGAGGAGAAATATGATTATTTCAGCATCATCTAAGGCTATTCTACACCATCAAAAAACAATTAGGACATATCCTGAATCAGGTGTAGCAGTCCAGAAGATGTATAGCTACGTCTGGGGAGGAACCACTTTTTTTTTTTTTTTGCCATCGACACAACTTTGCTTGAACTAAGCAAAATTGGTGAAAACTCCTGGTTTTCCTGGAAACTCTGGAGTGACCTTGGGTTCTTTTGCTGTCTGGAAATCTCCCTTGCCCTGAACTGAGCAGTGCAGGGAAAGGCATGGATCTCCATCAGAACTGCTGTCACCTTGCCATCCATGCAGCTCGCCACAAGAGCCTGGCCAGCAGCGTTGCTGAACAGGGCACCCATGTGATCAATGAGGAGGGGGTATAAGCAACCCTCTCCTTGTTCATCATATGTCTGGGCACCCCATTCTGACTTAGGAGAAGCAATGTCACCGGCCAGGCTCTTACAGGGAACTGCTCAGGGGCAAGACAGCAGTGATTCCAACAACAGAAAATGGGCTAGTGATGTGGGGGTTAGCCCAGCTGGCCCATGTGGACAACAACAGCTGTATTCAAAGAAACCTATTTTTCCACAAACTGCCTGGAGCCTCAGATTGTGTTCTAGCCACACCAGTCCCTATTCTTCTGCAAAAACAAACCTGTAGGGTTTAAAAACTACAGCTATATCGGGCAGACATTTTTTTGAGATAATGGACTTTAACTGACTTCTGTTTCTAGTCCTGAACTGAAACTTAGGCTTTTTCCATTTTTGATGTTTTCATTGGCTGGGACAGAGCATGGAATGTTACTTTTATTCTGCTGTGCTACTAATTCTTTTCTAATTCATTGTGCCACTTGTTGCAGCCCTGCCAGCATAGCTTGTTGTTGTTAATGCTGCAGTTTTTTTTTTTTTAAAAAAGCTAACATTATATCACTCACTATACTATTTCTTCCTTTATTGCTGATTAGCTTAACTATACAATGTGGCCAAAGGGGATTTGCTTTACTTCACTTTTTATTTTACAAAAAGGGCCACACATCTTTCACAGCAGTGCTGTGATTGATTGTCTAAGGTCCATCTCTCCTAAACAATGTGCTGGATTTTGCTAATTGTTATGCTGGTGTGTGCATGTGTACAAGCACATGTCTAATGGAGTATGTTTTAATCTGGTTTTAATTTTTTATTGTTTAATTTCTTTGTAGCATTTGTAATTTGTTAACTGTTAACTTTGTGCTTTTTAATTTGTTGTAAGCCACTTTAAGTCCTGAATGGGGAAAAGGTGGGATATAAATAAATAAATAACAGTTAAAGCTGCTAGATTTTCTGACTATTGAATACTAGATAGTGAATGTCTCTCTTTCCAGCTTTGAAGTATAAATATTTTTGCAACAGTAAAAGCATATAGGATCCAACAATGTTGATTCATAAGACATTAAAATCAGTTTAACAGATTATTAAAAATTAAAACAATAGGGAATATTGTTGTTGTTATTCCTTAATTGTTGTTCAAATGGGCATGCCTGCAAATCAAGATGGCGGAAATTAATGACTCACTTGCATTTTTATTCTCATCAGTGACCGCTGCCACACAGTATTTTTTTAAAAGCATATCCAAGGTGTGAAAGTATGATATTTCACTTAAATAAACAAGAAAAAAGGGAGGAAAGGCTGTTTCGTCACCTCAGTGCATAATCGATATGGTGAAAATCCAACATGGCTGTTTGGGGCACTTGCCAGCAAGCTCCATCCTCTGCACACATTCGACCAATCAGGTTTTACTTCTGCTCTTATCGGGAATGTGTATCAAAGCAAATTGGTTGTCCCAGTGAGTGGGAATGAGCATTTCCTTTGGAGTTTTAAAAAAGGGAAAAGCTGTGAAGGTTTTTCCCACTGTGTACTTGATGTTTTTTGCCCCCCTCCAAATACGGTGGATTGATGCAGGATCCCATTTAAATAAATTGTATTCTCCTCGAATTCTATGAGGACTATTTTCACCATATAGACAACCCCTAACACTGAATTCAGAGCAGAGTGTAGTGCCAACCAGTGCAGCTTTTTAAAAACCAGTGATATATTGGGCCCTTTCACACTACCCAATTATAGCAATTATTATAATTCCACTTTAACTGACCTGGCTGTATCCCATGAAATCCTGGGGTTTTGTACTTTGATGAGGGACTAGAGCTATCTGGCTACCAATTCTTCATATCCCTCCCTAAACAGAATTTGATAGGATGGAACCGTGGCAGTTAAAGTGAAATCCTAGTGCTATAAATGTATAATGCACATGAGCCCATGGTCCCTGGACAATGTGCCAGTCAACTATCTAGCTCTTGTGTTTTGTACTCAGTGCAAGCCTCCCAGTTGTCTTTCAGGGCAGACCCATGAAGAGAACCTCACTATAGTCGAATTTGGAAATTAATAAGTTCATGGACTACTGTGTCTAGGTTACAGCTGTCCAGAAAAGACTGCAAAGGTAAGGAGCATGCTCGAAAGAGGTGAGTAGGCTTGGAGATTGGGTAGTGTTCAGAGAAATATTTTGGTTACTTAAAAAGCATACATTTTGCCTTAAAACTGAAACTGTAAATATTCATCATTGCTCTACAAACATCAAGCTGTTATGAGATATAATTTATTTCTCTCCTTGTCTTTAATTAAAGAAAAATCTGTTTTATCTCAAGTTTCCTTAATTTGCCAAAATCTACGTTTACCTAATAAGAACAGTGGATTAATAATAATTCCTCCAATTACAAAGTTTTTAAAGTGATGTGGAAATGTTTGAACCTGAACGTGCACTCTGGAGAAGCATATTCTATGACAAGGAGTTTAATGATGGGATTAGCTCTGCATTATTAAGGGCAATGCAAATACCACACTAACTAATATGGACTTTATTACTTCAGTTTATTGTAATTCAGTGGCTTTACACAGAACTCATTTGAAAGAGATGCTCATCAGCACTATGTTGCTACAAAACTGGAAAGTATAATTTGCCTGCCTGAAGCAATCTCTGGGTCAAGAAGGTGCAATGCCAATTAAAACACTAAAATAGCAAAATCTCTGAGGGTTGTGTTTCATTTAAATACCATGTATAGTGGGTGGAAACAACCATGAAAGAAATCCTTTCTGCAAATTTGGGCTATAATCTTATACCTACTTAGCCAGGAGTAAGTCCTACTTATACATGCATGTTGTTATACTGTGAGTGTTTTAGTCCACATTCAAGTGCCTGAGGTAATGCACATTTTCTTGAGAGCAAGTCCATTTCAACTTAATTTCAGTTTCCTTTTAAGCAGACACACATAGGATCGAACTATGTATGTGTATGTGCTTTCAAGTCACCTGTGGACTTATGGCAACCCCAAGAATTTCATTGGGTATTCTTAGGCAAGAAATATCAGAGGTGGTTCTGCCAGTTCCTTCCTCTGAAATATAGTCTACAGCACCTGATATTCATTTCTATTTTTGCATCCAGTACTAACAAGAGCTGACCCTGCTTAGCTTCCAAGATCAAACAGGATCTGGTGTCTTTAGGGTATTTAGGCAAGGATGGAACCACACATTCCTCTAATATGAATAAGAACAACTCTTTGTGGAATATTTAAAGTTATTATTTATTCATTTATACCTTGCTTTTTATTTTTAAAAAATACACAAATAAACCAAGAAAACAGAGAAAGTATGATAGCACAAGCAAATACCTATCTGAATTGAGATTTTGGATACAGCACCGTGTGCAATATGTTAGCATAATGTTCTATTATACAATTAATCTGGGTTGGAAGGAAAGAAGGAAGATTGTTCATGCTTACTGTCTATAAAAGTAGCCTGCTAACTCTAAGGGCCTACAGTATTTCTTCAGTATTGTTCTTCTATTCTTTCTATTCTTCCCATGAGACAAAAATATCCTTGAATGGCTGGCAGGTAAAAATGCCTGAGCCACAGGACACTCCTATTGAAACTGTGCTGCTGTCACAGAATCTTGATCATAACTTGTAGTGGGTTCCTGAAATACAGTGGTTACGGCAGTGGTGGTGGCTGTAAGCAATATGCTGATTCCTATGAGTTCTAACGATAATACAGGGCATGCTTAGGAATTCTCCTTCATACTCTAGAATAGGGTCTGATGGTGTCCTTTCCTCTGGGATTATAATACATAAACTGCTGGACCCCAAGAATGCAGATTTAACTCAAAATGAAGTTCTATTCTGGATTAACACCAAAAATGATTTGCTAGTCACTGTGACAAATTGCAGCATCCATTTGGTGTCCCAAATACTTCACCCCACCTCCAACATGCAGATGATCACAATGATTTCAGAACTATCCTATCTTTAAAATACTTCCATATATAAATTATTAAATGTAGTCCCATATATGCTCACTGGAAGAGAAATACTCTGCCTCCTTAGAAACATCTCAGTGGTTTAAGCAACAATCAAATTGTAAGAAGGGGAGGGGGGAAGCATTCTGGGATATTTTTATATAGAAATAAAAAGAAGTAGCTGGTGGGTAGTTATTTTTACTTTTCACAAACACTGAGCAAATCATAGCTAAATTAGATATAGTAAATGAAGCTTCCACATGTGTAGCTTAACTTTTTACTCACAATAAGAAGCGTTCTTATAAGCATCTGAATAGGGTTGTTTTTTACATTGGGGGAATCTAAACAGAATGAATGTTCTTGTAACTGTGCCCAGGAGTATACTGGTATTGCACATTTAAATATTCTATTTGCATGACACACACAAATATGCAAAGCAAAGTAGTCATTTTCCTTCACGAAACAAAAATGACAATTTAAATTCCAACTTCAGTCACTTCTTTGGTGCGTTTGTGCTTTGCAATCCTTTGATGCCTTGCTCCCTTTCTTCCCTTCCCATATAGGTGACATTCTGGCCTCATTACTCAATTCCTGCCTACCCTGACATCTGGCCAAATTCTGTACACATTTTTTGCTGACTTCTTGGTGGTTGTGGGGGACATGTGTGTGCATTGCCCTCCATATAGTCATGCAGAAACACATTAGCAGTACCTCATGGTTCTTCCCAGCATTCTCTCTCTCTCTCTCTCTCTCTCTCTCTCTCTCTCTCTGGAGATTTTCAGACAACACTGTTATAGTGTTACTATTCCACTTTATTTGCTATGGCTGCCTCCTGTTGAATCCTGGGATTTGCAGTTTAGGGAGGGGCATTTACAACTCTCAGCCAGAGAGATCTTAGGCCTCCCTAAACTACAAACCCCAGAATCCCACAGGAGGAAGCCAGAGCAATTAAATAGAATAGTAACACTATAACAGTGTAGTCTAAAAATCTCCTCTGTCTCCCTCTCCACACCCTGCATTCCCCCCCCCCTTTCCTCTCAGACATTCCCAAATCTAGTATGATAGATCTTTGCCTGTTCTTCAACAGGAGGTTCGGAGCTCTGTGTGAGGAAAGCCCATCTTTTTTTGTTTTTTTCTCAGGGAGACATTTCACTATCATAATGAAGCTTTTCACTGTTTGAGTGTAGAGGAAGATCACCCTCACTTTTTTCCCCTTTGCATCCCGCCCCCCAAGATTGGAAGGTGTAGAAGGGATACCTTATGAGTGCAGGAGGGGGCACTATTTTCCAGATGAGGCTACCTCCACCTCACTATCTATAGTGAGGGCAGGGAAGGCTCTGTAGACTGCAGACATGTGTATGAGGTCATGCATGCACATAATTCCTCCTTTTTCCTTGTGGGAAACAGAATGATGAGTAAGCTGAAACAAACCTATTTTCCCCCGATCTCTTACTGGGGAAAAATGCACCCTGTGTGCCTGAGAAATCCAAGAGCTAATGAGGTTTAACAGAGAAGTATGCAAATATTTTTTGTAACACTATGTAAGAATTACATCAAGCTAGTAAGACAAAATAGAGCTTGGGCACCATGACAATTTGGAAAATATCAAAAGTGCAAACCCAGAGAATCATCAGGTGGGATTACACATGCCCCTAAAACTCCCACTTTGAGAGAACTGATATAACTTAAAGAGATGTGAAAGATTAGAGGCCATATGTCATGGGAATAAAGGGAACCTTTCTGAGAGGTAATGTGAATAGTTACATTGATTTAGCACAAAATGGGGTGATCTTTTTTTAAACACAGACACACACACACACACACACTGAAGCATTCACAGCTATGGGAAGTCTATAACTGCACAAATTCTCCCACTGATTAAACTAGAGTAGATGTGTTTGCTGAAGAAAGTCCCCCACCTCTCCAATTTAACAAGTACATGATAATTCCAAAACCTGTCAGCCTGATCGTATGCAGGTTCACTTGGAAGTAAAGCTTCTGAGTTTAATAGGACTTATTTCTATTCAGGTTGCATTGATGTTTTTATAGAACCTTGCTAATGTATTTGACAAAAATTACAACTATGTCTGCATTAGACATGAAATATGAGAGCTATCACCCACAGAAAAAATGACAATAATCTGCCTTATGGAATTCAGACTTAGGACATCAACCAACTATCAGGTTGATTTAAATGTGAAATATTACATTAGATAGATGCCCAGCATATGTTATCTAGTATGTTTTCAAGCTATAGATGAGCAAAGGTATATGGCTAATACAAAGAAATACAAATACATGTAGCATCAAGCATTCTTCTCTGCAAAAGGCACATCTTATCTTAAATGCACAGTTCATAATTCTGTTCATGAATGAAAGGATATACAAAACTACTCTGGATGGTGGAGGATCTTGTTTCAGTTTCAGTCATCTACCACATGACTGAATTTACCACAATTCACAAAATGTGATTATGGGACATACTGAGACTGACATATATCCTTATCCCATATTAGGTTCCATGAATTAATGTTGCAATCCACTCTCCAGATTCCACCATGCCTACTTTCTTTGGACAAAGAGTCCGTTACTAGCCCTGCGAAAGAGACTGCTGGCTTCCATGCATGATCCTGCCAGAATGCTATATATAAGCCTCTTTATGAATCCTTCTTACTCTACCAGTATCTTACACCTTTGTGGGGTCTGGCAATGGCCACAGCAGCCAAAATGGGAAGTCCCATTTGAATTTGATCTGTATACACCTCAGAACTGAAGTTTTTGAAATTTCTCAAACCTGCAAATAATACTGAACAGTGGCAGCACTAGGGGGTGCGGAGAGGCCAAGCTGCACCAGGCAATACCATTGGGGGGAGGGGTGACACCAGCCTTAGTGATGCCACAAATACAGTTATAATGGTGGCAAGTGCGATGATACATTAGATCAGGTAAACAGTGCTCTGCAGCCTGGCTTGCGTCTTTCAAGTGCAAAGGGAAAGCCTAAATCTAGTGTCCACTGCAGCCCTCTCTGGAGCTGAAGACCTACTTCTGAAGGTGTCCCAGTTCTGACATGGGTTTATAGGGCATCTGAGGAGGGCTGTTGCAAAAAAAATGGGGATCCCCTATCTCCTGCTTCCACTGGTGGAAGTACCTTCTTTCAAAAGAGGTGTACCATCCAATGCTAATTAACTTCAGGAAAACTAAAAAATCCCAGAATAATTTCTACTGAAATCCAGTCCTTAGGTGAGCAAAAGAACAGTAGAAGATATTAGACTATAGGATGGAGCTCCCTTTTTCATTTTTCAAGGAGGATAAATATGAGCAAGAAAGAGAAGAGCATTTCATATAACTCTGTGAAGATGAGTCATGGCATCACTTTGCCCTTAGTGTCAACAAGGTTTTTGATGTCATTTGTGAGAGGCTAATATGTGATTTTTCTGGCTGCACGGCTCTCTTGTAATATAATTGTCCAGAATGTTCTCAAGAGAGGCCTCTGGCTGGAATATCAGGGTTATCGTGGGTCAAAAATGAAGAAAATTGTGTCAGCTGATCCAGCTCTGGGAGACTGAACAGCACCTTCATTTTGTCTTCCTGGATCTAATACTTAAGTGCTGTTAATCTTTGATTCTTATCAATATTTAATTCATATAATGGATTTTAATTTATGAGCTTTGTAATACACCTGCATGAACATAAATGGAGCTAGGGAGAGACAGCATCCCACAAAAATCATAGAAAAATGGAAGAAAATAACACAAGTTGTAAATAAATTTCACCTTTCCCTAAGTGAAAACATCAGTAAAGCTTCAATATGCCAAGCTGCTAGCTGATTCTATCTTTCTAATGTTTGTTAAGAGAAAAAATGAGAATGAACCTTTACACAGATTTTTGTTATTGTAGTTCAGAGGCATTTTGCTAATAAATCCTCACTGTGTCTATGTACAGTGGATAAGGCAGGCATATTTTTCATTCCAGAAGGAAAATAAGACAGAGGATTTGACTCTGGACATCCAGCTAAATGATGAATGTATGTGGCCTGGGCAAGGCAAGGACATGTCCATATTTGGCATTTTTGGGGAGACTAGAATTACTTATTCAGCACATCCAATGCCCACAATCTGTACAGTACATTTGCATACTACCTTCATCAGCTTGTGGTACCATCTCTCCCATATCCTTTAGCTAGAGAATAGGCCAAAGCCACCATAGTATTAATATAGGATTAAATGCTCTTTTCCCTGAATGTCAGGTTTGCCTTTCAAGTGTGAAAATGGGAGCACAGAAAACACACCTTGTTTACCTCCCCTTCTGAATGCAGTTTAGAGAAGCAAAATAAAGATACCATGGAGATTCTATAGGATGTCTGTGAAGGATTGTTATAGGTAGGTTGAACACTTTAAAAGACAGGTCAATTTGTTATCAGAGACAATACTTTGGCTGTTAGGCACTGTTAAGCCACTTTCTAGAACAAAAGGAATAATCAAAGGCAATGAAAGTAGAAGATTCAGCATGGAAAACAAAAGCCCAAGTAGCAACTCTGAAATACTTATTTACTTGAAAGACAGGAACTGTGGCAGGAACAGTCATTTCACAGGAGTGCAATCTCTAATTAGCTTTAAATCAACTGACCATGGTATAGGAAATCCTATGCTGAAGTTTCCCTATAAAGGAAAACTACATATACATACACCAGAATTGGTACAAGCTACTAAAATGAGTCGAAATGCCTTAAATAAATCCTGTGAATAGAGACTGGAGAATATATCTCCTACAAAACTACAGTATAACAGCAGCTGCTTGAGTTAAAGCTAAGAAGTTATAATTAGTAAGATAAAACCTAAGGTTTATGACTCAGTTAATGCTTGTTGCCATCTAGAAGGATATTCAAATGGTGAAATTATAATTATTATCATTGCATTTATGACAATCAATTCATTTCAACACAATGAAACCACAGTAAGAAAATGTTTTTATGAGATCAGTGTTGTTCCCTCTTTGAAATGCCTCCTGCTTCAACTTCTGGCTTCAGCATTCATTCAGCAGCCAATACTATGATCTGTACTACTTCAGTGACACTTACATTTTCTTTGAAGCTTCACAGTTATCCATTTTTATAGGCCTGTAGATCATGTTCCTTTTACACTCTCAAAGTTGACCAATCTACTGCTCCTTCCAGTTGAGCTCTCAGATAATATGGTCCCAAACCCATGTGGTAAATGGTGCTGTGGGAGAGGGGTCATCTTTGATGGCTTCCAGGAGGAGAGACCAAAAGTCTTTGTGTCTGGCACAAAGCACTAGAATGCTATCTGTGGGTAGTGGAGCTGGAGGTAATATAAGGCCTGTCATCCCCTTCATGTGCCTCTTTTAGCTTCAGGGTATGTGTGCATGCCAGCCCTGTAGATTTTGACATGAATGTTTGGTTTGTGGAGGATCCCACTTCTTTTGGAACTGCCCAAAAAGAGAGCAGGTGGATCTAGGGAACAGCAGCAGGGCAAGCGCTAATCAAGGGGTTCCCCTCCATCTGCAAAAGGGGCCCAGTCCACTTAGGCTGGACAGGTTGGAGTTTCTTTTGCAGTATTATCCTGATAGGGATGCTGTTCTGTATTTAAGAGATGGGTTTAGGGATGGCTTTCATATTTCCTTTCAAGGAATTCAGAAGCCGTTTTATTCTAGGAACTTGTGTTCTATGATTAGGCTTGAAAGTGTAGTTAGCGAAAAGGTATGCAAGGAAGTATCTGAAGGCAGGGTAGTTGGTCCTTTTGAATCTCCCACAGTTCCTAATTTGAAGGTTTCCCCATTAGGCACTGTCCCCAATAAGACATCTGGTGAATACAGACATATTCACTATTTGTATTTCCCAAAAGGGAACTCAATCAATGACACCATTCCTGCCTAGCTCTGCACAGTACATTATACATCTTTTGACTCAGCAGTTTATGAGGTGCGCAGGAAGGGAGTGGGAGCAGAGCTGGCAAAATGCAACATTAAATCTGCATTTTGCTTACTGCCAATATAACCCAGGGATTTTGAGTTGCTGGGTTTTTCTTTTGACGTTTTCTTCTACATGGACTGGGCCTTTCCTATCCAGTGTTCAGTGTCATGTTCTGCATGTGAAAAGTTCAGCACCTTCCTTGAATGGGCCCTGAAGGTTAGGTCAGGATTGAAAGGACTTGTCCATTATTTTGGATGATTTTTTATGGGACAGTTTGCTTTTTTGATGAAGGAGTTTTATTCATTAACAGCAGAATTAGGTGTGCCCCTAGCTCAGGAGAAGAGAGAGGGGTTTGGCACCTGTTTAGTCTTCTTGGATATTGAGATCAATACCATTAAGCAGCATTGCAGGCTACCTCTGAAGAAACTTAGTGATTTGAGGCATAGGGTGTCTGAATTTTGGGGGCATAGGAAGGCTATGCTCAAAAGAGTTTCAGGAACTCATTGGGTATCTGAATTTTGCATGCAGGGTTGTAGTGCCTGGTAGGGTTTTCTTAAGGAGATTGTGTGATGCTATTGGTAGGGTTCTTAAACCCCATCAAAGGATCAGAGTTACTTGCGGGGATTAGATCGGACTTGGATATATGGAGGATTTTCTCATCTCATTCAAAGGCGTATCATTTTAGACAGATGATCTGAAAATTAGTGATGCCTTAAAAGTGTCTTTGGATGTTGTAGGCTGAATTGGCTTTGGGGTTTACTTTCATGGTCATTGGTGCACTCAGGTGTGGCTGGAGGAATGGCATTCAGCTGGTTTGACTTGACCTTCTTAGACTTTTTTCTTATTGTGGTAGTTGTTTGGACTTGGGCTGAGGACCTGCCTAACTCCTCAGTCCATTTCTAGTGTGACAACATGGCCACAGTTCACCTGATCAATTTGTCATCCAGGTCACCTTGGGCCATGTGTCTAGTTAGGTCTTTTACACTGCAGTGGCTGCAGCATAATATTTTGTTTATCACACTTCATGTGTCTGGAGTGGGCAACAGGATTGCTGATAATCTTTCCCGCCAATAGATGTTGTACCTCAGACAATTGGCTCTGGATGAGGAGGCTTCTCAGAACCCGATGCCCACAGACCTATGGAGGCTTGGAAGGGTGAGGTTGTCAGAGCCATTGGTGTCTCCTTAAACCCCTAGTACCAGGAATAGTTATAAGAGGGCTGAGAGGGAGTTTGAACTCTTTAGGTCTGGTAATGGACTTCAGTAAATATGGCCCTTACCAGAGTCACATATTTTACAGTATTGTGTGCATTTGAGGAGAAGGGAATTAGCATCCCGGTCCATTTGGCTAGGCTTTCTGCTTTGGCCTTTGCTTTGAAGACATAAGGTTAGGCTGCTTATTTTGTGCAAGGCCCTTGAGGGGTGGTCTCAGGAGTGGGGTAGGGTGGTTGATGGGGGAAGACATTATCCACTAAAATTTGATGTTTGATGGTGGTATGGACAGGGATTTGTTTGTCAGTACACAAGGTGCTTTTGTTCCACGCTGCAGTACTGGCTGCATTTTTTTGGAGCCTAGCATGTCAGTTAACTGGTGGTTACTTTAAAAGGGGATGTTTCAGGGATGGCTTTGGAATTTAGGTATCTAGCTTTGTCAGAACTGGAAGCAGTGCTTCATATCCCATCTTCTAAAATGGGTCAGAAGGGGGTTGGGGCTAAGGTCAGTGGACAGTGTGCTGACCCTGCACTATGCCTCCTCTGTGCTTTATTGACTTATATTCAGGTCAGGGGAACCAGCCCAGGACTGTGTTATTTTTTCCATACTGACTTTTCCACCCTTACCAAATATGAATTTTGGGCTGTTACCTCTAAGTCCTTGCAGCATTTGATCCTGAAAGGGGTCAAACTTGGCATCCATTTGTTCTGGATTGGGATGGCCTCTACAGTCTCAGCTATGAGCTCGGCCTCCAATCTATTCAACATATTGGGTAGTGGCAATGTGTGACTTTTAATAAGTGCATGTATCCTCTTCAGTTTTAATCAAGTTCTTGTTACTAACTGTGGTTTTTTCTCTCTCTAGATTTTAGGTTCTGTTGTGAGAGGCAGTGGATCCTAATCTGCAGCCATAGTATGGTGTACTGGGTGGTGCACCAAGCCTGAAACTTCTACTTTGGGACTCGACTGCAGTTGAGCAAAGAGGCCACAATGGAGTGGCTGTGGAGGAAGTGCCACAATTGGAATGATTTGTTGCCACTATTGTTTGAAGAGCACATGGGGCCTCCTCCTCATGTTCTTAGTCATTCACTTTGGTGGGAATGACCTGGGCTTGCTGAAGGCCAAGGTCCTTATTTTACAGGCCCTGAATGATCTCCAAGTAATTCAAAGCAGATGGCCAAGGTGTGGCCCTTGTATGGTCTTCTATTTTACCATGCCAAGTTTGACAGGTTGAAGGTGATCCCTCATGTCTTGACTCAGCCTGAAGGAGAGTTTACAGAGAGGTATGTAATGCATTACACAGACAGTTGGGCCACTTTCTTCCATATCCCAATATAGTTTTTCAACAGCCAGAGCTCTACAGAGCTACTGATGTGCATTTATCAAATGAAGGAAATATGCTCTTCCTGGGAGACCTGCAACAGGGGGTGAACGTTGCCTGGCCTTGTGGGACAAAGGGGCTAAGCAGACACTCGTTCCTTGTCTGTGGCAAGTAGTAGGGGAAGAATATAACCATTTCAGTGGACAGCATTTTGGTGAAAGACAGAGCCCCAGAACTGTCTCTTTAGGCCTGGGACCTAGGGAGTGGGGAATGGCCTGGTGTTTTTGCTCTCACTTATAAAGTCCTAGGACTTGGTGGGCAGGCGGGGTGCCCTGGGTTTGCCTTCCAGTAGATAGCTGGCAAGGAAACAACACAGTTATTTGGATTGCCCTCAGGGCTCAGGTGTTTTGCCCAAGGGAAGGCTAATCAGGTTGTCAAGAGGTAACACTTGGCCTTAACTGAGCCCATATCAGGTTGCTCCTGACTCTTGCTCCTTTCCAGGTTCATCACCGTTTAAATAGGCTCTAGGTCAAATAAAGTGATCCTTACTTAACCCAACTCTGTGTGTCTGGTCTCGCTATTCCAAGGTTGGTCATCAAGCTATTTCTTTTCCCAGAGAATGTCACAATTTGCTCCTTTAATCATGGCAGTCTTAGCCAGGTGTGTGTGTGTAAACAAGAAACACTGTGCTATCATTTATTCTTTCTGAATCAATGTTCAGGTTGAAGCCCTGAGCCATCATGCTATGTTCTAAAAGTACTGTGGTTAAGTTGATGCATTTTGCCCCACACAAACACTTTTTACCAAAAAAAAAAAAAAAGTTTAGTTTTAAAATGAAACTAAAAAGCTCAAAAATGGATGGAATTCCTCTATATGATGACCCCCAATATCTAGACTTTGAAATCTTTCACATTTCATTTATTTTATCAGACATACTTGAAAGATGCTCTAGACATATAGATATAAACAAAGAGATCTTTTCCATAAAAATGGGTTTTCTGGGCCTTTTAGTATCCCCACTCTCTTTGAGTTAATTGGTAGATGTCTACATTCATACACACACACACACACACACACACACACACAGGCACATGTGTATAACCCCTTCTGGGGTTGCAGCAAAATTCCGGCTTGACAGTCTCAAGGAAAATACCATTTCCAAACCTTCTAAGACTTACTGTGAGAAAATATGCACCTCACCTCAAACATTAGCATATTTGAAAGGCTGAAAGGGCATTTCTGGAAAATAACATGCACACAAAACAGTGTTCATATTTTAAAATGTGAACACAAGTGCATAATTGAAATAAATACTTGTACACAAGAAATACTTTAGTCAGTGAAGAAACATTGCATAGAATAGGTAAATTGTAGAAATAGATGTGCAAATCAGGAAAAATGTATAAAAATGTGCATGAATTCCAAGGCAGGAAGAAACCACAAAGCATCACAACACAATACAAAACAAGGACTGGAAAAAATGCAGGTGGGATTACAACCCACCACCACCTCCAAAATCAACCCTGAGAGATTTCAGTGACCCTAGTTTCTTCTCATGGTAGATTTTTATAACCCTAACTCCTTGTTGTCATGCTTGTCAAACGTATGGGCAACATTAGTGCACCCCCAAGCCCCTTTCATGTATTCTTTTAATGAATGAGGGGTTTTATTTGATTTGGTCTAGTATCAAGCAGAGACAGTTCTGCCTAGTTCAAACTAGCCAGAAGCCTCCTCTACAATCAAGTAAGAGCCTGGGGAAAGAGAGGGCAAACAGAAAGTGGCATTTTGTTGACCAGGCATTTTTAATGTAGAGGCTTTTGCCATACTGACAAATGCTGTCATAGAGTGTGAATGCTGCATTTATCATCATGCTATAATCCTCTATTTAATGTATGAAATTAAAAGGTGTCCCTCCCACAGCAGACACTGAAATATTCTTTGCCACAGGCTACCTCTTGCATTAAGAATTTATTTCCATTTTAAGTATTTATTAATTAAAGAAGCTAAACCATTAGGAAGATCTGAAGATGGGAAAAATACAACCAGCTGGGAGGAAACAGGTTGCCGTCTTCTCAGAGGAATTTAGAAATGCCAGGTGCCAGAATCAGGTAAATTAGGCCTACAGATTGTGTTACCATCTTCCATGCTACAACAGAGCTTCAATCAGCACTGCTCCCACCTGCCTCCCCCCTTTCTGGTCTTTGGAAAGGATGACAGGAGAACCAGCTCTGGGAATCAAACATGATCAAGGGAGTTTCTCCACTTGTGGTACCAGATTTTCCTGTCCAAAAAAGGAGGCTGTCTTTCTAGTCAATGCAGATTTCACAGATGAAAAAAGTTTCCCTGTGTTATAATAATGCAGTGGTAACAAATTCCTTTAGGGTAAAGTAGTCATATGCAGGATTAAAATTCACTTTGTCAGCAGTCCCAAACAGACTAAATGGTACCAGGAACTGGCAAATCTGACAGCTTCCTTTTCTTCCACATTTGGAGGCTGGTTACTTCTGATGGAAACATCACCCAAGGAGACCTTCTGCTGTGCTTTCTGCAACCGGACTTGTTTATCTCGGATTGGCCTTTTTAGTCATCAGCGCGCTTGCAGAAAGTGCGGGATGAGTCCTTCCTGAATCTTTGTTTGCGAAGAAAAGCCAGAGAGAGAGAGAGAGAGAGAGAGAGAGACTTCTGATGAGAAACAAACTGAGACGAAATACTCATCCCTAAAAGCTTCACAAAAGTTTCTATCTCTTGTAAAAGGATAGTAGTAATATTCCATTACAAAAGTTATATTGCATTAAGAAAGCTGGGTGCTGCTGCTGTTTAGGCAGGTATACATTTATTGGACTTAAAATGTGAGAGATGTGTGTCCAGATTCCTGTTCAACCAAGAATTAAATGGATTATCTTAGAGAAGAAATATACACTCTTGCTTTTCACAAATTAGAGCTGCAAACGTACACACTCTGCTCGAAGAGTGATTTCTTTAGCACTGAGTGGGATTTCTAAAGGATCAGAAAGATTGCACTTTGGGTATATCAATAAAGATATTAAAAGAAATTTTAGAATATTTATTTTCTGGTTTTCCAGTTCATAACACAGGAAGTGGTTTTTTTTAAGGGTAAAAATATAATGTCAAAAGCATACTGACACAAAAAGACCAGAAACACATAAATTATGATGAAACCCAGAAATTGATGAAAAAATAAATACATAAACAAACATTCAAGATAAAGGCCTACATGCACACAGAGAAAACAAAACAAGTGTTTGAAGAGGAAATAAATAAATAAACCCCAGTATATAATTTATATGAAAGCTACATCAACTCAAGTATATTATGGTCCACAAATCAGATAAACTAGCATGAAACAAAATATAGAGTAAAATAAGTCAACATTACAGATGATACATACAGAATAGTATTAATTTAAATAAAATAACCAAACTATATCAGAATATTGGCCTGGATAACATTTGAATTCTCCAGTACGTAAAAACAGTGGCCAAGATCAGAAGCTACAACACATAACTTTACAATAATATACCTACACCCTGATGCAACCCTTCTAGTGTATTGCAACAATGCATATCAGGGTATCTTGCACAGTGTCCCATTGTACAATAGGACCCATACTACTATGATACCTATTGCACAATGGAACCCACTATACAATAGGTATGCTGCTGGCACTGCTTGCACTATGTTCCCCAAAAATGTAACTATGGGCTTATCTATACCAGGCAGGATATGCTGACTCCCTGACAGTGTAGAAATAGATGTGGCCCTGATCTGCCTGTTCTACCCCCATTACCTGGAGAAAACGGACTAGCATCCAAACAGGAGCTATGAGCATATTGCTGCAGCTGCTGCCACTGCCATTTTCGCTACTGACATGGAAGCCAGGAAGGGGCCCTGCATGTGACTTGGTCATGTGCTTAGGGTCCCCTGCCTGGCTTCCAGGACAGCCAGGCGGCTGGTAACGGCAGTGAGGGCCAGCGTGCTAGATGGGCTCCCATGGATACATGGGGCCTAATCTGGTTTTTGGCTGCTGGTACTGGATTAAAACAGGGTATTTTATTATAGGGGTTCATTGGGCCCTACCGTAGCTTGCCCCTGTTCCAGCCTCATATCTGCCCTGAGAGTGGTGAGGACTGCCCAGGGGCAGATTGGGGTATGTGCCCTGCATCATGTGGACTGCAGGGGTCTGGAATGGGATCAAGCCAGTGTATTTAGCCTCTGTATATAAGCCCAATGTCTCAGCTCCCCTTCTGAGAATATAGACATTACACATTGTCTCATTTCGCCTTTATATGCTCATGATGTACAATGATATAAATACCTAACAGGACGCTAGCCAGTGTTCTTACACTGTGTAAACACCTTTCAAATATATTTTATATTTAATGTACGTCACTTACCCTGATGTAGAAAAAAAATGATGTATGAAAATGGCCTAAGTCACTACTAATACTGTGACAATTCAAAGAATCAACACTTGCTGAGAAATCTTTACCAATCACTTTAAAAACACACATTACGAGAGTGCAGTGTAGCCATGTCCCTGCTTTGATCTCAAAAAGAGGGGGACATGTCATATGGAACTGTACGCTCTGAAATTGGAGAGTATGAAACAGAGCTTCCCTGAGGGGGTAACACTCTTTCAAAGTTCCATCACTGCTGAAGTCCTAAGCATGTAACTTGTGCCATCAATACAAAGGGCTGGTCCTGTGGGATGTCACGGTTTGCACAAAACAAGCAGCTACCTGGTTTTGAGACAACAAAGTTAATACTTTTCCAAACTCACTCTTTGACAGACAGTTCAGATATCCCTTGATACCTGTCTGAGCAGCTGCTAAGTTCAAGAAACTACTAAGCAGGAAAGTATATAGTCTTAATGAAATTCTTTTATTCATTTTGGTCTCCGTGGAAAAGGTATTCTGTGCATCATGTCATGGTTGCGTTGCCAGGTGTTCCTTATTATAAGGGAGGTCCCCTATTTGAAGGCAAAGATGCTTTTCCTTTTATATAGACTAATCCTGTATTTTTGGGGTATGGGCACTTCATAAAGACAGAAATGTGTTCATTGTGCAATTTATGAATGTGGGCAATATGCTAATATTACAGAGAAGTACATGGCTGTGTATGTGTGTGTGTGGCTTCAAGTTGCCTGTCAACTTATAGCAACCCTATGAATTTCATAGGGTTTTCTGAGTCAAGGAATACTCAGAGATGATTTTGCCAGTACCTTCCTCTGAAATATAGCCTACAGCACCGGATATTCATTGGTTTTCTCCCATCCAAGTAATAATTACAGCTGACCCTGCTTAGCTTCCAAGATGAGACAGTAGCTGGTGCCTTTAGGGTTAAATGCAATCAATACTTTCATCTGCTATTTAGGCAGAACACAAATGTGTTAATAGTTACTTCCTGACTGTCAATCCTACATGTCAGGAGTTTTAACTATCCAGCTATCCCTTATTGCTATTTTGAAAACCTGGAAACATTATGTCATGGTAGTCATGCCTTGTAATCAACAATATTTATACGTGCTTATTATTTTTTGCCTTCAGGTCATTTATGATTTATAGTGACCCTAAAGTAAACCTGTCACAGGGTTTTTCTTGTCAAGACTTGTTCAGAGAGGGGTTGCAGTTGACTTCCTCTGTACTTGGTTAAAAATGTGTATAATTACTGGAGGCTTCTTTCAAGAATCACACTTTATCTGTGGCTACTTAAAGAATTATGGCCTGAATCTAATCTGAATTAAAGGAGATCCACTGAATCAATTAAATTTACCCATGCATTAAGTTCCTATTGATTCAATGGAGCTACTCCAGTTGAAACTCATGCTTGCATTTAGACCAAAGTTTATAAGGAATGGGGACAGCTAAAAAATATTTTAATGAAAACAGTAATGTCATGTTTTATCTTCATAGCAATTTCAACTTTATATTTTATAGGATTTTGAAGAGGTCGAAGATGAAAGGTAGCATTGACTCAAGGTGAGGGAAATCAGGTTAATCACCATGCATGCCAGTTTCTCAGCACTGGTATTTAAGAAGTGATAAGATGTGAAAGAAACCCTTTTTGTTTTTCATATTTTTTTTAAAAAAAATGCATAAAACAACAATAAAGAAGCAATTTCATGACAGGTCATGAATCCATCTTGAACAGATCACAGAAATCTTAAACAGGTCCTTCACCCACTTACATAGCAAAAGCTTCAATACAGAGGTTATGGTGGTTTTTGTTGTGTGCCTTTAAGTCATGTCTGACTTATGGTGACCCTAAGGTGAACCCATCATTAGTTTTTCTTGGCAGAATTTGTTTAGAGGGGGTTTGCTCTTACATTCCTCTGAGGTTGACAGAGTGTGACTTTCCCAACATCACCAAGTAGGTTTCCATGGCTGAGCAGGGATTTGAACCCTGGTCTCCAGAGTCATAGTCCAATGTTCAAACCACTACACCATGCTGACTCTTTATCTTAAATGATTTCTCACCTAGTTGAAACTAGGTGGGGAGTGACACAAGGGTACAAGAGGGAAAACAAAGAATGGTTGGGGCATTATGCAATTGGTCATTCCTAGCATAAAACAAGAACCTATGCTTTGACTTCACAAAGAACCTGTGCCTTTTTTTAAAGTCTCAATTTTGATGATAGAAAACTGAGTGCCAGGCAAGCCCCCCCCCCCCAACTTCCTTCCAATGTCAGAAGCACAAAGAAAAGACCCTCAGATACAGATGTGAAAGCATGGCTGTGCTGATGAGGGAAAAGCCTGGCCATCAGACACCTAGATCCCAAACCAAGCACAACCCTAAAGGTAAGCACCACCAGCACTTTGTATGGAGCTCAGAAGTCAAGAAGGATACTATGAAGTTGTTTCAACATGTGTGATGCTACCAGTCCAAGGCCCTGTTTACATGGCAAAATATTTCCTTCAATAAATTGCTAAGATTCCTAATTGTTCCCACACATCGTGCCACAGTATCGCCTCATTCAGAAGTGGGGAGCTCTAAAACTCAGAAGTAGCATGATAGGGGATTTCGCTACTCTTCCCGATTTTTTTGAAAAGTAGCGTGACTTAGCGTACTTTCGATTGTATGAACTACCATTTCGCTAAGGGCTATGTGAACTACCAGCAATCTTCCTGATACAGTCACAGCAGAGCTGAGCCGAGCCATGATTGGCTGGAGTGACCAGGAAGGGGGATGGACTGACCAGGGAGGAGATGGAGGAGCCTGAAATGAAAAGCTCCAGCCACTGTTGTTTCCAGCCACGGAAAAGATCCAACCAGTGCTATCCCATCCCAGTCGCCCAGCTGTCTGCCTCCTGGCTTGCTTAGCTGCTGCCAGCTGAAGAATCCCAGTTAGTTTTTTCCCGTGTGTGTGTGTGTTCATTCCCTCACCCTGCTGAGATCCCATTTCTGTGTGAGAAGAGGGGGGGAGAGTGGGTGAGGGGAAGGGGGGGCTTGATGGGGGATGGCTCCTCGGCTGACACTCCCTGCTAAAGGAATAAAAATTAGCAGGCATTCCTCTGGTAATCAGAGGGAAAGGTGCCAGCACTTTCTCTCTCTCTCTCTCTCTCTCTCTCTCTCTCTCTCTCTCTCTCTCTCCTCCCTTCCGCCCTCACAGCTCCTTGGCATCTTCCCCCAGATGTGCTTGGGACTCCATGCCCCCCACCTCTGTCTGTGTGAATTACAAAGTGGAAAACTAAACCGATCAACCGATTTAGCAGTAAATCATGTGAACTATGCAGCACTGGTGCGAAACTGCGATAAAGTGCAAACTACCGCAATAAAAACTACCGTGTAACTGAGACCCTAGCAACTAGACTAAGTGAAGCTTCCCATCTATTCCCAAGCACTGTTGAATAAGTGAAGCTTCCCAGAGTCAGAGCTTGGAAATATTACTGGTCATGCTGTCTGGGAATTCTAGGAGTTGTAGTCCAAAATAGTAACATTTTCATCATCAGCATAATCATTTCTTACATGTCTCTCCCTATGGATTAAGGCAAGGAACAATACATTAAAATACAGCAATAAATAGACACATAACACAGTTAAAAATACAAACAGCAATTAAAAATATGTAATCAGTTAAAAGAACATAACATCAGTTTTAAAAAGCATACATATATATTAAGCAGATAACTTTAAAACTCACAATTTAAAAACCGTCTGGATAGACTTGCCAGAATAAATTGGTCTTTAACACTGTTTTAAACACAGACAGTGTATCCAGCTGCAAATTTCTTCTGGCAGCAAATTCCACAATTTGGTTAACAGTTTTCTGGTTAACAGTTGCCATCCTGGCCCTAGCTGAAGTAAATACCCTTCAGAAGACTTGAGAATATGAGTATACAGGAGAAAGTGATCCTGTAGATAACCAGGACCCAAACCATGTAGGGCCTTAAAGGTAACAACAACCAAAACTTTGTACCTTTCCTGGAAACTAACTGGCAGTCAGTGGAGTGATTTTAATATAAGTGTAATAGGATCACTCCTTGATGCACCAATAACCAATCTGGCTGCCATTTTTGCACTAACTGAAGTTTCCAAACATGGTACAGAGGTAACCCAATGTACAGCAATTACAGCCGTGAGGTTACCAGTGCATGCATTACCATCTTTAGGTCCTCCAGCTCTGCAAGTGACACAGCTGGCGTTATCAGCCAAAGCTGATAGTAGGCATTCCTGGCCACTGTATCTATCTGGGCTGTCATTTGGAGCAAGGGATCCAGAAGTACCCTCAAGCTGTGAACACAGTCTTTCGGGGGGGGGGTGTAACCCAATCCAGCACTGGTTGACACACTTCCAACCCCAGGTTAGGACCCTTAAGAGTAAGCACCTCTGTCTTGTTTGGATTCAGCTTCAGTTTCTTTTTCCTTGTCCATCCCATTGCCTCCTCCAGGCATTCATTCAGAGGAGACACACTATCCTTAGCTGATACTATTTTTGAAGGCATGGATAAGTGTATTTGGGTGTCATCGGCATACTGCCTCATGCCTCCAGAGATCTCTCCCAGCGGTTTCATGTAGATGTTAAATAGCATTGGGGATAGAATGGCACCCTGTGATATGCCATAGACCAGCTCCTTTTTTTTTTTTTTTTTGAGGAAAACCATATCCTAATGGTAGCAAAACCACTTCTGATGTATTCAAAGTTATACTCGAAAACTACCTTCTACTACTGAAATTTGGTCTGTGAAGGCCTCCAATAAAAATTCAAGGTCATTGGCTCCAAAAGTTTGAAAAGCCATGGCTGTCAAATATCTGGAAGGAAGTCAAACATTGTTGCTGCTCTGCACCTGTTACAGTCCTATACACTCTTGGCTTGAAGAAACAGAATGGAAATTAAAATTTCCCTTTAAAGAGCTTTTGCATTTTTTAATTTTTTTTGTTTAACAAAGATATACATATAACAGGATGAGTCCTTCCTGAATCTTCATTTGCAAACAAAAGCCAGAGAGACATATAGCTATGGAGTCATATATCATTTTTTCATAAGCACTTGTGTCCCCCCCCCACACACACATTACTTAAGCAATGAAAAGCCCTCATAGAAATTTACTTAGACCATAAGAGAAATGAAGTCATATAAAAAAAAATGCTTTGTCAAACCTTCCTGATTTGATACAAAGGAGATTAGTACATGACATTAAAACAGAAGGAGAACTATAGCACTAATACATCACCTTGGTTTCCTGCTGTCAAACAGATTAACAAGGAGACAGAGCAATAACTTATTCATGCAAACACGTTTATTTACTTCATTAGATAAATGCTTGGTGTATCCATGGTTTTATTTTCTTTTGGCATGCAGCACTAAGTGTTGCTGATTCTTTTTAAATGACCTCACTACTGGGTTCATAGACTATCCCAGGAAAGCAATTGCATCCAAGGAACTCTAGACATCTGAAATGCCTTTTGCCATAACTACATGCAACCACATGTCAATATGCAGGCACACTAATTTTGGGAACTGTTTTTTCAACCACTAAACCAGCCATTATGACAGCTTATTCAATAGTGCCCAAGGGGACTGCTGAACTTGATGCTCAATACAGTGCCACTTGCTGAAAAGGATGATCACTTCCTATTATTTTCCAAAGAAAGAAAATAAAAATGAAATCCTCAGAGAGCTATTTACAATATTACTGATAAACTGCTTCAAAGAGATGGAGCACTTAGATATAAATGTGATATGCCTGTAAAAAAGCAATAATCTGCAATTTCAAAACAATGTTACATAATTCTGAGAGGGAATGCATAAGAAAAGATTCTGATTTGGAACTTGTATAAAGACTATCTTGATTACTGGAAAATTAATGTGTCAGTTCTCAGGTGATAGATATGATCAGTGACAATGCCAAAATTCATAATTACCTATTTCAGTATATAAATTTGCCCATATTCCAATGCTCCATTGGCAAATGAGCTTCCATATTCCCCAGACAGTCTTCCGTCTGATGAGATTCTGTACAAGTACAATAGCGTACATGTAACTAGGTAAGTGGCACAATCAGCTGTTCAGTACCTCTTAGCTACTATTTTTTTTAAAAAAGTGGATTGTAGTTGACACTAAGAAATGATGTTTTCTGTTAACACATTTGGTTTTGGTAAGAACTTCTGAGCCAGTGTGGTGTAGTGGTTTGAGTGTGTACTAGGACACTGGGAGATCAGGATTTGAATCCCCACTCAGCCATGGAAACCCACTAGGTGACCCTAGGGGAGTCATACTCTCTCAGCCTCAGAGGAAGGTAAGGGCAAACCCCCTCTGAACAAATTCGGCTAAGAAAACCCTTGACAGGTTCACCTTAGGGTTACCATAAGTTGGAAATGACTTGAAGGCACAACAAGAAGAATCTCTGTATTGTAAATGGGGAAAAGAACCTGTTTAAGGGTTTTTTTTTTATGTGTGTGATCTAGTTGAGATAGATTCATGATCTGCTATGATATCATTTCTTGTTGATTTGTGAATTTTTTAAAAAATATGAAAAACAGAAAGTGTATAAAACAAAATAATGGTTTTTCTATCTGGTGTTAAATATAGTTACTTGGAAGTATGAGCCATTTCATATATGATATTTTTCCTACATTAAAATAATGTTCATGAACAAAAATATTATAAGCCTAAGTAGTTCTTAGTTCCAACTATAATCAAGGATGTAAGATATATAAGTATTAACACACACATGTTAGTTACATGTTTAGGACCTTGGTTGGAGTGGGCAAAATGGGATCCTCAGGCATTACTGGGGATGTGAACGAGCATACAACACACACACACACACACACACACACACACACACTCCACAATCAACAGTGACAGAAAACCTGAAATTGAAAGACTTTAGGCAGAACTTTGAAAAGTTACCTTTTTTTCCCCTACAACCCCCAGTCTATCCCAGCCAGCATGGTGGTTAATAATTTTTTAAATATATATATATTTCTTTATTTCAAAAGCACTTTCAACTGCTTCATTGCAGTTCAGGTGAGCCCAGATTTCCTCTAAGTTTGAATCTAGAACCATATTGCCTCATGTTGAGACTCCCCTCCCCTTTGAAATTAACTTAATTTACTGAACTCAGTTCTGTATTCAACTCAGAAGAGTTCATTCATCACTAGCACAGCCTGCAAATTCCTTTTATAACATTAGAATTGCTACAAAAATGAAAATCAGAGCAAACATTCCAGAGTAAACAATAGTCGTATTCAGGAATTCAACATAAAACCTAGAGCTGTAACAGCTGAGAAGGGGAGTGTGTTACCTGTACCCCTCCATCATTCCTCTGCTAACATGAAAGGTGACAGGTCTGAAGAGGAGAGCTTCCCCTAGTCATGGAAGTTCTCCACAAGATTAGGAATCAATGGTAGTACAGTATGGTGAACCTTCAGGAGTAGAGGCTCTTCAAACCCTTGCTCAGGGAGAGCCACAACTGGAGAAGCAGGGCTACCATCCCTCCTTCGATGTTAATTTAGCCCTTACAATGAATGCTTGAATAGGGCTAATGTGTACCCAAATTTTAAGGAAAGTGTACTGGATTTGGATAGACTAAGAATGTTGTCAATGTTCTTTTGAGCTCCTCCTCCCTCAACTGATAACTGGAGGAGACCAAGCTCTTGCACATAACTGGAAAGTGGCACAGAGCCTGCAAATTACTGTTCATGATTCAGATGACAGGCATTCTTTTTCCTCAACATGAAGCAGTTTTAAGCACATCTTGCTGTGGAAACATCTACTGTAATATGTGTGCACAAAACTGATTCAGATTGATTTAAACTACTGCATTGATATCAGAGCCTAGTAGGTGGCAAAGTGAACATATATCCATGAAAAGGGAAGTCCTGAACATTCCAATAATCTATATATTATATTTATCAGGAGTGTTTTGATTGTATATTCCTGCATGGCGGGCAGGGAGTCGGACTGGATGGCCCTCATGGTCTCTTCCAAATCTATGATTCTATAATTCTATGTTTATGCATTATTATTTATTTCTCTTTATATTCCTCACCTTTTTTAAAAAATCCAGAGTGAGTAACAACTTTAAAACATCCATGAATAAATTAACAGAATCTAGATATAGATACCAACCTAAATACCCTGAAGGAAACAGATCCAGTCTGATTTTGGAAACTAAGCAGAGTCAAGTCTTGTTAGTACTTGGAAGGGAGATCACCAAGAAACACCAGGTGCTGTAGGCTATTGCCTTTAGAAGAGCGTATAACCGTCAGAATAAGGTAACGAACAAACCTCCAAAATCTTGCCAAGAAAACCCTATGGTAGGATTGCCGTAACTTGAAGTTGGCTTGAAGGCACACAACAACATCAACAAAAATACAGATTATAAAACTCTGCTAAACAAATCAATCAAGTCACAGCAGAACCAACTGGTAGTAAATGCCTGGGTGAATAAACAGATCTTAGCCCAGGCACTGAAATGAGAGTAATATTGGTACAAGGAATGCCTTCATAGGAAGGCATTCCAAATACTTTCTAAACCAACCATTGTAATCATAGAATCATAGAGTTGGAAGAGACCACAAGGGCCATCCAGTCCAACCCCCTGCCATGCAGGAACACACAATCAAATCACTCCCGACAGACGGTATCCAGCCTCTGCTTAAAAACCTCCAAAGAAGGAGACTCCACCACACTATGAGGTATTCCACAACAGCTCTTACTGTCAGGAGGTTCTGCCTAATATTTAGGTGGAATCTCTTTTCCTGTAGTTTGAACCCATTGCTCCATGTCTTAGTCTCTGGAGCAGCAGAAAACAAGCTTGCTCCATCCTCAGCATGACATCCTTTCAAATATTTAAACTTGGCTATCAATGTCACCTCTCTACCTTCTCTTCTCCAGACTAAACATGCACAGCTCCCTAAGCCCCTCGTCATAGGGCATGGCTTCCAGACCTCCCACCATCCTGGTCGCCCTCCTCTGAATATGTTCTAGCTTCTCAAAATACTTTTCCAGCTTTTGAAAAATATTGTTATGCATTCAAATGTCAAAAAAAAAACAACAAGCCAACCACATTTGTGTGTTCTTCCATATTAAATAACAACAGTATTTCAAATCCAGTTTTAAGAAGTTGCCAGTGTTCCTGTCAATGAGCATGGCATGCTGATCTCATTATGTTACTTTATATCAAGTGTTGACTAGGAATTTTGCAACTGACAGCAGGCTGTGCTACCATCTGGTGTCTGATGATGTGTCTTGAATATTTCCTCTAAACAATAGGCTTTATCATTTTCAAAATTGGAATGAATTCATTTTAGTAGATTTCATGCTATTAAAAACTACACGCATAGCCCACCCAGACAGAGTTCTAAATGGGTTTAGTCATATGATCTTTGAATCCTGGTTAAATTTCTGTTTCACAAGGCCATTTTTATTCTGTCTACTTTCAATATTGGATTTCTAGACCTCACCCCATGCAGAAATCTGTGAATCCAAAATGTACCCATGTTGTATATGCCCTTTCATAACGTATGCAATTTTGTATGCTCAAAATGTCTTTGTACACATGTTTCAAATTAACACATAATTCTGAGCACAATTTTTCTTTCTGAAATACATTGCAAACCTTGAAAACTAGACCTTTGAGACAAGATGTGACCCATGCCATCAGCATGTGCCTTAGGCAGTGCATGGGAAAAGAATATAGGTGATACTGGTTTTAAAAATTTCATGAATGCTATTTAAGACTACAGAAAATGATGTTTCTACATAGAGAAGAAGAGAAGCAAAAAGTTTGTGTTAGTTAACTTATATTTTCACTATTTGCAATGGACATAGCATTGCAAAATGCTTAAGAATGTGTTCACGGCTGGCATCCATAGGTTTTCTGTGGGTTTTTTCCAGGCTGTGAGGCTGTGTTCTGGAAGAGTTTATTCCTGAAGTTTCACCTGCATCTGTGGCTGGCATCTTCAGAGAATGGTTGGGTAGGAGTGTGTGTGTGGTTTATATACTGTGAGCCCCTGTTGGAGAGGATATGTAAATTTGTATATTTGAATGGCTAGTTTCTGGGTGGAGATATGCAAGGAGGATTAGTGCCTGTTTCGCTAATGGCCCATAATCTGCTAGAAGTCCCCCTGTCCCTGGGTGGAGTTTGTTTGCATGTGTTGAGTTTTAATTTTGGTGTCTTTCAAGACTGGTAGCCAAACTTTGTTTACTTTAAGGGTTTCTTCTTTCCTGTTGAAGTAGTCCAGGTGTTTGTGGATTTCAATAGCTTCTCTGTGCATTCTGACATGATCGTTGTTGGCCTGGTCCAGAATTTCATTGTTTTTAAATGACATTTGTGTCCAGGTTGGTTTATAACATAGTCTGCTACTGCTGATTTTTCTGGCTAGCCCAGTCTGCAGTGTCTCTCGTGTTCCTTGATTCATGTTTGCACACTCTGTTTAGTGGTCCCTATGTAAATTTGTGCACAGCTGCATGGTATGAGGTAAACTCCTGCGGCTGTGAGAGGGTCTCTTTTGTCCTTCGCTGAGCGTAGCATTTCTTGGACTTTCCTGGTTGGTTTGTAGATCTTTTGGAGGTTGTGTTTCCTCATCAGTTTCCCTATTCTGTCTGTAAGTCCTTTGATGTATCGTAAAAATACCTTCCCTTTGGGTGGCTGCTTTTCTTCATTCCTGTGGTTTAAACTGGGCTCTACAAGCTAATGGTTACTTCAGATCAGACACCACAAGAGCAGCCAGACCCAGAAAAAAACCAGAAAATAAACTCTTCCAGAACACAGCCTCACACCCCGGAAAAAAAACCACAGAAAACCTATGCTTAAGAATGTCTATACATTTGTTTAAAAATGGTCTTATTCACTGAAATGGAAATAAAACAGAAGCAAAAATTATAGAAATCAGTCCATACAAATTTTGTTACTTCAGATCAGACATCACAAGAGCAGCCAGACCCAGAAAAAAACCAGAAAATAAACTCTTCCAGAATACAGCCTCACACCCCGGAAAAAAACCACAGAAAACCTATGCTTAAGAATGTCTATACATTTGCTTAAAAATGGTCTTATTCACTGAAATGGAAATAAAACAGAAGCAAAAATTATAGAAATCAGTCCATACAAATTTTGTTCAACTTAAAAGTATATTGCAAATGGCCAAATCTTGCAGGTTATTTAAAAATAATAATTAGGAAAGGCTAAGGCTTACATGTATTTCTTCCTTTATACAATCAGTGCCTGAAAATTTCTGTCCTCATTGATATCTTTGGACAGTGGCTCCCATCATCCAAGTCAACACAGCCTACGGGGAAGAATGATAATACTTGCAAAAATGAATAGAGGGCCAAATATGCAATGACCTGCTCAAAACCCTCAACACTGGAATAACAGTTGTGTATTACTCTTTTCATGATTAGCTTCCAGTTTTGTTTTCTCAGGCAACAGCATGATCCTGGAAGGGATGTAAGATTTCAATGTGTAGGTGTGTCTGTGTTCATTTAAAGATATGTGATCTTATAGTCATTTAGTTATTTATATTTAATTCTTCACTGCCCATTTCTGCCAGTAGTAGCAGTTAGGAGAGGAAGAAATGCTAGTCAAAGTTGTACAACTACAAAAATTAGAAATACACCAAAAGTAAAAATGAAAACAACAGTGAAATACATCAATTTTATTGATAAAAACATCAATAAAAAAAGAAAATAACACCGTCCAGCTCATAAAAGCTTCTCTCAGAAACAGCCCAGTTTAGATGCTAAATATCTGTTTGAATAAAAAGGCTTTTGCTGGCTGGTGGAAGGACAAAAAGGTGGTACCCCACCTAGCCTCCCTTGGCAAGTAGTGGAATATGCTGCCTCAGGGTGTAGTGGAGTCTCCTTCTTTGGAGGTTTTTAAACAGAAGTTGGATGGCCATCTGTCAGGAGTGCTTTGATTGTTTATTCCTGCATGGCAGGGGGTTGGACTGGATGGCCCTTGTGATCTCTTCCAACTCTATGCCTATGTATTTCTATAAGATTCTGGGAGAAGCCACCAACAGTCTGTGAATGGAAATATCTGTTAGTATCACCATCATCATCATCATCATGAACCCCCCCCCACCAAAACCCTGTTTATATTTTATGATTCTCTTTCTTTAAAGTACTTTATACACAAACAGAGACACACAGCTAATACCATCTTTAAATTTCGTGGCATTTGTGTTTTCTCCTAAGCGCAGTGAACAAAAGTCTATTTGAGCAGTGTCATGAGAGGAAAGAGGCTGACATTTACAGCAATCCTTGAACAGTCCTTTACAATTCCAGTAGAATTATTTATCAGGCAGCACAGACCTTGATGTTTATAAACATTATCTTCTTATATGTGTTAAGTATTATCTAAAGCAACAGAGAATCCAATCCTTTAAACCTGGAAGGAGCTTTTCAAAATCCTAGCACAGACACAAGCCAGCAGGCAGTACTAAAGGTAGATTACTTGGCAATGAAGAAAGGGGAATCTTCCTGGACTTAGGTTAATTGGCTGATGGAAAGCTATTACAATGATTTCTTAAAGCCAGCTGTGAAAATCAAGAGTCTGACCTCACAAAATGTTTGTGATATACCCATCCCCCTTCACCCAAGGCTGTTCTTACACATTGACACTATTTTCAAATTTTATACAAAACCTTCTCACTCTGAACACACACAATTTTGGGTAAAATCCTGGCAGTAGCAACACATGTCACACTGATCTCTGAAGAGCTTAGACAATGCTCTGTTTATTTATACACATTTATACACATTGCTTCAATCTGAGCGATCTAGGCTGATTATAACATACAGAATATAAAGATAACAGCACAGAAAGGAAAGATAATCAAGTACATGGTCAAGAGATTCCACATTCATCATTGCTAAAGTTGTTGTTTTAAATAATTGTTTAGTCCACTGGCTATTTATTGTATTTTTTATATCGATTGTTTTAAAATGTGATTTTAGATCAGTTGCTTTTTAACTTATACTTGTTATATTTTTTTATGGGGAGGGTGGGGGGTGTTTAGGGATTTTTATCTGTATTGTATTTTAATTTTTGTAAGCCGCCCCGATTGTTTAACAGAGGGGCGGGGTATAAATAAATAAATATTATTTTAATAATAATAATAATTATTATTATTATTATTATATAGTATGTAATAATAATGGACTGTGTGGGGACCGCACAGAGGAACTGGCAAGGGAGGAGAGTGTCACTCCACAGACACAGGAGGTTGATAGCTAGAGGAATGTCACACACAGAACAAGAAAATCCAGGGATTCTTCCAGCAGCTTGCAGCTACAGAATCGATTTGAAGCCCTCTCCCTTATCAAGGACAACGAGGAAGAACAGTATGGACAGACTTCAGGGGCAGTGCAGGGGACCTTGAGAGTACCACTGCAAGGAACAGCAACTGCGAAGCCTCGGGTGGGCGTGTAGTGGTGGTGGGGGACTCCTTGCTGCGGGGTACAGAAGCAGTGGTTTGTGGGCCTGACAAGATGTCTCGGGAAGTGTGTTGTCTCCCTGGGGCAAAGATCCGTGATGTGACAGAGAGGCTGACAAGACTCGTCAAGCCTACAGATCATTACCCCTTCCTTTTGGTCCATGTGGGAACCAACGATACTGCAAGGCACAGAAAAGATTATGAGGGTCTGGGGAGGAAGCTGAAAGAAATGGATGCACAGGTTGTCATCTCGTCTCTTCTGCCAGTTGAAGGGCATGGTCTAGGAAGGGAGAGGAAAATAGCCAATTTAAACAACTGGCTCCATAGATGGTGTTGCCCAGAACAATTTGGATTCTTGGATCAAGGGCTGCGCTTCCATGAGTGGGGACTTCTGGCAAGAGATGGGGTGCATCTCACAACAGTTGGCAGAAACATGTTTGCCTACAGTCTCAAGAATTTAAACTGAGTCATATGGGGGAGGGAGACAGTATTCTGGAAGGCAAAAGGGCTGGAGAAAATAGTCCAACTGTCATAGAGGGAACAAGGCAAACAACGCAAGGACCCAACAGTCGGAGGCAAAAAAACTTGCACAGGCAGCAAGTAAAGGGAACACATGGTCTTAGATGTCTCTACACTAATGCACAGAGCATGAGAAATAAGCAAGATGAACTGGAACTCCTAGCACTACAAAGCAAATATGATATAATAGGCATTACTGAAACCTGGTGGGATGAGTCGCATGACTGTAGTAGTGATGGGTGACTTCAACTATCCTGATATTTGCTGGAAATCTAACTCAACCAAAACTTCAAGGTCTAGCAAATTCCTTACTTGCCTGGAAGACAATTTCATGGTCCAAAAGGTGGAAGAGGCAACAAGGGGGTCAGCTATTTTAGATCTGATCCTAACCAACAGGGATGACCTGGTTAATGGGGTGCAAGTGGTGGGATCCTTAGGTGAGAGTGATCATGTTCTCCTGGAGTTTGTTATACAATGGAAAGGAGAAGCCAGGCATAGTCAGACACGCATTCTCGACTTTAGGAGAGCTGATTTCAATAAACTCAGGGAAATACTGGGGGTGATCCCATGGTCAGGAATACTAAAAGAGAAGGGACCTCGAGACGGATGGGACTTTCTCAAAAGGGAGATGCTGAAAGTACAATTTCAAACAGTTCCATTGAGGATGAAAAATGGGAGGTGTCTCAAGAAACCAGGATGGATGACTAAAGAAATTTCAATGGAGTTAAGTTTTAAATGGAACATATATAGGCAATGGAAAAAGGGGAAAATTACCAAATAAGAATTCAAACAGATAGCGAACACGTGTCAGACAAGCTAAAGTGCAGAATGAGCTCAGGCTTGCTAGAGAGGTTAAGAACAATAAAAAGGGTTTTTGGGGGGGTATGTCCGCAGCAAAAGGAGGAAGAAGGAAATGGTAGGGCCACTATGTGGAAAAGATGGCAAAATGCTAACAGGGGACAGAGAAAAGGCAGAATTACTCAACAATTTCTTTGCCTCAGTGTTTTCAGAAAAGGAAAAGGGTGACCAACCTGAGGATAAAGGAACAGAGGACACAATAGGGGAAATCCAGCACAGAATAAGCAAAGAGGTAGTACAGGAATACCTTCTTAAACTAAATGAATTTAAATCTCCAAGACCAGATGAACTATATCCAAGAGTATTAAAAGAGCTGGCAAATATAATCTCAGAGCCATTGGCAATAATCTTTGAGAACTCCTGGAGAACAGGAGAAGTCCCAGCAGACTGGAGGAGGGCAAACGTTGTCCCCATCTTCAAAAAGGGGGAAAAAGAAGATCCCAACAATTATTGCCCAGTTAGTCTGACATCAATGCCAGGGAAGATTCTAGAGCAGATAATTAAACAGAGAGTCTGTGAACATTTAGAAGGCAATGCCATAATCACAAAAAGTCAACATGGGTTTCAGAGAAACAAGTCATGCCAGACTAATATGATCTCTTTTTTTGATAAAATTACCAGCTTGGTAGATGAAGGGAATGCTGTGGATATCGTATACCTTGATTTCAGTAAGGCCTTTGACAAGGTTCATCATGACATTCTTGCAAACAAGAATGCAATTGTAAAATGCAGGCTAGACAAGTTAACTGTTCAATGGATTTGTAATTGGTTGACTGGCCGAACCCAAAGGGTGCTCAGCAGTGGCTCCTCTTCATCTTGGAAAGATGTGACCAGTGGGGTGCCACAAGGTTTGGTCCTGGGACCAGTGCTATTCAACATCTTTATCAATGACTTGGATGAGGGAATTAGGGGCATACGTATAAAATTTGCAGATGACACCAAATTAGGAGGGGTAGCTAATACCCTAGAGGACAGGATCAAAATTCAAATTCATGTCCTGGATAGACTGGAGAGCTGGGCCAAAGCTAACAAAATGAAATTCAATATGGAGAAATGTAAGGTACTGCACTTAGGGTGAAAAAATGAAATGCATAGATATAGGATGGGGGACACCTGGCAGAATGAGACTATACGCGAAAGGTTCTAGGAGTCCTAGTAGACCACAAGTTGAACACGAGTCAACGGTGTGATGCGGCAGCTAAAAAGGCCAATGAGATTTTGGGCTGCATCGATAGAAGTATAGTGTCTAGATCAAGGGAAGTAATAGTGCCACTCTATTCTGCCTTGGTCAGACCTCACCTAGAATACTGTGTCCAGTTCTGGGCACCACAATTCAAAAAGGATATGGACAAATTCGAGCGTGTCCAAAGAAGGGTGACTGAAATGGTGAAAGGTCTGGAAATGATGCCTTATGAGGAGAGACTTAGGAAGTTGGGTATGTTTAGCCTGGAAAAAAGACGGTTAAGAGTTGATATGATAGCCCTGTTTAAGTATTTGAAAGGGTGTCACGTTGAGGATGGAGCAGACTTTTTTTCTGCTGCTCCAGAGACTGGAACACGGAGCAATGGATGCAAGCTCCAGGAACAGAGATTCCGCCTCAACATTAAGAGGAACTTTTTGACAGTAAGAGCTGTTCAGCAGTGGAACACACTCCCTCGGAGCGTGGTGGGGTCTCCTTCCTTGGAGGTCTTTAAACAGAGGCTGGATGGCCATCTGTCGGGGATGCTTTGATCGTGATTTCCTGCGTGGCAGGGGGTTGGACTGGATGGCCCTCGTGGTCTCTTCTAACTCTACAATTCTATGATTTTATGCTTCTATGAATAGAGTGTATGGAAATGAGTCTCCTAAGAATAGGCAGGAACATAACAAGTCACACTGGAAGTTGTGTTTGGAATCCACCTGCTATTAGGTTCCAAAATAGTGAAGAATACCTTACTGTAGCAGCCTGGATCAGTTGCAAGGCCTTCCATTGTGCATCTCTTTTTCTTTTTAATCAGGATTTAATAGCACTGCTTTTGGAGTTGCAATGCAGGGGGGATTCATCAAGCATTGCTCAATCTTTATTGCTTAAATTGAGGCATTAGATAAGTTTTAGTTGCTACACATTCATGGTCAAACCAATATTTTGGATCATAGCTTATTGAGGAAGAAGTAGTGAAACACATATCTTTTAGCAGTACAGTGGACCCTCAGTAACTACAGGGCTTTGGTTCCAGGACCCTCCCCCCATTGATACCAAAATCCATGTATGCTCAAGTCCCATTATGTACAACAGCATAGTAAAATGGTGCCCCTTATATAAAATAGTGAACAGCAAGGTTTGCTTTTTAGAATTATTTTTTGAGGGGGGGGGGATAGTTTTGTAATGTTGGTTGAATCGTGGATACAGAACCCATGGATATGGAAGGCCAACTGTATCTCTTGTAATCCAAGCAATAACTCCTGGTAGAGTTGAATAGCTTTCACAGATGACCTGGTTAAATAATAATAATAATAATAAAATTTTATTTATATCCCGCCCCTCTGCAACGCAATCGGGGCGGCATACAATATAAAAACCCCATACTCACAATAATAATTAATCTTACTGCAAAGCTGGGAAGCTTAGTCTGACCCAAAAACAAAACAAAACAAACAAAAACCCACCCTGGTACCTTACTGGTCTATCTTCACAAATCATTTGATTCACTGATATCTGGAGTAAGATGCAACAGTGATGGCGACTTTTTCTGTTAGATGGGTCATCTGATTCCTTATATCAAACCTAAACTTTAGGACAAACCTCCTGACAGTATGAGCTGTTTGGAGGTGGAATGCATTGCCTCGCAGTGTGGTGGACTCTCCCTCTTTGGAGTTTTTTAAACAGGCTAGATGGCCATCTGTCGGGAATGCTTTGATTGTGTATTCCTGCATGGCAGGGATTTGGACTAGATGACCTTTGTGGTCTCTTCCAACTCTATGATTCTATGATTATGTTCGAGAAATATTGGCAAGTGGTCATAATCCTGATATGTCTCAACATTAAGATAGACCATAGTCTAGCAACTGATGTACAATTAAAACATAGCTAATTACATAGCTCCACATCCTGGTCAGTATGTGAACTTCCCAGGAATGCTGCAGCATTAAGAACAACAGGATCTAGTCTGTATGTTGGGCCAGAGAAAACCCTGCCAGTTTATATCCTTGGATTGCTGAGGGGGTAGAACACTAATTGTTTTGTATGGAAGAGGCATAAGAGTTAAAATCTAAATATAGAACATCATCAGAAGGTCCAATTTGGCTTTGCAATCATGTGTCACAACAGCAGAGGCATTGGGTAATCTCAGAGATAGACTGACCATATACTCTTCCAGATTAGACCAATATTCTCATGCCTGAGAATGTACACCTTGAGGGGGAAAAGAAATGTTAAAAATCAGAAGGCTCTAACAACTGAAATTAACAAAATGCAGGGCAGGAGTCACTGGTTGCATGGGTCTAATTTTGTAATTAATGCCGTACGTTTTGTGAAGACAAGAAAAGATAAGCTGCCCTAAGCTTTGTCTCTCTTCTCCCCAGCATGAGCTTGAAGATCATGTGTGATAAAACCATCAGCTCACATTTAGTCCCAAGCCTAAATCTCTTGGAACAAAATACAGGTAATATCATACATTCTTAGATAGTTTAGAGAACAACTTTCAGGCCTTGTATTTGTCCAGCCTGCCATATTCCAAGAAAGAAGGTTCATGGTACCATAGGATATCAAATGTCAATCCAGACTCATATGTGTTTTCCCGCATCTGAGATGAGCTTGAGGGTCTTCTATTGAACCAGACAGCAAGGTGTTACCTGAGGAAACCAACTGGTCTGTACCTATCTGAATGCAAGAATCTAAAAGAAGCTGTTGTTGTACCAATGTAGTGGCCATCTCATGTGGCAATACAGTACTGGCAACAGTAGACTTATTTTCATTCCTGATATGCACTGCAGAATTAGTTAATTCCATTGAACACAGGTCAAAACAAGACTGAGCTTGTACTTCTCCAAGGCCATCAGTGGCCTCAACATAAATTATCTTGTTTTCTAGCATTAAAGTGTCTCCAATTTTTGTTAAGGCCTTCCATTCAAAATAGCTCAGACTACCCTGTGCTGGTATTTTTGTTCAAGTGGGTTCAAACCAGCCTTGTATGGAGCCAAGAGTGTATTCAAACATCTCATGATATACAAACTGAATTATGTCTGGGGAGAAGAGATTAAGTGATTTGGTTACAGAAAGCAGAGTTTTGTGATAAGCTCTTTAAATCTTCCTATAAAGAAGACATATTTGTCTGTCCTTCCAGAAAGGGTTCCTACTATAATTGGGAAAGAGGTACAACTAGAATGTTGCAGAAGATCTAGAGCTTTGTAGTGGATGAATGATTTGTTTATCGCTTTTTCTCTTCCAATACATCCAATATTTGTATTTGGAAACTAATCAACCTACTTATGATTTGACTGTTGCTAGTAAAAAACAGATGCATTTAATTTCTTTACTTCAAGAACAACATTCATGTTTTCTCATGAGCAAGAAGTCAAGCTTCTACACATTTTAAAAATCCCAACTATGAGTGCACCAAGCCTAAAATGTTCGAATAGTGGGCAGAGTCCATAGAAGTTTAGTCAAATGAAGGTTTCAGAGACTGGTCCCCTGTCAGTACAGTTTAGGATTAATTTATATGAAGAAGACGATGGCATCTATATATGTTACCATACTGATGGTAGCTTGTTTAACTTAAGCCGTCTGAGGGCTCGCACTAAGACTCTAAACTATCTAGTCTGTGAGCTGCTCTTCGCTGATAATGTTGCCCACACAGAAGCAGCTCTGCAATGCCTAACATCCTGCTTCGCAACAGCTGCAGAGCTGTTTGGGCTGGAAGTCAAACTGAAGAAAACGGAAGTTCTTTACCAGCCTGCACCACAGGACGAACACCCCCACCCCCACATTGCCGTTGGCAAATCTGTACTTAAGTCCGTTCAGCAGTTCACCTACCTGGGAAGCATCATCTCCTCAGATGCCAAGATTGACAAAGAGATCGATCACAGATTAGCAAAGGCATTTAGCACATTTGGAAGACTTTACAAAAGAGTCTGGAGTAATAAACACCAGAGGCGAAACACAAAAATCAGTATGTATAGAGCCATTGTACTGTCTATTCTCCTTTATGGGTCTGAAACATGGGTTACCTATCGCCACCACTTACGACTCCTCGAATGCTTCCATCAGCGCTGTTTACACACAATCCTAAATATACACTGGACTGAGTATGTGACGAATGTTGCTGTCCTTGAGCAAGCAGGGACCACCAGCATTGAGGCCATGATATTGAGAACACAGCTGTGCTGGGCAGGGCATGTTTCTAGGATGGAGGACCATCGCCTCCCCAAAATAGTATTCTACGGTGAACTCGCCACGGGTTAGCGTAAGAGGGGCGCTCCAAAAAAGTGATACAAGGACTCCCTGAAACAACACCTCAGGCTTGGCCAAATTGATCACCAACAATGGTCTGCTCTGGCTTCACATCAGGAGGCATGGAGACACACTATCCACAATGCTGCAGCCTTATTTGACAACTCATGCCGAACAAGTCTTGAAGAAAAATGACAATGCAGAAAAAATCACAACCCGGAAACACATCATTCTGCTGTGCTTTCTGCAACTGGACTTGTCTATCTCAGATTGGCCTTTTTCGTCATCAGCGCGCTTGCAGAAAGCGTGGGATGAGTCCTTCCTGAATCTTTGTTTGCGAAGAGAAGCCAGAGATATGACTACTATAATGTGAGTTCAGAAACACAGGTAAAAAAGCAGGTACCTCAGGAAAAATACATAACAAAATACACAGAAATGTCCATGGAAGTTAGATTTAGAGAAGTATCATAAAAGATACTTCTGACTGAGCTTCATAATGCAACAGATTTGAATAAAGCATGGATCCATCTGGAAGGGCCAGTGTGGAAGCAGAACAACAGCACAGTGTGTTTGCTTATCTAGGAGCATAAGAATTGGTCTCCATCAGGCCAGTTCCACAGTCAGTGATCATATGATATTACATTCCTGAGATAAGGATTGTAGAATCACATTCCTGAGATCACAGAGTCAGGAGGGGCTGCAAGGACTTTCTAGGCTAACCCAGTGCCATGCTGGAATACACAACTACAGCACTCCTGAAAGATGCCATCCAGCTTCTGTTTAAAGACCTCCAAAGAAGGAAAGTCCACCATTATTATTATTATTGTTATTGTTATTGTTATTATTATTATTATTTCTAAAGCGTTGTCAGTGTACACAGCACTGTACAAAAAAAACCCAAAACAATCAAAGATAAAACAGCATAAAACCTGCTGAAGGTGTACAATCTAAGTAAAACAATAATCAAAATAATAAAAGTCAAATTAAAACAAGGAGAATTACAACAATTAATAACAACATCCACTGTAAACGCAAGTGACAGAAGAAATAAATCTACAGCAGACAAAGCCAGGGAATGCCACCTTCCAAGATAGTCTACTCCACTGTAGAATAATTCTTACAGTAAAAGAGTTCTTGCTAATATTTAGGTGGAATCTCCCTTCTTGAAATATGAACCCATTGCTTCATATCCTAGTCTCTGGAGCAGCAAAACAAAACAAACAAACAAATAAAAAACACAAGCTTGCTCTATGTTCCACATGATTTTTCTTCAGAAATGTAAAGAAAGCCATTATGTCACTGTATTTTCTTCTCCAGGCTAGACAAACCCAGCTCCCTAAACTGTTCCTCATGAAGCTTGGTTTCCACACCAAGCATTATGATGCCCCTTCTCTGGCTGTGTTCCAGCTTGTCAGTCATACTCTCAGCCTCAAAGGAACACAATGGCAAACTCCTTTTGAACAAATCTTGCCAAGAAAACACTATGATGAGGTCATCATAAGTTGTAGTTGACTTGAAGACAGATAATCTATTGCACAAAGATATACAGTTCTTAATGCAAGGAGAAAGCGACTTTCTTAAGGCAACTTTCTATGTATTTGATATCCCTGTTCAAGCTTTGACCAAGCTGTTCTACTTAGAAGCAAATTCTAAAGAGTGAAAAGTGATTCTAGAAAGTAGGAATGGATACTTTACCCACCCTTTCAAGGTGTACAGATGAAACAGGAATTTTAATCTTGTCAGTAGATGTGAATGCTGGTGCAAGGTAGTTACTTATCATTAGTTAATCTGGAAATAAAGGAATGTGGATTTTTGCACATGTGCATGAAAAATTAGAGCTTACGTGGATTTTCTTACAAACTTGATATTTGGTAAAATTTTAGACTGATAATTCACATTCATTCATTCAAGGTCTGGGCAACCCAACCAATTCTAGGGATGAAATAAACTCTTTCCCACTAATCAATCCACCATCACAAGGAAGGATTAAAGATATATTTAAATAGGATAATACTTTATCAGAATACTTTAATGAAGGCATGGAAAGACTGGATCATCACAATGCAGGAATTTCTCTAGAATACTTGTTGCAGCAGATGAGTAGCTGATTACATAGAGATCTAGTAAATGATCTCTTGCCCAATACACACAAAATGCTAATTTGTTCTAGGAGGTCAAGCATTAGATTAAGTGATGGCCATCAGTCAAGTGTCATTCAAGAGAAGGGGGAGTATGTATTCCATTCCTGCATAGGATGTTTTGCAATCTGACATTTACATTTTATTGAGAGAATTATGGGGTCATAAAGCCTGTCTCACTGTGCATATATGACAACTATTTGTCCTGACAGCCTTCATAATAGCTCTACTTGCATTACATTTTGCCATTTTGTTGGCCATTCACCCATTCTGAAGCAATTCTTTGGGAGCCCTTAAGAAGCCCATCTCAGTTTTCATAAATCATTCTACTTAATTTTGTGTTATCCAGACACATAGTTCCTTCTCAGACCAAAAATTTTATGCACATAAAAGGAACAAATTCTACTATGCAAGATTTTACTTTTTTAATCATTTGCAGCCAACTGTCTAAATTAGGAAAAGAACTGACTTTTTCATTCAGAGAAGTAGTGTTTAAAATGCCTAGAACTATTTATTCTATCATAATCCAGGCACCTACTTGAGCAAGAGAGCTGCAGAAACAATGCACTTACAGTACAAGGAAGAGGTGCAGCTCCTTTTATGTCTTCCAGGCTAGTTTCTAATTAGTTTCAATTATTCATTATAAGGAAAGTGCACTTCACATAAAAACAGTAAGATAACTCAAAACCATCCCACTGCTCTGAAGAAGGAAGAAAGCAGGTGTTATGTTGGTAGAGCAGCAGACCCTCTGAAGAGTCCCCACATCTCTCACCATATCCCATCAAGAGCATACATGACTGACAAGTATGGTTTCATTGCCCAGGGAAGGACAGCTTTAACATACCAATGCTTTTGGCATCCTCAGTTCAGCATGCACTTAAAGTGTGCTTGGAGCTTACCTAAAGGATATGAACAGAGATGCTAAAAAGAGAAACATACATTTTTTTCTCTTGTTTCAGAGCCAAGCACACATTTATATTATAGCAATTATAATGCAGAAGTTGCATGTTGCTATACTGCCTGCCATGTTATGTTTGTTGCAGGGGCAAGGTAAGCACTTGAGAGGAGGAAGCTAAAAATGCAACATCTAGTGATATCACTTTTGAAGGGGCCAAATTTGAACTGGGGCTGACACTCCTTGAAGTTGTCTTTTGCATCCAGAGATCAAGGAGGCTTAATGACTCTACATTCCTGGACTGCAAGTACTTAGAACCCTTGGCCACTTATTACTTCCCTGCCCTAGCCCAAGACCTAGAAGAAAGAGGAAAGGAGAAAAGCAGAAGGAGAAGTAGTAGTTGAACTGGTCTGTCTGTATGATGACCAAAAAGATGTCAGGAAAGCAAGCAGCAACAGAAAAATAGACTAGTTTCGTCACCAGCTCTTTCAACAACTTACCAGCTGGAACTAGTTTTTTGGTCACCTAACTGGAGTAATTTTTCTTATGTATATATTTGATGTTTGAACAGTAAAGAGAAAATTCAATATTCTTTCAACACTCTGGATGGTGGAAAATAGGTAATGCCCATCAGAAAGGCTGGATTATAATGGTGCAACTGCAGCAAATGCTTCAGGGTCCTCAGTGGTTAGTGGCACTGCATGCACAGATAGACACACAGACACGTGCTTCTTATACACTGTTGTATTTGAGATAGAAATGCTTCTGGGAAGAGGGGAAGCCATAGACCTTTCTCCTCATCCCTCCTGAAGCATTGGCAACATTTCCTGACAATATAGCCTCATTTTCCAGTGAGGAAAGAGTTGTTGTTCATTGGCTTTGATATTCCAGCCTTAGTCACACTGGCTAGGACAAAAATGGGAGTGTTGCCCATGTCTGAAGAAGGCTGGCTTTGGCCCCAGGAAGAGCCCTTCTTAGGAGATTTTCAGACAGGCAAAAATCGCTCTTTGCCGCGCGAGCAGCCTCCCGAAACTGCTGCGCGGCAAGGGTCTTCTTCGGACGATGCTGTGCCTCTGGCGAAACCGTCCGTGTCACTTCCGTGAAGCTTGGGACGGCTCCGCGTCACATTTCAAGCACGGAGGCTGCCCGTGATTGAAATATGACGCGGAGCCGTCCCAAGCTTCACGGAAGTGACACGGACGGTTTCGCCAGAGGCACAGCGTCGTCCGAAGAAGACCCTTGCCGCGCAGCAGTTTCGGGAGGCTGCTCGCGCGGCAAAGAGCGATTTTTGCCTGTCTGAAAATCTCCTTAGTCTGGCAATATCACAGTCCCAGTCTGCCACAATGCAGAGCTGGTCCTCCAAGTGGGCACCTCATATACATGTGTGCAGAGGGCTCCAATTTTGGAGCTGATCCAGGGCCCCAAGTATGTCTAACAGGTATGTGTAGGAGGGCAAACTAAAAAAAAAAAGATTTAGGATTCACCTTCAGAATTCCTGTTTTTTTCCAAGAAACTTCGCTATCATTAATTTTCTCCATGATGAACAACTACTAACAGGAGGGGTGACAGAGTGAATCAATGAACTTTTTGATCCCTATAATATATGCAAATGAATCCAGCTCAAGTGGTAGTTGATGTGCAATCCATTTGTTATATCTCCATATAGATACTACATCCATATCAGCTGATCTGGTGATTTCAGTTTTTATGGACTAAGCTATCAGATGCCAGCTGATTTTTTGTGTGTGTGAAAAACAGATGTTTCATCATTTTCTTTGAAACACTTCTACAAAAATTACAACACAACACCTTTCTAGGCAAAGGAATGGCTGTACCAGCTACTCTTTCATTACATGCACTTCTGTAGGAAGCAGCTTCCCATAAGTACACACATATACCTTGTACTGACACTGACACCAACTGATTTCCTACTTAACAGAAATCAGTACTGATAATACTGAAATTAAGAACAATAAATTGGTACATGGAGTGTACCATTTTTTCTTTTCGATTTAGCTAGGATGGCTTCTGTACTGAAAAAAAAGAGGATAAGCTGAGGAAGGATATAACAAGGACTCATTTCTACTAGCAAATAATTACCGTATATTCCAGCATATAAGACAACTTGGTGCATAAGACGACCCCCCCCAATTTTTAAGTTAAAATATAGACCCCCCCGGTCCAGCCAGCCAGCTGGCTGGAAAGTCTGCCCCCCACTAGCCAGCCAGCTCAGTGGCTGTAGATGATGGAATAGTCTGTGAAATTAAAGGACTGAGAACAGCTTAAAAAGCATGGGATACTTTAAAAAATCTCTATGGTGTTCAATCTTTAGAAAGTAAGATTTCATTAATAATGAAGTTGGCTAATATGAAGCTATCAAATCCTAAATTTTTGAATGAGCACATTAATGATTTTAGAGCCACATTGGCAGACTTGCAAACTCTTGGAGAGGAAATCCCCAAAACTATGCAAATGGAAATTTTTCTGTCAAGTTTACCAAAATACAATCCCTAAATGGAGGGCAATTAACACTTCAAAGGCAAAGCAGTCATTCGCACAGCAGGGGGAAGGATCTGCTGGGGAAACTGCCCAGGGAATTTAACACTTCAAAGACTAGGCAGTCATTCTCACAGCAGGGGAAAAGATCTGCTGGGCATATAAGATGACCCCCTACTTTTGAGGAGATTTTCAAGTGTTAAAAAGCAGTCTTATATGCAGGAATATACGGTAGACATGAATAGTCCCTTCACTCACTTGGTACCAAAGGGTTAGTGGTGACAATTTTATACAAAAATTGAGTAAATACAGCTTACAGCAGGAGTGAGCACTCAAATAGGTGGTTACAGTCAATTTTCGCCCCGGTGCTCACTGGAGTTGTACCAACATGTCTGGGCATATCACAAGTAATGTCCTTTAACTTCCAATTGCTGTTTTGGCTGGGGTTGTGGGGAGCTGGCAAGGGCAAATTGTCATGTTTGTGTGTGAGTTTGGTTGGAATATTCCCTGAAAATTGCACTATTTTAAGAGTGCAAATTTGGGGGAAGGCTTGGGAGCTTCCACAGGGTTGAGGGGTTCAAAAGTGGGGTTCAGGGGCAGCATGCAGCCAACTGGCTGCACCTTCCCTACCCTGGTTTAGGGCCTCATTATAAGGGACATCTAAATAAAGAAATACATTTGGCCCTCTGTATCATTGCATTAAATCAACGATGACTCAAAAATATTTTGGGAAAAATTCCAAAAAGCATAACTTGCTATTCACCATTTTATATAAGGGACACCATTGTACTACACTATTGTATATAATGGGACTTGAGCATCCACAGATTTTAGAATCCACAGAGTCCTGGAACCAAACTCCATTGGATACTGAGGGCCCACTGTACATAAACATAAATTTTAAAAATGAATCTGTAAATAAATACATATTTGAGGATAATGCTACCAAAGCCCTTAGACTTGACATAGTTTAAGTGTCATCATTTCTTAATCTGACCCAGGTTTGTACAAATTACTTTGTGTTCTTTTGAGAGTAAAGAAGGGGGCAGCCCCATAATCAAATAGGCTGATGAGGTATGAGGAAAAACAAACAAAACTTCTGATCATCCACTAAAACCACACTCCTTTCCCAGAATGTCAGCAAAGCACTGTATTGGTAAAGACAGAATTTTTGAACTGTTGAATATCATGAACATTTCCATAGACCTGAATCCTATTGGTAATTTCAAATAGAGTAGAATCACTGAATCGATGGGATTGGCTCACCATTTAACAGTTAATGGAATAGGCTACTCTACTTGGCACTACCAAGGGGAAGATTCAAGCCTTAATCTTTATCACTATTCATTTCAGTTGTAGTAGCACAATAACAACAAAGGAAACTATTTAGTGAAGCTAGTACTGGACCCATCCATTTTTAGAAAATATGGATCTGGATATCTTCCCAGTAATACATCTGCCCCATTAATTAACTAGTTTATACTGAACTGACTTCCCTCTCACTTTTGTAGGAAGTGTATTTCTACAAATATACAAAGACATAATTGTCTTCAAATATACAAATATACAAATATAAATCAACAAGCAACTGGATATGCTATTTTCTGTATGTGTGTAAATATATATATATATATATACACACACACACACACATACAGAAAATAGCATATCCAGTTGCTTGTTGATTTATGATTTATGTGTGTGTGCATATATATATATATATATATATATACACACACACACACACACCTATAAACAGTGTAGACAACTATAAACGTCCAGTCGATTACTGCAGGCCAAGATTAAATTATACTTTCTCCCCAGTGCTTTCCTCTACATGAATTAAAATGTATGTAATTGTAAATAACTGTAAAATGGTTATAAGTATTGCAATGACATGAATGAACCATTTATCTTTACTTCTTTTAATGTTTTGGTGGAAACCAAATGTAACCAAAAGAAAATGTAATAATAAATAAATAAAGATGGGGAGATGATGTTCTTTCTGCTCTGTTGCCAAACCCATCTGTCTAGCATTTAAATAGGGTGCATGCACTTAAAGAGAGCCATATGGTATAAAGCTCAAATTGGACTATAATTCTGGAGACCAGGATATGAATCCCCACTTGGCCATGGAAACCCACTGAGTAACTTTGAGTAGTCACATTCTCTCAGCTTCAGAGGAAGGCAAAGGCAAACCCACTCTGAAAAAATCTTGCAAACAAACAAACAAAACCATGATAAGTTTGCCTTTGGGTCACCATAAGTCGGAAATGACTTGAAAGCACACAACAACATACACTTAAAACCTGGATGAAAAATGACGTGATTCATCCTCTGATTTTGTGAAAGAACTAAGCTGTGCACATCAAGCCTATGCATGTATGCCCTATTAAATTGTTTCTTAAATTGCAGCTGCTTACCCATTCTAGTGTCACATGGCATTTCCCCATGAATTTTTTTTAAAAAATACAGGCAGAAATTCTAAATGGAGTAAAGGGAGAGTGACAATGCAGATCCACCTACTCATTGACAACCCTGCTGTCTTGTTCTAGCATATTTTGCTAGAACAAAGGGGAGCATATTTTCTGCTCCAGTAGAGCTTAAACTTTTAATGGTTTCTCTCCACAATGGAAGAGACTTTCCAATTCCAGGTCTAGGCTGGTAAAGTTGAAGGACCCTAACTACATCTCTGGCTGGAGAACAAAGAAGTTTGGGATCCAGCAGATCCAAAGCCAGCTCTGACTCACCTATGGAACACCCTGTTTTAGGGCTTTCTTCCAGCTACCACTGGTTGTAGCTTTCCACACATAACTGGCACAGCAGGGGATTTACTCATAGCAGAATCTCTGGCCCATAATCTTCTCTCCATAAGGTGAGAATTGTGGAAGGCCAATGCTGCTTGGTTTTCATAGTCCCTACAGCCATTAAAACATGAGGCAGTGTTTGGATTGCACCATTGCTTGCTATTGATGCTGTGGCAGACAATTCCATTTGTTGCATGGTAAACTATGGATGAAACCAAGTAATTCTTTCAGTCTTGGCTATGTCAGGATAATAGCCCTTTAAGTGCAGAGAGAAAATGTTGGAGCAACAGACCACTCTGATAGCACAGCTGAAATGGGTGTATGCACAGGTGGCTAGGCAGAAGGTGACTTGCCAAACATTCCTATAAAGATACACTCTGTGTGAGTTACTGTGTGGGTTGGTGTTGAGGAGTCTGGGAGAATTGCTGTTGGATCTGTTATTGAGGTTTGCTGTATATATTCTGTGTTATATATTCTGGAACTGAAGAGAAAGCCTCCAGAAGGACCTTGCTGCTTGTAAGTCTTCTTATTGTGGGTGAAAGTGGGTCAGAGCAGTGATAAAGCCTGCTAGCTGAAGCCTTTGTTTTTCAAGCGCTATTCTGCTGTGTAGTTTATTTGCTGTTTGGCTACTCCTGGGTTTAGTTTGTCCCCAGGCTGTGCCAGTCACCTCTCAATGAGCCTATATTGAGTGGACAGGCTAATATGTTGAATAGACTACTTTCACTGTATCTCTGTTAACTGGTTCCTCTGCCCAATAAAACCAAGTAATTGTGAATGCATTTTTTTAAAAAGCCTTTGTGTTGGGCAGATATTTATATTTATTTAAGAGATTTCTAGACTTCTATTTATATATTTGTGAAGCTGGGAAGTTATAGCAGTAGTTATTTATCTGCTATTTACTCTATGCCTTTATGTGATAGCACACAGAACCTTAGGATTTACATGTAAATCAAGCATTCCCCCCCTCACTACTTGCACCATCAGCCTGCAACCTGATGCTGACTTCTCTCTCTCTCGCTCTCTCTCTCTCTCTCTCTCTCTCTCTCTCTCTCTCTCTGGCTTTTCTTCACAAATGAAGATTCAGGAAGGACTCATCCCGTGCTTTCTGCAAGCACTCTGATGACGAAAAAGGCCAATCCGAGATAAACAAGTCCAGTTGCAGAAAGCACAGCAGAAGGTCTCCTTGGGTGATGGTTCCGGGTTGTGATTCTTTCTGCATTGTAGTTTCTCTTCAAGACTTGTTCGGCGTGAGTTCTCAAATAAGGCTGCAGCATTGTGGATAGTGCATCTCCATGCCTCCCAATGTGAGGCCAGGGCGGACCATTGTTGGTGATCAGTTTGGCCAAGCCTGAGATGTTGTTTCAGAGAGTCCTTGTATCGCTTTTTTGGAGCGACCCTCTTGCACTGACCCGTGGCGAGTACTATTTTTGGGAGGCGATTTTGCAGTGTTGTAAAAGTGGTTATCAAACCACACTACAACAATTAACTGTCAGCACATGAAGTCTATTGTGCTCCTAAAGAGATGCCAGCAAAAGCCAAAAGACTCTAGATTTTTGGACAAATGACTTATGCAGCTGAGAAACTAACTGCCTTTTATGACTCTGATCTGGAGATGTACATGTTCCTGTTGCTAGACATTCATAATCCTATTGTGAGCAGGATTATCCAAATGTGGTACTGTGCAGGACAAGAAAAGGAAGCTGGACTGTCTTTTTTCCACTGCACATGTTGCATTTTATTCTGTTAAAAACGCATACACTGAAAACACAGACCAGGCTTCCCCCATGGGATTGAATGGAACCGTTTCAGCATACTTTACTGGGCAAATTATATAGTTAGGGTGCTGCCTCTCTAAAATGACTGATTTTGCCAAAGCACCTTTTTAGCTTGAGGGTATTCAGGTATATTTGTTAGCAAAAGGGTTAATGGATTCCACCTTTGAAAAATGGACTTCTTTAAATGCTTATAATATGATGGATAGTTAACTGCATGCATATTGGTAAACAGAGGTGAAAAACAAATTAATTGGAAGATAGAGAGTTTATTGTTTGCTTGCCATTTGATAGATGGATCTCATTATTTTTGGAGGGGTCAACAAAGCCGTAACAGCTTCCTGAGAAAGGAGAAGTGGCAGCTCCAGGAAACTGCTTACAGATGGACAGCCAGCAGGCTAAAAATATTACTTCTGTCCACCTCATCAATAAACCAGCTCCATGCAGAATGGCAATTATACTTTTCCTGCTTTGGCTGCCCTTTGTGAAGCATAAAGGCTATTATTGATAATAGGGAGATGTACAACAAAATGTATACAGTAACACAAACTCATTTGCTAGAGTAAATCTATACTGGGTAGCTGTGCAGCCTTTTTGTACCATTATTTAAGATGGCAGCATGCACTTGTCAATGTCCAAGGGGATTATGCTGATCCTATATTTTATTACTAACCTATTAATGATTAATGATAGAGATTTATTATTTGCTTATATTTAGAAACTTTGCATTCTAAAGAAAAGAAACACTACCATCTTTCCAAAACGCCTGTTCAATATCTATATATTTAAGTGGTACAAGGACAGACCTTTATATTCTTCAGACTGGGTGACCTCACGGAGATGATACTTTTACAACATTGTATGAGGATACTCTATATAATTAGTGAAATGTAGCATGAGAATGCACAGAGCCAAGGAAACAATATCCTTTATTGCATCAACTAGTTATTTAAAAAATGTTTGAACTGCACATTCAAAATACCCGCCTATATCAGCCAGGCTCAAGTGTGCCACACAAAACTTTTTTTTTTCATATCAAACAATGATACACATCTACACTGTCATCTGGCTGATGCTGACAGTCTTAAGAACAGTAACCATGGTAGGGTGTTCAGATATTATGCTCTTGTGAAAATTTCAGGGTACACAGACCACTACAGACAGCATAGTGTAACAGTACAGGCCATAGTCCTATGCATACTGACTAAGGAGATTTTCAGACCTGCAAAATGCCGGTTTGCCGCGCGAGCAGCCTCCCGAAACTGCTGCGCGGCAAGGGTCTACTTCGGACGACGCTGTGCCTCTCGCGAAACCGTCTGTGTCACTTCCGTGAAGCTTGGGACGGCTCAGCGCCATATTTCAATCACGGAGGTTGCCCGTGATTGAAATATGGCGCTGAGCCGTCCCAAGCTTCACGGAAGTGACACGGACGGTTTCGCGAGAGGCACAGCGTCGTCCGAAGTAGACCCTTGCCGCGCAGCAGTTTCGGGAGGCTGCTCGCGCGGCAAACCAGCATTTTGCAGGTCTGAAAATCTCCTAAGTGAACACTCCACTGAATTTAATGGGATTTACTCAAAAGTAAACACAGATGGAACTGGGCTGCAGGCATAACTTGTTAAAAGGTCTTCTAACTTCCATGATCAGGTTTTCCCAAAAGATTTTTGTAGGAGGTATGAGTCTAAAAATAAAAATGTATTAAAAATTCCAGGAATCTAGCCCTTTTAAAAGGAATAAAAATATCTTCTTTAAAAAGAGTTAAAATCACTTCACTTTCAAAGTCATGCAGAGTGCCACTTAAGAATGCAGACAAGCTCAATTAACATTTAAAAGTGTATTCTGAGGTCTGTGATCACCCAGTTAAATTAGACTCATTACAAAAACAAAGGAGTCAGTTTAAAATGCATATCAAAAGTTTACTGAAGGTATATGACTCTTAATCTACATACTAAAGCAAACTTTAAAAAAGGGTTCCTAATTAACTAGGAGGATTTAGGGTAGAATGACTCACCCAGCCTTTAGCGGTAGAGGCTGCATGGTGAACATCATGGCATGGCTTCATAGCAGCATGGCTACATAAGATGGCTACAGAAGTAAAGGACCTCGAGACTGTGGTGCACGCGCTGGTAACCTCTCATCTAGATTTCTGCAATGCGCTCTACATGGGGCTGCCCTCATGCTTGGTCTGGAAACTTCAGTTGGTACAAAATATGGCAGCCAGAATGGTCTCGGGAACATCTCGGAGAGACCATATAACTCCAGTATTAAGATCTCTCCACTGGCTGCCTATCACTTTCTGGGTCCAGTATAAGGTGTTGGTAATTACCTTTAAAGCCCTAAATGGCTTGGATCCAACTTATCTCCGGAACTGCCTCCTCCCATACAATCCTCCCCGCGCACTCCAGTCCTCTGGGAGGAATTTGCTTCAGCCACAAAAATCTAGGCTATCTGCCACCTCCCAGAGGGCCTTTTCGGTAATCACCCCCAAATTGTGGAATGACCTGCCGAACGAGATCCGTCAGATTACAAATCTGAGTAGCTTTTAAAAAGCACTAAAGACGGATCTCTTTCGGCAGGCCTTTCCTAACTAGATCCCAGCCTCAGGGGATCCTGGCCTCTTTTAGTCCACTGGCTATTTATTGTATTTATTGTTTTTAAAGGTGATTTTAGATAGTTGCTTTTAATTTATATTTGTTTAATATTTTTTTATGGGGGAGGGTGGGGGTGTTTAGGGATTTTTATCTGTATTGTATTTTAATTTTTGTAAGCCGCCCCAATTGTTTTAACAGAGGGGTGGGGTATAAATAAATATTATTATTATTATTATTCATGGAGACTCTAACTTAAAAGAGAACTTACACAGGGCAATAAAATTTAAATTAGGTCATGTGTTGAATGACCCAGCACTCTAGTTGGCTGGAAGTGCCCAGTGAAATAAGAGAAAGGGAGTTTGGGAGAACAGAAGCATGCAGGGAAAATTCCTAGACTCATCTTAGTATGTGAATGGGGTACACAAAACTGTTTTACATTACAATAATTATTTCCCCACATACTACAATTTTGGACAAAAATGTAGAATCATATTCTATTTTCCCAGTATAAATGATACTTTGACCCTAATAATCCATTGGAGGGTTCATCCTCACAGTGGATTTCTGTTCAGAGGATGTTCCCATGGACTGAAGAATCAGGAGGCAATTCTTCCTCTTCCCTACAGCCCTTGCATCTCCAGGTGGTTAGGGGACCTTCTAAAAGAAGTGAGTGTTTATGGCATAGAGTAGAGCTATAGAGGAGGGAGAGTTTAATAAAAATAATCTTGTGCTCACTTTCTCCAGTGGATTAGACTCTTACTGCAAACACAAGGAGTTCTATATGTAAGACATGAAGGCTCCAAAATCTTTCTGTGGCAAAAGAATAGCCTTGAATCTCAGCAGCAGTAGCCAATCACTGAAAGTATCACCACAGGGGCTGTGACCACTTCTTCAAGCAATGCATATCATCCATAACATGGATCTTCAGCAACAACAAACTCAAAGCCCATCCCATCAACTACAGTCATTCACAATATACCATCAAAGAATGATGCAGGCCATTTATTACGACAGGTATTTGTCTATTATACCATATATTCTCTAAATGTCAGTGGGTAATATATTTTTTCAGTTTTACTGCAGTTTAGCAGGAAGAGAAGGTGCAGTCCTCCCCCCCAAACCTTCTAAGTGTGATAAAACAATATTGGAAGCTGACCGCTGGCCATTCCTGGCTTCAATTTAGTTTATTTTTTCCTCATCTTTGGGCTGGTATAGCCCAGGGATAGTCTCAGGTGTGAAAAACTATCTCCCAGATCATTGGAAGCTACCAACCTCTGGTGTGGTGGTGAGAGGTGACTCCCATGTCTTGGGATTGGTGAACCAGGATTTACGTAGCTCAGACTGAAAGGGATTATCCACAGTGCTAAACTATACCTTCCAAACAGGTTCAGCACCTTAGATACCTGTTTTAATGCTATCCTAAGCCTGGAAAGGATTCACTATCTCATTGATAATAGAGGTCATCAGCCACCACTGCCCTGGCATATACAGATAAGTAGAGTAAAACTAATTGTTATTGTTGACCCTGCAACTTTAAGGGAATGCATTTCACATTTCACATTTTACCTCACTGAAATCTTTGATTACCTTAGTAAAATCTATGGGCTTGTCTAGATGGTGAAAATAATCCTCAAAGAATTTGCTGGGGATACTTTTTGTCCCAAAAAGATCATGCAGTGATTAGCCTTATTCGGGGGGGGGGGAGGACTCCATTTACAGCACGGGAAAGCCTTCATTATTTTTGAACATAATGCGAGGAAATGTGCATTAGCACTCCTTAAGACAACTGATTCAATTTGCTGCACATTCTTGGAGAGGGCAGAACTGAAGATCTGATTGGCCAGATATATGTGGGGGCGGGCTTTTGCACTAGCCATCATGTGCTTTTTTGCTCTGCTGAGGTGCTAAATTAAATGTCTTTTTAAGGTCCATGAAAAGAGAAGGGGGTATCATTCAAATGTTTTAAACAGAAGGTCAAATGGGGTGAATGGTGGCTTGAGACTAAGCGCTGTCTCAAGCAATCTACAATTCCAGTGAATCTGTCAATTCTCCTAGGAATCGGGGGTCCCCTCAGCCCCAGGAAAGGTGGTGGATTAAAGGGGCTCATCAGGAATCTGAAGATTCTTCCTCTCAAAGCGGTTGGGAATGGAAGTTTCTGAGAGCTGAGAGAGGGTGAAGGATCAGAGAGCAGACATAGACTCAAGCCTTGTTTGCATTTTTTTTAATATAAAGTAATGACGACAAAGGAAAATCCACAATCTGAATAGCCTCTTTTTCTTTGGGAGACTACAGAAATATAGCAGCGGTTAGATCAGTGGATCCTGCAATCTCACCTAAAACAAAGTGACTTTAGAAGGGAGGTGAACTTAAAGAGTAAACATTCGAATGATAGTAAACTTTCAAACGATATCCCCTTCTCTTTTCACAACCTGAGGGAAGCTTTAGCAATTCCATTTGGGGTATAATTGTTAGTTACTTTGTTTCACAGATGGCTAGCTACGTTTGTAACTATGCTTCTGCAGGAACCTTCGAAACAAAACTGAAACTTAATAACTACAGACTTCAAGCTTCAAATGTTGGATAGTAGCCTATTGTTTGGGCTGAGAGACCATGTAGACAAACAAACACTGCTGAGAATTTGCAATAACGCACAGGAATGAGCATTATTTCCTCTCATCTAGACAAGCCTATGTTATCTTGAACTGAATCCTTATTTCTGCCCTCCTTTGATGCAGGCAGACAGACGGACACAGATATCAGTTAAAATTCTCTTCCAAGTCTGCAATTTCTTCATCCAGGTCTGCTGTATATAATATGTAATTGGTAGATATGAAAAGGAATCATATAGAAGTCCACAGTTAATTGGGAGTAAGTCTCATTGAACTCTCTTTGAATTGCCTTTAGTCTAGATAATTAGGTGTAGTATTGGAACGTACGAAAGGTTTCCCTTTTCATTACCAGGAATGTTTTTATTGAACTCAGTGTTCATATGGGAAAAAAATATGTTCCTAAAAAAGACAAATTCAGATACAGATTATAGTGCTTGGAGCAAAGTTAACCATTTCCTTTCATTACATTTTCCTGATCCAAATTGGATCCGGCCTTCAGCTATATGTTATTTCCTTCAGCTAGATGCCACTCTCAAACCATTTATTGGCATATAGATAATATTGCTGAATTTAATTTAAACATACAGTATTATGTAATGTAAAACAGATAAATCTCTTACAATTAATAAAGGTTGGCTCTCGAAAACCATATGCTAAGATTCAATGTTTCACTTGCTTATTTTTTATTTTATTTTTTTAGTTTGAGATCACAAAGAAGAAATTATGGCCTAAATTTAGTCTTAGCCTGCTCCTCTCAGAGTAATTAGAAAATTGCTTTAGAGGATTTTTCAGCTGGTTGGGTGAGAAGCCTAGAGTTCCTGGAATGCAGATCTAGAGCACGCCAGTAAAAAGAAATGAGGGCTCAAAGATGGGCGGGGGGGGGGAATTAAGTTGTGTAGGGCTTTGAAAGATAAAAGAAGACGCTTATACTGAATTCTAGAAGGAATAGATAACCAATGAAGAGATATTAAAAGTGGTGTAACATTCCCTACTTTGCATAGATTATATTTGGCAATGCATTTCCTGAAAGGTATTGGTCAATATACAGTAGCACCCCCATATCTGCTGATTTGTAAACTGTGGATTCAATTTAAATCCATGATTTAAAGCCTGGGAGCCATGTTGAGAGCATCTAGGTAAAAATTAAGGGGAAGGGAAACATCAGGGATGTTGTTGTGGGAGTCTACTACAGACCTCCAAGCCAAACCGAGGACTTGGATTATGCCTTCCTGGAACAGATGGCCACACATTCAGAAAGGAGAGATGTAGTAGTAATGGGGGATTTCAGCTATCCTGATATTTGTTGGCAGTCCAGCTCTGCCAAGAATTTAAGGTCCAACAAATTCATCACTTGCTTTGCAGACAATTTCATTGTCCAGAAGATGGAAAGGGCAACAAGGAGATCAGCTATTTTAGATCTGATCCTAACCAATGGGGATGGTCTGGTGAATGGAGTGGAAGTGGCAGGATCCTTAGTTGGGGAGTGATCATGTTCTCCTGGAGTTTGTTATACAGAGGAAAGGGGAAGCCAAGCATAGTCAGACATGCCTTCTAGACTTTAAGAAAGCTGATTTCAGAAAACTTAGGGAATTACAGGGTGGGGGGATCCCATGGTAGGAATATTAAAAGAGAAGGGAGTTCATGAGGGATGGGAGTTTCTTAAAAGTGAGATATTGAAGGCACAACTTCAAACAATTCCAATGAGTAGAAAAAGGGGAGGTGTCTAAAGAAACCAGGATGGATGTCAAAAGAACTATCAACTGAGCTAAAACTTAAAAAGGACATGTACAAGAAATGAAAAAAGGGGGAAATCACCAAAGAAGAATTCAAACAAATAGCCAGCTCATGTAGGGGGAAAGTCAGAAAAGCTAAAGTACAGATGGGGCTCAGGCTTGCTAGAGAGGTTAAAAACAATAAAAAGGGTTGTTGTTTTTTTGTTATGGCCCTCTGAGCTTCTGCAGACAGTTGGCTTAATGAGTCAGCAGCTTCCTGCATGCCTTTTCTTCTGGTCTTCAGACACAGGCTCTGTGAGAAGGGCAGGGATGACTAGGAAACTCACCTATACCTCAACACAGGTGATCTTCCTAGTCACCCCTATTCCTCCTACAAAGCCCAGCTGTGAAAAATCATCTAAAATATTGGTGCAGGCTGCTGAGCTTCAGCTGTTGTCACTTCTGTCTCACCACCACTTTGGCCCCTTCGAACTTGCTCTAGGCAGGGTTTGCTGCTAATTTCAGCTCTACCCAATTTTGCCAAAAGTGTCCTTACTTTACTTAAGCTTGGGTAGGGGGAGGGCATGGGACCACACTTTGCTTCTTGTGACCTAGCTTGATATAGAGTTCTGAAGACCTTGAAAATGTACATGCTCTCACCTAATTATTGCTAGTCCCCCAAAATATATTCATGGACTGGTAACTCTGATGCTACCGCCACACGTCACACCAAGGTGGTCTAGGGCAATCCTCAAAGTGCCAGCCCTACTTTACCTGGCTGCCTCTGTTCCTCCCACCTAAATTTCTATAATGTTTCCTTAGTTCCTTTTTCTGAATCAGGGACATACCTTTAACCTAAACGTGTGGATAGTGTGTTATGGTCGCTTGCCTTTAATTATCTTTATTCTGTAGGAATGAGCCAGACTCTGTATTTGTATTAACATCAAGGGACAACTTTATTAAAGGGAATAAACATACTTCAGGGTGGAATCTTTTGTTTAACCAGTACTTATATCTTCATAATGTCATTCCCTATTTCCCAGCCTCATTCACTCTTTGTTCACTCACTCCTCTATTCCAAATTAGTAACCTCTGAACATCATTTTACCTCATCCAAGCCTCTCATACAGCACACACATATGGAGCTTCCACTCCAGCCAACTTTCCTCTACTCCATTCCCCTCAAAACTCAATGCTTAACTAACACTCAATTGACTCTCTCCAACTGTCATGCACACTTAAAATATCCAGAAGCCCCTCCCCTTCCAGTTTCCTGCCATAGGATTGGCTCCTGGAACACAATTCTCCTATTTGCTTGTCCATCCCTCCCTCCATCACAGTAACCACTTCATTTCTTTTTTATATATACAGGTTGCCCCCCCGCCCCCATATCCATGGGGGGGGGTACATTCCTGGACTTACCATGTATAAATGAAACCATAAATAATAGCAAATGCTATTAATATAAAGGAGTCTCTGTACAAGAACACCATAGAATTGCTTTGGAGGACCTAGCAATTCCTAGAGAGGACACCTTTCTAGGCATTTACCAGTGCAACTCTATGGTATGTGTCCCCTATTTTGTGTCCCTCAAATAACTGAACCTGTGGATATTGGTTCTGCCTATATGGGGGGGGCAACCTGTATATAAAAAGTAGATGTTCTTGTTGTACAGGCAATAGAGAAGCATGTTAAAAAAGGCCTTTGTTTAGATCTTTGACATACCAAAATATATGTACACTTAACATTTAAAAAGTTATATGAATGCTCCTTTTCCCAAATACCACTATTAGAAGGCAGAAGTTGGAATTAAGGACTAGTAAACATGGTGGGACTTCCTAATAAGCATGTATATAATTCCATTGTAAAACCTATGTTCTCTTCTTTAGTAATAAACAGTCTAAACCAGATGGATTTACTTCAGGTAAGTAAATATGTAGAGGACTGAATTGCAGCTATGTTTTAACATTCAATGACTCGTAAAGAAAATGCATATTAGTGGTATATTTCTTGTGGCTAGAGGCAAAAATGTACACAAAGATAGAAGGAAGACTGATCAACTAGCAGATTTGCCCCACCAACATCTGATTTAATAGACGGAGGCATTACTTGTGTTTTAAAAACATTTACAATAATAGAGGACATTATTCAAAGAAGATAAATTAACATGATAATATGTTCAGAACTAATGACAAACATGTTAAGTGGAATAGGTTGCAATTTTATCAGGAACACCCCCCCCAAAAAAAAACCACTAAATGTTTTCAATTTAGTATCATGAGGTATATTGTTGACTGATGCAGAAATGAAGAGACCAGACACATAAAATAGGTTGTAAAGGGCCACTTTATTTAACAATAACCTATTTAAACATTTCCCAAGAGATCTGCAACAGGGAAGCAACCTAGTGTGAGAACTGTTGGGGCAGGAGGTCAGTTCCAAAACCACCGTCCCAACTTCCCCTGGGTGAAAATACCTGAACCCCAGGGAGAACCCATAAGCTGGGTTGCTCCCCAGTCAGCCTGTATCTGGAAGGCTGACTTGAAAGTCCCTCCGGCAAGTCACAGGACTTAAAGAGAGGGTTTATTCCTCAGGCCAGCCCCAAAAGAGGTCACTTTCCACACCCCTCAGTTTTCAGGATCTAAAGGGGAAGTTCCAGATCCCTCCCTTCACTTCCAAAAGGGTGGATGTGCCATAGGTGCTCAGTGATCTAACAAATCTCCCACTCTTCCTGCCAAGTGATTGCTTATTTAAGACACCATACTAAGTCAGTTACCCAGTCCGCATCCACAGTGTGGGGTAGGCAGGGGGAACCAGAAAGAGGGGGGAATTCCTACCCAGCCTCGATGCGACCAACTATATCACACTGTTTTAGTGGCGGGAGGGTGGGCTGATCTTTGTTGAAAAGGAGGAGGTGGAAGGTGGCAGGGTCTTAAATAGCCTCTGGCCCTGTCCTCCACTTTTGCGATGGCACAGGCACCAAGGCCAGCCATTGGCCTCTTCCTGAGGAGCAGCAAATGGGGTTCCCTCCAACACATGTCTACACCAGTGCTAGGACCCTAAAAATAGAGGGCCTCTTTACAATGCACAATGATAGTACTATGACCCACTTTAACTATCATGGAATCCTAGGATTTGCATTGTAGGGTAGGACATTTAGGTTTCTCAGCCAGAGTGCTCTACTCCTTGCCAAACTACAAACCTGAGGATTCCATAGGACAGAGCCACAGTAGTTACACTGGATTCATAGCACTAAAATTAGGTAGTGATAAAGGGCCCACACTTTGCAATCCAGGAGATACATGTTTGTCTCTTTCTCTCTAGAGCTACAGAAACACTTTTCCTCTGCCTCTGTACCCCATCTGAAATACTGTCACTTAGCTGTGGTGGGTAGGATTTGAATATGCAGCTTCCTCTATATATAATTATGATCAGTGTGAGAAATAGTCTTTCACTGTATGTATATTCCTCCATGTGCTTGAAAACTGTGCAGCTTTGATTTCATGACCTGTTCTGCTCAAGTTGTTGTTTTTTTGGCCCTGTCAAAATCTGCTACCAAGGACTGTCTGCCATCTGCTTTTGTTCACACTTTTGTTTTAATATGATGTGCAGATCCGTTCAGCAATTCCTCCTTCACTGTGCTAAATACTTTAGTTTACCTATGAACTAGATTGTACATCCAATGTGCCTTGTTCATTTTTTATAGAATGGAAATTCTTCTTCCTGTCTGTCTGCAACTTGGTAGATAGATAGAATCTACTGGAGAGAAAAAACAGTCTGAAAACACGTAAAGTACAACCCCAGTATCCACTGGGATACATTCCTGAACTTACTGCAGATAGCAAAAATTGTGGCTAGTAGCAAACACTATATTTCTGGCAGAAGCATACCATAGAATCACACTGGAGGACCTCCAAATGCCTAGAGAGAACACTTCTCTAGGCACTTGGAGATCCTCCAGCACCTATCACCACCACCTACGACTCCTTGAACACTTTCATCAGCACTGTCTATGCACAATCCTAAATATACACCGGACTGACTATGTAACAAATGTTGCTGTCCTTGAGCAAGCAGGGATCACTAGCATCGAGGCCATGATATTGAGAATGCAGGTGCGCTGGGCAGGGCACGTTTCTAGGATGGAGGACCATCGCCTCCCAAAAATACTACTCTATGGTGAAGTCGCCACGGGTCAGCGCAAGAGGGGCACTCCAAAAAAGCAATACAAAGACTCCGTGAAACAACATCTCAGGTTCGGCCAAATTGATCACCAACAGTGGTCCGCCCTGGCCTCACATCGGGAGGCATGGACACACTATCCACAATGCTGCAGCCTTATTTGAGAACTCACGCCGAACAAGTCTTGAAGAGAAACGACAACGCAGAAAGAATCACAACCCAGAAACATCACCCAAGGAGACCTTCTGCTGTGCTTTCTGCAACTGGACTTGTTTATCTCGGATTGGCCTTTTTAGTCATCAGCACGCTTGCAGAAAGCGTGGGATGAGTCCTTCCTGAATCTTCGTTTGCGAAGAAAAGCCAGAGAGAGAGATCATCAGGTATTATTATTATTATTACCATTTAAAATCTAGAGTTAAGTCTTGGGGGTATGCGGTAACAAAAGATATTTTAAGGGGGTCCCTGGTAAAGAAAAGTTAAGAGCCATTGGTCTATAGCATTATGAAATCTGAATGCTTATTGGCCTAATTGCCTACCCAGCTTCCTTCATCCTCCTTCCCCTCCCAGATAGCTGGAGAGGTACCTGTGGATTGAAAATGTTTTTCCAGGAAGTCCAAACCATTAATAAATGAGGCTCTCTGCTGTCAGAGACCTTGTTTTTTGCAATAGTTTGTACAGGCCTTGACACAAATATGAACTGATATGAAAATAAATATTTAACCCACATTAAATATTCCTATATTAAACATAATTTTATTTAACAACAAAAATATACATTTTGAGATGGACCCCCCCACACACACACAGAGAGAAAAATGTCCTTCCAATGAAGGATCTGAAGTATTACTATTTAGCAATGCTGTTTTATTTACAGCTGTCAATCTAAGTCTTTTAAGAGAAAAGAAGGCCAGCCTCAAGAATTTGTACTAATCATGAATTAGGCAGCACTGTTTCTCCGGGATGCTTCTCTTGTCCCTCCTGTGTCCTTGTCCTTAAGGATAGCTAGGTTTTATGAGGCAACTTGTCTCCTTGCCAGTGAAATCTACCATCCCTACTAGATTTCTCTTCAACTGCTTCTGTACACTGCACAGTACAGATGAATTGCTTGCACTCAGGGGCTGAAATATGGTAGGAAACTCTACATCTAATTTTATGCACTTCCTTAGGAGCTTCCATTATTCTTTCCAGCTGAAGGTGAATTATTTAAAGGAGAGCAAAGACTCCTTCCTTGAAGTTTATTTGCATACATGTGATCAAGAATTAGTGTTCTGAGCCGCTGAGGAAATTTCTTTGGAGATCCCTAATCACCCTTAGAAGTATATTCTAATGAAAACCTATTCATCTCAGAGTCTTTTCAATGTATCATTTTTACCATAGGATTAAAAATGTATCTCTTCTTTTACCTTAGAAAGTAATAAAACCATAAACTTTTCTAAATAAGATAGATATTGTAAAAGCGACCCCAAATCTTCCTTATAAAAAGACAGATTATATTCAATTTATGGTATAATTATTCTGCATAATGACCAATTTGGTTTACTTCTGGTTCTTTCTTCATAAATACAACTCTTTAAGTAAAGACATCTTACTGTTGTACTTCATTACATTAATTTCATTGTTTATGCTTTTTAATTTATTGTTTGGGTAATAATAAATAATTTCGCCTGTGTCACTGAAATATTTTTGGATTTACACAGCAAAAGGGCTGAGCAATTACTCATAATTTGGTAGATTTTTTTTTTAAAAAAACCCTCATCTTATTTTTGCAACCAGAAGACTAAAAATACAGAGTTTAATTTGAGCAGGCATAAGAAGCCTATTTTATGTGCTATGGGTCAGTCCTAGATGCTAGAAGCAAGAATTAAGTGCATCTTTTTCTCATTTAACTACACACATCTGGGATTAACATGTGAAAAAGATAGGCAGATATAGGACAGCTAACTTTTAACCAGTTAACATTGGGCAGTTAATTAAGTCTTTAGCTGGAAAATCTAATGTTGATCTTTTTGGGGGCTAGAGTTTTTACATATTTCTCCTGACAGAAATTTTGGCCTTTTACAGCTTTATAACATTATTAAATAGAGGCAGTGTTTCCCTATAGCTGGATTTCCATGCTGAGAAAATACACTGTGTTCTTGTGCCTCCTTATTATGTGGACCTTGTAGGTACAGAAGCTTTGTCAGGAAAAAAGTGACAATTCAAACTCTGGCTACTACTAAGTCTAGTACAAGGAAAATAAGCAGTAAAATATTCTGATTCCAAGGAAATCTATATTATTTAGATGCAAGGTAAAAGACTAAACAATACACTAAAATGTGGAGTGTTCTGTTCAAAGAAGTAAAACAAAATTCAATTGTCAACCAGAAGCCACTAAATGCACCAACTATAAATGCCCACAGAAAGGAATTGCATAAAGAAAGGAACTGATCATGGCATCTCCCCTGCCAGGTAAGTATAAACTAAACTGGCTTTTCTGTTGGAAGGGGTCAATTACCTTGTGACATGTAGGGTTGCCCTTTTCACAGTTAAAGCAGCCAATCAATGGAAGCAAGAAGCAGAAAGAGTCTGCTTCGATGTTTTATGTTAATATGGAAGTTTGTGATGCTGACAGATTATCTAATCTGTATTAGTGACAAAACCTTCACATTTTTGTGAGGGTATATTTTTGGCAGGAAAAAAATATTAATATACTAATGAAGAGGGAACAATATTAGACAAGTGTGGTGGGTGCTTGGTTTTCATTCTTCTTTTAAAAACATTTTTCTGTATTAATTGATGGTCTTCTGAACTCTCCCTTTTTAGTCTATATTGTCTTTGACTGGTGCTGTATTACACCACTTCAAAATTTCATTCGTATCTGGGGAGAGGAATTTGGGGAAGGTAAAAAAAAGTGTCATTAGTTTTTATTGCAATTGTATCTGTCTTGTTGTAATTTTATTGTTTTAATATCTGTAATTGTTTGAAATGGACAATAGACTAATTCAGTAAATAAAAACAAAACAAGAAAGGACATGAACTTGGAAAACCTGCTTGATCTCCATTCTGATTGAGTCCACTTGTGCCCTTGCCCCATCTCTATTTGTAATTGTCCTCTGTTGTGCCCTTTTAGCACTTTGTGTCCTACCTCTACCTCTTGTTTCATTTTTGGACTGTCTTATCATAGGGTTTTCTTGGTGAAAAGTTCTCATGAGGAGGTTCACCATTGCCTCCCTCTGTACAATACTAATGTGCATTAGCTAAGGTGTTACTGCTGTTGTATCTGAAAGATCCTCCACCCATGCCATCCACCACTACTGCTGCTGCCCAGTAGCTGTTTGGCACCCTAATACTTTCACCTAATGTTGTTTTAGACTAAGCATGATTGATCTTACCCCAAATATGTTACATCTCCACTCACAGTGACACCCCCAATTCTTCTCCCCTCAGGTCCAACTCCTCTGTCACTGTTGCGTCCTTGTTCGTTACTTCAAACATGTCTTCAATTAGGGTTCCAATTCCAGTCCCAGCAGTTCCTCTGCAGCCTGGAGCAGGTCCCTCTTCTTCCATTCCTCTCCTTTCCACCTTGCATTGCCAGACACCGCTGGCTCAGCCTCCAGTTCCCTCTAGTCTTCCTCTTTTTCTTGCCCTGCTCTGCTTGCTGCCACCACCACTGGCATGGCCTCCACTGCTCTCCTTCTCTCCTCCCTCCCTCCCTTCTCTCCTTGTTGCCCTGTTCTGCTTGCCTACTCTGCATGCCTCCGCCATTTCCCCTCCTCTCCTTTCTTCCTTCTCTCTTCCTCATCTTGCTTTGCTTACCACCACCACCACAGCTACAGGTGCTCTCCTCTCTGCTCTGGCTGCTGCCATTGCTGCAGCCAGGATGGTCCCTGCTGCCCTTGGCACCATGGCTGTCTCCTCTGTGCCCGGCTGGGCGTTCATCTCCCTTGTGCTCATTTGAGTGGCTGAGGCCAATTCCTGACAGGCCCCATTCCTCTCCTCTCCCCAAGTGGGGGTCCTCCCATCACACTCTTCTGCTGTTGTCTCTGATACCTCCCCCCATGAGCTCTGCTGTTTTCAAACAGCTGCAGCAATTCCAAGGGGTCTACCATCACTAGACATTCTCACCCCTCCAAGTAGCCCTGCAGGATCATTGCCATTGCCAAAAGTGATGTTACCTCACCTTTTGTGAACTTAGGGAAAGGGTTGTTCTATTCTGTCTACTACTTGAGGCATTCAGAGAAAGCCAGTAGCATCTGATGGAGTCAGTCCATGGCAGGTAATGTTTGGTCAAATTAGGCAATGTTAGGTCAAATAAGTAAAGTCCAGTCAAGGTAAAATGCAGCCATGACAGATGCTCTGATATGAAAAGAGCAGATGAAAATAGAACTTTAATTACTTTCAAGTAAGCTAAGGGGCCTGAAAATCTCTCCAAGTACATCTGTTAGAAGGAGGATGGCTCAGCAAACAGCAAAAGCTAACTGTCCTACACAGGTCCTAAACAGGCTGACAAGACAGATAATGGGGTTAGTTCTGCCCTCTGCCAGAGGAGCTGGTTATATAGCTGAATGGTGTTTCCCTGGTTTTGCAGTCTTAGACTTTGCTGAGGCTGGAAAGATGAAGGATCTGCTGGGAACCTCTTGGCTGAGTCAGTCTTAGTGTGATGATAGCACACTAAAAGGAGACTGTGAGCTGTAGTTTAGGCTGCCACTTATCACTTACTACCAAACAAAGAAAATGTTTCACCAAGAAGACTGAAAAGATGACAGAAATTTGCATAAAACTTATGCATGTGAATTCATATGTATAGGTGCAATCTTAGAAGTAATTACTAAAACTTAAGCAGAATTTGAGTCCCTGTCCCTTTGCAGCCAAAGGGTGCTCCAGGGGAAGGGGCTGTTGGTGATGACCTACCTGGAGAGAGACCAGAGGATTCTGGGGCTTGGCGCTTTTGCACCAAGCTAACCACGTGATGGAGGGTGGAGACAGATGATTTAAAAGGCTCTACAGGGCTCCCACACATGCCTGTTTGTTCTTTGTGTGAATAGCACAGAAGACTGTGATTGGGTGACCTGCATGCCTGATCAGTCTGCTGTCCAGGCCCTGCTCTATTTACTTATGGTTCTTTGCCTTAAATCTACAGTTTGACCGGCCAGATCTTGAAACAGCATGAGTGGGAATCTTACCAGGTTCTGGGGCCAACTTCATGTTCCTGATTCCCACCAAAGGCCATGCCCTTGTTGCTAATTTCTCCAGTACCACCTTTTCCTCAGCAAAGCTCAGACACAAAACTGAGGCCAGCAGAGAGAATCATAGAATGATAGAATCATAGAGTTGGAAGAGACCTCAAGGGCCACCCAGTCCTACCCCCTGCCATCATCATCATCATTATTATTTATGCAGGAACACACAATCAAATCACTCCCAACAGATAGCCATCCAGCCTCTGTTTAAAAAACTCCAAAGAAGGAGACTCCACCACACTCATAGGCAGTGTATTCCACTGCTGAACAGCTCTTACTATCAGGAAGTTCTTCCTAATGTTTAGGTGGAATCTCTTTTCCTCTAGTTTGAACCCATTGCTCTGTGTCCTAGTCTATGGAGCAGCAGAAAACAAGCCTGCTCCATCTTCAGTATGACATCCCTTCAAATATTTAAACATGGCTATCATGTCCCCTCTCAACCTTCTCTTCTCCAGACTAAACATGCCCAGCTCCCTAAGCTGCTCCCCATAGGGCATTCTTTCCAGACCTCCCACCATCCTGGTCTCCCTTCTCTGAACACGTTCCAGCTTCTCAATATCCTTCCTGAATTGGGGTACCCAGAACTGGACACAGTATTCCAGGTGAGGTCTGATCAAAGCAGAATAGAGTGGCACTATTACTTCCCTTGATCTATACACTATACTCCTATTAATGCAGCCTAGAATCACGTTGACTTTTTTAGCTGATGCATCACACTGCTGACTCAGGTTCAGCTTGTGGTCCACCAAGACTCCTAGATCCTTTTTGCATGTCCTGCCCTCAAGCCAGGTGTCACCCATCCTATATCCATGCATTTCATTTTTACTGCCCAAGTGTAGTATCCTACATTTCTCCCTGTTGAAATTCATTTTGTTAATATTGGCCCAGCTTTCTAATCTGTTTAGGTCATTTTGGATTCTGATCCTGTCCAGGGTATTAGCTGCCCCTCCTAATGGTCCCACATTTCTAACTCATTTTTTCATTAAACCAGAACACCTACTGCCTTTATTAATTTACTTATTTTCTTTCTTACTTATTTTTATGCAGTTGTGGAGAAGCCAACTTAAAATACACTGATTGACTACCATCACATGTAGTTTAAGCCTCAGAAGCAAAAGAAAGCATTCATCCAAATGAGCACTTCAGCCATCTTAATTGTAATACTGTACTTTTTACTAGCACAGTAGGTGAACTAGTGAATTAGATTTAGTTCTGAAAACTACTTATCAACTTTGATTTGTTTAAGTATGTGGGTAAAATCTAATTCAGTGAAATAAGCTCAAACACTATAATTATTCTTGCCATGAAAGAACCACTTACCCTCATTTTAAAGACCTTCAACTATACAAAGGTTACTAGGTTACCATTCCTGGTTCCCCCCCCCCCCAGTTAAGCTCTTCCATGTGATACTTCCCACTGATTATTCAGACAAGAGAAGACACGAATATAAAATGTGAATATACTGTATAGCTGCTGCTAGTACTGACATTCTCAAAGTCTTCCTTGAAATGAAATTTTTGCACAATGATTGTTTACATTAAATCCATCTTTAAGGTGAACCACTAGAACCCTCCATATTCCCTCCTGTTATTCAAATGATCAAGTCATATGTCCAGTATTTGACCAAAACAGTGCCAAGTGGAATGAACACAAACTTAACAAACAAGTCACAAAATCAAACCTTCAGTAAGATGTATTCCTCAAATCATTTTTAATATTTTTTTTTTGGTGGGTGGGATGGGGTGATAGTTCTAAATGTGTTCATATGACTATACCAAAATGATTTCCTTTTGATAACTATTTATTTTTTCTTGAGGGGCCACTGTACTATAGACAGGCCAGACATGTCTGAGCAGTCTTTCTGATGTACTGTATATTCTTTTAGGAGGTGAATTATTAAGAAAGTTTGCTGGGTGTGTTGTATTTAAAAAAATAGAAAAGAGGCAGTCTTAAACATTATTCATGCAGAATCACACTACATTTTTCCTCCTATGTTAATTAGAATTTTTTGGCATGTTCCCCTGTGTCTGATAATCTACACCATTCCCTCTTAAACCTTTTATTTACAAAGTTCAATTCTCAAAAGCTTGTTTGAATTTTTTATTTTTTCCTAAACAGACAAAAAACAAAAACAAACCCTCGCCCGAGTACTTAGGAAAGCACCCTGAATATTGCTAAGTAGATTCAGACAAGCAGGTCACTTTGGATACCATAGAATCATAGAGTTGGAAGAGACCACAACGGCCATCCAGTCAAACCCCCTGCCATGCAGGAATACACAATCAAAGCATTCCCAACAGATGGCCATCCAGCCTCTGCTTAAAAACCTCCAAAGAAGGAGACGCCACCACACTCTGAGGCAGCGCGTTCCACTGCCTAACAGCTCTTACTGTCAGGAAGTTCTTCCTAATGTTTAGGTGGAATCTCTTTTCCTTTAGTTTGAGTCCATTGCTTTATTCCTTGTCTCTGTAGCAGCAGAAAAGAAGCTTGCTCCACCTTCAATACGACATCCTTTCAAATATTTAAACATGGGTATCAAGTCACCTCTTAACCTTCTCTTCCTAAGCTGCTCCTCATAGGGCATGGATTCCAGAACTTTTACCATTTTGGTTGCTCTCCTCTGGACATATTCCAGCTTGTCCATATCCTTCTTGAATTGTGGTGCCCAGAACTGGACATAGCATTCCAGGTGAGGTCTGACCAAAGCAGAATAGAGAGGCACTATTAATTCCCTTGATCTAGACATTATGGACTTTATCAGACAAGTCAAATACAGCATCATAAGGACGTCTAGTGATCATGAAAGCGTGTGCTTACCAGACAATCTTGCCCCTTCACAATCATGTATTGTTTAAACCCACAATTTTTTATTGATGGCCCAAGCCGTCAATTGATCCCCATGGTGATTTGTTGCTGGCACTGTTGGCGTTTGAATCCGTGTGCCATTGTACTCATCTGAATGCAGTGTGACTGGCTGGACTGGCCAGAATACTTCCAAGTGAGATTGCGACATCCAGGTAGTGGGTGCACTTTTTATGGTCCCTCCCCCCTGTTTACTTGGGACTTTTATAGTGTGTTTATGTACTTTGATGTATTTTTTGTGTCTGTTTTATGGGTTTTTTATTTCCCGTGCTAGCATCTTCTCATGAGATTCGGTGAGATTTTAAACCAGGAAGTGAGTGGAGCTCCATTCACTCCCTATTAGTGCCTAAGAAGCCTCTTTTACTGGAAAAAAGTAAGGTCTGGTGGGGGAAGTTCTTTTTCCAGTACAAAAATGCCACAATTTATGCTGACAAAAGAACTTTTGAGGAGGGTAGTCTGAGGGGCAGTTTACACAGTAAAAAAATAAATAAAATACGTACGGCATTCAAAAGATTGATCATGTGTACACATGGCCATTCGGATGCATATATGTCTTTTGGAAGGGGGGGGGGCTAGCGAATCCTCCATAAACTACGTGGATTCAGTGTTCGTGAGGATTAGAGAATCTTGAGCTAAAATCTATACAACCATTTGTATTGTTGACGGTCTGTACACCCCGTTTGCACACATACGAGCAGGCAGTGTACTCTGATTGGCTGGCCGAGCACAGGAGTGGGGCTAGCAAAGAGGGAATTGGAAGCGGCCACTATGTTGGATTCCCAGCTAAGCGAGAGCCCGATAAATCCATGAAATTGAGATTTTTACATTTTATTTTACATTGTAAATAGGGAAAACCGACTGTCCACAAAAGAGGCACCTTTTAAAATAAAATAAAAAAAGCAACAGGAGATTTAAAACCACCGCTTGAATCACTTGCTCCAGCCAGCTGGGCAAGGGTGGGTCACACAGAGTTTAGGGGGGGGGTAAAAATCATGTAGGCAGATCGTACGCATATGAATGGCTACCTTTTTGGATTTTTTTAACCTCCCAAATGGATTTTTTTCCATCGTGTAGATGGGGCCTGATAAACTCCTAAACTTCTATTGAAGCAGCCTTGAATTGCATTGGCTTTTTTTAGCTGCTGCATCACACTGCTGACTCATGTTCAGCTTGTGGTCCACCGAGACTCCTAGATACCTTTCACATGTCCTATATCTCTGCATTTCATTTTTACTGCCCAAGTGTAGCATCCTACATTTCTTCCTGTTGAAATTCATTTTATTAGTTTTAGCCAAGCTTTCTAATCTATTGAGGTCATTTTGAATTTTGATCCTGTCCTCTAGGATATTAGCTACCCCTCCCAATTTGGTGTCATCTGCAACCTTTATAATAATGCCCTCTTACTATTTAAAGTTACCAGACAACAAAAAGTCACTCTATGCTGAAGAAATAGTCTTGTAAATTTGATTGTCCAATGTAATAGAGATAATGAGTTTATGCTTTCTTTCCCATAAGAAGAGAGGAGGCAGGCAGGGGCAGATGGATGGCCCTCTCCTTCATTCCAGCTTCTACTGCTCTGGCCTTGGGGAGTGGGGAGAAGAGGACATATCCGCTGGACTCAATCCCCTCTCACGCTGCCATCGCCTTTTCCTTTCGTGTCATGTCTTAACTATAAGCCTGAGGGCAGGGAACTGTTTTGCTGTCCTTTTACTTGTAAAATGCCATGTACAACGATGGCACTATATACATAAACAAATGATGATGATGGTGATGACAACTACTGTTAAGGAAAATGCAACATGGGACATACAGTGAAAGAAATAAAATATGTATGTGAAAGTCACAATGACTAAGCAAGAGCAATTATGAAGCCACACAGGTGAAACTGCTAATGTAATCTAGAAGTCCTGAGAGCCAAGGACAGAGGTACTGAATGCAGAATGGAAACACCTGAGAATCATTAAGTGTACAAGGTGAAATGTTGAAATACATGGGTTGGTCTTAAGTATGGGTGGAACTACGTGGACCAATCAGAATGGAAGTACACACCCACTGGGTGGAAACTAACTAGTGAGTGGTGATAAACAATGGCTATAAAATTGCAATGTTTGCCAATGTATTGTGGTTGAGTAGAGGTGGAGTAGTTTGGAGATATTGTGGAGTAGTGTGTAGAGATTGTGATTTGTTGACCATATAGTATATTTATATAGAAGAATAAAGTAGGTTTTATATAAAACTACTGAGTTGCCTGAGTGAATCCTGGAGATGTTTTGGAGACACCTGGAGAAGGGTGGGAAGGCTTGGAGAGTTTGTCCGGATCTTCAGCCGATTCTCTGAAACTCTGCTGCTTTGGAGGAAAGCATTAACCACTGATCTAAGCTGGTCAGCTCTGCTGCATAACAAGGTGGTGAGTTTGAGCCAGAGGTGAAGAGCTACAACTCCCATCATCCCTGACAACTACAACGTGGTTACATTTTATAATTTTCGTGTATATGTTACTTAAATGAGATATGAAAATTACTTTGGTTGGTGTTAACTTAGGCACATACAAGGACTTTATCAGACGTGGCAACTATGGCATCATAAGGACACCTAATGAACACGAAAGGGCACCCATACCACACAACATTGTCCTTCCGCTACTGAAATAAAGTGTACTTTTTTTATTGATGGGCCAAACTGTCAATAGATCTGCCATGGTATTTTTGTCCAAGTATTGCCTGTGTTTGAAATCGCATACCATTTTTCTCTTGTGAATACAGCGGCAATGGACAGAACACTTCTGGGTGAGAATGCAAAAGCAAAATACAGGATGCTATTTTTATGAACCTCCCTGGTTTACTTAGAAGTTTGTAAGTGTGTTTCTGTGCTTGTGTGTATGTTTTGTTTCATTTTGCTTTTTCAAATTTTAACCGCTCTCACGTCTTCTCGTGAGAACCACCAAGATCACGAACGCGGAAGTAAACAGTGCTAGCTGGGGCTGCGTTTTCACACTAGTAAAGGTATGTATGGTAAAAAGTATTTTGCCAGAACAATTATGCTGGAAAATATGGTGGTACAGAAACGTTTTTGGAGGTTTGTCTGATAAAGTCCCAAATAAAGTATTTTAAAAAGGCAAATAAAAATATAAAATAGATCAAGAAACAATAATTATGAAACTACACACTACAATGTTAAGATATTCAACTGTGGAAAAGATCAACAGTCTTGGACTAAATTCCCTTATCAGTCCCAACTACAGCAAACTCATTAAATCAATAGGAACTTGGCAATCCAAGACCTATGTAAGCTCCATTGATTCAATGCTTTATTTTAGTTGGGGCTAGCAATTGGATTTAGACTATTATGTTCAGGAGGAAAGAGCCTTCCTGTTAAGGAAAAATTAAATAGACAAAAAGAACAGGCATCACAGAGTTCTTGATCATAATTAATCAGGATTCTTGATGAGTTAACTACCAAAAGTAAAACAAAAACTAATTTACATCAGCAAAACTGTGAGAAAAAAAGTGAAGATCAAAAGTGTGTGAATAACAGTAGCAAAAACGATGAGCTTATGCAACTCATTAGCACACTGTCTAAAATATATCTGAGAAGGATTATACAAACTGATTCATGCATCCAACACAGCTACACATAATAAAGATCAAGAATTATGTTTCATAATACAATTCCATACATAATACTGAATAGTAAACACTGCCAGTTTACTAATTAGTCATATATTTTAAAACATGTGAAATATGTTGGGAGTGAATATTCACACTATCACTTTCTCACAACTGAAGTAAATTACTACAGAAGATTAAACTGTATAACTATTGAACTTAATTTATAGATATGTAAATATGTATTCATAAAATTCATACATAAATTTCTATTGCCATTTTGCATTATGAACAAAAAATAAGGGTGTTTTCTACATACCCAAGAAGCCATAGAAATAAAACATCTTTCAGTTGCTAGACTTCTGAAGTTAACACAAAATCAATTACTAACAGAATGTTGATTTTTTTTGGCCGTGTATTCAGTCCTTTAAATATACTCAAACTTTATGTTATTTTAAACACCTAAAAGATGATACCAACAATAGGATTCACTTAGAAGTCCTTCCATGCAAATGGAATAGAAATAAATTGTGATCCCCCCCCCTTCAGGGGGAGTGGTACTACTGAGCCAAACTGTGACAATTTAAAGACCTATGTCTTTCAGGAGTGGAAAGATTCCCCCCACCCTGTGTTTCACTTTTTTTTCTTTTTTTTAAAGAAAAGAACTCTTTTCACTACAGTATTTTTGTGACTTCTTTTGTGCAGCATCTATATATATAAAATTCTCTTGGGTATGTTGCCATTCCCATTGTGCTGATTGGCTGCTTAGGAAACATACCCAACCAGTCATAGCACTCCATTGGCTGGCCAATCAGCAGCTTGAGGATGTTTTTCAGCACCACCTCCTTGTCCTACAGCCACATCTTTGCCAGTTGAGCTGCAGTAACAAAATACTCAGCAAGCTCCCCTTGCTGTCTTAATATGCATGCATGGGGAAACATAACGTTGCTTTCTATGCTCCATCCTCTTTCTTCTCCTATCCTACCTTGCAGGGTAGGTTCCCCCCCACTCCTGTGATCTTCACCCCTTCTGCACCCAAAAATGCGAACCCTTTCCCCCTCCTTCTGTCAGGGTAATATTTCTTTAAGTGCAAAAAGAAAAATGTTGGAGCAACAGACCACAGACTAGCACAGCTGAAGTAGGTTTGTTCAGAGCTGTGGCTAGGTAGAGGGATGACTAGCAAACATGCCTATATAGCCAAAGCACAAGATGCATTGTGTGTGGGTTGGTGTCATGGAGAAAGAGGAGTATTGGTAGATGTTGGAGATTTTGCTGTTGAGTTTATTGATGAGGTTTGCTGTGTATATACTGTTTGTTTATACTGCAACTGAAGATAAAGACCTCCAGATATCTTTGGATGAACCTCACTGTAAGTCTTTCTTGTGTGTGAAAGTGTGTGAGCTGTGAAACAGCTGCTAGCTGAAGCCTTTGTTTATGTGCCCTTTCTGATGTGCAGTCTGCTGTTTTGGGTACTCCTGGGTTAGTTTGTCTCCAGGTTGTGCTAGGTGCCTCTCAGTGAGCCTATACTTAGTGGAAACCTTCTGACCTGAGGAACTTATAAGCCGCCAAAAAAAAAAGAAAAAAAAAGGGAAGGAGGTGGGAGGCTGACTTGGGGTCCAGGCCCGCTTTTTGTTCCTTAGGGGACACTTGGAGTCCTCTGGCTGCTCCTGGTTCTGCTTCCTGTGGGGAGAAAGGCTTTCTTTGCAAATGCTGCACCAGACGGGCTGCCACCTGCTAAAAAATCCTCTGGCTGGTGGGAGGAGCCAAAGCCGGCGAGGGAGGGGGAATAGCACAGAGCAAAGCAGGCTCTCATTGGCTGCCAGCTGTCCCCCAATGGGAATCCAGCATGCTGCCCTTGAAGGGAACCTGGCATCAGAGTGGAAGGCTGAGGCAAAGGCGAACCCAAAGACTCACAAAAAAGTTAGAGGTGACCATTCCGCCCCTTGTTGGAGATACTCCTTCAGTCCCTTTTCTATTAATTTCTAGTTTAACAAGTGTCCCTTTAACAAGGGTCCCTGGACCCCCTCTTCTCTAAACAAGGCAGAGCTTTTGCATGCTACTTTCACCAAGTATCTAGACCAGTGCTTCTTAACCTGGGGTCCAGGGACCCCCAGGGGTCCTTGATGTCCTCACAGGGTATCTGTGAAGGGTTGAAGGCTGCTCAGATCACCTCCTGCCAGCAGTGGAGTGGCCATGTGATAGGAGCCAAGGCAAAGGCTGGCTGGCTTGGCCTGGGCATTGCCATTCAATCTACTCCAGCCACAAACTTTCAGGAAGAAGCAGGAGAAAAGTCTTCCCTCCCACTCCAGTGCCTCTGAGGGAAGATTTCATAGATGGTGTAACTGTGTTGTTGTTGTTGTTGTTGTTGTTGTTTTTAATCTAAAGTCTTGGGGTCCATGGCAACAAAAGATACTTAAACGGGCCACTGGTAAACAAAATTTTAAGAGGCATTGTTGTAATTGCATTATTGTTGTTTTTATCAGCTATTATTGTTATTATTGTTGTTAGGGTTTAAAATCTTGAGTTAAGTCTTGGGAGTCCATAGCAACAAAAGATATGTAAAGGAGGTCACTGGTAAAGAAAAGGTTAAGAGCCACTGGACTAATTGTATTATTATTAGTATTAGTATAGATGTACCCAGCATAACATACACCGTTATGTGCCCTGCTGGGGTTTCAAGTGGTGGTTGCAGCTTGGATTGGATTTTTGGAGTAGTAGACATTATTTACTCTGTTATAGAACTAGAGCAACTTTTGATACGGGTTTTGATATCACCTGGACACTCAGGAAGTCACATCATCGCCCTGCTGCCCCTGTGATGGAAACTAGGCAGTCAATTGGAAGCAGCAGTGGCAGTGCGTAACCCTTAATGCACCACTGGCGTATGTTACGTCAGGGACAGCTAGTTCTTTGGGATTCTTCAGGCTCCTACTACTTTTCAAACACAGGATATTACATCATTTTTACAAATCTTTTAAATCACCTTTCCTGCCACAACTGATTTGCAGGTTCACTTCCACAAATGGAATCACATTAGTCCATAGGGTAAGACATAGGGAATGGCATCACACTGCATGATTTCTCACTGTGTCAGTGAGACAGAGGTAGACACTTATGTGTGTCAAAAGAGAAAAATGGCATGCCACACTTATACCTCCACGTTGATGAGGATTTATCAGATAAGGCTACGATGGCAGTGAAAGGCATGCCATTCAAAATACAATACAATACAATACAATACAATAAAGAAACATTTTGGAATACCTACACAGGAGAAAAAGCAATTTTTTGAAGCAATAAAAAGGGAACTAGAGTGTACATGTATGAATAGATGCAGATCAATCCTAGGCAATAGTTGGATGATTCATCTTTATAATTATCTACATCAGGTGCTTCATAAATTAGTTCCAGTAATTCAGCATATCCAGTATTTTCGAACTATGCATTCACTAACTTCATCCTATCCTGGTAAACACTGGGAAACTGGGATAAAGACTAGATGGACAACCAGTTAGATGGTTTAATCAGAAAAAGAGAAGGCAAGGGACATAGGCTGGAAGTGGCTGCATTCTTAAGGAGAGAAATATGAACAGTATATATTTTATTATTTTATTGAATTTTCTAAACCCCACCCTTTATTATGAAGGCCTCAGGGAAGCATACAAGTACAAACAATGTAAACAGTTTAAAACAAATCTAGAGCAATCAAAATAATCGGAATAGAGTAAAAATGTATTAAACAATTTAACAGTATGAGATGTTAAAGACAAATGAAGACCATGCACATGTACATTTTGGGAAAAGTAAATTAGGACCCAAAATTTTAAATTAAAGTTATTTTAAGTGACCATGTTTTGACTTGGCATTAGGACACTAATGCTGGCACCACAAACAGGGTGACATCACAGAGAGGGGGCTTTCCCACATCCTCCCATGATGTATTTTCCTAGGGGTGGGAGACAGAGAGAAACTCTCAAGCATATCTCATACTTGGGGCAGGTGCCTGTATGGAGAACGCATCTTCAACTATCAAGGTTCCAAGGTACTGCACTTAAGGGTGGAAAAAACGAAATGCATAGATACAGGATAGGGGAGACCTGGCTGAACGAGACTATGTGCGAAAGGGATCTAGGAGTCCTAGTAGACCACAAGTTTAACATGAGTCAACAGTGTGATGCGGCAGCTAAAAAGGCCAATGTGATTTTGGACTGCATCAATAGAAGTATAGTGTCTAGATCAATGGAAGTCATAATGGCATTCTATTCTGCCTTGGTCAGGCCTCACCTAGAATACTGTGTCCAGTTCTGGGCACCACAATTCAAAAAGGATATTGACAAATTGGAGCATGTCCAGAGGAGGGTGACTAAAATGGTGAAAGGTCTGGAAACCATGCCTTTATGAGGAAAGACTTAGGGAGCTGGGTATGTTTAGCCTGGAAAAAAGACAGTTAAGGAGTGATATGATAACCCTGTTTAAGTACTTGAAGGTATACTTCTGGGCACCACAATTCAAAAAGGATATTGACAAATTGGAGCATGTCCAGAGGAGGGTGACTAAAATGGTGAAAGGTCTGGAAACCATGCCTTTATGAGGAAAGACTTAGGGAGCTGGGTATGTTTAGCCTGGAAAAAAGACAGTTAAGGGGTGATATGATAACCCTGTTTAAGTACTTTAAGGTGTGTCACATTGAGGATGGCGCAAGCTTGTTTTCTGCTGCTCCAGAGACTAGAACATGGAACAATGGATGCAAGCTCTAGGAACAGAGATTCCACCTCAACATTAGGAGGAACTTTCTGACAGTAAGAGCTGTTCAGCAGTGGAACACACTCCCTAAAAGCATGGTTGGGTCTCCTTCCTTGGAGGCCTTTAAACAGAGGCTGGATGGCCATCTGTCCAGGATGCTTTGATCATGATTTCCTGCGTGGCAGGGGGCTGGACTGGATGGCCCTTGTGGTCTCTTCCAACTCTACAATTCTATGATTCTATGATTCTAATATCATCACAAGCACCTGGAATTCAGACCAGAAGGATATTGGCAACCAGTGCAATTTCAGAAGCTCATTGGCAGCGACACTACTGCTATGTAGTATCTATTTTGAACATGAGTCAACTATTTTGTTGAGGTATTTTCACTAGCTGTTGTTTTCCTAGTCATCTTCAAGGGCACCCCAACACTGAGTGTTTTGCAGAAGTCTAACAGAGGGGTTTCCAGTGAATGGCGTGTTGTGGTTAGGTTATCCCTGTCCACAAAAGTCCATAGTTGGTGAAGCAAATGAAGCTGGCCCCAAGCACTTCAAGCCAAGAAATCTACCTGGGGCTCCAGTGGCAAGGATGGATCTAGGAGTACTCACAAGCTATGTACCTGCTATTTCAAGGGAATGCAACCCCAACAAGGACAGAGTATTTACCCAATTCCCAGAACCAATAGGCACCAACCAACAGAACATCCATCTTATTGGGGTTCAGCGTCATCACTTCCAGACACACTGAGTGCACCAGTTCAGCCTATTGTGGGATTGTCAGGAGCATGGCCCCTACTACACAGTTTCCCACCCCAATATAGATATTATACAGCATGGGAGGTAAGTGGAACCTGTGGCAATGCACAGCTTAATGGCTATGGAACTGAACAGTAATCTGCATGCCCTGTAGATAGGAGCAGGACAACTGCAACACAGTGCTTCATGCTCCCCTCTGACAAAGTCAGTCCAGTAAGAGATAATGATTCATCATATCAGAAACTGCTGAGAGATGTAGAAAGATTAAAAAAGATACAGCTTTACCATCTTTTACCCAGAATAGGTAATCAGTCTGTTTCAGCATTGTTCCTTGGTCTGAAACCAGACTGAAATGGGTCTACATTGTTAGTATACCCAACCACTCCTATTTCATAATTAAACATATTGGACACTTTGTGGTTTCACGCTGACCTGACACTGTTTAGGGTCAAGCTGACTGGAAGGCAGTTGAAGTCATGATAACCTGAGATGTGTCCAGAATCATAATGGTTGGAAAATCTAGATAGGATTATGTGGAAATCCCAGCTGTTAATGGGTCTATGTTAATCCTTTCAAACAAGCAATTAGTGGCCTTCCCTTGACCCATGTCCTACAGAAATCTTTCCTGCACACCCTACCTGATCAAACATTAAGGGGTTAAGACAATCAGCCCATTCCAGACCCTTTTGTCCATTCCATAAGAGAGCCATTCAGACATTGTCATAAGTAGTACACCCCTCCAGGGTATAGAATCATAGAATCATAGAGTAGGAAGAGACCTCAAGGGCATCCAGTCAAACCCCCTGCCATGCAGAAATACACAATCAAATCATTCCAGACAGATGGCCATCCAGCCTCTGTTTAAAAAATTCGAAAGAAGGAGACTCCACCACACTCATAGGCAGTGTATTTCACTGCCGAACAGCTCTCACTGTCAGGAAGTTCTTCCTAATGTCAAAGTGGAATTTCTTTTCCTGCAGTTTGAACCCATTGCTCCATGTCCTTGTCTCTGGAGCAGTAGAAAACAAGCTTGCTCCATCCTCAGTATGACATCCCTTCAAATATTTAAACATGGCTATCATCTCACTTCTCAACCTTCTCTTCTCCAGACTAAACGTGCCCAGCTCCCTAAGCAGCTCCTCATAGGGCATGGCTTCTAGACCTCCCACCATCCCAGTTGCTCTCCTCTGGATACATTACAGCTTTTCAATATGCTTCCTGAATTGTGGTGCCCAAAACTAGACACAGTATTCTAGGTGAGGCCTGAGCAAAGCAGAATAGAGTGGCACTATTACTTCCCTTGATCTAGACACTATACAGTTGCCCCTCCACATTCGCGACATTCACATTCACAGTTGTGATCATTCACGGAAAGTTGTGGCGTCCCCCCCCCCGCTGCTCAACACCCCACTCCCTTCCCAAGGCAGCGAGAGGCTTCTTAGGAAGATCCTCGCTGCCCTGGGAAGGCGGGGTAGGACCCAGGTGGTGCGCTCGCGCTACACCCCACTCCCTTCCCAAGGCGGCCAGGGGCTTCTCAGTATGCTCCTCGCTGCCTTGGGATGGGACTGGGCTGGAAAACCGCTTGCCGGCAGGCTAATTTCTTATTTGCGTTTTTTTCACATTCGTGGGGGTTGGCTGCGCCTAACCCCTGCGAATGTGAAGGGATGACTGTACTCCTATTAATGCAGCCTAGAATCGTATTGACTTTTTTAGCTGCTGACTCATGTTCAGCTTGTGGTCCACTAAGATTCCTAGATCCTTTTCGCATGTACTGCCCTCAAGCCAGGTGTCACACATCCTATATCTCTGCATTTCATTTTTACTGCCCAAGTGTAGTATCCTACATTTCTCCCTGTTGAAATGCATTTTGTTAGTTTTGGCCCAGCTTTCTAATCTGTTGAGGTGATTTTGGATTCTGATCCTGTCCTCTGGGGTATTAGCTGCCCCTCCTAATTTGGTGTCATTTGCAAACTTGATAAGCATACCCTCTATTCCCTCATCCAAGTCATTAATAAAGATGTTGAATAGCACTGGGCCCAGGACAGAACCCTGTGGCACCCCACTGGTCACTTCTCTCCAGGATGAAGAGGAGCCATTGGTAACTACACTTTGGTATGAAATAGGGTATAAATATCATAGCTCAGACCCCAACCATGTGTGTCACCTCATCATTCTCTTTCTCAACAGACTGGACACCCACCTTTGTTTGCAGCATATTCATAAGCCAGCACAGTTATTGGTCAGGAGTCCAACAATACCTGGCAGACTGCAAGTTACCAGTTCCTATTCTTATCATTGAGCAGCTGGGAAATCCTTGCACTGGATCTTACAGGCGAGAGATTTCTTTCAAGCACTCTAAGCTGAACTAGCATAAAAGGAGTTGGGAGGAGCATCCAAACAGGACTCTGGCCTGTTGTTAAAGCTGTCACCATTTTTCCTGCTAATGCGGAAGCCAGGCAGGGGTCCAGCAAAATGTGAGTGCAGGGCCCCTGCATGTGGCCAGCCTCAGTGACATGTGGAGGGACCCATGCCTGGCTTCCGGAAGAGCCAGGAAGCTGGCAGCAGCAGGGAGGTGTGGGACGCTGGACATGTGGGGGGTTTTCCCAGGTAAATGGGGGTAAACCAGATATTTTCCTATAACGGGTTATTGGGCCCTATTCTGGATTGCCCCTGTCCCAGCCCCATATCTGCCCCAGTTGTGCTGAGAACTGCCCAGGGCAGATCAGGATAAATGCCCTGCATTGTTTGGACTGTGGAGCTCTGGAATGAGAGCAAGCTGGGGCTATTAGCCCATGTAGATGAGCCCTTTATAAGAGCATTTTCTTATGTTTATTGATGGTCATCACAATTACTTATTAATGCAGAATACCATCAGGTATTAAAATCTGTGACATATTACTGTGGTATCCCATTAAATGAAGCTGTGGAGAGAACCATAAATAAGATATTAAAGACATCAAGTAGAATCTATCACCTAGCACTAACATCCTGTAAGTTTAATGTATGTACAATTCTCTGCACTGTGCTGAAACAAAACTTACTGTGAGTCTTAAGAGTCAATTACCATTACAGTAAAGGCATTCTCATATCACATACCAGGAAAGAAGAACATTCATTTTCCTATGACTTATCTTCTTGGAATTTGACATATTTTGCCATCAATGCTATGAGGAAAATAATGATTTTTCCCCAACTGAAGTTTTATTTATTGAAATTGTTTACTTTAAACTAGAATACTACTGAAGTTTGACTCCATTCACTTATAAAGGCACCAAAACCATGCTTCAGGGCATCTGCATATGAAAGCTTCTCCAAATTTGAGCTGTTCCTGACAGCTGTAGTCTTTTGGCTCTTATACAGAAACTGACTATCCATGAAATCAGGGCTGACCAGTTTTCCCCTGAGACTGGCATTTGATAACAAGAGAAATGAAGCTTTGATCACCAAAATGTACTTTGATAGTGCATCAGTTGATTTTAATATTGAGTAGCAAAATGATTTTGTATATAAACTTTAGCTGATGGCAAAACCAGAATACAAGTAGAAAAATATATGAAAGCTTTTCTTCTCTTCAAAAGCTAATCTTTCCAAGGCTTTCATTAGACATTAAAAAGGCTCCTTTGAAATAGGTAAGAAATGGATCTGATTATATTGATTGCTATGGGGTGCAGATTATATCCCAGTTTTCATGAACAGGCAACACAGAGGATTTAGTTTACTGCTATTACAGTTGTAAAAGGTTTGCTTGTAAAAAAAATCTAACAGTATAGAGTAATGTAAAACAAATTATCAGGGAAAATTTTCATTTAGCTTGTCAAATAAAAAGCATAAATATCATTTAGATGTAGGCACAGAAAGAAATAAAAGTATTTGCTTCCAAAAGATAAAGTTATCATACCTTTGTGTGTGGGTGAAAAACCATTTTATTTTATATATCATTCATATCACATTTGAATTGATGAGGTGAGAACAGCTTAAGGGTTACAAATACATTTCTAAAACATAGGATGGGATGGGTAGCACCACTGTTAGAAAAGTCTAACATACAAAAGATGGAATTCAAACCCAAATTAAATGGAGTAACTGGGGCACAGAGAAGTGAACATACAAACGGTGAAGCTATGACTATTTTTTAGTGATATGGCACTGCAAAACCTGCCTGTGAAAAGCAGAATTGCTCTAGATTTAAGCCAGTTTATTCATATTATTTATACACTACCATTAGCACATTATATATATATATATATATTTAAGATTTGTGAGCTAAGACAGTAAAAATGCAGATGTAAAGAAAGATAGCCTGGGGAGGGACAAGTGAATGGAGGAGAACACACAGAAACATAAACATGAACTAATCATTCAGGATTATTGGGATCTAAACCAGAAAAAAAAATATCTGAAGGAACCTTTAATTTGGTTCATAATTGCAGTTTGACCTCCTGAAAACCTACTAAGACTGGTTCATAGGAGGTAATTTTTTGCTCTTCTCCATCAACATCAAGAAGATAGGTCCATCCTTGAAAAAGAAGACCTAATCTGGCAAGCCTCCTCATGAGGCTGTGGAAAGCTGGTGACTCTTTGAAGCTGAAACTACAGTGTTAGAAGTGTTTTGTTGGTGGGCGTAGGCATGTTGGCAAAAGATATGGATTCAAATTCTTTTAACAGTCTCCTATGGCAGGACTTCTAAACATATTAATACCTATGCCAGCTTTTGAGTTTTTACAGTTCATTTCCTTCATTCTGGAATCAACTGGAGTACAGAAATAAAGAAAATGGCCAGAAACTGTCAAATAAAACCCCTAGCTTCCACATTACTTCATTCTATGGTTCATCACCATCACAGTATTTTCATCAAAATTTTCGCTCTCAAGATTTTCATCAGAAAGCTCTAGGGAGTTTTTATTGTAATTATAATTTTCTGTGTTTCATCAGAAATATCATTTTAAAGTTTACTGGTGTTTACCAGCTCCTTCTCCACATCAATTCATTTACGCAGCTATGTTCAGCACAGAAACCACATGCTGTACTATTATATAGCATTGCAGTATAAACAGACCACCTTGTCTGTATTCACAGACATGTTCACCAGCCTGACTTGCAATCCAAGCAATGAGATGAAAGAAGTTCTTGGGAACAGCAGACTTTCATGTTGGAATGGGTTTCAGTCAACCATTATCCAACGTTCAACCACACTCCATAACAGATAGGTTGACATGACAACTGCTCACAGAAGACTTAAAAACATGTTGCCATGTAGCTGCAGATTCTGGAAGAAATGCTTTGAAACTGAATTGCACATTACATGGTTTGGCTAAATATACTTCTTTTATACAAGTGATACATCTTCTCATTTAATTCCTGGCATGGTGAAAGAACATGATTGTTGGAAGCCGCCCTGATTGTTTTTAGCAGAGGGGCGGGGTATAAATAAATAAACAAATAAATAAATATTATTATTATTATTATAAATCATGATGCCACATGAGAATGAACCTGCTTTTTCATGATGATCCTTTAGTCCAGGGATGAGCATACAGGTGGCCAAGAAAATGTCCACAAGAACAACAAAGAGACTGTTGGCCTCTTCTCCAGAAATTATCTCATTTTCTAATATATCAGATTCTATGGTCATATAATCAACCTTCCTATCATACCAGAAGGAGCCTAGATTTTGTTCACATCTACAGTATTTGGGTGCTGTAACAGAAGTGCAATTACGTTTTCTTTATTACTCACATCTGACAATCTAGACTGAGGTGTCACTGACTTACTGTATAATTCACTGGAACATCTGCTTTTAAAGTCCTCGATATGTATGGCAAGTGCTTGTCACGTGCCCTTCATCTTTTATGCTGGCCATCTAATAATGTTCTCTGCTGTTATCTTTTAAAAACATATTTGTCATAGCACTGATAAATGTCTTTGAATAGGGCAGGTTGTGGTCATACAACATAGTGCACCACATAGCTACCATAAATCTTATAAGCAGCATTGTAAGACAGGACAAATGGGCTGCCTGCATTTGTTTCCAGTGTAAGTATCAAGATGCCTAGTGCCATATCCTCATTGATATGTCATCAATAAGTGATGTCAACCATGGTGCTAGTTCACAGGCAAGACAAAATGAAAACTCTACTTTTAATGACACAAACAATGCACCCAAACAGCTGTTGGGATTAACAATCATTGTATCTCCTTATCCTCATTGTCTTTTTCAAGGATAACAGGGAGATGTTCTTGCCCTCTCTGCAAATAAAGATGCTTTTGCCAAAAAAGTTTGCTTAATATAAATGCAATTATATTATCATTAGAATGTGTGTTACTGTGTCACTGTGTCAGAAAACTTTTTAAATGGAAAGTACAATTTGATCTATATAATAAAAGTATCACACTTCTGCCTACATTCAAGGAGTTAAATTTACTGCTTTGAGGTGACTGAAAGCACTCCGACAAATGTTTCAAATGAGTCTAACAGCTGAGATAACAAATACACAGGATGGACCCATTAGGCCATAGTGGAAATGGACCTGCCCCTTTCATAACTGATTTTATCAATTGTCTTTACTGTTCCCATAAGTTTCTATTCAACAGTCAAACCATTCCAACTTCCTGACTAGAATATTTCACTTAGGCTTCTCTTGATTTGCAAACTTTTCAAGTTCATTCAGAGACATCTAGGTATTATAACATCATGCAGTATCAAACAAACAAGCAAACAAACAAACTGCTTTCAACTAGTGATCAAATTTCAAGCATGATTTCTCCTTCTGCTTCTGCCACCCACCCACTATGAAAAACTGGTAGTCTAACCATACTACATTCATTTTCAACATTTGCATGATGGCTGCTTTTTTAAAGATGACAACTATTGGCCAATTGAGTTTGTTTGAGATTGTAGCACACTGTTGAGAAGTCAGGCTGTGATTATGTAACCAATTAGAGCTTTCTCCTCAATTTCAAACCTTTTGTGTGTTCCCATATTTGGACTGTTGGGCTTTTTTTCACTTAGGAATAATAATTAAAGGATTAAGCCAGAGTCGTCCCTGAAAATATGGGTTTTGGGTAGGGGTTTGAAAAAGACAGACAAAGAGAGAGAGCATGCAAGGTACATTGTTCTGTGAAGTCCATGCACCATCATATGTTGTAAGCCGCCCCGATTGCTCACAGAGGGGCGGGATATAAATAAATTTTATTATTATATTATTCTTAGTAGTAGTAGTATTGGTATACTGCTAATAAAATGGTCCTGCAAGTAAGCAAAATTACTAATGACCTGACTGCCAATGTTTAGGCCTCACCACCTTAAAAACAGTTCCAGGGTTCCTGCTTTCTACTGTACTATCCATTACAAAATGTATTCACATGATACATTTCTAAAATTTCACTTTAATTCTTATCTACAGTAGACATATATGTCTCTTCTACACTCATTTAGAATTTAATTTTAAATTATATCTCTTTTCTTCAAAGGAAAATTTCTCCTCTTGTATAACATTTGTACTAGTATTAGAGAATATTCATGGTAGTCTTGAATTGAATTTTGTAAGCATAAATATTACCTGTAAAATACAATTTAAATGCAAGAAATATTAGTCACTGAGCACATTAGAATACAGCACTTATTAAAATATAGTATTTAGTAAGTGCAAGGATAAAACAAGCCAAGATTGTATTAGCATAGCAAATGTCTACAGCAAATCAGAACTATATTAGATCTATTTTTATGCCATTTATTGAGCTGGTCTTTTTGACAGTATTAGCAATCAAAAACTAAAAAAAGAAAAGAAAGATGAAGCCATTTCACAATAAACCTAAGCATGCAGTTGCATTATTCCTGTTTCCTTGACAACCTGCCAACATTCATGACCCAAGAAAATTCCCAATTGAGTTGCTGATCCAGATGTTTAATAATTCAGAGGTCTGTTTCCCTCTTTGGGTGGAATGGCATTTGTCACTAATGACTGAACCACCAGCAAACAGCTCTCTGTCTTAATGTGCCAAGTGTGATGTGATGTCAGCTTTGTTAAATTAACTAAATCACCTCCGATGCCTTTCAATCAAATAACACAGAGAACAAAGGATAAAACACACCACTTACACAAAGAGCTATTTCTTTCCTTGCAGTGTTTTGACTATCATTTCATGTGCCTTTCTTTGTAAAACTATTTTTTCCCCAAAAGTGAGTCTGAGATGAAATACTAGTTTATTCCAAATGGAATGTCTTACTGTATAAGCAGTCGGTAGCTACATCCTGCAAGTGAATTAAAATAGTGGTGTGCCATGCAAAATATTGGGAAAGGCCTAACTATGGCACAGATGGATAGCTTACTCCATTAGTCTGCAAGCAGTACTACCATAGGGATAATTGTAGAGGCCGTATACTTTGCTTATCTCTCATCTCATTACATGCTGGTTCAGTTAGAACACAGAACATTGTGTCTTTACCTAGTCATATCCTTACAAACTAAAAGATGGTATATCATCATATATTTCAGGTTTATCCTCAGATGCTTTCCAAAGACACATTTACCACTCCAGACCACAGTGGTCCTTCACTGTTCAGATGGACAGTGATATTCTATTCCAATATTTCCTATGTTCTGATATTCAGGATGGAAAGAACTTGAGGGTGTTGTTGTTTTTTGTTTTGTTGTTAAATGAACGTTGGAGAAAAGCAATTGCAACAGATTTAAGTATCCAGGACCACAGCTTTGGGCTAGTCTACACTGGGAATAAAAATCTGATTGAAATTGAGACTACTTTAAGCCAGAGTTTCACTGCATACAATTTGTACTACTCTGGCCTGCAGTTAAGTGCCACACCTTACCTGGCCAAAGCCTGAATCTGCATTGCTCATTGCTGGGCTTGTCTACACAAGTGATTCATCTGGATTTTTACCTCCATGGCACCATTTCTCCCCACTTTGCTGTCCCTGCCACTGGGGTGCAGTCGCTTGCTCTGAGGTCAGAACAAGTTGGCCAGCCATGAAATTGTGTGGCTGGCCACTCATTCTGACCTCAGAGCAAGTGACTGCATCAGGGCTCTGCCTTCCCAGTGCACAGGGCTTACTCTGAAGTCAGAACAAGGCAGGCAGCCATGCAATCTCACAGCTGGCCACTACATTCTGACCACAGAGCAAGTGACTGCACACCAGTGGTAGTGGTGCTAAGCAGGGGGGGGGAGGATGTCAGGCAGTGCTTGCCCTGTCCTCCACCCCCAAATCTAGGGCAGATCGTTTGTACTCAGTATAGTTTTCTCTGGAGTTTCAAGCAAACTCTGGAGAAACCTGCAAGTTTTTAAAACCTGGATTAAGGTGGTATATCCCAAATTTGGTGCAAGTAGGGCTATACACCATGTGGCCTTATCGCACCAGATTCAAGGATAAGGCTACATGTCATGTATGAGCACTGGTGTAGTGGTTAAATGCCTGTACTGCAGCCACAGTGTTGCAAGTTCGATCCCCAAGGTTTCACTCAGCCTTCCATCCTTTCGTAGATCAGTAAAATGAGTTTGTGGGAGCAATTGGCTAACACGCATTGGAAACAGCTTAGTGCTTATAATATAACGCAATGTATATATGTAAAATGCTATTACTTAACAACTTGTAAGCCGCTCTGAGAGCCTTTATGGCTCAAGAGCAGGGTATAAATACCTAAATAAATAAAATAAATAAATATAAATATATCAGGCCAGATTCATGAGGGGTTCAGGTTTTTTCACTACTGTAGACTGTGCCTTTCAGTGTTTCATTTTTCAAAATCAGGTTAGAATGTCCTTGCCACTTTTTCTTTTTTCCTGAGAAGCTTCTCATCTTTAACATTTACATGGCAGGCAAGTACAACACAGCCCTTGGGATAGCTGCAAGTACTGAATTGGCCCATGGAAATGGAAGAGAAATTTATTTCTGTTAATTTTTTAAAAGTATTTACAGGATGATCCCTTTATCTTCGGGGGATACGTTCTAAGATCCCCTGTGGATACCTGAAACTATGGATACCTGAAACTGTGTTATTTTCAATGAGACAAACACTGGAAGTTGACCATAGAATCACATTGGAGGACCTAGAAATGCCTAGAGAGAACTTTTTTCAGATGTGGATAAGTGAAACCATGGATACAGAATCTTTGGATATGATCATCGATCTGTACTAAAATTTTCAATGTCTTCATATTCAGGCAGAAAGAACTTGAGGATTAAAAATCTAAATGCAGAGGAAAGTGAAACTGACCCTAATATTCACATTACACGTTTTGTGGGCTCTGAGTTTAGCAAATCTTCTGTACCAGAATAAGATGGTTTCCTCACCCTTAGTACACTATTCATTTTTGGAGAAGGAATTAGGTGTATGTGACTAAGGAGATTATCAGATGCTGTAAATATGGCATGACAATGATGCCAGGAGATCGCGAAAGGGCTTTCCTTTCAGACGACGTCGTGTTCGAGTCATCATGCTCCTGTGCTGCTTCTGTTCCACCATCACTCCTTTTAATTCATAGGCTAAGCCGTGAATAGATCGCCCGTTCCATTTCTGTAACAGAATGACAGGCGAGTGAAAAGTGCCTCGTTATGCTGGTGCGATGCCAGCAACAGTGGGAGGTCCGTGCCAGAACACTTTCTGTTGTGATCGGGACATCCAGGTAAGTGACACCCTTTTTTGTACCCTCCCCGAGTTACTTGTTTTTTTAAAGTGTGTTTAGGTGCTTGGTTTTACTTTTTGACATGTATTTTTCTTATAAAAAAGTACATTTTCTTTTTTAAAAAACTGTCAAGACGGATCTTTTCCGGCAGGCCTTACCTGAATAACTATCCTGACCCAAGACTCAGCTGTCCTTTCCCTTTGAGCTGTCACTGGAATTTTTTAAAATTATTGTATGTTTTATTTTTCCCCCTAATTTAATATATTTTTAATTATTGTATGTTTTTAATCCTTTTTAATTTAATATTATTTTAAGAGGTGGGTGGGCTAGGGTACTGCAATTATTGAGTTTTTATAATGTAAGCCGCCCCGATTGCGTTGCAGAGGGGTGGGATAGAAATAAATAAATAAATATTATTATTATTATTATTATTATTATTATACACTTTTAACTTCCCGTGTGCTCGTCCTCTCGCAAGAACGGCCCAGGATTTCAAACCAGGAAGTGAATGCAGCTCCATGAGAGCTGCATTCACTCCTAGGCTGCTGGAGGGAGAGGACAATGCACAATTAAGGTAGGAGTGAAACTGTTCATTACTGTGCTGGGATGGGGTCAGGAGGGGAATGTGAGAGAAGATAGTCAGACAGGAATGCTATTTTTGTCCTCATCTGAAAATCTCCTACAAGGGGGAGCAACAAGGACAAAATATGTATGTACTGTCTGAGGCAAAGAACAGTAAGAATTATTCAGGATATGATTTCAAACTTGATACTCTTATCTACCAAATCTTAGGGCTTTGAGAAATGTTAAAATATGTAAGAATTAGGAAGAAAAGATTTTTCACTTGAGACTAGTTCGTTTGATACATCATTTTAAAAAAATGTTTGAGAAGGAGGATAGGGGAGAAAGGTGATTCTATAATTCACTATGTCAGGGACAGAAGAGATTTGCTCAGTAAAAAGGAGAGGCTCCCAGTGATAAATGAGAATCAATTTGCACCACTGAGCTGGAATATATAAGAAAAGCAGAAATGAAGCATTAAAATACCTTCAAAGAGGAGGTGCAACTCTACTAGGGGGAAAAATTAACAAGAAAAATGGTGATACCAAAAGAAGTAAAAACAAATAAGCTTAAAGCACAATGAAATAAGCTAAGGTCATACTCCATTTGGAGTTAACTTTGAGCCTAAGGAGAGGTGCTTCATCTCTTAGGCAGGTATACTCCCTTATTACATGACCCAAGGAATGACATATTTTAGAAAGAACTCTAAAGCATGAGTGAGTTACTGTATTACTGGACTACAGAAAAACTACTGTTTTATTTGGTACTGTGAAATGCATGTCTTAAAGGAGATATTACTGAATCCTATATTATAAATTTTCCTAGGTACCTTAAAACTAATGGAAGAATGAAGTTTAAAAATGATGGCTGCTTTCTGTTTAAAAGATTTTTTTTCCAATACCAGTATTTTAGAAATGCAGCTTAAATAAATAAATAAAAAGCAACAACTGTAATGACACTTTTGAACAGCTATGAATTACTCACCATATCCCTTCAGCTGGATATCTGGTGCTAGGTATTTTTGCAAAAGGGTAGAATTCCAAACTTCATTCTTTGACAAAAAACGATTTGCAAAATGTGGATACTAACAAAGAGAACAGCAGCAGCTTTAAAACGAAATAAAGGTGATCCAACAGTCTTCCTAATAGACAGCCATCCACTAAATACTCCTTTACCACATCTTTCAAGTCAACTGAATTTATGGTATCCCATGGAGATTCAACTAAATCTGTAATCACATCGTATTGCAATCCTGCAGAACAAATGACATATGTTTAACTATAAAATACTATTCTTAACATTTCCCATACATATATCTAACTGATGGCAACAATCTGATATTTTACCATGCTGAGTCTGTGTTGCTCTTTTCTTAAATCATGAGCCTACTTCTGATTCTTTCACATAGCTCTGAATAAAATCTGCTGCTGTTTCTGTATACAATGCAATTTTTCCCTTTCTTATTTTAAAATAAATTGCTTCCTAATACTACATATTGGTTTCATTCAAGGATTTATATTGCTTCCAAATTGTTACTAGTGTCCAAGTCTGCAAGCCAAACTATTCACCTGTCTCAACTCCTTAAGCCCCATCACTGTCATCTTTAATTTTTGCCCCTGAAGCTCTTCAAACTATTTTTACTGTTCTTTGCCACCCCTTTAGCAAAGTGAGTCTTTGTGTCACCACAGAATGTACTGTAGTTCATTAATGCTAAACTGCTGAGTAAGCAGTCTAGACTTAGCCAATAAAAGCAGAATGGAAAACAGTTCAGACTGTATCCAGCACAGACAGTACCTCCACCCCAACCCCCACCTCATCCTCCCTATACATACTGCTGGTATGAACTGATCTCAAAGCTAAGACTGGAGCTTATCTTCCACTTGTACCTGACTGGGACAGAATGGGGAAATACTGCTGGTCTGTTGTACTTAGAAAGCAGATCTGATTATTTTATGCAAGGATGCAAAATAAGTGACTTTTATTTTATTTTGGAAGCCACATGTTATGTGATAATATAGCTATGTATCAAGTGGTACTTCAAGAGAGAGTGCCTTTTAAACCCCCCTCTCTCTCTGGCTTTTCTTCGCAAACGAAGATTCAGGAAGGACTCATCCCGCGCTTTCTGCAAGCGCACTGATGACTAAAAAGGCCAATCCGAGATAAACAAGTCTGGTTGCAAAAAGCACAGCAGAAGGTCTCCTTGGGTGAAACACTTCATGAAGAATTGTATAGTAGAAATGGAATCCTACTGAGTTCAACAGGGCTACTTACAGGTCGATGTGCATATGACAGCATCCTAAGCTTGTTCTCCAGTCAGAAGTGTTAGCAGGTCAACTCTTTTCTTTTCACCACTTAAACAAATCTGCATTTTACTGAAACCACAGTAGAGGTGCTCTTAAGATATTGATGGAAGTGTAAGAAAATCACCAATATGATGAACAAAAGCTAATACTGATTGTCACAAGAAAACAATATTGGATATTTTCTTGTTAATTTTCTGTTACAGACACCCTGAAACCAAAACAGACTAACAAACAGCAGAAGGGCAGCTCCCTACCAATTAAAGTTTTCCTCACCAACTAATCACCTAAAACTTTTAATCCTTCTGTTGAAAAAAAATAAAGCCTGACCCTCTAGCATAAACCCAGAAGGGATTATTTTAATGTTGCCTTCTGGCCAATGCACAATATATATGGTTTTTGAATTTAGAACAGAGTGCTAGAGCATACCCTTATGTTTCCTGCATAGTACAGAATCTACTTCTGCCCCGGATCCTTACTCTGTAACACTGCCATTACTACTAAGGTGGATATAGCAGTACCATGAGCACATCCCAGTAAAGGCCAGAGGATGCGGCGGGCATTGCAAGGTGGGACCAGAGTACCACAATCTGATATCATGAAGACGCTTAGAGAAATAGGTCATTACAGAAGCTTATCTTATAATCCTACCTGTCCTTATATATTTACATTTATGTTACAGGCTCTATGTTAGCTTCAGCCCAAACCTTTTAATTTCACTTAACATTGACTTCAAAGATTGCTACTATACTGTGTGTTTTCTGACCTTGCAGATGAAACTGCTTTGCAGCATATCAATGGCAGATGTAGTCCTAACATATAGATAAATTATTGTGATAAATTATATATATTGTTTTCTTCCTGTCTAGCACCTCCCTAATGAGCTTTACATTTCAAACCACTGGATTCAAATAAGCCTTGCAACACCATCTATTTCCTTAAACCCCTTTTATGTCTTTAGATATTTTCAGAACTATAGTGGCCAAGGGCATATTCTTATTTTTCTGAAGATTGTTGGACTGGCATTAAGTGGTCTTAATATTTGGAAGACTGTCTCACTAAAACTATTGAAACCTATGTTTGAGTATAACTGTTTATGATTAAAGTGGCATCTCACATAAATTTACACAGGTTATTACCACCAGCTAAATATTGTGGGTCCTTAGTATCTGCTGGGGTTTAGTTCCAGGAACCCCCCCCCCGCCATGGATACAATGGTGTCCCTTATATAAAATGGCAAAATCAAGGTTTGTTTCTTGGGATTTTTTTAAAAAAAATATTTCCAAGCAGTGGATGGTGGAATCCATGGATGACAAATCCGTGGAACAGAGGGTCAACTGTACATTTCTACTAGCCCACTTAAATGAGAAACTCAGTGTCAGTAACAAACCCAAGGAAAAATGGAAGGACAAATCACCAAGGAAGAGTATAGATGTGTGGCCCAAGCTTGCAGAAATAGTATAAAGTAAGCTAAAGTTCAGAATGAGCTGAGACTGGCTAGGCAGGTAGTCCACAATAAAAAGCAGTTTTGCAAATACTGTGTATTCAAAGCAAGAAAATGACCAAGGAAACAGTGGGGCTGCTACTCAGTAAGGATGGCAAAATGCTAACAGATCACAATGGAAAGGCAGAACTACTCAATACCTATTTTGTTTCCACCTTCTCCCAAAAAGAGAACTGTATGCTTCCATGCATCATCATATACCTTGGCAAGGGACCCAGTTTGCAAATCAAAACTGATGAGTCAGGAATCACCTAGTTAACCTATATGAGTTCAAATTTACATATGACCTGCATCTGAGGATACTGGAGGAACTTACTAATACTCTCTGAACAACTTGTCATCAGTTTTGAGAAATCTTGGTGAACAGACAAACTGCCTGATGACTGGAGAAGGTTAACATATTCCCTCTTTTCAAAAAGTAGTGTGGGGGGTGGAGGGAAAGATTCAATGAACTACAGACAGTCAACCTGACCTCAGTACACAAAAAATATTAGAATGGATTATAAACAAGCCTGTTTGCAAGATGACAATGCTGTGATTAGTAGCTGCCAGCATGGTTTTGTCAAGAACAAATCCTGCCAATCTAATCTTATATCTTTTTTTATTCAATCATCAATTTAGTAGATGGTGGGAATGTTATAGATGTCATTTATATGGATTTCAACAAAGCATTTGATGAAATCCTCCATAATATTTTGATTAGCAAACCGATTAAATGTGGAATAGATGGGAACACTGACAGATGCATCAATAACTGGTTGGAAAACTGGGTTCAGAGAGTCATTACTAATGGCTGCACTTCAAACTGGAGGGAAGTCTTGAGTGGAGTACCTCAGGGGTCTGTCCTGGGGCTGACACTCGTACATATTTTTATCAGTGGCTTAGATGATGGGTTAGAGGAAATCCTTACCAAGTTTGAGGATGATAAAAAACTGGGAGGCGTAGCTAACACTTTGGAAAATAGGAACAGAATTCTAAAGGATCTTGATAAATTAGAAAATTGGACTGAAACTAATTGTCCCACTATAGATTTTCCTTGGGTTTTTTTCCGGGCTGTGAGGCCGTGTTCTGGAATAGTTTCTTTCTGACGTTTCACCTGCATCTGTGGCTGGCATCTTCAGAGAATGGTTGGTAGGAGTGTATGTGGATGTATAGATGCTGTGACCCCCTGTTAGGGAGTATATGTAAATTTGTGTAATTGAAAGGTTAGTTTCTGGGTATAGAAATGCAAGGCTCGTTAGTGTCTGTTTGGCTAATGGTTGATTGATGGGCCATTAACTGCTGCTGGAAATCCCCCTGTCCCTGGGAGGTATTCCTTTGTAAGTGTTGCATTTTTATTCTATTGTTTTTCAAAACTGGCAGCCAGATTTTGTTTACTTTTGTCCCACTATAGTCTGCATTCATCAAGCCACACCTGGAGTATTTTGTTTAGTTCTGGGCATCTCATTTTAGGAAGGATATAGTTGGAGCAGGTTCAGAGAAGGACAAAAAGGATTATAAGAGCTATAGAGAACAAAGCATATGAGGAAACATTGAGGGAGTTGGGCATGTTCAGTCTGGTGAAGATAAGATGGAGGAGTAGTCTTGTAATAACTACACTCTTTAAATATCTAAAGGGCTGTCACAGAGAGGAGAGTGTAGGTTTGTTTTCTGCTGCCCCAGATGGTGCCACTGAATTGCCGTTCCAAAACATGTGAGCACTACGAACATTGCTGCGGGCAACTGCCACTCGTGCGATTGGTCGATCGCAAGGCCAAAGCCTGGAACAGCACTGGCAGTACTGGCTACTGGCAGTACTACCAGCAGATTTTGGAGCACACTATGAATCAGGAGATTTCCCGTAATTATTATGGGAAAATTACGGCGTAATATAACTCTGAGGAGTTTTTCGGACAGAGAAATACACCGCAAGAAGGGTCGTCCCTTTTGCGACACTGCTATGTGGCAGGGGGGTCGTTTCGTATGCGCCGTCCCCCTGCCGATTCTGTTCCAGTACAGATCGCAGCTCCAGCATCATATTTGGCTCTTTCTTAATCACACTCAACTTCCGTGATTAAGAAACAGCCAAATATGATGCTGGAGGTGCGATCTGTACTGGAAAAGAATCGGCAGGGGGATGGTGTCATACAATACACCCCGCTGCGCAGCAGCGTTGCAAGAGGGATGACCCTTCTTGCCGTGTATTTCTCCATCTGAAAAAGTCCTAAGTTAGATTGTTGTGATATTGTGACAAGTTAAAGTTAACTAACAAATAGTGCGACTATAATTGGTGACTATTATTTATTTATTTTGTAATAATTATATGCACTTTACAATTAATAATATAATGTTTATTTATTTCATTAGTATTTTTTAATTTGTTTTTTACAAAAATATTTCAAAAAATTACAAAAAAAAATAATTAAAAATACCTCCATAAAAAATTATTTTTTCTACAGATAATAATGGCTCAACCAAAGAAAAAATGTAGACAATATAATATCGAATATTCGAAATATGGCTTTATTGAGTCGCCTGTAAACAATACATTACCAATGTGCCTGATTTGCCAGAAAGTTTTATCAAACGAAGCTATGAAGCTTTCCAGACTACAAAAAAAATTGACTAAAATTCATGGTGATAAAAAAGATAAGGATTTATCTTATTTTCGAACACTAAAATAAAAATTTATCAAACAACTGACATTGGCAAAACTCTTTTCAACTGCAACCACACAAGATGGTGATGGCTTGTTTGCTTCTTACAATATTTCATTAATGATTGCCAAATCGGGAAAACTTCATACTATTGGTGAAGAACTAATTATACCGGCTATAAGTGAAGTAATACATACTGTGCTACACAAGCCAGCATCTGATATTATCAAGAAAATTTCATTGAGCAATAATACAGTGCAAAGAAGAATTGATGAAATGGCTCAAGATGTTAAAGATTCATTGTGTGGCTATTTAAAAACATCTCGGTTTTGTATTCAACTTGATGAGTCAACTTTGTTAGGAAATGAAGCTTTACTTTTAGCACACGTGCGGTTCACAAAGGAGGAACAAATTTGCCAAGAATTATTATTTGCTAAATATTTGTAAACTGATACTAAAGGAGAATCAATATTTCATGCATTGGATGAGTTTTTTTTAAAGAAAAAGAAATACTTCTGAGTAATATCTTATCAGTAGCCACAGATGGTGCTCCAGCGATGGTAGGGCACTACAGGGGTTTTCTTGCATATTTAAAAAAGGAGGTGCCGAATGCATTCACAGTACATTGTATCATCCATCGTCAACATCTAGTTGCCAAAAATTTAAGTGCATGCCTACATTCATAACAATATGTAATTAAAGCTATCAACAGAATCAGAAGCAAATCATTGAATGACAGATTATTTAAACAGCTTTGTATTGAAAATGATGAAGAATTTAATCGTTTGCTGCTTCATACAGAAGTTCATTGGTTGTCAAAGGGTGCCTGTTTAGATAGGTTTTATAAGCTGTTTAACTTGGTGCTGGAATTCTTGAAAGCTAAAAATGAGGCTTTACGATCCAATTTAATTCAATCCAAAAGTGTCATCGCTTACTTGACTGACTTGTTTCAAAAATTTAATGAATGCAATATTCAGCTTCAAGGTGATGAACTGAATTTAATAAAAACAAAATCTGTTATTTCTCCATTTGTGACAAAACTTCTGTACAAACAAATTTTGGGCGAGGGGGTTTCAGCCAGTTCCCAAATTTATCAGGAGCAGGAAAATAAAGATGAAGACATACTTTCCTATTGTGAGCACTTGGATGCTCCTCATTCAGATTTTAATCAACGATTTGATGATATTTTGAAAATGAACATACCTGATTGGATTTTGGATCCTTTTTCAAGTGCAAACAGAGAAGAATCCCCACAGTTACAAGAAGAACTGATGGAAGTAACTACAAATGATGAATTGAAATTTAAATTCAAAAGTGGCAACCAACAGTTCTGGCTGCAAAAGGAGATCCCTACGGCTTATCCTGAAATATGGGCTGTAATTCAAAAGTTCTTAATTGCATTTCCTTCATCATATTTAGTGGAACGTGGATTCAGTGCGGTAACCAATTTATTAACAAAAAAAGAAACTGGCTGCAAATAGTCAATCACGGTGATTTAAGATTACAGTTGCCCCTCCACATTTGCGACTTTCACATTCGCGGTTTTGATCATTCGCGGAAAGCTGCCTGCGCCTCCCCCCCCCCGGTGCTCAACATCCCACTCCCTTCCCAAGGGAGCAAGGGGCTTCTTAGGAAGCTCCTTGCTGCCCTGGGAAGGCGGGGTGGGAACCAGCTGGTGCGCTCGCGCTACACCCCACTCCCTTCCCAAGGTAGCCAGGGGCTTCTCAGGAAGCTCCTCACTGCCTTGGGAAGAGGGGAGCGGGAAGCAGCTGGTGCGATTGCGCTACACCCGACTCCCTTCCCAAGGCAGCCAGGGGCTTCTCAGGAAGCTCCTCGCTGCCTTGGGAAGGGGGGTGAGAAGCAGCTGGTGTGATCGCGCTACACCCCACTCCCTTCCCAAGGCAGCCAGGGGCTTCTCAGGAGGCTCCTCGCTGCCTTGGGAAGGGGGGGTAGGAACTAGCTGGCGCGCTCGTGCTACACCCCACTCTCTTCCCAAGGCAGCCAGGGGCTTCTCAGGAGGCTCCTCGCTGCCTTGGGAAGGGGGGGTAGGAACCAGCTGGCACGCTCACGCTACACCCTACTCCCTTCCCAAGGCAGCCAGGGGCTTCTCAGGAAGCTCCTCGCTGCCTTGGGAAGGGACTGGGGTGGAAAACCGCTCGCCAGCAGGGTCATTTCCTATTTGCAGTTTTTTCACATTCGCGGGGGTTGTCTGCACCTAACCCCCGCGAATGTGAAGGGATGACTGTACTGCTGACAAAAATAGAGCCGAGGATTACTAAATTGGTAGCAGCATACCAGGTTCATCCTTCTCATTAAGATGATTTCAAATGTTTTAACTTTTTTGTATTACCTTTCTATTCTGAGTTTCAATAGTTTCATAATTTCAAACTTCAATGTTTCTAATTTACACCTTTCTTTACTATATTTTACAAAAAAGGTAGAAGCATTAATACATATATCCTTTTGTTTAATTGCTATTAAAATTTAAAAAAATGATTTCCAGGGGACGCTGAGTAATATTTTTTCTGTAAAGGGGGTAATAGGCCAAATAAGTTTGGGAACCACTGATGTAGATGCATGCACAAAGTAGCAAGTGTGAAAGCTTGAAGCAGCTTTTAAAAAAAACAGCCATGGTAACAGATATTGCAGAAAGAGTTAGGCTCCAGAATACTGACTCATCAAGCACACTTCCCCATATAATTCCCACAGACCGAGACATTTAGGGAGAAGCTTATATCCCCCTTGGACCATTAACTATAAATCAGCAGAAATCAGCCCTGGGCCACCAGCTATAGACAAATCGGTTGAACATATGCTCTTACAGCAAAATGAGTGCATGCACTATCCTCTCTCTCTCTCTCTGTGTTTGTAATTTTCTCTCTTTTCCTATATATTATAAAGTGGCCCTAAATATTAATTAATTAATTAAAAATTAATTATGGTATGTGTAAGAGTTGGTCTTAACAGATTAAAGTTCAGTGCTATGCATATTGGTCCATTTTGGTTCTTTGGTCCTCACTGAATTACCTGTCAGGGAGATATTAAGGCACAGGGGCCACTTAAAAAGAAAAAGACCACTGCAGCATATGGAGATCTGGAATGAGAAAAGCTCCAATGTTAACTTAGAACCAGAACAGACATTACTTTAAAGAAGCAATACTTGCTCTACTGGAATTATATTTTTAACAAATATTCTAAGTGTGCTGGCCGAATCTGGATTGGACCCACATTGGGGCAAGAGTTAAAACTTCTTGGAACATGTTAGAATTCAAACTAATTATTCTAGAATAAAATGTGAGAGGGGCAGTTGTAGATGCTAGCTACACCTTTTATATAATGTCTACTTTGGCTCTCAATAAATCAGCAAAAAGGAGACTGTGCAAACATGCTACACAAAGGAGATTATCAGACGAATGTCTAAAAATGTTCTTTTGGCACTATTTTACAGCATAAGTATCCTGGCATAATAACACTTCTTTTCACATGCCACTGTAATCACGGAACATAGACACCCCTGAATTCCAGCAATCCAACAGCTCACACTGCTTACTTACGCATTTTTGCAAGGGTGAGATTTTGGCTGTTCTTGCAAGAAGATGCAAGTGTGCTTAAAACTCCCCAAACACCTAAATTACCAAACAAAATGAACACACAAGCACTGAAACACAGTTGGAAACTTGCAAGCTAGATGGGGAGGTTCATAAAAAGAGTGTACCATACCCTGTTTCCCCATTCTCACCTGGACGTTTTCTGGCAGGGACCACCCATTGATGCTGGAATCATGCCAGCAGAATGAGGCACAGTTTTGCAAACAAGCAATGCCACAAAAAATAAAAATAAAAAAAATGCCATGGGAGATCATGCTCCCACTAATAAAAAAGAACACCCTCTTGACAGTAGCAGAATGCTTGCAGAATGCTGTGGCATGGCGTTTTGTGATTGGGAAGCCCTTTTGTGGTCTTGTTTTGATGTTATAATGTCGTATTTGCCATGTCTGATAATCTCCTAACAATGTCAAACAGTTTTAAACTAAAAATCACAACCATTATTTTTGTGTGTGTTTTACACTTACTAGATGGCAATTCAGTGAAGAAATGCAATACATTGTATATATAGACAAGCTTGTTCACTGAAACAGAAAACATCAAAGTTAGCCAGAGACTCCAAAATCCCACCTCAACCACAATATTCACATATCCTCCAACTGTCCTGATTTTGTAAGGACAGGTCTGATTATTTCTTCTCATCCCACTTTTTCAACTGCTGTTAAAAGCTCCCAGTTTAAAGCTCCCAGTTTCTCTCTTCTCTTCCATTTCCTCCCTTTGTCTTAGGACATTATCAGATGTGGCAAAAAATATGACATCAGGGTAGAGTGAATGGGCCCCACTATCACACAATGTCATCATCTTAGCATTCTTCCACCATTCTCCAGCCACGAAAAAGGCATTATTTATAATTCATGGGGCAAGGTGTCAATAAATTGTCAATAGCGCTTTTTCGTGCTATTGATGGTGTGCGAAACCACATCCCATTGTAATCATGAGATTACATCATAAATGGGCAGTCCTCTTTCCCCCTCCCTTTTGCTAGAGAGAAATCTTCTGGATAAGAACATGAAAACAAACCATATGATGCTCTTATTATAAACTGTCCCATTTGGTTTGCATGTTTTTAGGTTTGTTTCAGGGCTTGTGTGTTCATTTACTTTGCTAATTAAGGGGTTTTTGGAGTTTTAAGTGCTCTCCCATCTTCTCACGAGGACCACCAAAAGCTTGCCCATGCCTAGTCGCTGAAGTAAACTCCCATTCTTAAAGCATTAGTGGTGGTCATGCAATAATTCTGTTGCATTTCTTTCACGTGATTTTAGCTATGTGTGTGATAATAAATCTTATAATGCTGCAATGTTCCTGCTATCTTAATTTGTGGAATTACAGCATTTTTAGATGCTAGTCTGATAATGTCCTTAGGCTTATTTTCATTGCTGCAAACTGAGTTCAATGTGATAAAGTAGTTTGCACTCAATCAACTCAGCAAGGAGGAGATGAAGGGAGAGTAGGAGGGGAGGGACCTTCCCCTTCCTAGGAGGCTTAGGCAAAATTAAACTGCTTCAGCCTTTGTATGTTTTTCCTCATTAATAACTTTTGCCATCTTGACCATATCCTGATGTAACTTGGCCACACATGTCCTGGTATTAATCTGTGAAATGTTGGAGGGCATGTGTTCAGTGGGTGGGTAATTATAAAACAAATCACCCCCAATATAACCTCCTTTTTTAAAAGAATAAAATAGGATCATTCTAAACTTTGACAGATCTGAGGGCTGATTTTCTGCCCCAGGACCTGCCAAGGGATACATGGACTGCCAAAATCAGAAATGTCTGGAAGCCCACCTCTGGTCTTGAAAAAAACGAGGAGTATGTTAAAGAGTTCAGGGCCCCCTCTAACCTGTTTGGCAGGTGAACTGCCACTCCCGAAGACTTCCGCAAAAGGCAATTCACCTTCTTTTTTTGGCAGAAAGGGGGAAGCCTGGAAAGTCTGGAGGAGTCAAGAACTATGATGCAGCCAAAGGAGAGGGATTTATGCACTCCCAGGACCTATCTCTGTTCTAAATCCCATCTATGCTGTCCTGAAGAGGAAAATCAACGACACAAACATATGAATCTGTATATTTAGCTTAAAAGAAGAACCATAAGTCAGTGAGACAGTATTAGCCTGCAGAATGTCCCAGTTTCACTCCAGTGCATCCCCAGTTAAAAGGATTTGAAATAACAGGAGTTGTTGTTGTGTGCCTTCAAGATGTTTCTGACTTATTGTAAACCTAAGAAAAACATATTACAGAGTTTTCTTGGCAACATTTGTCTGAGAGTGTGTGACTTGCTCAAGGTCACCCAGTGAGTTTCCCTGGCTGAGCAGGGACTTGAATCCTGGTTTCCAGAGTTGTAATCCAACACTCAAACCACTACACCACACTGGCTCTTAATAACAGGAGTTATCCCTGCCTAAAAATTTGACAAGTCAATTCCAGCCCCAAGCTTCAAGGACTTACTCTTTCTCAGCATAAGGTGACTCAATGTGTCCAGAGAGTAAATACTTCCATGTATTTTACCCCACACCCTGGTACTCAGTTTCTGTTATCTTACACAGGCAGCCTGATTAAGAATCCTATAGCAGTTTTAGGCTGGAAACAGTTTTAAAACATTTGATAAATTCCATACTTCTTCAATCACTTTTTATTATTCTTAAACAGGTTCCTCAGGGATACAACCATATTGTAGGTTCTCCACACCTCACTTAATGATATCAAAAAAGACATCATGTAGGGATTAGCAGAGAAGGGTTAGCAGGTTTCACACTCTAGCTGAAATGGCTGCTGAGTAACCTCCCCAAGGCTGTGGTTAGTGACATTGACTCCCTACAGGGAACATAATGTTGAATGTTCCCAGCAGTGACTAGAAAGTCAACGCATGCAAAGAATCTTCTCATCAGGATTCTGCAAGCTACATGGAGCTACATGGAAACAGCCACCCAGGAATAGCATGTAAAGGAGCACAGGGCATAGGGTTTATGCTTATGTAAAAGGGGTGAAACTATATTCTTTTTCCATCATCAGGATTTATCCAAGATCTTAGGAAAAATTCTCTTTGATCCTTGAAAGGATACTTGTCTGCTTGAACTGGCAATAGCTATTTTACAATCCCAAACTTCAATTTCAGGTGCTTGTCTTATTTGCTAAGTGATATTTCTAATAGTAGTAACAGGTCAGAATTCCAGCCAAAATTTGAATTAACATGGGAAATTGGGAAAGCTATTCTCCTCTGGGTTTTCCTATTTGCTTTTTATAAAACCCAATGCTTTACAACCTTAAGTCTTGAAAGATGGGTCATCCTGTCTGTGGTAGGCAGGGTTTTTTTTTTCATATTAATAGTGACATCTCTATTTACTAGGATTCATGAAGGCTTAAAATCTTGGCAGTTTTTCCTTATTAATGGTGGCACCCTTATTTCCTAGGATTCAAGAATAGCAACTGATCTAGTTTCATAATACAATCTGTCATTTTAAAAAAAAACTACATTAGTTGCTAGATTAAACTAGATTAGTTGCTAGAAAAAAACTAGATAAGTTGCTTCTGGATGTGACCCTTTCTGCCTTCTTAACACTTATAATATTTTGTTCTATACCCTTCTGGTAAACAAATGATTTGGTTTTGCAGAAAAATTGAAGCTGATGGCATACAGAATGAACTAAAGAGAGAGCACTCTCTACCTTTCAGGTAACTTTGTTCCAAGCTGTTTAGGACCTAAAAACATTAAACCTGTTACATTATTGTAAATTGGATCTAAAAATCAACAGATACAGATATTTCTGAAATGTGCTAAATTTTTATCATAAACATCACTTCCATTATTTTTATATCACAGCAGAAAATACAGTGCTTCAACAGTGCTGGCATAACACTATTTTTCAGCTATAAGAACACTGAATATTGTGGAACATATTAACACAGTATTTAGCTCAGTTGCCCACTAACAATGTGCCCTGTTGTTGCCAAGGAAGAGAGCGGTCCTCTCTGGTCTGTTCAGAAAATATTTAAACCAGCTGACTACATGACTTTCAACATTATGGTCTTTGTTGGCTTATACAGAGGATTAGGGTGTTGTTCAGGTCAATGACCACTAGCTATAATGATTTTATTAGCACAGATTGGCGACTCTTAGCATTTTTTAATCTATACATTTTCTGAAAGATTAAATATTTCCTATGTTAAACCACAGCATACTTTATTTAATATTAAGTGTTTTCATCCACTCTGGATAAAGGAGCCTTCATTTACATCAAGGATAGAAATGTGGCCCCTCACATGTCATGTGATTGCAATTCCTAACAGTCTTAGGCAGCACAGCCAATGATAAGGACAGGAATGCTGGGAGCTGGAGTCCAATAACATTTGATTGGCCACATAAATCCCACCCCAGTATAGAAATTCTCCCAAGGCCATCAGCTTTGGTATCCTCAGCACCACCTCTATGTGCTTGAGGAAGGACTAGGTACATAAGTATGTTGAATTTGACTATCTTGAGCAAAGTAGCCCTTTTCAAACCTCACCACAATGATTTCATTGATTTGGAATCTACCGACTAAAGCACAGGCAAAACAATACACAGTTCAAAATATGAACTGAAAATACGCACTAATTTTTTTTAAAAATACATATACACTTTGTCAATAGAAAAAGATGCTTAAAATAAATGGTCATATTAGGAAGAATATGTAAAACCATGCATGGGTTCCTTTGAAAAAGAAAATAGTGCAACAGAAAATCTTGAGCTTTTGTGAGAAGAAAAATTTGAGAAGAAAAATGCAGGTTTTAAGTAATGGTATGAAACCGAGACTGAGAGATTTTCAGGCACCTAGTAGAAAGACGGCTGAGCAATGTAATGGTTGTTACAGAAACAGAACTGCAGTTTTATATCAGGTTCTGAACACCCAATCTACGAACTCAAAACTAGTAGACTCATTTAAAACATTAATCTTAAATTTGGGAGACATGTGCTTAAAGGCTCCAAAACACAAACAGTGGAGATACCTATGTAAAAGCAAATCTATCTTTAGTTCCTTGTAGTTTTAAGATTCAAAAAGGACAAGCACCTTAACATTTATAATCAAAACACAGGTTTTGTTGCTATACAGCAAGAACCTTTAAAAGGTCATTCCCTCAGAAGCTTTCTAACTACTTTCTCTAAAGGCATAAAAACAACAATGTTTCTCTGCTTAGAAATTGATGAGGATTTGTTCCGACTCCCCTACCTGCAGTGGATCCTATCAAGGGAAAGTTTTCCTAGCTGTGTGACAAACAGAGATGAGTGTTAACTGCTGTAAAGTATAGGTGAACAAACAAGCATTGAAAGGTTATGCAGTGTTTCCTCCAATGCTTCAATGATTAGTATCACAACAATGTGGAAATTAAAGGAAAAATTGAGGAAGAAGAAAACAGCCAAGGCTGCATCCAGTACTGACCTATTGTTTGTGGGGAAACTCTTGATCCAATGAAGGCCTCCACTAATAGAATGCAAGATGTGGGTTTTGCAGATGTGCAAGACTAGTACCCAGGAACAATCTACTACATGACAGACCAAAAACACAAAATGACAGAACACCCTTAGTTGTCACTTACAGTACCAAGCTGGAAACACTCAAATACATCACCAACAAGCTACAACTAGTTCTGGGGAATAATATAGCCCTGTCAAAAGCTCTAGGAATCATGCCTTTATTGGCCTACAGACAGCATTCAAATCTTAAACTACTATGCACTTACAACAGGATATATTACATGGTCAATGGCCACTAGCTATAATGATTTTATTAGCTATAATGAGAAACTTTGCTGCCACTTCTGGCAGAACCAGCTTGTCTATTTTCAGCAGCCCAAAGGTGTTCTAGATAAATGCTGCATGATGTTCCTAGGAACGGTCTTTGTGGGTGAAGGAGAGATGACTGCATTATCAAATAAGGTTTAGATGAAGGAAAAGGAAAGGTGGGGCAAAACTGGGGGTTTTCTAAGAAAGAGTCCCACCGCATTCCCAATTATGCCATCAGGAGCATGACAATGGTTTCTATAAATATGGGATTCAGGTATTCACCCCCCACGCAAAGTAATACAACTGACCAGCTCAAGTCTGTATCGGTTCAAGATGAATTTGCCCATCATCACTTTCAAGAAGCCCTTCCAATCCATCTGGACTTGACCCAACCTTGACCCCCTCTTCTAAGGAGATCCTTTGCCAGCAGCCTGCCCTGCCCTTGACCATACAATGAAAAAAGAGTAAGTTTTCTGGGCAGTAATCTTATAAAGAAGAAAATGCATGCATGACCATAGCCCCCTATGTCCAGCTGCATCAATACCATTCAGCTTCTCAGAAATGTGTCAGGAATAATCAACCATTTCTCCATGTGATGAGCTTTGTCACTAAAGCTTCTTGGTGAGAAAGTAACTGACTCTGCCTAGGCTGGCTTTAGTGACTCCTCTGGGACAGGATGCATCATGAGATAGCTTCCTGATTCAGTGGAGCTTTACTTGTACAACAAGTTCTACACATGCTCAGGACCAGCCCTTAGGCAGAGTAGGTTTTGAACATTGTGAAAGGGTAGGCAATGGTTTGTTATATACTTTTTAACTGTACTTTTACTGTCAGGGATGGAAAGATGATACTGTGCCTCTAAGGCCAAAATAATCTGACTTTGACATGCAGAAGATGCCATTTGCAGTTCTGCTTTAAGCATCTCAAGGTCTTTGGTCAGCCCACCTCCACTCGGACTTGCTTGATCTTCATCTGACTCTTGGATTGTCTCCATATCTACCTGGTTTGCCCTTAGATCCAGACTTCTTGTTCATCCTGACTTATCCTGACTTCCTGACCTGCTCCAGACTATCTGGCCTTGCTATACTCTTATCATTCTGAACATCAGTGGAAAAGAAAGTTTCCTTCTGTTTGTTGAAGAAGCTATATGTAAAGCCCCAAACAGAAGAAAACACCTTGGGTTTCCTATCAGTAAAGTTATTCTAGTATTAGTAGATGACAGTTAATAAAAAGTAAGGCTTTGTGCCTGTGGAGATTGTGAATATCTAGTGCTAAAAATGGGGTAAGTTGTTTCATTGTTAAATACAAGTTATACTCAAAACCTTTATCTGTGAAAAGGATATTATTGAGTGTAAACACACACAGCACACAGAGAGCTTCAGATAGGTTGGCTCTTTAAAACCTCCTTCATCTGTGCACTCGAAGAATTCATTATTTTTATTCCCCTTAGTTCCTACAACCTTTTCAGGTTTTAAGAGCTTATCTAAATGGAAAGCCTCCCTTTTTCATGAAAAGGTCACTGGAGTTTTCTTTGCACCAAAACAGACTTCTACATTTCTTTAAAACAGCATGGAATCTTGAAGGAATTAGAGATTATATCCATGCTGTGGAGAGTCCCATAAAGGAACTCTGAAAATTCACAGAGTCTGTCCTGAGGTACTAACACAGTTTTCATTTTAAGACACTGCATGCTCCAGTATTCAAACTCAGTGGGCTATCCTATTAAATCCATTAGCAGCTGTTGTGGCTAGCTGTTTTGGCAACTGTAGTACGTGGAAAGAAGGGAAAATACCATTACTCAACTCTGGTCTTTATTGTAGGGTTTTCTTCAGTCTTGCACTTCTTTTTCTAGTAAGCAAAACACACACACACAAAACAACTGGTTACATTGACAGACACTGGGGGAAAGTGCAGCAGGGTCAGGTGGTAGCAAATGTGACTTATACCAGGTGAGCAACAAAGTGCACCTCTGCTCTACACAGTAACGATGATATATCCTCATGTGAAATATGCTGTTGTGATATGTAATGCAGATGGCATCTCATTTAAACTGGCACATGTCATATTGGAAGTGATGATGAGGTTGTATACAAAGAGCCATAGAAAACTCCCACAGGGATGGCCATATGCTCTGTTTCATGTTTAGAACTTATCTGAATATCTTGGATAACTGGATCACTCTAAAGTTGCTTCAGCTATTTTAAAGCAAGAGATAATCCACATTTCCAGTGTGATAGACAATTAATTTCAGATGCCTTAGAGGCTAATGAATCGTATGGATTTATGTGCTCCTTGTATTGGAATTGAAGCATATTTGAATTTCTTTCTTCCGGGCAGGATTTTGTTGCTAATTACAGATGGACAAGCCTGCCAGAAGGATGGATGGCATACTCCTAAGCTTAAGCACAATAGGGTTATACAGAATAGATATCTACACATAATGAAATGTATGGGAGCAAGTGACAAATAAGTTAAGAGCAATTCAGTTTATTAGTATAGCATTGCTAAAGAACACAGTGGAAAGGTGGCGCTATTGCATGCAGATATTCTTTCAGACGATATGAACCAATACCTTCACTGAACAATTTAGTATTTAAAATACTGGAAGCACATTTCCTAAATATATCAAACTCTTTGCCAGGAAATACTACTGGAGGCATTGTTAAAGTCTGTTACATGCCCAGCGTCTGTGCTTTTTTCCTCCATGGGAGCTAGTGGCGTAGTGGGCAACAGCAATGGCCAGCTCCTTCACGAAATCCCATGAGAAGAGAAGCTTTTGGCAGTGGCAGCCAACATTATGGAGGCAAGTTCTGACCAATGGATTTCTCCCCAGACCAAGGGGAGAATGGGAGATCATCCACAAGTGCTGAAAAACCTCACAACCTGAGCTGGGACTATGGAAACTAAGTGGCTGGGCACAAATGGATAGAGGGGGGTGCAGGATTCCATCATGCTCACACCACCGAAAGCCTGCCACCACACTTTCCTTAATCATCTTTTAATTCATTATCTGAAATTTACTGATTATAATTAAAGGTGTCTTCGATTCTGCAGGGATATCATTATCTCCAGTGAGTTGTTTCCTTTTTGGACTCTTGGGATTAACAAGAGACATTGTAAGAATTATTTTAAGCATGGAAAAGGCGTAACTGGATGGTGATGTAATTAGAGAAATTGATGAGGGGTTTAGTAACATTAAACCTCTAAGTTTGAAACATATTATTTCTTTTCTTAGTGGAAAGATGGATTGTTCTTAAAGACTGAGATATTTCATGGGAACAGACATTGTTTTTGGCAAAGGGATACATCATCCTCGGCATAACAAAATAATAGATAAGGCTAGCGACTTGGCAGTGCTACTGTATTTGTAGAAATATAAATGAGATTAACTTCTTAGTTATAAAAGCATTTGCTGGAAAATGACAATGTTTAAACAAATGAACAATGGTTATGTGGAAGAAGACTGTTCAGATGACCAAGAAATTCTTGAAGAAATATACAAGGAGGTGAAACTGCCAAGACAGTTTAACCAGATGCTGATAGTAAGAAACTGGAAGGGAGCTTTTAGAGAAACTCAGGTGTAAACAGTTGGATACTTAAGCCAGAAGGATGCATTTGAAATAGACTGGAATGGCCCAGTACTTTCAGAGAAAGGTGATGAACAGTGCTGGCATTTGGGCAAAGGGGAAAATGGAGCAAACTGATGAGATCAGGAGAGTCAATATCGGAGAGGAGAGTGTGATTTTGAAGAATTCTGCTGAGACCAAAGGTTTTCACACCAAAGAAGTGATGGAGATCTCAGAGATTAGAGAAGTAACAAAAGGGGAGAAGAATGGAGAAGGGAGGTATTTTGCCCAGGGAGCTGAAGACGATGTGGAGGTGTGCAGAGTGCCCAAGATCAGGGTGAACATGGACTATGGGATAATCTATCTATCCCAAGTCTTTTTAATACATTGACTGAGATTTGGGGGGAAAAACTAATGTTAGATTTAACTATGTACAAAGGATAAGATAAAGGGTTGGCTTTTCTTGGTTTGAGGACAATATTATGTTGTTCGATGTGTTGTTTCTTCTCAATAATAAATGATTTTTCAAGAACAGACTCATCTGTCCCATTTGACTCCGAGGATACTTCTTCAGGATAAGCAGCTGAATCATTGCTACAGATTTCCAAGGGCTCAAGTAGATATGGCTCATTGTCTCTAGCCAAAGCTGGGGAACTATTAGAAGTATAAATTGTAAACACTGAGTTTAAGTTTGGGATACTCACAGTATCCCCTCAGAGAAATAATTTGTCTATCTTGAGCTGTTTGGAGGCCTTGTTGTCCCTGGGTTTGTTCTAGAATGTTTTTTATTCCCCATTTAAGGATTATTACCAATTGTCACAGGGGAGAAAAATCAAATTCAAAATAGTGAAGTACTGTATTCCCAAAGGTTTATGGTTCTTAGCTTCCATTTTCAGTCTAGAAGAGCTGCTAGCAAAGTGGAAAAATAGTATAAGCAAGTAATGCAGAGTTACCAAAACAACACAAAGAAAGATGAAACAATGCTGCACAGCACTGAAGTGCAACAACCAGCTAAAAAACCAATCAGGGCAGGATGGAGTAGAAAAACAAAAACAATGATATCAGAACTCATTAAATTTGGCTAATGGTCCATTGTTTGCTGGAAACAGGGACAGGGGGATTTCCAGCAGACAGTGGACCATTAGCCAAACAGACACTGATCGTCCTTGCATATCTCCCCCCAGGAACTAGCTATTCAAATACACAAATTTACATATACTCCCCAACAGGGGTGCACAGTATATAAACTCCACACACGCTCCTACCCAACCATTCTCTGAAGATGGCAGCCACAGATGCAGGGGAAATGTCAGGATTAACTCTTCCAGAAAACAGCCTCACAGCCTGGAAAAAAAGCCCACAGAACCCAGTTTCCCCCCAGGCGGCAACGCCTCCGGTGGGAGGCTTATTTATGGACTGGGTGAGAAGAGACCAGCTGTTTGCGTCATTGGTAAGTGCCGGCGACGGGAGGTGAGGGGCAGGGCCAAAAGGTTTATATAGGAGCGCTGCCCCTCACCTTGCCCTCTCTGCTCTATTGCAATCCTTGAGATCGCAGCTCCTGGAACGCAGCTTCTTCTTTGGCTGCGATCAGGGTCTTGGGCAGGCTTGTTTGGACAGATCGTGGAGGAGCAACATCTGGGGCATTGCACCCCCCACCTCCCTCTCTTCGGCCGTTTTTTCTAGCTTTGGCAAAGAGGGACTGCCTGATCGCGGCTGTGATCGGGCGGGGTTGCTTGCGTGTGGCTGCTCTGGCTACACGCCCCATTCCCCCCCAGCAATCCTCTGGCCGGATTGTGGAGGAGCAGCATCTGGGGCGTTTGCACCCCCCACCACCACCCTCTTTTTGGCCGCTTTTGCAGCTTCAGCCAAGAGGGATAGCCTGATCGAGGCTGCGATCAGGCGGGGCAGCCTACGTGCGGCTGCTCCGGCTGCACGCCCCATTCCCCCCCAGTGATCTCCCTAGAACAGGCAGCATTAAATCATAGAATCATAGAATCATAGAATTGCAGAGTTGGAAGAGACCACGAGGGCCATCCAGTCCAACCCCCTGCCATGCAGGAAATCACGATCAAAGCATCCCCAACAGATGGCCATCCAGCCTCTGTTTAAAGACCTCCAAGGAAGGAGACCCCACCACACTCCGAGGGAGTGCGTTCCACTGCCGAACAGCTCTTACTGTCAAAAAGTTCCTCCTAATATTGAGGTGGAATCTCTGTTCCTGGAGCTTGCACCCATTGCTCCGTGTTCCAGTCTCTGGAGCAGCAGAAAACAAGCCTGCTTCATCCTCAATGTGACACCCCTTCAAATACTTAAACAGGGCTATCATATCGCCTCTTAACTGTCTTTTTTCCAGGCTAAACATACCCAGCTCCCTAAGTCTCTCCTCATAAGGCATCATTTCCAGACCTTTCACCATTTTAGTTGCCCTTCTCTGGACACGCTCCAATTTGTCAATATCCTTTCTGAATTGTGGTGCCCAGAACTGGACACAGTATTCTAAGTGAGGTCTGACCAAGGCATAATAGAGTGGCACTATTACTTCACTTGATCTAGACACTATACTTCTATTGATACAGCCCAAAATCGCATTGGCCTTTTTAGCTGCCGCATCGCACTGCTGGCTCATGTTCAACTTGTGGTCTACTAGGACTCCTAGATCCCTTTCGCACATGGTCTCATTCAGCCAGGTCTCTCCCATCCTATATTTATGCATTTCATTTTTCCGCCCTAAATGCAGTACCTTACATTTCTCCGTATTGAATTTCATTTTGTTAGCTTGGGCCCAGCTCTCCAGTCTATCCAGGTCATTCTGAATTTTGATCCTGTCCTCTAGGGTATTAGCTACTCCTCCTAATTTGGTGTCATCTGCAAATTTGATAAGGATGCCCCTAATTCCCTCATCCAAGTCATTGATAAAGATGTTGAATAGCACTGGGCCCAGGACAGAACCCTGTGGCACCCCACTGGTCACATCCTTCCAAGACGAAGAGGAGCCACTGCTGAGCACCCAATTACAAATCCATTGAACAGTTAACTTGTCTAGCCCACATTTTACAAGCTTGTTTGCAAGAATGTCATGGGGAACCTTGTCAAAGGCCTTACTGAAATCAAGGTATGTGATGTCCACAGCATTCCCTTCATCTACCAAGGTGGTAACTTTATCAAAAAAAGAGATCAGTTTAGTCTGGCATGACTTGTTTCTCTGAAACAAGCATTGGGGCCATTTCATTCCCCTCCCTCCGGCCGATCTTGATAGCTATGGCCGGGAGGGACAGCCAGATTGTGTCTGCGATCGGGCAGAGCAGACTGTGTGCAGTGGCTTGACTGGGCACCCCCTCCCTTCCTGGGCTACTGCCGTGGGAATCAGCAGGTTGGCTGGGGCTTCACTGGAGGCAGCCTACTTGCGGGGACATTGCTTTTCACCAGGCTCTGTTTAGCCCAGGGTATTGGCAGATGTTCCATTTGATTATCTGCCTGCCGAGATCATCGTGGGACAGTCAGATTGCAGGGGGTATTTGGAGGTTTTTTTAAGTCTGGGGGATTGTTGAATTTCTTCTGTGTTGCTGATTTTGCTTGGTTGCTGGTTGCAAATTGGGAAATTAGATGAGTGGGATGTGGTTTTTTTTCCTTATTTTGGCGGGCCACTAGGGACCGCTTTTCCCCTTCACTCTAGCCGTTACTGCTCCTAAGCCTGGATTGGGCGGGCCACCAGGGGGCTGCTGATATTAAAGCTCTTTTACAGTTACATGGGCAGGCCTCCAGGGGGCTCTTAGTGCCTGTTATTGCTGGGCAGCCATTTTAAAGGCCTTCTCTGAGGGCAGCCATTTTGTGTATATGGGAAGCTAGTTCTCATTCTATTTATTATTATTATTATTATTATTATTAATAATAGTAATAGTAATAATATTTACTATAATACCAGCAATACTCTTGAGGCAGGTCTAAGGTCACTGAGTTCGGGTGCTATCCAGCCAACTAGTGGAGCGTAGTTTTGGCAATGGCACCCAAGAAAGGGAAAGTTGGGGGCAAGGGGAAGGCCTCCGCACCTAAACGACCTGTACCCCCTGCTCCTCTGCCTTCATCAAGTGATGAGGATGAGGATATTCCAGTGAAGGCAATTCTGGATAGAATCCAGCATCTTGAGAGGCTTCAGGGGCTTCAGGGCATTGACGGTCCTGGAGTCGCACCTAAGCGTAAGCGCGCTAAGGATAAAAGTAAACTGGCTAATTTGATTCTTGCCCGTCTAGGTGCGTGGGAAAAGAACATCCATGAGGGTGATGCATGTGGATCCCGACCTTGTGATGACGCTCCTGAGCCACTGGCCGGGACTGAGGGGGATCCTGCACCGGGCATGGCCCTGATCCCAGCAGGTGAGTCTGCTGCTAACACGACAGCCCTTGTGCCAGGGTATTCGTGGCCTTGGGGTGTATGGTCACCGGCCGCACCAGGTGATACAAAAAACAGCTGGGCATCACAGGGAGCAAGTAATAATTGGCCAATGATGCAACAGCCCCTTAATTAGATGCTGCCCCAGTGGTCCCCATGGGCCCTATATTCAGTGGGAGGGGCTAGTGGTATTATGTCAAGGGACTCCGCTCTGTCAGGACCTGTTCAGGCCCCAGTGTATGATGCAGTTGCATACTCTCCTATCCCATTTGGGGAAATGTCCCTCCCGTTGGGTGATCATCCATTAGACAACCAGGGACAAAATACTTAAAGGGGAATATGTTGATGTTTTCTCCCTCCTCTTTAGAGAGATGGAGAAGAAGGACAGGGATAAGGATAAGGAGAAGCTTAAGAGAAAGGTTGAAAGGAACAGTCAAACCGGCTGTCTGGATTTCTGATTATGGCCGATGTTATAGCTAAAGCGTATCCCCAACGTGCGGCAGCGCTTTTTCAATACATAGATATTATCCACCAGGTGTATGTGGATTTTGCAGGCCCTGCCTGGCTTCTATATGTTGAGGCATTTCACATGCGAGCTGCAGTATACCCAGCCTTACGTTGGGATATGATGCATCCTCAACTGTGGATGCAATTGATGATGCTAGCACGACCAATTCAGGGTGAGCGGTCTCACAGTGGCCACTTGATTAAGTTCTCAGCCACTGGAACCACCAAGGCCCCCACGGGAGCAGGGGTGGGCCAGAAACAGTTGTGCTGGGAGTTTAGCTCCCATGAGACATGTGCATGGAAGCCCTACAGATTCAGCCATGAGTGCTCTATCTGTGGAGCTTCCCATTCTTTTTGTAAATGCCCACGAGGTAAGGGTTCATTTAGAGGGAATAGAGGAGCACAGGGTGGAGCTAGGAAGGTGGCAATTTCAACCTGGCTCCAAAAGGGGCCCAGCCCAATTAAGTTGGTTGTCCTGGATAGATGGCTGCAGTTATACCTCGATAGGTCAGCAGCCGACTACATATCCCGGGGTTTTAGTTTTGGTTTTCATATCCCATTTCAAGGCATTAGATGCCCCTACAGGGCGCATAATTTGTTATCAGTTAAGGGTAAGGAAGATATAGTTAGGGCCAAAATACACAAGGAAGTGCCGGAGGGAAGGGTAGTTGGCCCCTTTAGCCAACCGACGTGCACAATCTTCAGGTGTCACCGCTAGACGTAGTCCCTAAAAAGACCCTGGGGGAATTCAGATTAATCCACCACTTGTCATACCCAAAGGGGGAGCCAGTCAATGACTTTATTCCAATAGAGTTATGTACAAAGGTATACTTCCTTTGACACTGCTATTAGAGAGGTGCGCCGGCATGGGCTGGGAGCAGAGATGGCCAAGTGCGACATTAAATCAGCATTCCGCCTGCTCCCAATTCATCCGGATGATTTTGAATTGTTGGGTTTTTGATTTGACGGTGCGTTCTACATGGACCGTGCCCTACCCATGGGTTGTTCCATCTCTTGTAAAGCATTTGAGACTTTCAGTACCTTCTTAGAATGGTTGTTGAAGGCTAGAACGGGGATAAGGGGGGTCGTCCATTATTTGGATGACTTCCTGTTCATAGGACAAGCTGGTTCAGGAATGTGCAGCCATTTGCTGCAGCAGTTCCAGCGTATGGCGAGGGAGTTGGGAGTCCCATTAGCACCTGAAAAAACCGAGGGCCCAGCACAGCGGCTAACGTTCCTAGGCATTGAAATTGACTCTGTCAATCAACAATGTTGGCTAGCAATCACTAAAGTAATGGAATTAAGGGAGAGGGTGTCCAATTTTATGGGTAGGTGCAAGGCTACCCTGAGGGAATTTCAGGTTCTGATAGGACACCTGAACTTCGCATGTAAAGTGGTTTTCCTCCACCGGTTATGTGATGCTGTTGTGGGGATTCAGGTTCCTCACCACAAGATTCGGATTACAGTCGAGATCCAGGAGGATCTTCAGGTGTGGCAGGTCTTTTTGGACCTTTTCAATGGCGTCGCATTCTGGCGGGAGGAAAGGAGGCTACAGGGCATTTTTCAAATAGCTTCCAACGTGGGCGGGGCCATTGGGTTTGGTATTTATTTCGGTGGTCGTTGGTGCGCTAATAGATGGCCGGCGAGTTGGTCCGGTACGGAAATTACCAGGGATCTCACCTTTCTCAAGTTTTTTCCTATCCTGGTGGCCATCACCATCTGGGCCAATGAGTTGTCCAATTCTTCAGTTCACTCCTGGTGTGACAACTTGGAAACGGTCCAGGTGATAAACACCCTTATTTCTAGGTCACCGCGGGTGTTGTGTCTGGTCAGGGCATTTATTTTGCAATGCCTTCAGCATAACATTTTGTTTGTCGCACAGCATGTTGCTAGCATTCAAAATGAGTTAGCTGATGCTCTTTCTTGTATGCAGATGGAGCGCTTCAGAGAACTGGCTCCAGATGCAGCACCTGAGGGTGACATGATGCCGACAAGCCTATGGCAGCTTGAGAATCCAAAATTTGGAGGGCCTAGGTATGTCCGTAGCTCCAAGCACTAGGAAAGGGTACACCCGGGCAGTCAGGGAGTTTAGCCAATTTAGGGATCAGGAGGGTTTGAGGCAGGGGATGGATGTCCCAGTGTCGCACCTACCCATGTGTCTGTTTATACCAACGGGGAATAGCACAACAATCAATTCGGGGCAGGCTTTCAGCATTAGCGTTCTGGTTAAAGGCCAAGGGTGCTGTGGATAATACTGGAGACTTCAGGATTAGGAAGGTTCTGGAGGGATGGACTAGGGAAAGGGGCAAGAAGCCAGATTCAAGAGTCCCTCTGTCCCCTGGCATTCTGAAGGGCTTACAGAGGTCCTGGCCCAGGCTCTGTTCGTTCACATATGAGACGCTGCTTTCTCACGCAGCCACTCTCATAGCATTTTTTGGGGCCCTGTGAGTACATGAACTCGTCATGACCTCAAAGCTTGATAGGTCCAGGAGAGCCCTGGAGCCCTGGAGTTCAAGGATGTACAAGTGAGTGACCAGGAGGTTGTAATCACGATGCGTTTTTCTAAAGCAGACCAGGTAGGCAGGGGGAAAGTTATCAGATTGTCCCGTTGTGACGACCCAGAGCTTTGCCCGGTCCTCGCATTGCACAATTATTTGAGTGTCCGAGGGCTGGGGGAGGGGCCTCTTTTTGTGCATATTGACTCTTCCCCCTTGACCAGTTACCAGTTTTGGGCAATAACAATAAAGGCTTTGAAACAGCTGGGGGTTTTAGGAGCTCGGGTTGGCACCCATTCCTTTCACATAGGGGCGGCATCTACCGCCACCGCCATGGGTATGATACCTTCAGCAATCCAGCAGATCGGACGCTGGAGATCCTCCTCCTACAGGAGGTACATTCACCCTCTTCCTTACTGAATTGTTTTTCCCTTTTTGTCTTCCAGGTACTAGATCTTTGACGGTGAGACGCCGGGTGCTGATTTGTGGCCACAGTATGGTTTACTGGACGGCCCGACAGGCCCAGCTCAGCCATTTTGGGCCTCACCTCAGCCTGGGGAACAGAGTGAACATTGAGTGGATGGGGAAGAGGGGCCTTCATTGGCATGGCCTCATGCCTCTCTTGTTTGGGGAGCGTCGGGGGCCTCCGCCAGACATACTCATCTTCCATTTAGGAAGTAATGATTTGGGTCTTTTGAAGGGCAAGGCCCTGATTATACAGGTGACACAAGATATGATGGTGATTGGGTCACGGTGGCCCTCAGCCACCATCATGTGGTTGGCCATTTTGCCCAGACAGCTGTGGCAAGGGGAGGGGAACCCCTGTTTGATCGACAAAGCTCAACGGACAGTTAACAGGCAAGTTTTCAAATTTCTGGTCAAGGGCGGGGGGCGGTATTTGCCACATCCCAATATCGTGTTTGAGAGGCCCAAGCTCTACAGGGCTGATGGAGTTCATCTCTCTGACATGGGGAATTCAATTTTTCTGACTGATCTTCAGCAGGGGTTGAGGGCCTTATTGGCCGAGCTAGTGGGGGATTAAGGAACTAAGTGGATGCTTGCCCCTTATCTATGGTGGGAAGGGGGAGGCGTAGATTACGGTGGACACCTATGGCACCGATTTTGGTGAAGGTTTGATCTCCGGCAGGGTCTCCTTAGGCCCCACGACCTGGGAGAACACAAGGAGACCTACCTTGGGGTTGGCCTGAAGGATACCCCCCTCATCTTAATACGTATGCATTGGCTGAGGGGCTTTCGGGCTAACCTTCCAGACACGAGCTGGCTTGAGAGCAACTCCATAAATTGGGGTTACTCAAAAGGGCTCAGGTGTTCGCCCGGGGAAGCTGGGGGCATAAGTCCAGGAGGGACGATCTGCCCCAGCTGCTCCCACACTAGGTTGCCTCCCCCTGCTGAAGATTTAATTGGGAATTAAATAGGCAGGAATTAATAAATATCATTTATTTTACCCCATATATCTGTGTGTGGTCTCGTTATTTCTCTGACTCAGTCCATAAAACCTATGGATGCTGGCCATGAAAGCCTTCGACCTCGCATTTATCTTTCTGCATTTTTTCTTTCTCCTCTGTTCTTTGCTCCCCCCTTTTTATCTTTTTTGGTTTTTGCTTTTCCTTTTTTTTGTTTTCCTTATTCTGTGTATACTTTTTAATATAATTGGAAATCTTCCAATAAAATATTTTTTTTTAAAAAAAGAGAGCATTGGCAACACAGCCACTAAATTATATTGTATAAATATTTTGAGATCACCTCTGTGACAAACTTACTTTTTAAGATTATAAACATTAAAAGGGGAATACATGTGTACAAGATGATTATATACATAACTACATAATGCATAATATATGCCTTTGATATAAGTTATGTACGTAAACACCCTGTGCACATTTGCAGACGCATCTGCTATCTTAAAAAGTAAAGAACTGTTCACCACCTAACTCCATATAAGCCCCAGGATGTCCTGCTAATGGCCTTCCAAGACCAAGGTGTGACCATGGGCTCACAAGACTGATTACCCAAGTTCTTTTTAACTAGGCACCCAACTGTGCTATTCCATCACTTGTAGTCAAGTTAGGATTCAGCTGCATGTTCCTATGCTTATTGCAGCCATCAGGTTATCAGTTTTGCCCTGTGTCTATCTTCTTACCAGCAGTGAATAACACTTCAATGGGAGCACATGTAAGATAAGAACCCTTTCTTGACGTTCTTACCTGTCATATAAAGGAAGCAAAAAGGTAAAGTTCATGGTTTCAGATTTCTAATTACCATTTTGGTATAAAAATAGGATGTATTCATACATCAAGTTGATTCTATATGAGGAGAATTTAGATTATATAGCTTCCAATTACTGCATCAGCAAGCTTCAGAGAATCTCATCAAAGAAGTGGTGGACCTACACCCTGGACATGCAATGGCTAGCATCAGAACCAGTTTTCATTCTAATGGCTTCACCAGTCTGATGTCCCTATTCACACTTTAAGAGTATTTTTAATATTTTATTAAGTTTTGAAAACGAATGCTGTTGATGTGGATACTTGCCTTTTTATACTCTTTCTCTTCCTCTGAATAGCTGAGTAAAACACTACAATCTATAGTTATTACATTGAGATATAGTCTAGCAATGATTTGTGTCTGATGTACTGTGTCAGACTGCTGTATAGCCATAAATGCAGGAGCAGTCTGAACAGATAAACCCATGAAGTAAGGAGTGAAGAGCAAAATGGGCCCATGTAAAATATGACATATGAACAGCTATGTCCAGATATGTCTAGTTTTCAACTTGACTTGCATTCATTCACCATGCCCTCATTTAACCACTTAATAATTATTCACAATTATTTAATGTGTACCACCCTCTACATAGTGCCCATCTATAAATTACATCCTCAAAAAATACTGCAGCAAAAGAAAATTGCCCAGCTCAAAAGAAATGATCTATAGGTGCCTTACCCATTGTTTCCTCTAAGCCAGGAATGAGGACTCTTTAGTCCTTCAAGATGTTTTGGTCTATCATTCCCATCAGCAGCACCCAGCATAGTCACTGGTATGAGTGGCTAAGAAGCTGCAGCTCCCCAAATCTGGAGCTTTTCTATCCTTACAGTATGAAATATGATTTCTACTACAACTCAAGTGGGATCCTAAGCCCAATTTGTATCCATGAACAAAGCAACAGACTAAGCAATGATACCATAGATACCACCAATGCTCAAGTTCCATCAATGCTTTTTTTGTTTTAAAAAATGCACAAAAATGTACATATTTTTAAAAGCACACATTTCAAAATATATATGAAGCATCAACTTTTCCTCTGGGCAAATTACATACATTTCTAAAATATGTGTAAAAATATAGCAATTTGGAAAAAGAAACACAGAAAAATGCACAGATTTATACACACTGGTAGGTTATTGGGTTTTATTTTTTTTTAAAAAAAAGAATAATCTGCAAATTGGAACAGGGATGAGTTAGATTGAGTTTCTATGGCAATCCAAATATTTGCTCAAAAATGGACTTTAGAAAATTACCCATCCTTATCTATCCCTTCCCACACTCAAAGTTAGATATTGTTCATATTCACATATCACATTTATAGTTTTGTTTTTTTAAATGGACAATACTATATCCAGTGAGTCTGAATCAATCTTTTCAGAAGCCAGCATCCTTCATAGACCTATGCCTGACTTTCTGGTATATGAGTATTTGTCTCTAGTTCATAGATCATAGATCATAGAGTTCATAGAATCATAGAGTTGGAAGAGACCCCCAAGGACCATCCAGTCCAACCCCATCTGTCAAAGCATGCCTGACAGATGGCCATCCAGCCTCTGCTTAAAAACCTTCAAAGATGGAGACTCCACCACACTCTGAGGCAGTGTATTCCACTTCCAAACAGCTCTTACTGTAAAGAAGTTCTTCCTAATGTTTAGGTGGAATCTCTTTTTGAGTCCATTGCTCTGTGTCCTAGTCTCTGGGGCAGCAGAAAACAAGCTTGCTCCATCCTCAGTATGACACCCATCAAATATTTAAGCATGGCTATCATGTCACCTCTTAACCTTCTCTTCTCCAGGCTAAACATGCCCAGCTCCCTAAGCCGCTCCTCATAGGACATGGATTTCAGATCTTTCACCATTTTGGTCCCCAGGCTTCATTTTGTAACCTGGATTACAGCCTTCAGCACCAAAAATATCTAAATTCAATTTCCTTCCAGGGATAAGAAAAAAAATCCTAGATAGAGAAGGATTTTTTTTTAAAGAATGCATCAGTTTTCACTTAAGTGAATGTATTGACTTCACTCCATAATTCTGGAAGCAACGATGTGCCATGTTATACTTTATCACTTATTTTTAAAGTCATGCATGATGTTGATTTCAGTCAAATCTTAGACAGGCATAAATACATAGTTTTTAATGTTAATTAGGCAAGATCTGGAGATTTTACTATTTTATACACTCCTGTACTGCCCTTACCATAAGAGATTTGAGGGTAGTGTAAACTATAAGTAATTTTTTTTTAAAAAAAGTAACACAATACAACTAAAATAAAAAGTAGTAAAGAATTACACAGTACACCTTGATACAAAAATCACTTGGAATAGACCTGCAGTAGAAGATCTTAAGGTGTAGCAAGCCTGGTATGGGAAGAAGCACTCTTTCAAGTACATGAGGCAAACCAATTAGAGCTTTAAATATACATCCCAGCATCTTGAATTGGACCCAGTAGGCAAGCAGTGAAGTCCATTTAAGAATGAAGAGGTGTGAACCAAACTGGAAATACCCGTTAAAATTCTGGCAGCTGAAGTCTCCACTAATTGGAGCTTCCAGGTGATCTTCAAGAGCAACCACAAATATAATGCATTATATTCCTCTAATGAGGATTCTACCATGGCCAGATAGTTCAAGACCAAGAATGGTCACACATAGTAGACTGGATAGATCTAGTAAAAGGTTCTCCATGTCACTTAGGCCTCCTGAGCCATTAGTGAAAAAAACAGATTTAGATAACCTCAAGATGAGAACTTGTTTTTTAATGGGGAGTTGAATACCATTTCCCTGGACACAAGAACTACCTATCCAGAGTGCCTCCATTTTGCTAGGTTCAACCAGCCCATTACTGAATCCAAGCAACAATTCAGAATCCAGGCACCAGTTCACTGTTTCAGTGTTCTGCTCCCTGAGGAAGCCACTTCATGATATTTAATCTAACGGGGGGGGGGGGCTATAAAAAGGCAAAAAGAGAGGGTAGATATAAGCTTATTAAGGTAGGAGCTGATGTTAACCTACAGATTTTTGAGAAATGCATCTGAACAATGATCTCTCTCTCTGGCTTTTCTTCGCAAACGAAGATTCAGGAAGGACTCATCCCGCGCCTTCTGCAAGCGCGCTGATGACTAAAAAGGCCAATCCGAGATAAACAAGTCCAGTTGCAAAAAGCACAGCAGAAGGACAAAAAAAAAAAAGCGATGAACAATGATAATGAAGAAATAAATTCTTATTTGAAGAACTAGCTCTACAGTTGCTTTTTGACCTGGAAGTATGGTTTAGGCATTCGAATTGTTTAGTCAAACGTATGCCCTACTAAGTGAAATGGCATAAAAATTTACATATTTGTATTTATTGAGAACACCATTTATCTCTACATTATAAAATGAGATACATGGATAATCCATGAGAGGGAACGGAAATGTAAAAGGTATAAACATTGATCATTACCTTAACTGGTATTAACAAACACTGCAGATTATAGATGTTTTATCTATATACGCTACCGTACTGATGGTAGCTTGTTTAACTTAAGCCGTCTGAGGGCTCACACTAAGACTCTAAACTATCTAGTCCGTGAGCTGCTCTTCGCCGATGATGCTGCCCTTGTTGCCCACACAGAAGCAGCTCTGCAGCGCCTAACGTCCTGCTTTGCAACAGCTGCAGAGCTGTTTGGGCTAGAAGTCAACCTGAAGAAAACAGAAGTTCTTTACCAGCCTGCACCACAGGACGAACACCACCATCCCCACATTGCCGTCGGCAAATCAGTGCTCAAGTCCGTTCAGCAGTTCACCTACCTGGGAAGCATCATCTCCTCAGATGCCAAGATTGACAAAGAGATCGATCACAGATTAGCAAAGGCATATAGTGCATTTGGAAGACTTCACAAAAGAGTCTGGAGCAATAAACACCTGAGGCAAAGCACAAAAATCAGTGTGTATAGAGCCATCGTACTGTCTATCCTCCTTTATGGATCTGAAACATGGGTCACCTATCGCCACCACCTACGACTCCTCGAGCGCTTTCATCAGCGCTGTCTACGCACAATCCTAAATATACACTGGACTGACTATGTGACGAATGTTGCTGTCCTTGAACAAGCAGGGATCACCAGCATTGAGGCCATGATATTGAGAACACAGCTGCGCTGGGCAGGTCACGTTTCTAGGATGGAGGACCATCGCCTCCCAAAAATACTACTCTACGGTGAACTCGCCACGGGTCAGCGTAAGAGGGGCGCTCCAAAAAAGCGATACAAAGACTCCCTGAAACAACATCTCAGGCTTGGCCAAATTGATCACCAACAGTGGTCCGCCCTGGCCTCACATCGGGAGGCATGGAGACGCAATATCCACAATGCTGCAGCCTTATTTGAGAACTCACGACGAACAAGTCTTGAAGAGAAACGACAACGCAGAAAGAATCACAACCCAAAAACATCACCCAAGGAGTCCTTCTGCTGCGCTTTTTGCAACCGGACTTGTTTATCTCGGATTGGCCTTTTTAGTCATCAGCGCGCTTGCAGAAGGCGCGGGATGAGTCCTTCCTGAATCTTCGTTTGCGAAGAAAAGCCAGAGAGAGAGAGGTGTGGGTTCACATAGCTTTGAGCAGTAGCAACAGCATCAGCACTAACCTGGAAGTCAAATCCTGTAGGGAGGGAACAAAACAAGGAGGATACAGCTATGGGACATTCTATTGCCCAGCCAGTCCAACCCTCAGCATCCTAATTTTCTCTGCCTATCACTATGTTGGGGTGTCCCATCCTCCATTATTGGCTATTTTCATTCCCAAGACACTAATAAAAAATATAACAAAAGAAAGGAAGAGAGAGAGAAAAAAATACTAACTATTCCAGGTCAGATGAAGATAGGCCAAACAGAGGCAAAAGTGAGATTCTACATGGGGTGGTTTTATTTCATTTTTTCATTTGAATAAGTGGGGCAAAATAATACACTTTTTCTTAAAGCTTCTCCCAACATGATTAAAATGAATATTGTTGTCTATTCGGGTAACTGCTAAAGCTATCCTTGGTCACAGCCTACTGAAACAGTGGTTGGAAGTGACCAGAGAAGCCAGGAATAGGTTCACACTGATGCAGCTTCAAGTCCACTCCTACCTGACTGATGTAAACATGAGCAAGAGAGCCTCCTCTCTCTGCCTCTGAATTATTCAATCTGTATCAGCAATCAGAACAGCAAAAACAGATATTATAGAACATAGAACCCAAAATGAAGAGCTGACTCTCTCTTGGCTTTTATATAAGGCTTAACAGTCAAAAGACTTTACTTAGCATGGTTATTATCCCACTCCACTGGAATTTATGTTACCTGAATGGAAAGGGGCTGTAGGAAATACTTGAACCCTCAGGTTTCCCCAGAATTTTGCAAGTGACTGGAAGGAAGCAGTTAATAAAGCTACTGTTGTTTCTGGGGAAATGCACTGCTATAAAAGCTAATTCCCCCCCCCTCATAATAACACACAGATGTGTACATATATGTATTGATTTATAAAATAATTAATATACATATGCATATATATATATATATATTCCTACTACAGCTTAAGACTCCTTCCAATGCAACTGGTTATAAAATGGTACAATAATTAAATGCTTGACTGCCATCCTGTTCAATATTTACAAGATTGTAATGTGAACTTACAATGTTATAACTCTTTGAATTCAGGTTTATGGTCATTAATGACCAAATGTAAATCCCAAATCCTACCTCTTAAGCCAGACAGTGCCCCAACTGAAGAGTTTCTGAGGCAATGGAGAACAGGGTCCTTGGAAGTGATGAATGTAGTGCTCTCCTTGGGCTGTAGAATATGAGTGCGACAACTCCAGGGGTGGGCCCACTACCATCAGGGCCACTGCCAAAGGGGGAAACACTAAACGGGGGGACTGATCCTTTGGGGGAGTCACTTTCAGGGTGGCACAAGGGCAAGGGCCTGTCCTGCTGTTGCTTTGAAGGAAACAAAAGCTTGCCTGCGTAAAGACACTGCCCTGTCAGGAAAAACAACTGATAATTTTTGTGGAGGGGAAATGTGTTGCCAACAAAGGGAGGGAGGTAATGGAGCTCAGGGAGCAGCCACCCAAGCTATATAGGATAGAGGGGAAATGGGAGACTGTTGCACTATCCTGCAGGTTGAGTTCACAATAAATTGTTAGTCAAACTTCTCCCATACCAAATAATCTTGGTAACTATGGAGGCAGTCCCTGGGTTGAAAATGCTGCTATTTAATGCCAAGTTGGTAAATGGTAAAACAGCTGCTGTTAATGATTTGATCCTGGATTAACGTGTTGACCTGGCATGTATTACATATATTTGGTTGGATGAGGTGGGGTAGCGGGAGGGTTAAAATATTTTCTGCTTTGCCCACCAGGATTCTTTGTGCAGCTGCAGGTGAGATCTGGGGGTTAGGCAGGTGGTGCTGCAGTGGTCCATCAGAATAATATCCCCCTGATCAGGTGCCCTATCTTTGAGTCTGCAGGATTTAAGTGTGTTTATTTAAAAATAGGTGGTTGGGACTGCTCACGCCCACTGCTCATCAGTCTTCCTTTCTGAGCTACCTGGGGTTACCTCATGGATGGTGTTGGTCCCCGTGGCTTGTGATGCCAAAGACCTTCAATAACATGCTGAGGCTACGTAGGCTAGAGTGGCTCAGGACTTTATGTCAGCCATGACAACCATGGGTCTGACCCAAGTGGTATCTGGCCTCACTCAAGCTGCTGAGCAGACTTGAGACCTTATTTTCTGTACAAGGTGGGATAATGGTGATGTATTCCATTTAAAATTTTCACATGGGTGATTAGGATAGAAAACAACATTTTCTTCACAGGAATGAATATTTCTGCATTGAAATATTATTTTCCATGCAGAAATGCTGTTTTCTGTGCAGAAAATGCTGTTTTCTGCATGAAACAACCACATGCAAATTTTGCACAGAACAAGCCCTAAATTGCAAATAGCCTTTGTGGTTTTCTAAGACTTTTTCACAGCAGAAAGAAAACTGCTGGAATTACTCATCACTACCTTTGAAGAGAAACTTAGTGAAAAATTACAAACCTAGTCCCTTCTCACAAAGTGGAGCTAAACCAACCCCCTGGTTTTAGGTTAGAGCTACAGTGGCAGAAAACTCAGACTGAATACAGGCTAAAATTTACCTGAAGGCTTATGGTAGGGTAATAAAGGTAGCAAAAAAAAAAAAAGGGGGCTTTTCTGGCTAACACTATAGAATCCAAAGAGAACAGCAGATCTATTTTGAGTGGTCAGGGCCTGTCACAATCTGGCCCAAAAGAGAATGTAAAGCACTCAACAGCCTGCTGTGAAGAATTTGCTCATCACTTAACAAATACAATTGCTCAGATCCACTGACTTGGATACCAGAGTTGATGCAGGTCTGATGGAGGTAACCTTGCCCCCTGCTTGTCCAGTGTTGGTGGATATTTTTCTATTTGCGCAGAATGAAGATGTGAATAGGATCCACTGAGAGGTGAGAGCCACCACATGGGTACTAGACCCTTGCTCTTCCTGGCTAATTAAACAGGCCAGAGGAGGACTGGTTGAGTGGGTTAAGGAAGTGATTAATGTTCCTTTACAAAAAGGCAGTGTCCCAATACACTGAAGGAGCCTGTGGTAAGATTTCTTCGGGGGGGGGGACCCTTCCCTGGGTCCTACTATACAGTAGGACCCCATATCAATTGCTTTATTATTCACTGATTCAATTATCCATGGGGCACAAAACAGCACACCTACCATAGAGTCTTCCTAGAAAATGTACCCTCTCTAGCCATTTTATAGGTCCTCCAAGGCAACTGCATGGTATTTTAAACCAGAAGTATCATTATTTTCAATGGTGTTCACTATTATCCACAGTTTTCAGTATCCCCCCCCCAAGAACCAATCCCCAGTGAATACAGGCATCCTACTGTACTTCAGAGCAATAGATCAGTCTGAAATATCCCATTTGGGGGCAAGGTAATAGAGCGTGTGGTGGCTTCTCAACTCCAGGGGTTCTTGGATGAGGTAGATTATCTAGATCCATTTCAGTCTGATTTCAGGACTGCTTATGGGATGGAAGCAACTTTGATTGCCTTGTTGGATGACCTATGCGGGGAACTAGACGGGGGTGTTTTCCATTTGGTTCTGCTGGACCTCTTAGTGGCTTTCAGTATTATCAACGAAGATATCCTTCTGAGTCACCTCTCTGGGATGGGGTTTAGAGGTACTGTTCTACAGCGGCTCTGTTCTTTCCTGCATGGGTGCTCTCAAAAGATGGTGTGGGGGATTCTTGCTTGACTCCTTGGCCTGTGGCCTGTGGAGTCCCTCAGGGTTCTGTCTTGTCCCCTATGCTACTTAACATATACATGAAACCATTGGGAGAGGTTGTCCAAAGTTTGGGGGTCAGGTGTCACCAGTATGCTGATGATACCAAGCTCTATTACTCCTTTGCACCTAATTCCATGGAAGCTGTTCCAATTCTAAACCAGTTCCTGGCAACTGTAATGGATTGGATGAGGGCAAGCAAATTGAAGCTTCATCCAGACAAGACAGAAGTGTTCCTGGTCAGAGGAAAGACAGACCTGGGAATAGGGATTCAGCCTGTGTTAGATGATTACGCTTCCCCTGAAAACACAGATTTGCAGTTTGGGACTACTCCTGGATTCAGCTCTGAGCCTGGTGGCTCAGCTTTTAGCAGCAACCAAGAATGCATTTGCACAGTTAAAGTTTGTGTCCCAACTGTGCCCATTCCTGGAGAAGTCAGGTCTGGCCACAGTGGTCCATGCCTTGCTTACATTCTGTTTGGTTTACTGTAATGTGTTCTACATGTGGTTGCCTTGGAAAAGTGCTCTGAAATATCAGTTGGGTCAAAGAGCTGCAGCCAGATTGTTAACTGGGTCTGGCAACTGGGAGCACACAACTCTCTTTTTGCAACAGCTCCACTGGCAGCCAGTTCATTTCTGGGCACAATTCAAAGTGCTGTTTTTAACCTATAAAGTCTTACATGGCTTGGGTCCAGGCTCTTTGAAGGACTGTATCTTCACTTCTGAGCCCTTTAAAGCTCTAAGATCATCTGGGGAGGCCCTTCTATCTCATCACTTTCCCAGGCTAGTTTGCTGGGAATAAGGGAGCAGGCCTTGGTGGCTGCTCCCAGACTTTGAAGCTCCCTTCCAAGGGAGGCCAGGATGTGCCCATACTTACTCTCCTTCTGTCATCAGGTCAAAACATTTTTAATGCTGTCAGGTGTTGAAAACTGATTGTGGTGGGGTTTCAGTGTCTGCAGTGCTCTTTTTAAGGTTTGTATATGTCTTTTAATGAATTTTAATGTTTTTATTGTTTAATGTTTTAACTTTGTTTAATTGCTTTTGAAATAACTCTTATATTTATACTTTTGTTAATGACTGTACAGTTTTAAACTGTGTTGCTTTTAAATATGTTGTTATCTACTTTGAGCCCCATTATTGGGAGAAAGGCAGGTTGTGAATTAAATAAATAAATAAATAAATAAGCAAGCTCTGTCAGCATAGCTACAGTAGATCTGCCAATGCATGATCTCAGCCTATGTTTGAAGTAACCTATCAGGATACAAGCAGAATGCAGTAACATGCATGCAGGTTTAGTTCTTACAACTACTTCTCCTATGGCCAGACACTTCAGCTCCAGTGGCCTTTCAATGAGGGAATCCAGAATTTAAAATATTTATGGGAAACTGAGGGGAGCTGGGACTCTCACTGGAAATTCAAAAGTGTGAAAAGTGTGAAAAACCGTTCTCTTTGAAATGACTTGTTTCTTTAATCTGAATTCTCCTATCAAGTCTACCAATTCTCCTACCAATTCTCTTCTCTACCATGAAGCAGCTGTGTAACATTTCAAGCAGACACCAAGATTCCACATGCCATCACAGAGTATCAAAAATACAGAATTTTAGAACATGCTTAGTCATTATTTGAGGCCACAGTAGGAACAATACATCCCCATTCTACGGACTTTTTCAGACAAGCCTTACCGCGCAAGAAGACTCCGGGAGAGGTATGACGCTGTCATGCAGCAGGGGCTCAAAGTAGATAACAACATATTTAAAAGTAACACAGTTTAAAACTGTATAGTCATTAACAAAGGTATAAATATAAGAGTTATTTCAAAAGCAGTTAAACAAAGTTAAAACATTAAACCATAAACACATTAAAATTCATTAAAAGACATATACAAACCTTAAAAAGAGCACTGCACAACATTGAAACCCCACCAGAATCAGTTTTTAAAAACCTGACAGCATTAAAAATGTTTTGACCTGATGACAGAAGGAGAGTAAGTATGGGCACATCCTGGCCTCCCTAGGAAGGGAGCTTCAAAGTCTAGGAGCAGCCACCAAGAAGCACTCCAAGCCAGAGAGCCCACTTGAGCGTCCAGTGACAGACATGGATCTAGGAGCATTCCTAAGTTACACACCTGCTCCTTCAGGGGGAGTGCAACCCCATCAAGAACAGGCTGTTTACCCTACTCCAGGCCCAAGAACTGCCAATTGACAGAGCCTCATATTACTGGGATTCAGCTTCCATTTATTGGCCCTCATCCAGCCACTACAGCATCCAGGCACTGGTCCAGCATCTGCACAGCCCCAGCTGTCTCCAATGACAAGGAGAAATGGAGCTGAGTATCATCCAGCATACTTATGGCACCCCACTCGAAACCTGCTTATGATCTCCCACAGTTGATTCATGTAGATGTTGAACAGTATGGGTGACAGGGAACCCTATGACACCCCACAGCTTAATCACCATGGGGCTGATCAATGCTACTCTTTGGAATCAGCATGCCAGGTAAGAGTGGAACCACTGAAAATCAGTGCCTCCTACTCCCACCCCACAGAGTCTGTCAAATAAAATACCATGATCAATGATATCAAAAGCTGCTGAGAGATCCAGAAAAAACAGGGTAGCACCCCCTCTATCTTTTCTCCAGAGTAGAGTAGGGTAATCAACCAGAGCAACTGAGGCCATTTCAGTGCCATACCCTGGCCTGAAACCAGACTGCAGTGGGTCCAGCTAATCTGTTTCCACCAAGAACACCTGAAGATGTCTGGCCACCACACACTGAAGCACATTTCCCAAAAAGACAATATTTGCAATTGGGTGGTAGTTACCATATACCTCTGCGTCCAGGGAAGTCCTCTTCAGGAGAGGGTGTACCACTGCCTCCTTCAATATATTAAATTGTTGGTGTTCCTTCCTCAAATTTTCATGCCTCCTTCCTACAAATCTAATCCTGTTTCATGTATGATATGTTCAATGTACATGTTAAACAGATAGGGTAATAAAATGCAGCCTTGCCTGACCCCCTTTGCAATTGGAAACCATCCTGTTTCTCTGTATTTTGTCTTGATGGTATTTAATAATGCACATCTATTTTTAGTATTTATTGATATGATTTACAAAAATATAAAATATAAAATGAGCAAAACATTTCAGCTTCCACTTCTTCAGTTGCTAAAGATGAAACTGGGGTATTTGCAAAGTGGCAGTTTAGAACATCCTCTTTTCCATATTCTTCAGTAGATTATGGTATTGCCTCTTAAGTTGAGGCCATGTAGTGTTAGGTCTTAAGTATAAACATCAAGAAATTCTCCCTTTTGTTCAAAAGGTCCAAAAAGAGATGGTACCTCAGTACCAAACAGGGAACAAATCAGATAGGTTGTGATGTTTTGAGTTGAAATGCCTAGCCATTTTTATTATCTACACACTAGCACACATACATTTTTTTAAAAAAAATGGCATTGCAGCTTCAGCAAAGACACTGCTACCCACATCTCCAGACAAATGTATTTTCCATTAGTAATATACACTGAAGACTAATTCCCACAGATTGAGGTTAAGTCAAGCTAACATCAAAAACAATAATGTTATCTGACATGCATGACCTTTTTGATTAAAACAATTTGTCTCTTTTTCAAAAGGCAGCTATTACGTCTCATTAACTGTTCAGCACACACACTGTCCTTTGACATTCCCTGATATACCATTTCTATTATATTTACTGGTAATATTTTGGCTTTTATCTTTAAATTAATATGATAGGAATGTCACATTATAAATAATTAATAGCAGTTCAAGATTAAAGTACACAGGAGACCCTTTGGCGAACCACAAGGATGAAGCTACATAACTCTCTTCCTTCCCAGTCAGCTTGAACTCCAGCAGGTAAAAGCTCTATTTCCCCCATTCCATTAAGCCTACACTGGAAATCTGTACCAATGAACATTGTCAAGTCACTAGTATTTTAAATGACCTTCAGGAATCCAAATCCTGATAAAGAAGATGCAGTCTTAACCCGATTTAGGGCTAGTCTGCACTGGCTAGAATACTCCTCATATTCTAAGTATTCTGGACCCAGAGCTGCCCCAGATTCCCCGTTAGCTTGCATTCCATGGTGGGAACGGGGAACTGTCCACATATGTGCACTCCACTGCACTGCAATCTGCCATTGGTGTTGCACATCACACTCTCTGAGATAAGAAACAAGGCACTCAGCCTTGATCATATGCTAGGGATCTCGTTGTGACCTCAGAGAACATACCATGCAACACCAGTGGTGGAGGTAACTGCCAGTACAGCAGAGTGTGCACATGCAGACAAGTGTTCATTCCTGCCATGGAATGCTCCACTCCCCCCCCCCCACAGGATCTGGTTTCCCAGATATTTTAAAAAAACATTTTAATGGTAGGTGTTGCCCTGGTTTCTAGTCAGAACTGCCCGGACATCATCTGGACAGTTTGGACTAGAATCCAGGTGAAACCTTGCATTATCTGGACTGCTAGATGTGAGAAAGGGAGGGAGGCCATTTTATTCAGCCCATAGGGACAAGGACTTAGAGGGTTAGGGTTAACAAAGTAAAACTTAATCCAAGCCAGATAGTGGTGCTATTATTAAAGAATCCTGGCAATCTAGACAAGATAGTTCAACTTGCTCTGAATGAGACTGCAGTCCCTTTGAAGTGAACCATATTTCCTTGGATACTTGAGTGGTTGTTATTGTAAAGAATGTGCCTTTTCTCAATTTTAACTATTCATCTTGTCTGCAGAGGGTAGATTTAGCTTCTGTCATCCATGCTTCAGTTACTTCTAGACCAGGTTAATATTATTCTGGCCTGTCTACACGGTAAAAAAAAATACGTACGCTGTTTGGAAGATCGATCTTCCATACACATGGTCGTTCAGATTCATACTTGTCATTCGGAAGGGGGGCTAGCGAATCCCCTGTAAACTACGTGGATTCAGCATTCAGAAGGATTAGCAGATCTTGGCCTAAAATCTGTACAGCCATTCGAATGGTTAATCGTCTGTACTCCCCATTCACACACATACGAACAGGCAGTGTAATCTGATTGGCTGGCTGAGTAGAGGGGGTGGGGCTGTCAAGGAAGGGGATTGGGAGCGGACGCCATGTTGGATTCCTGGCTAAACAAGAGTCCAGTAAGTCCATGAATTTTATATATATTTATTTTTATTTTACATTGTAAATAGGGAAAACTGACTGTCCACAAAGCAGGCACCTTTTTAAATAAATAAAAAAGTGGCAGGAGATTTAAAACCACTGCTTGGCTTGCTCGCTCCAGCCAGCTGGGGAAGGGGGGTTATACGGAGCTTAGGGGGGATAAAAATTGTGTAGGCGGATTGTAGGTATTTGAACGACTGTCTATTTGTATTTTTTTACCCCCCAAATGATTTTTTTTAATTGTATAGACGTGTAGGTATGTCTTTAAATTTGTCCAAAATGCAGTAACCACATTCACAGATCAGAACGTTTAACTCCAATCTTCTAGCTTTTAAAGTCCTAAATTTCTGGAGTTATGTTAGTGATCATCTGTAGATCTACCCAGGAATTAAGATCAGAGATTTGATCTTGGTACCATCAATGACAACATTACTTGTAACTTTTAATAGATGGCCATACCTCTTGAAGTTGACAGAGAACTGGAGTTAAGTGTTCTGATCTGTTAGTGTGGTTGCTGCATTTTGGACAAAATGAAGCTTCCAAGCTGTCTTTGCATATCTATGCAGAGTGAGCATATACATCTTGAGCACAATTTAGGGGTTGTAGCTTTTCTGCCCTTGCTTTCAAACAGATCTATTCTAGGAAGACCATATATTTTAATTTATAGAGAAGAGTCCACTATTCAGAAGTATGCCAGAAGACAGTCCTCTTTCAAATAATTCTTCTGTTTTAAGGTAACATATTCAGGAGTAGCCTTGTTGGCCATGCAGCAAAATACAACAAAATCTAAACTGAAACAAAAGTCAATATTTTTATTGGGCAACCAAAATTCACAAAAATACATCATGCAAGCTTCTCGGGCTTCACTGGCTTCTTCACCAGATGTTAAAAATCATACAGAAGAAAAGTGATGATGTGAGTGTCACAGGCCTACATTTTTTTTTCCAGAGGTTACTTCTGTTGTCAATGAAAATGGTCTAGAGGGATATCAATGCAGGCAGAGGCCACTCCATGTAGTCTTGGTCATGTGGGGATGAGGGATAAAGGGTAATAAAATTTAATTACCTGTCTTTTGTTTCCCTTTGTCCCTAGTCCCCACATGACCAAGAAGGGGAGTGGCCTCTACCTGCATTGATATCCCTCCACACCATATTAACTAACAACAGAAGTAACATCTGGGGAAAAAATATAGGACTGTGACTCTAACATCGTCACTTTTATTCTGCTGTATGATTTTTAGCATCTTTGCCTGATGAAGAAGTCACTGAAGCTTGAAAAGCTTGCACGTTATATTTTGTGCATTTTGGTTGACCAATAAAGATATCACTCTTTTGGATTTTGGATTTTGTTGCATTCTATTTTAAGGGTTTTCCAGTAGGGATGGAAAGAATATACAAAAACATGTTTCTCGAGTGTTGAGAAACCCTGCCAAAAAGAATCCTGGACTGACAAGAACAAAGTTCAGAACTTATTTTGTACAAATTTTTCAAAAAAAACCCAAACCCCTTTTTTACACACAAAATAGTATTTTCTGTTCAGGAAACTGATTATTCTGTGCAGAAAATAGTATTTCTGCACATAAATATTACTTCCTGTACAGGAAATACCAGTGGCAGGTTTAAAAGGGGAGAGGTAAATTTGCACAGAATAAGTCCCAAACTGAATTTTTGAAAAATTGTAGTGTTCAGCAATTCTCACAGCAGGAAATAAATCATTAAAATTACTTATTGTTTGCTTCAAAAACAAAATTTACAAAAATACAAGCAAAGAATAACATGTTTATTTTCTTGTGGAAGTCCAGAATAGTTAGCACCAAGTTGGCAAGTGCACAGGCGCTCACAACAGATGATATTTGGCCTCACTAGGTGACCAAACCTTGTCACAGTTTCCCATACTATGGTGAGATATATAGCATTTCTATTTAAACTGCAGCAATTCTTTTCAAATTTAATTAATATATAGTGATTATATGTTTTGTCTTTTCACTTGGGAATAAGTAGTCACCCAAACTGCAACTCATAAGCTCCTTTCAAAGCAGCTTTTACAGGACTGCCTGGTGGTGAGTAAAAAGTTACAAGACACAGTTCTCACTACTTCACTCTATAAGCTCCTTTCCTTTGCCATAAGAGAACCATGTTTCTATGTTCAAGATACATGTAATCATTTAAGAACATAATAAAATGATTTGTAACTGAGCAGATTAACATTATGAAAGTATTAAGCAAGCACCCACCAATCCCTAAGTAGAAGGCAACCTTCAACATTTCCAGTATCCTAAATTTTTGTGTACCTGCTTTTTTTTATCCTGCATCTGTGAATTTTCTAAGCAGTTTGCTTTCTGATATTTGGTGTTATCACAATATTTTCCTTTCACAATGACACATTTCCATCAACAGCATGTGATAAAATAGTTTTATTTTGAGAAACACAGACAATGAGGTTCCAATTTTCTTCTCATTGCTCAGTTGCAGTTTTTGTCTAACAGATTTTAGTAAGCTGAAACTTTATAATTTTCATTTATTCTCTCCAATAATACTTCTTTCAGATAATTGCCGGAAAACTTTGCTAAGAGGGAACAAACCCCATGCCCTTATATTTAAATATTCTTTAAATCAGAATTTATAAGATTTATATTTAATACATTTATAACGAAATATTTCCTAGAAAGCAATAGCACTTTAATTAGGAATACTTTGCGATAAAGACCATGCTAATTTTATGTTGGCTTATAGCAAAGTTGTATTCTGGCAGTGATGAAAAGTGACAAAAAGCAACTACTTTTCCATACTGAAGTGTTGCATAATAATGCATGTAAAACATCTTATGAAAGATTGGGGTAAAAAAAGTTTAGGTTTTCTTCTCCTGACAATCACAGCTACATTTCTATGATTTCTGTCACTCATCATTTTCTCAAACATTCATCTTTCATACTGACATTTGCCAAGGCTTGGTCTCTGCCTGAGGTGACCTTTCCACTTAGATAAGAAAGTTCATCCATTCTGAGCATTTCAACAGCAGAGAGAAGAAGGTGGGCAGTTTGTGTGCGTGCACACCCCCCCCCCTCTAAAACTGGATGGAGTTGTTTATCGCATCAAGCCTCATTTCTTTTGTGATTTATCTTTAATGTAACAGGAAAGAAATGTGACCTCTTGGTCTTCATGACACACAGACCCAACACAGAAGCCCTTTGGTTTTCCTTTTAAAAGGCAAAGACAGCACAACAGCAAGCAGTTTCCACAGGTGCCTTTAAAATATGACACAGTTTGAAGGGTTCATTTTCATTGCTTCTTCCCTCTGCCTTGTTACTTTGTCAAAGAAAAAAAAATCAAAGTTAATACAGCAGACAACATGTCTGGCCTAGAAATAGTCCACATTACCTTCCTGCTGATAGGTTTTTTTTTTTTACCTAGAAGGTAAGAAGGGTGATGCAAGAGTTAGCCCTATGTTGATGGCACAATGGCTGTGCCATTATCTAGGCTCCTGGCTAACATTTTGTTTGGAGACCAGAGGGTGCAATAGGAGACATGAAAGCTTCTACCTTAGTGTGCTATATATACTTCACTCAAAGAACAGCAGTATGGTAGATGCCAATCATACTTAAAAGTACAGGTTGACCTCTGTATCTGTGGGGATATATTCCAAGATCTCCCATGGATACCTGAAACCATGGATAATAGGGAACTCTATTATTTTCAATGAGATAAACACCAGAAGTAGACCATAGAATCACACTGGAGGACCTAGAAATGCCTGGAGAGAACATAAATTGTTTCTTAAGGGAAGGCAAACAAAATTATATAAAAATGTTAGTGTTCCTTCATAGCTCAGAATCTGTTTCTAACTTTGGGTTAACTTTGTTAACACCCATCAAAGTTTGGAAAGGTTCACCAACCAGTTTGTGGAGCAAGGGAATATGGTGAAGATATAGAACATGGTTGCCTATTTTAATAGAACTATGCACACAGTAAGATGCAATTTTCTGAGTTGTCTGGATGTTCTAGTATTTTGGGTTATAGGTAATTTTCACTAGGAAACAGGAATAAAGAGACAGATTTGCTGCCTGCCACAGCACTGCCCAAAAATTTCGGCTTATGTCTGTAAACACAGCAAATATTGCACTCTCCATACCTCTCCATTATTCTTTCAGAAGAAAAACCACAAACTGCCATAAAGCTGTCCCTGAAGTTTCTCAACCTTTAGTGGACAGCTTATAATGTATAATACACCACATGAATTAATGCTGTTAAATGGAATGTCTCCATGCCAATATCAGAAAGTCTGAAAAATGCTGTAATGGCCTAGCGATTTTCAACAAAAGCTAGTTGTTATGGATTGAAAATTTAAAATGTAGCCTTAGACTGTTTTGGCCAAGAAAAGCTCTAGTCCCTGAACAAACTGGATATTTCTGTTTGTATTGACAGCTCTTTCTCACTCTCATCTTATTGCTAATAATAATAATAATAATAATAATAGAAATTACATTTTTTTCATCCAGATTTTCCTGTATTCCTGTCCTAACAAATCAGGCTTTTGGGAGGGGTGGTGGTAGTATGTTACAGCAGGTAAGGCTTTTAATGGAGGGCAGTGTTTATTTAATTATATAATCTTTTAATGCTGTTTTTAACTTGTTTTTAACTTGTGCTTTTAAAATAGAAATTAAGTTTAATTGTTTAATTGTGTTTTAACATTTGTATTAAGAGTTTTTAAAATCTATTGTGATTTTAAAATGTTGTATGCCACCTTGGACCCTGTGCTGGGAGAAAGACGGGATAGAAATAAATAAAATAAATAAAGATGTGAATTTCAGAGATACCTTTCTGCTTCAATGTTTTCTTTATTATTACTTCCTTGAACTAAATGAAGAACAGCCTTTCATACCTCTGCAGATTTTCTTCTTCATTTCTAAACTTTTTGTTTATTTAAAGTTATACAGGTTGTTCCAACTCTTTCGCTGTCTGAGCTGGGAGTAAAGCACCCCATCCTACCCCAAATGGAGAATGTTGAGGGTGCAACTGACTCCTCATCCTTACTCACTTGCTTACCTGCCCAACTGACTGGCCAGGTAATCCACTCCCACTCACTCAGAAAGAAGGAGGAGAAGGAGGTGGTAGAATGACTGTGAAGGAGCAGTGAAGCAGCAGCATTACCCCTCCTGAAATAAGCAAAGGGTAGAGGTGATGGCAGCTGAAATCTCTACACCACCACCTGCATCAAGCCCTGTGAGGTGGCAGCTTCCTAAATGTCTGGCTCCGGATCTTCAGAGCCAGGTTCCATGAAAGGGGGGATGAGAGATTGACAAAACTTCCCATGTCATAACACAGGCAACTTTACCAGTCACCCCTGCCCCTCCTGCAGAATCAGACATTCAAGAAGTGGTGTGGGTGCCATGGCTGCCATTATTTCTACCTCACCAGATAATTACCAGTTTTGAAAAACTGTGCTGAGCAGTGGGCAGCTCGCCAGAGTGATCAGAATCATGGTAAGCCTGGACACTGAAACATTGCCACCCCTTTTGCTCTACCACCTGAAGTTGATAGCCTTGCCAAGACTGAAGGCAGGGCTGCTCCTTTAAAGTGGACATTTAGAGCAAAAGGAATTCTAAATGTCCAAAGAGCAGAATAAGCAGGAATGCTTTCTGAAATTTCCTTGGCTTTCTTGTTTCCTCCAACTATGAATACAGTACTGTTGTCTTCCACTATGATGACAGCCATTTTTAAAATTTATTTATTAATTTTTTGCTGGACAGAATTAAAGGTGCTGGTAATGACACTCTAAGCACTAAACAGCTTAAGAACTTTATACATGAAGGATTACTTACACACATTTGTCCAAGAACTAAGGTCTGTACAAGAGGCCCTCCTCTCTGTCCCCAAGTATGGGCAGTATGATGTGGAGGATATGGGAAAGAGCTTTCTCTGCTATGTCACTTCTGTTGTGTAATATCTTCCTCTGAGAGGCCCAAAGGTTGCCAACACTGGTGTTATTACAGCACTAAGTGAAAACACAGACTTTTATAAAAGCCTTTAGAGGCTAATTCTCAACATGCATTATTGTTTTATACTGCTTTAAAACTGTTTGAACTGATTTTGATGGTTTTGTTTTAATTTGTCAAATTATTTGCTGATGGGCCCAGGAAATAATGAGATGAACACAACATATTGGGTTAAAATAGGGCCACTTTATTAAACCTAACCTATTTAAGTATTTCTGAAGAGATCTGCAATGCGGGAGCAACCTAATGTGGGAATAGCTGGGGCAGGAGGTCATCACCGACCCCCTCCCCAACTTCTCTTGGGCGAAAACACCTGTACCCCAGGGATAACCCATAAAGCTGGGTTGCTTCCCAGTCAGTTCACATCTGGAAGGCCAACCCAAAAGTCCCTCCCTCAATTTGCATAAATGTATCCCTCAGGCCAGCCCCAAAGAAGATCACTTTCCCTGCCCCTCAACTTGTAGGAACTAAAGAGGCAGTCCCAGATCCCCCCTTTCACCCCCAAAAGTAGGAGGTACCAAGGTGTTCACTGATCTATCAGCTCTCCCCCTTTCCCTGCCATAGAAAAGGGGCAAGCATCTGCTTAGCCCCTTTCCCCCACCAGGCTATCCAAAAGGGGCCTCAAACCCCATTGCAGATCACCCAGAAACAGTAAGTTCACTGCCTCTGATAGGTAACCCCATCGGCCCTATACAGCTCTGGCCATTCAAGAAGGATATCAGGATGAGGGAGGTAATGGCCAAGACCCTTTTCCATGGCATTCCTTACCTCCTTGTTGCATCGTCTGAGGGCACGTACAGGTCACCTTCACCCCGCCACAGCTGCCTCAGAAGTATAGCTGACCATCTTTGGTAGGTTGGTAGAATGAGTACCCAGCTTGTGGGGGCAATTAGCTAACACACATTGGAAACTGCTTTATGCAGTGTAGATGTGTAAACTGCTATTGCTTAAAACAATTTGTAAGCCGCTCTGATAGCCTTGTGGCTGAAGAGTAGGATATAAATAAATAAATAAATAAATAAAAGACTTCCGGCCACTCCGCTCTAATGACCTCCATGTCATGTAGAGCCTGCAAAACCAGGGCCTTGCCCTTCAATAACCCTAGGTCATTACCACCCAGATGAATGACCAGGATAGCTTTTAGAGGCTAATTATCCACATGCATTATGGTTTTATATCACTTTAAAACAGTGAGAACTGATTTTGATGGTTCTGTTTTAGCTTGTCAAATTATTTAACATCCTTTTAGGCTGTTTACTTTTATTTACTGTTTTATATAGATTAAGTAAGATAAACTGATTTTATTGCATCTGCCTGGGATATAAGGCAGGATATAAATATTTTAATTAATAAATAAATAGTTTATTATAATATTTCCCCATTATTCCTATATTGCCTTCTGCTGCTTTCACACTTGAATAGTCCAGAATGGTTGCATACATGTGGGTATATATAATGTCAACAAACTCAATCTACATAGCTCCAAAATTCTGCATATATTTTGACAAGCTATTTATATCTGATGAAGCTAAGAACAGGAAAGGTGATGAAAATATTAACTATAAAGAATTAGTAGGTGTTGCATACTACAATATCAACAGTAAATAGAGTAAGGATATTGATGCTTTAAAACCATGAGAAGCTTATCCCTGGTGTAAGACAAAACCCTACAACTTTCTAGGAAAGAAATCAAAACAGGATTACGACAACAACTAATTTGTTATCAAATCAAACTTATGCCATATTTACAGAGAATTCCTTTAAAAGGGGAATAATACTCCTGTCCCTAATATATCCATGGTTAATCTAGTTTCAAACATTATGTATTTTTAAAGACCTAGTACTAGAATTCATGAAGGTGGAAAAACAAAATTGCACCTTAACATCAGGTAAACTATGTTACACTGGGTCCATGACAGTTACAAACAATATACAGAATTTAAATTGTACTGAAAGATTAATTTAATAAGCATCTGGCTCATAACAAAACAGTTGAGTATAATGAATGTAACAAGCCACAATATAAGGACAAGCTTATGGTTTTGTGTCTATGTGAGAGAGAGAAAACAGACAATAGTAACATTTACTCTGTCTGGAGGAGCTGTCAGGGATGATGGGAGTTGTAGCTCTTCACCTCTGGCTCAAACTCACCACCTTGTTATGCAGCAGAGCCGACCAGCTTAGATCAGTGGTTAATGCTTTCCTTCAAAGCAGCAGAGTTTCAGAGAATAGGCTGAAGATCCTGACAAACTCTCCAAGCCTTCTCACTCTTCTCCAGGTGTCTCCAAAACGTCTCCAGGATTCACTCAGGCAACTCAGTAGTTTTATATAAAACCTACTTTATTCTTCTATATAAATATACTATATGGTCAACAAATCACAATCTCTACACACTACTCCACAATATCTCCAAACTACTACACCTCTACTCAACCACAATACATTGGCAAACATTGCAATTTTATAGCCATTGTTTATCACCACCCACTAGTTAGTTTCCACCCAGTGGGTGTGTACTTCCATTCTGATTGGTCCACGTAGTTCCACCCATGCTTAAGACCAACCCATGTATCTCAACATTTCACCTTGTACACTTAATGATTCTCAGGTGTTTCCAATCTGCATTCAGTACCTCTGTCCTTGGCTCTCAGGACTTATAGATTACATTAGCAGTTTCACCTGTGTAGCTTCATAATTGCTCTTGCTTAGTCATTGTGACTTTCACATACATATTTTATTTCTTTCACTGTATGTCCCATGTTGCATTTTCCTTAACAGGAGCCCCAGGTGAGAATTTTATATCAGTTCATGCTTTTATCACAATCTCCAAAATTAACAAATTCTGAATGTGAGAGAAAGCAGAACTGACATATCTGCCCATCATTAACATTGACAGAAGACTGGAATTTACAGACAATTAAAGAGTGTTTTAGAGCCAGCTGCTGAGATGTTTAATAAGGGGAGGAGTCTGTCAAAGATCTTACTGCTGTCCACTAGATTTAGTGAGAAGGGAAGTTAAGGAGATCATTGTGTCCTGAAAAGCACAGGAGAGAGAGATGACCAGATGTAAGAAATTGAAGGACATGGGAATGAGTCCATATTGGGAATCTCATGGAAGATTCCTCTACTTAGGGCAGCACAACTGAGCATTTTCCAATGGTCTAGGCTCTCCGGAAGGCCTACCACATCCTCTCTCCTTCCTTACTATGAAGCACTGGCAGCAAAAAGGTAAGTCTACTTGACAAGTGTCAAGTGTCAGAGAATCACAAAGTTGGAAGCGACCTAAGGCCAACCCCATGCCATGAAGGGATATATATCTAAGCATTCTTAAGAGATTGCCACCCAACCTGTTTAAAGACCTCTAAATAAGGAAAGTCTATATCTCTACAAGGAAAGTGATTATACTTTCTAACATTTCTTACAGTCAAAAAGTTCTTTCGTCTACATATTGTCCTTTCACATATTTAAAGATGGTTACATATCCCCTCTCAATCTTCTGTTGTACAAGTTAAACACACACAGCTCCCTGAGCCACTCCTCATAGGGTTTGGTCATTATTTAAACAGTCATATCTAATTAAAATGGTTATGTACTACCCTTTATCCTGTTTAGATTTCAAGGCAGTGCACAGGCAAATGGTAGTCATAATTTTAATTCCATCACACTGTCTCTGTGACCCTGATGGAGAGATGCTACCTCAGGGCCCACAGATACTTTGTGGAAGAATCAAAATGTCAGCAACAAGTAGCAACTCTGGGCACAAAATATTGGTAATGAGTTACAATTAGAACAATGTGAGAAAATGTGGAACAAAGGTTTGAAATTTACTTTGAGCTGTGACATTAACGAAAAATTTTTATAAGATGATGTACAGATCGTACTTAATGCCCGAGAGATTGTAAAAAATGTATAAGGGGTCCTTCCAATGAGTGCTGGTAATATATTGATAAAACTGGAACTTTTTATCTTATGTGATAGTTATGTGATAAGCAAATTATTATTGGCTTCGTAAGATGGTGGAGGACATTTTGAAAATTAAGATTCAACTGAAACCAGAGTTTTTCTTCCTGGGAATGTTGGGCAAGAATTTGGAAAAGTAATATGGAAGAATTTTACAACATATGTTGAGAGCAGCTAGACTTTAATATGCACAGAAATGGAAGGACTTTATGATGCCAACACAAGAGGATTTGCTGATGAAGTCATATGATCTTGCTGAAATGGACAAGTTAACTATTCTGATTGAGGATGGATCTGTTACAAATTTTAAGAAAGACTGGATTGATGTGATGACTTATATGGCTCAACTGTGGGGAACATAATCTATACTAGGTTTTGATAACTAGTAGATTTTCATAAATCTCTCTCTCTCTCTCTCTCTCTGGCTTTTCTTCGCAAACGAAGATTCAGGAAGGACTCATCCCACACTTTCTGCAAGCGCGCTGATGACTAAAAGGCCAATCCGAGATAAACAAGTCCACTTGCAAAAAGCACAGCAGAAGGTCTCCTTGGGTGATGTTTTTGGGTTGTGATTCTTTCTGTGTTGTCGTTTCTCTTCAAGACTTGTTCGTCGTGAGTTCTCAAATAAGGCTGCAGCATTGTGGATAGTGCATCTCCATGCCTCCCGATATGAGGCCAGGGCGGACCACTGTTGGTGATCAATTTGGCCGAGCCTGAGATGTTGTTTCAGGGAGTCTTTGTATTGCTTTTTTGGAGCACCCCTCTTACGCTGACCCGTGGCAAGTTCACCGTAGAGTAGTATTTTTGGGAGGCGATGGTCCTCCATCCTAGAAACGTGCCCTGCCCAGCACAGCTGTGTTCTCAATATCATGGCCTCAATGCTGGTGATCCCTGTTTGCTCAAGGATAACAACATTCGTCACATAGTCAGTCCAGTGTATATTTAGGATTGTGCGTAGACAGCGCTGATGAAAGCGCTCGAGGAGTCGTAGGTGGTGGCGATAGGTGACCCATGTTTCAGTATCGAGGCATAACACTGCAGATTTTCATAAATAGAAGAATGTAAAAGATAACATAAATGAGAAAGACTGAATAACAAGTACAGTTATCCCTTCACATTCGCGGGGGTTAGGTTCCCCAGACCCCCGCGAATGTGAAAAATCCGTGAATAACAATTGCCCTCCCCCTTCCCCACCAAAGCGATCACAGGGCCTCCAGAGGCCCTATATTCGCTTTTCCCTGCCTCCGCCTCCCTCCCCAGGCCCCAGGATCGCCTCCCCAGCCCTCCCCACCCCATCCCCAGGCCTTCCTGGGTCCTCCGGACCGTCTCTGGAGGCCCCACGATCGCCTCCCCAGCCCTCCCCACCCCGTCCACAGGCCTTTCTGGGGCCTCCGGAGCGTCTCCGGAGGCCCCAAGATCGCCTCCCCAGCCCTCCCCACCCGTCCCCAGGCCTTTCTGGGGCCTCCGGAGCGTCTCCGGAGGCCCCAGGATCGCCTCCCCAGCCCTCCCCACCCCGTTCCCAGGCCTTTCTGGGGCCTCCGGAGCATCTCCGGAGGCCCCAGGATCGCCTCCCCAGCCCTCCACACCCCGTCCCCAGGCCTTCCTGGGGCCTCCGGAGCGTCTCCGGAGGCCCCAGGATCGCCTCCCCAGCCCTCCCCACCCCATCCCCAGGCCTTCCTGGGTCCTCCGGAGCGTCTCTGGAGGCCCCACGATCGCCTCCCCAGCCCTCCCCACCCCGTCCACAGGCCTTTCTGGGGCCTCCGGAGCGTCTCCGGAGGCCCCAAGATCGCCTCCCCAGCCCTCCCCACCCGTCCCCAGGCCTGTCTGGGGCCTCCGGAGCGTCTCCGGAGGCCCCAGGATCGCCTCCCCAGCCCTCCCCACCCCGTTCCCAGGCCTTTCTGGGGCCTCCGGAGCATCTCCGGAGGCCCCAGGATCGCCTCCCCAGCCCTCCACACCCCATCCCCAGGCCTTCCTGGGGCCTCCGGAGCGTCTCCGGAGGTCCCAGGATCGCCTCCACAGCCCTCCACAGCCCGTCCCCAGGCCTTCCTGGGGCCTCCGGAGCGTCTCCGGAGGCCCCAGGATCGCCTCCCCAGCCCTCCCCACCCCGTTCCCAGGCCTTCCTGGGGCCTCCGGAGCGTCTCCGGAGGCCCCAGGATCGCCTCCCCATCCCTCCCCACCCCATCCCCAGGCCTTCCTGGGGCCTCCGGAGCGTCTCCGGAGGTCCCAGGATCGCCTCCACAGCCCTCCACAGCCCGTCCCCAGGCCTTCCTGGGGCCTCTGGAGCGTCTCCGGAGGCCCCAGGATCACCTCCCCACCCCATCCCCAGGCCTTCCTGGGGCCTCCGGAGCATCTCCGGAGGCCCCACGATCGCCTCCCCAGCCCTCCCCACCCCGTCCCCAGGCCTTCCTGGGGCCTCCGGAGCGTCTCCGGAGGCCCCAGGATCGCCTCCCCAGCCCTCCCCACCCCGTCCCGAGGCCTTTCTGGGGCCTCCGGAGCATCTCCGGAGGCCCCAAGATCGCCTCCCCAGCCCTCCCCATCCCCTCCCGAGGCCTTTCTGGGGCCTCCGGAGCGTCTCCGGAGGCCCCAGGATCGCCTCCCCAGCCCTCCCCAGGCCTTTCTGGGGCCTCCGGAGCGTCTCCGGAGGCCCCAGGATTGCCTCCCCACCCCGTCCCCACCCCTCCCCAGGCCTTCCTGGGGCCTCCGGAGTGTCTCCGGAGGCCCCAGGATCGCCTCCCCACCCCTCCCCACCCCGTCCCCAGGCCTTCATGGGGCCTCCGGAGCGTCTCCGGGGCCCCCGTGAAGGCCTCCCCGGCCCTCCCCCTCCCTTCCCAGGCCTTCGCGGGGCCTTACAGGGCCCCGCGGAGGCCTCCCTGGTGCTCCCCAAGGCCTTCGCGGAGCCTCGCATGGCTTCCCGGTGGCCTCCCCAGCCCTCCCCCCTCCCTTCCAAGGCCTTCGCGGGGCCTCCGGAGGGTCTCCGAAGGCCCCGTGGAGGTCTCCCCGGCCCTCCCCGCTCCCTCCCAGGGCTTTCACGGGGCCTCCGGTGGCCCCGTGTCGCGGTTTTGTGGGGGCCCAGGGGGGCCCTCCCAAAACCGCGAATAATCAAAACCGCGAATCTCAAGTTCGCGAATGTGGAGGGGCGACTGTATTATCAATAACTGGGAAGTAGGAAGTCAATTAGATGGTATGTGTAGTTCTAAATAATGTAGCTATGGTAGATGATTTGTGGTGTTTATTTTGTGTTGTGTTGTGTTTTTGTAGTTGTAATTGTTACAACTTTTGTAGTTGTAATTTGTGTTTAATAAAAATATATTTTTTTTTTAAAAAAAATAAGGAACAAGCAGTAACACCTGAGAGCAATACTTTTGCAGGGAGGGGCTGCTGGTGCATTAGAGTAAAAGAAGATGAGTTGAGCAGAGTCACTGTCAGCAAAACTCTGCATCTGCCTACACTGCCTACTTCACAGGAAGAGATGGCAGAGCTGCCACTGCTATCATACAGAAAACAAGGTTCTGCCTTCCAGGAAGATGGGTTTGCTGCCATTGGAAGATTAAAGAAAGTGTAGAGAGGGAAGGTGATGGCGAACATGCCCACCACTGCTTATGAATGGAGCTTCATTCAGCCTGACAGAGCTGACAGGGCTTCACTAATACTATTTCATTCAGACTCACCAGCCTGACAGGGCTTCACTAATGCTACTCAGGATACCACCAGCCCAAGAGACAACCTGCTCAAGATACCAGTTTTTCCTTTACTTACATAAACCTGGAATTGCACAAAAACTGTGTAAAACATAAACAATAGAAATAAACAAACACTTAGGGCCTGTCTAAACACTGAAAATAATCCTCTTAGATGTGAAGTCGAAGGCTTTCATGGCTGGCATCCATAGATTTTCCTTGGTTTTTTTCCGGGCTGTGAGGCCATGTTCTGGAATAGTTCAGAACACGACCTCACAGCCCGAAAAAACCCCAAGGAAAATCAATCCTCTTAGAATTCACTTAGAATAATACCTGTCTTAATGGTATCCTGCATAATTCCTCTGTATTCAGAAGGGGGGGCAAATCCACCTTAAACCCCAAGGGAGCAGTCTCTGGGGCTTTCCTCAAAGTTTTTTTAAAAACTCCGTGGCAAATGCACGTGATCAATCATTAGGACACATGATCAAATTTATTAGCATAGCCCCAGAAAAGCGGAAGTAGAAAGCTGATTGGCCAGATGGGAGCAGGGGGCATGGCCTTCTAACAAGGCAAGTGCCCTGGAACTGCCATCTTGGATTTTCACCTTATGAAAAGGTGACGAAACAGCCTTTTCTTTTCTTTTTATGTTTATTTAAGCAGAACAGTGCACTATCACACTTGTGCACTTTAGATATGCCTTTTTAAAAAAGAAATACTGTTCGGTGGTGGCAACTGGCAAAAATAAAAATGCAAGTTGCGGCTGCCATCTTGAATTGCAGGCATGCCCGTTTGGGACTACTGCATATTGCCGTAATTGTGTGATACTACTGCCATGTGATTATCACATGACTACCACTAGCACTTTAAGAATGGGATTTTACTTCTGTGATTTTAGCATGGGTGAGATTTTGGTGGTTCTCACAAGAAGATGCAAGTGCACTTAAAAACACCAACCCTCCCTTAATTAACAAAATAAATTAACACAAAAACACTTTAACAAAACAAAAAATGTGCAAACAAAATGGCTCAGTTTATTCAAAGAGCATCCTGTAGATCATGTTCACATTCTCACCTGGAAATTTTCTTGCTGGGAATGGGGAGGGGGGAAAGAGGACTGCCCATTCACACTGTAATCTCATGGTAGCAGGAACAAATTCATGCTACCATGACATCATCATACTGCAATTTTAACCTCATCTGATAACCTCCTAAGTCAAAACAGGAGAGGTATCAGATTTGTATAAGGGTAGGCAACTGTGATGTTCCCCATACTGTTGGACTGCAACGTCTGTGATCCCTCACCATTGGCCATGCTGGCTAGGGGCTGATGAAAGTTGCAGTCCAACAATATCCAATAATATCCAGAGTGCAACAGTTGCTTGCCATTGCTTTGGAGGTCAAGCAGGGATAATATCTATGTCTTCTGCAGTACTATGTGAAGCAACAGAAACCACCTCTCAACAAGTCAGGAAGAAATCAGGCTCTGTATTTCACTGAGGCTCACTTACTTTAAATTAGCTGTTGCAAGTACTTGAGAGGCGATACACAGGGAAATGCTCAGCAGGCTTCCTCTCAATCTTGTTGGTGTATGCTATGCAAAGAATGTGGGAGGGGTTCCAATTTTGCAGTAGAAAGCTCTTTCCTTATAGAGGAGACGGCTCTTTCAGGACAAAAAAGTGTTCACTGCAATTTCACCTTTTACTAATCTAATGTTTTATTTGTCTGTGGCATAATAGAGCTGCAACAGATTTTCTTTGGATTTTTTCCGGGCTGTGAGGTCGTGTTCTGGAATAGTTTCTTTGTGACGTTTTGCCTGCATCTGTGGCTGGCATCCTCAGAGAACGGTTGGGTAGGTGTGTGTGTGTGGAGTTTACGCGCTGTGAACCCCTGTTGGGGAGTATATGTAAATTTGTTTAATTGAATGGTTAGTTTCTAGGTATAGAAATGCAAGGCTTGTTAGTGTCTGTTTGGCTAATGGTTGGTTGATGGGCCATTATCTGCTGGGAATCCACTTTGTCCCTGGGTGGAATTCTTTTGTAAGTGTTGAGTTTTGGTTCTATTGTATTTCAAAACTGGGAGCCAGATTTTGTTTACTTTTAAGGTTTCTTCTTTCCTATTGAAGTTGTCCAGGTGTTTGTGGATTTCAATAGTTTTTCTGCGCATTCTGACATGATAGTTGTTGGCCTGGTCTAGAATTTCCATGTTTTCAAATTGCATTTTGTGTCCAAGTTGGTTTATAACCTGTTCTGCTACTGCTGATTTTTTCTGGCTGGCCCAGTCTGCAGTGTCTCTCATGTTCCTTGATTCGTGTTTGCACACAGATCAGAGGCACTCCCACCAAGACTATATGGACTTCCCAATATCCACAAGGATTCCATTCCACTCTGACCCGGAAAAAAACCCAAAGAAAATCTATTTGAAGGGATGTTGTATTGAGGATGGAGTGAGCTTGTTTTCTGCTGCTCCCAAGACTAGGACATGGAGCAATGGACTCAAACTATAGGAAAAGAGATTCCACCATGCATCTCCATCCCTCCTGATGTGAGGCCAGGGTGGACCATTGTTGGTGATCAATTTGGCTGAGCCTGAGATGTTGTTTCCGGGAGCGACTTGTATCGCTTTTGTGGAGCGCCCCTATTTAATGGATTTTTTTGGTGGAGCTCAGCGTGCACAGAACTGGCCTCACACTTTAAACCAAAGGTTCATCTGTTGTGGGTTTGTTCTAAAACTATTTTCTTGAAAATACTTTTCTAAGCTTGTAAAGATTTAAACATTCATATGTAGCAAAAGTAAAACAAGATACTTCTCCCTGTAAAAAGAATATATCTGCAGTTTTCTGAAATATATTCCTTTTTTGAAGCCAAAATTTGAGCACTGGAGAAAAGCAAGTATAATTATATCTTTATGTTTTTATTGCTGTTGCTTGAAAAATCAGTCCCAGATTTACAAGCATTGATATGGATATCTGAGTTACAAAAATATTATTTACAATCTTTACTTATAGAAATCTGACAGCAGAGAAACTCCAGCACCTCTTCCAATATTAGTAACTGGCCCTTTAATACAATCATGAAGAAAACAAAAGATGGCTCCATGGAGTTACAGTTCTTCATATATAAGCTGACATTCCAAGACACACCACCACCGTCAATACCTGAAACCACAGATAACAGGGAACCCTATTAATTTCAGTAAGAAGAATGCCAGACGTTGACCATAGAATCATATTGGAGGACTTAGAAATCCCTAGAGAACACATTTTTCAGACATTGATAAGTGAAACCATGGATACTGAATCCATGGATATGGGGGTCAACCTGTATTCTGTCTATCCTTGTTTTGGGGGAAAATGGACTGACTCATAACCAAATGATCTTATCATTATACTCTGGTATGCAAGGTATAAATTGTGGGAAGTCTGGATTCATGTCTTTCCCTGCAACATACAAATAAATCTTTGGAGTGAGCTGGCCTGTTTTTCTAGATAGCACTAGAACTATTTTTTAAGTGACAAGTCCTCTCAGGTACATCTTGCTAAACATAGTTTTTGAGTCACCAAACTATGCATCAAGATGACACAGAGTTTCAAATGTATCCTTACCACAACCAAGCGTGGGATCTGCTTAATCATAACTGATAACTTATGCAGAGAACTGAAAGATGTGTTGTATTTAAAGATGTTTTTTAAAAGAAGAGGCTCTGGGCTAGAATTGAAAGTTTTTGCTAGAGAAGGCAGTATTTTCTTCAAGGCTGATTATAACCATGGTTTTTTGACAGGACATGCACAGCCACTGGTGACCGTAATGGAGCTCAGATTTACATTCCATCACCAAAGTTCTGTAAATGCTCATGTAACTATTGAAGCACTAAGCATAATGAAACATCTGCCTTTAAAATCAATTAATGAAAAGGGTGTGGTGTCTTGCAATGTGGTTATAACATGTATTGTTAGTTTTGATGATTCTTAAGTGTTTTTAAAATGCAACTGGAATTAATATACTACTGATGCATAAGACCTATCTTATTAGGAACATGTGGAAAACAGTGTTGAAATCAGTTTTGATACCTGCAAGTACAAATCCCCTTCTGGGGATCAATGTGAATCATGACACAAGACAAAGCAATGCATCCCAAAAAATTGTTGAAAAGCTCTGTGCACAGAATAATGCAACATTCAAGTTCCCAGCTACTACTGTTACCTACCCTGATACCCTCACCCTTCCAATAATTCATCAATTGGCTATATTTAATACATTGGCTTATTTATTGGCCTTCCATTTGGTTGTAGTAGACCACGGTTTCCCAAATGCAAGGACTCAAGGTGGGCTCAGAAAACCTAAGAAAGATGACAATTCCTAAAACACACGCCCGGATAGTAATTACATGAACCCCCACCCCCGGACTGGTAGTTAGGGTGGAAATGGGCTAATTCTTCTGGACATACACAGAAGTGAGTCATTCACTAATTCAATCAAAATGGCTGGGCACTCTTTGCCTTGCAAAACTGGTTTTCCCTGACACCTTTCCTCTCCTAGAACAATAAAAGGTTGCCTGACACCCACCAGTCTTAATATTTCATCCATTAGAGCCAGAGCTTCCATTGTTCAACTATGGGAAACTCCATCAAACATTGTATTCCACTCATAACATCCCTTCAGGATGAATATTGAGTATAAATATAACACAGTCAGTGTTCACAGCTTCGGTTATCTCATCACTCTGTCAGTCTGTGTAATCACATTCACAGCTTCCTTCATCCCATCACTCTGTCCATCTGCTGTGTGACCCTCAGAGCACTGTCTGATTATCTTCTGCTACTAATCTCTGCTCATAGGATAGGTATAGCATGGGCCATCATCTTGAACTCTGTTCCTCTATCCCAATACTTCCTACTTTCTTTGGTAGACTTGTGTGAGTGCTTGAAGACTGAGTGTTGGTGTGAATGCTTCCAAGATTATTTTTAAATAAAAACCATTTTTATTTTATTTCCTGGCTGTGAGTCTCATCAGTTAGTACCGCTATACATAGGTCAAAAGGTCCCACAGTTACTTGGCCTCTCGTTGCCTATTGAGCTAATTAAATTTCCCCATATTAAAATCTGGACATGAATGGGTTCTTCACAGACCCCTAGAAATTTGGGTAACAAGTCCTCTTGGAAAGAACACAAAGCCAACCCCCTAACAGCAAGAATGTGCACAAGTAAAATGTATATCCTACTTTCTTAATATATTGCAGGTGTGGCATGAATATTACCAGGAGACTTTGCAAGCTCCCTCTGCTAAATCTACAGTGAGCAATCCATTCCCTCCTCTGAGTTTGGGATGTGCAGAATTCATTTGGAAAATTCCTGCTCTTCCATCAAACACACTGAACCATACAGAGATCCGGAAGAAACAAGCCAGTATCCCATGCACGACATCATACAGGGACGAGAACAGTGCAGAGTCATCTAGCACTGAGTATGGATAGTGGAAAAAATGGACAACTCACTGTTCCTTTCTGCCTATTGATGACAGAAATCTCCTTGTAGTTTACTAATATGAAGTCATAGATACATTTGGGGGTCCAAACTCTTTTCAGTGGATGAGTAGGCAGGTTCCACATAGTATACTAACACAGTGAGCTGTTCTACTGCACATGCTAGTGCAGTGGAAACTGAATAACTCAGTGGAAGCAGTGAAATGCTACAAAAATGTGTGTATGACATGTATCCCTGTAATTGCTCTAGGGAAATTAACTTTTTATCTCTTTGCTTCCCTAAAGTATATTGCAAAGTGAGTGTTACACTGCACTTCTTCCATAGAAATGGTGTGGTGTGAATGTGAATTGAATTTTAATGTGGTGATGACATAGCCTGTTTCTCTCTTTTGAGCCAACAGAAGTCATTACGGGGAAACTGCCATTCCCAATTAGACTGCTGAATTTGTAGCTTGTCTCACTATGTGTAATAAAGAGGCCAGCAAAAGAACCAGACTTTTCCAATATCAAAGCAGCCATTTCTTGTCCTCTTGATTGTTCTGTGCATCTACTGTGAATTCCCTCTTTACTTTTCACTCAAAGTGTATCTGCCTTAGATTTCAGCTCCCTGCCATCTAAGTGAATAACCCACCTGAGGATCGAGGTACCATCCCTCATCTACTCTACCTTTCATTTGCCTGCATGCCATAAGAAAACTTCCCTAAGGCAAAGGCATGTTTCCTGATGGGATCTAGCAAGGGAGAAATGCATGACCACTATTCCTCCATTGAGACATCTAGTGATTCTGAGGAGTATTACTCTTCACTGACTTCAAGTTGACACTATAACAGTATTTTCTTGGCAAGATTTATTCAGAGGATGTTTGCCATTGCCTTTCTTTAAGAATGAGAGAGAGAGTGACTTGCCCAATGGGTTTCCATGACTGAGTGGGAGTTTGAAACCTTCTCCGTGAGCTCTAGTCCAAAATACAAAGCACTACATCACGTTGCCTCTTCCACCAGATATATACAGACCCAGAGGATGGAGATAAAGGAACAGGACCATGTGGACATGAGCTGAATTAGTTTTATACTCCTCCATATCACTCCCCTACAGATAACCAAAACTAACTGGTTCCCATTTCCACAAAGATAGGTCTGCTGGAGGAGGAGCAACAACAGAATGGGGGACAACAGATAAATATGAATGCCAATACCCTCCTCCAAGAGTGTGAAATATGGGTCCTGTCATTGTGGAATACATATTTATCCACAGATGAGCCTAAAGGGGGCCTGATATGAGGTGCTGCTAGCTGGCACTGGAGCACTGCACCTAGAACATAATGTACTACTCCCATTACATGTGCAACTTATGGGCAAGGTAATTCAGGACCCTGACTGTATGGAGGGCCTACACAGGGTCCTAGCTGCTTATGAAGTTATCTGCTGGATTATAAGATTATAGATGGCCTACATGGGCTTTGAAACAATTGAAGGGTGCCCGCAATCATGGAGAAATGATGGAGACTTTAATCAGGTTCCAAAAACAGGAGGCAGATGTTCAGAGGCACAAAGAAATTATGAATTCCTCCAGAGCACACCTTTTGCACAGACTAGCATACCATATGTACAGACTGGCACAGCTGCACAGCTGCTCAAGAGCAAATAGAATAGCCTTCTCTTGTACCTCCACTTGAGGTGAAAGTACCTAGTATTCAGCAATGATGACTCAAAGCCTGAAAGCACATCAGAACACTCTACTGCAAGTCCAAAGGCACAGTCCAAAGGCTGCTGCTCTTATCTCCACACTTGAAAGCTCATCAGAGCCTGCTACACTTACCTCCATATCTGTAGGCACAAAAGAGAACATTCCTGTGGTGTCAAACTGCACAGACAGAACCGGAGTCACGTAGGCAATCTCTATGCTCAGCCTAGGGTTGCGCCTACCAGAAGATGCCTCATATATATGTCTACAGCTAGGACTGTTGTTTCTGAAAATAGGACTGTTGTTTCTGAACCAACAACAGCAGTCACATGCATGAGGAGTCTGAAGGTAGAGGGGATGACACTACACATGAAAAAAAGTAGGTGGAAAGGCAAAGAGGGTATAGCACAAATGGATTACAGGCAAAATACATAGAAGCAATCATTCCTGAGATGGAGAAGGTAGAGCAGATGTTACAGCAGCAGTGTTTATAAGGTGAGGGACATGCCTGGAACAGGTAGAATTGCCCTTTGGAAGAGGCTTCTGTATTCCATTGATGCTAGATATTAAGGATTTGTACACAAACTCTATTCTGTGGTGACTGATAACCTGATATGTGAGGACTGTTTTTTCCATACAAATCATGTATTTGCCTCTTTAAATGATTTAAAGATGAATATAACATTTTAAGTTGAATTCCTATCTGGCCTGTTCTGTAAATTCTTCCCTATATTCATTTAGACTGTTCATAGCAGCCACTTATTTCTTTCTTTCACTGTGTTGGTATAACCATCTAATGCTTTTGTTGTATGTTTCTTTAGCAATCCAAATAGGTCTTTAGACAGTCCTCTAGAGTGCACCACCTCTGCAGTTATATGTTAGCCAACCAAGTAGCTCTTCCATCATTCTACAGGGCAATCCCAAAAATAGATCTTATCAACCCCCTCCCTTCTATCCAGAAGCAGAGGAGACTAGCAATGTAGCGATGGCCCAAATACGGCATGTGTAAAGCTTGGCTTAGTAGGGAAAATAGAAAAGCTTATGTTTATTCAAGCAAGTTTAAGACAAGTTCAAAAGGTAAATCACTTCATGAAGAAAACAAAAGCTTAAAGTTACAGGGATACAAAGCATTTATATATTTAGTCAAGGAAACAAAATAAAAAGTAACCCTGATGCAATCTAATTAGACTGTTCCCTACACAAAAGAAAAAACGACTTACATTACAGGTTAAATCTGGTGTCCAAGTTTGGCTGGACCACATGCTTATCATAAGCCAGGTACAAGCCAGGTGCTCACTCAGGGCATTGTTCTCTGAGGTACATCCTTCCTCTCAGAGAGCTTTCTTTGTCTGACCAAAGGATAAAACCTTTCAAATTACCATACCCAAATTCTTATTGGCCAGTCCAGTGTCTGGTGATGTGATCTCATGATGATGCTACCTCAGGAGATTACCCCCACCTCCCATTTTGGTCTTAACCCTTAACCCTTAGTTTACCTGGTCATACTGATCAGACAATCACTGTTTGCAGATATTGGAAAATGTCATCATTGCAGAATGATGGGAGTTAATCAGCCTGCAGACAGGATGATGGGAACTCCATCATGACAGCCTGCTAGGCTAAGATTATGAGACTGCAGAATTCCTTGAAAGTAATGTTTTAAATGAATCTTAAAACTATTGGTGTCTGCCTGGCTACCAAACCCACTCTTTAAAGCCAGGTCAGTACAATCAGCCAATTGCCCTGCAGAAATACAAGTGGTCCAGGCACAAAGTTGCCACCCTACAGCTTGAGCGGTTACACACCTAGGAGGAGTGCAGTTCTCTCAGGTGAACAATTGGCAGCTGAACAAGCAGACCAATTGTGGGGCACACTCTGGCTCTAGCTACAAGGTGCGTATCAATGGCTATGTGCCCAGGTCAACTGTGCTTACCCCAGCTGGGAAGCCAGGATACAATGAGGTCAGTCAGTGTGTGCATGCCTGTGGAGTGTGTTAGGCCTAAATCCAATGAGATTAGATTCATTGCATCAGTCAGCGCTTTGTAAGTCAACAGAGAGAGAGAGAGGGAGAGGGAGAGAGAAACAGATATATTTTAGCACCTTTTAAGTGAACGCAGAGGCACACTTCAGTGGGTCTATTCCAGTTTTGATTTACAATAGGATTTCAGAGTTGGAAACCAACACACCAATTCTCCCCCCACCCCCCAGGTCTGAAAATATTTCAGGAGAACCTGAGATGGGTTTCCCACTGTTACTAAGCTCAGCCCTGGTGGAGGAAACAGGAAGGGATATCTATTTTAATGATCTACCTTCCAACTTCCATCACCAATTTTAATTCCATTTACATGTTGGCACATCTCTGTCCAGTGGTGACTGCATTTCCACCAGTCACCTTTGATTCTCATTTTTAGTATCATGTTATTTCAGGACAATTCAGGTTTCAAGGAAGAGCCCAGAAAAAAGCAGCTACAGAAGCTGAGGAGGCTGCATGTGGACAGTGCCAGTAATCTCTCCAAAAGCCAGAAGAGGGGGATGAAGACGAGAGTGATGATGGTGGAACACTTGGAATGAGTCTGACCAAACATGGGCAACAACTCATTGGAAGGCCTATGCTGTGACAATGGTGGCAGCAAAGAAATTATACTTTTCTATCACCATTTCATCTGCACAATGTTGTCCAGTGGCACTGTCTTGAGTGGTCAGGGGCTTTTACATTCTGGCCTACAAGAGGATAATAAAGACCACTCAGCAGCCCACTGTGAATAATTTGCAAGACCCTTTGCAGACAAAATTGCTCAGATTCACTCTGATTTGGACGCTGTATTTGAAACAAGTCCAGTAAATGTAATCCTGGAGCCTGTTTGTCCTGTATTATTGGATAAGTTTCAATTTGTGCAGCCTGAGGATATGGACAGGATCCTTGGAGAGGTGAGAGCCACCACATGTATACTGGATCCTTGCCCTTTCTGGCTTCTGAAAGCAGCCAGAGAGGAACTAACCGAGTGGGTAAGAGGAGTGGTGAATGCCTCACTGCAGCAAGGAAATTTTACATCCTGCCTAAACAAGGCTGTGGTAAGGCCATTACTTAAAAAAAAGGGGGGGCTCCCTGGACCTCACCACTCTGAATAGCTATTGGCCAGCCTTCAACATTCCATTTTTGGGATGGTTCTGGAGCATGTGGTGGCCTCTCAATCCAGGGGTTTCTGGATGAAATGGATTATCTAGATCCATTTCAATCTGGCTTCAGGCCTGGTTATGGGATGGAGACAGCTTTGGTTGCCTTGGTGGATGACCTACGCAGGGAACTGGACAGGGGGAGTGTGTCCCTGTTGGTTCTGCTGGACATCTCAGCGGCTTTCGATACCATTGACCATGGTATCCTTCTGGGCAATCTCTCTGGGATGGGACTTGGGGGCCCTGTTATGGGTTCTGGTCCTTTTTGGAGGGGAGAACTCAGAAGGTAGAGCTGGGGGACTCCTGTTCAATGCCCTGTCCATTGGCCTGTGGGGTCCTTCAGGGTACAGTTTTGTCCCCCATGCTGTTTAATATCTACATGAAACCAATGGGAGAGGTCATCTGGAGTTTTGGGGTGCAGTGTCACCAGTATGCTGATGACACCCAACTCTATCTCTCCTTTCCACCTGATTCTGAGGAAGCTGTCTTGATACTGAACCAACTTCTGTTGTCGGTAACGGACTAGATGAGGGCAAATAAACTTAAACCTAATCCACACAAGACAGAGGTGCTCCTGGTCAGTTGAAAGGCAGATCAGGGAATAGGGACCCAGCCTGGGCTGGATGGGGTTTACACTTCCCCTGAAATCTCAGCCTCGCAGCTTGGGTGTTCTCCTGGATTCAACTCTGAGCTTAGATGCCCAGGTCTCAGCAGGGCCAGGAGCACATTTGCACCATTAAAACTAGTGTACCAGCTACACCTGTTCCTTGAGACATCAGCTCTGGCCATGGTGACACATGCCTTGATTTCCTCCCCTTTTGGAGTACTATAGCACACTCTGCGTGGGGCTACCTTTGGAAACTATTCAGAAACTTCAGTGGGTCCAGAATGCTGTGGCCAGAATACTGACCAGGGCTAGCTATAGGGATCATATAACCCCTGTGTTAAAACAGATTCACTGGCTACCAGTTCATTTCTGAGCACAATTCAAAGTGCTGGTCATGACGTATAAAGCCCTATATGGCTTGGGTCCAAACTATTTGAAAGACTGTATCTCCCGATACGAACCCACCAGAATTTTAAGATCCTCAGGAAAAGGCTTTCTCTCGATCCCACCATCATCCCAGGCTCGCTTGGAGAGGACATGAGAGAGAGCCTTTCCAGTGACTGGTCTCACCCTCTGGAACAACCTTCCTTGGGAGGTTAGACTGGCCCCCTCCCTGTTTTCCTTTCGCCAGCAGGCAAAAATGTTTTTATTCCAACAAGCTTTTAATTTGTAGTTGTGGGCACAGAGGCTTTTATTGGGGTGTGCTTTTATGTATTATCATTGTTTTAACTTGCATATGTTTTAAAAATAATTTTAACTGTTACTTTTTAATGGTCTTTTTTTATTTTTTATGTTGTAAATCACTTAGGGAGAACTTTAGCATTGATAAGTGGTACAGAAATGTAGAAAATAAATAAATAAGTAAATAAATAAATAAAGCACCACTAGTCTACATAGGTGGCATGACCAGGAGGATGCAGAGGGAGCCATTTTTACTCATGAGGATGTGGCAGTCTCTGTTCTCACTGCCCCTGACAATTCAGAGGGAGACCTGGTGGATGGAGAAGACGGAGAAGTATTTCTCTCTAACACTGATTTGTAAATGTGCATAATCCTTTGGAAAGAAAGTGGCAATTACTACAAAAAGAATGGTGCAACCCAGTGCAGCTCTAGAAGAGTATATTTAAACCATGCTAATGATAGATGGGCAACTGTGGAAGGCTAGGGGGATGCATTAGCCCTACAGGACACCTTGGTGGGCTGAAGTCCCCTGCAGTCATCATAACCATCACCACCATCATCATCCCCAAAAAATGTTTTGCCACCAAATGTCATCTAGGAGACATGGGGGCAATTTTCCTGTGTTTTAGGCCTCCTCTGGGCCATTTTAAGCCAAGAAAAGGCATTATTTAACAACCAGAAGTGAGTGGAAGTCACTTCCTATTTCAAAAAAGGTCTCTCCTTGGTCTAAATTGGCTGGGGGAGGGAGAGAAACATGACAAAGATGCCTCCCACACCACACCACCTAGATGGCATGGGGGAAATCATTTTGCAATATTTTTTTTGGCAAAAATATCTTGTTTACTCCCAGTGAACCCTAGGTGGCCACATACAGATTGGATACATTTGTCCATCCCATCCCTGCTATGTAGTAGATGTGTGTTGCTTTGAGTGATCTGCAGTACCACAAGCATCACAATCACTCTCTCTTGGCTAAGATGTTGCCAGGAGAAATGGGAGAGAGATCAAGTTGCATCTTTCAACACATAAAATGTAATGCATATGTCTGCAAAAATAAATAAATAAAATTGAAATGGAAAATTTCATCTCAAAAAGCAAATCACATGAAAATTCAGTCAAGATTTTGGCACAGGACAAAAACAAAGGATTAGTTTTGAAATGGAATGAGGCACAAGCTAAAGAAAAAGTCAGAAGGTGGGTCCAAGATCAGTAAGTCTGAAGCACACCAGCTTAAATATTTATAAGCATGATTTTGCAGTACTTTAAACTGTATGTTACAGACAAAAATATAAGCAGATATAGGTTGGCATTCTGTTACTGATATATGCGTGCGTAAGTCATGGTATACATTTAGGGCAAATTATTCACCATAGCACAACAGATATATTCTGCTCACAACAGCAGAAATGGAGTTGCACATACAGCAGCAAAATACAGTATTCTGTTTATGCACTTTGTGTTGGACACTGCTGTTGTGCATTGCACACTGCACACTGGCACACAGTCATTTGCATGGGTTCCATGATGTTACTATTCTGCATGAGGATTGCATAGGGTTGGTGCAGCATATCTTTTCATGTGGGTATTTACGCTACACGGAACAGATGTTGGATTGCAGCCAATGATTGATAGGAAAATATGGATAGATATTGATGTACAGCACAATTTGTATCCTTGCTTAAATGAGTACATCTTATTGACAAGGTGGGTGTGAAATATATATATATAACATAATGCTTGTTATTAGGCACAGTACACTAACAAAACCAGAGTATATTTTTGTTGTGTCATTGTTAACTTGCTGCTATTGACTTTCACTCAAGTGCAGAATTAATAAAAGTTTCAGACATCTTACAGCATATCTTTTTATACCTATTATTTAAGCTTGCAACTTTAAAAAAATGGTCTTGCCACTGAAGGGAGTAAAATCTCGAGATTGAACAATTCACAGCATGAACAGGAATTGTTCATAGCAATCTAAACTTTGCAAATAGTTCCAGGATTCCTTCTGTTCTGACCAAAAAAAAAAAAAAGGATAGGGAATAATGTTGTGCTCGCTTTGATTACACTAAGGACTGCAGGCAGGAAGGACAGTTAGGTGTGTGGGCTTACCCAATTCATTTCTTCGTTTGTTTGTTTTTTTAATGGGAAAGGCTATCAAAACACCAAAGAACAACAGTAATCCAGAGCCCATTCACACTACACAATTATAGTGCTATTATTCTACCTTAACTGCCATGGTACTGCTCTATGGAACCCTGAGATTGGCAGTTTAAGGGGGGCATTTAGAATTCTCACCCGGAAGGCTCCAATGCCTCACCAAACTACAAACACCAGGATTCCATAGAATGGAACCATGGCAGTTAAAGTGGAATGACATCACTGTATTGTGTAATGTGAATGGGCCCCCAGTCTTATAAAGCTTTTTTCTTATCAATTAACGCAATCATTAACAATCACAGACCAAATCCTATCTATGATGTTTCCAAAGAAAAAAGAATGGCCCCATGGAATTTCCAGGCATAAACAAAATTATCATAAAGTACAGACATACAGGATACCATATTCAACACATATAGAAAACAACTTCAGACTTGTGTACACATTTCAGGAATCACAAATCTGAAATCCTGACCATGAAAGCTGAGCAACTAGTGGCTTTCCAGCAGGTCTTTGAGAATTGAATTTTTAGCAGAAGCAAGCCTTGAATAATGTGCTAGATTTTTATTTGTTGTTGTTCTTTTGATGGTTTATGTTTTTAACTGGCTTTAATTGAAATATAAACAAATATAAAAAAAACAAAGAAATAATAAAAGATGAAGAAGAACTGGGAACAAACTTTCAAAATTGTCAGCATTTTGAACTGAGTTACCATCTCTTTCAAGTATTTTGGATATAAGGGGAAAATTTTGGATCCATTGACTTACAACCTTAATGCTGCATGGTCTCAGAGGATAATACAAAACACCATAATCTATTTAAGAATATTGGCAATAGAGTGCTCTGAACTGCCAACTTGTGGGCCTTTCACACTACACAACTATAGCACAATATTCCAGTTTAATTCCCATGGCAACAACCCATGTAATCCTGGGACTGGAAGTCAAGGGAGAAGCATTTATTTGGACCCATTTCAAACTGGCTTCAGGGCAGGGTATGGAGTGGAGACCGCTATGGTCACCTTAATGGATAATCTTCACCTGAGTATCGACAGGGGGAGTGTGTCTCTGTTGGTGCTTTGGGATCTCTCAGCAGCTTTCGATACCATCGACCATGGTATCCTTCTGGAACGCCTGAGGGAGCTGGGTATTGGAAGCATTGTGCTTCAGTGGTTCCAGTCCTATCTCTTGGGTAGATTCAGGGTGGTGATGCTTGGGGATAGCTGCTCCTCTAGGAAGGAACTTACATGCAGCACCCCACAAGGCACCATGTTGTCCCCAATGCTGTTTAATATTTACATGAAACTGCTGGGAGAGATCATCTGGTGGCATGACGCAGGGTGTTATCAGTATGCTGATGACACCCAAATATATTTCTCTATGCCCCCGGCAACAGCTGCAACTAAGGATGTCTTCCCCCACGAGATGCAAGCCTTGGAGCAGTAATGGGCTGGATGAGGAAAACCAAATTGTGCTCCTGGATCCATTGCTCCAGATGACAACACAGGTAGATGCAACGGCCAGGAGTGCTTATTATCAGCTTTGGCTAATACCCTAACTGGACTTGGAGGATTTAAAGATGGTAGTACATGCGTTGGTAACTTCAAGGCTTGACTTCTGTAATGCACTTTACACAGGGCTACCTTTGTGCCTGCTCCAGAAACTTCAACTGGTTCAAAATATGGCAGCCAGATTAGTCACCGGAACATCTAGGGGTGACCATATCACACCAATATTAAAATCTCTTCACTGTCTACCAATCAGTTTCCGGGCAAGTTATAAAGTGTTGGTCATTACATTTAAAGCCCATCATGGCTTAGGGCCATGTTAGATGTGGGATTGACTTCTCCTGTACAATTCACCCTATACCCTTAGGTCCTCTGGGAAAAACTTACTCCAGCAAATTAGAACTAGGCTGGCCACAGTAACCCAGAGGACCTTCTCTGCAACTGCTTAAGGACTGTGGAATGGCCTCATGGAAAAGATACAACATCTTGTTGATCTAGATGTTTTTAAATAGGCTGTTAAGATAAATATCTGCAGGCCTTCCCAGATTAGGTTAATGCTTGGCTGCCATTTTACCATTTTACTACTCTCCATTTTACTGCTTTTATTCTCCATTTTATGATCTTCTCTATGTTAAGTTTAATTTTATTTTAATATTTGTATTTATATTTAAAATTTTGAATTAATTTATTATGATACTGTTTTAATGATGCATTTTAAAACTTGTATTGGACTATGGTTTGATGTTTTGTATGTTGTTTGCCGCTGCGATCATGGTGGGAAAAGCGGGATATAAATAAATCTTATTATTATTATTTAGAATTCTCAGTCACAGAGCTCCTCTAATACAGCCTTTGTCAATGTTTTCACCCTGGAAGAACCCTTGAAATAATTTTCAGATCTCAGGGAACCCCAGCATTTAAAAAAAATTGTATCTGCTGCTAAAAAAAAAAAAAAAAAAAAGGTTGATTTGTTCAATCATGAACGAATTCTCACAGAATTCCTAGAGACCTCTCATGGAACCCTAGGGTACCAGGAAACCCTGGTTGAAAAACTCTGCTCTAGTACCTCTGACCAACTACAAGCCCAGGATTCCATAGGATGTTGCCATGACAGTTAAAATGGAATGCAGCACTATTATTTGGGTAGTGTGAATAGGCCCCAGGATGCACTGCCTTGAGTGACTGAAGGCAGAAGCCAAAACTTTTTTTGCAAATGTATTTATAAAGTTATGTTTTAAATGGTCTAATATATTAATAATATAAATAAATATACGGTATACATTTACACAAAGTTCAAGATTTGTAATATAGCAAGTGCTTAGTGAGTAGCCATTTTATTTTATCAGCAATATTCATTTTTTTCTTTTCTTACAAGCTGTATAACACTTATTTAGAACTCATATTAAAACCTCACCTCAGCCAATAGAGGCTATTCACTACCACAGAGCCACCCGCTCCATTCCAACTCATCACTCTATTGTGGCATTACAGTTATTCTAAAATAAAACTGTTACAGTATTTCAAAAAGTTCTGTGACTAATCAAGTGATGCATATGCTTCAAATTCTATAAAACTGTATGACTGGAGCTACAAAACTCTCACAAGGCAAGCCTACCAGGCTTCTAAGAATCAGATGTTAGGTCTTAGCAAATCTGAATTATTAGAAACACATTAAGATGCTTTCTATGTTTCTAGGAATACAGTTTTATGCTCCATAATGTCAATTATTAGGAATACAGGATGATGCTAAGTATGGTCTATGGCAAGGGCGAGAAAATTTTGGCCCTCCTGATATTTTCGACTTTAGCCCCCAGGAATATGTAGACATATAAGGCCAATAATAAAGATTTATGAGAATTGTCTCCTGAAACATCTAGTAGGACAAAGGTTTCCCACCTTTGGGCTACAGTGTGGTACGCAGGCATAGGTTTTTCCCATACTTGCCTGGAGAAGATATATAGTGTCTATTTGCATTAAAAACATGTACTCTACTGAGCTAGGTCTCTTTTACAACATCAGAGGACAATGCAGTATCTCTAAAAATGTGAGGATGATAACCAGGAATGTAAATTTTGCTCTTATAGCTGGATGGCGTGGAAGGTTAAGTTATGGGAAGTGTGGCATAAATGGAATAGCACATACAGTATATGCAATGCAAATCTAGATCATTTTATATAGTCAAACTTAAACAAATCAGCACTTTTTAGAAGTATGAAATACCAGCATTCTTGTCTATCTGTTTAATTTCACCATTGTCTCTTGTCATTTCAACATTGTCCTTTTGTATTTCAACTTTCCTCACCACTGAAATATCAAGATTTTGTTATGATTTTTTTATTAATGCAAGCACACATACTGTACAGCCATACCCCTTAATGCACAATAGGGAAAAATACTTCCTCTTCTACTTTCATCTTGTTCCACATCTCAGTATATAAAAGCAATAATAGGATTAATGAATATTTAGCTGTTTCATTTCCATTTTATGCAGAAAGTAGGCATCTGATTATCAAAACTTCCCAATGTCTTCATTTACACTGAATTTTGCATCTGAGGTTACTCTATTTCAATACAAAATGGTGCTAGCTCCCCCAGCCAACATCTGTATTACTTTCTTACTTTATTTTCAATGACATGACACACCATCTTCTTTGTACGGTTTAAAAATTAATGTGAGATATTATCTGATATTCAAGGCTATTGCAGAAAGTTTTTCTAAAGAGAAAAATGAGTGAAAATGAACCAATAACAACACATCCCTAAGCTATATACAGAAGCTATAAAACAATCAACCTCATTGTCAGTTTTCTTGTCAGTGTCACACTGAACTTCCCAGATGTTCAGATTTGGAAATGTCATGAAAAACCATGATGATTGGTTGCTATTTTTTCTCCTGCAGAAGAGGAAGATTATAAAAGCATTGGAAATGTCCAACAGCTGCTGCAAAGGTCTTGTGGATGTGCAGAATCAAGAATGCACAGACTGAGAAATAAGCAAACATCAGCACTTTAAAAAATTAATAAGAGTGTTTGTGTAACTAGAGATTTAACTTTTGAATAAAATACTAGTGTATGAGTCACTTTGTCATCTACTCTGCTTCTCAAAGCTCCTATTGTGGCTGTAATAAAAACCTAATGCCAGATTAGCTATTGACAGAGCCAATATAATTTTGTTCCATGTTAATTTATATCCTGGAATTTGATGTAGTACTCTGGAATTACAACATACAGGCCCCTCCAGTGAAATAAGCTTTTCATCAGTGACATACACCTGAAACATGGTTTTGCATTTTAAAACAAGTCTTCAAAAGGAAGGATTCTTGTCTTTTGCCATAAAATTCTGATGTAGCGTTCTTGGGCTGAAAGCTAGGCCAAGCTCACTGGCTTGATGCTTTATCTTTGGTTTTGTAGAAACTAAAGTACAGCCTCTGAAACAACCACAAAGCCATCTATTCAGCAAGATGCCCACTATGTAGTCACAAAAAGAATTATTTTTCCCCAGTATATTTATATATATGAAATAAAATGAGGTGAACTGAATGTCCATTACCTTATAAAAATATAAAGAGAGAATTATATCAAAAGCTGAACCTTAAGGTCAAGGTGGCCATCTGACATCAAAATGTTACTACATGGAGAATTCAGCTATTGCTTACCAGTATTTTCATCACTTGCAGCCATGACACGCAAAACAAATAAATAAACAAACAACTCCACCATGTATACTGGAGCATCTGCACATAACACAACCATCTAGCCAATGGAATATACCATTGAGGGAGAAATCACCCACCTATTCTACTACAGTCTAATGAAACTTAGGGCTCAGTCAGACAGCAGAATTGTGGGAAATAGTGTATTACCTCAGTATTGCAGCAGTGTTCATTTGTCCCCATGATTCATTCTCAAGATCATTGGCATGGAAAGCTATCCGAGTTTGAAGTTCACTCAGAGCATGCCCAAGAGAAAAGATGGTGGCTGCGAGTGAACTACCTGCCTTATTATTCCCCAAAAGCTCCCTCCATTTCACCCCCTTTTTGGCTTTGCTAAATGAGAGATGTGGAAGGGCAATCTTCTGCTTAAAAAACTTTTTTTTTTTTTTTTTGCTCTGCCACTTGAAAATAGTACTTGATCATCTCCGTGAAAAACAATAATGGCAGCTCTGGCTGCTTCATCTCCAGCAAACCAGCCCCTGTGCATATCTGACTAATCATGTTTTGACTTCCTGGATGTGCCCCAATTCAAATTGGTTGTTCAAACAGGTTGTTATGCACATTTTTGCAAGATCAGGAGAAACAGCGAAAGCCATAATAGTGAACTACTTGGAGTTTTCAGCCTCCCTCCTTCCCAATATGGTGAATCCCAGCAGAAGCTCATCTGGACAAAAGGTATTCTGTCCACATTCCCTGAGGATTCTTTTCATTGTATAAACAACTCCTTAGAAATAGTTTTCACTTGTTCAACTTAAATATTTCAGAAGGAACTATTCTACCATTTTACATGTCAGGGCAGAGTTCAGAAAAAACATGTAATGAGAAATGTAGTTAGATGTAGTGAGTTACCTTTTTGGTAATGCAGGTGTAACGAAGTCACATTTCAAAAGTGACATAATGAGCAGGGATGAGCATTACAGGCGCAACAGGTAACGTTTAATTAATTTAAAATAATTTTTATTTTTAATTCTTTAACAATACATCCTCATTCTCCCCAAATCACTTAAATTAATACAATTAACTATCACTGTCTTACACATCATCCATCTAGCATATTTACATCAAGTCTAGACATACTCATTGGTTTCTTTTCCAATTGTAAATCATAGTGTCAAAAAGTTATTCTGTTATTTTTTAAAATTGTTTTCTTATTTTCTTTTCTTATTTTAAGTTATTTTCACACTATTTTTATCAGTAAAATTTTAATTATGTACCATTGCATAGTGTTTTTAATTGTGTTATTTTAATATTTGTAGATTATAATGTTTTAAATGATGTTTGCCGCCAGAAATATTGACCAAATTTCTATGAAGCCATCTTCCTTTATCTCTCTCCTGGCCAGCCATAGACAATAAGTTAATTTTTCAGACAGGGCAGTCAACCAGCCTCTATCCAGTCAACCCCTTAATCCAAGGCTTTCCAAAATTTTGCACTTCCCATCCAGCAAGCTCCTAGTAATAAAGACATAGTTAAGACCCTATTTGTTTGCCAAAGTATTGTTCTATTACAGGTTGAGTCTCCCTTATCTGAAATGCTTAGAACTAGAGTTATTTTGGATTTTGGAATACAGTGGGCCCTTGGTATCCGCTGGGGTTTGGTTCCAGGACCCCAAAATCCACGGATACTCAAGTCCCATTATATGCAATGTCATAGCAAAATTGTGTCCCTATATAAGATAGCAATATCAAGGTTTCCTTTTTGGATTATTAATTTTTAAAGAAATTTTTCAAGCCATGAATACTTAAATCTGTGGATACCAAATCCGTGGATATGGAGGGACAACTGTATTTCAGATTTTGGAATACCTACATATACATAATGAGATATCTTGGAGTTAGGACTCAAGTCTAAACTCAAAATTCATTTATGTTTCACATACATGTTATATACATAGCCTTAAGATAATTTTTATATACAGTATTTTAATAATTTTGTGCATGAAACAAAGTTTGTATACATTGAACTTTCATGCCCTATGAGGAGCGGCTTACATAGCCAGGTATGTTTAGCCTGGAGAAGAGAAGGTTAAGAGAGGACATGATAGCCATGTTTAAATAATTAAAGGGATGTCATACTGAGGATGGGGCAAGCTTGTTTTCTGCTGCTCCAGAGATTAGGACATGGAGCAATGGATGTAAACTACAGGAAAAGAGATTCCACCTAAACATTAGGAAGAACTTCCTGACAATAAGAGCTATTTGGCAGTGGAAAGCACTGCCTTGGAATGTGGTGAAGTCTCCTTCTTTGGAGATGTTTAAACAGAGGCTGGATGGCCATCTGTCCAGAATGCTTTGATTGTTTATTCCTGCATGGCAGGGGGTTGAACTAGATGGCCCTTCTGCTCTCTTCCAACTCTATGATTCTATGATTCAGAAAGCAAAGTTGTCATTATCTCAGCCACCCATGTGGACATTTTGGATTTTGGAATATTTTGGATTTCGGGATAAGGAGACTCAGCCTGTACTGTCTAATCAAATTACTTTTGAATTTACTTTTAACTGGAATTTAAAGGCATTTTAGAGTCATTTTAACAGATTTTTTCTTGTTTCATGTCATTTTCTTATCAATCTTAAATAATATATTTTAATAATATAAAGCAACAAAAAAGATCAACATAATGTGTGATGCAACAAATAGCTCTTTCAACACTGAAATGAGTAATGATAACAAATTATCTTATAAGCATTGTTATCAAGTCCCTCTGGTTTTCTTCGCAAACGAAGATTCAGGAAGGACTCATCCCGCGCTTTCTGCAAGTGCGCTGATGACTGAAAAGGCCAATCTGAGATAAACATGTCTGGTTGCAAAAAGCACAGCAGAAGGTCTCCTTGGGTGATGTTTCCGGGTTGTGATTCCTTCTGCGTTGTCATTTCTCTTCAAGACTTGTTCGGCGTGAGCTCTCAAATAAGGCTGCAGCATTGTGTATAGTGCATTTCCACGCCTCCCGATGTGAGGCCATGTTGGACCATTGCTGGTGATCAATTTGGCCGAGCCTGTCCTTCTTTCTCTGTTATCAAGTAATGAGAAAGAATTACACTAAAGAAAAACAACTTTCTAGTTCCTGCCTCAGTTCTGATCAGAAATAGTGAAATAACATTGTTATATAAGTATTTCTTCCTGACTTATTTTATTTTATTTTATTTTATTTTATTTTATTTTTGTGCTCTCTGGTAACATCTCTAAAAAACAATAATAATTCCAAATGTCGATTTCTATGCTTTCCACCTAGGAGACTAATTTTAGTAACGCAGATGATGGCATTCCTCCCCTATAACACTGACACACACAGACATCCCATTTCATATTTTAAATAGTCATTTGTTTTGGAATATTTCAGCTAATGCTGTAATACAATACAATGATGGTCCCGTTACCACCCCAGGCTCGTCTGGTGAGGACACAAGAGAGAGCCTTCTCAGTGGCTGCTCCCACCCTCTGGAACTCCCTCCCATGGGAGGCTAGGCTAGCCCCCTTCCTGCTTTCCTTTCACTGGTAGGCAAAAACATTTTTATGCAAGTAGGTTTTAATACATAGCTTGGCTTATGGATATTTTATTGGGGTGTGTTTTTTATGTGCTTTTTATATATATATTTAAAATTTTGCTTATTTTAACCTTTTAACTTTATGTATTTTTATTGTGAGGTTTTAAAAATGATTTTAAATTATATTCTATGTAATTTTGTGAGCTGCCTTGGATCCTTTCTGGGAGAAAGGTGGCACAAAAATTAAATAAATAAATTAGAAATGCAGCATTGCTGAAGTTATGTGTTTTTCCTGCTGTACACAGAAACTGATATCTGAAATGATACAACCTGTAGGCATTAACAATTCCATAACTCTGCTGGAATCCTTTTGGTAACTTATGCTTGTTTCACATAAGTTATAGGAAGCATACATATGGCTTGTGTAAGCATACTTCCTTTTTATACTTTCGCACAAGGACATATGCACAATATTCTAGTTTAGTAGGTTATTCTGTGCTGTTCAACTGTAGCAGGAGTGCTGCTGGGCACAGTGCCTTCTCTTGACCAAACCAGCAGAGGGGCACCTGTGCCATTATTCTCCCATCAGCCAGTAGCCTCCCAAACCTTTGCCACCCTGGAGCTTTATGCTCTATTGGTGTCAAAGAGGATCTCAAGCCTAGACTTTTAGAAAATGTTTCAACATAAATAGATTTTATAATTTGTATAAAACACAACCATTGGTAATGTATTGCTTCCACTGGCACTGCCTGGCACAAACGTTTAAAAGATGATTACTAAAACACATAAAATCAATGCTAACCTATTTTCTTTTGAATTCACTGCAGAGCAAACTTGTCATGGAATAACAATGGCCAGTAAAAGTTTTGTTCCTTCATAACTGTTCCCCTATACCAGCTGTTTATACAGGCTTCGTTAGATTAGAGGATGAAGAACCTGTATGAGTGGTTTCAAACATCCATCATTTTAATTGGAATAGACACAAAACATGATTCCTTCCTGCAGGAACTCAAGTCAGTGAACCAAAGAAGAGACACACTGATGAAACAGATTCTCATAATCTTTAGTGGGTTCAGTGCTGGAATAATGCATTATACCATTCTCTTCCCCTTTGTCCTTAAATGAACTCAAGGCTAAGGAACTATAGGAAGCTAAAGAAGCATCATGATTCTAAAGTATGTACCTATCACAGAGCATTCCAGACAGAAAGGATGGCTTGGGGCCCATCTATACAAGGGAATAAAATGTGGATTGGTACGCAGTAACACCAATTTGCAGTAGCTTTCATTTGTCTCTGCAATTTTTTTCAAGATCACTGGTGTGCAAAGCTATCCGTGCTTGCTGTTCAAACAGGCATACCAGTGAATCAAGGTGGCAGGCACAAGTGAAATTACTTGCAGTTTTATTCTCCCCAGGTTGCCACCATCAAACAGTATTTTTTTTTAATAAAAACTAAATCCAAGATGTGGAAGAGCCATCTTCCACTTAAATAAACAAAATAAGAAAGGCTATTGCTGTTTCGTTGCCTCACCACACGATCACAACAGCAAAAACCCAACATGGTGGTTCCAGGTGCTGCCTTGTTGGCAAGCTCCACCCCCACACATGACGGACCAATCAGCTGCCCACTTCAGGAATGCACAGTGATGCGATTTGATTGTCCTAATGAGTAGGAGACTGCATTTCCCTCTCAGTTTTTTTTTTTTTTTAAACTATGGAACAGTCCCAAAGTCTTTTCTGGCACAGTTTTTGCAGGTTTGGGGCCCACTCCTTCTGAATTCAACATGGGATCTCATTAATATAGATGGAATTCTCCACTAATTTGTCGATTTGTCTTCAAGAACTAGAGACATATTGTGACCTGAAGGAGTATAGTGCATTCCAAGAATTCTGCTCTCTTTGTTCTTCTTCCTGTTCTTGACACTGACAAATATTTAGAGAGTTAAAGATACTGACTGACTCACTAAGTTCCATGCGAGTTAACCTAACTATCAATGCTTTCTTCCTTTATGAAGTTGCCAGGTGCAAACCAATCAATAATCCTCACAGATTATTTTACTAACAAATATTAGAACAGAACATATGCCCTTTTCACACAAGATATTGAACATATGCAGGAAGACAGTTGGGTTTCATGTGCTGTCTTTTCTCCTGACCTCCACATGTACTGTTTGCCCTCTTTATAGAACCAACAAACTTTAAGTTCACTGTAAGGTTCAAGAGTCAGGAAAGTGTACATACAATTATGCATACAAGTATGCAGTAGAAAATGGTAGCTCTGATGTCAGTGGGGCTGTGAATGTCCTCTGAGTTTTAGTCCAAACTTTAAAGATTATTACATCAAAGCCACCAGACTCCACTGATACATACCCTTCTTCCATGTACAGTACTTAATGTGAACAGGGCTAAAGCAATCCATAAAATTTAATTGCAGAATCAGGAACCAAAATAGAGTAAGTGGTTAACTGTGAATGTAATCTCACTGATTTTAGATTTGTTTGTTTGTTTCTGGACAGATCCCACAATAGCTGTACAGGTTTTTGTTTTTTGTTTAAAGGTTTCTGAATTCTTCTTAGAAGGCTCAATGAATTGCCAACTAATTGCATTCATACTATTTGCCATATCATCAGCAAGGAATTTTTATGGCTGGATGCGAATAGATTAAAATCAATTAAAGAGATGAGTCAATTTTTGTGTGTATTTTTATTTTGTCTGACAGCTGTTTTCTGAATCCCACAAAGACTGCATATGAAGCAGATAATCCCCTCTGAATACACCAATTGTTGTATTTGTTGCCTCTTTTATAGCAGACCCATTACATAAAAGTGAAGCAGTTCAAAGTGACAGCTAAAACTCTCCCTCTCATGCCTCAAGACATCTCTACAAATTGCACAGTCTGCTGTTTGCATTGCCATTCCAAGACACAACTGAGCTCATTAAAACTAAAGTCTGGTACTAAAATTAAGAAGTGATGCAAATTGGCTAAAGCTAGAAACCACATACCAAGTATCTCTTGTAGCAATTGAACAGAAAGCAGAAATTGGTGCAGAAATGTAAGACTCATGTAGTAGCTAATAAATTCTCTTCCTATCCTGTATTTTTGTTTGCTGCGCTTTTTAATCTTCTATGACATGAGTAAATAATAGCCATCCACCTACATTTTCAGGTGTTTAATGCAACCTACACGGGCAACTGAATTGCTTCTGAATAAGATCCTTGGCAGAAAGCCATTATTCAGGGTCACAACTTCTTTCCTAAATTCTCAACAACCCACAGAGGACCAAACAAAATGAATGGGTTAATCTTTTAATTCAAACCCAGTTTCAGAGGTATTCATAGAATCATAGAATTGTAGAGTTGGAAGAGACCACAAGGGCCATCCAGTCCAACCCCCTGCCACGCAGGAAATCATAATCAAAGCATCCCTGACAGATGGCCATCCAGCCTCTGTTTAAAGACCTCCAAGGAAGGAGATCCTACCACGCTCCGAGGTAATGTGTTCCACTGCCGAACAGCTCTTACTGTCAGAAAGTTCCTCCTAATGTTGAGGTGGAATCTCTGTTCCTGGAGCTTGCATCCATTGTTCCATGTTCTAGTCTCTGGAGCAGCAGAAAACAAGCCTGCTCCATCCTCAATGTGACACCCCTTCAAATACTTAAACAGGGCTATCATATCGCCTCTTAAAAGTCTTTTTTCCAGGCTATACATACCCAGCTCCCGAAGTCTTTCCTCATAAGGCATGGTTTCCAGACCTTTCACCATTCTGTCACCCTCCCCTGGACATGCTCCAATTTGTCAATATCCTTTTTGAATTGTGGTACCCAGAACTGGACATGGTATTCTAGGTAAGGCCTGACCAAGACAAAATAGAGTGGCACTATTACTTCCCTTGATCTAGACACTATACTTCTATTGATGCAGCCCAAAATCACATTGGCCTTTTTAGCTGCCACATCACACTGTTGACTCATGTTCAACTTGTGGTCGACTAGGACTCTTAGATCCCTTTCACATTTAGGAGATTTTCAGACAACACTGTTATAGTGTTACTATTCCACTTTATTTGCTATGGCTGTATCCTCTTGAATCCTGGGATTTGTAGTTTAGGGAAGAGCATTTACAACTCTCATCCAGAGAGATCTTAGGCCTCACTACACTACAAACACCAGAATTCCACAGGTGGAAGCCAGAGCACTTAAAGTGGAATAGTAACACTATAACAGTGTAGTCTGAAAATCTCTGTAGTCTCGTTCAGCCAGGTCTCCCCCATCCTATATCTATGCATTTCGTTTTCCCACCCTAAGTGCAGTACCTTACATTTGTCCGTATTGAATTTCATTTTGTTAGCTTTGGCCCAGCTTTCTAGTCTATTCAGGTCATCTTGAATTTTGATCCTGTCCTCTAGGGTATTAGCTACTCTACCTAACTTGGTGGCATCTGCAAATTTGATAGGTATGCCCCTAATTCCATTATCCAAGTCATTGTTAAAGATGTTGAATAGCACTGGGCCCAGGATAGAACCCTGTGGCACCCCACTGGTCACATCTTTCCAAGATGAAGAGGAGACACTGCTGAGCACCCTTTGGGTTTGGCCAGTCAACCGATTAAAAATCCATTGAACAAATCCAAGCTTATTTGCAAGACTGTCATGGGGAACCTTGTCAAAGGCCTTACTGAAATCAAGGTATGTGATATCCACAGTGTTCCCTTCATCTACCAAGCTGGTAATTAAAAAAAAAAAGAGATCAGATGAGTCTGGCATGACTTGTTTCTCTGAAACCCATTTTGACTTTTTGTAATTCTGGTGACAGAATTCTTCTAAATGTTCTAAATGTTCACAGACTCTCTGTTTAAGGATCTGCTCTAGAATCTTCCCTGGTATTGATGTCAGGCTAACTGGACGATAATTTTTAGGATCCTCTTTTTTTCCCCTTTTTGAAGATGGGGACAACATTTGCCCTCCTCCAGTCTGCTGAGACTTCTCCTGTTCTCCAGGAGTTCTCAGAGATAATTGCCAATGGCTCTGAGATTACATTTGCCAGCTCTTTTAATACCCTCGGATGTAATTCATCTGGTCCTGGAGATTTAAATTCATTTAGTTTGAGAAGGTATTCCTATACTACCTCTTTACCTATTCTGTGCTGGATTTCCCCTATTGTGTCCTCTGTTCCATTATTCTCAGGGTGATCACACTTTTCCTTTTCTGAAAACACTGAGGCAAGGAAGGTATTAAGTAATTCTGCCTTTGTCTGTCCCCTGTTAGCATTTTGCCATCTTCTCCACGTAGTGGCCTACCATTTCCTTCTTCTTCCTTTTGCTGCGGACATACCCAAAAAAACCTTTTTTACTGTTCTTAACCTCTCTAGCGAGCCTGACCTCATTCTGCACTTTAGCTTTTCTGACTTTACTCCTACCCATGATCACTATCTGTTTGAATTCTTCTTTGGTGATTCCCCACTTTTTCCATTTCCTATACATGTTCCGTTTAAAACTTAGCTCCATTGAAAGTTCTTTAGTCATCCATCCTGGTTTCTTGAAACACCTCCCATTTTACTTCCTCGTTGATACTGTTCATAACAACAACTCTCTAGTTCCAAAAATACAGAAAAAGAAAGGGTTATCTAAGACAGTTCTCTGGTAAATATAAAACTCAGGGAACATAGAGTTGTCTAAATCTATTCTTCATAAGCAAGAGCATGTGATTCTCTGAAAGAAACTTGTGGTTATTACCAGCCAACTGGCAACTGCATTTTGGAGTGGTTAACACAAATTAACACTGCCAGTTGATGAAGTCCCACTGAGCCTTTATTGTAATCCTCAGTAAAGATGGCTATATACCTCTCAGGAATATGACTTTCCTTCCTACCTTCCCTCTTCTCCCATTTCAATACAGTTAATTGGCTGTATTGGCAGTGTTGATTTATTATTTGCAAGAATGTTATTAGTAGTTTCATGACAAAACTAGACCTCCCCCTCCAAAAAAATGGGTTTTTCTTCCTGATTTCATAAGCAGAACCTACACAGGAATGTGCGGATGTCAGATCATTGGCATTCTTTCTGAATAATTAGGGAGCCATCAGATAATAACCAGTTTTATTTATGGGCCACTTAACAGGCAGTGGGGAAGAAACTAAGTTTTCTATCTCCCTCTGAACCTTTCATCTTCCCCACATGTGCCATCATAATTCCATCTCCTGTTCCAGAAGAACACAAACAAGAGAGCACCTCTTACATGCCTGTCTTTTTCTGTACCATGTTCCTAATTAACTATATGAAACTATTTCCTTGCCTTTCCTGCTTCTTCTTGTTGGCTTCCTTTTTTCCATCCAGCAAGCAGAGATGTGAAACTCGTGCATTGGCCAACTTGCACTCTCCTTAGATTGACCGTGTATGAATTTTGTGGTAAAATCTGAATTCAGAAGAAGACATTTCTCTAAAGTGAGGTAACTGGTAAAAAGAAAGTTGAAAAAAGTAGTCAAATATCCTCATGATGCTTGAAGACACATTAATAGGTTCACCTAAAACAGGATCTATGAAGTCCTAGTCACCAAGCATGGCTAATGAGCAGTGTAAAGGAAGCTAATAAAGATAAAAAGACTTCCTTCAGAAATTGAAAGCCTTGCCCAAATGACAAAAGAACTCAAAATACACAAAGAAATGAAAGCAGAAAGTTATGGATGGTTACAAAATGACTTCAAGGATCATATTGCTAATAGCATGGAAAATAACAATTTTTAAAAAACAACAATATTTGAATACATTGAGGGCAGAAAGCAAGCCAGGAGGCAGTTGGTCACTGGATAACAATGAAATTAAGGGAGTTCTGAAGCAGGACAAGGAAACTGCAGGGTAGTTGAACAAATCATTTTCACTGCTGAAATAGCTATGACTGAAATCACATTTCTAAGAAAGAAAAGTGAAGAACTGAGGCAAATTTTAATCATAAGCAAGGAAGCTGAAGACCTCAATGACAAACTGCCAACAAATAAATCAATAAGCCCATATGATATTCACCTGAGAGTTCTTAAAGAACTCAAAAACAAAAATGCTGTAAAATGTGTAACATATTCCTAACATCAGGCTTCTGTACGAGAGGGCTGAAGAACGGTCAATGTAACAGCAATTTTTCCAGAAAGAGATCCAGGGGAGATCTTTCAAGGGAGATCCAGGAAACTATTGATCAGTTAGCTTAATTGTTACAGTAAATTGGTGGAAAGTGATATTAAGAATAAATCATGAAGTATAATGAAGGTCAAGCTCTGCTTACAAAGAATGAGCATAGCTTTTGTAAAAGTCAAGTCTTGTCTCACTAAACTCTTAGAAACACATTCAGGGATAGCTGTAGCAAAACAAAATCCAGAATCCATTAAAAAACCGATACCTTTATTGGCAAACTAAACTGCAAAACACATGATGCATACTTTTGAAGCTCTACTGGATTCTTACCAGGCAAAATAGATTTGCACTATTATGCCTAATTGACCAGGAACCAGAAGAACTCTGTGTGAAGCCAAGGACATTGTGAGGGAAGAATGTAAACAGACACTATCTGCAGCCAAAAAGAAAGAAAAGCTTCACTGGGTGACAGATGAAACTCTCTAAGCACTTAAGGACAGATGAGAAGCAAAAATAAAAGATGACAGAAATAGGGTCAGAACTCTGAATGAAACTGTTCACTAGGACCAAATTTACACTACACAAATAATCCAGTTTGAAACTGGATTATTTGCCATGGCTCCTTCCTATGGAATCCTGGGATTTTTAATTTTACAAGGTGTTTAGCCTTCCCTGCCAAAGAGTGCTGGTGCCTCACCAAACTATAAACCCCAAGATTCCTTAGAAAGGAGCCATGGTAAATAATCCAGTTCAATCTGGATTAGTTGCAACTCTTCAAGAGAACTATAATAACAATCAGTGTAGAGAAATAGAAGATTAAAGCAAAAGACCTCTTCCACAAGATCTGAGAAATCAAAGAGAAATTAAAATCACGAACAGGGATGCTCTACAACCAGGAGGGGAATACACTGCATGTTCAAGTAGAAATAAAAAGCCAATGGAAGCAATAAACTGAGGAGCTATATACAAGAGATGAAAGGATGAGAGATTCATTCAATGAAGAAGCAGTGGAAAATGAACCCATAATTTTCAAAAGGGAAGTGGAAGCTGCATTCAAAGCACTTGGGAGAAATAATTCACCAGGAACAGAGGGTTACAATAGAGTTGTTTCAAGCAACAGAGACAGAATTCACTCAAATTCTTGCTAAAATCTGTCAGCAAATATGGAAAGTAAAAGAATGCCCCACAGATTGGAAATATATGCCGTGTATTCTGGTGTATAAGAAGACTGGGAGCATAAGACCCCCCCCCCATTTTTAAGTTAAAATATAGACTTCCCCCCCCATCCAGCCAGCCACCTGGCTGGAAAGCCTGTTCCCCACCAGCCAGCCAGCTCAGTGGCTGTAGATGATGGAATAGTCAGTGAAATTAAAGGACTGAGAACAGCTAAAAAAGCATGGGATACTTTGAAAAATCTCTGTGGTGTTCAATCTTTGGAAAGTAAGGTTTCATTAAAAATGACGTTGGTTAACATGAAGCCATCAAATCCCAAATTTTTGAATGAGCACATTAATGATTTTAGAGCCACATTGGCAGACTTGTAAACTCCTGGAGAGGAAATCCCCAAAACTATGCAAATGGAAATCTTCCTGGCAAGTTTAACAAAATACAATCCCTAAATGGAGGGCAATTAACACTTCAAAGGCAAAGCAGTCATTCTCACAGCAGGGGGAAGGATCTGCTGGGGAAATTGCCCAGGGAATTTACCACTTCAAAGACAAGGCAGTCATTTTCACAGCAGGGGAAAAGATCTGCTGGGCATATAAGATGACCCTGAACTTTTGAGGAGATTTTCAAGTGTTAAAAAGCAGTCCTATACGCAGGAATATACGGTACTCCATATACGTTCCAGTCCCCAAGGGGACATCAGGGATTGCAGTACCCACTGGACCATTGCGTTAATCTTCCATGTAAGCAAAGTGATACACAAAATTCTACACCAAAGACTTCACCATATATGGTTGTATTTTCATTTCTGGCTAACAAGTGCTTTGAAGTAGGGAGTATAACAGTCACTGTGGAGTGAGGAGACAACATGGCCCGCAGCTGCAGAAAGTTGTCTCAGAAAAAGGGGAAGTATGATTGTCTGGGAAGAAAGGATCAGGGGATGATGGATAACCAATAGCTTTGCAGCCCACCAGATTTCCTAGATTGTAAACTTCTTTTGGTATACTGTCTGCCCTCTGAATTTCAATTCTGAGCAACAACCTTATAATATATGATATGCTTTCTGGATTTCTGTGCCAATAAAATTTTCTGATTAACTCTGAAACCGTTGGTCACTGCATCCAAAAATGTAAGTACATGGCAAACCTTTACTCAGACAAAGGGCCACTGTTCGGACAGAATATGGAGAAATAGAATCAAATGGCAAGGGGATCAGGCAACGTTGAATTTTATAACTTTAGTTGTTTACATTTTATGCTGAACATATCAGTTGGAAAGCTGGATTATACTCTGAGGAAGGAGGTGTGAGAATTAGAGGAGGTAACATCAACAATTTAAGATGTACAGATGACACCACACTACTATACTACACTCTACACCACATTACTAGCAGAAGATAGCAAAGACATGGAATGACTCCTGAAGAAAATCAAGGAAGAAAGTAGAAAGGCAGGTTTACAACTGAACATTAAGAAAACACAAATAATGACTACAGCTTATTTACATAACTTTAAAGTAGACAATGAAGACATTGAGACAGTCAAAGATTTCCTATACCTTGGCTCAGTCATTAATCAAAATCAGGACCACCGTCAAGAAACCTGAAGAAGACTAGGACTTGGAAGGAGCTTTATCAATGAACTAGACAAGATCCTGAAGTAAAAAGATGTATCATGAATACCAAATTTTCAGTTTCTATGTGTGATTATGAAAGCTGGCCAATGAAGAAGGGTGATAGGAAGAGAATCAATTCATCTGAAACATGGTACTGGAGGAGAATTCTATGGATACTTGTACTGCCAAAAAGACAAATAAATGGATCCTAGAACAAATCAGTCCTGAGCCAAGATGACTAAACTGAAATTGTTGTACGTTGGACATACCATGAGAAGACATGACTCACTAGAAAAAAACAATAATGCTTGGCAAGGTGGAAGGCAGTAGGAAAAGAGGTAGACCACACTGCAGATGGATAGACTCAGTCAAGGAAGCCACAGCCCTGAGTTTATAAGACCTGAGCAGGGCTGCTGATGACAGAGTGACTCGGAGGTCTCTCATTCATAAGGTTGCCATAAGTTGATGTAGACTTGACAGTTATTAACAACAAAGTTTGAATAAAAGGTGTTAGGGTATAGTAGAAGTGATAAAAATGACAGAAGTGTAAAATTCATGGTGACAATTCTCTTTTGAGTAATCTCTACCCCTAGCTGGCCTAAATACCCTAAAGGCACCAGATTCGATCTGATCTTGGAAACTAAGTAGGGTCAGCCCTGGTTACTACTTGGATGGGAGACTGCCAATGAATACCACGTGCTCTAGGCTATATTTCAGAGGAAGAAATAAGCATAACCATCTCTAAGTATTCTTGTCTAAGAAAACCCTATGAAATTAATGGGATCAGCATAAGTCAACAGGTAATTTGAAGGCACAAACACACACAACCATTATTAAATATTTGTATGGGAAAACAAGGGGGGAAATGAAATATTTCTTCTTCATAGTACCAATAAATTGCAGAGAACCATGACATAACAAGCTTTGAATTCAGATCTAGGAAGGGATAACTTTCTTCCTCCCCAGATAAAGGCACTTATAGCTTCTACAAAGGGAGCAGGAAGTATAATATTCTTACTTCCAGCCAAAGACTCAATACACTGCAGCCCAAATCTTTTCATTTTAGCAATCCACCAAGTGTGAATACAATAATTTATTAAGCCTTCAAGAGGAAATCCAGAAACCTCTTGCCATTACCCTCCTGATCTTAACTTTTAGAATTAAAGAAGCCCCGTATCAACCACCCTGCTGTTTGCCATTGTGTAACTCACAAAGATTTGGTACCTGTGTTCACTTGGAAGCCCCTTTAGTTTCTCACATGAATCTGCCAAAAATCAATACAATCTGCATTACAATACATGGTCTGCCTGAAGTGACAAGGTATTTTTAATGATCTCCTGCTGGGTATTTTTGTTTGTTTCTTTCCTCACTGAAATGTTACATCAGTAATTATTTTTCCAAAGAAAGAAACCTTTGTTTCTGCCACTGTAAAGCTCTTCCTTTTTAACTTGCACTGGATAGCTTGACATTTTAAGACAGCTTTGCCCCTTCCACAAAGAAAAAGGCCAAACAAGTTTCAAGAGGGATTTTAGCTATGCAAGACGAAAAGAATTATATTTGGAAGGAAGAAAAACACTGCACACAATTATACCCTTATGAGTAAGTCCCTGTGTAGTACCTCCCTGAGGATTTAGTACTGGTATATCAAAATTTAGTTTATCAAAATTCCCAAAGATCTTCAAATTTCAGATGGAAAGAATTTAAGAATTCAAAAATTCAAATGTGAAAAACATCCAAATTGACTGCTTTGAGCTACGAATCCTTAACATCTAAAATTCTGAGTGCACATCATTAAAATTCTGAGTTTGAATCAACCTTCTTAATGCTGAATTAGGTCTGCCACCTCTTTTTTTGACATGTTTTTCATATTTAATACATATATAGCAAGCTGGCACAAAATGGTTTTCTTCATGGTGAAAATAGTACTTATTAGTTTGCCCAAGTTCTTTCTCATCTGAGAAAGAATTCAATTTCAGATCATTTTTGAGGAAACTTGCTAATTTCTTCATATTCAGGACAAAAATATCATGCTACATTTTTTAAAAAATCTGACTGCAGGAGAAAACAAAACAGGCAGGTTTCATGAGGTTTGTGTACATTGGCAGAATACCCCAGCTTGCTTCCGTTCCAGAGCCCTGTAGTCCAAATGACACAGGGCATTTACCCCATTCTGTTCCCAGGCAGTCCTGGGGCAGATACAGGGCTGGAATGGGGGCAAACCATCATAGGGCCCTTTACTGCATTTTTAAAAAAATATCCAGTTTACTCTGTTTCCACCAGATCGGACCCCACGTGTCAATGGGAGCCTGTCCTAGAACATTGCTCTCCTGGAAGCCAGGTAGAGGTACTACAGCATGTGACTGAGGCTGGTCACATGCAGCAGGCCTGCAGTCACATGTTCAGGAAACCTGCATGGGATTTAGCGAGAAATTGGTGGTGGCTTCAGTGATGGGCTCCCGCCTGTTTTCTGCAAATAATGGGAGGTGGGGACTGGCTAGCTCTGGAGGCAGGATACACCAGAATGGAGCCGGTGCATCCTGCCTGGTGTAGATGAGCCGCTAGAGTCTAAGATATGTAAACATTTTTCCTTTTATATTTATTAACCTTACAAAAATTACATTTACAAGGAAGTCAACAAGAGAAAACCAAAGCGTTGGAATAATTTGGGAAATGAAGTTTGGGACTTATTATATAGTCGTCCGTTCACATTCGCGGGGGTTAGGTTCCACAGACCCCCACGAATGTGAAAATTCCGCAAATAACAACTGCCCTCCCCCTCCCCCACCAAAGGGACCATGGGGCTTCCAGAGGCCCCATAGTCGCTTCCCCCTGCCTCCCCAGGCCACCACGGGGCCTCCGGAGGCCCCATAGTCACCTCCCCAGGCCTCCCCACTCCCTCCCAAGGCCACCACAGGGCCTCCGGAGGCCCACCAGAGGCTATGTAGTCACCTCCCCAGGCCTCCCCACTCCCTCCCAAGGCTACCACGGGGCCGCTGGAGGCCCTCTGGTGGCCCTGTAGTCACCTCCCAGGCCTCCCCACTCCCTCCCATGGCCCCTTCGCCGCCTCTCTCAACCCCCGCCCAGCCTCCTACAGTGGCAAGGGGGCCTCGGAAGGCTCCCTCCCCACCTCTCCAACTTGCCCAGCCTGCTTCTCTCCTCCCCAAAAGCAGCCACAGGGCTTCTAAAGCCCAGTCGCTGCTTTTGGAAGGGCGGGGGGAGGCCCTCCCAAAACCATGAATACTCAAAATCGTGAATGCTTAACTCATGAATGTGGAGGGGCAACTGTAATGGGCAAATTGTTTAAAAAGCAGTCAGTACTTACGAAAACATTTGTGATGTTTGGACATCAGTCACATATAGTATTTCAGGTACCTCTGAAGGAATTATCTTTGATATTAAAAATTATCTGACAGCAATATAAGTATCATTTTTATTTTATTTAGTAAGTTAGTTCATATGCCACCTTTCTCCCAAAATGGGACCCAGAATGGGGATCATTGGACCTTAACTTGTAACTCTAGTTACATATATATAGTGTTATTTCATTAAAACACAAGTAATAAATATTTTCATTAAGTGTGGCCTCAAAATTTAAGATTATGTGATAGCACTGTAGGTAGTGATAATGCAAGAAAAATGTGCAACGGGGGGGAGGTGGCTACTTCATAGAGTAACATTTACTTGTCAGTCTCAAATGTACTTGTGAATATTACAAAGTACAAATATAACAAACATTACTGAAATGCAAAGGTAGTATTTTTTTTAAAAAAAAAGTGTGTGGTTTCTTTTGTTTGTTTTTTATTCAAAGGGGAGAAATTTTGAGCGGACAACTGGGAAGAATGACCAATAAATGAATGAATGCCTTGTGGAAGCCCTTCATATTATGAATTATGAAATGGACATCAATTTCTGCAATGGCATTCAAATTCTAAAAGTAACCTATTTTATATTGGTCATATTTGTGAGTTTATCAGTATGCATATCCAGCTAGAGACAAGTTATTTTCATCCACATTTATTTATTTATATTCTCCTCAAAGATTATCAGGTTTTCAATGACAGATATATAACTGTATAATCAGATAAAACCCATTCTGTGACTAATATGTGCATTTCTCTTAATCAGATAAAACCCATTCTGTGACTAATATGTGCATTTCTCTTGAATTCTAGATTTGTTGGTATCTGGACTGTTAACAACCACAATGGAGAAAATGGGTCCTGGCAGCTTGATCTCTGCAGCTTCATCAGCAGGGAGGAAATTTAAGAGTAGTCTCACTACCTTCCATACATTTTCACAGAACCTTCACTAGAAAGACTTACTGCTATAATATTGCACCTGCGCTACAGAAGTCATCCAGAACCCAGGGAACAAGGGGAAAGACCTAGACCAAATTTGTTCACACCAAAATACCTCTATTCCATAGCACAAGATTTAAGGAAATATGCCTTGCTCTCCATGTCTAAAAAAATCAGGATATGCAAAGAGACACAAATACCATGGACTGCCAAAAAAAAGGGGGGGGGTTCAAGAACACATCAAGACTGAAGTCTCTCTAGAAATCAAAATGGCTAAACTGAAACTGTCGTACTTTGGACATATCATGAGAAGACACAACTCAACAGAAAAGGCAATAACACACTTGGTAAGGTAAAAGGCAGTAAGAAAAAGAGGAAAACCGCATTACAACTGGATAGACTCAATTAAAGAAGCCATGGCCCTGAGTCTGCAAGACCTGAGCATACATAGGGTCACTATAGGCCAAAGTGGACTTGACAGCAATTAACAACAAACCCAAAGAGATAACGTGATACTTCATTGAAAATGATTTCTTGATGGGACCAGGCATTCTCTTTACAAAGACATGTTTGATCTATGATGTAACACAGAGGCTGACAAGACTCATCGAGCCCACTGGCCATTATCCCTTCCTTTTGATCTACATGGGAACCAATGACATAGCCATTATAGCAATGACATAGTGTTGGAAAAATCCAGCATTCTTTCTCCCACCACTTATTTGCTATTAGAGCAAATGAGTAACAGGATAGCATCTCCTGCATGCCTTCCTCTCATCCTATCTTTAATTAGCATGGTAGTAAATAGTTCACAACCAAACTACAAGATCATGTGACCTAGGTTTTTTGCTTTCTGGTCTTTGATCTTTTATTACTCGTTCTTCTTGCCTTGGATGCTGTAGCTGCTCTCTCCACTTTGCTTTGCAAGAATGCCTTCCTTCTCACTGAAATGGTGAGTGAAGATGAACCTTTTACTCACCCAAAACCTATTCCTTAGTTTACTTAGGATGTCTTTCTCTGCCTTTCCTTCACAAACGAAGATTCAGGAAGGACTCATCTTGCGCTTTCTGCAAGCGCACTGATGACTAAAAAGGCCAATCCGAGATAAACAAGTCCGGTTGCAGAAAGCACAGCAGAAGGTCTCCTTGAGTGATGTTTCCAGCTTGTCATTATTTCTGAGTTGTCATTTCTCTTCAAGACTTGTTCAGCGTGAGTTCTCAAATAAGGCTGCAGCATTGTGGATAGTGTCTCCATGCCTCCCGATGTGAGGCCAGGGTGGGCCATTGTTGGTGATCAATTTGGCCGAGCCTGAGGTGTTGTTTCAGGAAGTCCTTGTATCACTTTTTTTGGAGTGCCCCTCTTATGCTGACCTGTGGCGAGTTCAACATAGTACTATTTTGGGGAGGCAATGGTCCTCCATCCTAGAAACATGCCCTGCCCATCGCAGCTGTGTTCTCAATATCATGGCCTCAATGCTGGTGATCCCTGCTTGCTCAAGGACAGCAACATTCATCACATAGTCAGTCTAGTGTATATTTAGGATTGTGCGTATACCGCGCTGATGGAAGTGTTCAAGGAGTCGTAAGTGGTGGCGATAGCTAGGATGTAGGCTACATGCATATGTAGATTCAGAACCATTAGTAAAGCTTGTTTTTTCTTTCAACAAGAAGTTGCCTGACTCTTTATTCTTGCAGTTGGATCAAAGCACTCTACCTCTGAGTCACACTTCAAGCTCTTCTCTGCTACAATAAAGTTCATTCCTGACAGTTTTAACTTTTAAGAAGTTTCCCAAAAAGGACTAACACCTCAAATTTTACTACACATAGCCTTCATAGGAGGTATAGCCTTCAGGATATCACAAGGGATTACAAGGCCCTGGGTAGGACGCTGATGGAATTTGATGCTCAGGCTGTCATTTCATCCCTCCTCCCACGTGGACAGCCCAGAAAATAATGGAAATGAACAACAAGCTCTGTAAGATAGTGCTGCTGGGAACGATTTGGCTTCTTGGAGCATGGTCTCCAGTTTCATGTAGATTGACTTATGGCAAGTGATGGGTTGCACTTCACAGCTATTGGCAGGAATGTTTTTGCTAAGAGTCTCATAAACATAATCAAGAGGGCTTTAAACCGAATTATGTGTGTGTGGGGGGGTATTCAAGTTGGTATTCTTGAAGGCAGGACTTTATGAAGTGCTGCAGATAATAGCCTGAATATTTTGTTCATAGCAAAAGGAATAACAAGGAAATGGTAGGTCCACTGCATGGAGAAGATGGTAAAATGTTAACAAGAGAGAGAGAAAAGGCGGAATTACTCAACACCTTCTTTGTCTGCATCTTCTCCTAGAAGGAAAGTAGTGCTCAAAGTGGGAAATGGAGCAGATCAGGCAGTAGGGGAAATGCATCAGAGACTAGGTAAAGAGGTAGTACAGGAATACATGGCTACTCTAAATGAATTCAAGTGTCTAGGGTCAGATGAACTATATCCAAGGGTATTAAAAACATAATCTCAGAACCACTGGAAATAAACTTTGAGGATTCCTGGAGAACAGGAAAAGTTCCAGCAGACTGGAGGAGTGCAAATATTGTCCCCATCTTCAAAAGGGGAGGGGAAAAAGAAGACAATTGCTGCCCAGTCAACAGGACATCAATACCAGGGGCCCGTTTACATGGCAAAATAAATCCATGAAGAATTTGCTAAGATTTCTAATAGTTCACACATATCGCGCCACAATATTGCCTCATTCAGAAGGGAGCTCAAAAACTGAAAAGTAGCGTAAAAAGGGCTATTGCTACTTTTCCTGACTTTTTTGAAAAGTAGTGCAACTTAGTGCACTATCGATTGTGTGACTACCATTTCAGAAAAGTGTGTGTGAATTACCAGCAATCTTTCTGAAACAACAACAGCAGAACTGAGCCGCGATTGGTTGGAACTGACCAAGGAGGGGGTGGACTTGTAAGAGATGGAGGAGCCTCAAATGAAAAGATCCAGCCACTGTTGTTTCCAGCCTTGCATTTCCAACATATCCCATTCACTCCTGAGTATATTCTCGCTAATTTCTCTGGAGAGAGGTACCACCTATAACTCATTTTACATATATTCTCACATAACTCATATGATAATGTAAATTTAATTCCCTTTCCCCATAAATATTCCCATTTTTCCAGTTCTATTCCATAACCCATATCCTTAGCCCACTTAATCATATTCTCTTTTATCAATTCATCTTCCATTTCCAATTCTAATATAAATTTATATATTTTCCCAATTAAATTTTTTATTCTTCCTTTATACATTTTCTCCAAAACAATTTGTTTTTCCTCAATTCCTTCCTCTCTATCTTTTTTAAATCTTTCATATATCTATCTATATAAGAACCAATCACACCTATACCCTTCCACTACTATTTCTCTCTAGTTTTAAGTGTGTAATTCTTATCAATTTTAATCAATAAGTCTCTATAATTAATCCATTCCTTTTTAACTACTACCTCTCTCCTTAAAAAAAGCCTCATGAGTAGAGGTCCATAAAGGAATTCCTCTATATATTTTTATTTTATTTTTTGCCGTGTTTTAAGAATTGCCCTCTGAATATAATGACCATTAAATTCCTTATTCATTTTTATTTTTTCATAACATAAATAGGCATGCCAACCAAAAGGTAAGTCCCAACTTTCTAATGTTAACAATTTACTATTTTCTAATAATATCCCATTTCTAGCCCATAGTAAGCAACACACATGATATAATCTCAGCTCTTTTTTTCCTAGAGCTACAAGCTTGATAGTTGAAGGGAATTTGTAAATATAGCCTCTCTTGATTTCAGTAAGGCCTTAGACAAGGTCACCCATAATATTCTTGAAAACAAGCTATCCAAATGTGGGCTAGACAATGTTGCTGTTAAGTGGATTTGTAACTTGTTGACTGACTGAACCCAAAGAGTGCTCACCAATGGCTCTATTTCATCCTGGAGAGAAGGGACTAGTAGATTGCCCCAGGGTTCTGGCCCAATGCTATTCAACATCTTGCTAAATGATTTGAATGATGCAATAGATGACATGCTTATCATAGTTCCAGATGACACCAAATTAGAAGAGGTAGCAAATACCTCAGAGGACAAGATCAGAATTCAAAATAATCTTAACATATTGGAGAGCTAGGGCAAAACTAACAAAATGAATTTTAACAGGGAGAAATGTAAGGCAGAAAAAAAGAAACGCAGAGATATAGGATGGGTGACACCTGGCTTGACAACAGTACAAGTGAAAGGGATATAGGAGTCTTAGTAGACCACAAGCAGAACGTAAGCCAACAGTGTGGTGTGGCAGCTAAAAAAGCCAATGCGATTCTAGGCTGCATCAATAGGAATATAGTGTCTAGATTGAGGGATTTAATAGTACCACTTTATTCTGCTTTGGTCAGACCTCACCTGGAATACTGTGTCCAGTTCTGGGTATCACAATTCAAGAAGGATATTGAGCAGCTGGAATGTGTCTAGAGGAGGGCGACCAAAATGTTAAATGGTCTGGAAGCCATGCCCTATGAGGAGTGGATTGGGACCAGGATGTTTAGCCTAGAGAAGAGAAGGTTAAAACATGACACGACAGGCATGTTTAAATATTTAAAAGGATGTCATATTGAAGAGGGAGCAAGCTTGTTTTCTGCTGCTCCAGAGACTAGGACACAGAGTAAAGGATTCAAACTACAGGAAAAAATATTCTACCTAAACATTATGAAGAGTTTCCTGATGGTAAAACTCTTCAACAGTGGAATATGCTGCATTGGAATATAGTGGAATCTCCTTTTAAAGAGAGGCTGGATGGCCCCATCTGTTGGGAGTGCTTTGATTCTGTATTCCTGCATGGCAAAGGACTGGACTGGATGGCCATTGTAAATTATAATAAATAATTATAATAAATTATTTATTTATAGCCCACACAATCACAAGGAATCCGGGTGGGTTACAACAATAAAAACACATGAGAACACAATAAAATTCAAAATTAGTCCTTTCCCAACCCCAACCCCAACCCAATACTAAAATTACAGTTAAATACACACAGTTTAAAAACAAGAATACAACAGTTTAAAAAAGGAGATAATTGGTGGACAGAGTGACATAGACCACCACCTTGTGCAGGGAGAGGAGTTAAGTTGGGAACGCCTGCCAGAAGAGAACTGTCTTAAGAGCCTTTATAAAGGCTGTAAGGGTAGAGATGTGACAGATATCCTCCGGCAGGTTATTCCACAGTTTTGGAGCAGCAATAGAGAAGGCCCTCTGGCTCACCAATGTTCGCCTAGATTTTTTCGGCTGAAGTAGGTTCTTCCCCGAAGAACTTAGTGTGCGGGATGGACAATACGGAAGAAGGTGTTCCTTTAAGTATTCTGGTCCCAAGCAATGTAGGGCTTTAAAGGTAATAACCAACACCTTGTACCTTGCCCAAAAACTAATTGGCAGCCAGTGAAGGGACTTCAAGACCAGTGTAATATGGTCATTACAGGAGGTACCAGTAATCAATCTGGCTGCCATATTTTGTACAAGCTGAAGTTTCCGAACTTGGCACAAGGGTAGCTCCATGTAGAGCGCATTACAGAAGTCTAATTGAGAGGTCACCAGTGCATGTACTACAGTTTCAAGGTCTCCCTGCTCCAGGAAGGGGCGCAGCTGGTGTATCAGCTGAAGCTGATAACAGGAGCTCCTGACCGTCGCATCCACCTGAGCTATCAAGTGAAGTGATGAGTCAAGGAGCACCCCCAAGCTGCAGACAGAGTCCTTCAAGGGAAGTGTGACCCCATCCAGGACTGGCTGACGTAACTCCATTCCCGGGTTCAGGTTTCCTATGACAAGTACCTCCGTCTTACCTGGATTCAGCCTGAGTCATTTTTTTCCTCATCCAGTCCATTACCGCCCCAAGACAGGCATTCAGAGGAGAGATGCCATCCTTTGTAACTGCATCAGCCTGAGACATAGAGAAATATATTTGGGTGTCATCAGGATACTGATAACATCCCGCCCCATGCCTCCGGATGATTTCCCAGTGGCTTCATGTAAATGTTAAATAGCATTGGGGACAGAATCACACCTTGAGGGATGCCCGATTTGAGCTCCCTCTTGGCCGAACAACTGTCTCCAAGTGACACCATCTGGAACCTACCCGAGAAGTAGAACCGGAACCACTGCAAAGCAGTGCCACTGATATCCAGCTCTCTCAGGCGTTCCAGGGGATACCATGGTCAATGGTATCGAAAGCCACTGAGAGGTCCAAGAGCACCAACAGGGTCACACTTCCACTGTCAATGCTGAGCGGAGATCATCAACTAAGGCAACCATGTCAATCTCAACTATCCCATCCTGAATCTGGTTTTAAATGGATCCAGAAAATTGGTTTCCTCCAAGACAACTTGTAGTGGATTGGCAACCGCCCTCTCAAACACCTTACTCAAAAATGGCAGCAACGAGACAGGTTTATCATTATTTCTGTCCAGGGGGTCCAAGGAGGCTTTTTAAAGAGTGGTCTAACCAGTGCCTCCTTAAGACAAGAGGGCAGGGACCCCTCCCTGAAGGATGCATTAATTACATTTTCCAGTATCAGCTTGATAGTATCACCCCCCTGGACTGCCAGCCAAGTTGGGAAAGGGTCAAGAGGGCAGATTGTTTTTTTCAAACTATAAGAAGATTGTCCACATCCTTAGTACTTACCGACTCAAACTGATCCAGTCTAACAGTAATGGCGGAGGTGCTGGATACCTCTCTAGTTGCTACTGACTTAAAGTTGGCATCCAAATCAGCTCTTATCTGAGAGATTTTATCTGTGAAGTAATCATTAAAAGCATCACAGCAAGCTGTAGTTGGTTCTAATAGAGGGTTCTGGGTGGGAGGCAATTAAGTTATATTCCTCACCACCCTGAACAGCTCAGTTGGACAGGATTTCACAGATGTGATAGATGCAGAACAGAAAGATTTCTTAGCTGCTTGACAGGACCTAGGAAAAGTCCAATGAAGTGTCTTGTCGGATAAGAGTTGAGATTTCAGCCAACGGTGCTCTAGTCATTGTCCAACCCACTTCATTTGTTTAAGATCTTCAGTAAATCATGGATTACAATTTTTTGCAGGTTGGAAAGGACGATTGGGATTGATCTTGTCTACAGCTCTGGTAAGGTTGTTATCCTACGTATTAAACAGAACTTCAACAGAATTGCCAGCATTGCCAAACATAGAACCCCCTAGGGCTTCTTGGAACCTAATGGGTTCCATCAGCCTTCAAGGGCGGACCATTCTAATCGGTCCTCCACCCCCAGAGGGAGGGATGGTCACCTTCAGTCCAACCTTAACCAGGAAATGATCTGTCCATGACAATGTGGAGATGCTAATTAACTCCAGCCCCGGATGTGCCGGATCCATGCAGAAGACCACATCGAGGGCATGACCTGCACAATGTGTGGGCTCAGAGAGTATCTGGGAGAGGGCCATGTTTGTCATGGAAACCATGAACTCCCGAGCCGCACCAGTAAGATTAGTCAAACGAGCCTCGAGGGGATGTTTAGGTCACCCGGAACTAATAGCCTAGGAGACTCCAACACCAGCTCCGAGACTAGTTGTATCAGCTCAGCTAGGAAGTCTGTTAAGTTATGGGATGGACGGTAAACCAACAGAATCCCCAGACTCTTCCTGGTCTTCAAGCTAAGGTAAATGCACTCGATGTGGCCTAATGCACAGATAGGTATAATAATAATAATAATAATAATAGTCATAATAGTCATAATAACAACAATATTTTTTTATATTTATCCCACCCCTCTGCTCGGCAACCGGGACGACATACAACAAGATTAAAACACAGGAACTTAAAACAATCCTTCCCAATCCTAACCTTCCCACCCTTTAAAACCAAATTAAACTAATAGAGAATTAAAACAAAGATAAAATACAATACAATAATGGCAATAGCGGCAGGGGAGCAGGTAAGCAATCAGCTCCACTTGAGCTGGTTAATTATTCCGGGAAGGCCTGCCAGAAGAGATCCGTCTTTAGCGCTTTCTTGAAGCTATCAAGAGTAGTGATAAGATGGATCTCGTCTGGCAGGCCATTCAAAGTCTGGGAGCCATAGAAGAGAAGGCCCTCTCTTCTCAACCTTGGCCAAGGCAAGGTTGTTTTTATGGACCATGGCTACACCCCCCCCTCGCCCACTTTCCCTTAACTGCTCATTAACAGAGTACCCAGCTGGAAGGGCCTGAGCCGATGTTAAAATGCTATCTGCTCCCAACCAGGTCTCTGTTATACATGCCAGGTCAGCACTATGATCTATCAGTAAGTCACAGATCATACAGGACTTATTCTTCACTGACCTGGCATTACATAGGAGTAGGGAAAGGTTCAATGGCTGGTTAGGCATGTTCACCTGATATTTTAGGGTAGCAGGGCGAATGGAAGGTGAGACGGATATCAAACATCTATCATGTCTTCCTCTGTAACAGCCTTTTGCCCTGCTAATGCCATATCTTTCATTGCCCCGCACAACTTGAATTGCCGCTCTGATGAAAACATCCAACTTCTTCCCACAACCGTTGATTAATGGGCATATGTCCTGATGTAACTCGAGATCCTCCATCCCACCAATACCTTATAATCCCTTAAATGGCCAAAGGCCAATCTATCAAGACTCCTTAAATAGTAGCCAAAATGTAAATCGAAGTTGGTAAGAAAGGCCCAGACAGCCTGCTCAGTTTGGCTTGGAGCTGGGTGATGGTAAGGAGAACACAGGCAAAATGAAGACTCACAGCCTTAGCCCCACCCTCAGTCCAAGTCACTTGCCTCAACTGTTGCCTTGATGGGAAAAGGCACAGGCAACCTCTTCAGTTTGGCTTGGAGCTGGGTGATGGTAAGGAGGACAAATGGTTGTGGTCTCTTCCAACTTTATGATTCTCTTCTATGTTGTCTTGTTTTTAAGAAATATTAAGTTTTGGTGCAGAATGATTCAGTGTTCAGTGGCAGAACAGAGAGGATATAGATTAGAATTCAATTAATCAAGAGAAAGCCAGGCCCAGCAAGGAATATCAAATGAAATATGTATTTTTAATCACATAAGACAATAAGAGGTATTGTTATTTATATTATTTGAAAATATCCAGATTTAGACTACTCTATAGTTTAAGCCTCAGGTAAAAAAGTACCTCAGAAACTATTTTTAGTCTTGGCATACATTATGAAGAGAGAATTATAGCTATATATTATGAATGGATTAATAATAATATATTAATGAGAGGGAAAGCAGTAGAAATTTTATTAAAACTGGAAAAGTGAATAAAAAATTAAATATGCAAACCTCATTTGTGGTTATTAAGAGCACTCTGAAAACTACATCTGGCTACTTAAAATAAGTTATCCACAAGACAAAAATTCTATCCTTCAGATCTTTAATGCAAAAATGTTACATCTTGTCTCCTCACAGGGAATACAGGTACAAACATTAACATGGGTCTTAGGTACACAGGATATTTACCCTATTCTTCCCCTGTCTGAGAGCCCTGCAATCCAAACAACATAGGGCATTTGCCCCATTCTGCCCCTGGGCAGTCCTTATGACCCCCTTGGCTGAAACAGGGCTCAGGAGGGGGCAAGCCAGAGTAGGGCCTGATACAGTGGGTTTAAAAAAAAAAATACCCAGTTTAACTCCATTTCTACTAGGAGGAAATGGATTCCATCACCATGTGTCAATGGGAGCCCATCTCTGCAGGCTGGCCCATCACTTTAGCTACTGGTTGCCCTTACTCTTCCAGGTCTGGGCAGCAGGCCTGCAGCATGCGATCAAGTCTGGTCACATGCAGGGGGCCTTGTCATATAGTGTGTGTGTGTGGGGGGGGCTTCCTGGACTCAGCAGAGCATGGAAAATGGCAACGGCTGCAGCAACGGGCTGGCATTCTGTCTGAACTTTTGGCCCATTTTGTCTGGGTAATGGGGAAAAATAGGGCTGATCCACAGCCAGGATATACCAGTGGGGAGATGGTGTATCCTGGCTCATGTAGATCAGCCCATGGAAACTTAATTAAGCAAAATAAAATGAGGCCCTAGATGGGATTCAAAGTGAAATTGATGCATGGTTGCCCGTACAATGCATCTTTCCTTTCAACTCTCCACCCTACCCACTCCTTGAAAAGTCTCATGAGTGGGAAACAGGAATTATCCCAAATCAAATGAAGGCATCTTCTTTGTGTAACTAACAAGCTCAATAGGTTAAACTTCCAACTAAAATAGTTACTTTAAAACAAATGATTACTGCAAATCATTGGCTGTAGTACAGAACACAGCTAATTAGTCTCAGTCAACATAAAAATAAATATACACTTGTGACTTTTTTTATATATAAATACACCCATAAGATTAATAACAGAGTGACAAAACAGTATGGCAAACCTCCTGTCCCCACTAGCTACAATACCAGAGCACCATAGGTAAATAAATTTTAAAATTGGGGGAAAAAATCACTTTAAATTCTGCTTTTCAAATACAGCTCTGTTCTACCTCAGAAGAACCATCTAGTCAAAGAGTTCATTCATTGAGGAAAATGGACAGGATTCACTTTTTAAAAACTCTCTTAGTTTTTGTTTGTTTGTTTGTTTTGTTGGTAGTTGGGGATTTTTGTTTGTTTGTTGTACAAAGTAAATCACTATACAGAAAAACATGTCAAGCATAGATTTTCAAAAAGAAAAGAAAAAACAAAAAAAATTACATGTCTACTGTACTCGAAAGAAGCTCTGAAAAACAGCATAGTACAAAAATTCAGTTGATAAATAGCATGGTAAGCATGGGCACCAAATTCTGAGAGCATAAAAATCCACCCCTTTCTATGTGATAACAGCAAGGATAATGATGATGATGATGATAATTGTGATGGTGGTGATGATGATGATTTACACAGCAATATATAACACTCCTTTACATATTGTCCTGTTCTCCATTCACTCCCCATTCACAATAAGAAAGTAGATCAAATTGTTAAAATTGTGAGTGTAAAATGGGTGGGGGGGTTGTCAACATAAACACCCTTGTTTGGAAGCAAGCTCTCCAGTTTCAACAATAATCCACACTGCAGACAGAAAGGAAGTGAAGGGTTTATTCTTGAGTACATTCCAACTCTTTGCCTTTGATCAAATTTCTTTTGAACTGCTGGCACATGTTGTCACCATTCAAAAAGTGACTAACAGGGTCTCCCAGACTGCCGTAACAAGTCTCTGGCAAGCTTTTATTTGGCAAGCTTTTATTTTCTTATATGTCCATTTCTTTGACTTTCAGACTGATTGCCTGAAAGCCAGATAATGTTGCCACTCCCTTGAGAACAAGGATTCTTCCCATGGGGACTTCCTAATCTCATTAAATGAGGCATCCCTGGATCTACCTAAGACCAGGAAACCATTGTAGGAGCCCTATTTGCTTCTTCACAGAGAAATCTACCTGCCTCCCCAAACAGAAATATGGGCTTATACTGATTTACATGGACCTTACGTATACCTTTGGGAATATGCTTTTTGCCTTTGCTTGATTAACTATTAGTTTATGTCACACCTAATATGATGTGCATGTCTGGGTGATTTTTATTTAGGCAGCATATGTAAGCATCCTGAGTTACCTCTTCATTGAAGCTTCAACAGGTGATGGTTGTGGGGAGCTGGTTAGGGCACAATTCTGCTTACATTTGCAAGCTGGCTGGGATAAATCTGGCCTGGAAGTTATTCTGGGCCTGCTTTGAGCCAGAGTGGTATTGAACTCAACTTAAAGTTTCACGTCTTCATTCTAGGAGCAGGCGCGTTGATGGAGCAATCAGCAGATCTCTCATGCAGTTCAGTGGAAGCTACCACCTACAACTGGAAGGGGAAAATGGGGAAAAAACAGGATCACCAAAGAACAGAATTCAGCTGGTATGTGCCAACTTGGAGCCCTTACAGCTTGGAGCTCTTCTAACCCAAAGGCAAACAGAAATTAACATTCCACCCTTGGCCTTACAACTACACACAGTAGGAAACAGAACAAGGTGCAGCTCTGATATACGCCAGTAAAATAGCCCCCTAACATTTTAAGAATTCAAAGAGAGATCAAAAACTCTTATTCTAATTTATCTGAAGCCAGGTCTAATATGTTCTAGCTTTAGGGTACCATAATTAATCTGGCAGCACTTGGAGCCTGTCTGTTTAGTGTACTGACAGATATTAGTGATAGACTTACTGCTTTGAGATTTCTTTGGTCTCTCCTCAAACACTTCTTGTTTAAAACACTATCAGGAACAAATTTCTTTAATGACTTCCTCTAAACTAGATCCCAAAGAAAAGAAAAATATAGGTGAAAATGTAAACCTTTACAGAACAAACAGATTAATCACAATTGTACTACGAGCTTTTATCAACCAGAAAATATAGTTGAACAATACCACTCTTTGATTTTTTGTTTTTAAAGCACACAAAGAAAAATCCAATAACTTGCCAGCTTAGGCTAAGACTTCAGTATGTTGTCTGGAGATAAGCACAAAGAAAATCTATAATTGGGCAAGAGAGCTTAGGACACTCAAAATATTGAGAATGGGTGAATAGTTTTCAGGAAATTCTTCAATCTATTTCAAGACTACCTTTGATGCTGAGGTCACAGGTGTGCATACCTGTAGTTCAAATGTATCAGCATCTCCCTCCCATCTTTTATGTATGTTGTCAGCCTTTTCATTTCAAACATACCATGTAAAATGCAAGTATGGATGTATTTAAGGATGTATTTAAGGGCTTGACTACACTGACAGGAAAATCCATCTTACCTTTGGATTACCTGGTCTGTAGCGACCATAGGCTTGTCCAAATTATCACCACACACACCAAGGTGAGCTCAGGAGCACTGTCCATACAGTTCTCCCTTCTGAACTCACCACAGTCCAATAAACTGCAGTATGTATGGCCACGGTCACTCCAGTTTCTCCACCTCTCCCATGCATGTGAACATATCTCAACATCACCTCTGGCTCTTTTCCCATGGCTTGGAAGGGTTTCTGACATCATATTAAGCAGAGCTATCAGCAACTAATGATGTCGGTATGCTGGTATACACTTCTCTGAACAACTGCTACATATGCAAAATAAATGGCAATGAAGAAACTGCTAAAAAGTGGCCCAGATTTGAGCCATATGTCATCTGGATGGCTTGCTATGAAAACAAGGTAAAATCATTTTATTTAGTTTGTGTAGACAAGCCCTTAGCATAAGACTGCTTTAAGGACTGGGGAGGGAGTTTATTATTGACAATATGGAAGAGTATGGCCAGCTAGTTTCCCACTTAAAACACACAAAACTATTTCCTTTCATTCCCTCTTGAAGCAGGTATGGACAAAAATAACTTTGTCCCCAGTTTATGTCACATTCATGTGTTCAATTCATAAATCTGTTCAACCCCATATATTATATTATATTGTATTTGTTTGGTTATATTTTCCCTTTTTCCTCATGTGAAATCCTTTTTATTCCAAAAAGAAGTCGATTCTTGAGAAGGATTTGTGTCTCTCTGAATAAAACGTATATTCTTTGGCGTCATGATATTTTAATCACCATACATCTACAAGTGCCAAGTTTCCCATTAGGGAGAAAAATGATTAAGGCAATTTTCCTTGATTTTCCCATACTTTCTTCTGTGATTTACTGTCCTTCAATGGCGAGATTACTCCATTCCAATCTCCACATAAAATCAAACGGTCATACTCATATCCAGATATTCTATTCAGTACTTTTTTGTAAAAATCATATTCCCCCCCTCACAATAGTGCATATAAGCCTATAATCAAAGTAATAATAAAAATCCTTTTTATTCCAACATGCTTTTAGGAAGCTGCACAGGCTTTTAATAGTGTGATATTTTACAACTTTTAAAAATATTTTATATTTTCAATGGATTTGCTTAAAAAATTTTAATTCAGTAAACTGTTTAGGTTAACTATTATTTTGTATATTTTTACTTATGACGTTGTATACAATTTTATCAGCTTTGTTTTAATTTTTGTATTCCACCTTGAGTTCAAGGCCGGAGGGAAAGTCGGATATAAATGAAATAAAGAAAGAAAGTAAAAGGTAAGAAGCACAGCACATTAAGAAAATCTTTCTTATAAAACTGTGTTTCCAAAAGCCTATTGGAATTAAAGAAAAAAAAATCTTCACCTGCTGACAAAAGCAGAACTAGGAGGAAACTAATCTAGCCTCACTAGGATGGCAGTTCTAGAACCTGAGACTGAGAAAGTCGCAACCTGCATTCCCACCAAATTCACTTTAGAGAGTGGTGCAGCAAAAGAAACACATCCCGTAAATATCAGGGCTTGGGTAGGTTCAGATACATTCCTTGACATTAACTAGATCCAGGCTGTCGAAGTCTTTATAATTCATAGCCAGAACTCTGTTCTATCAAGCATGTTATTTTTGCACTTGCCTGCTTACTTTTCATTCATCAGTGTACATCAGAATTCACAAGGTTCTCTACCTTCCCAGGATATGAATTGGAGTTTGATCCTGGCATATTAGAGGATCATTTATAATTTAAGCTATCCATAGTTTGTTCCAGCATGCATGCAACAACAAACTGAAATTAGTTTAAAAATACTTCCAAGTGCCTTCTTATGTCTATGCTACAGGTGGAGGAAAGGGTGGAATGTGCAAGCCAGTTCATCCAGGTTTATTTGTGTACTCTTATACCTCATCCTGCTGTTATATCTCAATGACGCCATTATCTTAAGATGGAATTCTATGTGAGTGACAATGATACAAAAAGAAGGTTTACATTGTATTTGTTTAAAACCAAACAATATTTAACTATACTTCTATAAGGACTGTGCTATCTTAGGGTATGTCTATTCCACACAATTATAGCACTTTAACACTGTGGTACCACTTTGCTTAGACCACACTTGGAATCCTATGCCCAGTTCTGGGCACCACAATTCAAGAAGGATTTTGATAAGCTGGGACATATCCAGAGAAGGATGACCATAATGATAAAAAGGCTAGAAACCATGCCCTATGAGGAATGGCTTAGGGAGCTAGGTATGTTTAGCCTAGAGAAGGTTAAGAGCTGACATGATAGCCATGTTTAAATATTTGAAAGGATGTCATATTGAAGATGGATCAAGCTTGTTTTCTGTTGCTTCAGAGAACAGGGGCTTGTCAACACCAGCCGGAATAATCCACGTTCTAGCCAGAGTATTCTAGCCTGGGCCCACAGAGATTCCCCTGAGTTACTTGCATTTCCATTGCAGCAACAGAGGGATATCCTCACACCTGTAGCCTACACGCAAACTGGTGTTTCTCTTCCCTGTGCCAGTTGCATCTTCTGAGGCCAGGAACAAGACACCCAGCCATGGTCACATGGCTGTGCACCTCGCAGTGACCTCAACATATGCAATGTGTGCAACCCAGCTGGGGAGTGGCTGCGTTGGGCACTGTGTGGGCCGCATGTGTGGACTGCCCCATTGTGGTAACAGAACTCAGTTTTCTCCAGAAGAACTGGAGCAAACAGTTTTTTAACCCATTTCCTCTCCATTTTAAGGAGTATTTATCCCGGATTCTCATCAGAACTGCTCAGATCTCATCTGGGCAGTTTGGACTAGGATCAAGGCAAAAAACTCTGTGTCATCTGGACTGCTGAGTGCAGGAACAGGGGGGAGGCCACTTCATTTGGCCCATCTAGACAAGTGCTATGACATGGAACAATAGATTCAAACTATAGGAAAAGAGATTTCACCGAAATAATAGGAAGAACTTCCTGAAGGTAAGACCTGTTTAACAGTGGAATATGCTGTCTTGGAGTGTGATGGAGTCTCCTTCTGTGGAGGTTTTTAAACAGATGCTGGATAGCCACCTGTCCAGAATGCTTCAATTTTGTATTCCTCCATGACAGGGGGTTGGACTGGATGGTCTTTGTGGCTCTTCCAGCTCTATGATTCTGTGATGCTATGAAGTATCATGGCTCTATCTTGTGGAATCCTGAAATTTATAGTTTGGTGAGATATTTGGACTTATATGCCAGAGAATTTTACGGCTGTGGTTCAGAGCAGTGGAGCACATCTTTCTGGCTAGGAATTCTACATATCTGGCTAAAGTATATCCTAGGATTGCATAGGATGAAGCCATGACAGCTAAAGTGGTACAAAATTGCTATTTTTTGCAGTGTAACCATCCTTAGTCTAATTAATTCAGTATTTCTTTATTATTTATTGAATTTATATCCTTCCTTTCTCCCAAAGATTGGATTCAAGGTGGTTTACAATAATTTAAAAAGAAAGTATTTGAACTAATCACCAAATATTATTCAAATCTAGCAGCAATAATTTAGCTTTCATACCTTGCCACAATTGCATGGCATTACAGTTGTAGAAAGAGGGCAGTGCATCTCTCTAATCACTGCCAATACAAGTGAACTGAGAGATTGAATTCTATAGATTCCTTCAAAAACATACACCAAAAATGACATAGATACAGAAAAAGAAAAATACCTCTTACACAATAGCCTAAAGAAATGTAAAAATTTCTATTTACATCCATTAATGTCCTCAGATAAGTAGTGTCAATTGAACTCTATTTTAAAACATATGTAGGTCAATTTAATGGAAGCTTCTTGTCAAGTTTTATGACAGAGAAAGCAGTTAAAGGGTGGTTTCCCCTAGGCAGTTTTCTTTGTCAAATTCTGGAACATTTTAAAGAGCCAGTTGAGCTAAGAAATGAAAGAGCACAAATTGTTCAAATTATAGACAACAATGAAAATTATGATCTGTCACCGGTATCAAAAAATGCCAGGAGGCTACATTATTTATATGTTTAAGCCTTATGTTTGCTGATGACTCGGGTAAGGTAAAGAATGGATCCATGTCTCTTTCAGGCAAAAATAACAATATAAAAATGAAAGGGTTAAAATAACTATATAAAGAAAAATAGGAAAGATACAGGATATTTAATCAGACTATTCCCAGTGTCAACCTGAATTGTGTTTAAGATGCTGAAGGAAAGAAAAAGAAAAAGACAGCACAGTCAAGTTATGGTTACATATAGAGGACAGTTGAAAGTGCTGTGACAGAGCCTATTTTGCTTGTAGTATATACACTCATGTTTTATTTCTGTTGAACTGCTGTCTCTTCTCTTTTTAAATAGGGCTTTTTGGTTTCTGGATAGTATCGGCACCAACAAAACCTCACTGAATGAACAGTGAATCAAACAAGAAAAGAGTTTATTCATCACAGTGTACTGCAACTATCAAACAAATCACTTTCATCTATGTAGGAGGAAAAGATCTATCTCCAACATGACATAAAAGAAAACTGAACTAACATCTACTGTATTGTGTAGTTTCAACAATAGCATGGAGGCAAGTATCATATTAGTTAATATGAAGGCTACCCAATTAGTCCAGGAAAAGTCCCACAAACATGGTGCAATAAAGCAACAAAAATGAACACAGCTACCATTATGCACACTTCTCACCACAAAGCATACAAAAGATAGAACTAACACATTACCAACTACTTAGTGAACACTTCTGAGAGTGAGAGGTCCAGACAACATACCACTAATATTAAGATTAGGAAGGAGTCTTATGAATAAAGTGATAATCCAATTTTACAAATCTTATGTTCAATTTATTTCCATAGGAAAGAGTTCAATACTGTATATGCTTTACATCTCTATTTAAATTTGTTACAAGTTAAAAGTGCTAAACTTTGGCTAGAGTTTGCAGCCGTGTCAAAGGATTTCAACTACCCTATCTAGAAAATCCCTAGAGTAACTAGGGGCTAATTTATACCAGCCCGGATATGCTGGTTTCCTGTCAGTGTATCCTGGCTGTGGAAGTGGCCCGTTCTGCCCCCATTACCTGAAGAAAACAGGCTGGAGTCCATACAGGAACACCAGCCCATTGCTGCAGACACTACTGCCATTTTCCCTGCTCTGCCAGGTCCAGGCAGCTGGACACACCATGTGACAAGCCCCCTGTGTGTAACCAGCCTTGGTCACATGCTGCAGGCCTGCTACCCAGACCCAGCAGAGCAAGGGCAACTTACAGTAGCAGCAAGGGTCGGCTTGTCAGGACGGGCTCCCAGGGACACGTGGGGCCCAATCTGTCCCACCCTGGCAGGAATGTACTAATCTTGGTATTTTTTTAAAAAAAATGCAGTAAAGAGCCCTATCCCAGCTTGCCCCTATTCCAGCTCCATATCTGCCCCAGGGGCTGATGACTGCCCACGGAAAAACAGGGGGAAAGCCCTGTGTCATATGGATTGCAGGGCTCTGGAACAGGGTAAGCCAGGGTATTTGGCTGGTATAGACAAGCCCTAAGTAAGGATTTCCACCAGGGGTGGATAAAGTGCTGCCTGCAGAGCCATTTTCTGCAGTCAGGGCCTCTTGGGGTAAAAAAAAAATTGCTCCAAAATAATAATAATAATAATAAGTTATGTATTACCCACCTCTCCCCTCAGGATTGGGGTGGGGTACAACATCACAATATACAATACAATGCAACACAATTCAATTGAATACAGTTCAGTACATACAATTCAAAGCAAATTTGATTCAAAACTGTTCAATATATACAATTCAAAGCAAATTACAGACAAGACAAACAATTACACAATGCAGATGACAGCAGATGGTGCTGTTGGTGTGTAACAACACTGCAGGAGTGACACTGCAGAAATGAATTGTACTAATTATGACGGATGCTTCTTTTATGGAAACGGTGTTAACAGTTTTCACAGTATGTTGCCCCAGCTCTTTATTATGCTGGTTCTCATGTTACTGGCCTATGGAAGGATGAAAGGCTGAATCAACCTTGGAGCCCTCTGGGATCAAATTTATAATCTTGGGTTTGCAATACTGGCATTTAACCACTGCACCACCAGTGCTCCTTGTTGTTAAAAATAACCTCTAGAGGCTATGGAGGGAATTTTACACCATATTGTGAGGCCCCCTGGTCCCACCAAGAGTCAAAACAAATTTTTGAAAATATTTCAAAACATTTATTTGCCTGAAAATGCCCTCTGAGGGCTGAGGAAGACCCCCAAACATAGTGAGAATGTCCCCTAGAGGACATTTGGGAGCCAAAATTCGGGTTCTTTATGTGAGTAAGTATGGTGGTGGTTGGTGGCCCTTCAAGGTCTCTTGGGGGAGCGAATGAAGCCCTGATTTAGAGCCACATTTGAACCAAAAAGCTACTGTATATTCCGGTGTATAAGACGACTGGGCATATAAGACGACCTCCCAATTTTTAAGTTAAAATATAGAGTTTGGGATATATTCGCCATGTAAGACAACCCCTCCTTCTCTTATATGGTGAGTACAGTTGGCCCTTCACATTCAATGGGGTTCAGTTCCAGGACCCCCGTGAATACCCAAATCTGTGAATACCCAAATCCCATTGTATGCAATGGCTAAGCAAATTGGTGTCCCTTATATAAGATGGCAAAATCAAGGTTTGCTTTTTGGATTATTATTTTTTAAAGAATATTTTAAAGCCGTGAATACTTAAATCCGTGAATGCCAAATCCGTGAACATAGAGGGACAACTGTATATCCCAAACTCCCCCTCCCGACTCCCCCCTCTAGCCACCATCATCCACCCTTCCCAAAGCCGCAATAGGAACCCTGATCATGGCTTTGGGAAGGGCAGGTAAAGCCTCTCCCCCTCCAGCAACCACCCATCCACCCTTCCTGAAGGAATCGAAGGCGGAGGAGAGGGGCAAATGTAAGGGTGGCTCGAGGGTGGGGCTTTCCAGCCAACCCCCCCTCCCCAAAGCGGCAATCAAGAACCTGGATCATGGCTTTGGAGCAGGTGGAAGGGTGGCTCAAGGGGGGCTTTCCAGCCAACCCTCCCCGGAGCCACGATCAGGAGCCCAATCGTGGCTTTGGGAGGGTGGGAGGGTGGCTCGAGGGGGTGGCTTTCCAGCCAACCCCACTCCAATGCTGCAATTGGGAGCCTGATTGTGGCTTTGGGGAGGGTGGAAGGGTGGCTAGAGGGGGGCTTTCCAGCCACCAGCACCCCTCCCCGAAGCTGTGATCAGGACCCCAATCGTGGCTTCAGAAGGGTGGAAGGGTGGCTCGAGTGGGGGGGCTTTCCAGCCACCACCACCCCTCCCCAAAACTGCAATCGGGGTTCCAATTGTGGTTTCGGGGGAATACGGAGGGGTGGATGACTGGGCAGGGTATCTTCTTATAGGGCTCTCCATCGTGGCTTCAGGAAGGGCGGGTGCTGGCAAGCCTCCCCCCATCCAGCCAGCCACCCATCCTTCTGAAGCCACAATGGGGGAGGGGAGAGAGAGGAAAGCCCTATTCCGGCATATAAGATGACCCCCTAATTTTTAAAAGGTTTTGAGAAGGTTTAAAAGTCGTCTTATACGCCGGAATATATGATAATCTCAAATAAGTAACCTTCAATAGCAGCATTCTCCACAGGAATGCAAAGTATTGAAGTTTTTCCCATAGCCAGGAAAGAGAACAAATGAAAACATCACAATGCCTATGTGGGCAGGAATTTTAATTTTTTAATTATTCTATTTTAATTTTGGTAGCTAACCTACCTTTGATAATTTGATAATCTTTAGCTGTCTTGGGTCCCATATTGGAAGAAAAGAGGGATATAATTAAATAAATTTATGAAGGACTTTGATTTATTCATATTAACAATCTTAGTGGTTGTATATTGGTACCTTTGTTGAAACACCAACACACTTTTGAAAATATTGCCCAGTTCTGTTTTGGGTGGAAATAGGTAAATAGCTATGATATTTAAAAGCAATTCAGTATAACCACTTAACACAGAGTTGTATGTTTTACTACTCTGAAACAATACAGTGCATATCTCAGGCAGAGGATGTCCTAGACAACATCTTAAAAACACAGTTAAAATAAAAGAGTTTGTCAGTTATTGCATACAGATGAATATTCATCTCCTAAGTCCTGGATATAACTACATATTCCTGATTATGCTTTAAACAATTCTGTATATTTCTGGGATTTCCTCCTCACAAATGAAATTACAAGCTCAAAATTAAACCATTTTTTTCTTGTAACTCAATTTAAGGATATGGGAGTGGGCAGGGTCAACTTTCTATGCAAAATCTTCCTCCCAAATATTTGTCTCCTATGATAATTACTACCTAGTATGTATTAATTTACCTTTAAAAAAAGATTGCGGCTCATTATTTTTTTATACTGCTAATGTCTCTATTTGTATTCCTCATTGGTGTTCATAACGCTTACAGGCTTGTATGATCTGACAAAAAGAATTAATAGGCTGTTTACCATTTTTAAATCATTAATAAAGGAACTGTCCTAGATTTTCTTCTATCCTTTCTACTCCCTTAAACAGCAGAATGGGTATTCAAATTAAAAATACGAAAGCCATTGCATAAGAGACCACCTAGGTTTTTTTAAAAATCACATCTTTTTTAGGATTACCTTATTTATTTATTTATACTGGACCCAGTTTGATCTTCTCTGTTGTTGAGGGGTTTTTATTTTATTTCTTCTTAGAAATTCAGTTCAGCCATCATAGCAAACCATGGTTAAGAAAGCTGAGTTGTTACAGTTAGGCCAAATTGACAAAATACGATTTGCACACCAATGCAAGCCTAGAATTATCCCCACACTTTGAACCAAGTTGGACTGGTTACCCTGATGGTTCATGCCTGATTTTCTTTCTTTCTTCTTAGCTCCATTCCAGAGCGTCATATATGGATCTCCTTCCCCTGTCCAAAATACAGATGTCTAGAAGTATGTGGTCTGAGATGTATTGAAGTGTAAGTTACTGGGCAAGCAAGAATATCCCACTGTTCATCTTCCAAAGGGTCGTTCACTTCAAGTTCTTGAACCTTGCAAAAGCCATCACACTCTGTTCCCTTTCCTACTCCAGACTGAAAAGGTAACAGAAAAATCACAGCAGAGGAAGAGAGTTGATTGCAAAGCATTTATTACTGACAGGAATTCTGGGTCTAGTACCCCCAGAGTCATTGATGAAATGATGCTTACTCAAAGCCACAGAAGCACTCATGACTGTTCCTGTCCCCAAGGCAGGTTACTGGGACTTGTTGCAGAGGGAGGAAGCAGTGCCACCGTGTACTCACAGAAATAAGGGATCTTCCTTACCTCAATCTAAAGCTTGGAACATTATTATTCTAAAAAGTAATCACTTGTTATTGACAGACAGAGAGACCTCAATAATCAGACTTGCTCATTTTAGAGTGATATATTAGTAACATGTTACTTCTTAATCCCTCTCCATTGACGCCCCCTTATCGTGAGAGAGAGGCTTGCGTAACCTTATGATGTTTTGAGCTATGCTGGCAGTGGCATAATAGCCACCGGTAGGGTCTCCCATGCCAGACAGGTCAAAGCCGAAGGGTCTAACAAAGAGCATCAAAGGGCAGGATGGGCTCTTTAGCCTTATGGCAACCATCCTAGGAGGAGGAAAACTCTAATCCCAAACCTGGGCAGATGGTGCTCGTCAAACCCTGTAAGGTCAACCATCTAAGAGAAGGAAACTCTAATCAAACCTACAACCCGAGGGCCTCACTGCTAGATCCATGCTTGGAAGGCCACAGCAGATGAACCTTTGGTTTAAAGGGTGAGGCCAGTTCTGTGCACGCTGCACTCCACCAGAAAAATCCATTGCACAGGCTTGAAGGACAAATCCAGTTCCGAAAAAGCCTTGTAGTGATAGGTGAGGGACGAAACGGCAGTTGTAAAGATGCACTGGAAGCCGCAGACCCAACCCTGCATGCAGGCGGTTCAGGACTTTGGTCGCTCAAGGCTGACCCGGAAGATGACAGTCATGTTCAGCAGCATCCTGAATGACCAAGCAGCCTTTTTTAAGGAGAGCACTGCTTGATCCATATGGAGAGGGGCCTATAAAAGGTGGCCTAACAAAAGCTCATCCCCAACTACCTGGTTGGCTAGCCGTGGCCAACGGGCATCTTCTGATGCAGTCAAACCAAGGCAAAGAAACAAAGGCACACACTGGCCTCCAAAGGTATAAATAAACTGACGCTTGCATGCTGGAACATCAGAACCATGCGAGACTCTGCAGATAGTGGATGGCCTGAGTGTCGTTCTGCTCTAATAGCCCATGAACTATCACGACTCAATACTGATATCGCTGCTCTTAGTGAAGTTCATCTCCATGAGGAAGGCAGCCTTAAAGAACATGGCACCGGCTACACACTTTACTGGTCTGGCAAACCCCAAACCGGAAAACATCTTTCAGGAGTAGGCTTTATGATTCCATTGCCTCCAAACTCGAAACCTTGCCAACAGGACACTCCGATCGCATTATTTCCTTTTTGTTCTCTTTAGTATATATGCCCCAACTATGCAAGCCGACCCTGTAGAGAAAGACAAATTCTACACAGACCAACGCCACCTCATACAAAAAGTCCCTGCAGAAGATAAAATTATTATCCTTGGTGACTTCAATGCCAGAGTAGGAAAGAACTCCAAAGCCTGGAAAGGTGTCTTAGGCAAGCATGGTGTCGGAAATTGTAATGATAACGGATGCCTCTTACTAGAGTTCTGTGCAGAACAACAGCTGACTATTACAAACACAATCTTTCAGCAGAAAGATAGTTTGAAGACAACCTGGATGCATCCCCGATCCAAACATTGGCACCTCATTGACTATGTTCTAATCCGCCAGAGAAACATTCACGATGACCGTCATACTTGAATGATGCCTAGTGCAGAATGCCAAACAGATCATCGCCTCGTAAGATATAAACTAAATCTTCATCTTAAGTTCAAACCTAAGAGGGGTGGCATCTTAAAGAAGAGACTCCAACTCAACAATCTTCAACAAGCTACCATGAGAGACAACTTCCAGGCAAATCTGCAAACAAAACTTGAAGACCATCCTACAGATCCTTCTCCTACAGTGCTTTTGAAACATATCAAAAACAGTATCCTCCAGTCTGCAGAAGAATCCCAGAAGAAAAATCAAGACTGGTTTGATGAAAACAATCAAGAGATCCAGGAGCTGTTGGCAAAGAAGAGAACTGCTCACCAGGTATACCTCACCCAGCCAAGTTGCAATGTAAGAAAAGCAGCTTTCCGTCTCACTTGTAGTAAACTTCAACAAAAACTCCGAGACATACAGAACAAGTGGTGGATCAATATAGCAGAAAAGACACAACGCTGTGCAGATGTGGGTGATTCTAGAGGATTTTATGAAGCTCTTAAAGCAGTGTTTGGACCTACTTATCAGGTCCAAAGCTCCTTATACAGTACAGATGGTCAAACATTAATTACTGATAAAGCCTCCATCCTGAGTTGATGGGCTGAACACTTTCAAAGTCTCCTTAGTGTCAACCAAGTAGTCCAAGGCTCAGCTGTCCAACATATGATACAAAAACTGATGCAAAATGAATTAGTAATAGCTCCCACTTTGGAAGAGACCCTTAAGGCCATATAGCAGATGAAAAACGGCAAGGCAGCTGGGATCGATAGAATCCCACCTGAAGTTTGGAAACACGGAGGTCATATACTCCATGATAGATTCCACGAACTCCTTGTGAATTGCTGGGAAAAGGGGGAACTGCCATCAGATCTCCGAGATGCAGTCATCATCACCTTGTACAAGAAAAAAGGACCAAAATCCGATTGCTCAAACTATTGAGGCATAACACTGCTCTCTATTGCTGGAAAAATCCTTGCAAGGATACTCCTGAACAGATTAGTTCCTGCTATTGCAGAAGAACTTCTTCATGAAATCCAATGTGGCTTCAGAGCCAATAGGAGTACTACAGATATGCTATTTGCCCTTAGACACCTGCAAGAGAAATGTAGGGAGCAGAACAAGGGTCTCTATGTAACATTTGTCGACCTCACCAAAGCCTTCAACACTGTGAGTAGAAAAGGTCTGTGGCAGATCATGGAAAGACTAGGATGTCCCCCCAAATTCCTTAAAATGATTATCTTGCTACACGAGGGCCAGCACGGTCAAGTCAGATATGGCAATGCTCTTTCAGAGCCTTTTCCAATAACTAATGGAGTGAAGAAAGGCTGTGTTCTTGCTCCAACTTTATTTACAATCTTCTTCAGCATGATGGTCCAAAGGGCTACAGCAGAGCTCGAAGAAGAAGATGGCATCTATATACGTTACCGTGTTGATGGTAGCTTGTTTAACTTAAGCCGTCTGAGGCCTCACACTAAGACTCTAAAACTATCTAGTCTGTGAGCTGCTCTTCAATGTTGCTGCTGCCCTTGTTGCCCACATAGAAGCAGCTCTGCAGCCCCTAAGATCCTGCTTTGCAACAGCTGCAGAACTGTTTGGGCTGGAAGTCAACCTGAAGAAAACGGGAGTTCTTTACCTGCCTGCACCACAGGACAAACCCCACCATCCCCACATTGCCATTGGCAAATCTGTGCTTGAGTCCATTCAGCAGTTCACCTACCTGGGAAGCATCATCTCCTCAGATGCCAAGATTGACAGAGATTGATCACAGATTAGCAAAGGCATATAGTGCATTTGGAAGGCTTTACAAAAGAGTCTGGAGTAATAAACACCTGAGGCGAAGCACAAAAATCAGTGTGTATAGAGCCATTGTACTATCTATTCTCCTTTATGGGTCTGAAACATGGGTCACCTATTGCCACCACTTACGACTCCTCGAATGCTTTCATCAGCACTGTATACGCACAATCCTAAATATACACTGGACTGACTATGTGACAAATGTTGCTGTCCTTGAGCAAGCAGGGATCACCAGCATTGAAGCCATGATATTGAGAACACAGCTGCGCTGGGCAGGGCACGTTTCTAGGATGGAGGATCATTGCCTCCCAAAAATAGTACTATACGGTGAACTCACCATGGTCAACATAAGAGGGGCACTCCAAAAAAGGGATACAAGGACTCCCTGAAACAACATCTCAGGCTTGGCCAAACTGATCACCAACAACGGTCCGCCTTGGCCTCACATCGGGAGGCATGGAGACGCACTATCCACAATGCTGCAGCCTTATTTGGGAACTCACGCCAAATAAGTCTTGAAGAAAAACGACAAGGCAGAAAGAATCACAACCCAGAAACATCACCCAAGGAGACCTTCTGCTGTGCTTTCTGCAACCGGACTTGTTTATCTCGGATTGGCCTTTTTAGTCATCAGCGCACTTGCAGAAAGCATAGCATGAGTCCTTCCTGAATCTTTGTTTGCGAAGAAAAGCCAGAGAGACTTCTTAATCATTTTTTATTTCTGTTTTTTTAAAAAAAAAAATATAGTACCTTAAAACTACAAACCTGATCCCAAAATCTGCAAATGACCTACCAAAACAATATATTAGGAGTAATGAATAAATGTTACCACTTGTAGCAAAAAATAACAAGGTTAGCAGTTGTATATTATTATTAAAGCATTCTTATGATCTTGTTGACAAATAACATTACTTCCAAGCTCTACATCAGTTTGTGATTGATTCGGGGGGGGGGGGTTAAGATAACACAGAAATTCTTTCTATCAAGAGAAAAAGTGAGAAGGGAAAAGAGATGTTTAGGAGCACTGCAGGCAGACACTTGACATATATTTGAAGCATTAAAACTTATTCCGTGATTATGAAGAATTCTACCCAACTGTTCCAGGCCCAGGAGGCCTCATCCATACTGAATCTGGCACCTTCCCAGGAAAAGCAGTACCTGTATACTGTCACATTAATTCAAGATTACTGCATCTATCCAGCTGTCTAGTTCCTATGCATATCCTTCTGTGCTCTCTTCATCATTTCCTCAGTAACTCTCCTAATTTTACCCAGGTATAAACTTCTGTTGGCTCATTTGGCTGCAATCATAGGATTTGTCTTGGCTACATAAGAGAACTGGTTCTGTTTTCTTCAAATTTATTTTTCAACTACAATGCTGCCTTAGCAATTTTAGTACTTTTTTACTGCATCAGATATTTTTATTATAATCTTGGTATCAAATTATGTCTCACCTGTCATTGTGAACTGCTTAAGAGACTAGAAATTTCAATGCCTGAAGGAAAGTTTTCTCAATTTGCTAAAAATACAGCAATTCAAAATGGTACTACATTTTACAGTTTACAAATTCATAATAGACTTGCATAATAGAAAAGATTGATGTAAATATATGGGGACAAGAGTACAATAGCAATGACAGTATAAAGTATGTATTTCAAACCTATATATTACTTGGAAGACTTTTTATGCCCTCATTGGAAATTGTTACATATAGCAAGTTCCTAAACAGCCATTTCAGCACAGATTAACAAATGTGATACCTGAAAAACACCCTTCCATAAAATAGGGAAGAAGAGAAACCAGCCAGATGCTCTGGTCCTCATTAAGAAATTTCAGCAAGCTATTGGTAGCAATTCTTTATTTGATATGAGTAAATAAAAATTTGCTCACTCAGAACCTGATGCCACATTTATCACAGGGGAAGCACCCAGTGCATCATCTGGTTAGATTTGTTGTGCTGTGCTTCAGTTGTTGCAGCCTAATGATGGGGATGCTCACCACATGTGAGCTTGAACCTTGGTCCTTTGGCTAATAAGATCTAGCAGAGGTGAATTGGCTGGCCAGGCCCAGGATATCTCAATATGTTAGGGAAAAGTGCCTGCTGCCTTAATGGAGACTGTAGCATGCCCTCTCCTGAAAAGGATCTTTCTGGACCCAAGTGCTCCATCACTAACATCCCCTTCTTGAGTAAGATGCTTGAGTGTGTAATGGCTGGACAACTTCTGAAGTTCTTGGAGGAAACTGATTATCTAGAGTCATTTCAATCTGGTTTCAACTTTAGTTGCTCTGACTGATAACCCACTCTGGATGAAAGACAGAGGGAGTGCTGCATTGTTGACCTTATTGGCTCTCTCAGTCGTGTTCTACACCATTGGTCATGGTATCTTACTGGAGCAGCTCTGTGAGATGGTTGTGAACTATGTTATGGTGATTCTGCTCTTATCTACAGGACCAGTTCCATGAAGTGACACTAGGTGATTCCTGCTTATCCAACGACTATTGAAATTTGAGGTTTTGTGGAGTTCCATCCAATCCCACCCCCTGTGTTATTTCGTATATACATGAAGCCACTGTGTAACGGTCATTAGGCGTTTGGGGGAGAGCTGTCATCAGTATACTGATTATACCCAGCTTACCTTCTCCTTCTAGTGAGAATCACCTGGGGCTGTATGGGTGCTGGACAATTGCCTGGATAACTGGATGGGTTGGATGTGGGGAAATAAACTGAAACCAAATAAAATGGAGGCTTTGTGAGCTTCTGGCTCTCAGGTTCAGGAACTGAGTAAGCACCCTTTCCCAGATTTGGTTGCACTCCTAAAAAGGAGCAGGTGTATAGCTAGGGAGTTGTCATGGCCAACCAGGCTGAGGACTCTGAGGAATCAGGAGATGAGGAGGTTGAGCCAGCTGTACCAGAGCTGGCTGAGTCTGACTCTAGCCCTGCTTTGCCAGCTACAGAAGAGCCCTTGTCTCAGCAGCCTAGCCTCCCCCAAGCACAGGGTCCAAGCCTGGGAGATATGGTTGAGCAACAGCAAGAGGAGGAGCAGGTACCTACCACCTTTAGCCAGAGAAGAGCAGAAAGGGAGGGGCTGTGATGCTCTTGGAGGCTAAAAGAAAGATGCTCATTAATCACCAAGCAGCTGTGATTGGGAGCTGGGCCAACATAAGCAGCTGAGAGATGCTGGATTCCTCATCAAAGGCTATCTGCGTTCCCTGGTGAAAACATCTGTCTCTGACTCTCCTGACTATCGGAACCCTTGCTTCTTGAAACCTTGGATTATCTTGGAACTCCCAACCTTGGACTGTTTTCGTTGACCTACCTGCCGGAACTCTTGGACCTTGGACTGCTTTCAGCATTCTCTCTCTCTGGACTCCTGACTCTCTTGCTTGCTACTGACAACACCTAAGGTACTGTGCATTGCCTTCTTATCAGCTGCTGACTTGGTTGCTTTCCCAGACAGGAGTACTCCTGGATCAACCTCTGTTACTAAATGCCGAGGTGGACTCTGTAGCTCAGAGTATTTGGGGCCAGCTTTGACTTTCTAGTAGCCGTCACCTTTCCTGGATACAAATAACTTAGCCAGATTAGTCCATGCACTTTTAACCTCCAGATTAAACTACTGGAATGCACTCTATCTGGAGCTGCCCTTGAAGGTGACTCAAGAAGCTGCCACTAGAGCAAAATCCAGTGGTTAGATTTCTGATTTGAACTACATGTACAAACTGCTTAATAGTGGTCTCAGAGGAGCTGCGCTGGCTGCCAATATGTTTTCAGTGTGAATTTAAGGTATTGGCAATGATATTCAACCCCTAAACATCATAGGACATTGATACTTGAATGCATGTCTCTCCCTATGTAACTGCTGGAAAACTGAGGCCTGCAACATAACTTACTATGTAAAATAGTAAACTTAAACATCAACAGATTATATAAACATTTAACATAAACCAGTTATTTTTTAAAAAAAAAGAAATCACAATAAAATACATTATGTATAGGTAGAATTATTCCAAGAGTAGGGAAAATTATATTAATTTTAAATATATTATTGAGTAACAACAGTGAATTCATGTATGGGCTCAAGGTATCTGCAAACAGGGTGCAAAACAAGATTTCACCCCTTCTGCTTCCTTTCCATTACTTTGCATTTTTCCTGCTTCAGCAAAGTATTCATAGTGATTTTTTCATTCACAGAACTTGGAAATAACTAATTGATTTACTCCTTAAATTCTTATTTCACATATTTTTTCTCTAGTGATGTCAACCTAACTTCTTGATTCCCCAATTAATTCTTTGAATTAGTGAATTTGGTCATGACAATTCATTAGAATTCATTAGGGTGGATACATCTCCCATTGTCATATTCAGGAAAACAGGAAAGCTGGCTGCCTTAAGAGAAGAAACATTAGAATTTTTGGAAGGAATGTGATCATGGCTCTGATATTAGGCTGGCTGTGTACTTTCTTTGAAAAAAAAAAACAAGAGAGGAATGAGTGGAGGAGAGAGAACTCTGTAGAACCAAGATCAGATAGTTGGGTTTGTGAAGCAAAGAAGCTAAGCATGGGAAAGAAAAGAAAAAGAATGGAAACAAAAAATTGAGCCTCAGTATTCCCCTCAGGCTGAGGGAAAGTGATTTGTTTGCTGAGCAAGAAACCAAGGTCTCAAACAGCCAGGGCTCTTTCAGAATGCTCCTGTGTGGGCTTGTATGGAAAGAGAATGTTGTCTTTCTTGCAGACAATTTCATTGTCCAGAAGGTGGAAGAGACAACAAGGAGATCAGCTATTTTAGATCTGATCCTAACCAATGGGGATGACCTGGTTAATGGAGTGGAAGTGGCAGGATCCTTAGGGGGGAGTGATCATGTTCTCCTGGAGTTTGTTAGACAGAGGAAAGGGGAAGCCAAGAATAGTCAGACATGCCTTCTAGACATTAAGAAAGCTGATTTCAGAAAACTTAGGGAATTACTGGGGGTGATCCCATGGTCACGAATACTAAAAGAGAAGGGAGTTCATGAGGGATGGAAGTTTCTTAAAATTGAGATATTGAAGGCACAATTTCAAACAGTTCCAATGTGGAGGAAAAAAAGGCGAGGTGTTTAAAGAAACCAGGATGGATGTCGAAAGAAATCTCAACTGAGCTAAAACTTAAAAAGGGCATGTATAAGAAATGGAAAAAGGGAGATATCACCAAAGAAGAATTCAAACAAATAGCCAGCTCATGTAGGGAGAAAGTCAGAAAAGCTAGAGCACAGATGGAGCTCAGGCTTGCTAGAGAGGTTAAAAACAATAAAAAGGGCTTTTTGGGTTATGTCCGTAGCAAAAGGAAGAACAAGGAAATAGTAGAGCCGCTGCATGGAGGAGATGCTGAAAGGCTAACAGGGGACACAGAAAAGGCAGAACTACTTAACACCTTCTTTGCTTCAGTCTTCTCCCAAAGGGGGAACAGTACTCAACCTCGGGAAAATGGAGCAGATGATACAGTAGGGGGAAAACAGCACAGAACTGGTAAAGAGGTAGTTCAGGAATACCTGGCCAGTATAAATGAGTTCAGTTCTCCAGGGCCAGATGAACTATATCCAAGGGTATTAAAAGAACTGGCAGAAGGCATCTCAGAACCACTGGTAAGAATCTTTGAGAATTCCTGGAGAACAGAAGAGGTCCCAGCAGACTGGAAAAGGGCAAATGTTGTCCCCATTTTTAAAAAGGGGAGGAGAAGACCCAAATAATTACCACCCAGTCAGCCTAACATCAATACTAGTATAGATTCTAGAGCAGATCATTAAACAGACAGTCTGTACCACTTAGAAAGGAATGCTGTTATCACTAAAAGTCAACATGTATTTCTCAAAAACAAGTTGTGCCAGACTAATCTTATCTCTCTTTTTTTTATAGAGTTACAAACTTGATAGATGAAGGGAATGCTGTGGGTGTAGTGTATCTTGATTTCAATAAGGCTTTTGACAAGGTCCCCCATTACTGTATATTTTTGCAAAAAAAAAAAAAAAAGTTAGTATCCTGCAGGCTAGACAATGCAATTGTTAGGTGGATTTGTAATTGGTTGACTAACCGAACCCAAAGGGTAGTCACCAATGGCTCCTCTTCATCCTGGAGAGAAGTAACCAGTGGGGTGCCACAGGGTTCTCTCCTGGGCCCAGTGCTATTCAACATCTTTATCAATGACTTGGATGAGGGAATAGATGGTATGCTTATCAAGTTTGCAGATGACACCAAATTAGGAGGGGGTGGTAATACCCCAGAGAACAGGATCAGAATCCAAAATGACCTAAACAGATTAGAAAGCTGGGCCAGTACTAACAAAATGAATTTCAACAGGGAGAAATATATGCTACTACATTTGGGCAGTAAAAATGAAATGCAGAGATATAGGATGGGTGACACTTGGCTTGAGGGCAGTACATGTGAAGGGGATCTAGGAATCTTAGTGGACCACAAGCTGAACATGAGTCAGCAGTGTGATGCAGCAGCTAAAAAAGCCAATAAGATTCCAGGCTGCATCAATAGGAGTATAGTGTCTAGATCGAGGGAAGTAATAGTGCCACTCTATTCTGCTTTGGTCAGACCTCACCTGGAATACTGTGTCCAGTTCTGGGCACCACAATTCAGGAAGGACATTGAGAAGCTGAAACATGTCCAGAGGAGGGCAACCAGGATGGTGGGAAGTCTGAAAGCCATGCCCTATGAGGAGTGGCTTAGGGAGCTGGGCATGTTCAGTCTGGAGGAGAGAAGGTTGAGAGGGGACATGATAGCCATGTTTAAATTTTTGACGGGATGTCATACTGAGGTTGGGGCAGGCTTATTTTCTGCTGCTCCATAGACTAGGACATGTAGCAGTGGACTCATACTACAGGAAAGGAGATTCCAGCTAAATATTAGGAAGAAAATCCTGACAGTAAGAGCTGTTTGGAAGTGGAATACACTGCCTCGGAGTGTGGTGGAGTCTCCTTCTTTGGAGGTTTTTAAACAGAGGCTGTATGGCCATCTGTCAGGAATGCTTTGATTGTGTATTCCCACATGGCAGGGGGTTGGACTGGATGGCCCTTGTGGTCTCTACCAACTCTATGATTCTATGATTCTGGGGAATGGAGTTGCACTGGTACTCTGATCAGCATCTTCTCTTCTACTGATTATGTTCTAGACTGATTTCTATTGTTTATTGTGGTATAATATGCAAACATACAATATTTTCGATCGTTCCTGAAAAGTATTTTAGATTGAAAGGCTGTTGCTCCACCACCAACATTATCGGGCCTCTATGAAGGGAAAGCATTTGGAGTCTACTGGTGTATGGGAATGCACTCTCAGTATCTTTCACCCATCCATGACTGATTACTATGCATATTGCATATTATTTTATAATATATATTATATTATTATTTAATATTATTTGAATGAGCTATAATGAACCTGTTTGCAATTCTTTGGTGTATTACCCACGCAGAGCTAGGATCTTGCATAATTAAGTGAAAAGTTTTCCTCAAAACCATCCTCAGCTTCTTTCTCTTGGGTTCTCCTTCTCCTCAATTACCACCTCTCCTAATTTTCTTCTTATATTCCTCCTTTTTGATTTTTACCTTTCGTTCATACCAATAACTTTTTAATTACACAGTTATGATAAGAAGGGTTCAGAAAAGAGTGGGCTTATTAGATACTTGGTCATTAAGTATGGAGGAAGACAACTTTAAAAGGATAAAAATAATATTTTTGTAGGAATGCATAACAAAATGTTCTCCCCTCAGTTCAAGGGCGGCAACCTCCATGTCATTATCTGTAAATTCCATGGTCTCTAGCCCAATAAAACTTGCAGAATTAAATACATTCAATTATTAGTGTTTAGGCCAGTGAATTAATGTTCCTATTCCTTATGGGCAACATTATCAAATTATTTTTCAAACATAATGTCCCATGCTCTATTTGTTCCACACCAGTCCATGTGAAGGAAACCAACTTCCAAAACAATAAAAGAAACAATACGCAATATTTTGTGTATGCTTATGTGCACTTAATTTTCACTGTGTATGCTTATGTGCATCAGATGCTCAAAGGGGTCCTTGACTAACAAAAGGTGTAGGTCAAGAATCACTGTTCCAGATTCATTATATATTCTAGAAAAGGTATACAATTCTATTAAAATATTCTATGCTTTTTCAAATGTAAAAGAATTGCCTGTGTCAACATCAATTCTTTTCTTTTTCTTTTTAAAAATCTATTCTGGTGGAAGCAGAAGAATCTTTTTATTTCTTTAAACCATGTGAAAATGCACATTATAAATATTCTGGGCAAGGGGGCAGCATTCGATCCTAAGAGACAACAATAAAATCAATCAAATGTTCATTTCTCTCAGCAAGAGCTGTATGCCAAAGCGGAATAATGGCAAAGTGACTGTCACCTGTGCTATTTCACTACTGACTGTTAGCAAACACAGCTGTCTTGAGCAAAAGCCTTCAGCTGTTCTGGGACTGAACATGGAGATTAGGATTGTGGGAGGAAACCAAGTCAAACACCTGCACCATTATCTTCCCAGCAAGTAATTGAGGCCATGAACAGTACAAACTTGCTTCTCTAATAATGGGACACTCGAAACGTTCATATTAGCAGACTTCTGAATAAAAGAAAATTGCTATTTCTGTGTACATACAATATAACTGTGTACATACATTAACAGCATATGTATTCATATAATTAATTAGGGGTTGGCTTGGATTTTGGTGTGTGGGTGTAAAAGAGGAACTCAGGTAACATAATGTTTATTCCAATACTCCAAAATCCAAAACTGTCCATATGTGTGGCTGAGACAGTGACACCTTTGCTTTCTGATGGTTCAGTGTACACAAACTTTGTTTAATGCATACAATAATTTAAAATATTTGTGTATAAAATTACCTTAAGGCTATGTATATAAGGTGCATATGAAACATAAATGAATTTCATATTTAGACCTGGGTCCCAACTCCAAGATACCTCATTATGTATATGCAAATATTCCAAAATTTGAAAAAAATCTGAAATCCAAAACACTTCTGGTCCCAAGCATTTCTGTTAAAGGAAATTCAACCTGTAACACCAAGAGAATACAGTTGTCCCTTCATATTCGCTGGGGTTTGGTTCCAGGACCTCCTGTGGATACCAAAATCTGTGAATACTCAAGTCCCATTATATGCAATGCCATAGCAAAATGGTGTTGTTTATATAAATTGGCAAAATCAAGGTTTGCTTTTTGACTTATTATTTTTTAAAGAATATTTTCAAGCCGTGAATATTTAAATATGTGGATACCAAATCCGTGGATATGGAGGGACAACTGTACAGTATTATCCAACATTGCCATGGAATAGTTCAGTATAGCCCATACTGAGCAGTTATGTGCAGACAGGAATGTAACTTGATATTCAGTTATAAAGTATTAAAACAACCCAATACAATCAACAAAATATTTAGTTTTTAAAATTGCATTTTCTCATTTGCCAGCCTAACTGGAAAAGAAATACTAATAAGCAGAATATCCTCAGACCTATCAAGTGAAACATCAACATTACTTCTTTACTACTACAAGCCTCTCTCTGCAGTCTATGACTGTTTTGCTATTTCAGCACTAGAAGAGACTGAAATGAGGCCTTTCATTTTTGAGTCAGCTATGTTTAAATAGCAGCATCATGAGGAGGACTTCCACTGCTGGTTTTAATAGTCCCATTTCATCTAGGAGTACAGAGACAAATTATGAAGCTAATGAAACATTGCTTACATGGGTTCCTCATAAAAGTACAGATGAAAAGATATATGAGAGGGTGGGTTTTTACTCTGAATTTATGCATCTCTACCTAACTTTAAAATACAGGTATATGTCAACAAAAAAATCAACACTACCATTGTGACCCATTTGCTGATCTTGCTGAAAAGACGAGGCTTGGGTTCCTCTACAAAATGCAAACGAGAGCAAGAGAGAGAGAGAGAGAGAGAGAGAGAGAGGTTGCTCATGCATCTTCTTTAGTATCATTGCAGTTATCTGCACATACCTCCTGCCCAACATACCTACCTACTTAGGGATACTGAAATAGCCAATGAGAGGCAGGTGCAGCCAAACAGAGAAAAGGAGGGTAGAATTTCCACATTGCAATGAGTCTCTTTTCCTGGGAGTCAAAAGAGCTAGACTAGAATCAGGGCTGAGGGATAAGGATGACAAATGGGGAATCTAGCAAGATGGTTTGGGGCTGAGCAACTTGTTCCTCCTCAAGAGTGAACTAGGCATTGTAAAGTTAGGGGGGGGGACTTATTGATGAAGGTAAGAAGGGAGTAATGTAGAAAGCCAAAATGGTGTTGTGGTTACAGAAGCAAACTAGAAATATATGTATGTATGTATTTTAGGCAAGGAGCTCTGTACTGTATTTCTAGTTTGCTTCTGTAACCACAACACCATTTTGGCTTTCTACATTATTCCCTTCTTACCTTCATCAATATCTTCTTCTACCAGATGACCCATGTAATCTCTCTCCTGTGTCACTCTTGCCTTCCTTCTCATCCCTGCCATTTCCATACCCTCCACTCATTGCTACTATTCTGCTCTAAGCACAGACATTTTCCTGTCCATAATACGTCCTATTTTACTCCCTTAATCAACTTCTAATCTTCGTATAAAGATATATAAAATGCACTCCCCCTCCCATAGTGTTTAATAGGGACTGTTAACCACAGTGAGAGCAATGCTGGGTGAAGTTGGCTAACAAAACCCTGTCGTTACAACTTCATATAATCTTTGTTGTGGCTTATGTGGTTCAGTCCCTGTGCTGGCCAATGTAACTAGCCACAATGGGCCTACTGGAAAAATCTGGGAGTGACACAAATGTTTGGATGTGACAAGGTGTGTGAGAGGCAAGACCAGAACCCAAGCTAGATAGTTTTTCTTTGAGGTCTCCTCAAGATTCCTTATGAGAAACTCCCCATTTTAGGGAGTGAAGTGCCACACCCCCTAAAAAAGGATCTAATCTATGATCCGATGAGGTTGTGAATGATGAAATAAATAGTACAACATAATGCAAAGTAATACTACCAAATACTATACAGAGAAAACTCTTTGCTGTGAGGAAGGCAAAAAACCTGCTGCTTGGCTCAGTTGGAGGACATGTAAAATTCTTTCCCATCCCCATCAATTGGTGGCCAATTTAGATCCATAGCAACATATAAAAAAGGAGGCAGCAAGTGGTGAAACTGGCCTTGAGGCAAAGAGGCTGAGATTTGCATAATGCTTCAACATATTCTTAAGGAATGGACTAGAGGAAAGGCCAAATTCTGCCCCTATAAGACCTGCCCCCAGGATCAATCCAGAGTTCCCAAGTCCTCCCCATCCGATTGTGAAGCTGGACAGAAATCTAGAATGCCATTAAGCACAGTGCAGGACAAAAGGTTAGGGAACCCCTTCCTCCCCTCCTTCCTGCCATGCAAGACTAAACAGTACAGTACGGACTTTTTCGGATGAAGAAAAATAACGCAAGCAGCTTCTCCAGCTTGCGAGGCTGCTGCGCTGCAAAGCGCCCCTTTCGTATGACGCTCGCCCCTGCCGGTACTGTTGCGGTACCGCAGGGAGAGCTGAGCGTCATATTTCGTTGATTTTTACTCACGATCAACTTTCGTGAGTAAAAAATCAACAAAATATGACGCTCAGCTCTCCCTGTGGTACCGCAACAGTACCGCTAGAGGGCAGCGTCATCCGAAACTGACACTTTGCAGCGCAGCAGCCTCGCAAACTGGAGAGGCTGCTTGCATTATTTTTCTTCATCCGAAAAAGTCCTACATCCATTTAATGGGCACTGAAGCTGTACTGCAATTGTTGCAGAAGCACTGAGGAAGGATTTCCATACCAAGAATCTAAAGTATCTCTGTGAAGAAACAAACTGCAAATGTATCCATCTCCATCATCATTTAAATCAGATATGTCTGCTTTTAACTACTTAGCATTACCAGCCCCATAATTTCTGTCACTTCTCCTTTTCACATAAAATTTGCTGTGACACACGGGTGCAGCTGACACCACTTGAGAGAGATTAAATGCAGTTATTGAAAGCAAGCTTTGAACATCTTCTACTAAAGCAACGTATGTGAATACAACCCTGCTCCTCATAGCTCCATACAGCCTTCTCTTTCAAGTAGAAATGATCAATATCATAAAGCCTACACAACTCCTAACAAGAGCAGGCAAATGGAAAATGAGTTAGGCTACAATCCTAAACACATATATCTGGGGCTGGGATTAAGCTCATTGTAGTCAATGAGATTTCTGAGTAAATGTGTGTTAGACATTTTGAGTTTTCTTCATGCCCAAAACCATAGTGACAAAATGGGACTATGGGGAAATCCAGACCCATAGTACTTTAGAGATCACTTTAGAAAGTGAGTGTCCCATTCCCCTGAAAAATTACTTGCACTCCTTCCATTTCATCCCACACCACTGTGTAATTAGTAGCATTGATGGATAACTCACAGCTCAAATTGCTGTTGTAAAATAAGAGATCTCCTGTTCGCTGCCTCCACCACAGCTTATCCAGGACCTTTTAAAACCTTTTATGACCCTTCTTTGCACTCCAAATATTTCTTCTTCTATAGCAGTAGCTCTTAACCTTTTCTTTACCAGGGACCCCCTTTAAAAATCTTTTGTTGCTGCAGACCCCCAAGACTTAACTCAAGATTCAAACAACAAACAACAACAACACAATTACACCATCCATGAAATCTTCCCTCAGAGGCACTGGAGTGGAAGGAAAGACTTTTCTCTTGCTTCTTCCTGCAAGTTTGTGGCTGCAGTGGATCGAATGGCACTGTGCAAGTCAAACCAGCCAGCCTTTGCCTTGGCTCCTGTCATATGGCCAATCCACTGCAGGGAGGAAGTGGGCCAAGCAACCCCTGTGAGGACATTGTGGCCCCCTTGGGGTCCATGGACCAAAGGTTAAGAACCACTGTTCCACAGTATTCTAACCTTAAATCTTTGAAATCCAAAACCAATCCACTACCCTGATCATGTTCAACAAGGCATAATCCCAATCAAAGATTTTGAAGCAGCACAAAAATATACAAGTACCTCAGATCTTCAGATCTTTGCAGTGTCTTCATTTTTTTTAGTTGTGCACCAGATTCCAGTTAAATTGGAAACAAACAATGGTTTATAATAGAACTGAAATGGTTTCAGAACAGTATCACTCTCCATGATATTTGACTATTATACCTGACTGAACAGTTTTTATGAATTTTGAAACAATTTTTAAAAACCCTGAAAACCCTGTGTTCCACAGATTTAAGGGGGTTAAGTGTACATTTCGTAAGCACAATTTATTTTCAAATTGCCTCAAAGGTCAGGATGTGGTGAAACCTCTTCTCCAACCTTACTTCATTAAAATATGAAACATGAACTTCCCAAATACAAGGTAAGATCCCTCAAGGCTGCAACTACCACATTACAGCTGTTCATGTGTTTTAAAATGTTACACTATGGAGAGTATTGTTTCTTCCCAAAATATACCAAGGGGGGGCTTGTCTATATGGACAATATATCACATCTTGCCCCCATCTCAGAGCCCTGCAGTCCATAAGATGCAGAGCATTTTTCCCGTTCTGCCCCTTGGCAATCCTCACCACCCCCAGGGAAGATATGGGGCTCAGATGGAGGGGGTAGGGCCCAATACAATGTATTAAAATAGTACCTGATTTATTCTGGTGCCACCAGCAAAAAATAGATATGTCCCTGTGTCTCTACCCATCCCCACAGGCCAGCCCTTGCTGCTATGGTCTCCCTGGCTCTCCTGAAAGTTAGGAAGAAGTCCCACAGCATTTGACCAAGGCTTGTCACATGCAGGGGGACTTGGCCACATGTTGCAGCCAGCTTCGTAGATGCCAGGAAAGCACGAAAGATGGTGGTGGCTGAAGTGATGGGGCCAGCATGCCTGTCAGGAATTCTTCTTGTTTTGTACAGGTAACAGGAGAGCAACAGGCCTGATCCACAACCAGGATACATCAGCAGGAAGCCAGTGCATCCTGGCTCATGTAGATGAACCCAGAGAGAGAAAGCAGGTTGCAGGGGGGGGGGCAACATGGAGACAAAAATCAGTTCCTAATAATATTTCCACTCCCTGTTTTCTCACCCTTTTCAAGTTATAAAGCAGCTCACTGAATTAGAAAGTAAGGTCAAAAACAAAAGGAGGAGTAACACAGGAGGAAGAATGGGAACCAGAATAAGATCCAGATGGATCACTAGTCTCATGTAATACAAGAAAGCTTCCTATAAATTAAAGTTACGTCCAGATTGGCCAAATGTAGTCTTACCAGTTTCTCTGTTACAGAAGATGAACAGACGGGGACAAAAAAAAAAGTGTCCCTGGCTCGCCATATTATCTCCCGCCCCACTCCCATCCCCGTCCCAGCACGATAACCCCTTTTTTCAGACTTACCTTATTCCGTAACCGCCCCCTCCCCTCAGCAGGTCAAGAGTGAATGGAGCTCAAACAGAGCCCCATTCACTTCCTGGTTTGAGTTCCTGGCCATTCTCATGAGAGAACGAGCATGCAGGAAATTCAAAAATAAAAAGCAAAATAAAGTAAAAAAAAAAAAAGTTACACCAAGCACAAAAACAGTTTAAAAAAAATACAAGTAACCCGGGGAGGGTACAAAAAAGTGTGTCACTTACTTCCTTGTCCTGATCGCACCCAGAAGTGTTTAGCATGGACCTCCCACTGCAGCTGGAATCGTGCCAGCATAACGCGGCACCTTTTCACACACCCATCGTTCCATTACAGAAATGGAACGATGGGTCAATTCACAGCTTGGTCCATCAATTAAAAGCAGCATGGGCAGAACAGAAGGGGCACAGGAGCATGACGACTCCATGATGACATTGTCTGAAGGGGAAGCCCTTTCGCGATCTCCTGCCATCCCTGTCGTTGGATATTTGGGTTGTCTGATAATCTCCATAGATCGGTTTGTTGCAGGTATCATTAAGTTTCTCTAATAATATTTCACCCAGATAGAAAAGTAAGTTTCCAGCTTTGATTTTAGATACAGAAGATTATAAGACGCGGTGAAACATGGAAAAAAAATGCATCCCGAACTGTTTCAGAAGAACGTGATGAGAACAGAAAGGGTGACGTTATCAGATACCCGTGTCCTCAGCTGTTCCCAGGGTGTAGCGCAGCCATGGATGAGGCTTCATTTTTTAATGACAGAATGAAGGAACACCTTATTCGAGCCCGTGCTACACCCCCAGGATGCTGAAGGATGACGTTGTCTGACAATGTCACCCGTTCCTGTTCTCATCGTGATCTTTTGACATGTTTTTTTGCCACTTCTGATAATCTCCACAGTATGTGATATTATTTCGAAGTGCAAAGGCAGCAACTTAGCTAAGAGCAATTTTCATCCTTAAACTTTCAAGACTGTACATGTTTCTTAAAAGTGAACAAGCACAACTTAACAGAACAACATCTTCTTTATTTAAGGTTAACAGTGTAGATACAAATCCCAGTATCATGCACAGTGGTTTCAAGGGAAGTAAATGTTCCAAGGCTGCATTTAAACTCTTACATGCTTCCATCCATAGGGGTTGCGTTACTTGACAGAACCAGGTCATATGAATTAAAATGCCCTCCACAAAGCCACACAAGGAGCTGTTGCGCACACAGACTTTTGATGCCATCTGAACAAAGTCCAAATGCTTCTCCAAATTAAGTTTTACTGGATCAATCTTAATCTAACATCAAGGGCAATTTGTTTAATGGCTAACAATATTTCTTTCTCCTTGGGTTTTTATAAATATGACCTTAATTTTTTTCCTGCCCATTATGCTTGACATTTACTTGTGTCAAATTTACAAAATGTCATTAATTCTTTATAAATTTGTACTGCAGACACAGGGAGAATGTCCCATAGCAAGAAAACAAGAGAAGTGTCAGAAATACATTGCCAAATATAAAGGTAAGGAGTTGTTCATGCCATGTATAAAGCCACTCAGCTGCCCCAGGAAGGTCACATTGACCATGGTTGCATTACACAGTAAAAGAGGGATCCATGGACATTGGGGCTTACCAGGCACATGCAGAGGGTTGGTACATACTTCTTGACTGCTCTTGCTTGCAGTGGGAGCAGCTGAACAAACAACAGGGAAAAAATGGGAGCTATGATTTGTTTTAGGTTTATCTGGGAATTCTGGCTCTAGTTTATTGGAAAAAAACAAATCAGAGCATGAGCTGCACTCAGATTTTAAAAATATTATAAAGGAAAGCTCTGTCCTTTTTATACCTGCTCCCACTGCCAGCACAAGCAAGTGTCTGGCATGTACCAGCACACTGCTTATCTATGGTAGGCCACAGTTCCCCCTTGGCCTATCATGTCATAGGAACTATTGCTACTGGAGTCCAGAGAAATGTAAAAATGTAGATTTAAATCTAATTAATTTCCTCAAGGGAATAATTTCCTAATGGTCTATGTCTGTTCCTGCTATCAATAGACTAGGATCAGTCCACAATGTTCATGCTTGTCACAAGATGCAGAAAAGAACATGGTCACCAGATTTAAAAAGACAGACGATATAGACATCCTGCTATGTGCCAGGCTTAAGCTGAAATGTCTCAAAATATAATCAATTTGTTTTACCCTAGAATCTCATTTAATTTTGGAGGTATGTAAAATATTTATGCCCCATTATAACATTAGATGAATTCCATTTTTTTTCCAGAAAAGTAAATAAAACTAAATTTCATTTCACTTTGTCAAATTCTTTATGCACGTCCAATGATAAAATAGAAATCGAGTCTTGTGTTTAGTGATAGCAATCAAATCAATCAGTTGGCAGATGTTACCACATCCCTGTCATCCTCTAATGAATCCAGATTGATTGTTATGAATGATAGTCTTCATTACTCTTTGAAATCACTCCACCAAAATGTCAGTGAATATTTTAGAATCTTGATTCATGAGTCAAATACATTTGTCACATAATATTATGTTAGTGAGGCATAGGAATTACTGGCACATGCACTTAATGTGATAAAGGTGAAATATTGTTTCTGAATAGAAACATATAGATCTGGTTTGGGCATCACAATAAACCAGGATTCCACAGAAATCACAGCTTAAAGTTCAAGAGCACCATGTTGGTACATGCTATCTGATCATCCCTACTGTAAAAGCAACTAAACAAACTATAAACTTTCCATCCATTATTTGTTAATTGGGTTGTCAAAGCATAACATACTGTCTTGTCTAATTCTCGAAAAGTCAGAGCTTTTAATCAAAAACAAACTATGCCTTTTCAAGAGAAGAGCCATCTAGAGTGCCAGATACTGTTAGGTTCAGATATAATAAATCAGGGACTGATGGTGTGGGATTTGCTTAGCCATTTCTGGTTGGAAGGGGTACAGTCAGAAAGCACAAATGTGCCCATAATGTATTACTGATACTTTCCAATTGTGGAATCAGGATCTCAAACCTCACAATTCTTCCATGAACATTTTTATTCCAATCTATTCAAATTTTTAAGATACTGTAGCACTCCCATATCTTCAGTGGATTGATTCCTAGGGGCCCCGGGATGGTGAATTCTGCAGATAATAGCGAATGCCTCCTAGGGACCATCCCGGGAGAAAGGGGGGGAGGCAAGATCACTCCTCCTCTTCTCTTCGCCCTTGCCCCTGCCATGACCCCGCTGGAGCCATCCCGGGGGAAGGGGAAGGTGAGATCGTATCTCCCCCTCCCTTTACCCCTTCACCCTCACAATGGTGGTGACTGCGGGGGCAAAAGGGGAAGGAGAGGAGGCAAGATCGCTCACCCTTCCCCCTGCCATGGCCCCACTGTGGTGGCAATTGCAGGGGTGAAGGGGGGAGGGGGGAGATCACTCCTTCCCCCTCTTCCTTTGCTGCCACATCACCACCATGGCGATAGGAACCTTCCCAGGGGAACGGATGTGGGAATGTGAGATGCCCCTCCCTTCCCCTCCCCACCATCGCCAGTTAGCGAATCAGCAGATATGTGAGTGCTACGTAATTATAGGTTCTATTTCCTCTACCCACAAATGAACTACCTGCATTTGTTCCTCCAGTGCTCCTGGAAGTTAAATTCTATGCAGAAAAACCTTTCTGCTGTTTCTCCCCTACATTCTTCTTCCAGGTTGAACAGATAGTTGAGAATAAAACAGTTGTTAATGTTAATGTCAATGTGCATTTTTTTTTCAATTGATAAAGAATGAGTTTAGTAGCTGCAAGGAGAGCCAAGTACAAAAGATTGTACCTTTTTTTTCTGAAAGACACAGATCCTTCTCCAGGATAGACATGTTCTTGATTTAAAAAACTTTGGTTAACAGAATACTTAAAATGGAGATTTTATCAAAGACATTTTCTTACCATAATTCTGTGACATTGATGTTGAAGAATAAAAATAATTCTTTTTCTTGGAGATTGTATAAAATCATTTTACAAGATGAGAAGAATGTAGGAAAATGTAAGAAAAAAATTAAAAGAATTTTTTGAGGATAACATGGTCAAAATTAGGGTGGGATAAATGTAAAGCATTTAAGAGAGGATATTTCATGCAAGTGAACACTATAGTGGTGGGGGAAAGATACAAGGAAGAACACAGTTGATTTTGGATGAAATAAGAAAGAAAGAAGATCAATTTTAAAAATTTCCTTCAAGAATGGGAGTGTTTAACCAAGATGCTAAAAAGTCAACTTTCAACTATTATGGTCAATGAGATGGGGGAAAGGATGAAATACACAAAGCTAAAGAATTTTGAATTTGCAAATAAACCAGGAAGAGGGTTAGCATATAGGTTGAGGAAAGAAAGGGAAAAGAAATTAATTCTAAAGATACAAGAAAGATATAATTATATATAACAACAAGATTATTAAATCCTTTCACAAATACAGTTGTCCCTCCACATTCGTGGGGGTTAGGGGCGCAAGAACCCCGCAAATGTGAAAAAATGCAAATAAAATACACCTATCCCCCCACCCACCCGCACCCTTCCAAAATAGCCACTTCTCTGCCGCCACACCCGGCCTCCCAAAGCTGCTCTCCAAACAGACCCAAGCCCCCAGAGAGCAGGGAGATCAGGTCTAAATCGCTCCCTCCTTGCTCTCTCGGAGCTTTGGCTCTCCAGTTCAAACGGAGGCAAGCCCCAGGAGAGTGGGGGGGGTGCTTTAGACCTGATCTCCCCTCTCTCCCTGGGCTTGGCTCTGTCTCGAGTGGAGAGCCAAAGTCCCCAGACAGCAGGGAGATTGAGTCTAAAGCATCCACCTCCCTGCTCTCTCGGGGCTTTGGCTCTTGAGTTCAAAGCAAATTGTACACTATACATGAATCAGTACAAACATGAAACAGTAATTACAGCGTTACAGACAGTATAGACAGTTGTACAATGCAGATATTATAACCACCAGTAGGTCGTGCAGCTGGTATACAGAAAGCATTGTACATTAATAAGCAACCGCTGCTGTTGTTTTTCTTTTTTGAAACAGTATTTTAATGGTTTCACAGCATATCGTCCCAGGTCTTTATATGCTGGTCCTCATTTTACTGACTTACGGAAGGGTGAGTCAACCTGGGGGCCCTGGGATCGAACCTATGAACTCAAGATCTAGCATGAGTTTTGTTTTTGTTTTTGGCTTCAATTTCGTTGCATTAGTTTACTGTGCCACCTGGGCTCCATAATCAATTGGAATAAAAATGCTGATCTTCATTGTTTTCTAAGTATTCCAGTGTGTCTGTCAGACTTCTCATATTGTTCCTTTTTTTTTTTGCAAAAAGCCACATTTATCATTATGTATAAAGTCCTGTAGATTCATTTTTAATCTTTTTGCTAAAATGGATGTGAAAATCCATTGTTTAATCCATTGTTTAACAATGAAATAAGTTTCTCTATATATATTTTTAATCAATGTTGGATCTTGCCCTTCTTTTGGTATCTAAGTTGCTGATTTCCATGACTCTGTAATCTTACCATTCTTAAGAATTGAACTGAAGGTTCATAACAAAGATAATGTAAGTTCCCTTTCCAAGCATTTATAATACTCTGCCAGTAGACCATTGGGCCTGCTGCTTTGCCAGTTTTTATATTTTTCTTTGTTTCACAGATTTCAGTCACACCAATGGGAACATTCAGTTTTTTCTTCAAGTTTCTGTAATTTTGGGTAAGTCTTGTTTGTTTAAAAATAAACAAGGATTGCTCTGTCAAGTTTTAATTCCATACCCTATTGATATAAAAATGTAGTAAACCAAAGTAAGTGTTTGTGAACTGAAGGCTTAAGTAAATAAAAATTCAAATACAATCATGATCATGCTAGCCTACAATCAAATGTTGAGAAATGAAGCAATCTAATAAAGTCAGCTGGAAATCAGTATATACTAGTCTGACTCAACTGTCACATTTTAGTGACTATACATAGGACTGAACAATCTAAAAACTTAAATTGCTGGTGTTAACTTAAGAAATTCCTTTCATACTTGCAATCCTAAAGAAAAGCAAAGTACCAGTAGTCTGTTACATTTCTTTCTCATATGGGTAGAGTATCCCTTATTTGAAATGCTTGGAATGAGAGGTATTTTGGAATATTTCAGATTTTGGAATACTTGCTTATACATAATTTTTGTTATGGGGCTCAAGTCTAAACACAAAATCCATTTGTGTTTCACATACACTTAAAAAATGTTGTGTATGAAACAAAGTTTGTGTACATTCAACCATTAGAAAGCAACAGTATCACTGCCTCAACCATTTATGTGGACAATTTTGGATTTTAGGATATTTTCGATTTCAGAATTCTGGATAAGGGAGACTCAACCTGTATAATAATTAGGAATGGAGTGCTTTCATGGGAAGGTTCCATTTTTAAAAACGGAGGATAACAAACCAAAGAATCTGTCTTTCTTGCTGGAAAATTTATGAGTTTAGCCTCCCATATGAAATTAAATTAAGAATGGGCATTGGAGTAATTTATATGAAATCTCTTCTCTCTTAGAACCATATTATATGAAGCTTGTGATTTTATGCATTTGAGAAATGCTCTTGGCAATTGATATGGCCCCCTAGCCTTACACAAAGTATATGGTGAAACTAGTTTAAATGTGGAACTGCGCCAACATAGCATCAAACATGACAAATGCTGTCCTGGAGGGTGTGAGTGTCTCTGTGTATGTGTTTGTGTAAGAGAGAAATCTGGAGATAAGACAGAGAATAACTAGTTTAACTACCATGCCCATATATAAAGTTTCTCAGTGTTTTCAACACAATATGATTAGTACTGTATCTGGTAAAAATAGAAAGACCTACCGTACAAAATTTGACCAACTAATTTTCCATCAAGCCAAAAACCTCTGGCTTAGAAAAATATAACGTTTTATTCATCAGATATATAAACTTTGAGGGATGGGGAAAATCTACATTCATACATGTCTGGCACAATATAACTATAATTAGTTAGACCATGGAGATTTTCAGACCTGCCAAAATGCATGTTTGCCGCGCGAGCAGCCTCCCGAAACTGCTGCGCGGCAAGGGTCTACTTCGGATGATGCTGTGCCTCTCGCGAAACCGTCCGTGTCACTTCCGTGAAGCTTCGGACGGCTCGCCGCCATATTTCAATCACGGAGGTTGCCCGAGATTGAAATATGGCGCCGAGCCGTCCGAAGCTTCACGGAAGTGACGCGGACGGTTTCGCGAGAGGCACAGCGTCGTCCGAAGTAGACCCTTGCCGCGCAGCAGTTTCGGGAGGCTGCTCGCGCAGCAAACATGCATTTTGGCAGGTCTGAAAATCTCCCATGATTGAGTGTACTAGTCATATGTAAACAGTCAGTACAAAGCAGAATAATTGGGAGCCCAAAATTATACCAAATCACTGCTTTCACATACCTTTCTGTATTCCTTCCCTTGTTATTCAACTGCTATTATCTCCTTGCTGCCCCTCTCCCCACTGTACTGTCTGCCATGTAACCCTCAAAGATAATGTAACAAGTAAAATGACCAAGATGATCAAGGATCAAAAAAATATGCTTTTCAATTCATACCTGGCAAGTAATCTTTTGTTCTGGACCTAGAACCTAGAAACAAGGAGAGGTCCCATCCTTCTAATGTGCCTGACAAAGAAGATCCTGTCTCTTTTTCTCTAGAGGGAAGGCTAGGGTCCTAGAAAGAACAAACACTAACCAAGGGAAGCCACAACGTGCTCACCATAAAGGCTACATCATGTCACTATGAAGACAATTCAATTAAATATGTGCATTTTTCACATAAGGAGTGTTCCACAGTTAACCACTGCAGAGTAGTGGAAGTCATAGTAAAGGGAATACTGTACATTCCTTCATTGCCTTCAGTTTGATGACTATCTTTGTGTAGTGCTTTACACAATGACAAATTCACTGCCTCTCTTCACAATGAAGTGCTAGAAGAATGTAAGTGAGGCTGCATTGTTCAGTCAGTGTGCAGGGACAGGCTACCACACCATCCAGAGCCATAATGGACTAACACCCCTGTTCACAATAAGGACTTTATCAGTTGTGCTATTTATTCCATAGCAGGCACAGAACAGGGTCGTGAAAGGGTTACCCTTTCAGATGACGTTGACCCTGTCCGACCTGTTCCTGTGCTGTTCCCGTGTTGCTTTCGTAATGTTGTAATCACGGGGAAACATCATGAAGAGACCATCCATTCCGTTACTGTAATGGAATCAAGGGTGGTCTGAAAGGTCCCCTGTTCCTCTCCCATTATGTTGGCGAAATGCCAGCCGTGGGGGGAGGTCTGTTCTGAACACTTCCGGGCACGATTCCGGGACATCCAGATAAGTGACACCCTTTCCCCCCCCTCTTCCCCAGGTTACTTGTTAAATGTAAAGTGTGTTTGGGTACTTAGTTTTCTTTTTTGACATTTTGTTTGCTTTTATTTTTTAAATTCCCCACACGATTGTTCTCTTGTGAGAACAGGCGGGATTTGGTTTCCCTGCATTTACAACAGCTGCATTTACTGAGGGAGAGTGGTTTCTCTCTTGAAAGAGGTAAGTGTGTGAATTTTAATATTACGTGGCAGGGACGGGAGTGGGGCGGGAGGGTGCTAGCGGAACAGAAACGGGGCACTTTAATGCAGTCTGAAAATCTCCTAAGACTCCTTTTACAGCTGCAAAGAGAATTGTGAAGTGAACGGATGTTTCTTTTCAGTTTGAAGCTATAGTTAAACATTCATATAAATTCAAAACTCACCACAGTTGAGAAACCAAACCAGCAAATCATAATGCAGGAGTAATTAGAGTTAATGAGCTATTTGCATGTGACATGGTATTATAAATCTCCATATTTATATTTAAAAAGTTTATGTTTAAAGCAAACATTGTCATTGGGTTATACTCTCTGTGTATGAGTGTGTCTGTGGATGATGAACATTCAAAAATACACAAAATGTCTTATCACCAGATTTCTAGCCAGGTATATTCTAATAAGACCTCTGAGTACAATTTCAGTGCCTGTTAGGAGATTTCATCTAATGACCTCTCCAACTCTCTATTTAATAGATTCCAGACTTATTTCATGACATTTTATGACATTCTGGGAAACCTCAGTATTCAGTGTAAAGGGGCTTATGAGTGCCACTTAGGAACTAGAATGTTAGTGATACATTGTGAAATTGTCAGGGAATAATTGTTTTTGCTTTCATAGACAAGAGGCAAGGGGATTACTATTCCAAACAGAAGTATTTTTAAAAATCTTGAATAAGATCTCTTTCCCCACCTCAAATTAATTCATAACATTTATTTAGATCATTTGCATAGCACTCAGTTTGTATACCATCATCTGGCAATTAATAATAAAAGTTAAGAGCTCCAAAATAAACCAATCAGAGCCCTAAAAATCAAACAGAATAAGAGCCAATCACTACAAAAAGGAAATAAAAAATGAAAGTAAACTTTTTTTGAAGGATGGAAATAAGTAGTAGTTCATTTTTGTATTGCTTGTGATAATATTCAAAAACTAAATGTTCTAATATATTAAATACCAAGCAATATGAACAGATTTATTTGGTTATACCTATACTACTTTTTCCTGATAATTCTATCATGTGTTCTTTCTCCTAACAGTGAAGCTAATACAATCATTTTCTGGCTGACTCTCACCCTGCTTACTAACCTTATCATAAAGCCATCACGAAACAATTTCTAACCTTTTCAGTAATGTATGCCTTTTGAGTATTTTATTGCAAAGATTTCCAAACTGTACCATATTAGACTATGCAGCCAAAGAGAGAATCTTATGTTAACATTAAAGAGTAACAAATTAATGGTGCTATCAGCTCCTACTAATATAAGATTCTATAGTGATCTACCAACTTTTATTTTCTATTCTGTATCCAACTCCTGATTAGGTGGGCACTGACATCTGTATTCAGTCAAGCAGAAAAATGCAAGCAGGAAAATGTTGCTTTGGTATTGCTGATTTATGAATTAAATATAAAACCAGCCATAAAACTTTATTGAACCTTGCTCATAAATCCACATGAGTAAAGCCAACCTGTTGTGAGTCAATTAAAGATTTCACTGTGAAATCATTGCCTTTACTGTATATTTAGTCATAACAATTCATGATCAAATTGGGGGGAATCATCTGTTTACACACAAGTAGGCCAGAGGGCTATCAAAGTACAAATTTAACATCCTGTCATTAATTACTGACAGTTTATTTTATTGAGATAGGTCTTATGCTTAGATACAACAGGCTCCTTTATACAGCCTTCAGTTGTAAGGAGGTTATGTTGAACAGTTCAAGGTAAATTGTACAGTAACAGTGGAGCAATGATTACAGCCTGCTATCATTCTCTTGGTCATTCAAGTTCCCTTGTAATCATGATATATATTCAACCTGGACAAGTGAAAATAAGAGTCACAGCAGCAGTTGTACACCTGGATAGCATGAAAACATCAATTAATTAAGAAATGAGAACAATTAAGTCCACAAAGCTGTCCAGGATTACAAACAAAACAATGAAAATGTATAATTCATTACTAATATAGGGCCAGTTCCAGAAAGCGGCATTGGGCGATTCCTGTTCAGCCCCATGGCTATCAAACCATGGGGTGCAAAACAATTTCATCCCATGGTGCTTCACTATGTGCTGGTGAGGTCATTAGAAGTTTTGGGTTTGGGTGCCATCAGTATGCTAATGACACTAAGCTTCACTTCTTGTCACTGGAGTCATCATCTGGGGCTGTGCAAACACTGGACTACTCCTGGATGCCTAATGGATTGAATGAGGGGCAATTACTAAAGCTGAATCCTGATAACATAAAGACTCTTCCGTTATTGGTGGTTGTGCACATTTTCTGTGCAGAAAAACAACACATGTGATTTTGCCAAAATGAATTTTCCTGAAAGAAGTCTCCTGTGAATAGTGGTTGAAGATACAGGAATGTTCACATCCTCATACAATGGTGAGGAAAGTGCTGAAATTATCGTATTTCTTCTTTCATGTGATAATAAAATAGATGAAGATTTACATCCCTATTCAGCACATCTATACACACACACACACACACACACACAAGTAAACTGGACTGGCCACTGAATATTGCTTCAGCTTTACTGAATGACTAGCATCCTCTACCATACATGAGGCAGTTGCCAGGCTTAGCAAGACAAGTCCAGGTTCTATAAAACACTTAGCCCTGTCCCCCTAGAGAAGAGCCAAATGCATGGTAGAGGGATTTATTTATTTATTTATTTATTTATTTATTTATTGGATTTATATCCCACCTTTCCCACAGGATAGCTTCCTGCTTGTCAACATTTGCTTCTGGGGACATTTGCCTCACTCTGCATAAAGGTGCTGGCCTTGCCATGGACAATGATAACAGAAAACAGTCACTGTGCCCAAACTAAAGACAAAAAGAAGGGAAGGGGAACCTGAGTCACAACAAAATATACTATAATTCACAAACCTTTATGCTGCTCTTAACAGTTACTGTTTCATTCCAAAGCAGCAGCAACTGAACAATTTTTTAAATATAGCTTTTCAGACCAAAAAATGCAAAGGCATCCAACATGTTAGGTTTCCTTCCTCCTCCACATGAAACCTGTTGAATTTCAATTGAATGAAATGAATCACCGTGACCTTTTAAAAGATTATTAGAAGACCACATTTCATCCTGATCAACAAAAACATTCCAAGAATTCAACAGAATGCATTCTTAACATACTTAATTTATTTATCCTTGAGTGTAAATGCTGTTTCATACTGAGCTGTAAGGCTCTGGGTGCTGGTGGTATAAAACAAGCTTCCAGTGCTCAGGCTCTAGTGCAGTGCTTCCCCAGCTTTGGTCCTCCAGGTGTTTTGGAGTTCATCTCCCAGAAGCCCTAGCCACCTTGGCCAACAGTCAAGAATTCTGGGAGATGACGTCCAAAACATCTGGAGGACCAAAATTTGGGAAACACTGCTTGTGTTTTACCTTCTATATCACTATGATCTATATCACTAGGATTTCACACTGCAAGTCAAACAAAACAAGTTATCAAGTTTGCCTCTGGGCCCACATTTTCAAGCTACTAGTAACCTGACTTAGTAGCTAATTATCATCCACAAAGCCCTATTGAACTTTGGCCTTTTGCTCCTGAATCTGAGCCACTTCCCTAATGGTGCAAACTCTGCCTGCTCGCTACTCGATATTACTAATTCCTATTTGGTCTCTGCTAAGTATCTGCTTGCTGCCATTTTCACACAGACCTTGGCTTCTACCTCACCTTGGACCATAAACCTGCATCTAGCCATTCTGATTCTTACTTGCCTGCTCTTGTGTTGTTGTGCACCAAACCCATCTCATGCTTAGTTCAGTTTAGTTTCCAGTTACCCATGCCTAATATTTTAGCCCACAGGTAGTATAAATTTAATAGGAATAATAAAAAAAAATATTTGTCCTTGTTATTTAAGGTTAGATCAAGGGTGAGGAACATTTGGCCTTCTAGATGTTTTGGACTTCAACTCCCACAAGTCATAGCTAGCATGGGCAGTGGTGTGGAATTATGGGAATTGTAATCCAAAACTTCTAGAAGGCCAAAAGTTCCCCACCCTTGGACTAGATAGATCTTTTAGGCTGTAGTATTAAATCCTTTTACTTCAAAATAAGCCGTAGGCTGCACTATGCAGCATATGATCAGATTTTGTAGACAATATAGAACTTCTGTGGCAATAAGTGAATTGGGCTGCTAAAATTCTTCCACTAAGTATGTTGGGAAAATGTAACAATATTTCAAAGAGTGGTAACACTGCTGGCATTCCTACTACGACAAAAGGTACTAAGTATAAAAATAAGAACAGAGGTTACTCACAGGCTGCAGATTATCCCATATGTTTGAACAGAACAAAACAATGAGGGAAGTAATAAAATACTAACACAAGAAAAGGGAGAATATACAAATCAATTTATGTACGTTCATAGAATTGTGGCATATTGGTGTGTCCAAGTTAAATTTACAATAGATACACAATATGAAAGAATATAACAATATAGAAGTTACTTTTTAAAAACCCAGTAAATTTAATAAGATACACCTCAGCATATTAATATTACAGTGAGTCCTTCTTCAGAGTGGGTTTGCCATTGCTATCCTCCGAGGCTGAAACAGTGTGACTTGCCCAGGGTCACCCAGTGGGTCTCCATGGCTGATTGAGGATTTGAATCCTGTCCTCCAGAGGCATAGTCCAACACTCCAACACTCAAACCACTACACCATGCTGGCTCAGTGTTTTGTGCTCATCTTAAAATGGAATACAATTTATTAATAGCTATTTAATGCATAAAATTTGAAGATGCTCAAGTGCCATTATATACGATGGTGTAGTAAAATGGCATCCCTTATATAAAATGGCAAAATCGCGGTTTGCATTTTGGAATATTTTTGCGGGGGGGGGGGGACATTTTCAAGCCATGGATGGTTGATTTTCAATCAGTGGATACAGAATCCATGGATACAGAGGGTCAACTGTACTTTATATGAGGCAGCCATTCTCCAAAGGACAGTGATGGAGATTGAGATTTAGAGCTTGTCTACACTGGTCAAATGCTCCAACCTGCCCCTGTTCCAGAGCCCTGTAGTCCAAACAATGCTGGGCATTTACAATCCAAATGACCCCTGGGGAAGATACAGTGTTGGAATGGGGCAAGCTAGGATAGGGTCCTTTACCTCATTATAAGATAATAGCGGGTTTACTCTGTTTCTGCCGGATCCAGCCCCATTATGTCCACAGGAGCCCATCTGGCATGCTGCTCCTCCTAGTCACATGTAGGGGGCCTGAAATTACATGCGGTGGGACCCCTGCCTGGCTTCCACATTATCAAAGTGGTGGCGGCAGCAGCTTCAGTGAAGGGCCAGCATCCTGTTTGGACTCTGACCTGTCTTCTGCAGGTAATGGAGGGGGGGAATGGGTCACTCCACAGCCAGGATACATCGGCAGGGAACTGGTGTATCCTGGCTAGTGTAGATTAAACCCATAGAGAGACAGTTAGTTCATGGACAAAACTTTATAATCTCTTAACAAGGATTAAAGGAAGAATGAAAATATTGCAGAGAAGACTGTCACCTTCAAAATATGATAGGTTTCTTTACAATAAAGCTAATTGTGTACGATTCATGGAGACAAACAATATTTGTATAGTGTTTCAAGTTTTCAAAGTACTTCGTGTGCATGAACTAGCCATAATTATCACAGCATCCATGTAAAGTAAACTGGTTTTTTTAATGCCTTCTGTTGCAGATAGTTGCACTGATGGCACATGTGTGAGAAAGCGAGAGCCAGAGAACTGATAACAGAGACAGTATTCAAACTTGGGAACATTCCTGATTTGCAGCTTATGATGGCATCCTGTAATTTGTGAGTTATCTGGAGTAAGCTCAGCTCAACTCATTGGTGCTTACTGTGAATAGATATTCATAGTCTTTTGCTTGGCCATTAGACTACAATTAGTCACAAACTACAATGTAAGGGGGAGGGCAGGGAGCACTTGTATAACTATCTTGTCTCTACCAGTAGTTTAAAGATGCAGAAATAAGTGGACTGTAAGGAGGTGCAAGAATTCAAAGCAAACAATTTCAGTTTTAAATATTTTATATTTCATGATAATGTCTTAGATTTTCCAGGTGTGGGGTAAAGTTTTAGTACAAGCAGACTTCCCTACTGCAAGTATAATTTTGATCTCTTTATGAAAAATCTTCTTCAGATTTTTCAAAAATCTTCTTCAGCCTACTGGGCTTCAGTATTATACAGTAAAAATATAGGTCAAACGCAGAATGACAGGAAAGTTGTCTAACACCCCTGACAGCATATTAATGCAGACTTTTAAAAAGCCTATAAAAAGCATTCCGGAAAGAAAGCTCTTACCCCAGGGGTTCTTAACCCATGGTCCATAAATGGGTTTCACAGCATCGATGAACTGTGATTTTAGTTTATTTTATTCTGAAGGTTTGCTTCAAATCCTTTGCTGGTACTGTGAAAATGTATTTAATATGCATTTTTCTAGGCAGGAGGGTCCACATTTTTCATCAGATTGGACTACAGGAACCAAAAGGGTTATGAACCACTGCACTATCTGATCTAAGATTTGATCAACACCATTTGATTACAATCCCCCTTACTCAGATTTGAAGACAAAATGGTGTATTTTATTGTCAGGACATTGGTCCTCCCAACCCAGTGCTATCAGCTTTGTCTACTGACAACTCCCCAAGGACACAGCCTTCTTTCTTTCCTGTAATTGCCATGCAAAATCCATCCCCCAGCCTATATCTCCTCACCTTTTAGCACTGTAGATATCAGAGACTGAATTCAGGATGTTTCCCTTTCCAGTCATTTTATTTTACCACAGTTCCATATGCAGAACAGGAGATAAATGGAACAGATAAATAATATGTTTTTAGTAGATACAGAATATATGCACACACTTTATCCGGAACCTTCACAGAGTCATAAACTGATAACATTTCTCATAACTTATGGATGAAATGAAATCAATGAATTGTTTAAAATGCATAAGTATAATACATGTGAAAAATAGTTCTATTCACCACCCATATTTACTCTTTAGTGAACACAAATATAGGCAATCTTATCTTTACAGCTAGAGATCACAAAATATGTTCCAGTATTATCATGGCAAATTTTTAAAACTAATTCCTAGGAGACTTTACCTTTTCCAGTTTGGGAACCAGTAAAGTGAGGGGTTGTCTAAATGGTCAAAGTAATCCTCATGGAATTCGCTGGGAACCCTACCTGTCTTAATGGCATTCTGCATCAGATCACAGTATTCAGAAGGAGGGGGACCAAATCCACTGTAAAATCTGCTGGGAAAGTCTTTGTAGCTTTCCCAAAAGTTTTTAAAAAGTTCCATAGAGAATGTGCATTGTCGCTCATTTAGATAATGAGATCCGTATTCATTCACATTCCCGATAGGAGTGGAAGTAGAAGCTGATTGGTCGTACATGGGCAGGGGGGCAGAGTTTGCTAACAAGGCAAGGTCCCGGAACAACCATTTTGGATTTTCACTTTAGCAACCATGCGCTCAGGTGATGAAACAGCCTTTTTCTTTTCTTTTTAAAATTTATTTAGGCAAAATATTGCACTTTTGCACATTAGATATGTTTTTCTTTAAAAAAAATACTGCTTGGTGGCAGCAACTGGCAACAATAAAAATGCAAATAATTCACTCGCACGCACCATCTTGATTCACAGCAAAAGCGGATAGCTTTGCATGCCTACAATTTTGCCAGATAACCATTAAGACAACTAGAAGCTGCTTTGAATTGTTGTTAGTACGCATCAATCCACATTTCCCCCCTTGTATAGACAAGAGCTTACACTAATTGTTGTTCAGTGCTTGCTTGCTTGCTTGCTTGCTTGCTTGGAGGAAAATGAAAATGGAAAATAAAGTTAAATGGCTGGCTATTTAGGCTACAGACAACTGGATTTTTTTTTCTCTGGATAGACAGCATTTAACTTTATCAAGTAAAACCTGTATCAATCAGGCTGAATCTTATTATTTGTTAACAATCAAGTTGCTGCCTTTTAACAAAACATACATATACACACACACAATCTAATAAAACAAAACAATGTTAACTATTAGAACCAGATTAAAGGCCAAAAAACACAACACATGACTGAATATTTCCCCTTGTATCATTTTCCTAAGTAAGGATATTGTTTGAAAAGAGTCAAGCCCTTTCTAAGTTGTAAGGAAGGTTCTGTTAGGTATACACACATTCATGTGCAGGTATGGGCACACTCACACACACTCATATACTGACTGACTCCATCATTCATGGGAAGAAGGAATTATGAGTAAGACCCAAAGCAAACATAATAAAAAGCCATATGTTAGTACTGTAGATGTCATAAACAGGTTTCAATCTGCAAAACTACCATTTTAAATATAGAAACTGTTTTATTCAAATAATAATAATAATATCATTCAGTATGTTTGTTAACATGTTCATTAACACTAACGTATTCATTAAAATTAAAAAAAATCAGAACATAGAATCCATTTTTAATTTAAGCCAATTTGTTTAATACATTTCATTCCACAGAATGTTAGTAAACAAGTATTTAAGTTAATTTGAAGAGCTACTGTAAATCCAAAGATAAACATTGTATTTTAAAAACCAGAGACAAGTAGAAAGTCATCTGGACAGTCTCCCATATAGGTCAGAAATGTTCTTGAGAAAGGGAAGTCCAACATCTCCTTAGACACACAGAATTAGTTAAATAGGTCTTTGGACCTTGGCCTAGGTAGTTCATTTAAAAAAAAAAAAAGATGCTTAAGTACATGTCTGAGGAAGAGATCAGCCTTGGAAACCAGACTCAGAAAGCTGTGTGGTTGACCTGCCTTTTTAGCCTTGTCAGTCTACTGCAACATACATCAGCTGTATTGGTGCTCAAAGTTTCAACAAATATTCAAAAATATGCATGCAAGACAAATAGAATGTAAGGAAAGTAGTAGAAAAGCAGTGAATCTATAGATGGTAACGTCCCTAGAAGACTTCTTCCCCTTGCTCCACCCCAAAGTGCTCTAACCAATGTAAGGCTAGATCATATGAAGAAGATCAACATATGTTCAGCATATCTCATTTAGGAGCTTGCCAAACACAAGGCAACTAAAGAGAACTATTGATTAATTAATTACAAGTCTAATGACTGAATATTTGATGGTGGGTATATCAGGCAGTCTATTATTCTCACCTGAGGTGAAGATGTAAAACTAGTGATAACATTTAATATTCCAGCTTAGTCCACAATACTAACTCTCAAGTGTCAGCCTCTCACTTTAACAACTCAGAAAAATCAAGTGGTATTTAGGACTCATCTTGATGTAATGATTTAATAAATACTATCTGCTAGATAACATTACCACCTACTATTTTTAACATAAATTTCAAAGGAGGGGAAAATAGCAGCCAGAAGAGGTTTTCAGTGATACAAATGAAAGCAAGGAATAAGGTGGTTTAATAAGAAAGTAAAGAAAGAAACAATATGTGACCAGGACAAGCATTCACATTTTTCTTTTAATTGCTGTTTTCTTTATATTACCCTGTCAAGGGGAGACAGACCTAAAAACCTTTGGTCCTATCTGCTGTGTACTTCAATCATTATTTTTAACGTTAAGCAAACAATATTTTGATTACATATAAACAAACACTGACTGCTATCCTATACAGACACACTGACTTCAGTGACACATATGTCTGAGTGAATGTGCATGACTGCAGCCATAAATCCCTGCCTTTTTAAAATTATTGTATTATTTTTGATAAAGCTATTTTTATATCTTATTTTAATTTTTGTCATCAATTCTGGAAGATATTTGTTTCCATAAGAAACTGGAAGTGAAATTAATGCACAGCAATAATAGTTAGCAATAGGGATATCTGGGAAATCTAGTACAGCCTCCAACCCCACCCCTAGAAATATAAAGTGCATACAGGCCATTCAATAAGAGTTTAATTCCTATCCATCCAGGCAGCACTTCATCAGCCCAGAAGGTGAAAAGAGCTGCAGGCCAGGCCCACCATATCAAAAAGACCCATGAGACTGCCACCACCCATAATTATTAAGGGCTACTCTACATATTTATATTCCACACACCCATAAAAATCAACGGCTAGCCCACAGTAATCCTAGGACTGCTACAAGTCATATATTCAACAAGAAACTGCAGCCAATCATGGTTCTACAATCAGTAGAACTCTGTATCATGAGCTTGTCTCGGTGGCTTTTAACCTTTTCTTTACCAGGGATCCCTGTTAAATATCTTTTGTTGCTATATACCCTCAAGACTTAACTCAAGATTTAAAACCCTAATAACAGTACCTGATAATAACAATAGTACAGTTACACCATCCATTAAGCCTTCCCTCAGAGGCACTGGAGGGGGAGGGAAGACTTCTCTCCTGCTTCTTCCTGTAAGGTCGTGGCTGCAGCAGATTGAATGGCAATGAGCAGGCCAAGCCAGCCTTTGCCTTGGCTCCTGTCACATGGCCACTCCACTGCAGGGAAAAGGTGGGCCAAGCAGCCTTCAAGCCTTTGCAGACCCCCTGTAAGGACATCCTTACACGGGGGTCCACGGACCACAGGTTAAGAACCACTGTTCTAAGGTGTATAGCTATTAAAAAAAAAAGTGTTTGCAGCAGCTATAACTTCTCTCAACATCACCAGTAACAAACATAATAGTTAACACCTGCCCCAGTCCAACTCACATCTGACAGCTTATCACTCACATTGAAGTTCCTCATACTGCTGAGACTACTGAAGAATGAACATTTGAAAGGTAACACAGAAGGAGGGAAATTGGGGTCCAAATCGCCACTGTCAGTCAACTGCACTTCACAACTTCTGCCGATATGGCACTGCTGTGATCAGCTTTATTCAGTTCAAAAGGAATGTTCCTCAGTAATTTTGTCAATGTTCATGAAGTCTTCTTCAATACTTTGATGTATTTGTCATATACCATATATCTGGCTTGTGTTATGACATAGTCAAAGCACACAGACTGTCACCACATCCTGCAGTTTATTTCATATAAGACTGATTCAAATCCCTCCCTGGATCAGTATATATACATCTGACTTATTCTAGTATCCAACAGAGTTGAAGTCATAACAGCAAGACATATTGCATAAGCTCTAACATTAGCTTATTTTCAATCGCACACTCAGTCCTAAAATCTGCATTCCTTCACAGAGACTAAGGAAAGCATATTTATTATCTTTGTACTACTTCCCATTCTACTCCCAAGCTAATACAAGCTAAATACAAAAATGAAAGACACTGAAAATGGTTGTGGTTATCATTACATATGCAGATATTGTTATGCTGGGCCTACAGAACAAGGGACACAAACTTCACAAATTGCAATGTCAGATGCTAGGGACAGGTAACAAGAGAAAGCTGCTGCCCTCATCATACCTTGCTTGGGAAGCTCACAAGTAGCATCTAGCTATAATGTAGGCTAGATGCATTCTTGGCCTGAACAAGCATTCTAATCTTTGGACTATCAAGTGCAAAACTATTGTTCTGTGTAGCCTATTTTTTAAAAAAGCCCAGTGATACATGTTATAAAGATCTTGTAAACAACTTAAATTCCAAACATTCCATTTCCTGCAGACCTTAGTTGGTCTTCTTTCCTTCACAGAGACTGAACATGAATAAATAAAATAGAGACAAGCAGGTACTTTTGTGAAGAAGAATACTTCCAACTACACATACAGACACAAAGATGATGAATTCACTGAAACTTATAGAAAGAGACATTATACATATATAGGTTGTATTAACAGCCAGTAAATCTTCCCATATACTGATTTCAGTCCCTGAAAGCTAGGTATTCTCTTCCATAGTGTCTTCTTAAGCGCCTTTTTTTATGAGAATCTGGTGGTACTTTGGTGACTAGAAAGAAGTACTGCCACTATTTCAGTATCTCTTCCTTTTTCAAGGTTAACAGCTTTCATCAGCTCAGTTCTGTGACAGTTTACTCACATGTAAGTCCTAATGATATCAAACAGGCTTTCTTATGGGTAAGCATGTATAAGGATTGTACCTAAGAAACCATTCCACAACATCTTCACCAAAGCTGATTTGCTCAACACATTTCAAGTGTAGCAGCACCTTCCCTGTGGCTGACTGACTAAATGGAACTATGTAACTGCAGCATCCTTTCATCCTCCCTTTCTAGGCATTTAACAAAACTCCAACTGGTACCCAGTGACAGACACTGAAACAAATTTTCTTGTTAGCATCTCATTATTCAGTATGTGGTCACCATAGAGTTCTACAGTCTGCTTTCGCCTTGGAATACAATTATTTTATATCTTACCACACCCTTTAAAAAAATGCTTAATTTATATTCAGCCATTACCTCTTACTAATGATCAGAGAGTCAGCTCACAGTCATGACTGAAACAGTAATCACTCACTTTAATTTAGGAAACACAACTTCCAGTCTCTGCCTGAAGCCTTCCTAAGGATGAATTAACTTTTCACCCCCTTTCCTCAGCTACTCCATCCATAGCAATCCCCTGTGAGCTGCCCCTCAGCACTCCCAGGTCTCAGACTTGTTGGGCCTTCCTGAAGAAGTTGGAACTCTAACAACTAGCTTAGCAGTTGGGGGTCCTGTGGGTGTTTACCCAGCGGGCGTCCCATTCACTTCCAAGAGAATCCCTCCTAAATAAAGGAGCATGGCTTTTTTGACCTCAACCAAACCCATCCCATCCTCGTGGGAATTCCATTTTGTGAGTCCAGCTTCCAAGCGATCCCACACACACTTGAGGGGATGGAATCCCATGGGACTTCATGGGATTTACTTCCGAGGAGACACATCTGGGATTAATCTTTCAACTAAAGTCCTAATCTCTGTCCGTCCACCGGGATGACCAAAACATTGAGCACCCCTGACTTTGGCATCTCTCAGTGTCTCGGTCCCTTTCCCCCCCCCCTTTCTTTCTTTGGTCTTGTTTGTTTGCGAGGGGACACAGCACCGAGGAGACACGCGTGGGGTGGGTTTATGTAAGAGCCACGGGAGGAGGCTAGAGGCCGGCAGGGACTCACTTACCAGTTGCATGCCACAGAGAAAGATGAGCGTGCACCTGCCGCTGCAATAGCCCATGGTTCCCGCCGAGACCCCTCGCCGCAGCCCCGCAGTCCCACGCAGAGCCCGGCCGTATCCAATCAGATGCCGGGAGAGGCGAAGCCAGCCTGAGCAGCACTCGGGGGGCTCCCGCCGCCTGCCGCCGCCGCCGCCGCCGCCTCCCGGGGAGTGACAGGCATTCGGGTCGCCTCAGGAAGCCCCGGCCCCGAGAGCCACCGCGTCGCCAGCGCCTTCACTCCCCTTGTGCGAAGAGGCTCCTGGTTCGCCTCCGCCGCCCTCTGCCTCCGCCGCCAACAGCCTCAGCCGCGCGGGCGGGAAGGGTGTCCCAGCAGCCCGCAGGAGTAACCCCCGTCCCCCAAGGCCCTCGGCGCCGGCCTTTCCAAGTTTGGCCCCCGCCTGGGCTCAGCCCGTGAGCCATCCAGCCACTTGGGCACCGAGGGAGAAAGAAAGCCGGGGAGAAAAGGGGGAACGAGAGGGAGCGGGGGGGGGAGGAAGGCCAGCGAGCTCAGCTCATTCTTGAAGGATGGCTTTCGCGCCCCCCACCTGCTCGGCCTCCCCACAGCGCGCCTCCGTTTTGCTTGTGGGGGTTGCTGCCGCTTCTCCTCAGACAACAAGAGCAGCAGCTACAGCAGCAGAGCCTCCTTCTCCTCAGAGCCTGGTCAGATTATTCCCCCCGTCCCTCCCTCCCCCGTTGCCCAAGCTTCCTCAGCGCCTCCATTCAGCAGCGGAGCGATTATTCCCAATGCAGCACAGCAACAGAAGGAGGAGGAGGAGGAGGAGGAAGGGAGCTGGCTGCTGCTCAGAAGCATGACAGGCGCTGTCTCTCAATGTTAGCAAGGCAACGGCTGCACCCGCCGCCGCCGCCGCCACTCTGCTTCAGCCGCTCAGCATGGAGAACTGAGGGGGGGGGAGGGTTGAGAGAAAAGAAGGTGGCGGGCAGGGGGCGGGAAAGAGAGGTCCTCCCTGTCCCCTCACGACTTTGGCTCAGCGCTAGACTTTAGGGGTTCTCCCTCCCTTGTCATAAGGAGGAGGCAGGCGCGCAGGAAGACAGACAGACAGCCTCCTCCCGGCCGTCATGCCCGCTTGCCACCCGCTCTCTCTCTCAAATCTCCCGACTGCCTCTTCTGCCCCCCTCTCTTTTTAGCAACGACACAAAGGTCTCCTTGTCGCTGAGGAAGGAAGGGACTTGAGGGGCGCTGCCTCGCGCTCGGGCTTCTGAATGGGATGTCACACACCAGAGAGAGAGAGAGGAGGGGGCGAAAGGGTTTGGGAGCCGGCGCCCTCAGCGCTGCAGTCATGAGGCTGCGAGAGAGAGAGAAATGCGACCGCCCTGCCACTAGAGAGGGCATCCCGGGGCATCCGAGGATACTGTTGCGGCTCTGCTTGGATTCCCTACCCCACCCCGTCTCCGGAAAGGGGTGCGGAGGGGTGGGGGGGCTGCCTCTGGAAGAAGATGGGGCGGAAAAGGCGAAAGGGGAGCGCGCGAGGCGGCCTCGTGGAGTTCTCTGCTGCCGCCTGCTGGGCCTGGGGTGAAGCGACGGCAGAAGCAAGGAGCAGGGAGGGAGGCCGGCTGGGTGGGGGTCCGATGTCCGGAAGACCCTTTTACACCAGGAGTTGTCCCAGCGCAGCTTGGGCTGGGTATACCTTACGAAGAGAAGCGAGTTCTACTTGCAGTTGCCGCATAGCTTGAGAAAGTAACTTTTTGGAGAGTGTGGGAGGGTACACCTCCCAGAAGAGTCCAACAAGCCCGAGCAGTGGTTGGTTGTTTCGAGGAGCTGAAGTTCTCCAAAATGGAACTTCCCACAGCTCTGCCTTGCCACACCGAGCACCCGTTGCCTTTCAACCCACAGCAACCAAATGCCCTGTCAGGAGAGTTTTCCCCATACTCTGAACTCTGATAGCCAAGGTCAGCCTCTTCAAACCTCTACAGAAAAGCTCTTTTTCGGAATTAAATGTCATATTAAATGCAATTGTTTTAAAGAGTGGAGGGAGGAAGGTTTGATTAATTAATGAAAAATATTTTCCTCCTCTTCTTCCTCCCCACCCCCACTTTCAATGAAAATGTTTCCAGAGCAGCTTGCTTAAGATAAATAACCTGACAGCTAAATGTACTGTAATCTCTCTCAGAGCTGGAAGACACAACTACCAAATGTTATTACAATGGTTCTTAACCTGTGGTCTGGTGACCCCCAGGGGGCCTCAGTGTCCTCACAGGGGGTCCGCAAAGACTTGAAGGCTGCTTGGCCCACCTCCTCCCTCAGTGGCCACGTGACAGGAGCCAAAGCAAAGCCTGGCTGGCTTGGCCTGCACATTGCTGTTCAATCCACTCCAGCCACAAACTTACAGGAAGAAGCAGAAGGAAAATCTTCCCTCACACTCCAAAGCTTCTAAGGGAAGGTTTAATGGATAGTATAACTGTATTATTATTATCATTATTATTAGGTATTGTTGTTGTTGGGGTTTTAAGTCTTGAATTAAGTCTTGGGGGCTCATGGCAACAAAAGATATTTAAAGGTGGTCCCTGGTAAAGAAAAGGTTAAGAGCCACTGTGTTATTAGATCCCAACACCCAAGTTTGTATTCTGCTGCTCCAGAGACTCAAGAGTTTATCAGACAATCCCCTTTAAACGTTCTTTTGCTGGCATAAAAAAAAAATCATTTTTATGCCAGGACAAGAATGCCCCACCACCACCACACTCACCTTCTCTCCTGGCAGAAGGCTTCCCCAGCAATGAAGAGGAAGTGAACAAAGCCCCATTCACTTGCTCCTTTGAAATCCTGCGAGACTTTATCATGTGGGAAATTCAAAAATAAAATAAAAAATAAAACACAAAAAGTTACAAAAAGCACATTCACACACTTTAAAACTTCCAAGTAAACCAGGAAAGGTTTTTAAAAGTGTATCAGTTACCTGGATGTCACCATCTCAGCCAGAAGTGTTCACGCCGGACCGGCCATTGACACTGAGTTAAATGGCCTGAGGTTTCACATGCTGGCACTGCCGGAATAAAAGCGGCTTAAGCCATCAATTAAAAAGTACTGGATTTTGACAAGACATAAATGCAGCGGGGGCGACATCATCTGATCTGCATGCCCTTTCATGTTTATGTGGCACCATTATGGTGCTGTATTCAGTGCATCTGATAGTGTCCTAGGACATGGAGCAATGGATTCATTTCACACTACAGGAAAAGAGATTCCACCTAAACATTAGAAAGAACTTCCTGACAATAAGAGCTATTCCACATGGGAATAAGCTGCCTCGGAGTATGGTGGAGTCTCCTCTTTGGAGGTTTTTAAACAGAGGCTGGACGGCCACCTGTCAGGAGTGCTTTCATTGTGTGTTCCTGCACAGTAGGGGGTTGGACTGGATGGCCCTTGTGGTCTCTTCCAGCTCTATGATTCTATGATCCAAACATGCATTATCCCTCTTCATCGGCGGCACTGTTTAGGGCTACTGGAAGCTGAAATCCGAAAGCATCTGGATAGTGAGATACTCTTCCCTCCCAGTTTTAGCTCCCATATTAGTGAGAGAGTAGCACAAAATAGTTTTGCACAACATTACTTCCAAACAGAAATGTATACAATTATTATAACCCTTTTGTGACTGCGATACTGATTGTTGCATGTTCATTGCTTAGTTGCATGTTCATTGTACAGTTTGTTTTCCCAGTCTGCAACTGTGCTGATTACACAGTGGTAGTCATCACCACCACCATCTATTCATTGGTATCCCACTTCCTCCCCAGGACTGGGGTTCAAGGTGGCTTCCAAAAATTGAAAGAGATGGAGAAAAAGCCATATAGGTAAAAGCATGCAAAAAGTTATTGTTAAAATGACAGTAAGCTATTTATAACATTAAAACCATTTAAAACATCTGGTTGGGTTTTTTTTAAATAAATCTGTAGAATGTTACACTATTGAAAGTCATCATTTCCCCAAAGCCTATTGGAACAGCAATGTTTTCATGAGCTGATAGAAGAATGTCAAGTACTGTAGTGAGCTAGTCAGACCTACCTAGGGAGAGAGTTCCAGAAACAGAAAGAAAGCACTGTCCTGTGTTCCCATCAAACATGTCCGAGAATGTGGCAGGACCAAGAAAATGGCTTCCCCTGAAGATTTTAATGCTCAGACAGGTGCCTAAGGCAAGATCCAGTGTTTCAGGCAGTCTGGACATAACCTATATTGACCATAATAGGACATATCAGTTGTTTTGAACTGTGCTTGGAAACATACTAGTAAATACTAGAGCTTGTGTAACTAGGGATTCATGTGCTCATTGTAACCAGCTCCAGTAATCTGGTTTAATAATCTGGTTCCTGTGGTTTAGACCGACTGCATTTTCTAAACATTCTCCAAAGGTAGCCCCATGTAGAGTGTATTAGAGGAATCAAACAGGGCTGTGCCACTGTGCCCTGATTAGATATTTCCAGACATGGATGGACTTGGCATAATTTAGGGATGTGAATCTTTGTAAAAAAATTGTTCTCATAAACAAGAACTAATATATTTTACCATTTTTCTCCTCACTAGGCAAGTTTTCAAAGACTATTTGCAACTCAAGGCTGATTCTGTGCAAAAAATGGACCTGGCATTTTGCTCAGAAAACTTGTTTTCTGTGCAGAGATGTAATTTATGTATTGAAAATGCTATTTTCTATGCAAATGCTCTCACCACCCCATTTTTCATGTAGAGTATGTCCTGAACTGTGAAGATTTTCACTTGTGTAGAATTTTCCTTAACAGGGTCTCCTGACATTCAAGAAACCTATTTTTCAACCTTTTTTTTTTAACAGTTTCAAATATTATTTCCATCCCTAGAGTATATTTAACTCATGGTCATAGCACAAACCTAATCATCAAGGGTCAAGTCTGAATTCAGGCATATACCTAAACTGTGAATCTCTGTCTTCAGGCGGAGTGTAACCCAGTCCGCACAAACTGAATCTCTATTCCCTTATCTGCCCTTTGACTGGTAAGGAACACATCTATCCTGACTGGATTATGCTTCAAATTGTTTGCCTTTGGCCAGTATATTACAAATGACAGATATTGGTTTAGAACTAAAATAGCTTCCTTTGTGTTCAGTGATGATATTGGAACCCAAACCTCTGTACAACACCCGCCAATTGTTTCATTTACATGTTAAAGAGTATGGGGGACAGAAATGAGTTGTGAGGGACCCCTAAAGGAGTCAAATCGGGGATTAACCAGTTTCTGTTCTGGCCTTGCATCTCCCCACCCCCCAAAAAGTGTCTCCATGTCTCATTCCAGTGATATAACCTGTAAGAATAATATGGTCTATAGTAGTGAAAGCTGCCAAGAGGTCTAGCAGAACTAAACAGGACCCATTCCTTCTGTCCCGTTTCCAAGGTAACCAAAACTGTTTCTGTGATACCCAGGCCTGGAGCCAGACTGAATGGATCAAGATAATCCATAAACGCTGGGAAGTGAGGTGCCACCACATGTGTATTACCTTGCTAGAAATTAAATATTAGAGCAGTTGATAATTATCCAGTGTGGTAGGATTCAGGGGAGTCTTTTGCTGTAGAAGACTTAAAACTGCCTCATTTAACTCTATTGGGATCTTGCTTTGTTGCAAAGAAGCACTGACCAATCCTTTTACCCAACTGACCAGTTCATTCTTGGCCTGTTTATTAAGCCAGAAGGGACAAAGATCTAGCATACATGTTTTGACACGTGAACCCACATAGTAACTATAATAGTAGGAGTGGGTTGCACAAAGTAGACAGTGAACAGCATGAAGGGATGCCTTTTTTTTTTCCTGCAAAGCCTTCCAATCTGTTTGGCATTACCATCAAAAGGAGTAATCAGTAACATTAGTAAATTTTTATGGTTAGGCTGTTTGTGATCCCACCCAGTCAATGGGTGTGGAAACAGGCGACAGAACAAGCCACAACAAACTCAAACAAAGATTGTGATTATATTTATTAATTGTTTCTTATGGACATTCTACATTTTACTAATGGTTCAACATTCGCAGAAGTAACAGCTGCCTGCTTAGTCACTCAGCTCACAGGCTCCAGGTGGAAGATCCACCTCAGTGACTGAGCCAGCTTCTGCAAAAATAATCTATTTTAAGAGCTAGAATGTCCATGTGATCAGACAGTTACTAAGGCAAACTCATTCTTTCACATGTCAACATGTTCAAATTGTTCGCCTTTTTGTCCTTGATAACTCAACTAATAAATTCCATAGCAGGTTCTGTTGTACCAGTGTGGGTGCATAGAAAGAAACTATAGAAATGAAGTGGGTTTTGGCATCTGATTGCATTTGTAAGTGCCTTAACTCTTTTGTAAAAGCAAGACTGGGGGTAGGAATGAATACAGGATGCTATCTTATACTGAATCAGAACTTTGGTTCATTTATCCTACCCCCATATTGACTCAGAGGGTTTTGGGTAGGATTCTTTTCTAGTACTATCTTGAGATTACTGGTATTCTTGGCTGTCTTCAATCCAAGTACTAACTAGGCATGACCCTGTTTAGCTTCTGAAACCCGATGACATTTTGTGTACTCATGGTGGTATGGTTGTCCAAATGAATGAATCAACTTAGAGCTGTTAAGTGAAAGTTAAGAACATCCAAAAACCAAAGAGGCCTTATAGGCCAGTTTTTATTTTCTCTTCTTTTGCATCACTTTTAAGGACAGGGTGAGTGATCACACGACGGTGCTTGCACATGCCACTGATCCAGTTACAAAGAGTAGAATTAAGTCAAACATGGTCCACCATGAACAGACACTTGCCTCAGTGCTGCTCACTTGAGCCTCAACTTCTGTCATTCAAAAACAAAGAACCAGGGATGCAAATCCTCACTAATTTTCTTCTTGAAGGAAGCAACAAATATTTCAGTAGTTTTATTTCCACTGTGAGAAAGTTTTTGAAAATGTGCAGTTTTTGAAGCCTACTCACAATCTGAACAAAGTTTGCACCTTTTTTTTTTGTGCATAGGAAACAGCATTTTATGTTCAAGAAACAGCATTTTCTGGGTAGAAAATAATGTTTCTGGACAGTATTTCTGAAAGTACTGTTTCTTGTGCAGAAAATTCTGTTTTCTATGCAAAATAACCACATGCAAGTTTTGCACAGAATAAGTCCTGAAATGGGAAGATTCTCACTTCTTCTTATCAGGTTTTCTCAACAAATATTTTCCAATATTATTTCCATCCCTGCAATGGTGGGACCCTTTAAGAAGACAACACCCATTGTAATGGAATGATGTTGCTAGAGTCTTTTTCTACCAGGAATCAACCCTTACTGTCCCTAGGGCAAAATGTTTGTTTATCTTCCAGGGATGTGGGGATAGTATTTCAACAGTGACCGAGAAATGTTCTGCCATTTCTTCCCCTTTTAAGCAGTTGTAGGAGGAGGAGGAAAATTTCCACAGGTCTCATCCACCTTTGAAGGTTCTGTTGCTTCTTCCCATTCTAGTCTTAATGTGTCCCCTCTCCCCAATCTGAGAAGATTTAACATGCAGCAGGGGATACTGGGCCCATTTAAGCACTCAGATGGAATGACTGATGGGATCGAATAGATATTGTGGGTGTACTTGCCTGTCTTTAACCACTAGCTGTCTTTGTGCATCTCACATCTTCCTCCAGGTAGAGCAAGTCCCCCTGCCCACTTTGCTTTGTCCAACCAAACTTCTCTTGCTATTTCCCACAATTTTTTCTCGGTCCATCTCAGTCCCCTATACTCATTTCAGCTAACTTTTTCCTTCCCACACAGACCCTGCTCAATTTCGCTACACAATTTTTGTGCTTGTTTTGCCCTCTAATTTCTAGACATTACTCTGTTGTAGGGTATTTCCTCTGATAATTCTTCCCCCTTAAATTCCATCTCCTTTTCTGTATCATAGAAACATTAAAATAATTAATCACATCACATTTAGCAGAAATTCAACACAGTTTTGGTCTGCTGCTTAATCACAATAGAAAAGCCTTTCTTATGTTTTTGTTAAAAATATTGGGATCGACTTCCGGTTCCAGGGGTGGAGACAACGGTCAACTGAATGTGGAGTTCCGAGGGAGGTTGGACCACCTAGTGAGGCAACTTGGGAGGCAATTAGTCTTCCAAGGTATTCATTGTCGGGGAAGACAGTGTACAGTCAGGGCTTGCTTTGTGCCTCGGGAATCGTTTGGGGCGGGGAAGAGGAGAAGGGTTTATCCCCCCCCCCGAAGAAGACCGCGAGCACACCTCGCAGCCACTGCCTTGCGACAGGGGCTTTTGCCCTGAGTCTCAGTTCTCCCAGCCTTAGAGGCGATGTAAGAAGGCAGACATTTATTATGAGTGTGAGTGTTTGACGAGGGTGTGAATTCCTTCTACAAGGACTCCTTTGCCAGCAAGAAATAGATTGGCGAGTTGGTGCAAGATTTGAGCTAAGCTGACAGCCGGGTAGCATGGTGGTTGGGAGAAGTGGAGTCCAACCTTAAGTTGGGAGAAGTGGAGTCCAACTTTAACTTGAGGTGGTGTTGTATATAGACGGAGGAAACAACGGAATCCAGGGACGCAGAACTCGGAAGCTGACTTTCTCTGGGGCAAGCGGCGGTGTAAGCAGCCAGCCATGTCTAGAGTAAGCGTGAACTGAGTCAAGCTAAATTAACGCACTTGGGCTTTGAGGCTCCGAGGATCTTGAATAGTGGACTCTTTTTGGCCCCCCCCTTTCTGATTTCTGGATCTCCTCATTGCTATGTCTGTTTCTGATTTTTTTCCTTTTATTGGCTTTAAGTGTCCCTCCGAATTAAAGCCAAATATTAAGAAGGATTGGGAAGCGGTGGTAGGAGGGAGGAGTAGAAAGCAGGCTCCTCTCATTATTTTACTCACACTCTATTGCTCGCTGACCGTTGGGGAGTAGAACAAGGAGACAGCAGTTTGAATGGCCTGAAGATTGGGCGGCGAATAAGGGGTGGAGAGGAAGAGAAGACTTTGTGACAACAGGAAGAACGACGCCTGTGCAACTCAAATCAAAGGCATAGCTGGGGCTGGCAGTGTGATCTTTAGCGGGTTGCTAAGCTCCTGGGGATGTTTATGTGTATGTGTAGGGCGGGCGAGTGAAGGGTAAAACAAAGAGGAAGAATTAGTAGGGTGAGGGGCCTGTTTAACTGCTTAACTGGATTGCTAATTGGATTTAACTCTGAATTGGCATAGGTGTGATTTAGATCAACGTAAAATTTATGTAAAATTTACGTATAATTGAATTGGAAGGTCAGGAGGGGGATTGGAGTTTTGAATGCCATGAATTTGGTCTGAATCGAACTGAATTTGAGTTGAATTGGATTATATTAAGACATTAAGACATTAAAATTGATGTGGTCGTTTTAAGTTGATTAGAAATCTCAACTTAAAATTTAAAATTTAAAATCCCTGAAGCTATAAGGGTAACAAGAATTTGTATATGACTTGTGAATTTAAAATTGCTTTGAACTTCATAACTAAAACTGACTGTTTGAATATTTGGGTGCTTGGACATTTAGTTTAAATTTGGATTTCAAAACTGCAGCTTGAAATTTGACTACCACAATTTGAATTCTAAATATTGAAACTGGAATTTGATTAGAAGAATTAGAGGGTAAAATTTACCCATATATCATTCTATTCTCCTTGTTGGGAAAATTTGAATTTGTAAATTGGAATCTGATCAGAACTGAAATTGACAATTGATTTAAAATTTGGTAAGTTCATTGTATAATAAACTAAATTTCAGTTCTGAAATTTCATAGACAAATATAATAATAGCATCTGGAGTGAGGTCCAGAACTTATACGGCTACACAGACCACATTAACTAGAAGGGGATCGATGGAAGTGCCAGGGAAGCAAACTGATATTAATATGCAAATATTACAAGAACTACGGGAATTCAAACGTGAAATTAAAGACGATTTACGAAATTTGAGGAAAGAATTGAAAACTGATATTGAAAAAATTGGAAAAAGGGTGGACAAATTGGCAACAGAGATGAGTAGTTTGAAAAAAGACATGGAAGATGTAAAAAAAGAACTCAAGTATTAGAGGAGAATGTGGAAACGTCAATGGGGGAACAAGGAAGATTAAGGGATCTTAGCTTAATACAAAAATTAAGATATAGGGACAGATGTATCAAACTTAGAGGTCTTCCAGAGAAAACAAAAGAAAATTTACAGGAAAGGATAAGCCCATCCTTAGCATCATTTTTAGATGTGACAGAAGAATCTTTAATAGCTCAGACTGATAAGATCTTCCGGATAAACTCAAATATAGCAAAAGAAAGGAAATTACCGAGGGATGTAGTGGTGACTTATACTAAAATAAATCTTAGTGATAGAACTATTCAGAAAAGTTTCGATAAGAGATTAGAAATAGATGGTTGTGGAATTCAAGTCTTTAAAGACACTCCTCCGGAGATTCTGAGATGAAGGAATAATTATAAATGCTTAACACAAAAACTTTCGAAAAGTGGCATAAGCTACAGGTGGGAACGAATCGAAGGGGTATCATTTCTATATAGACAAAAAAGGTATAGAATTAATACTGTCGAGAAAGCGAAAGAATTCTTGGATAAGTTAAAAAGAGATGAGAGGAAATATGAGTTGAAGACGCGGGGAAAAAAAAAGAAACAAATCAGGAGGATAGGAAGACATTCAACCAGATAAAGAACTCGACTCTAAGGAGGGAAATGATGCGGAGAGTGAGAATGATGAGAGTGGGAATGATTAACAGGTTGAGGATAAGGAAATTTCAGGAACGGATAATTCTGAAGAGGAAGAGGTAGAAGAGGGGAAGAGAGAGGAAGGAATCATCACTGATAAGGATAACTAAATCAGGTACAATGGCGACAATCACGATGTGGAATGTGAAAGGGCTGAATACGCCAGAAAAAATAAAAAAGGTGTTTCATCTGCTAGGAAAATTAAAATCTGATATAATTGCCATCCAGGAAATAAGGATTAGAGAGAAAGATAAGAACTACTTAATTAATAATAAATTGGGACAATTATTTACATCATTAACGGACCAGAGAAAAAAAGGTGTTGCAATTTATGTAAGCAACAGGTTTGAAGCTAGGGAGGTATTAAAGGATAATGATGGGAGATATGTTGGAGTCGAAATAAAGATGATAAATCAGAAAATAATGTTGATTGCTTTGTATGCCCCCCTGGAGCAGAAAAACAAATTTTATGAGAAATTAAATATTGATCTCGGTAAACTAGAGGATGATGCGCTAATTTTGGCTGGTGACTTTAATGGGGTGATATATAACACAAGAGATAGATCATTTCTAAATACTAAAAAGAAAACCCCACGGTACCCTACCTACGAGTAGTTTTGAAATTTTACAGGGACACAATTTAATTGATGTTTGGCCAGAAAAAAAAAAGGGAATGAAAAAGGATACACCTTTTTCTCAGACATGCACAAAACTTGGTCCAGAATTGATATGTTCTGGGTGACAAGGAGTTTAATAACTAAGATAAAAGAGATTGACATTGTACCTAAAGTTATCTCAGATCACAATCCATTAAGTATGACTATAGAAATCAAAAAGAAAAACTACAATTGGAGATTAAAGGAGTCCCTTCTTAAGGACGAACAATTTGTTCAAAGGTTAAAAAGAGAAATAAAATTCTATTTTGAAACTAACTTAACACCAGAAACTCCAAGTAGGGTGGTGTGGGATGCTTTTAAAGCGACATTAAGAGGTCTGTTTCTGCAAAAAGGTGTGGAGAATTGTAAAAAGAAAAAAGAGTGGGGAGATAAATTAAAAAGAAAATTAAGCTTGAAAGAAAGTCAACTGAGACAGAATCCCAAGAATAAGAAAATTTTGAGAGAGCTCAAAGTAATACAGAATGATTTAAATCAGGATTTAATAGAAGAAATTGGCTATAAATTAAAGAGAGCTAAACAAAATCACTTCACTAATGCTAACAAATTGGGGAAGTGGCTGTCATATAGGATTAAAGAAGATGTCAGAAGAAGATTCATTACGGAAATCAAGGAGGGGACAGAAAGGTTCGTTAACCAAAACGAAATAATGCAGAAATTTGTTCAATATTTCGGAAAATTATATTCAGATGTCCAAATAGATACCCCTGAGTTGATTAAATTAAAGGAATATATTAAGAAATACAATATAGGGAAAATGACAGAAGCTCAGAGGGAGATATTAAACGGTCCAATAACACTCCAAGAAATCTCCACCACTATACAAAATTTGAAATCTGGGAAAACACCAGGCCCAGATGGATTCACGGCCGAATTTTACAAAACATTCGAGGAGGATATTATAAAATATTTGCAGGAAGTCTGTAATAAGATTAAAGAGGACGGTATCCCCAGAACATGGGAAACAGCTGAGATAACACTGATTCCCAAGGAAGGGAAAGACGTTTTAGAAGTGAGAAATTATCGACCTATCTCACTTCTAAATGTCGACTATAAAATTCTGACAACAATCCTTGCAAATAGATTAAAGGCAATCCTACCTGAATTTATATACCAGGACCAAAATGGCTTCATTCCCAGAAGATATCTAAGAAATAATATTAGAATGACCTTGAATGTGTTAGAGTATTATGAAAGGCACTGTGACAAGAAAGGGGTCTTAATTTTTGCGGACGCGGAAAAGGCCTTTGATAACTTGAGATGGCCTTTCATGAGATCTGTGTTGGAAGATATGGAAGTGGGCCCGGACTTCCTAGGATATATAAATGCTATATATAAAAATCAGAGAGCTTCTATATTAATCAATGGCGAAAGATCAAAAGAAGTCAGCATACAGAAAGGAACGAGACAAGGGTGCCCCTTGTCACCGTTATTGTTTATATTGTCCATGGAAGTCTTAATTAAGCAAATAAGAGAGAACCAGTCGATAACGGGGTTAAAGGTAAAAGGACCGGAATACAAAGTACTAGCATATGCTGATGACCTCCTGATTATATTACAAGACCCCTTGGACAATATAAGCAATTTGATGAGCACAATGAAAACTTTTGGAGATCTCTCGGGATTTAAAATAAACAAGGAAAAAACCGTACTATTACCGAAAAACTTGACTAAGGGAGAAGAGAGAGAGCTGAAGTTAAGAAGCGGATGTAGAATAGAAGAAAAAGTTAAGTACCTGGGGGTATGGATAACTAAAAGAAACAGGAATTTGTATGAAGCCAATTACAACCAAACATGGAAACATATAAGACTAGATCTCAAGAAATGGCAAAAATTGAACTTGTCTTTACTAGGTAAAATTGCCGTTATTAAAATGAACATACTCACACGTATGCTATTTCTATTTCAGAATCTCCCTATTATAGCAAATCAAAAACCTTTTCTGGAATGGACCCAAGATTTGAAAAACTTTATTTGGAGCGGGCGGAAACCTAGAATAAAATGGACCTCTCTGGTAGAAATTAAAGAGAGGGGAGGTGCAAACCTCCCCAATCTCGTTTGGTATTATACGGCAGGAGGTGTAATCTGGTTAGAAGAATGGATAAAAATAAGAAACCACAAACTTATGAGCATTGAGTTAGATGGTACAAGGTATGGTATTCATGGATATATGTGTTATGGAAAAACATCCATGGATAAAGAATTTGATAACCATATCATTTAGGAAAGCCCTAATGAAAATCTGGGGTACTATTAAATCAAAATTTTATATGAAGCTTCCTTGGTGGTTATCACCAATTGAAGCATGTCAAAGGAGATGGACGAATCAAGAATTATGGATTAGTTACAGAGATTTAATAAATTGGCAAGAGGGAGAACCCCCCACCCTGAAGACTAGGGAGGAACTTGAGAATCAGGGATACGAGGTACAATGGTTTACGTACCACCAAATTAACGCTAAATTTAAAGAAGATAGGAGACAATATAACTTCGAAAAAGAGGAAAATGAACTGGATAAAATCATCTGGGGTTCAAACAAAAAGAAAATTGCAAAAATATATAGATTACTGTTGGATAGAGATATGGAATCAGAGGTAGTGAAAGACTCCATGACAAAATGGGCAAGGGATATTGGAGAACCAATAACTATGAACCAGTGGGAAACTGCTTGGAGAAAAACAAACTCCTTTACTGCTAGTCAAGATTTGAAGGATTTTTTTAAAAAAATCACTAACAAATGGTACCTCACACCTGTAAGAATAAGTAACATATATAGATTGGCCAACAAAAATTGTTGGAGATGTGATAAAGAATTAGGATCACTTCATCATATGTGGTGGGGGTGCAAGTTCATCAAAAAATTCTGGGGGAAAATTCATAAGTCAATTCAGAAAATGTTAAAAATCTCATTTCCAGTTGACCCCAAACTGTATCTTTTGAACATAACTTCAGTATTGGAAGAACGTGATGAGAAACGACATTGGAGAATACTTTTGTACTGTGTTACAGCAGCAAGGTTATTAGTGGCCGCAAACTGGAAAAGTAAAATGGTACCAGAGATGGAGAGCTGGCTTTAAAAACTGCTTGAGATGAAAGATAACGATAAATTAACAAGAATGGCTAATAATGGGGACGTTAAGAAAATTAATTCAGATTGGACTCCCATCACAGAATATTTGAGTTTAAGGTGGAATACTCAAATAATATAGAAAGGTGAACATGTTAACATGTAAAGATAAATATATAAATATGTAAACAAGTATAGGTTAATGTTCTAGACTTAGATATTCATGATATTATTAAAGAGGAAAAAACCTACAGGATACAGCTAAAGACGGGTTTAAGAAAAAGAGTATGTCTAAAACGTAAAAGTTGGAGATAAAAAGATTAAATTATTAAGAATAATTTAGATTGGGTTTGAGAACATTCATTGTCGGAAATAGAAGGATAAAAGTTGAAAGTAGATTAGTATAACCAGATTGAACACACACAACGATGGAAGTCAATGGAGAAATTGGATGAGTCTGTACTTATTGTTGGAATTGTACAAACGGTATTGTAAATATTATGTATAATGTGTATTATGTAAATCTTTGAAAAAATTAATAAAAAAAATATTGGGATCAATTCTATGCAAATAAAAAAAATATCGTAAGCGATCATGCCAATATGCAACCCACCAAAGAGAGCAGTTCAGGGAGTTATAAGTACATTTTGCAGCATTAGTTATTGTAGCCCACATTGTTTCTTCAATCCACAATACTCTGGCCATAGTGGGCAAGGCAAAGGGTAGTTTTATATAGTATTCCTTAGTGATCCAAGCATGCCGGTGGCACTTTTTCATTAGGATTACATCTACACATTTTGACACCTGGATCAAGCAATCCAGCATAGATGCCTGCCTGCATATCACCTTTAGTATGAATTGTAGCTTGTCTGGTAATTTATTGTGTAAGTTTGAGATCTCAGGCTTTCAGAGACAACACAAAGCATCCACTCTAAAGCAACATATCACTTCCTTTCAAGTAACACACAGTTTAGTATCAGAGACTTGACTGTGAATGTGGTCTGTAGTCTCCACACATGGGATTAGCTCCTGCTAGAGCAGGAATGGGAATCATCCAGCCCTCCAGATGTTGCTGAACTGCAACTCCCATCAGCCGTAGTTAGACAGACAGTGGCGAGGAACAATAGGAGTTGGAGTCCAACAACATCCCACCCCAGTGCTAGAGGAATGAGAAGGTGGTGTTTCTAAACCCCTCCTCTCCCCCCCCCGCACCTTGAAAAGATGCTTCAGGAGACAGGAAACTGCCAGAAGAATGTGTTGGATCAGCAGGAAGAATGAATTAGTAAAAATTGGTCCCTACCCCCCACTTTCTCCAGCAGGAGCCTTCACTGGATCTCAGACCCTTCAATGAACCTTGGGAGCCCATCCATTCATGGATTAGACACCCTGGGCCCAGTTGTATGTATGTTATATGGTACTTTTGAAAAATCTACATTGGGTGGGATTTGATTGAAATATCATGAGAAATGACAGGAAACTTACATTTATGCCACTAGCAACTCTATTGAGATGCATTCTGGTACATTATTGTATCGGTTATGCATTCATGTATCACTGTAATAGTCTTACATTATCTCTGAACCTCATTGCTCACATGAAGACTGTGTCAAATGTCTTTTTCCTCGTCCTGAAGGATTTCAAGGCTTGATTGCCCAAATGACAGTTTACTTATTTTACTGTCACATACTTTTGCGAAATGCCATAACAAGTTGATTACAGGGTTCACATTTTGCATAGTGACAAAATCATCTGTCATATAATAGTCTGATGTCTCAAATCCATTTAACTAAGTAACAGTTCCTGCTGGAAAAATAATGATATTCAGTGCATTAAAATGGCTTTATAAATATGGAAGTTCCTTTATGCATGGCTTTGTTTAATTAAATGGAAAGACATATTAAATGACACTTTCCCATGAAATTAGCCACAGGCTAGGGAGAAAAACCCAAAGTAATGACATGTATCTAAAGGAGAAGGAGAACTGTTGAGAAAGCAAGCCCCTTTTGCAATTACTACAAAACAAAATTGTGTTTGTTGGAAGGGAAGCACCTTAGAAAAGTTCCATTCCTTATACCAGGTCTAAGTAACCTTTGGCCCTCCATATTCTTTGGACTTCAGTTCCCTTGGACTTCGTGGTTTGGGCTGATGGGATTTTGTCCAAAACATTTGAAGGGCCAAAGGTTCTTCACCCCAATTTATATCAACATTTGCCATCTATTTGGATTTGATAATTGCAGGCATGATGAAAGCCTTTAATCCACTCTAATGTCATTTAAATTATGTAATCAACAGTATTCAATTGCTCTGTTTTTGTACCTTCCTTTTATGACAGGGCTGCCAGATGTTGAACCTGACATTTTTACCAGATGTTGTAACCCCCAACTCACTTCAGTTTAACGTAAAACGGCTGTTCGTCACTGATATTGGAAGTTGTAGTTCAACAACATCTGGAAGACCAAAAGCTGTGAGAAGAATTTTTTCAATTGCTTTTTGTTTGTTCATCAAATTTGCAATTTTTTTGTCATAAGCACAATATATCTGCAAAGAATGGAATTTGGCTGGTAAATCTCAATGCTGACAATAGTGATTGCAGGGTTTTTTTCTTTAAAAACTGTATTTCACTCAGCCCTTAAGATTCAGGGAAAGTTACTATATAATTAAAGGACTGAGTCAAGGAATGTTTCACTAAGGATTCTATAAAGAACCTCCAGACAGCAAGAACACTTTTCAGCAATCTAAATAACAATTGGCAGTTATAATAGAGTTTGCACTGGAAAGAAAGGCTGTTATATTATCAATCTTGTTAGCCACAGTGTATTTTTTTACTGACGTCACTCTTTGATAGACCTATTTAGGTGTACCATGGAAGAAAGAACTGGGACCCAGCATTTCTGGGTCTTTTCCAGTAGAAATACACTCTGAAATGTGCAAAGATTCAAATTTTGAAGGACTTAATAATATAGAGATTGATAAAGATTTTTATATCAAACCCAGAATTTACCAGAGTGCTAATAATTGATCCTGATTGTGAAATAAACATTGTAGCCAGTGGTTTCTCATATAATACTTACTGAAAATGTATATGATCAAATTAATCAATGCATCCATCCTAAATAGTTATCTGACATTACAACAATAAAAAGACAAAATAATAAATAGAAGACTCACTACTGAAAAAAACAAGTCATAGGCTGAAGAATGGCTGAAGAAGCTGGGCATCTTCAGCCTCAAAAAGAGCACTTTGAGGAAGGACATAGTAGCACTTGCACAGTATAGGAGACTTTTTAATGTCAGGGATGATGGGAGTTGTAGCTCTTCACCTCTGGCTCTAACTCACCACCTTGTTATGCAGCAGAGCCGACCAGCTTAGATCAGTGGTTAATGCTTTCCTCCAAAGCAGCAGAGTTTCAGAGAATAGGCTGAAGATCCTGACAAACTCTCCAAGCCTTCTCACTCTTCTCCAGGTGTCTCCAAAATGTCTCCAGGATTCACTCAGGCAACTCAGTAGTTTTATATAAAACATACTTTATTCTTCTATATAAATATACTATATGGTCAACAAATCACAATCTCTACACACTACTCCACAATATCTCCAAACTACTCCACCTCTACTCCACAATATACATTGGCAAACATTGCAATTTTATAGCCATTGTTTATCACCACCCACTAGTTAGTTTCCACCCAGTGGGTGTGTATTTCCATTCTGATTGGTCCACGTAGTTCCACCCATGCTTAAGACCAACCCATGTATTTCAACATTTCACCTTGTACACTTAATGATTCTCAGGTGTTTCCAATCTGCATTCAGTACCTCTGTCCTTGGCTCTCAGGCCTTCTAGATTACATTAGCAGTTTCACCTGTGTAGCTTCATAATTGCTCTTGCTTAGTCATTGTGACTTTCACATACATATTTTATTTCTTTCACTGTATGTCCCATGTTGCATTTTCCTTAACAATCCCCTCCGAAATAAAATATTGTATGTGTCTTACAATGTCATTCCAACCATTTGTGTCAGCCTTTCATGTTTTTCTGCTGTCAATGCTTTTGTGAACAAATCTGCTATGTTGTGTTGTGTTTCTATATAGCTCAATTCTATTTCACCCTTCTGAACCATGTCTCGCACATTTTGATATCTTACACCAACATATTTTGTTCTGTTCTTCAAACTTTCAGTTTCAGCCATCGCTATGCATGACTGTGAATCTTCCAGAATTTCCACTGGTATCTTGTAACTTTCATTTAAATCATTTAGCAATTGCTTAATCCACTGTACCTCATTTACTATCTCATTCAAAGCAGCGAATTCTGCTTCCGTTGTGCTTATCGCTATATTAGTTTGTTTTCTACTTCTCCAAACTATTGGACTTTCACTATATTTAATTATCATTCCTGTAACTGACTTCTTGTCTCCTAATTCTGATGCAAATGAACTGTCTACATAACAATCTAGATCTGAACTACTGCTTCTTATAATCAATTTCCTATCTAAGGTTCCTTTCAAATATCTCAATAAATGTTTTACCGCTATCCAGTCTTCAATTTTTGGATCATTAACCCTTCTAGGCAATACATTTACAGCATAAGAAATGTCTGGTCTGGTGTGGCAAGATATGAATTGTAAAGATCCTATTATACTTCTGAAGAGAGTCTTGTCCTCAAACGCTCTAGTTGTTTCCTCAGACACAAAACCAGTTGTCATTGGAGCTCTTACTATTTTTGCATTCTGTAATCCACACTTTTCAATCAGTCTTTCAATTTTATTTCTCTGACTTAATAAACAATGTCCTTCTTCTGTCCATTCAACGCAAATACCTAAATAAGACTTCAATACACCTAAGTCCTTCAAAACAAACTTCTCAGACAATTCTCTTTTTACTGACTCAATTTCCTGTTTTGACTTTGCTGCTACGCACAAATCATCTACATAAATCACTAATACTATGTCTCCTTTTGTATAAACACAAGCATCTGCAATGCTCCTCTTGTAACCTAGCTTAACTAGCTCATCATTGATGCACAGATTCCATGCTCTGGTACTTTGTTTTAAACCATACAACGCTTTCTTTAATTTATATACTCTCTGACTACCATTTTCTTCGAAACCTTGTGGCTGTTCCATAAATATTTCTTCATCCAGAACCGCATTCAAGTAAGCTGTCTCAAAATCAAAATGTTCTACAACTAAATTCCTTTTTACTGCTACAGCTAGAACCATTCTCAGACTTTCTGGCTTTGCAGTTGGAGAATATGTCTTATCATAGTTCTCATACTGCTGTTGTGCAAAACCCTTAGCCACTAACCTAGCTTTATATTTGATACTTCCATCTTGCATTTCTTTCCTTTTGTATACCCATTTACAACCAATTACTTTCTTGTCTTTGGGTCTGTCAACAATTTCAAAAACATCTTTATTTACCAGGCAACCAAACTCATTATCCATTGCATCAAACCATCTTTCCTGTTCTTCACTAGAATAACTTTCCAATTCTTCAAAACTTTCAGGCTCTTCTACTGCTAAACAAGCTCTTGCCTTTGTCACAACAAACCTATCTGGAGGCTTTCTAACTCTATGACTACGCCTGGGAATAAAATCTGCTGTTCTGTCTCTTTCATCCTCACTTTCTCTACTAGGAGTTGTAGTTCTATGACTAAATCTCTTGTCTTCAGTCATTCGAGTAGTAGTAGGCCTAGATGCTATCTCATCATCGGAAGAACTACCACTGCTGCTAGGTGATGCTTCCTGCTTAACTGAAACCCCTCCGTTTCCTGAGGTTGGTTCAGTTTGTGCTTCTGGCTCATTTGAACTCCCTAATCTCAAAAACACTTCTTTATTGGCATGCAGTTTGTCCCAACCAGCATGTCTCTCAAAATTTGCAGACCTAGAATACTGCACTTGTTTTCCTCCCAAATGAAACTTGTAGCTATTTCCAGAATACCCCAAAAACCTAAGTCTTTTGCTTTTGGGTTCTCCTTTCCTCCTGAAACAAGCAGGTGTGTAAACATGAGCAAATTGTCCAAAAACCCTTAAGTACTTGTAATTTGGCATTCTCCCATACAATACCCTGTAGGGAATGTCTTCAATTTCTGAATGATACAATCTGTTACTGATATGTATTGCAGTCAAAGTTGCTTCTGCCCAAAAACTATCTTTCACCCCTGCATCTGCCATCATACAAGCAGTAATTCTTTTTATATCTTGTATTTTCTTCTCTGCTAACCCATCCTCACTAGGACAAGCAGGGTTTGTAGTTTCATGCCTTATTCCCACCTTTTGAAACCAGTTAAACAATTGATTATTTAAAAATTCTCCTCCTCTATCAGTAATGATGGTGCCTACTCTGCTATCAAATTGTCTTTCCACCATTCTTACCCATGCTTTTAAACTTTGCCCAGCGTCAGATTTGTTTTTCATTATTCTCACAAATGCAAACCTTGTATACCTATCAACAATTACTAGGAAATACCTGCTTCCCCCTAAGGACAAGCAATTAGCTTGGGCAACATCTGCATGTACATACTGAAATGGTCTTTGAGCAATTCTTTTTGTTTTCTTAGCTACTGGAAAAGCTCTGACCTTTACCTGATGACATACCGTACAATCTAAGTGGTTTTTGCATTCAGTAACTTTTAAATCTGGACACATACTGATTAAATTCTTTAAACATTTGAAGCTCGCATGGCCGAATTTTCTGTGAAGCTCGTGTATGCAGTCTTTGTGGATTGGAATATTTTCTATGTTATTAGCTTCTTCAACCCTGTAGCTATCAACATTGTCCTCCAAATAATAAAGTTTGTCCTTTTTCAAACCTATGCCACGCAATTCCCCATTCAGTTTTATCTTACACATGTTCTTTTCAAATATGACTGTGTAGTCTCTTTCTGTTAATCTGCTTACTGATAACAAATTATTTTCTAACTCCTTTACATGTAAGACATCATTAAAATTCTCTTTTAGCCCTGGAATGTACACAGTACCCATTTGATTTACAGTACTTAGCTCTTTCCCGTCAGCCAAAACTACAGCTTTTACATTAGCTGATTTTCTATTACTTATTAAATTTATATCATTACACATCACAGATGTGGCTCCTGAATCAACTAGCCATTTAGAATTTGCATTTTGTTTTTCCTTAATCATGGTTGCAAACCCCTTTTTATTACCACTGTCCCTCAAAAATGGAGGTCTGGACTGTTTTTGATACTGCCGCGGCTGCCATCTGCTCTCTGCTTGCTTGCGTTTCTCAGCTGCAAAATGTTTACAATGTCTCTTCAGATGACCAATCTTCTTACAATAAAAGCACCTCCGTTGCTCCCTTGTAGAGGCTGCTTCCTCCTGGGTTCGCCAGTCAGGAGTTGTTTGTTGTTTTGGCACAGTCTTTAAGCTTGCTGAGTCACCCTGCTCAGACATTCTTCTCTGGTTCTCTTCCAGTATTCTGGCCACAATTAAGTCTCTATTAAGCTCAGCTTCTGGCAAGTTCTGCAAGCTGTTCGTTATGTTGTCCCACGAAGAGTCTAGCGATTCTATTAAAATGTAGCATTGCTGCTCTTTGCTAATTTGCACTCCTCTCAGTTCAGCTTGCACAAACAAATCTTGCATTATTTTTAAATGTTCTATCACACACTGCCCTTTAGCCATCTTTTGCCTGTATATTCTTTTAGACCATAGCATTTTTGCAAAAGCAGTTGAAGGAGTGTGTAATCTCTGCAAGGTATCCCACACATCCTTGGCAGACGTTTTATCTCTGACGTCATTAATTAGGTCTTCTTCAAGCATGAGATAAAGACAGGCTTTTGCTTTACTATCTCTCTCTTTAGTGGCTTCATTAGCATCAGCTGCCAGCCCTGTTTCAACTGTTGACCACAGACCTTCCTTTACTAGTAGAGATTGGGCATAAATCTTCCAGGTAGAGTAGTTGTTTCTATTCAATTTACTAAACTTTAGAAATTCCATCTTGAATTGTGCAGTGACTCAATTTGACACAGTCCTTCTGAGTATGCACAGCCGACCCGTCTGGGCTTAAGCAAAACACAAAATGATTTACTTCCAAGGCTTATCAGTGCAGCACAAACAGCTTGCTCTGATCTGTCGTCCACAAAGCTTTCTTCCACTCTCTGGAACTTTCAGCTTCTGTGGATGCTGGGTGCTCTAGTCACTGGGCCCATAACCCTTGTCAGGGATGATGGGAGTTGTAGCTCTTCACCTCTGGCTCTAACTCACCACCTTGTTATGCAGCAGAGCCAACCAGCTTAGATCAGTGGTTAATGCTTTCCTCCAAAGCAGCAGAGTTTCAGAGAATAGGCTGAAGATCCTGACAAACTCTCCAAGCCTTCTCACTCTTCTCCAGGTGTCTCCAAAATGTCTCCAGGATTCACTCAGGCAACTCAGTAGTTTTATATAAAACCTACTTTATTCTTCTATATAAATATACTATATGGTCAACAAATCACAATCTCTACACACTACTCCACAATATCTCCACAATATCTCCAAACTACTCCACCTCTACTCCACAATATACATTGGCAAACATTGCAATTTTATAGCCATTGTTTATCACCACCCACTAGTTAGTTTCCACCCAGTGGGTGTGTATTTCCATTCTGATTGGTCCACGTAGTTCCACCCATGCTTAAGACCAACCCATGTATTTCAACATTTCACCTTGTACACTTAATGATTCTCAGGTGTTTCCAATCTGCATTCAGTACCTCTGTCCTTGGCTCTCAGGCCTTCTAGATTACATTAGCAGTTTCACCTGTGTAGCTTCATAATTGCTCTTGCTTAGTCATTGTGACTTTCACATACATATTTTATTTCTTTCACTGTATGTCCCATGTTGCATTTTCCTTAACATTTAATACAAGCAACATTTTGACAACAGAACCAAGTACTTAGACAGATGGCAATCTTTGCCATGCTAGAGGTCTTGATGCAGAGACTAGACAGCCCTTTGTTGGGGATGCTATCACTTTAGATATCTAGCAGGAGACTGGACTAAATTAGTTATGGGAATTATGGAGTCCTCCAAATGCTATTGGACTGCAGCTTTCACCATTCCTCCGAACTGTGTGTGCTGGCTAGGTCTGCTAGGAGGTACAGTCCAACAATATCTGGAAGGGTGAATTATTCACAACCCTACACTTGATTATGGCTTGCAAGACTGCTTTGAATTCTATGATTCTGTAACAAGGCAGTTTGTGTGTAAATAAGTAAAGTATATTAATAAGTATTGCCATACCATACTAACAAAGATGGGGCATTTGTTAATGGGGCATTTATTTTAGTTGCAACTAAACACACTTGTGGTGAAATAAACAGGTGTGTTACTAATCCTAACTCTTCATGCAAAACACCCCACTTTAAAAGACACTTAACACAGTTTTGTACAATATTCCATTACCTCTCCAAACCAAATGATTCTAGAAAAGAGCATCAAATTTTCTACCTCCTTTTTGAAATTCTCTTCCCACCTTCACCCCCACATTTAACCTTTTTTCATGTTAAAATGAGGTAATTGAGACATTATTATTAGGGACAGGGACAAGAGCTTGGAAAAGTTATAATCCCCAGAATAACTTTTCCAATAAACTACAAGATTTCATGGCCATTCATTCTGCAGAAGTAATGAGATGGGCCAAGATTTTGGTAATATAATCCAAACATATATAATAATATATAATAATCCAAGCATATCTGGCCTTAACATGGGGAAATGGGGACTACGTCCTTTATCTTAACTAGGCCTTACATCATTCATTTCATACATGATTTGCTTGACATTAAACTATGTCTGTAGGATTTGCTTGACATTAAACTATGTTACTTTAAGATGGATTTGTTCACCTGTTGATATCCAGAACATCTGAAATCTCTTCTTCCCTCTCAGGTTTTTGTTGACTTTGTAGGAAGCATGAGGAAGGCAGTGTCCACAGTCAGGAATGTATTGGAATTTGCAGAATGGCCTTGATATCCATATTTGGCATGACTGAATATGCTGTCATGACATCCTGTCTCCAGAAGAGACAATTGGTGGGCCAGGGTGCAATATACAGTGCATGGTTTGGAAGAATGGCAGTGGGAGTTTGTATGGAAATAATCAAATGTCTAGTCTTCATTGAGGTTTCAGAGAGGAGATAGTCAGAAAAGCAGAACTAAAATCTTGGCCAATGCTGCAACGGCAGTCATGGGATCAGCAAAAATTGTGGCATGTGGTCTAAACAGAGAAATTGATCAGACGGTATAGAATCATAGCTGTCAAATAATCGCTAGCTGGCTGGTAAGTTTCCTTTTTTAGCTTGGCAAAATGATGACAGCGCAACCCTGCACATTTTTACTCATAAGGAAGTAATTTCCACTGTGTTCAGTGGGACATTTCTGCAGAAGGGTACACAAACTTTATCCTAAGTCTGTTCCACCACCTTATGGTATTGTGAATTATTCTATACTAAAGATAAAAGAGTGATTGGTACCATGAAAATTGCAGTTTTTCTCCACAATAGCTTGTCAAAACCCCTTATCACATCTTGCATTTCATAAATCTTCTTTCAGTCTGCTATTTAATTTTAAATGCATATATGTTTTTAAAAAGTGTATTTTACAAGATTTTTCTTAACTATCTCACCATAACTGTGAGAGGCTACTAGCATCAGTGTATTCCCCAGAATTATCCCTGAAAGAATTTTCATGCTTATTGAACTACCTGTCTTGGGCCCACTTGCTTTTCCAAACACAAATAGAGCATCATTTCATTATTGGGTGAGCTAGCAAACAAAATTTACCTAAAGCCTCTTAGAATTAATGTAGCCAGTCTGCTTTGTTTTGGTTTTGCAGGAGAGGAGGAGGAGTTGCTGTGCATGTGACAAAAGTACCTGCTCAGGTTCCTTCAGTGGACCAGTTATGCATCTAGATGACAATCCTGTTAGCAGATTTCTTTGTTCTCTGAAATATTCAGAGCTTGAACAGGACAGGACACTACTTATTTAGACTACCACTCCCCAAATCCCACAATCCAGCATGAGCACTGTCTTTTTTGGACAACATATCTCAGAATATTCCAGACAGCATGGCCATTAGCATTTTTAATCTACAGCTCCCAGAGATGCCCAGCCAGCATGCTGACTGGAGGATTCTCTGAGTTGTTGTCCCACAAAGCAACAGCTTTCCCAAGCTCTTCTGGTCTCCTGCTTATAGCCCTGGTTCTTCTGCCTGTCCTTTAGGGACATGTGACACCTGATCTTTATTTATTCTACATTCAGCAGCCACAAGGACAAGTGTGTAGGACTATTACAGCAAGAAACTATTGTGAGTGGAATACTGAGAAAAGTCAATATCCTCGTGTCATGATGGAGTTCCCATCATGTTGCCTCGAGGTTGATTGCTACTCCCATCATTCTGCCAGAGAACTACATTTCCCTTTATTTGCAATCAGTATTGTCTTGCCAACATGGCATCAGGTAAGGAAAGGCTTAACTGGAAGAGAGGGTCTAAAACACCACCTCCACAGAAGCTAATGAGATGACATCATCAATGACATCACATCACCAGACCTGAAATGGCCAATCACAGCTCTTGACCCTGGAACTCCAACAAGATATCATTGTTTTTGTGTGCAGTCATTAGAGAGAGTCAGACCATGTGGCTTTGAACAAAGACAAAAGGATGCTCTCTATATTCCAGCATTTGAGAGCCAAGGGCCAGGAATGTTTGGTAGAGCAGAGCCACTTGCTCCTACTCTCCCTGATACCCTGAAAGCCAATAGACTGCAAAGTAGTGAGTAGCACTTTTAGGGCCTGTTTAGGATCACGTTAGGGTATTATGTCAATTTCTCCCACTTTGGTTGGATGTAGCTAAATTAGTAATTGAATGTAACTTGAATAACTGAATGCTTTGACTGTAATACCTTGCTATTTCTGTAACTTACCCTGGGGCATGGGTAAGCCTGCCTCATGGGGGATTGATATAACTGAACTTGCTTGAATAAATAAGTCTTCTTAATCTTCCTATACACTGATGCTGCATGTGTCTATAGCTCTTGGTTTCACTACATTCTCTGTCTCTCCAGAGATAGGAGGGAGGACTTGTTTGGTTTACAGTGGCGGGTAGTCCCCCTGGGTTCCAGTCTCCCAATGAGGTGGCTATAAAGACTTCATTGGATGGTGGCAGCAATTTTGGCCTCTAGGGGGCACTCTTGAATGAGGCTACTTGGGGTTACCCTTAGAGGGATGCTAATCTGGGGGTTCCAAGGTGAGGGCGCTCCAGTTTTAGCTATAACATGGTGGCATGTGGTGCTGTGATGAACTGCATCAGTGTTAGGAGTTAGGAAAACAGTTTCTCTCTTCTTCTCTACCTCTTCTTCCATAACAAATGAACTGGTTTCCCCCCACAGCAAATGAACTATACATGATGCACAGCAGATGAAATTATGTCACCATTCAGCCTGGTCCACTTGTCACTTTCGCTGCCACCACATTGGTGATACAGGGGTTTTCGACTCCCACTGCTGCCACAGAATGGATAATCTGTGGAAACTGCAGTTCCACAATTAGATGAATAGTACTTGTACTTGGGTGTGGGTTTTTATAGGGTTTGAGTGCTAATTAAATATCGGTAAGAAAAAATAACTCATCAATAGACTGAATATAATAAAGAAACATAAAGAGTGATTTATTGTTGAACAAAAATAACATAACTGCTTTGAATTTTGTTTTCAATCTGCCTCTATTCTTATTATTATTTATTATCCCTGTACATTAATTCTTTCTAGCTTCCCTCAAAGCCATACACCCTTTTCCAGCCTCTCCTTAACACATCACATCTTTCAACTGTTGACTCTCTTCTCAACTGCCATTCTCCCTTAACCCTCCTTCTCTCAACTGCCATTCAGACTTAAAATATCCAGAAGCCTCTCCCCTTTCTGCTTCCTCCCAGAGGATTGGCTCCTGAAACATCCTTCTCCTATTTGTTCATATAGTAGTTCATCATACTATACACCACAAATATTATTAGCTGGGATGACTCTAATACTGAAAAGTTCAATACAGCATGGCAGTTAGTCCTTTCCTGAAAACCACTTTGTTAACCTTCTGTTGTTTGCCTACAAGTAGAGGTTTGCACACAAGTCCACAATATAATGCTATTTTTATCATTGCTGTTTACTCTAACCTGAGCCCTAGATCCATAAATGTAGGTCATGGGAAGAAGCCTCCCGTGCAAATCAAACTAGCTTGCTATTACAATTTCTTATACAAAGTCATATGTTGTTGGAAAAATAATTTGGGGTGGTTGGTTTTTTCCCCTTGCCATCTTGTAATCAACCAAATATGATAATATTTTCCCCCTTTCCATCCACAGGGCTAAATGTTCCCCAGTTTTCCTGATCTAAGCACTTTGTGAAAGGAAACACTTAAAAGCTTTACCATTTTGCTGTCAAAATTTGATGATCTATCTTGACCCTCTAGGGGAAGTTAGCTGTCTTAAAAGGATGCCAATGGATATATTATAAGCACTCTTCTGGATATAAGAGTGCCAATTATCTTGCCAATTATCTAATAAAATGTATGCTGCAGTAAAGTACATCATGGTCTTAAGCATTGGACACTGATAATTCTAATATTGCCAGCATCTCTCAGTGTCCTTTGGTTAAGTGGCATTATACGTAATGTAGATTTTCAAAATAAAATGAAGATATAATTGGTGTAATTTATACAGATAAACAGAATTCAGTGTAGAAACTGGGATGCCAAGTTGTACCAGATGGTCCATCTCTCTCATAGCTAGCTTCTGGCTGCATGCAATATACTACATAATGGCCTTTTGGGATACTACACCTGCCCCTGGCAACAGCTTATGGTCTTCAAAACATCAAGGGTCCATTTTCCACTTAACATCCAGTGGTTCCTTCTTCCCACCTTCTGGCAAACATAAGGGTATTAGGACAGAATGTGGTAAAGGAACAATATTACCATAATAGTTGATTTTAAGGGTGATATTTGCTCAGGAAATTACAAGGAGGGCATTCACATGTTACTTATTGTAGGACAGATTCACATGTTACTTATTGTATTTCAACACTGATAGGCCTCTTTCCCAATAAAATAAACCAAAATGGGGGACACAGTTTAAAACATTAATACTACACTAAAAATGCCACACCTAAAACCAACACAAAGATAAAATGACATTTAAAGAACAGCAAATATTAAAAATAAATTCTGTGGAATCAGTGTCACTACTAAAAAAAAGTCACTTCATACCTTGGCAGATTTAACTTCATATACAGAAGTCATACAGAGCAGAAGGTCCCCAGGTGACCAGATGTCATGTAGACTCATCTTTTCAGGCTTGGAAAAGTCTTAAAAGTTAATAATGCTTGCCTCAGTTAAACAAAGGCAATACAATCCTGAATTCTCAAAGAGGTTTCCTTCCCTTCCTTCTCTGTCAACAGCTGTGTCACTCTGGCAGAGCCATGACAGGAAAGGGAATGGAGGGCAAACTATTCCTCTCCTGACATGCAATAGCCCCTGGGAAGTGTAGTTTTCCCAAGAGGTGTTGCCAAACCAGTGCTTGGAAACAATGAATTACAAATAAGAAGTTAAAATCAATGTCTTACAAATTCATTTCTTATTAAATGTTTGTAGTTTGGAAGTCACTCATTTCAAATACCTAATTGTAATACCTAACTAGGAAAGGGGGTGACCATAGTTCAGAGTAAATGTGAAGATGCATAACAACAGCAGACACCTGTTATTCTTCATTGTCAGGCAGCAGATTTGGGGTGCCATAAATCAGCAGAACCGTATTAGTTATTTATTTGTTCACTTTTACTATCAGGGATCTAGAGATATTCTTGTGGGAATTTCAAAGGTAAAATAACATGCCTGGCTTTGGATAGTATGCACTTTCATTTGCCTGTGGGTGGGGAAGTGCCATTTTTGTTTCACCTATGACAGTAAACATATATTGAGCCAGCCCTCTAAAGAGCAACTCTGAACTTAGTTTATTATTCACCATTACACCTTTCAAACACACTAGTTAGAACAGCTGAAGAAACACAAAGAAACAAATAAACTATCATGTACTGTGTGTGAAGTCCAGCACTAAAATACTCTCTTGTAAGGCAAAATACAGATTGGTAGAATTTATATTCTCAAGGAAGGGGGAAAGCCAGAATGAAATACGTCCCGCTCCATTTTTTACTTACTATTTTATTAGGTCTGGAGTTTTGTGTCTGGGAGCTTAATATCTCACTTTATATGTTCAATTTGTTCCAGATTTTTTTTTCTTTTTGTCTTAGAACTAGCATGTCACATGAACAAGCAAGTTGGCAATTCTATATAAAAGGACTTTATTTTGCAGCCAAAAGGTTGAATTTTATTTCCATGGCCCATTCTGCATTGTAGAATTACATTCAAAAGGTAGTTTAGGCTCGGTGGGGGGTTTAAATCAAAATGACAAATCAAAAATGACAAGTGAGTGGTTAAGAAGCCTCACTTGAAAGCCCATCTCAGCCACAAGCAGGAGGTGGCAGATAGTAACTGGTAGTAGGTGTGATGTGATTCATAATAACAGACAAGTGGCAAGTGAAGAAGGGGGCACCAGGGCTTTTACAACTGGGCATCACACATAGAATCAAGGGGTGGTAAGGTCAGCACTTCGAAGCCATGCGGTTGCTGACTAGCCTGCAAGGACATTATGGGACATTAAGATCACATGCCCACATGTGCAATGTGCTCAGATACACATTGCAGACCAATCAGTAGCTGCTTAGCTACATAGTCCTGAACTTGCCACACTCTTCCTTCTATTTTGGTACCCACTAGTAAGGGTGCTGAGCGCCTTTTTCCTCACTCACAACCCAGAAGTACCCAGTTATTGCCAACTTTTGTTACCCACATCTGCAATAAGAGGGTAGCTATCCATCTTGTAGGACTCACATTCACAGGTAGCTGTGTTGGCCATGCAGCAAAACAAAAGCCAAAATCCACAAAAAAAGCAGTACCTTTATTGGCCAACCAAATGCAAAACACATGATGCAAGCTTTCGAAGCTCTACTTGTTTCTTCATCAAGCAAAAGACATTTAAAAATTGAGAGGAAAAGTGATGATGTTGGAGTCACTGGCCTACATCCTGTTTCAGATGTTACTTGTGTTGTTGGGATAAGGAGTCTCATGCAGGCAGAAGTCACTCCAACTTCTTGGTCATGTGAAGTTGACACAAAAGACAGTAAAATTTCAATACTTCGGCAGAAATGAGGAACTTCTCTGGCAATCAGCATGCCCCTGTCCCTTTGTGAAGCAAAGAGCTCCTTTATTTAGGTAGAGATCATTGGCTTTTTCAAGAAGTCTCTGTACTGCTGCATCTTGAAACAGCTTTTAGGTGCTATATAGGTAAATGGGCAAAAGCTGTTCTGGGGGCATTGAGTGGGCATGAATAAGGCATCCCTTTTTATTGATGGCTAAGCCCATCAATAAAAAAGTGATGCCTTGTCCCCGCCAGCGCTATGCCCTGGGAACGGCTGAGGTCGCAGGCATCTGATACTGCATCCTTTCTGTTATTGTCGCATTCTTCTGATACAGTTTGGGACGCGGGTTTTGGCTGTGTTTCCCTGTGTCTGATAAAATCCTCAGTCCACATTTCCCTCTTGTGTAGGATTCCCCTCGTTGCAGCAAAATGAGGGATCTTCAAATCTAGGAAACACATTCAGGGGTAGCTGTGTTGGCCATGCAGCAAAACAAAAGCCAAAATCTACAAAAGAGCAATACCTTTATTGGCCAACCAAATGCAAAACATCTTTTTAATATCTTTTGCCTGATGGAGAAGCCAGTAGAGCTTCGAAACCTTGCATCATGTGTTTTGCATTTGGTTGGCCAATAAAGGTATTGCTTTTTTGAGGGTTTTTTTGGTGGAAGTTTTAAATTGTTTTAAACTGATTAAATTCATTTCACATGTATGCTGCCCTGATATCCCATGATATAGATTGGAATATATTTTGACAAATAAATAAATGTTAATAATTGCCCTTTAATAATTGATTAAATAAATGACTTAGGTCCAACCTATCTGAAAGACTGTGGACATTATCAGACAAGGCAAATAAGGCGTCATAAGGATGCCTAATGATCGCGAAAGGGCGTGTGTACCACATGACATCACCCTTTCACAACACTGTCCTGTTAAAAAAAAATTTTTTTCTTGACATCTCAAGCCGTCAATTGATTCCTGTGGTGCTTTTGTGCCAGCATTGCCAGTGTTTGAAACTTCGCGCCATTGTACTCACGTAAATGCAGCATCAATGGCCGGTCCAGCAAGAACACTTCCAGGTGAGATCACACAACATCCAAGTAGGTGACACACTTTTTATGACCCTCCCCAGTTTACCTGGGACTTTTTTTTTTAGTGTGTTTAGGTTCTTTTTGTAACTTTTACTGTCTTATTTCTGTTTTTATTTTTGAATTCCCGCAATATGTATTCTCATGAGAATATGTGGGATTTCAAATGAGGAAGTGAACGGAACTCTGTTCACTCCTCGTTCATTACCAGGAAGCCTTTTGCTGGGATAGAAGGTAAGTGGCATGGCGAGAACTTTTGCCAGCATAAAAACAGCAAAGTTATGCTGGCAAAAGAACAGGGTTTAGGGGGATGGTCTGATAAAGTCTTTGTCTTCCTATGGGAACCTATCTGAGTCTTAAGATCTGGGGTGGGGGGAGAGGGCTTTTCTCAGCCCCACCACTGTCACAGGCCCATCTGGTAAGGACATGGAAGATGCTCTCAATGACTCCTCTTAGTCTGTGGCATTCATTTTCATAGGAGGCTAAATGGGCCTTCTCTCTCTTCTCCATTTGCTGACAAGTAAAGACCATTTTATTTAAATAAGCATTTGATGATTAATTGGTTCTGCAGAAGTATCATTTTTATGGGGCTGCTGTATTTTTAAAAATGATCTTACGCTTCTAAATTTAATGGTGTTTTTAATGTAATTGGTAGTTTAATTGTATTTTAACTTTCTATTTTCAGGGTTTTAGCTTATTGTAAGCCTCCTTGGGTCCCACATTGGGAGAAAGGTGGGGAAATAAATAAGTAAATGTTAAATGGCTATATCCAAGGCTTTTCATAAGACTATTTGCGTGTTTGTGGGTTGTTCACTGTCTCCTCCTGAACTTCTTTCTTGGTTTGGGTTGGAGAAACAGGTAGTTAATTTTTTGAGTAATTGGTACCATTTCATCTGTAGAGAGAAACATATAAGCCCCCCTTTCTCATGCACCAGACTTGCACTGGGGAATATTACTGCCTTCCCTTTCTTGAGGCAACCATGAGCATCAATGCTTAGCAGTCATTGATTGATCTCTGCCCTCCTCTCTCTGCCCTCCTCTCAGATGTAATATCCAAGCCCAGCAATCATCATAGGGCAAAGTAGGAAAGTGAATTGGAGTTGAGTGTTGTGCCCAAGAATCTGCATAGCCATTCGACATATGCTATTGTCATCTGGGGGCGGGGGTGGGGTGAGGGTTATGTTACTGAAGTTGTCATCCTGCTAACCTAGGGAGAGAAGGAAATCAAACAAAGCCAGACAGAACCCAAAGATACAGACATAGCACCATCTTAGAAATGGTGCTATTCTGAATAGCTTAGAAAGCTATCCTGGATTTCAGAACAGTTAAAATTTACCACCTGCCTGATAGATGGCAAAAAAAGTGATGTGTATATTTAACCCACAGAGTGTTTAAATTTGCAAAAGACAGGAAGAAGAGAGAGAAAATGAAAGGCTAAACCTTTCCTAGTAATGACTATTTTAATATGTCTTTCCAAAGCTTTGTAAATATTACAGTGGCATAATATTTAGTTATTAGATATGATCATTATTTTCCAATAAAGCAGAACATTTTTTCAGCTGCCACATAAAATGTCTCTACTCATTAGTTGTATTCAAGCCCATTTTTTACAACACATGTATCATTTTAATGTGATATAAAATTCCCAGAGCATCTCAGGAAAAGAAAGCAGGCATTATCTCATCTGAGTAGTTTCAGAAAAAAATGCATCTGCCACAGTAAGACTTTAATAATCTGTGCAATCCTATATATTTGTTCTAGTGTGCCTTCAAGTCATTTCTGACTTATAGCAACCCTAAGGCAAACCTATGATGGGGTTTTCTAGGCAAGATTTGTTCAGAGGGTGTTTGCCTTTGCCTTCCACTGAGGCTGAGAGAGTGTGACTTGCCCAAAAGCACCCATTGGGTTGTTAAGCAAAACCCTCGTGTCCATGGAAAAGGTCCATGTGTGCTCTGGTTTTACAGTGGGGAATTGAAGCAACTCGGTTAACATCAAGAGGCTGTGTAACATACCAGATCTTTGACCTACATATACCAGTGGAACCTAGGAGAGACATGGAGCCAGAGACCAAAAATAACCTGAATTACAGAATTACAGAAGTGACAGATGAAGCACCTGACTTTGTAGAATGACAGCCAGGGGTTGGAGAAGCTTAAGGGATTCAAGAAGAGAGATGGAGGGAAGGTGGATCTGATAGACATGGAGGATAGAGGAAAGGGGTCTGAGCATGCTGAACTGATTTTTCCAGGGTGAGGGGTTATAGGAAAAATCCCTTTGAAGGTGCAATCTTGATGAATGAAACATGTGCTTTCAGATTGTTCCCAACTCTTAAAACAAAGGAATCCTGGATAAGCCAGGAACTGGGAAATGGGTGTATCTTTATACCAGGTGATTGACAGACAGCCTCCCTTTTGATTTGTACATATGCAGATGAGAAACAGTTTTTAGCATGGCAGTGGGAAAACCCAACCATAGAGATGCTGTCTTCCTTTCCAGAGATGATGCAAGAACCTTTTCTACTTCAAAGAGCTGTCTCCCATTTATGCCAAAGGAGTGAATGTTGGAGAATTTGCTAGCCCCCTTCCTGGCTAGTATGTGCTCTCCTGAGCCTGACCATTCCTGTCAGCCCTTGAAAGGTTCAGTTAGCTAAATTGATATCAAACTATTGCCAACTATAAGTGAACCAAGGTGGGAATGATGGGTCCTGTTTTGGGGATGATGGGTCTTGTTACAGAGATTACATGATTGAGTGGGGATTCGAACCCTGGTCTCCAGAGTCATAGGACTTTTTTGGATGAGCTTTTAGAGCGCTAGCAGCCTCATCCCCGTTGCGAGGCTGTTGCGCTGCAGGGCATCCCTTTTGGATGACGCTCTCCCCTGCCGGTACTGTTGCATTACCGCGGGGACACTGCAGTGTTATATTCGGCGGTTTTCTAATAACAATCAACTTTCGTTATTGTTGATCATGAAAAAGTGCATAGGAGATTATCAGACAGCAACAAAAAAAAGTTCCTATCCCACAATCTTCTCTCCCGCCCCTCTCCTGTCCCTGTAATGCTAAAATAGTAAAAATTTTCAGATCTACCTTATTCTCACGTACAGGGCTGCCCAAGAGTGAGTGCTGTAATGGAGCTCCGTTCACATCCTGGAATGAAATCCCACCCATTCTCACGAGAAGACAAGAGTGTGGGAAATTCAAAAATAAACCCCCAAAAACAAGACAAAAAGTGACAGCAAGCACAAAAACACACTTTAAAACTTCTAAGTACACCAAGGAAGCTTTTAAAAAGAGTGTCACATACCTTGCTCTCCTGATCTCACCAGCAAGTGTTCTGGCAGAGACCTCCCATTGACACTTGGATCTCGCCAGTGAAATGGGGTACCTTGTCAGTCACAGAAACATTCGTGACAGGAACAGAATGGGGGCTCCATTGACGGCTTCTCCTGTCAATAAAAAGCAGCACTAGCGGAACGGCAGCAGAACAGAATCATTGAGGGGAACGACATCATCTGAAAAGGAAGCCCTTTAGCGATCTCCTGGTGTCATGATAATACTGTATTTAGCATGTCTGATAATCTCCATAGTCCAATACTCAAGCCACTACATCATGCTACCTCTCTTAATCCTAGGATTTTATCAGACGGGCTTAATGAAATGGAACAGAAATGCCACAGTATCACTAAAGAGGTTTTTTTTTCAGACAATGTCCTCCTCACCCGTTCCGACCCCGTTCTGACCTCGTGTGCTTTCCGAGGAAAAGTCATCAGTAGATCTCCCGTTCCATTTCTGTAACGGAATCACAGGTGTGTGAACTGGTTTGCCGTTATGTTGCCGTGATGTTAAAACACTTCCGGGTACAATCGTGACATCCAGGTGAGTGACAGCCTTTTCTGTACCCTCCCCATGTTGCTTTTAAAGCTTTAAAAGTGTTTTGGTGTTTTTTAAATTTTTAGAAGTCTGCCTGTATTTTTATTTTTAAATTCCCCCCCGGCTGCCTGCTTCTGTAAGGTCCTGGAAGGTAAGTAGATAATACTTCTTGTGGCGATCTGGACATCCAGGTAAGTGACATACTTTTTTGTACCCTCCCCTGTTTACTTGTTTCTTTTAAAGGCTAATTAGGTGATTGCTTTAATTTTTTTTATGTCTGGGTTTTTGTTTTGTTTTTTGTTTTGTTTTTTGGTTTTTTTAATTTCCTGCATGATGCAGGGCTCCCTGTAGGGTCCTGGGAGGTCCCTGCAAAATACTTCCCACTTTGATTGGGACAAAGAGGTCAGTGACAGCCTTTTTTGTTCCCTCCCTGGGTTACTTGGGTTTTTTTTAAGGGTGTTTAGGTGCTTGGTGCACTTCTTTGAGGTTTGGGGGATTTTTTATTTTTAAATTCCCCATGCAATTTGGTCTCCAGAAAGTGGAAGGGGTTTTGGTCTCCAGGAAGGGGAGGGGGCTCTGTGAGAGCTCCATTCCCTTCCTGGACTGCCGGAGGAGCGGGGAGCAGTTTCTGTCCCGGGATTAAGGTAAGTGTGTGAACATTTTTTAAAATTCAGTTACAGGGATGGGAGGAGGGTGGGTGGGTGGGTAATGGAACAGGAATGGGTTTTAAGGGCCCGTCTGATAAAGTCCCCAGAATCACTACTCAGAATCAACCCTGATTGTATTCACTACAGTCTCAGGTATCTGGTTCTTGGGTCTTATTTATTTATTATTAAATAATAAATAAGATATATGACAGCTGAATACACTGTCTGAATTTAAAGCAACATTAAAGACCAGTTTCTTCCGGCAGGCCTATCCAGACGATTTTAAAGTGGTGTGAATTTTAAATTGTGTATTGATTGTTTTAAAATGTATTGGTTTTACTTGTTCTTTTAAACTGATGTTTTTGACTGATATGTGTTTTTAACCAGCATTATGTTTATGTGTTAATTTGTTGTTCCCTGTCTCAATCCATAGGGAGAGGAGGGTAAGAAGGAATAACAATAATAATACCAACAACAACAATGCCACCTTTCCTCAAATGAATTCACAGTAGCATACATAACTCTCTTCCTCCCCATATTATCCTCACACCAACCTTGTAAGGTTATTCACCCCCATGAGTTTGATGACCCAGTGGAACCTAGAACTTATGGCCTTTCACACAACACAACTATTACACTTCAACTGCCATGACTACATCCAATGGCATTTGTACCTTAGTAAGCTATGAGAGCTGTCTGGCTAAGGAATTTGAAATACCCTTCCCTAAACTTCAACTCCCATGATTCCATGGGATGGATCCATGTCTGTTGGAATCATAGTGCTATAACTGTGAGTGTGAAAAGGAGTATGGATTGCTCAGGTCCCAGTTCAACACTCAGACTAGTACACCACACCGGCTCTTAATTCTCACTGATATGGTCAAGCTTCATCTAGGCTATTGTCATTTGGTACTGCAAATGGAGGTTCACCTCATGTAATGCTCCCCTGCCAAGAATTTCTTTCATGGGAAAGAGCTTGTGCCATTGGATTAGGAAACAAACTGTACTCAAGGACCTGGCAGATGTGATCAACATCCAATGCAAAAACAGTCTGAATTGTAGAAATTCACCCCTATAAATGCCAACAGTGTGAAAAAGTTGGGGGGGGGAGTGAACCCAGGACAAAAAAAGAAAAAGAAAAAGAAAAAAAGAGAGATATTATGTCTCCCCACTCCAATCCTATTTAGCCTCTCACAACAATTACTTGATTCCATACCTTGGTGCTAGTGGTCTTCTACTTGCTAACTGCCTGCTAATTGTCACTGTTGTGGTGAGGTACCAGCCTTATAAGACAGTGTGTGTTGCCTTATATTCTCTACATTGGTCATCTAAGTTTACAGGATGTTATCCATTCTGGGAAAGGTGGGGTAAATTCACATCTCCCCTGTTGTGGTGCATACCATCATATAAGCCTACTGATTGCTTTGGGGATGAGTAGGATTCCCCCCCCCCTTTTCCATGAGGTTTTTTTTTTTTTCCTATCCTACACTGTCGAATGGGGAAATGAGAATTGGTGGTGTCTTAATAGGAAGTTACTTGACAGGTGGTGGGGGGGAGAATGGAGGAGTATGGTGAACACCTATGGCACCTATTTGGTGAAAGAGAGGCCTATGGAGTTGCCCCTATATGTCATGAGACCTGGGGGTGGGAGAAGAGACCTTCCTTAGGGCTGGCTTGAGGGTTTAGCCCTCATTCAGATTGGCCTTCCAGTAGCTGGAAGCAACCTAGCTTCTGGGTTCTCTTTGGGACTCAGGTATCTTGACCAGGGGAAGCTGAGGAGGAGGTTTGGGGAGACCCCTGTCTTAGCTGCTTCTGAACTAGGTTTCCTCCTTTTGCACATCTCAGGAGATAAAACCTATATAGGTGATAGTTGAAGTAAAGTGGCTCATATTTCAACTCAAGCTTTCTTGTGTGGTCTTATTATTTCATGGGTTGCTCAGCAATATGTCCTTAATGGTAGCTGTGTGATAGGTGTGGAACAGCAGTGGTATAAGAAATTAGGATCACTTGGCCAAAGCTGGGTGCCAAAAGAAAGAAGAGAAGGAGAAAGAGGGATAAAGGATGCAGACACTTGTCTTATACCCTGGCAAATAAACTATAGCTTAATCGACCAACATGATGATGCTTGAACTGGACCCATGTAATTCTGCTTTCTTAATCTCTCTTGAAAAATCCAGACTAAATTATCTACATTTTATCCTATTCCCATATATTCTAACATGGCTATTTCCCAACATTGACCTTTCATATATAGTGACAATTGTGGAGTCATGCTAATTATGTGTCATTAATATTTCAATTTTGTTAGTAAATTCAACAGCTTATTTGATTTTTAATGAACCAAATTGTATAATTAAAGGTGTGGAGATGGGGGACAGAGAGACATGCATACTATTAGGTCCAATACCAATTTAATTTCATGCAAGCTTTCTTCCCCCAGAATGTTCTGAAATTTCTATAAAGTTAAACCCCCAAATCACTCTGGAATTTGCTAATGCTTTAAATTGGGAGTTAACACTTCAAAACTAAGTGGCAATTATATTTCAAATTGTTTTTCTCTGTTTAAGTCTTTCAAATAGAGTGAGAAGTTCCCATATTTCTTCTTCTTCACACAGCTAAACGTCTTTGAATATCTCTTCAAGAATACTCTTAACTTTCTGGAAGAATTGTTACCCGTTTCCTCTATTTCCCCTTCGTGTCATGAACATGAACTGGAAATTTACTTTCATATAATGTAGCAATAGATTTCTTTTTCGTGGATGATCAGTGCTTTAAAATGTACATTTTTGTTGAACGAAAGCAACAGCCCCTCCAAACCCCAATAACTGAAGGAAAAAAAATGGCCAAAAATACTGTAATAGATGCATACTTTGCTTTATTCAAGGGGAGGGCATAATGAGACCTATGGGTCACATATAGTCACTGGCCCCCATTTTGTGGACCCTGAAGCCCTCAACAGTCCCCCAAAGCCCTCAACCCCCAATCATTTAAAAAAAATCAGTGCAATTTTGCCTCAATATCATGTAGAAAGCCCTCGGAAGCGTGAAAATACCAGAAAATGCCATTACTCAGCTCCTACAAGCACTCCAGAAACATACACTGCCCTTAAATACTTCTGTTTCCCCCTACAGTCCCTCTCAAAATGGCGATAGGAGGTGATGTGACATCAGTTCCATTTCCAGAGGAACTCCAGAGGATAACTGAAGTATGTGGTCTTGCTGTGTATGTGTGTGTGTGGGGGGGTGCAGCCCACAGGGGGCAATGGGAGAAATTGGCCCCTGTCCCCACCCTGGTTTACAGGATACATTTGTGTTGCCATTTAAATGAAGTAGAAATGCAAAGGAGATCAATAGATGGAATAGCTGATCTAAGAGCTTCCAGTCTCTCTGAAATCTAGCCAGGTTCTTGCTAATAGAGCAAAGGCAAATACAGAGTCAGTTTTCAGCAGTCCTCCTACTTCAAACTATTTATTAAAAGGTACTTTTCTACTTGCCAGAAATAAAACAAAATATACAATAATACAATAAAAATTATTTTAAATCATTAGTTAAAAACAGACTACATTCAATTTTAAACCCCAAAGTAGGACAGAATGATAGTTTTGACTGTCAACCTAGCTTGCCATGGGAGAGTTTCACAATCAAGAAACTGCTACCAAGAAAGCCTTGCATTATGTTTTCCCCGTCCTTCACAGTGTGGTGGGTTAGGCTGCAATGCCCTTGCTAAGATCTAGCATTCCAGTCAGCCTCATATGGTAGAAGGCAGTCTTTCATATTTATTGGCTTGAGGCCATTTAAGGCTATGAAGGCACAAGACAGTGAGCCAGTGTGTAGTGGTTTTGAATGTTAGGCTATAACTCAAATTCCTGCTTGGTAATCAAAACCTACTGGATGACCTTGGGCAAGTCACACTCTCTCAGCCTCTGAGGAAGGCAATGGAAAACCTCCTCTGAAGAAATCCTGCCAGGAACACCCTATGGCCTTAGGGTTGCCATAAGTCATAAACTTCTTGAAGGCCAACAACAACAACAACAACAGACAGACACAACAACAACAACAGACACAAGATCCCATTGGATTTTGGAAGGTAAGCAGCATCAGGCTTGGTGATTGCTTAGATAGGGTATCACCAAGGATCAGTCAGTGCTGTAGACTACATTTTCAGAAGGAGGCAATTGCAAACCACCTGTGAATATTCCTTGCCTAAGAACTCTATGAAATTCATGGAGCCACCATAAGTCAACACTGACATGAAGATACCACACAGTCAATCACACACATACATGTCACAACCAGCACCATGTTTTTGATGCCCAGTTCCATCGCTTTGCATGACAAATCTTACCACACATTGGAGACACCATGCCTTCTACACAGGTCTCCCCACTTCTCTTAAACCCAAGCTTCAATCTAGAGGAAAAGGGCCCAGCACAGAAACTTCTGTGATGGTTGAAATGGTCAGATTCCCCTGCAAAGTTAAAGCATTATTGAATATCTCAGAAAGGGAGATATTCCTATTGTCCATGGGACATGTTCTTACTATTACAGGATTGCAGCCTAAATCTCCCCCAAGTTCATTCAGATTGCTGTAGATCTGAGAATAATGAATATGTTACATGGCTGAAATCCAATTTAATTACTATAAACAAAGTGTAACAATAAAATGAATGTGGAAGTTGCAGTAGAGTCTATAACAGGTCAATCTTCTTTAACATCTTCATTAATTATGTAGAAGGTGAGAGTAGATGCGATGGTAATGAAATCACAAAATTTTCTAAATTAAAGCCTGCATACACTAGTGAGAAGAAGTGAAAGACAAACACCAAGAGAACCAGCTTATTGGCATAATTAATATTTATCTTAGGGAAATATCTATTAATTCAGAATAATAATGCAAAAAAGAACTGTTTAACAGAAAGCAACTCCCTGCACCCAACTTAAGGATACAACTGAAAGAAATGATTTTGGAACTGAACATTTCTTTTAAACCCCTAATCCTCATGTGTAGGGAGACTTCCACTCATGATGGCAGAAGCCACAAGAAGGTTAGCTTTACCTCATTTCCCCCTCCATGATTTGTTGCTCACCATCATGTTTGTGAGGAGAGGCAGGGAGCCACCATTTGAACTGGTTTCTCACATTCCAAGCAAGTGCATTTTCTTACTTCCAAACACATGTACTTATAGGGAGACGGCCATGTCTAATGTGGTCCAGACAGTGGATTACAAATTTAATGTGCATTTATTCATGATGGTGTCATTTATATGATTTTAAAGTTTCTATACTGTTTCAGACCCACAAAGAGCCTTCATAGAAGTTTGTATACATTTAATAGAAAAACTATTTTGTAAAAATGTGTTATGGTCTCTACAGTCCAATGGCAAGGCCTCTGGTTCAGAAAAATAATGCTTTTCTACATGCATCTCTTAACTATAAACCTTGTTTGCTGGGAGACAGTTTTCTTTCACTTTCCTCCAAGTATTAGGATTTATTTAGTAGTAGTAGCAGCATTCAGAATTAGGAAAAGTTGACCTTTGGACTATCACTCCCAGACTCTCCCAGCAGCATTTATGGTTTGAATTCTGTGAGTTGTCACCACCATCAACCTGCAATAACTTTTCATAGCAGCATTAATAGTACTGTAGTAAGTGGCAGTAGTAGTAGTAATGGCACTACTAATTAATATGGAAGTAGTATAATACTAGCAGGAGTAATTTACATATCAACACCAGAATATGTAGTACCTTACAGATTTTTTTTTAAAGGCTTTTGCTGAAGGAAGTTACATTTAGGGCTCACCCAGAAAGGAAAAAAAAGTCTCTGGAAGTATCAAGACTTTCCAGTTCTGTTTGCTTTGATTTTATTTGGCCATCCCAAGTTTGCATCCAAACTCTTTCTTGAAATGTTCTGCATTTCCCTTCCCTTCCCTTCCCTTCTGTTCTTCCTTCTCTCCCTTCCACTGATCATTTGTCACATCATGTTGGAGTTGTTGTAGACTCCAACAACATTTCAGAACAACATTGGATTTTCATCAATTTCCACCAAGCCTTCTTTATTATTTCCCAGGAGTTAGGAGACTTTCAGAGTGGAACAAAAAAAGTGTTCCCCTCTCGCAGTCTCCTCTCCCACCCCTCTCCCATCCCTTTCAGAAAAAAAAGTTTTCAGACCTACCTTGTTCACATGTCCTTCCCTCGGTAGGGCAGCCCAGGAGTAAAAGGAGCTGAACAAAGCTCCTTTCACTTCCTGGTTTGAAATTGCAGCTGCTCTCAGGAGAAGATGAGAGCATGGGAAATTCAAACTGTAAAAGGAAGATACACATCCAAAAGTCACACTAAGCACCCAAACACACTTAAAAACTTTACAAGTAACCCAGGGAGGGTACAAAAAAGTGTGTCATTTTATCTTGCTGTCCCGATCTCACCTGGAAGTGTTCTGGCATGGACTTTCCATTGAGGCTGACATCATGCTAGCATAATGGGGCACCATTTCAATCACACGTCATTCCGTTACAGAAATGGAACAGGGGATCAATTCACGGCTTAGCCTGTGAATAAAAAGCAGTTCTGGTGGAACGGAAGCAGCAGGGGAGCATGACGACATGGGAACGACATCATGTGAAAGGGGAGCCCTCTAACGATCTCCTGGGATCAGTATCACACCATATTTAGCCCATCTGAAAATCTCCTTAGAGTTAAAGCGCTAAAGTGTTTTAGCAGTATTACACTAGTTAAACATTAAGGTCATTTTGTTTCAGTGCAAACATTCCTCTTTCATTTGCTCAATCTCTGAATCACTTGAATCAGTGTCCTGGAAACAATAGCTGTGTTTTACTGGCAGTGGCCATCTTAGCTAGTTCCAAAATATACAAACAGACTGCCAAGTAAACATAAATTTCATTTTGGAAAATACTGGGTTAATTTTAAGCTGACTTGGGAAGTAGGGGAAAATTCTTGATAATGCCAAGATTTCCCAGGAAATATTTACAGATGAAGGGGCTTACCATACTCCAAAAGTAAAGCAGCAGTGTAGCAGGAAGGTTTCATTTGCCATGCTGCCTTACTGCATGATGTCGTCATTCTTTTGTTCTGGTCCCGTGGGAGACTGAGGTAAACTACGTCTTTTTGCTAAACAGAAAAACTTGTTAACAAAAAGATACAGTTTTACATTGGTCTCCCATGGGACTGGAATGGCAGAACACTGGAAGAACAATGATGTCACACGGTAAGGCGGCACGGAAAGCATAACCTTTCTATTGCACTGTTGCTTTACTTTGGAGTGTGGTAAGTCCTGAAGAAAACATCATGTGGATCTCCAGAAAGAGATCAGTTTATACAGGAATAAAACCTGAGACTTTTCACAGAATTTTTTTCACCTGGAGGGACTCTTAGGGATGAGGGATCCAACAAGGACAAACAAGTTTATGACTACGGAGAAAAGGTGGAATCGGAAAGATGTATATGGTCTGTGCTGTTTTATCATTATGTGTGAAAGTATGCTTGGGCACCCTACCCACTGTGCTCCCCCAGCCCGAGCTGATGATAATGCCTCAAGAGCTGAAATTATATTATGAAAGTATATTATCAAAGTATAGTACTAAGAACTGTAGTGTGAGTTTTGTTAGCAAAGTTCAGGAGAACAACAACAAAAAGAGTGGCTTGCATTTGGATGTGGTTTTACAGCACTTTTGTTTTGCACTTGAGTTGCAAAAGCCTATGGGCCTTTTGTGTCCAAAATTGCTAAAATTGAATTTAAATTTGAGCAGATAACTCCATAAGTAAGTAAGTTATGCCATAATGGTCCATTAGCATAGAACAATATGTTGCTTTTTAGATAATTTTCATTTTCCTAATTAGAAAATTGCAAGCATATGACATCTTTCAGAATGACAGCAACGTACATTTGTTTATAGTCACTTATTTGAACATGCCTTGGATTTGGCCCTGTTAAGCTGTTCTGAAACTACATCAGACACATCTGTCTGCCTGAACAGAAAACACAGACCACATTTGTACAGCTTCTTACTTTTTGTTCTTCTATTTTACAACAGACAGCTTCCACCCTTGAAAAGTTTGTGTTGAATGCACTGAAAGTTTCACTGGAAGAGGGTCTCCCTGCAAATGACCAAAGACAGACAGCTATATATTTCTCAGATAAAGCGAACAGTAGATGTCAGTAGCTGTTCTCTAGAGACCCCAATTTTTTACAGCCTCATTAGCAGCGTCTTAATTAGATGTCAAGCAGGTTAGAATTGACTTCTTAAGCTGATGTGAAAGGCAGTGAAGGGCAACTGATGTGCTCTCAAAATGTCACGTTCCTAATTCTTAATATATGATATGCCAGTGAAGAAAAAGGTTGGGATTTGAGGTGGTTGCAATGTTATTTTGCACAGCTTTCCAAATATTTTAGGGTTGAGAGACGAAACGGGTACTCTTTTGGTTATTTTGAATAACCTGGGCTCAAAACCTGCTAAGTAGCTGGGATGGAGGAAAATGAGACATGAACCCTAGGCAAGCATTCAGGCTTCTGGGATGAGGGCCCAAAGGGTGGCATATTTGAGGATGCATCATCTCTATCCCCTTAGAAACCCTCCTTACAAAACCTTATAAAGCAGATTTTGTGGTTCATGATGTCAAGGAGAAATCCCTTTCACACCTCTGGGCTCAAGGCAGAGAGGATGTGAGGAACTGCTTGACTGGGATCCTGGTTTTTGTTCACATCCTCACCTTCATTCACTGCATACTTATTACCCCTAACATAAGCAGATTAAACAAAAGCAAAGCAGTCCAGCTCGCATTCTTACAAAAGCGGGGAGGCCTGAGCTACCGCATCAACTCTGGTGCCAATGTTGCTGTGTGCCTCATCCCCTCAGTTCCCCAACCTTTCCTCAGCAAGGTCTTCAGGGGAGATCTACCTATGCTCACTGAAACATAAGACTTCACATAAGTAGAACCATCAAGTATTTTGATAAATCAGCATTACTGAGATTTCTGTATGCAGACATGCATTTCATAAGATACAGAACAGCCACTGAACATTTCCATCAGTTACATACAGATTTGTCTCAGAACTCAAAGGATAATTTCACACTTTAACCAGGGAAAATTTCAGCATGCCACCAGATCAGCTAATTCTGACTCCATGTTGAATATAACTTCCATGAAACATTATTCACACTTTGCATTTTAGCTACACTTAAAATACCTTTATACATTAAGAAGAGAGTGTCCATTGTCAGTACAGTTCTCATTAATAGCCCATTTTCAAGAGAAATGAAATAGTCTCATTACAATTACATACTTCATTATGCCTGTTTTCCAATAGTTCTTCAGATGTCTTCAGGAAGGGAGCCAGAACTCACTTCCATGAAACAACATAAATGTTTATGGCTAAAATAAAGAACTGGTGTAGACATGATATGTAGACTTCATTTTCTTGTGGGCCTGGCATGTGGCCACCTGTTTGACACAACTTCACCACGCTGAGCCTTCTCATCTGTAATTTAGGAATCATTAAAACCTGGTTTTAAAACCTGGTCAGCATGGATGCTGTGAGGATTAAACAACCTTGATCCAAAAAAGCACTTAAGAGCATAATAAAACAGAGGCATGTAGGTAATCCTAATGACCAAAAGTGGTTTCCTGAATGAGGACGTAATTTATTAACACCGCAGAAGCATCACCGATGAAAGGTTCAAAATGCTATTAGGATATCAGTCTACAGACTTCTGCTTTTCAAAAAGAAGGTGCAACATATACTCTTTATGCCTGTGTTGGACAAAAAGAGACTATAAAGTGACTAGCCTGCATGCCTACCACTGTACTAGGTTTCAGGGTAAATTTTTAATCAATTACCAACAGTGATGGTTTGGTCTTTTCCTAAATCCACTTTGCTTGAAGGCAACAAGTTGGCTCCTGTATAAACAGAATGTTGAACTAGACAGTCCAATGCCTGCTATGCAGGAGTGCACAACTAAAGCACTCTTGAAAGATGGCCTCCAAAGAAGGAGAGTCCACCACCCTCTGAGGCAGTCTATTCCTCTGTCAAACAGCACTTGCAAATCAATAAATTCTTCCTAATGTTTCATTGGAATCTCTTTTCTTGTAATTTGAACCCACTGGTTGATGTTCTGTTCTCTGGAGCAGTAAAAAATAAGCTCACCCATGGGGTATTTAAAGATGGTTATCATATCTCAGTCTTTTCTTAGGCAAGCTAAACATGCCCAGCTACTTAAACCATTCCTCAAAGAGCTTGTTTTCATACCTTTTGCCATATTGGTCGCCCCTCTCTGAACACGTTCCAGCTCATTAATATCCTTCTTGAACTGTGGTGTCCTGAACTGGTCACAGTATTGCAGGTGTGGTCTGATTAAAGCAGAATAGCTGCCTTGAGTCTCATTGGTGGGAGAAAAGTGGGATAGAAATGAATAAAAAATAATAAATAGAGTGGTGCTGTGATTTCCCTGGACACTATACTCTTGTTGATGTAGCCTAAAATTTCATTGGCTTTTTTAAAGCACAATATCACACTGTTGACTCATGTTTAACCACTTGTCTACTAATACCTCTAAATCCTATTCACATGTATCATTATCAAGTCTAGTGTCATTCTTCCTCTGTTTGTACATTTCATGTTTCCTGCCTAAATATAGTGTAGTCAGCCCCCCATATCCAGGGTTCTGCATCCATGGATTCAACCAACCACGGCTTGAAAATATTCAGAAAAAAAATTCCCAAAACTTTGCTGTTTGCCATTTTATATAAGGGATGCCATTTACTACACCATTGTATATAATGGGGCTCAAGCATCCACAGATTTTGGTATCCACTGGGGTCCTGGAACCAAACCCCAGTGGATGATGAGGGCCCACTGTATCTAATGCTCAGTTTAAACTCATTTTGTTAGTTTTGGCACTGCTCTCCAATCTGTTAAGGTAATTTTGAATTCTGATCCTGTCCTATGGGATATTAGCTAAGCAATCCTTATTTGGTGTCATCTGCACATTTGATAAGCATGCCTTCTAGCCCATAATCCAAGTCATTTATATAGATGTTAAATGACATTAGGCCCAGGACAGAACCCTGTGTCATACCACTAGTCACTTATTTCCAGGATGAACTGGAATTGGTCCACCAATATTGTGAGCAACACTTACCTAGGGGGCATAGGAAGACCTTTGAGTGGAAACAATTTCTGGCTTGCTTCCTGATCTTGATTAGTCTTATGTTTTTATGGGCCAGATTTATACCCTGAGGGCTCCCCACATGATTGTTCAGTCAGATTATGTTAGTACGCTTCAGGTCTATAAATGCTATTTTTTTCTGTAAACAAGAAGCTTCCCATAGAAGTTTTGTCACTGCATTATCACTGAAATTTGCACCATGTCAAAGTCTCAGTGCAAGTTCTTTTATAGTTGTTGTGATCATATGAATTACAGTGATCACACAAACAGCCCTGAGATGGAAGCAGTAGTCAAATACCAATCTCATTCTGAATTAATGAAACTGGGAATTAATTGCCAAAACTAAATCTGACAATTCAGCTATATTTTCTTAGCCAATATAACATATATTCTGTTACCTGAATTACTGAGGCCCATGGAAATTACATGTGTCCTACCAAAAATTGATATTTCTATGGGGAATGTTAATTAGCTCAAATAGTGGCTGTGAGAGGTCAGGAAACTATGGGATCTTTTGAGCTATGTATACAGGTACTCACTGACAAGACTCCAAGCCAGGGGGTGAAATAAAATGTTTTTAATTGAAAAATAATCAGGGAATGCTTGCATATATACACTCAGACTTCAAGCACTCACACAAGGCTATCGAAGAAAGTAGGAAGTATTGGGATAGAGGGATAGAATTGGGATGAAGGGTTATACTATGTCTGTCTAATGAGCAGAAATTTGTTTAGAAGCTGCAGCCTGTAGTGACACAGACTAGAGATTATCAAACCACACTATTATAGCACTGTTATTCTACTTTAACTGCTCTGGCTGCCTCCTGTGGCATCTTGGGATTTGCAGTTTAGGGAGGGGCATTTAGAACTCTCAGCTTTTAGGCCTCACTGAACTACAAATCCCTGAATCCCACAGGAGGCAGCCAGAGCAGTTAAAAGTGGAATAATAGCACTATAACAGTATAGTGTGAAAAGTCCAGAGTGATGGAAGGAAGGGAAGCTGTGCACACTTTGGTGGTGTTTTGGGTGATACTTATATTCCCCCTGAAGGGGTGAGTTCAAGTGGAATACAATGTTTGTTGGAGTTTCCCAGGATTAAACAAAGGATTCTCCAGATGTGTTAATGATCGCTAATGGCTGAAACATCAAAATGGATGAGTCTCAGGCAAACTGGTCAGTGAGAGGAAAGCCCAGTTTTGCAAGGCAAAGAATGTCCAGCTACCTTCATTGAATTAGTGAATGACTCACTTCCAGGAGCATCCAGAAGAATTAGCCCATTTCCTCCCTAACTCATCAGTTCAAGAGGGGGGATTTCGCTTAATTACTACCCAGGCATGTCTTTTAGGAATTTGAGCTGGCTTCTTCCTTAGGCTTTCTGAGCAAACCAATAATAATAATAATAATAATAATAATAAATTATTTATATACCGCCCTTTGGTAACCCAATCAGGGCGGTTAACAACATTAAAACACCATACAAAGTAAAACAGTATACTCCCCTCCCCCCATTAAAAAAGTTATTAAATCAAATTACAAATTAAAACAACAATTAAAACACTTAAAACACATACATGCAGTTAACAATAACAGTAAATCCCCAGCGATATTCAGTTCCATTAATAAAGGAGGCTGTGGGGACTCTCCTGAAGGAGAGGGGGTTCCCGAGGCCGGGATAATCTATTCTGGAAAGGCCTGCCAGAAGAGATCAGTCTTGACAGCCTTTTTGAAGCTGTCCAAAGATGTCAATTGATGGATCCCATCCAGCAGGCCGTTCCATAATCTGGGGGCGACAACAGAAAAAGCCCTCTGGGAGGTAGCCAAAAACCTCGACTTTTGAGGCTGCAGCAAATTCCTCACGGAGGACCGGAGTATGCGGGGAGGATTATAGGGGCGGAGGCGGTCCCTGAGATAGCTTGGACCCAAGCCATTTAGGGCTTTAAAGGTGATAACCAACACCTTGTACTGGGCCCGGAAACCAATAGGCAGCCAGTGGAGGGACCTCAAAACCGGAATGATGTGGTCCCTCCTAGATGTTCCTCAAACAAGCCTGGCTGCCATATTTTGTACTAACTGTAGTTTCTGAACCAAGCACAAGGGTAGCCCCATGTAGAGCGCATTACAGAAGTCTAAGCATGAGGTTACCAGTGTGTGAATGACGGCCTTGAGGTCCCTTACTTCCAGAAAAGGGTGCAGCTGGCGTATCAGCCGAAGCTGATAACAGGCACTCCTGACTGTCATATTTACCTGATTTATCATCAGGTGCGACGAGTCAAGGAGCACCCCCAGACTGTGAACACAGTCACTGGAGGAGAGTGTGACCCCATCCAGGACTGGAGGTCGCAACCCAATTCTTGGTTTCAGGGCCGCTACTGTGAGCACCTCCATCTTGTCCAGTTTCAGTTTCAATCTGTTTTTCCTTATCCAGTCCATTACCGTCCAAAGACATTCATTGAGAGAAGAGATGTCATTGGAATTCGAGGCCGATGAATGAGATACGGAGAAATAGATCTGAGTGTCATCAGCATACTGATAACACCCAGCTCCATAACTCCAAATAATCTCACCCAGCGGCTCCATATAGATGTTAAATAACAACGGGGAGAGGATAGCTCCCCGTGGAACTCCCCAGGTGAGCTCTCTTTTGCTCAAACAACTGTCCCCGAGCAGCACCCTCTGGGATCTGCCCAAGAGGAAGGACCGGAACCACTGCAATGCAGCGCCCCTGATACCTATCCCCTTCAGGCGGTCCAAGAGGATGTCTTTATTCCTTGTACTTGGGAGTCAATAAATTAAAACCTGCTAAAATCATACACCATTAAAAGGAAAACAGCAATTAGAAAATCAAGAACATTATGCAAGGCCCTTTCCCTCTGAGCAATCAGCCTTCCAAGGCCTGCCAAAACCAAAAAGTCTTTACTTGCCTGTGGAAAGACAGCAAGGAGGTTACTCGTCCAATCTCTCTGAGAAGAGAGCTCCAGAATCTGAGAGCAACCATCAAAAAGGCCCTCTCCTGGGTTCCCACTATATATATCTGGGGGAGAGAAGAGCCTCCCCAGAAGATCTTACTCTTGGACAGGTTCATATGGGAGAATACAGTCCTTCAAATAACCTGGACCTCAGCCATCAGGGGCTTTGTATGTCATAACTGGCACTTTGAATTGAGCCCAAAAACAGACCAGCAGCCAATAGAGCTGTTGCAATAAGGGAGGTGTATACTCCCTGTAGCCAGCCCCAGTTAACAATCTAGTTGCAGCTCTCTAGACCAGCTGAAGTTGCTGAACACTTTTCAAAAGCAGCCCCATGTAAACCACATTACAGTAATCCAAAGAGGAAGTAACAGAGGTGTGTGTCACCATGGCCAGATCTGATGTCTCAAGGAATGGGCACAGTTGGTGCAAAAGCCTTAACTGTGCAAATATACTTCTGGCCACCACTGAAATCTGAGCTTCCATGATTAGGGTTGAATCTAGGAGTACACTCAAGCTGCAAACCTGCCTCTTCAATGTAACTGGGTATAACACTGTCCAGCACAGACTGCATCCTAATGACTGATCTGCCTTTTGACTGTTTAGGAGCACTTCTGTCTTGTTTGGATTAAGTTTCAATTTGTTCATCCTCATCCATTCCATTACTGATGTAGTGGTAAAGGAAATATCCTTTATTGATACATGGTTTATTTGACTTTTATGTTCATTCGCATCTGGGAAAAGCCAAGGTTTAAACTTCCAGTTCACATATGAACAACAGTGACCTCATGTGGCTATTGGTTTAGGGACCAGTGTTTATCATAGAAAGATCAGAAGAGGAAATTTTCTTTTTCACAACCAGCTCAAAGAAATTACTGGAAGATTTATGTTATGTGTGACAATTTTGGGACCCAGCATAGTGTAGTAGTTTCAGTGTTGAACCAGGATTCCAAGGAGACCAGGGTTCAAATCCCACTCAGACATGGAGACCCAGTACGTGACCTTGAGCAAGTCACACTCTCTCAGCCTAAGAGGAAGAAAATGTCAAAACTGGTCTGATTAAATCTCACCAACAAAACCCTATCATGGGGTTGACATAAAATGGAGACAATGGCAAACTACCTGAACAAATCTTACCAAGAAAAGCCCATGATAGATTTGTGTTTGGGCCCCCAGAACTTGGAAACAACTTGAAGGCACAGCTACAACAATGATAAATTTCATTCTGAAATAGTTTTGTTAAATTAAAGATATAATAGGAGCTTTATTTTTAAAGACTGTCTTCACTGAGGAAAATCTTAGTAACAGTGGAGTGCTCAACAGGAATGGGAAATGTGTAGGCCTACAAGAGGGTGCTCAGGTGCAACCCCTACCTCTGCTTACTATTGGCTATGCTGGCTAAGGCCAATGGGAATTGCACTCCAACAATATCTGGCATGCCATATGTTCTTCACCTTCACTGCACAACTTCTAACTCCATTATATATGAATTTCATTTGTTTCATGTGATCATTAGTTGTCCTCTGACATCTCTACTGTGGTTTAAAAGAGTGTTTCCATTACTTCTATGTAATGTACCTGAACCTGCTAAAATTAGTCATGACTAAGTCCCTTTAAAAAGAAATTGAGCTTGTGCCACTTTTTCAATCAGGAACTAGTCACCATGACCTAACTTTTAGCAGAAATGAAGCCAATGCATTTAATTTCTCACTAGTTCTTCCCCCCATATATATTCCATTTGCTTCCATGGAGTACAAAACTGTAAAGCTGAGAGGACCTAGGTGATCATTTAATTCAACCTCTACCCTCCCACTCCTAATATTTATTTTAAATTTATACAGCTATATGGCCAGAAAGCAATGCACTTTCTCTCTTGATTATGATTGTAGGGAGAACTTATTGACTAGCTGCTTCTTATCTGAATAAGAAATCATTGCTACTCAGGGCCAGAAATGTTTTAATTGAGTACACACTTCTTGCCAGGAAAAAGAGACTGTCACATTATTCAGCTTATAAAAGGGGATTTGCTGTGTGTCTTAACAAAGAACAGTTTCTTATAGTGATTTAAAATATATCTTATTTATTTTGTTTTCCATGCCGACAATGACAAGGAGAAAGGCTGACCACAATTTCTTATAGGCTGATCTATACTGAAGAACTTCATTAATGCTTAATTTGGGAAGCTGAACAAATCATTCTCCCACACAATATCTAAAACAATAGCTTTTTTCCCCAAGCCAATCCTAGTCCTGGAATTTGAAACAAAAACACAGTGGGCACAACACACCAGTTTTAATTCTGGTCTTTACCTGGGGGGTGACACTGTTGCTAATAATAAGGGAGAGAACATTTTTTGTAAGGCATCATATTGATAGTGTCCAGAACATTTAAATGCAGTGTCCAAGTATGGTACCTGGGATATCTGCTACAGTATTCAGAATTGTCTGACCATATTATGAACTCATACATGTTCTAAGTATACACAACTGTAATGGATGTTCTAATGTTGGCAGTAGTGTGTCTTCGACAGACTAGACCCAATAAACTGCATCCACACAGAGATCTCTAAATAGGAAACATACTGAGCACACAAGTATTAAATTATACAGAACAATTGCATTGGGGAACAGCAAATATTATAGACAAGTTTCATAAACAGCAAACAGCAAATGGATAACACAAATAAGTAGCTAATACAGCACAGTTGTTCCAGAATGGGGAAGTATTAAGTCAAATAAGCAAACTCACAAGGCAGGGTAGGTTTTAAGATCCTGTTGTTGCAGAGCCTGGGGATGCTACACAGAACTGGAGTCAGCTTGCAGGGGGAGGCAAGGGTTAGGAAAAAGCATTTGGGGATTTAACGGTTGCTAAGAGGAAAAAGGGGAAAGTTACACACATATGAGGGAGAGAGAGAGAGAGAGAAATTCAGAAAGGGAGACACAACAAAGGCATTTCCCTAAGTGCCCCTCCACACATAAAAGGAACTATGGGAATTGAGAAATAACTCCCTGGAAATAGATTTAGGAGGCGTATAGACTGCCTTTCCTGAATGATATTCTGTGAAACATTGCAGCCAGAGCAGTGTGTAAAGACAGAGGCCCTGTTTACATGGCAAAATACACTAGTCCCTTGAATAAATTGCTAAGATTCCTAATTGTTCCCACACATCGTGCCACAGTATCACTTTATTCAGAAGAGGGGGAGCTCAAAAACTCAAAAGTAGCATGATAGGGGATTTTGCTACTTTTCCCAACTTTTTTGAAAAGTAGCGCGACTTAGTGCACTTTTGATTGTGTGAACTACCATTTTGCTAAGGGCTATGTGAATTACCAGCAATCTTTCCGATACAGTTACAGCACAGCTTTGCTGTGATTGGTTGAACTCACCAGGGAGGGGTTTGGACTCACCAGGAGGGGATGGAGGAGCCACAAATGAAAAGATCCATCCACTGTTGTTTCCAGCCATGGAAAATACTGAGTGAGTGCTATACCCATCCCAATCACCCAGCTGTCTCTTGCTTGGCTGCACCGTGTGTGTGTGTGTGTGTGTGTGTGTGTTCATTCATTCCCTCACCCTGCTGAGATCCCATTTCTGTATGTCAGAAGAGAGAGGGGGTGAGGGGAAGGGGTGCTTGACGGGCTGACACTCCCTGCTAAAGGAATACAAGTTAGCAGGCATTCCTCTGGTAATCAGAGGGAAAGGTGCCAGCACTTTCTCTCTCTCTCTCTCTTCCCCCAGATGTGCTTGGGAGACTATGCCCCCTGCCTCAGTCTGTGTGTGAATTACAAAGTGGAAAAAAGCAGAAAACTAAACCGATAGACCAATTTAGCAATAATTCATGTGAACAATGCAGCACTGGTGCGAAACTGCGTTAAAGCGCAAATTACCGCAATAAAAACTGCTGTGTAACTGAGCCCAGAGAGATCTCAGAAGAGGACAAACTAATAGGGGGCATATAGACTGCCTTTCCTGAATGATATTCTGTGAAACATTGCAGCTAGAGCAGTGTAAAGACAAAGAGATCTCAGAAGAGGACAAACTAAGGAGTATAGACTGCCTTTCCTGAATGATGTTCTGTGAAACATTGCAGCTAGAGCAGTGTAAAGACAGAGAGATCTCAGAAGAGGACAAACTAATAGGAGGAGTATAGACTGCCTTTCCTGAATGATGTTCTGTGAAACATTGCAGCTAGAGCAGTGTAAAGACAGAGAGATCTCAGAAGAGGACAAACTAACCAGAACTAATAGGAGAATAAATGAATGATAATATGGCTAAATCCTTATTCTTTGGGGGTGGGAGGCGAGAGAGGGAGAGAGAGATTATAGGTAAGCCTAGAGTTCCAGGCTGTAGTGATTTCTGCTTAAAAGGATCTAGGAAGTCTAGACAGTGATTTCAGCAATGTTTCAGCACATGACCTCCAAGATCAGGAGGCAGAAAACTTCTCCCCTAGAGATCAGAGGTTCCTCCACAAAGATGGAAGTAGTAAGCATGAATTTAGCTTTGTACACCAGGGCCTTTTAAGTGGTTTGGAAGTGGGAAAACACTTCAGCTTTGCTCACCTTCCTCAGTCTTGTCTATTTCCAAATCCCACAGTGCCTCAAGATTTTGTACTATTTTCCCAAAGACAGACAATTTATAAGAACAGCAAAGAATGACTAAAGCTCACCTGGATGAGATGGGAGAAATTAGGGCTCTTGAGTAGCAAAATTTGACTTACAATACAAATATGTTGAACTGACAACACTATTCCAAAGGTGTCCTTTCTATGTCAGTATGACTGGCTTCTTTGCCAACTGCAGGATGTTACACTGGGAGATAGAACTCTTTGGTCCTGTCTACACGATTCCAAAAAAATCCAACCGGGGTGGTAATAAATCCGAAAAGGCATTCGTTCAAATGCAAATGATCTGCCTACACGATTAAAACAACCCCCTAAAATCCATATGACCCACTTGCCCAGCTGTCCAGAGCGAGCAATCTAGGTGGTGGTTTTAAATCTCCCACCACCTTTTTTTTATTAATTCAAAAGGTGCCTGGTATCTGGACAGCCGTGATTACCTGTTTACATTTAAACATAAAAACAAAGAAATGTATCACAGACTTACCGGACACTCATTGAGCTGGGAATCCAAAATGGCAGCTACAGCCACTTTCCCTCTTTCCTAGTCCCACTCCCTCTACCCAGCCAGCCAATCAGATTGCACTCCTGCTCGTATCTGTGTTGACAGGAGTATACAAACTGCCAATTACTCAAACTTTTGCCAGATTAATCCCTGTGATCCAGATGAAGACCCGGATCCACTGGACACAGACTAAAAGGTAAGTTTTGCACACACACCCTCTGAATGACATGTATTTATTCAAATGGCGGGCTATACAGATTGCCGATCCTTCGAATAAATACGTGTCATTTTTCATCGTGTAAACAGGACCTTTGCCTGGGGCATCCATTCACCTCCAGCAATTTAATCAATGGTCTTCACACATACCCTTGGAGTTAGTTAATGGAGGGGCTGTCTAGACAGTGAAAATACTCCTCATAGAATTCTCAGAGAATACCTTTTGTCCCAGTGAGATCTGAACAAGATTCATGGTATTCTTCTGGGGCCAAAAATGCCATATTCTGCACAGGAAGAGCCTTTGCAAATTTTTGCATTTTTTAAAAATAATGCATGGATATATGCGTTATTGCTCTTTTGGACATCCAATTTGGAACAATGCACATTCTCAGCGAAGGCAGAAGTTGACAGCGGATTGGTCATACATGTGGGAGGGGCGGTCTTTCCAGCAAGAAAGGAGCCAGAACCACCATTTTCACATTTTGTATTACTGAGTGCGTGCTTTCTTGCTGTGCTGAGGTGACAAAAGAGCTTTTTATAAGCAGAAGATTGCACTTGCACACCTTTGATTTACAAGTTAAAGTAAACTGTGCAGTGATGATAACATGTGTGAAGAATAATGTGTTGTACTCTTGGCCACCATATTGATTCGCAGGTATGGCTCCATGTCCACTTCAAATATGGATAGCTTTGAATACACTCGATTTTGCCAAAAAAACGATGAAGACAAATTAGCGCTGCTGCAAATTTGCGAGAATGCACATCAATCGTCATTATCTCTTCTTGTCTAGACAGGTTCAGAGTTAACATTATAACTATATTCTTCCAATACAGGTATTCAATAAATGATTTAGCCAGAGAGGACTTCTTTTTCAATAACTCGCTAAACTTTCTGAGTTTAACTAGAAATTTCAACATGCATACATATACAAATCTTGGCAGGAATTTTGTACAAAAAATAGGCAGTGTGGCAATAGACACCAGGGAGGAAGCGAGTTGTCTATATTGCTAATGAAATCATAAGCCAGGTTTTGAGTAAAGGAAGGGAGGTGGTTGTACAAACAGGGACTTATTATGTAATGGGGAAGTCATGATGTCATGGGGAATTTGTGATGTCATGAGCAACTTCATTAGCTGAGTTGAGGTGGTGGTGGAGGTGGACATTCATCATTACAACCTGCTCCCATCCCATTCCAAACTATGGTACAATAACTATTTGATAGTATCTTGGTAACTAAATTTACTGATAGAGGCAAGCTGCTAATAGATCTTGAACTGTCACCCTCAGGTGTGTCAAGAGATGCACCTTAAAATTCTGTTCTAGCAAGGAAAGGAAATGTAGGAGACTCCTCCAAAGATTTCTCTTTACACTAGAAGGCCAGAGCAAGTCAGGTCATGTTCCCTAGCCTGATTAACACTTCCGAATAAGCTTCAGTCATCGCTCTGAGTAAGTAAGTTATTTTGTTGCTCCTTGCTAACAAATTTTGGCTTCACTTTTTCTTCTGCCTAAATTAATAATAATAATAATAATAATAATAATAATTTATACCCCACCCTTCTGTCAAAACAATCGGGGCGGCTTACAAAAATTAAAATACAATACAGATAAAATCCCCAACACCCCCCACCCCCACCCTCCCCCATAAAAAATATTAAACAATTATAAATTAAAACCAACTGATCAACCAAATTGAACAGAAGCTGGTTCTAACACTTCATGGGTGTGGGTCTGGGTGCCCACAGGCATATGTCTAGTTATTTGTAACTGGATAATTGTAAAAATGCAGGTCTCAGAACCTTAATCACCCTTTCTCCAGTTTTTACAGACAAATAATTAAAAAAATAATCATCAGTATCGAACCGTTAAAACCTGAAATGGAGAAGAACATTATAACCATGCTAACAACAATATATTAAAATATATCAAAGGAGAGTAATAGAAAAAGTTTTATATTTACAAGATAGACGTACACCTGAGTGGTCATTAGTCTATTTTTATCTTAGGCGAAATTGCTCTGTGGTACAAACCATCTGAAACCTTGTTTTGAAGGCTTTAAACTGCTGTAACTCAGAATATCTACTGAGCCTACTTAATTTGACCCACAGTGCAAAGTGGGCTGGCTTATGGTTATGAAAAGGGAGAGGGCCTTGGGAATCATAAAAATCATTTGCAAAACCCACAGTGCTTAGAGAAGGTAACAAGCATATTGAATGTGGACAAGATTAGCTATCAACCCAGAGTTTCATTAAAAGAATCAGCTTACTTTCCAGCAGTATTCAGGGTGAGATAGTTGTATTCTAACAGTATTCAAGTGAGATTGTTGCCTCAGATGGCAGTGATTGGGAGACAGCAGCAGAGTGTTGGAGGAGATAGTTATGTGCTTATGGCTTATTGGTAGAGAGTTTCAAAGAAAGATTTAACTGCCAATCCAGTTTACTTTTGTACATGGACTGTGGATCTTTTTTACACACAGTAAAATGTCTAGAGCCAGCATTGACAGTGTTGTTGTATTCTTTGCATAGATAATCCAATGGTAACTACACTGCCACCACCCCATGCACAGAGTGACTTCTACAGTTATCATTTATTGGAAATAGGGGTAAGAGGGTTTCCTCTCTTCCTGTGCTTTGCTCTGACTTTGATTTCATTCATCCTTAATATTATTCCTATAACTAACTTGGGTGCCCACGGGTGTAACTTGTACCAGTTTTTGGATCTCCTCTTCTGTGTACATGATGTGATTTTATGTACGATTACATGACAATTCTGTTTGTGTTGCGCTTTGCGAAAGTGGCCATGTACTCTTTAATATTTGTAAAACACAACTTTGTGTACAATTACATACCATTATATGCACTATTAGAATGAGTGTACTGTAGTTGTTTGAGGGTTGCATTATGACTTTGGAGACCATGTTTCGAATCCCAACTCAGACATGGAAATCCACTCAGGGGCCTTGGGCAAGTCACACTGTCTCAGCCCCAGAAGAAGGCAAAAGCAAATTCCCTCTGAACAAATCTTGGCAAGAAAACCCCATGATAGGTTCACCTTAGGGTCACCATAAGTTGGAAATGATTTGAAGGCACACAACAGCAACAATATGTACAAAGATTACATCAGGTTTATTCTTTTGGAATGGTTTGCAGGACCGGTTTAAGGAAGTTTGGGGCCCCTCCAATGCTTTATTTGGGGGGGGGCATATGTTTATCTCACGTCAATGTAACCTAACTCAACCTAAATTATTCACAGTAGAGGATATTCATATTATTACTAATAATGTTTTTGCAGGAGGATGGTTACTACGAGGGCCCCCACAATGATGGGGGCCCCTGTGGATGCTTCTGCTGCTGGTGCCTTAAACTGGCCCTGATGGTTTGTAAGTGTGCACCACTGCAAATCAATAGTACTACATAAAATAAATCTGATGCCAACAAGCATATTTTCATATGAAAAAAAATGCTCTATCATTATCTTATAGAACTAATGGAGAGGCAGAAAAAAAAGTGGAAGAACCAAAATTATGTTGTGTGTTGTTGTTTTACAAAATTCAGGAGCAGTAAATGCAGCATAAGGATGCATAAGGAGGAAATGCAGCATAATTCTTCGCAAATTTCATTTTTGGAGGAAACAATGAATAATATTGAAAATGATTTGCACTTCAATTATTCCATGCAAAATTAATATTTTCCACATTTTGTATACAGGAAAAAGCTTTTTCTCTGCAGAAAATAGTATTTCTTGGCAGATGTATTATTTTCTGCATATATAATGCTGTAGTTGGGGTTTATTCTATGTTTAAAAAGGCACCTTTTTTGCACAGAAAACACCAATTTTTGAACTGGAAATAACTTGACATACTCAGAGAATAATAATTCTGGGCTAAGATATTATTTTTCTGGATAATGCTATTTTCTATGCAAAAATCCATGTGTGAACTATGTGCAGAATAAGTCCTAACTGTGATATTTTGTTCAGTTCAGGTTTCTCCCTATCAGGGTTTTCTGACACTCAAGAAACATTTTTTCCAACATTTTCCAAATACTTTTGGATATTCTGTGCACCACTAATGCAGCAACAAAGAATATTTGAAACACCAGGATATATCCAACATTATGCAAGTGGCCTTCCACTTATGTAACAGGACTTCATCTCTCATAAGAACCACGGCGGCTTATCTAGTCAAGCATACTTTCCTTCTTTGTGGACAACCAGTCAGCTGTCCACCAGCAGGATGAATGTAATCTTCCATGCTCTTCTAATATATGCTCTCCAGGATCCTTCAGATTCATTTTACTGGTGATATCCATTTTGTTTATGAATAGACGCTATTGAATACAATCAACTTCAGAAACAAAATTTGGATGAAGAGACTTTTGGAAGTATTCCTTACTACAACACCTATGGAACTAAGTAGTGTTGATCTGAAAATGGCAATATGCTATCAGTGGAAGAAATTCAGTACTATGAACCAGAGAGGAGATGTAGAACTTATTAACTACACTAGACACACCTAAAGTGTGCATTGATAACCCCTAAAAATATAGGTTTTCATTGAGCTCATATAAAAGCTTAAGTCAAATATTCCATTGCAGTAAATGGAACAGAAAGGTGGTACCTTTCATTTATGTATTTGTGACTGAATGTAAATTTAGGAAATAATTTGTTGTTTTATTTTGAATAATTTGAAACTGAACCAAAAACTGAGAAAACAATGGATTTTTCTAAAATCCCTTGTAGGTAGCCAAGAAAATGTATAATCCTACAGCAAACTGACACCACCACAACAGCAATATATCAAATAAACACATTCTGAGCCTTAGTTCTGAAAGTATAGAAAGAGCAAAAGCAGTGTTCAGTAGATGGAAAACAATGCTAAAATAAAAATTTCCACTTTCATTATTTGGAGCTTTTGTTTTCCACTAAATTGTTGATTTTGTTTGCATCCCCTTGAGTACCATTCTTGGGAGAAAGGTGGGCATAACTTCAGCACTTCAATCAATACATCTATAATTTGGAGGTTTATCCCATTTTGAGGAAGGCAAGTTCAGCCAAGCCCAGATAGCCCATTGAAACTAGAATAGTCCAGACCATAAGCAGGTTATTTGTACAAGGGAAAACTGAGTTTACACATATAATACATTAAAAGGGGAAGAATATGTTAAACCACACTTGAACAAGTAACTACGTGCCTATAAGGGTCAAGTGAGGCAAAGGCAGATAGTGAAAATTTCTGGTGTGTCCCCTCTTTTATTGTCTGCTCTGTTGCCTCCCCACTGACAGACCAATACTCTCAGGTCTGACCTCAGTTCCATTCATCCATCCTCTTTCTTATTGTGGACTCATCTCTTCTGTTAGCAATGTAGCTGCAGCCAATAGATCCCATATGTCTCTATCAATTAGATACATAATTTTCCAACAAATGCTTCTGTCTTTTCTTCAGATGGCCTTGGATACTTGATTCCAAGCACCTGTGGTATTTGTTGGTACCCATGACAGTGGATATAGTAAATACTCTCTGGGTTTTAGTCTGAACTTCAAAGGAGTTATCCAAGATGCTGAAGCTATTTAAGGAAGTGAGTTCAGCATCCTGGATAGCTCCTTTAAGCTTCATAGTAAAACCTGGAGCAGATTTACTGAACTCCTGACATGGAAGCCATGAGCTGCTGCTGCCAAGGACTAGTTTTCATACAAGGAGGGACTTAAGTGAACTGAAAAGACTTTTCTTTAGACAAATTCGGCCACCATTATGGTTGTGGCTGTTTCACAAGTCTGGTGCAATAATATTGTGCTGCCTTCTTAAAATTTACTACACCATTGTATCTCTGCTTTTGACTAATGGAAAAGAAGTTAGCGGTGATCCTCTTCTTTCGTCCAATGAATTTTCCCTGAGGGTAGAACTGAACTGTATCCTTGTTCAAGATTCCACTTGCAACTGTAGTTGGCCTTTTGAATAACACAAAAGAAAGTAGGCATAGAAGACTTAAAAAAAACTCATTCCACAGTAGTGTCATGTGTAAGCAAACATATGGAGATTATTTGCCTGTCTTCATTTTTATTTTCCTGTATATAGATAGTATATTGCTATAATCAGCTGCTTTTATAGTCAGGAGTCATGGCAACCAGTCCCTTGCTGGGATAGGAGCTCATTCCACAATCTACAGAGTAGTGCTATTTGTTCTTTCATATTTATCAAATAGTGTGAACCACTGCTTTACTATAATGGTAAGCATGCTGAATGAGCAAGATGTTAAATTGCACGAGACAATAAATTGTACTTCATCCATGACAGTAGTTCATGGGATTCACATATCTTGGGAGCTGCAAGTTTGCACATTGACATGAGTATAAAGTGTATAAAGTATCTTGTCTTTGTTTATGGAATGAGTGATTTGAATAACAAAGAATATTCTTTACCAGTCAACACTTCTCCAAAGGTTGTAGTTGTGTTTTGCAACCACACATTATGTAGATCATATAGAATGTAGTCTTTAGGTTTATATTCTCTTTCCCAAGAGTCAAAGGTATTTGATGTGTCATATATCAGGTTCTTGTTTCATTTATGAGAAATCTCCATTTGTTGATTTACTATGAGAAGGTTGCTAAGAAAACTAGAAAATACAATGTTTTTGAATTCATAGAACTTCTGAATTTGTGCAACTATTGACATATCAATCATGATAACTGTACATAGACACTGTTCCCATAATCAGCCCATCAGTCTATGATACATGCTTATATGCAACTTATGTGTCCTAGTAAAAGTTTCCATGCCATCTGGCAAGATAATACAGACAAAGAGAAAGTGACATAGGGGGTAGATGGGCTAGCTAAGAATATGGCTGCTGTATCATTAGGCTGTCATCTTTTCTTCTTGTGCTACAGCAGCTAATCCTAGGAGTCATGTTCATTTCTGGGATCTTTCCTCCTTGGATTGGCTGCTCAGAAGCTGGATTGTCATGGTTGGCTGGGACATTTTGAGAAGACATTTTGGAAGATGTTCTCTTTCTGGGGCCATGTGAGAACATAAAAAAGTATACCCTGCTATATACTGATGGCTGATCACTTCAGGTCTTCTCCACGCACTGTCCCTCCATTTAGGGATTATCTAAACAGAGAAAATACTCCTCACAGAATGTGAGGATAATACAAGCTGTATTAATGGCATCCTGCATTGTTTTGCCATATATGGAAGGATGGGGGGGGGCTCCAAAACACCAAAAACTCAAAAGGAAAAGCTGTTGCAGCTTTCCCCAGAGATTTTAAAAAGCAGTGAGGGGGAATGTGCATCTCTACTCATTGGACAAGCAATGTGAATTGACTCACTTTCCCATACAAGTGGAAGTGCAAAGTTGAATGTGGGGGGAGGGGCTTGCTAAAAGGCAAGTGCTCAGGACCTCCATGTTGGATTTTCGCCTTAGCACTCGCTTGCTAAGCTGATAAAATGGGGTGTTGTTTTTTTCCTTTTTCATAAAGGCAAAATATCACTCTATCGCACTTTGGACATTTTTTTTTTAATGTTTGGTGGCAGCAAATTGCGGTAAGTAAAAACTCAAGTAATTCACTCGTGACCACCATCTGGATCTGCAGACATGCCTGCAAAACAAACAAACAAACAAAACCATCAAGACAAATGACAGCTGCTGCAAATTGCAATTACTGCAGAGCAATCCACTTCTTTTTCCCTCCTATAGACAAGCCCTAAGTTAAAAACTTTGGCATAGGATTACTTTATTCAGTGGTAGTTTGGTGAAGAGAGATGGTTGTTTAATGGGTTTTGATACCTATTACTATGTAACTCACTTCCTCCCTTTTCTTTTTTCTGTCACAAAAAATAGGGTCAGAAAACTTTGTATTATGTTGGATAGCAGTTTGAAGTGTGTGTGAAAGGTCTGCTTACCTATCTCCATCTGGAGATCCCCTTTTGGGTTGATTGTTTTCACAGACACATTGAGTTCAAGGCCTGTCACACCAGCTTCACTCCCAGGTGACATGGGACCCACAACCTGGCTTGTGCCTACATCCTGTCATCCCATGGTCTCCTCCACTAGGCAGGCCTGGGATGATGGTTTATCAGCTGGCAGATAGATTGCCCAGTGCCTAGAATCACTGCCCTGTATTAATCCCAGGCTTTTTCGCTGTAATCATTAAAACTTTGGCTGTTTTACTTCAACAAGCTGTTTTGTATTTTGTCTTTCATTACCCTTGCACACTGCTGCCCCATTTTACTACTGGAGCCAATGAAATATCCCAGGTGATCTCATGACATAGGGATGCTTGCCTTAATGTTGTCCTATCCATGGTGCCTTTTTGGGTAGGAAGGAGGAAGAACAGTTAAGCTCCATTCTGTCCATCTATTTCCCATCCCATCTATTTCAGCCTCTGCCTGAACAGTGTCCTCTCTTGATGAGCATGTTTCTTGGCAGCCAGAGTATGTCCTACTACAACCCCCCCCCCCATGGTATCTCATGATCAGAAATATTGGAAACTTTTGGGGGGTCAGGTTGGCTGGGGCAAACCAAAGAGGTCAGTTGGAGGTCACAATGGCCTAGGATGTGTCTTAGAAATATTATGGCAAGAAAGCCCATGTTAGGATTACGCAGAAGCCCAGTTTCCTAAACACACTTGTTAAGGAGGTATATGCTAATAATTTCTTCCAGCCCTGAGCACCTCAGCAATGATTCAATCAAACAGTTAAGTGACTATTCCCAAATCTATTCCTAAGGAAGTCTTACCTCATACCCCCTCCTGTCCAACCTTGCAAGGTTGTCGTAAACCCATCAATTCCTATTTCCCAGCCATTAAGGCAATCAGTTGAGATTCATTCCCTTTGTCTATCTGGTGGGAAAGCCATCCAGGCTTTATCATAACCAGAGTACCCCTTCAAGATAGGAAATAGGGTATAAATAACCCAGCCTAGATCCAAGCTAAGTTGGACACAGTCACTCTGCCAGATTCCGTCTGAGTATCTTTGCTGCACAGAACTCTTCTCTTTGAGGCTGGTAATTATATTATACCCCTCCCTCTAATAATTGATAATTCAGCTTATTATAGGCTTCACATGGTTTTCAGTAGACCCAGGCATTAGGGCTAGTGAAGGTTACGTGAAACCTATGAAGAGGTCTTGGAAATTCCCCCAAAACAAACACATCCAGGATGTGATTAAGCAAAGCCCCCTCAGACAGTCATTAGGAAGGAATGTGCTAATCTCTGCTGGATGCACCTGGCAGTGAGTCACATTCCAAAAACAAACAAATGATCAGAACACCCAGTATCCTGCAAAGGACTTCCTTCATTCCCCTGCCTGCCCACAATGTGAAGGTTACCTTAAACCCATCAGCAGAAATCAACAAAGCTGGAGCTTCCATTGTTTAACTCTGGGAAACCTACTCAAGCATTGTTCTACACTCAAAGAACCCCTTAAGGGTTCAATATTGGGTATAAATATTGCCCAAAATGATAACCAAAGTGTGCACTCTCATCACTGCTGGTCCGCTGTGTGACCCTCAGATCCAAATCTGAGCCTTTCTCTGTTGTCTGAATCTCTGCTCTCCAGACAGGTAATTGTAGTCCATTCCCCAAATCTATTCCTCTGTCCAAATACTTCCTCCGAATTCTTCGTTAGCCTTGTGTGATCACTTGTTAATGTTACCATGACTATTTTCCAATAAAAACATTTTTATTTTATTCTGGCTTAGAATCATAGAATCATAGAGTTGGAAGAGTCCACAAGGGCCATCCAGTCCAACCCCCTGCCATGCAGGAATACACAATCAAATCATTCCCGACAGATGGCCATCCAGCCTCTGTTTAAAAACCTCCAAAGAAGGAGACTCCACCACACTATGAGGCAGTGTATTCCACTTCCGTACAGCATTTACTGTCAGGAAATTCTTCCTAATGTTTAGGTGGAATCTCTTTTCCTGTAGTTTGAACCCATTGCTCTGTGTCCTAGTCTCTGGAGCAGCAGAAAACAAGCTTGCCCCATCCTCAGTATGACATCCCTTCAAATAATTAAACATGGCTGTCATGTCACCTCTCAACCTTATCTTCTCCAGACTAAACATGCCCAGCTCCCTAAGCAACACCCCACAGGACATGGCTTCCAGACCTTCCAGGCTTGGAGTCTCATCAGATAGTACTGCTATACACAGGTGTAAAGCTTGTGAAGTTACAAAACCTCCCACAGTCAGGGCCGGTTTAAGGAATTTTAGGGCCCCCTGCAACACTTTATTTTGGGGGGCCCATATGTTTATTTCAGGTCAGTGTAACCTAACTCAACCTAAGCTATTCACAGTACAGGATATTCAGATTATTACTAATAATGTTTTTTCAGGAGAAGGATTACAACTGGGCCCCCCACAATGACGGGGCCCCTACGGCTGCAGGTGCTGCAGGGCCCTTCAACTGGCCCTGCTATGAGGGACATTTTCACCATGTGGCCAACCCCAGCATCTCTTGAGGAACCCCTAGCCACCTCTTTGGGGTAACCCTATGGTCCCTGGGTTGGGAAGCCCTGTGGAGTCCACCAAGTAAGGGTGGTAGGGCCAGTTCAAGGGCCAGTTCAACCTGCAGCTGCAGGGGGCCTCATCATTGTAGGGCTCCCCGGTCATAACCCTCCTCCTGCAAAAACTTCATTAGTAATAAAGTAGGACCCCTGTATCCCCTAGGGATTGGTTCTGGAGGGGCCCACAGATACAAAAAACTGTGGATAATACTGAATGCCACTTATAAAGATGGGACTTTCAGTTTAAAATACCCTCGAGTTACCTTGGAAGACCTAGAAAATGGCTGGAGAGGACACATTTTCTGGGAAGACTCTATGGTAGGTATGCTGTTTTATGTCCCATGGATAGTTGAATTGGTGGATAATCAAACAGTAGATACAGGGGCCCTACCTTAATCTGTATACCCCGGACTGTGCTGCGCTGCTCCTAATCCAGGCGCTCGGCCAGGGCGCCCAGCTTCCACCAGTGGCAGTGGAGCTCCTCCAGCTGCCTGCCCCAACTAGCCAGCCACAACACACACCACACACAACCTGTGATCACTTGTGTGGTGGCAGCAGGTGTGTGTCTGGGCATGGGGGGGGGGCTGGCGCTGTTGCCTGTGCCTTGGCCAGAGGCACCCCGCACACTGGCACTGAGTTGGGGCTGCAAGCGGAGCCGAGCAGAGGCCACCACCCACTTCGTGAGGTGAGCACGGAGCTGCCTACCGGCCTGCCTGCCTGCCGCCTCCCTCCGGGCGCTGGGCCAGGCTGGCCTCTCGGTGGTGTTCGGGTGGAGGAAGGCGCTCCTCTTCGCCGCAGGAATGGGGAAAGGCGAGCAGCAAAGTGAGAGAGGAGCACCAAGAGAGGGGAGACTCTTTGGGGTGCGGGGTCAGCAGCGCCAGCCATAGGGCCCAGACCGGGCACCGCTGCCTCAGCCACCTCTCCTCCTGACTCCACCGCCAGCGCTCACCCCCAGGTGCTCCAGGGTCGCTTCCAGGGTGGCGCAGTCTGTGTGGAGGGGGCAGAGGGAGGAAAGTCTGAAGGAGGCAGGAGGAGAATAAAAAAGGGCAAGGCCAGCAAGAGGTTTTGGGCCACTCTCTTGCTCCTGCTTTTTCTCTCTCCTGTTTTGTTTTTTGTTTTTTTGCAGGAGGAGGGTTGGGATGGGGGCCCCTGTGGCTGTGGGGACCCCTGCAGATGCTGATTTGGCGGTATGGTTAAACCAGCCCTGCTCACAGTCATACCTTTGAGCTATTTTAAATTCCACAATATAATATCTCAGAGGTCACGAATGGGGCTCACTCAATTCAGGTATCAGCCTATCTTCCCCAAATCTCTCTCTTTATTCAGCCCTTCATTCTTTTTTCCCAATAGCCTCATGTAGTTTGTAAGCACGTGTGTTGTGTGTGTTAGTTTACTCTCTCTGTGTTATTTCAATAACATTACTTTTGTTTTACTATTTACCTCTATATTAATACTGGTATACATAGGTGAAAAGATCCCTAAAGGAAAGATCTCCTTTCAGAGGCTTCAATTTGAGCTAATAATTTCCCCTGATAGTAATAAAGATTTTGGCATCTTGGGTGGGGCTCTACCCACCCACCCCCTTAGGGTAACAAAGGATGCATTGCATGCACTTACAACCCATATTAAAGTTACATCTGGAGGAAGATACTATCATTCTGATGTCTCAAGCTTTTTTTTCTCTTTCAGGGTAGACTTTCTCACCAACCTTGAAGAACCATGTCTCTTTCACCCTTCCCTGAAGATGTTCAATTAGCTGACTAGCTGCTTCTTCTAATGGTAGCATGCAACATCTAGAATAAAAGCCAACATGCTTTTGAATGTCATTTGTTACTTGTTGACAATAGAGGGTGTAGGCTACTGCCCATCCCTAGGACTTGACCTTTTACCTATCAGTTTTCCCCAGTGCCTCAGTGATGCACAATTCAAAAGCCATGCACAGAGAAAGGTATACCAAAATATAAAAACAAGAGTCTTCCACGCCCTTTCACTCTTCTGCTTAATATGAAGTAGAAGTGTTTCTTTATGATTAAATTAAAAACAAAGATTTTGGTAGAGATTAACATAGGATACTTTTAGCATTTGTGATATTCAATTAAAATGCATTGAGTAATTTTTTAAAAAAACAAACTGCAAATGCAGCAAATAGTAACTGAAAAGGCTAATTGAAAACTTGGCTGTTAGAATGACAAATTGCTCCTTCTCCTGCGTTTGATTCATATATCAATAAGGAGTAATTTGTGAAATGTCTGGTAGTCTCTGATTGACACCAACTGTCTGGCTAGTGGTTGCTTCACTAATGATAAGACAATCAAACCAATCTCCAGGGTAAAAGAGGTGACATGATGCAACAGTTTCTTTTGATGTTTGGATCTGTAGAGGAAGACAGTTTTTCCTCTATAGAATGAACTTTGGTTTACCAGCCTCTGTCTGATAATATGTATTAGTGTGGCAATTCAGAGTCAATTTATTTTTTAGGCATTAATCTAATATATACTTATATGAATGTAAGCATTCATTACTATTCTAAACCAAACCAAAAATTCCTTATTAGTAGCGTGGATGGTCAGTACAGTTGGGCCTCAAGTTTTGCAGGGCTTAGGGGCATAGCTGCCCTGCAAAAGTGGAAAAACAATGAACATAGGCTTGTTATTTTTTATTTCTTTAATTTTTTAACCTCAGAGAAGACTTCTCTAGACCTTTGTTGGTCCTCCAGCATGATTCCACTAGAAGTTAACCATAGAATTGAGCTGGAAGACCTACAAATTCCTAGTAAGAACACATTAAATAAATCTGCAAATAATCTAATCCACAAATGCTTAACCTGCAAACGTGAAGAGACAGCTGTATAGTCATCCCAGCTGGACACTATGCAAATACCCTCCTAATAGGGCCATCCATTGCAGTCATTATTCTACTGCTATGTATTAGCTGGCATTAGGTTGATGATACCAAATCATAGAATCATAGAATCATAGAATTGCAGAGTTGGAAGAGACCACGAGGGCCATCCAGTCCAACCCCCCTGCCACGCAGGAAATCACAATCAAAGCATCCCCGACAGATGGCCATCCAGCCTCTGTTTAAAGACCTCCAAGGAAGGAGACCCCACCACGCTCCGAGGGAGTGCGTTCCACTGCCGAACAGCTCTTACTGTCAAAAAGTTCCTCCTAATGTTGAGGTGAAATCTCTGTTCCTGGAGCTTGCACCCATTGCTCCGTGTTCCAGTCTCTGGAGCAGCAGAAAACAAGCCTGCTCCATCCTCAGCGTGACATCCCTTCAAATACTTAAACAGGGCTATCATATCGCCTCTAAACCGTCTTTTTTCCAGGCTAAACATACCCAGCTCCCTAAGTCTCTCCTCATAAGGCATTGTTTCCAGACCTTTCACCATTTTAGTTGCCCTTCTCTGGACACGCTCCAATTTGTCAATATCCTTTCTGAATTGTGGTGCCCAGAACTGGACTCAGTATTCTAGGTGAGGTCTGACCAAGGCAGAATAGAGCGGCACTATTACTTCCCTTGATCTAGACACTATACTTCTATTGATACAGCCCAAAATTGCATTGGCCTTTTTAGCTGCCGCATCACACTGTTGGCTCATGTTCAACTTGTGGTCTACTAGGACTCCTAGATCCCTTTCGCACGTAGTCTCATTCAGCCAGGTCTCTCCCATCCTATATTTATGCATTTCATTTTTCCGCCCTAAATGCAGTACTTTACATTTCTCCGTATTGAATTTCATTTTGTTAGCTTTGGCCCAGCTCTCCAGTCTATCCAGGTCATTCTGAATTTTGATCCTGTCCTCTAGGGTATTAGCTACTCCTCCCAATTTGGTGTCATCTGCAAATTTGATAAGTATGCCCCTAATTCCCTCATCTAAGTCATTGATAAAGATGTTGAATAGATGTTGAATATTTCACTAATAATTGAGACCACAGTATTTCATTAGAAAAGCATAGAGATGACTCCTGGTTTTTGTAGACTCTCAGGTGCCTGGCTATATGATGACATGTTTTTGATCTTTCCTTTCATCACTCATTCCTCCATCAAATACACCAATATGCACCACAGTTCCATTTTTGTTCCACCCCTTCTTCTAGCAGTCTTTCTTTTTGTTAATCTTTTAAAGATCCTACCTCTTGCATTTATTTTGAAGGCTCCTGCCACCACATAGTATCACAACCCATTTCCAACGGCAAGTATACACATTCAGAAAGCAAAACCTAGAACTGAGCATAGAGAAGATAGCTTAAGAGAGTGAGCCAAGCTACAGCCTATAGACCATCTTTAAACACATGCAGCTTAGTATGATCCACTAGTGTCAGCAACCTTTGGATGCCTATGCTTTCTAATTACTAGTTTGCAGCTTACTCTCTAGGAGTTTAGGCACTATACATATTTATTGCCCTTTCCAATTTGTTAGATTTTACCCACACACCCCACACACCCTCTCCTTTCCTGAATCATTGTAACCTGAAGACATTTGTTCTCTCTCTCTGTCCTTGGAGATTATCAGGGGCAGCAAATATAGTGTGATTACAAAACAGATCCCCTATCACATGGTTGTCCTCACATTCTGCTGCTGTAAAAATGGTGTTCCATTTTTTAGTGGGTCAAGCCACTAATTGATATCGCATGCTTTTTTTTCACGGTATTGCTTGTATGCGAAACCTAGTCCCATTCTGCTGGCATGATTACAGCATCAATGGGCAGTCCCTGCCAGAACACCTCCGGGTGAGAACACAAAAATAAGGTGTGGGACGCTCTTTTTATGAACCTCCCTGTTTTGCTGGCAAGTTGTTAAGTGTGTTTCAGTGCTTGTGTGTTCGTTTTGTTTGCTAATTTAGGAGTTTTTAGACTCTGAAGCACGCTTGCATCTTCTTGCGAGAACTGCTAAAGTCTCACCCTTATGAAAACATGGAAGTAAACTGCACTAGTGGTCATGTTGCAATAATTCTGGGGCAGCTCTTTCTCATGATTACAGCAGCGTGTGATAAGAAGCATTATTATACCAGGATACTTATGCTTTAAAATATAGTGGGACAAAAATGTTTTTAGAAGCTTGTCTGATAATCTCCCTTCATTAGACTATGCATTTGATTATACAAAGTATTGTAGATAAAATTACATTTATATATTTTACTTATTTCTTTTCTCTGCTAGACCCTTTATGTGTATGTGGGTGGGCATGGGACTGGTTGTTGTTCAGTTTCTGCTTTGCCAACTTGATTACTTTGTTTGAGAGATCCATGATTCTCAACATGATCAAGGACTTAAGAATACAAAAGACAGCAACACACTGTCATATGACACATGAAAACAAACAGCCTACAAAACAGAGAAACATATTTTCTCAGATGTGCATAGTAGACAGAGACACGGGGAGCATGATACATGCAATCAGCAAACGTTTACAACTTCCATTCTCTCATACAGGAGAGAAAAGGGATTTTCTAATTGAATAGTTCAAATGAAATAATACATCTCATTTAAGTTCAAATAAATGTGAAGGTTATGTTTTCGTTTATATATTTAAAGTATTTTTATTCTGGGCTTCAGCTGAAAAAATGTTCTAGAGCAGCTTGCAAATAATGATCCATTTCCTGCCCTCGGGCACATGCCATTGTTAGTATGGCCTGCTACCCTCTCCCCACGGTATCCCATAACTGGAAAAATTGGACACATTTCGGGGTCATAAACCAGAGGTCAGTTGGAGGTCACAATAACCTTTGATGTGTCTAGAAATATAATGGTAGAACAGCCCAAGTTAGGATCATGTGGAGAGCCCCTTAGTAATCATAGTTGTTAAGGAGTTATGTGCTATTCCGTTCTTCCAGCCCTGGGTGTTTCAACAATGATTCAGTCAAGCAATTAAGTAATCATTCCTTAGGAGATTATCACATGCACTTAATATCCCAGGACAGATATGACCGGAGATCGCTAAAAGGTGTCCTTCTTAGATGTCATCCTCCCTGTCCTGTTGTGCTCCCATTCTGCTCCTGTCCCCCTCCCTTCCCTCTTATTAATGATTTAAATTGTTAATAGATCACCCGTTCCATCTCTGTGATGGAAGCACGGGTGTCTGAAATAGAGCCCCATTATGCTGGTGCAATGCCAGCCACGGTGGGAGGTCCCTGCCAAAGATTTCCTGGTGCAATCAGGATGAGGAGGTAAGTGACACACTTTTTCCCCCCTCCCCAGGTTACTTGTATTTTTCTAACTTTGTTTTTGTGCTTGCTATCTCTGTTCTTTCTTTCATTCACTCACTTTATTTTTTTGAATTTCCTGTGCAGTCGTTCTCTCGTAAGAATGGCCTGGGATTTCAAATATGGAAGTGAATACAGCTTGGCACTAGCTGTATTCACTTCCTTGACTGCTGGAGGGAGGGGGAGCCATTTCTGTCACGACTCTAAGGTACATCTGAATTAAAAAAAAAAGTGCTACAGGGATGGTAGTGGGGCGGGATTGGGGGTACTGGGACAGGGACAGGTTTTTAGGACCTGTGTGATAATCTCCTTAAACTATTACTATGGAAATCCCTCCTCATACCCCCTCCTGTCCAACCTTGTGAGGTTGTTGCAAACCCATCAATTTCTATCTCCCAGCAATTAAAACAATCAGTTGAGTTTCAGTTTCCTCTGTCTCTTCCGTGGGAGAGTCATTCAAGTTTTGTTATTACCAAATTCTCCCCTCCAAGTAATGGAATAGGGTATATATAATAGACCCATAACAATAGTAAAGTGTGCCCCAGTGGATGAACCTGGCCACTCTCCGGGTGTGCTCTGGCACACTCTGGATTGGAACCTCATGTGCCACCCTCAGACACCTGTCTGAGTATCCTTGCTCTTCTCTCTCTTTCTTTTTTAATATTTATTTTATTCAGAATTTCCCCAAAGACATACATTTAAAAAATCATTTCATACATTAAGGCTTATAATTCCTCTATACATCTCCTTTCATTCTATTTCTTTAACATTAATTCATTCACCATCGTATCGACCTATCTAAATCTATCCACTCGTACAACTGTCTTCCAAACTTGCATGCATACCTCATGACTTCCTTGTTTCTTTTCAAACCATATTGTCAAGTTCATACTTATCTACCCCTTTAAATTAATAATCTCATATTCCTCTGTTTTCCGTTTCCTATTACATTCCATATTTATGTTTAACTTCTAAGTTAAATTGTCATCTCCCATTCTCCCTCACACCTCTCTTTCCATAAGGGATTCAAAATTTTCCATTCTTCCATGTCTTTAGTTATTTTTCTCTCATCTATCAGAATCATGAGCTTATCCATATTGCATATCTCTTGAAGCTTACCCAACCATTCCTCAATCATTGGTATATCTAATGACTTTCAGTATTTTGCACAGAGTATTCTAGCCGCAGTCATCATATATGCTAAATTCCTCCAGTATTTTTTCTGCTGTTGATCAGCTATTTTATAGAACATATGGTTCTTAAGCACATGAGTTGTGTATGTTAGTTCAATTTTGTGTTATTCCAGTAAAACACTTTACTTCACTTTAACTGGAGTGCTTTCTAAAGTTAGTACTGGTATATATAGGTGAAAAGATCCTGAAAGTTACCCTCCTCTTGCAGGCCTCCTTTTGAGTTAACAATTCCCCCAAATATTAAAGGAGATTTTGGCATCATGGGAGGGACTCTAAAGCACCCTCCACCACTTAGGGTAACAACATGAAAAGAAAATGGTCTGGGAATGAGGAAGAAAAATAACAACAATCAGAGGCACTAGTTCTTTGTTCCCAAGTTCAACTGTAAATAAGTTAGCAGCTGGTAGCTGGTTGCTTCCATGTCATTGTGCAGGTGAATCCACTCCAGGCTTTAGCCTGAATTTTATGGGAGCTACCCAAGGTACTGAAGCTATTACTAACATGGAGGCTACTTGCTGCCACTGATAAGCAGCATCAGCATCAGTGATGGAGTGGACTTAAGTGCAATGCTGATGGCTCCAGCTGTGTGTGTTGGAGGTTAGGGGTAGAATGCCTTTCAGCTACATCATGGCAAAAAGTGTCTAAGGGCAGCTGCTTCTGATCTGTACTAGATAAATAACTTACAATACATTTTTGCTAAAAGCTTGAAGCCAGATGACTGGATGGTTAGTTGAAGTCAATATATAACATTTGCCAGCCACTCACCACTTTTGGCCCTTTCTGACATTTTAGATTCCCATGCTACAGTGACAGGAAAAGCCTCCACAGAGCAATTTCCCCTTTTGTGCAGCTCTGCATATTGCTGAGAATTGTAGGACAAGCTTTAGGGGTACATTCAAGTGATGGGAGCTCAGCTGGTTTCCCTAGTGATGACTAGGAACTGTATGCTATAAAACTTACCCATCATTTCTTTGGGTGTGCATTGCAAAAATAGTCCAATACCGGTGGACAAGCCACTCTTGGGGGGAAATTCCCTTTGGTTACTGATTTTGTTATTATTTATATTTGGAATGATATAATTTGGGAGAGTGTTTAGGAGCTGATATTTAACAATATATTTATCCTATCCCTGACAATATTTGATAGGTAACTTGAAATGCTGATTGATATTCTGACAGCTGATAGGTTAGCAGGGTTTGTATTTGAAGCCTGCCAAACTCAGAACTCTAAAGAAATTCTCTTGTACTTTTGTGTCTTCCTGTAGTCTTCATTTTGAATATGCTTGTTTGTACTTACTATTCAAGATGCAGTTTCAGGATAGTGTAAGGCTTAAAGCACCTGCATTATCTCTTATTTGTGAGAAGTTCAAGGATATTCTAAGGCCTTGCTTATTAGCACCTGGGACCTTTCCATTTGTTTCTGTCCTTTCTTATTAGCAACAAAATGATTTTATCTGCACTTGGAAAGAACCTATTTGGATGCCAAGAGGCTAGAATGTTAGGGTCTGTAAGGGACTTGATTGGTTAATTTACCCATAAAATTAAGTATAGTTTCTGTGTACCTTTGCCTCCCTGCTGGGTCCTCCATTTTGTCTGTATTAATACTATGATAGACAACTTTTAAACAAGGAAAACAGCATTTTTGAAAGTGCCAATAACAAAATGTGCTGCAGGGTGAGGGGTGACAACCTCCATGCCATTCTGTGTAAATCACCTGGAAGTTAAAGTCTTCAGTAATGAGTTAATTAATGCTAATTTAACCAATACATTTAATTATTAATGTTAGTGCTGATGAAATAATTTCCCCATTTGGTAGCATTTAACATGGCTGAATTCATTTTCAAACGTAATGTTCCAAGCTTTTTCTGTATAGTGCTCTGTATTTTCCAATTGTCTTATTTGCACAAGGCTTTATTTCTCTGTTTTCTAAATATATCTACTTCAATAGAAACTGGTTTTTGTGTAAACACATTATTAGGAGTGCTATGGTTCTAAATCAAGCACCTTACTGCTTGGTTACTGCTGCTGACCTTTGATTGTGATTTCAGCTTGGGACTCTTAAGAACAGACTGACTTGCCTCTGGGTGTCAAGAATCCTCAAGAACATCTTATGTGTTTTTGCCTTGGACTAAAGTTGTGGTAAGAATCAGTATGGTGTGAAGGTTTGAGTGTTGAACAAAGCTTCTAGAGTCTAGAGTTCAAATCTCCACTCAGCCTTGGAAACTCACCAGGCATTGGGCAAGTCACACTTTCTCAGCCTCAGAAGAAGGCAATGGCAAACCCTTCTGAAAAAAATTATGCCAAGAAAACCCCATGATAGGTTCACCTTAGCATTGTCATAACTTGGAAATGACTTAACAGCAACAGCAAATGTGTAGCAGTGGTGGGACAATGGAGGTTATCAGATATGGCAAAAAGTGTGTCAGAAGATCATGAGGAGAACAGGAACAGGCAATATTATCAGATGACAACATCCTTCAGTGGCCAGGGGCGTAGCATGGTTGTGAGCAAGGTGTCCCTTTTTTATTGGCAGCATGTCCCCGCCAATGAAAAAGGGAAGCCTTCTCCATTGCAGAGCTATGTCCCAGGAACGGTCGAAAATGTGGGTGTCTGATAATGTCACCCTTCCTGTTTTCCTCCCGTTCTTCTGATGCGGTTTGGGATGTGTTTTTGGCAGTGTTCCATCACATCTGATAATCTCCAGTGTTACAGTGGTTAGTCGATCTGGGACCCATTCACACTACTTAGTTATAGCACTATGATTCCACTTTAACTGCCATAGTTCAGTCCAATGGAATCTTAGGATTGGGGATTTAGGGCAGGGTACACATTAGCTAACATGCATTGGAAACTGCTTAATGCGGTGTAGATGTGTAAAATGCTATTGCTTAACAATTTATAAGCTGCTCTGAGAGCCTTTGTGGCTGAAGAGCAGGGTATAAATACCTAAATAAATAAATAAATAAATAAATAAAGTTCTTTAGCTTCTCCAACCAAACTACAAACCCAGCAATGGCTGTTGAGGTAGAATTCTAGCTATTAAGAAGATTCAATGTTGTCCTGTAAGTTCTGTTCTGGCTCAGTCTGAGTTTGGTTGCAGTTTTAGCTCGCTGGATTGTTGTTAATCTTGGTCACCTTACTCCACAATGGGCCAGGCCAGTAAGTAGCCAACACTGTTGAAGAAAACAGTAAGCAGGTGCCAAAAGTGAAACAGCCACATTCAAAGTCTGAGGTAAAAATATTACCTCAATATAACATCAATACATCAAAATATTACTTAAAAAAGTCATTCACTAGATTTGGGGAAACTAGAAAATATGAATCTCAAGTAGCTGTATCATTTTTATTTCTTCTGACTGCAGGTTTGGCAAAGAACAAATCATAGGCTGGTAGAGCATGCAGCGATCATTTGCACAATTTATGTACCTCTGGAACATAATCCTACCAGTAATTTCAGCAGTCCCAATGCACATTGCTAACAGTTAAACTGTGAGAACTAAAGCTTACTAGAAAAGGTCTAAAAGGTGCCTTGGGCTGCTGACACACTGCAGAAATAATGTAGTTTGACACCACTTTAACTGTCATGGCTCAATCCTATGAAATTCTGGAAGTTGTAGTTTTATGAGATAGTTAGCCTTCTCCATCAGAGAGCTCTGGTGCCACAACAAACTACAAATCCCAGGATTCCATAGGATGGAGCCATGAGAGTTAAAGCGGTACCAAACTGCATTATTTCTGCAGTGTATCAGCAGCCTTGGACACCTTTCAGTTGAAAAGCAGGGCATATATTGTATTTACTAAAATACAACAATAAGCATATGTTTGTGGAAAAATGGGTATGGGCAGATTGGCCAATATTGTCACCAATGGTGGGAATGCACAGCTGTGGATGTTCTGGAACATGGTTGCTTTAATACTGGAAAAAAATGTTCCTCATCTGACCACAGATAATTCCAAAAGGTATGTTTCTCTATACTCTTCAACCTAATGACCCTGGATCTTAAATAATGTCCTTCACAAGCAAGTATATACAGCAGCAAACACATGTATAGCACATAATGCAAAGTCTTCCAAGAAACTTTCCAAACAACAGTGGGCTGATAAAATAGGATATAGTCTTCCTCATCTTATAAATCAATCTCAGTTTTAAGTAGAGAAAATACTTTACAAGTTATGCATAGATGACATTATACTCTCAGGAAACCAAATCACTTGAACAACAGTTATCCAGACTTTGTTGGAGGAGCTGTGGAGCACTGGGCTCCCTTCCTTCATCTCTGGGTCCAGTATCCAAAAGTACATGATTTTTGGAAATCTTTTACAGTGGAAATAAGTACAGTTGCCCCTCCACATTCACGAACTCAGCATTCGCGGTTTTGGATATTCGTGGTTTTGGGAGGGCCCCCCCACCCTCCCAAAACCACAACACGGGGCCTCCGGAGGCCCCGTGAAGGCCTGGGGAGGGAGGGGGAGAGCTGAGGAGGCCTCCACGGGGCCTTCAGAGACCCTCCGGAGGCCCCATGAAGGCCCTGGGAGGGAGGGGTTAGGGCCGGGGAGGCCTCCACAGGGCCTTGCGAGGCCCCGTGAAGGCCCTGGGAGGGAGGGGGAGGGCCGGGGAGGCCTCCACGGAGCCTTCGAAGGCTCCATGAAGGCCCTGGGAGGGAGGGGGAGGGCCAGGGAGGCCTCCACAGGGCCTTGGGGGGAGGGGGAGGGCTGGGGAGGCATCCACAGGGCCTCGGGAGGGTTTCCTGAGGCCCGTGAAGGCCTAGGAAGGGACTGGGGAGTCTGGAGAAAGCGACTATAGGGCCTCCGGAGGCCCCATGGTCGCTTTGGCGGGGGAGGGGGAGGGCAATCATTATTCGCAGATTTTTCACATTTGCGGGGGTCTGGCGAACCTAACCCCCGCAAATGTGAAGGGACGACTATAACATCACAAATCTAACAATCAAATTAATTAATGATTGGTTTAGTTCTGAATATTCCAAAAAATGATCACAATTTACAGTACAAAGAGCTGATATTTCTAATAGTAGCTCGTTTTGCAATAGTGCAGAAATGAAAGTATCTGGATGGACTTTCTGTTGACAGCTGGATGAACAGAGTTGGGACAATTGCTCTCCTAGAAAAGCTAACAGACAAAACCAAGTGTCTATATGGACTGGAAGGACCAGACTGCACCTGTTATCCATTTATTTCATTTTTAACAAAGGTCCAACATGCTGGGACATTCCATCACAAATACTTATAGAGATACATTTAACTGGGACTGACCCCAAAACCAGTGATATGCCTTTGTCAGATCAGCTGTTTCAATGTGGTTATTATTCCATGTATTATTCTGTGTTTTTTATCTGTTTGTTAACATCTCAACATTACACAATATATAATTTTTTAAATTGCGAGACCATGATCATGTACAAGCTTATCTAACCAGTGTAAAAAGCTAGGAATTCCAATATTTGAAAGGCCATACTTGTGGCTGAGGTCTTTGAAGTTTCTGATTACATTTAAATCAAATTCAGCCACATTTTTCCTGACTATTTTAAACTTTAGTGAAAATCTCTGTTTACTCTATTTTTTCCACAAGCTCTCCCATGACTTACTAATGATTACAGTATTACCAAGTAATTTCAGTTTCCTCTTAATTAGTAATCTTGTTGGATTGTTATGTGTGTTCTTTCTTTTGCTGCCTTTATTTTAAACTTTATTTCAAAATATAACTCTTTTTTTTAAATCAGTATTACTTTAATTTCATGGTCTGATCCTGCTTAGGTGAATTTTCCACACTGCTGACCCTTTTCCTTTTGTCCTGTGTCTCTCAGACTGTGACCCTTTATACAGTCTTTTAATATCTGCTCAAGAGTATAGAAAATTGTAGACACTTCTTAAGTGTTTAGCAATAAGATTATTTCCTCTCTGTGTATACTCACATGTATGCAGAATGAATGCTAATAACTTTAATCCAACTATGAGATCAAATAATCTTTCCTGCTGTGTAATCAGATGCTAAGCCCTCAAAACTGTGACTGAAATATCCTCATAAATAGACACCTTGGTAAATGCACAACTCCTGATAACAATATTGAACATCATATTGAATAGATACTACCCCAGTAGTATTTTAGATTATGACAGACTGATTCATTCCTTATGTTTATTAAGAAGCAGGAAACGTGCAATTAGATTTAGCATTAAATCTGCTAGATGGGGATGGGTGGAGAAATAATGATAATCTCCAGAAGAAATAGAAGGAAAATCACCACAGCACATGAACATTCTGAACCTGAAATTCTCCTGCAAACTTCCCTTTGAAACCCGAATGCAGTTTGAAGCAATTGAGGGTTATTGTAAAGGTTATTGACCAAAGATGCAGAGCTGCAATATCATACCTCTTAGAAATGGTTCAGTCCTAAACCCTAAACTGCTTTAAAGCATCTTGAGTTTTTCTCGTTAGAATCCAACAAATACAGGTTTCCATGGCGATTAGCCAAAAAAAGTGCCAGAAACTTCATTTCATGATAATTGCTACATATTTGCAGCTGAAATGTGTCTTTCTCAACCTGAGCTGCCAGGATCATAATCACAGGCTTAGATCTCACTCTCCTGACGCCACCACACCTACTGTATATAATGCAAGGCACTGCTGGCTTTTGTTCTGAGGATTTACAGGAACTGATGTGATATTTGAAATAAAACACAAAGTACCACTTTATGTGTACCTCCCCCCTTCATTAGAAATATTTATGAAGTATCTAAAGCTGCAGCCCATACCTGTCCACTTACATTCTGAAAAACAACTTTTTCAGCTGCCCTTTTCAAGGTTTGCCAAATCGGGAAGAGCCTTGAGCAGGGTTTTAAAAGAAGTATTTTCCTGATTATTTTGAAGTAAGAATTGTCGTTAGTAGACAGGGAAAGTTTTGAAAATTGCTTTGTTATTGTTGTTGGTGATTGTATTATGTACAAATTAATTTCATGTTTGGGTAGGCAATCCAGTGACGTCTATGGGATAATACTGTGCCACAAAAGCCACACCCCCAGAGCAAAACCTTAGCTTTATCTACATGGGCTAAATACTCCAGCTTGCCCCCATCTCAGAGCCCTGCAGTCCATATGATGCAGGGCATTTGCCCTGTCCTGCCCTTAGGCAGTCCTGACAACCTCAGGGCCAGATACAGGGTTGAGACAAGGGGGCAAGCTGGGATAGGGTGCAATAAACCATTTCCAAATAATACCTTGTTTAATCCATTACTGCCAGCAAAAACCAGATTGGGCCCTGCATGTCTTCAGAAGCCCATCCAGCATACTGGCCCTTGCTGCTGCTGCCATTTCCCTGGCTCTTTTGAAATCCAAGCAGGGGTCCCTCAGCATATGGCCAAAGCTGGTACATGCAGGGGGGCTTCGGTCACATGTAATGGGGCCCCTTTCCTGGTTTCTGAGTCAACAGAGAAAATGGCAGTGGCGGTGGCAGCAGTGATGGGCCAGTGTTACTTTTTGGACTCCAACCCATTTGGTGATGATAATGGAGAAAGAACAGGCCAGCTCCACAGCCAGGAAATGACGGTGGGGAGCCAGCATATCCTGGCTCATGTAGATAAGCTCCATGTCTCTGTTGCTTTCTCTTTTTGCTTCCTCCTTCCTTGGGCCCAGATGTGGTGAATTACAAATAGCATAGTTATTGTGTCTGTGTGTGTGTGTGAGAGAGAGGAGGGTATAACACTGTTACACTTTAAACACAATGTAACATAAGCAAAGTTACTTGATTGGTGCAATAGTTTCTAGTTATTTTTAATAATGACTTTTAAGGGCATTTAAAGAAGCATTTTGAGAGAAAGTTCTCAAGTTTTTAAAAACATTATATTCTCTTTTCAGTCCTAATAATTTTTTTCCTCCAGAAAGTATCAAAGTAATGGGAAAGAAATGAAAAGTTGACAAGCTAAACGTTTTCTACCACCTTTATGAGTAACTGGAATAGTTTGCTTTTTAATGACTGTCATAAGTAATGATAAATAACAGATGGACTCCAGAATGGTGGAGATGGGGCGTGTGTCAAGCCCTTCCAAAATTAGGTCAGGGGCAGGGGGCTGAGCCTGCTCTGAAATGATCAGGCAAAACTGGACCACCAAAATTCTTATATAGTCAACCATGTCAGGAATGTGAAGTCGAAGGCTTTCACGGCCAGCATCCATAGATTTTCCTTAGGATTTTTTCCAGGCTGTGAGGCTGTGTTCTGGAAGAGTTTATTTCTGATGTTTCACTTATATCTGTGGCTGGCATCTTCAGAGAATGGTTGGGTAGGAATGTGTGTGGGGGTTATATACTGTGAGCCCCTGTTGGCGAGGATCTGTAAATTTGTGTATTTTAATAGCTAGTTTCTGGGTGGAGATATGCTAGGAGGATTAGTGTCTGTTTGGCTAATGGTTGGTTAACAGTCCATTATCTGCTGGAAGTCCCCCTGTCCCTGGGTGGAGTTCATTGGCAAGGGTTGTGTTTTGATTTTAGTGTTTTTTAGGACTGGCAGCCAGATTTTGTTTACTTTTAGGATTTCTTCTTTCCTGTTGAAGTTGTCCAGGTGCTTGTGGATTTCAATAGCGTCTCTGTGCATTCTGACATGATAGTTGTTGGCCTGGTCCAGAACTCCTACCCAATTCGGGGGAAAGTGTTAAGAGCTTGCAATGACTATCTGCTGTGCTGATCCTATACTTCAATAAAGCTTGCTTAGATTCATCTAGAAGCCTCTTCTTACACTCAGGGAAGAGGTACATCCCATACTGGACAAGTAGATGTGTTGGCCATTGGGTTTGGTGGGTTAAAGTGTGGCCAGTTTTCTTTGTGAATTATTAAATCAAAACTTTCAGACAAAGAAATGAAAAATAAAACAGTAAAGATTTATTATATAACAACTAAAATAAACATCTAGTTATATGTTTGTTTCACACACAGTACATGGTAACATCTCAATTTTAAACAAAGTAACACTTCTGGAACATGTCAAGAGGAGGGTGACCAAAATGGTAAAAGGTCTGGAAGCCATGCCCTATGAGAAGTGTCTTAGGGAGCTGGGTATGTTTAACCTGGAGAAGAGAAGTTTAAGAGGTGATATGATAGCCATGTTTAAATAGTTAAAGGGATGCCATACTGAGGATGGAGCAAGCTTGTTTTCTGCTGCTCCAGAGAGTAGGACACGGAGCAATGGGCTCAAACTACAGGAAAAGAGATTCCACCTATGTTGGGGGATGGTAGGACACTCAGTCCCCGGCAGAAGCCAAAAATATTTCAGCAGACTTAGCAGCAACCTGTTCCCAAGAATACTCACACACAGAGTGTTTAACGTCCACACAAACAGGAGGCACTTTATCTTCAAGCTCAAGGCAGTTGCAATATGTACAGATATATACAGCAGACAGACAAATTGCTTTGCTAGACATCAAAGTGTTTCAAGAGAAAGAATGCTCTGGACTGAACCTTCTTTTATACAGATTTGCAGGGCATTGGCTTCCTCAGCCACATGGGTACATAATATCAGATTTTGCACTCCAGACTCTTTCCTAATGCTATGCCCTCCAGTAACCTTCTTGTGCAGCTGTGGCCTCAAGGCTAGCATGACTTGGCAGTTCCTTGGCCTCAGCTAGCATGACTTAGCATTTTGGCTATTTTCTATGGAGCTCAGTCCCTGACTCCTGACAACCGAAACATTAGAAAGAACTTCTTGACAGTCAGAACTGTTCAGCAGTGGAATGCACTGCCTCGGAGTGTGGCCGAGTCTCCTTCTTTGTACGTTTTTAAAGAGAGGCTGGATGACCATCTGTCAGGAATGCTTTGATTGTGTATTCCTGCAGGGCAGGGGGTTAGACTAGATGTCCCTTGTGCTCTCTTCCAATTCTATGATTCTCCCTGAACTCTTTCTACATTCTCAGCTTCCAACTACCCTATTCAGATCTCAATTCCCCACTCCTTATAACTGGCCCTCACTCTGTTTCTAACTGGTCCTGTCTCTGGACTTTTTCAAACAGTTGAAAAAACCCACGAGGCAGTCAGGAGAAGAATGGGGGTGTCGTGCTTACACAGTCCCATTTCAGATGACTCAGACCTCCTCTGTCCTCTTGCTGACCTCCTCCTGACCTTCCCCTGTGCTGCTCATGCCGCTTTTTATTCACTGAGGTTTTCCGTCAGTAAAAAGCAGCGCAAGCAGCATGGGGGGAGGTCGGGAGGAGGATGGAGAAGGACTGCATCATCTGAAACAGGGCTGTGTAAGCCTGACAGTCCGTTCTTCTCCCAACCTCCTTGTGGGTTTTTTCAACCATTTGAAAAAGTCCTTTGTCTCTGACAGGTCCTATGTGACAGTTCAATAGATAAGTCTCTTGTTTGAAATTTCCTGCCATAGACCTCCTCTCCACCATTTCAAAGACTATGACTGGCTGGCCCAGGCTTCTGCTTTTTAAATCTCCAAATGTATCACTTTATTGTACTTTACACTAGTTTTCACTTAGTTTACATTTGCCATTTTAAAGTCTGTTCTCACAGTTCAGAGATGAACTTTTGGATCTCTTCACAATATCTTTTTATTCTCACCACCCTAAATAATTTATTGTCAATGGCAAATGTGTGTCTGGGAATGATAGGACACGCAGTCCCCAGCAGAAGCCCCAAAACTGTCTCACTAGACTCATTAGCAATCCTTTCCCAAGAATACCCTCACACAGTGTTTGACGTCCAAATAAGCAGGAGGCACATTTATCTTCAAACTCAAAACAATTGCAATATATTTACAATCCAGGGAGAAACTGCTTCACCAGGCCTCAGCATTCACAGGAAGAAGGAAGTGAAGCTCTATTCTGAGGTCTTATATACATATCTACAGGACATTGCCCCCTAGTGGCCTGACTGCGCATGACTTGGTAGTTCATGCAGCATGGTTCTGCAGTTGTTTGGCCATTTTAAAACTTAGGGTTCAGTCACCAACTCCTGACAATCCCCTCCAAAATGGTCAAACTACTGTGCAGGACACATGTTATCATCACAACATAACATCATTAACATACATTGTTGGACATCAATTGTCTGTCGGTTGACCTTCCCTTTTGACACCTTTCACTTTACACACTAGTGACAAGGCCCAGTCTCTTTGCCATCTCCTCATGGCTTCCTGCTGGAAGGGCTTTTGTGAGAAGGTCTGCAACATTGTCCTCAGATGGACAGTACTTCAGACACAAGACACCTTCTTGTATTAACTGCCTCACATTTTGGTAGCATACAGCAATGTACTTGGTTCTGCATTTCAGATTTTCTGCTTCTGCCATAGCTATGCAGGCTTGTGAGTCCTCGTGCACCTCAACAGGCATTTGGCACAGCTCCCCAAGGTCTGTAAGCATCTGCCTAACCCATTGTACCTCACTTGCCATCTCAGACAAGGCAGAACATTCAGCTTCAGTTGTACTAATGGCTACACAGTTGTGCTTTCTTGATCTCCACACTATGGGGCTCTCTGCATACCTGACCACCATCCTGGTCACTGACTTCCTCTCTGAAGTCTCAGCAGCAAAAGAGCTGTCCACATAGCACTTCAGGGTCACCTGACTTCCTGTCAGCTTCAAATGCATGTCCCTGGCCCTCTTGAGAAATCTAACTACCCTCTTCAGGGCTTCCCAATCTGCCCTTCTTGGTTTGGAGACTCTTCTGCTGAGCACCCCAACTGCAAAACTGATGTCAGGCCTTGTGTTGTTTGAAATAAACAACAGACTGCCACCACTGAGTGGTACAGATCAGGCCTTTCAAATTCCTGTTCTGCCGCCAAGTTCACAAAATAGAAGTATAGTGTTTAGATCAAGGGAAGTAATAGTGCCACTCTATTCTGCCTTGGTCAGGACTCACGTAGAATACTGTGTCCAGTTCTGGGCACCACAATTCAAAAAGGATATTGACAAATTGGAGTGTGTCCAGAGGAGGGCACCTAAGATGGTGAAAGGTCTGGAAACCATGCCTTATGAGGAAAGATTTAGGGAGCTGGGTATGTTAAAGCCTTGAAAAAAGATGGTTAGGGGGCGATATGATATCCCTGTTTAAGTATTTGAAGGGGTGTCACATTGAGGATGGAGCAAGCTTGTTTTCTGCTGCTCCAGAGACTTGAACACGGAACAATGGATGCAAGCTCCAGGAACAGAGATTCCACCTCAACATTAGGAGGAACTTTTTGACAGAAAGAGCTGTTCGGCAGTGGAACACACTCCCTCAGAGCGTGGTGGGGTCTCCTTCCTTGGATGTCTTTAAACAGAGGCTGGATGGCCATCTGTCAAGGAAGCTTTGATCATGATTTCCTGCATGGCAGGAGGTTGAACTGGATGGCCCTTGTGGTCTTTTCCAACTCTACAATTCTATGAAAATCAGTGGTCATTGGTGTCCTGATCATCTTAGCCTCACAAAGCCCACACTTGGCCACAAGACTGTCAATCTTTTTCTTCTGGCTTAGTAAAAATTCTCCAAGACCGGTTCTTTCTACCTCTATGGCTAAATAACATCTCAGGCTGCCTAAGTCCTTTCACTTGAACTGGTTTTCTAACACCACCTGCACTTTCTTGACATCACTGGCACTCTTTGCCACCACACAAAGGTCGTCCACATAGATAACTAGCATGACAGCAGTATCACCTGCCCCCTTGGTGTACATACAGGCATCTGCAATGCTCCTTGTGTAACCTAGTGACACCAAAACTTGGTGTATGCACTTGGTCCAGCAATGTGTGCTTTGTTTCAAACCATAGAGCACTTTGCACAAGTACACCTTGCTCTCACCTGCACTGTCATACCCTGGGGCCTGTTCCATGAACACTGTCTCTTCAAGATCAGCATTCAGGTATGCTGTTTCAAAGTCAAAGTGTTGCATAACCATCTGCCTCTTGGCTGCTACAGCTAACACTAACCTAAGACTTTCTGGCTTTGCTGTGGGCAAAAAGGTTTTGTCAAAATTGGTGTAGCGCTCCTGCAAAAAGCCTTTCGCAACTAAGCGTGACTTACATTTTTGTGTGCCATCAGACATGTCCTTAAGCTTGTATACCCACCTGCAACCAACAACTTCCTGGTCTTTGGGCCTCTCAACTACCTGGAACACTTTCCTCTCAACTAGTGACTTGAACTCAGAGTCCATGGCTGTGTTCCACTTCTCCTGCTCTTCCTGGGGAAGTTTACGAGGTCCTGAAAACTTGCAGGCTCCTCTGCCATGACATTGCATAGCCTGGCTTCCTGAAGAAGAAATCTGTCAGGAGCCTTTCTGACCCTCGTTGACCTTCTGGGGATGAGCACCCTAGTTCTGACTCGTCCTCACTTTCACTGCTGCCGCTATCTCTCCCTGTGTCAGGCTCACTGCTTGTTTGTGGTGGTGTGTGTGTTGGATTGGCATGGGAAGTGTAAGGCTTTTCTTCCTGTACCTCCCCTTCATAATCAGGCATTACCACCCCTCCATTTGTGGGACTTTTGGGAGTTGTTGACACATCACTCTCCAAGAGAACAAATACCTCCTGATTGCAATGCAATCTGTCCCACCCTGAGTGCATTTCAAAGTTTGCACTCATGGGGAACATACACTTTCCAGGATGGAGAGAAAACACATACTTACTACCCTCAGCCTAGGAAACGCAGCCACCTGGTTTTAGGCTACCCAGGCTTCCTTAGGCTCAGGTGAAGCAGTACATTTGCATATTGTCCAAAAACTATCAGGTGCTTGTGGTTTGGTGCTCTACCATACAATAGACAATATGGGGTCTGGTTGACGCTAGACATCCACAGTCTATTTAAATGGTAAGCAGCAGTCTTCACTGCCTCCCCCCACAGCCCAGCTGGGGCTTGTGCATCTTCCATCATGCACTCCATCATGCACTTCAACATCCAAATTTTCCTTTCTGTAACCCCATCCTCCCCTGGAGATGCTGGGTTTGTGGTCTTGTGTCTAATGCCCCTCCTGCAGGCCTGCAGACTCTTGGATAAGAATTCCCCTCCCCTTTCTGACACTAGACTGGAAACTTTATGAGATGGAAATTCACATTCCACCACGTTCACCCAGTCATGGAACCTGTCTGCAGCCTGATTTTTCTGCTTCAGTAAGTATACGTAGGTGTACCTAGTGTGTCTGTCCACTATCACAAATAAATAACTGTTAGTTCTGCTCTTTCCTTTCTTTCTGTCTCTATACACCACAGAATGCTGCTGCAGGTGTCAGGGAAATTTGACAGAAGCACTTGATGGGTTTGTGATGGTGAGTGGATTCAAGTACAGCCTCTCAAAGCTGGAATGATTTTCACCCTGACTTACATGTACACCTCAGCTGGGCCATGATTATTCCACTGCAACTAATCTATTAATTTAATAATAATAAACTATTTAATTTGATATGTTATGTTCCCTTCTCCTCTTCCTGTGTTCCTTCCCCTGTGCACTGAGATCTTAATGCTGTCTTCATTTCATGCTTCATATCTAGGGCAATGCTTGCTCCTTTCTCTTCCAGGTACCCCTCTGCCTTTGTATCATATCATCATGTGCCTCATTTTATCTGCTCACTTTTCTTCTCTGTTCATTTATAGCCCTCTATGGATCTCGTTTTTAAAATTTCTCTTCTTGGTTTTACTTTTCCTCAAATCATTCTGCAGAAAAAAGTATGCCTACAGAAGCAAGATTTTCTTGGCTCATTTGACTGACTTAGATTGTTTGCAGGTGACCTTGTTTCAATATGGCATTATGAAATCTATTTGTTAGAGAGAATTTTTACGTATCTATTACCCCTTTGAAAGGCACACAGATTGATAGACTCATTGAACTAGGAATATTATAGCAGCTGGGTAAGAAAATCATGTTTGGGTATGGCTGCGCAATAAGGTTTATGTCTCCTTCCTTATTCGTGCAAAAGCAGGAAAGTTTCATGACATAGTTTCACAAGTTTTTTTCCACCCAGAACTTGGAAAAATACTTTTGAAAAGTAAAAGGTTACAGTTGTAGTTTCAACACCCCAAAAGTAGTTAGTTCCTTACCATTTTAGTTACAATTTTAAATTGCAATTCTTAATTTTCCTATGTCTCAGAAATACAGTAGCACCCCTGCATCCACAGGGGATTCGTTCTGGGCCATCCCATAGATGGTGAATTCTGCAAATAATAGTGAATGCCATCCCAGGGAAAGGTGAATTCCGCAAATAATAGTGACCATTTCTACCCTGGGAGCAATCCTGGGGGCAAAGGGAGGAGGGAGGGAGATCTCTCCTCCCCTCCCTTCAACCCTGCATCACCATTTCAGCCCTGGGAGTGATCCCAGGGAGCGATCCTCCCTTCCCCTTGCCCCCGTGTTGCCATTTCGGCCGCGAGAGCGATCCTGGGGAGCAATCCTGGGGAAAAGAGAGTAGGGAGGGAGGTGTCTCCTCCTCTCCCTTAACCCCATTTGCCCCTGTGTCACCATTTTGACCCACGTTGCCATTTCTCTCCTCCTCCCCCATCCACCACCACCCTGCTGTTGCCATCCATGGATAATTGAATCCACGGGTGGCAAATCAGCAGATGTGGGGGTGCTACTGTACCTAGAATAACTATGTTTTTTTAAAATCGAAAAACTACAAATCACTAGTCTGTAGGACAAAGCTTTCCTCTCATTCACCTTGTACAACAGAGCAGAAAGCAGGACTTGAATCATGTGATTGTCCTCCTGCACTACTTAATCAAGTCATATTCCTATAATTGTAAAGGTAACAGTTAAACAAAAAAAAGTAGTGAGCATATTCCTCATTATATTACAGTCATAATGTAATGTAGTTATACCTTTGTCACAAGTAAGAGGAAATAATTACAGGTAACTAGGTGTCCCCAACACCCTAGGCTCTGACTTCTCCTCCTACTAAACAGAACTCTGCTTAGTTTCTACTATTTTTCTAATTAGAAAAAATGCATCTGAGGAAGTAGACTGAAGTCTACTAAATCTTATGCTACAACTTTTTTTCTGTCAGTTAGTCTCAAAGGTGCCACAAGATACCTTTGCATACTGATATTCCAGACTAACACAGCTATGTCTTTGAATTTTAATTAGGAAAAGTCATTCATGCTAGTGTAAGGATAGAAATTATATTATCACAGTTTGATGTAGCTCTCATTTTGAATGAAACCATTGGTAGCCATAGTTTGATTAAATTATCTATTAATGATTATCACTACGAATAGCATTAGGGTCAGGGTCACCTAGTGAATATTATACCATTTATTTTGGAAGTAAAGATAACTGATGTAAAAGTGTAGATGATTTAAATTCAGGGGTGTCTTATTAATGTGTTTGTGTTTTTGTTACTTCAGTATATTGGATATAGTTCATTTTCCTGGTTACTCTGATAATTAAAGGAGGAAAGGAATTCATTTTTAAAGCAAACGTGGGAAAGCATAGAGGCTTAAAGGGGCATTTTTGAGTACCACACTGGCTACACCCACCATTTTTTAGATTCAGGAAACTATGGCCAGGAGCCAGTAAGCATGTTGGTGGAGTGTCTTCTTGGCAAGATTTGATTTTCTTGCCAAGATTTGTTTAGAGACGGGGCTTGTCTAAACTGGCCAGATGTATTCTGGCCTTCTCACTGGTGCATTCTGGCCCCAGAGCTCCCTGTTGCCATGACAAAATGGGCAGAAGTCTGCACACATACTGGCCAGTATCAGCAGGTGCTTTCCCTGCTGTGGCATATTGCACTCTGTGAAGCCAGGAAGGAGGTCCTCAGCATGTGATCAAGGCTGGTCACATGCATGGGGCCTTTATCATGTGCTGGGGGCCTTTTTCCCAGCTACAGAGCAGCTCCATTAGCAGTGGCATCCAGCAATGCAGACCGGCATGCTGGTAAAGACCCTGCATTCCTGTGCCGGACCTATCCATGTTTTCCTGCATAACTCAGGTTTTCCCAGTTGTTAATTTAAAACATTGTAAATGGGTTTACTCTGGTTCCCCTCCAACTTTGCCTGAGGCAAATCGGGGCAAGAGCCCCACGTCGTTTGGACTGCAGGGCTCCAAGACAGGGGAAAATGGGGTAAATTCCCTGTCTAGACAACTCCAGGGTTTGCCATTACATTCCTTTTAGGGTGAGCAAATGCAAATTTCCCAAGGTCACCTAGTTTGTTTCCATAGCTGGGAAATTATTTATTTGAACCTTGCCTTCCAGAGTCCTTGCCCAGCGCTTAAAATACTGTAATATTCTACACCGGTATATTTCATCAAGAGGATTATAGCAAATGTCTTTTCATGAAGTATGTAAATCTTTACTTATTTCATTATCTCATGCAATAATAGGGTGGAAAGCAAAAGCTTTCTCTTTGTTTTCCTATTTCAAAAGTTTTTGCTCATTTTTGATTTTTTTAAATTTCAAGATTTCTTTGCAAAAAATTCGCAAAAGGGGGTTTGGGCAAAAGAAATGCTTTGCACAAAAGCATTGTATTTTGAACAAAATGTTTTTGAATTATTTTGAGCAAAAACCAATGCCTTTGGTGTAAAAAATAAACCTTCACAAACTTATTGCAAAAAAGTCCCAAAATATTAAAAATTCTCATGTCAGTTAATAGTTTTTTTCAACAGAGTGTCTTGATTGGTTGAAAATTTGCAAATTTCTGAAAATATTCTTAACATTTCTAGTTTTGACTAAGGGAGTAAACAGATCTCTGGGCTTCTGAAAGAAGAGCACCATTAACTATATAAACCTCTATCTCTCTTCCTCAGAGTCTCAGTGAATTTCCATCTTGGAAGTCAGTCATCATAGAAGCCAGAGATAAAGGTAAGTGGCCAGATTTTTGGACCTTTCCCCTTTTCTCCTAGCCCCTAAATTTTGTCCCACCTAGCCTGATAAAGAGTTATGGAGAACTTCAAGGCTCACAATGACCAAAACCAAGTGGCAAAGCATAAAATCCACCAGCATGCTTATGCTGGTGCTCAGGGCAGGAAGAATGCTGTTTGTTCTTCTCCAGGTATGCATGGGCAGCTGAATGGTACCTGGACATGTCTCTTTGGCCAGTCCAGAAGTCAGTGTTGGAGCTTTGCTTGGGAGCCTAGTGCTGCCCTTGCAAACCTGGGGCAAAGGTGTTGTGCGAAGAGGCACTGGATACGTCTTTGCACAACACCTAAAAAAGTAGGTGGGGAAGCTTGGTAGTGTAAGCCAGGTGATGCAGTGGTTAAACGCTGGTATTGCAGCCACAAGGTTGTGAGTTAGATACTATAGGGCTCTAGGTTCACTCAACCTTCCATCATTCCGTAGGTCGGTAAAATGAGTACCCAGCTTGTTGGGGGAAATTAGCTAACACATTGTAAACTGCTTAGGGAGTGCTGTCCCCTGCTAAACAATATAGAAATAGAAATGCTTTTACTATTGCTATCGCTAAACCACCAACAGCATTTTGGCCAATGTTCTTGAAATTCTGATGAATTCAATAACTGTAAATTTTGTTTTTACTCACAATTGTTTTTCAATCACATTTTTAGATTCTCAGGTATGTGTCTTTGGAGGCAGTCGTGATGAAGTCCTACACCTGAGAACATACTGCTATACCACTGCAAAATGGCCATCCTTATTTACATTTGTATGAAAACTCCAATGAAATCCTCCCCATTTTTACAGATATATACAATCAAAATAGGGTGTAAGGGTATAATTATAAGCACACTCATGGGAAAGGAAATCCTTAAACTAATTGTAAGTTACTTTGAAGGAAACACATATAGTACTAGACTGTAATCTTGTAAATCTTTCTACCTAAAGTAAGATAACGAAAAAAAAATTAAGAGCTTCTGGAAACTCAGTAGCCTCTTCTACCAGCAAGGCTGCTCAATTGGCAGAAGACCATCCTAGATGTTCATCGTATTGCATCTCTTTGCCTGCATCTTAACAGTTACAAAACAGGAAAAACAGACAGGAAACTAAAGCTTCACTATTTGTTTTTAGCTTATTTATAGCTGGTTTTAGAGACAAGTGAAAGGCCCAGGGGAATTGTTATCATGTTGTAATAGCTGCCCTGCTGTTATTTTATTGCTTAATTATTTTTCCTCCTTTCTGATATTTAAATTGAGGCTGCTTCTTTGAAGCTTATGTTTTAATGTTTTTTTAATGCCAAACTTTGGTGGTGCGTGGGTGAGAAACTTGCTAGGTTTTGTCGTGTATTATACAACTGTATGGTGCTTGAAAATATGGAGGGGGGAGAGGGATGAATTGGAATGTGATCTAGTAAAAAAGGGGGGCACCATCAACCACCTGGTTCAATGCAAAGGTTGGTAGATCAGGGAAGTATGTGGACAGTGCATAAGCTCACAGACCAGTGTACCAGTGGCAGTTGTGTCAGATTGCTGGTACTCACAAAGTGCCATCCTTCTCAGAGTTCCCTGTTCCCTCTGAACTTAGGTGTAATCACCAACATTGCTGGGGAGAAGACTGGAGGGGAGAGATGGATTTTCCCAGCAGCAATAGTTTGTTGTGTGCTTTTCTTGTTATAATGAAAAGTATCTTGGAGGGATTTGTGTTGAAGGAACATTTCAGACACAACCAGTTGACAAAGAAAAACTCCTGCTTTTGGAGATAAAGACTGCCAGAATCTTTGAGATACAGAACCCATTTACATCACACAATTATAGCACTACGATCCCACCTTAACTGCGCTGGTTGCATCCTACAGAATCCTGGGGTTTGTAGTTTGGTCAGATGCACTAGCGCTTTCTGGGTGAGAATTCTTAATACCACTCCTTACATGGCAAATCTCAGGAGTCCATAGGACTGAAGGACCATAGCAGTTAAAGTGGAATCATAGTACTATAATTATATAGTGTGAAATGGTCCATAGTGTATTCCTCAGGACTACGGAGATTATCAGACATGGCTAATGTGATGCCATAATGATGCCAGCGGAACGCAAAAGGATGGCAGTATCAGAAGATGTCATCCTTTTGTGTTCTGCTGGCATCGTTATGGTGTTCTATTTAATTGACAGACCGAGCTGTCAATAGATCACCGGTTCTGTTTCTTTGCTGGCATTGCCAGCATTTGAAACATCACACCATTGTCCTGCTGTGAATACAGCATCAATGGGTTGCAGTTTTGTGGGGTATTTAGAGCTCTGGTACCTCACAAAACTGCAAATCCCATGATTCTGTAGGATGTAGCCTGGACAAGTAAAGTGGTATCAAAGTGCTGTAATTGTGAAGGGTGATCACAACAAGCCCTATGGAGGATCACTATGATATCCCTTCTAAGAAGGAATGGAAATATGTTGAATTATGCATAGACACAAGAAAATCCACAATTAGTGGTAGTCTTCCACCAGCATTTGAAGCAGACACATTCATTTTGTCAGGGTAATAGAAGATTCATAGACAGGACCAGTTTTGATATATGCAATCTCATCTTTTGTGATGTGACCATCAGTTACTCTGACATGGGCTTGTGTCATTTTAGATACATCTTCAAGTAAATTCCTCAAGTGCTATAGATACCTTTTCTTGTATGTATTTCATTGTCATCTCTTGTTTTTCAATTTTCATAGCAAAATCTCTTCCTATTGATGACATCCCAGCAATGGAGTGACATTCATATGAGTGGAATCGTGAATCCACTCTGGCTTTTAGTTCATACTTCAAAGAAGACATCCAACGTACTGAGCCCTCTCCTCAAGTATATCCGGCATCATGAACAGCTCCTTTAAAGTTCAGATTAAAACCCAGAATGGATTCATTGCCCACTGCATTCCAGTATTAGTTCTGTTTTCTTTTAACTCTATTTCTGTACTTTTGGAGAATATAGGAAATACAAACAAATAATTGAGACAGGCTGAGAGTTTCTTAAAATCCTGGACAACAACAAAGCAAATATTTGTGATGCTCTTCTTTATTCATGCCTTCCCAGATTGTTGCAGACCTGAACATCTGCTTGCCACACAAAAAAATATTTTTTACTGTATACAATGCTAATATAGTGCATTAACTTGATAAAAAATCTAGTGTGTGTTGTCAAAATGCTTTGGGGTGGAATATAATTTTAGATCCAATTTATGATATGTATGGAACCATAATCAATTATGTACTCCACAGATATTCTCACCATCTGTAATGGTAGGGAGGAAGTCCTCAGTGTTCATCCTTGGCCTTATTGTTTTCTGAATGCCACAAGTTTTAAGTTCTTCTTCATCAAAAGTCTTGAAATGGTACTTCTTTAATAGAGGTGCAGATGGAGGATACAGCAGCTCTGTTCAAGTTGAATTCCCATTTCTATCCTGTTATCGCATTTTCCACGGATGCCGCCCACTGTTTTCTAAAAGTACAACAATCTGCCTGTATTACAGTTTAAGAAATTTTCTTCATTAACCCCTCTCCAATGTTATTTCTAGCAACGATTGTTATGGCATTTGTAATAGCTTTCTTTTCATCCTTTCTTCACAGTGCCTGTACAGTGAAATGCCAATTTTGTAATTACTGATATGCTGAAATAATTATTCCTAGCCCTCCTTACTCCTGTGTTGTTTCTAAACCCATGAGTGGACACTTCTTAAACTCTTGAGGTTTCATAAATAACTACATAACTTTAATTGTTAACCAAGGCTCAGGGGAAGCTGATACATAATAACCAATAAATGGAGGCTCTTGAGTGCTTTGTTAGGCATGCTTAAATTATTGTTAATAATTTCTCTAACACTTTTCAGTGTACAAACAAAGTGCTTTGCATGATGTTTATTTCACTTTTCCTTATAACAAGCATGAGATAGATTGAATTAGTAATGAGGGAGAAATTCATCTCACATTTTAATCAATTTTTTGTACTTGGTAACCAGTATACAAACTGAAAGCTCAGCTAGCCTGCTTCAATGTGTCAAGAGTGTCTGATTCTTTTTATTTTGATTGTACCTGTATATTCATGAATTGGCATCTAGTTCTCTCTTGCAATGTGCTGGGTTTCCATCCCTCTGTCCCTCCCTCTCTTGTGTTTTTCTGCTTCCCCTTCCTGCTGATCATGTGTCGCATCCAGTCTCATGCAACACTTCAGAAACTGGTTTCCACCAATTTCCACTGAACCGTTTTTTAAAAAATGCAGGCATTATAATCAAAGTGCTAAAGTGCTTTAGCAATATTAAACAGATTGAATCTCCCTTATCCGGAATACTGAAATATTCCAAAATCCAAAATATCTACATGGATGGCTAAGATAATGGCATCTTTGCTTTCTGATGGTTCAATGTACATAAATGTTGTTTCGTGCACAAAATTATTAAAAATATTGTGTATAAAATTACCTTCAGGCTATATGCATAAAGTGTCCATGAAACATAAATGAATTTTGTGTTTAGACTTGGGTCCAAGATATCTCATTATGTATATACAAGTATTCCAAAATTTGAAATATTCCCAAATCCAAAATACCTCTGGTCTCAGGCATTTTGGGTAAGGGAGACTCAACCTGTACTAGTTAATTATTGGGATAATTTTGTTTCAGTGCTAACATTCCTTTTTCCCTCACTTGATCTCTGTTGAATCTGTGTCCTGAAAATAATAGATGTGTTTACTTGGTGGCCATCTTTACTGAGTCTGAGACAGTAGTAACACACAAAGCAAGTAACTGTTTCAAAAGTTTCATTTTAGAAAGCTCTGAGGTAATTTAAACCAAACCATCAAGTGGGAATAAAAAGGTTTTGGTAATGCCTGAAGCACTCAGAAAATACATTGAGATGGATCATATGGAGATCCAAATAAAATTGGCTTGTACAGGAATAAAACCTGGCATTTCTGAAGTCTTTTTTTTTCCCATCTGAGGGTACTCTGAAAGTCAATTACTCTTTGATATTCCTAATTCTCCAAATTTTGCAATGATGCTCTCAAATCAAAGTATGCGTACAAAAATTTGTGTACGAAGGGAAAGTCATGGGGGAATGATATGTATTAGTAAAAATAAGGGTTAAAATTAAATTAAGAAGATTGTTTGACAAAAATATACATTAGGCCAAATTTCATGTAAAAAAACACATATAAGGAGAACTGTATTTTTTTAAAAGAAAAAGATATGTGATGTGATGAACTGAATTAACACTGGAAGAATGAGAATCCAGAGAAAACAAAATTGACAGTTTTGTCTATCCCTTGATTACATTATGTTATAGTGACCTGCTCATAGCAACCCAGCAAAGTTTACAGATAAACAAAGGTCTTAATGGGGTCAGTCCCCACCCATTCTCTAGTATTTGTGCCGTTGATAACAACTCTCAAGTTTTGCATGAGATGTGCCAGCTGTACTTGCAAGTGTTACTTTTATACTCAAGTGCATGCTGTATCAAGGAATGCTGAATTCTCATATTTTGTACAAAAGTCTTCATTGTCACAGATGTATGGGGAATTGAGCACTTAACTGTCAACAGACATCCTTCCTCCCTTGCTTTTTGCTCCTACATTCCACTCTCCTATTCTCAACATACCTGGTGGTCATGTTTTATTTCTTACTGGGACTTACAAAGTAGACATATAAGAATGGGTTTTTAAATAACTTTCAGTTTGCCATTGGGGAACAGTAACAACAAGGAAATATAGTAAATTATAATACAGTAAATATTCTTGTTGTTATACTTTTGGCAACAGAAGAAATTGTCCAAATTGAGGGAGTAATTAGCAGACACATATGTGCAGGACTGTAAATAACCTGAGAATATAGATTTTCCTTGGGTTTTTGCTGAGCTGTGAGGCCGTGTTCTGGAAGAGTTTACTTCTGACATTTCGCCTGCATCTGTGGCTGGTATCTTCATTCTCTGAAGATGCCAGCCACAGATGCAGGCAAAATGTCAGAAGTAAACTCTTCCAGAACACGGCCTCACAGCCTGGAAAAAAAACAAGGAAAATCTATGGATGCCGGCCAAGAAAGCCTTCGACTTCTCAACCTGAAAATATATTTACAAGGTTTGCCTATTAAATAACAAGACCGTGTTTCTACCTTTCAGAAAATCCGGGATAACTGATTGTGAACACTCAAGTGGTGACCTTGAATATGTCTGAAACTGTATGACAAACATCAACACTCTCATCCATTCAGTTAATTGTCAGTCATTGTTTAAAGCAGCTGTGTTGTCTGTTGTGTGCTGGAAAAATGCTAAGTTTAAAAGTCGAGCAACATGTCAAGTTGAAATTTTTAGTAAAATTGAACAAAACACTAACAGAATCTTTTCAAATGCTTACTGAGGCCTACGGGGAAGACTGCATGTCTCATGCGTGTGTGTCTGAGTTGCACAAAAGATTTGGAGAAGGACACGAGAATGTGGAAGATGATGAACGCCCTGGACGACCTTCCACTTCAAGAACTGAAGAAATTGTGGAAAACATCAAACAGATTGTTCGATGAGACCACTGACTCAGTGTCTGAATGATACCTGAAGCTGTGAACATAGCCAAAGACACTGCATTGAAAATTTTGCACGAGGATCTCAACATGAGAAAAGTGTGTGCCAAGATGGTCCCTAGGGTTTTTGCACCAGAGCGAAAAGAGTGCATAAGGAATTTTGCACTGACATTCTGCAGCAACTTGAGGTGGACCCAAACCTTTCTCAAAAAATCTTCACTTGTGATGAAACCTGCATCTTCCAGTATGATCTTGAGACAAAATGACAGTCAATGCACTGGAAAATACCATTATCACCAAGGATGAAAAAAGCATGACAAAGCAAGTCCACCATTCAAAGCCATGCTCATTATTTTTTGTTGCTGTAGACATCAAGGGTGTAATTTTGGCAGAATGGGCCCCAAAAGGCAAAAAAGTGAACTAGAATTATTATAAGGAAGTCTTGACAAAGCTGAGAGAAAGGTTCATTGCGGGGGGGGGGGAGGCAGGAACTGTGAAAAAATGGTTTCATTCTTCATCAAGACAATGTACGTGCTTGCACAGCACTTTCTATGAAACAGTTTTTGGCTGATAAACACATTACTACACTTGAACATCCTCCATATTCACCAGATTTGGCACTATGTGACTTTTTTCTTTTCCCTAAAGTGAAATTGGTGCTTAAAGGAGCACATTTTGAGTCAATTGATGCAGTAAAGAAGGAAATAGCATATGTGTTGAAACAGCTGACAGAAACTGATCTGCTCTATGCCTTTGACCAGTGGAAAACAAGACTACATCACTGTGTGAGTATGAATGGGAAATATATTGAAGGGAACAAGCATTAGAATTGTAATACATATAAATAAAGATGGGTTATTGTATCAGTCTCATTATTTATTAGACAGACATTGTATATGTAGATTGACTCCTAAAAGATTTTGGTGAGGTTCTTGTGGGGGTAAGTAACAGTGGGAGTTGGTGGGGGGAGAGGAAAGTAGATGGATAGTGCATGCCTGTCTGGATTGGACAGTGCAAGCACGGAGAAACCAGCTAGAAAAGGAATGGCATGCCATTAAAATGATGACAAGGGCCTTAGAGAAGTCAGTGTGGAAAAAGAAAGGAAAGATAGCACAGCAGTCACTGGTCCGTTTGTGAGCTCACCAGGATCCTTAATGATCAGCACTGTATAGTTCCTAATAGGAAAGATCACCTACTGGGGAGAAGGAGTACAAATCTCCTGGGAAATTAGAGTGTTTCACTAGCATGGACTTGTTTATAGTTCAAAAGAGTAACACCCCTAAAGTTCTTTCTTTCTAAATCTAATAAGACTTCTGCTCTTGGGAAAGACACAGGGAGCTAAATGTAGAACTATAGCAAACTTCAGCTCAGTGACTATAACAATGGTACTGTATGACACACCTCTCTGTAGCTATGGAACATCTTGCCAATGGAGATTTGCCTCATGTTTATAGCTTTGTCTGGACTTTGGGGACTAACCTGTTAAGTGAGCAATACAAGCCCATACCACTTGTGATCAATTAAGCCAAATGCAATGTATCAGAAAAGTCAGTAAAGAATCATTTTTGTTGTTTATCTGAGCCTGTAAAAGGCAGCAAGATGTACATTATATGACAGGTCACATTTATTTAATTGGTTGTTTATATTTAGTTCGGTGCATAGGGTTCTGAGCTCTCAGGGCCTAGCCTCAAGTCTCCAGTCCTCAGGGCAATGGAGATAAGATAGAGGAATCTTAGGGTGAGAGCACTGCCTTGAAAAGTGTGTGTGTGTGTGTGTCTCCATTTTGTTGCACTTGGTGTTTTTTTTTTAATTTGAATGGCATACTCTACACAATGGTGGTTGATTTTATTAATGTACTGTATTATGCTTATTGACATCACCAGTGGCTGCCTCCTGTCATATTAGAATTGTTTCCCCCTCACTCTCAGGTTTTGACCTTGACATTTTTACCTGGAACCCCTAATTATAAATTGTGTAGGTGTCATGAATCCCTTGGCTGAGGACTCAGAGGAGGAGGAGGAAGCAGAGAACCGCAGACAAGGGAGAGAGGGAAAGTATAGCTGAGTCTGAAGAAGCAGAGGTTGCTCCAGCTCCCTACGAGAGGCCAGCTGAACCAAAGAAAGTAAACAAATGTTACTTTGAAGAATAAACAGTCTGCCAGTCAGTGATAGATGATAAGCCTCCATTCTCTGAATGCCAAAGAGACAAAGGCCACACTCATCTGCATTTAAATACCAAAGCTGACCTATTTCCTCCCTAATCAGCTCTACCCGACCTTGGAACTCTAGTTATAAATCTGGAAGCAGGTCTTCCTTCAAGCCAGTACTGACAACTGCTTATCTTGAGCTGTTGCACTCCTCCTGGATTCTTGCTTGTCTTGACTTCCAAAGGCACTTTTGGACTCCTGCTGTAACCCTTTGCTGACCATGGACTTGGACCAAGTTGAGAGGGGACATGATAGCCATGTTTAAATATTTGAAGGGATGTCATACTGAGGATGGGGCAAGCTTGTTTTCTGCTGCTCCAGAGACTAGGACACGGAGCAATGGGTTCAAATTATAGGAAAAGAGATTCCATCTAAACATTAGGAAGAACTTCCTGACAGTAAGAGCTGTTTGGCAGTGGAATATACTACTGTCTGGGAGTGTGGTGGAGTCTCCTTCTTTGGAGGTTTTTAAGCAGAGACTGGGCAGCCATCTGTCGTGAGGACTTCATGTGTTCTTGGAGGGCAGAAGCCAATTGGATGGGATGGCTGTTGGGGTCCCTTCCAGCCCTATGATTCTCTCTCTGGCTTTTCTTCACAAACAAAGATTCAGGAAGGACTCATCCCATGCTTTCTACAAGCGTGCTGATGACTAAAAAGGCCAATCTGAGATAAACAAGTCCGGTTGCAGAAAGCACAGCAGAAGGTCTCCTTGGGTGATGTTTCCAGGTTGTGATTCTTTCTGCATTGTCATTTCTCTTCAAGACTTGTTCGGCGTGAGTTCTCAAATAAGGCTGCAGCATTGTGGATAGTGCGTCTCCATGCCTCCCGATGTGAAGCCAGGGTGGACCATTGTTGGTGTTCAATTTGGCCAAGCCTGAGATGCTGTTTCAGGGAGTCCTTGTATCACTTTTTTTTTGGCATTCAGAACCTAGGAAAGTTACTTTTGGATTACACCTCCCAGAATCCCCCTGCCAGCACCCTTCTCAAGGTCTGGTTGCATTGTTCCTTTTCCAGCATTCTCTAGCCCAGTGGTTCTTAACCTGGGGTCTGTGATGTCCTCACAGGGGATCCACATAGGCTTGAAGGCTGCTTGGCCCACCTCTTCCCTGTAGCCACGTGACAGGAACCAAGGCAAAGGCTGGCTGGCTGGCTTGGCCTGCACATTGCCACTCCAGCCACAAACTTGCAGGAAGAAGCAAGAGTGACTCTAAGGGAAAGTTTAATGGATGGTGCAATTGTATTGCTGTTGTTGTTAGCTATTATTATTAGCTATTATTGTTAGGGTTTTAAATCTTGAGTTAAGTCTTGGGGCAACAAAAGATACTTAAAGGGGGTCCCTGGTAAAGAAAAGTTTAAGAACCACTGCTATACCAGCTCTATGGGATACTGGTGTGTTTTAGTGACAACAATAAAACCATTGTTCCCAATAATATTACTCCAAATTTTAATGTATATTCTTTATATTCTTCTGTTAAAAGAGCTAGAGTGTTGTAGAAGTTTCAGCATTGCACTATGACTGTGGAGACCAGGGTTTGAATCCTTACACAGCCATGAATAACCACTGGGTTACCTTGGACAAGTCACACTCTCTCAGCCTCAAAGTAAGTCAAAGGCACACCCCATTTGAACAAACCTTGCCTAGAAAACCCCATGGTAGGTTCGCCTTAGTCAGAAATGACTTGAAGGCATATAGGCAAACACACAAAAATTCCTTTTGCAGGTTGAACTCAGTTGGCAGCAAGGGGAGGAAGCTAAAGAAGACCAAGGGGTGGAGGGAGGGAGGGAGGGAGGGAGGGGAGATAAACCAGGACACATTAAGAGCAGCTGGAAAAGTTGGGTTGGAGGGCATCTATCTTGAAGGAAGTAAAGGAAAGAAAGAAAGAAAGGAAGGACTTTTCGGACAAGTAAAATGCAACGGAAGCAGCCTCGCCACGTTGCGAGGCTGCTGCACTGCAGGGCGTCCCTTTCGGATGACGCCCGTTCCTGCCGGTACTGTTGCGGTACCGCAGGGACATTTGCGTGTAATATTTTGGCGATTTTTACTCACGAAAGTTGATCGTGAGTAAAAATCACCAAAATATTACACTCAAATGTCCCTGCGGTACCGCAACAGTACCGACAGGGACGGGCGTCACCCGAAAGGGACACCCTGCAGCGCAGCAGTCTTGCAACATGGTGAGGCTGCTTCCGTTGCATTTTACTTGTCCGAAAAAGTCCAAAGAAAAAAAGAAGCCCTTTCTGAAGAGGGAGCAGGGGAGAAAGAGAAGGAAAGAGATGACCCTCACACTTCCCTCTGCCCCTCTCACACACCCTCACCCTCTCTGACACATGCCAGGCTGGCTTGTATTTTGACAATCCTGGGAGGAGGGAGTGAGGGCCAGCAAACTCCCTCCCAGCTTCAGCCACAAGGAGGGCAGCTCGCTCTTTTTCTTTCTCTTTCTTTTTCCAGTTTGGGAGACAATGCCTTTTTTAAAAAAGTCAGCAGGAGGTTTTTGCAGGAGGAGGATTAGGACGGGGGTGGGGTGGGGCCCCCTGACTATGAGGCCCCATGCAGATGCTGATTGGGCGGTACGGTTAAACTGGCCTTGAATAAGAACCCTCCTTCTGTAGCTGTGGCATGACTAGGCAGTTCATGGAGTCAGCCATTATGACTCAGCATGACTCTGCAGTTGTTTGGCCATTTTATAATGGAGTTCAGTCTCTAACTCCTGACATGGTGACCGTAAGACAACCCTATCATGGGATCTTGGCAGTATTTGTTCAGAGGGGGGTTGCCTGAGGCTGAGAGAGTGTGACATTCCCAAGTCCACCCTATGCGTTTCCATGGCCAAGCAGGGATTAAAATACTGGTCTTCAGAGTTATAGTCCAACACTCAAACCACTACACCATGCTGGCTCTCTTGAATGAGTCTTTATAGCAAATCAAACCTGAATTCTCACTAGAAGTGCAGATCACTTAACTTAGGCTGTTGTACTTTGGATGTCTCATGAGACAACGTGATTCCCAGGAAAAGATTACAGTCGTCCCTTCACATTCGCGGGGGTTAGGTTCCCCAGACCCCCGCAAATGTGAAAAATCCGCGAATAATGATTGCCCTCCCTCTCCCCCGCCAAAGCGACCATGGGGCCTCCGGAGGCCCCATAGTCGCTTTCTCCAGACTCCCCAGTCCCTTCCTAGGCCTTCACAGGGCCTCAGGAGACCCTCCCGAGGCCCCGTGGATGCCTCCCCGGCGCTCCCCCCTCCCTCCCAGGGCCTTCATGGAGCCTTCGAAGGCTTCGTGGAGGCCTCCCCGGCCATCCCCCCTCCCTCCCACGGCTTCCGGAGGGTCTCTGAAGGCCCCGTGGAGGCCTCCCCGGCTCTCTCCCCTCCCTCCCTGGGCCTTCACGGGGCCTCTGGAGGCCCCGTGTCGCGGTTTGGGGAGGGCGGGGGGGGGGGCCTCCCAAAACCGGAAATATCCAAAACCGTGAATGCTGAGTTCGCGAATGTGGAGGGGCAACTGTATAGTGCTTGGTAAAGTGAAAGGCAGTAGGAAAAGAGGAAGAGCACATTACAGCTGGATAGATTCAGTCAAAGAATCTATGGCCCTGAGTTTGCCAAGACCTGAGCTTGGCAGCTGAAACCCAAGGATCTTGGCAGTCTCTCATTCAAAGGGTTGCCATGAGTCAAAACAACAAAAGGAATTATATTCTGGGTATTTAATCTTGGTTTTAGTTCTTTCATTTATTTTAACTTAGATTTTAATGGGCTTTGATGTATGTTTTGCCTTTATTATTTCCTGCTTTTTCCTGTGAGATATGGTGAACAAAGAAACCAACCAAATAAGCAATGTGATAAACTTAATATGCACAAGCTTTGTTTTTATCTTTGTAGTAGGAGAGTTGGTTGATATAGATTTCTTATTCAGGACTTTGTTAAAGCTTTGCTGTATTGGAATCTTGGACTGCAGGGTCCCGTTCACACTATGCAGCTACATCACTATGATTCCACTTTAACTGCCATGGCTCCATGGAATCCTGTGAGTTGCTATTTATAGAGATTACAACTACAGACTCTGAAATTCCATAGGATGCAGCCATGGCATGTAAAGGAGAATTACAATGCCATAACAGTATAGTGTGAAAGGGTCCTGGTGACACAGGCATGGATCTTTCAACCCATATCTTTTAGAAGATTGAAGGTTCTTTGCCTTATACCTGTTAGTCTGAGTGAGTAATCATATTTTCTATAATTATGCCCTATTGATCACCTAGGCTCCCAAGGCTAAAGACCCAAGGCTTGTCTACATGGAAGGAAAAATGGATTGTCCCACAGTATTAGCAAGTTGAAGCAACTGTGACCTGTCTTAATGCTTTTTCTTCCCCCATAAACTTTGCATGCCTGTAGCCGAGATGGTGGCCATGAGTGGATTACTCACATTTTTTAATCTGCCACTGATGATTTTTTTTTAAAAAAAATCCTATTTCTATGGTCCACACAAGTAATATTTCACCTTTCAGAAAAAAGAGAAAGTTAACACAAATCCCCCATTTTTTCACCTTAGAGATCACTCATGGTGGCAGCAGGTGCTTGCCCTGTAACCCAGCCCTGCCCCCTGCACTCATCTGGCCAATCAGGTTTGTGCTTCCTCTTATTTGGGTAAGCAAATCAGATTGGTTTGTTTGTCCTAATGAGCAGAAATGCACACCCCTGCATTCTGTTTGTTTGTTTGTTTGTTTGTTTTTGTTTTTTTTGTTTTTAAGATGGGAAGAAATTCCGGCGAGGTATTTGCTGGTTTTGCCCCCCCCTCCTTCACAATATGGCAAAATCAGGCAGGATGTAATTAAGACAAGTAGGATTCTCCTCATATTCTGTGAGGTTTCCCCCCCACACACACACACAATTTGGACAACCTCTAATACCTTGGGTATTAGATAACTAACTGCATCATGAAAGAAATACAACTTACCATTTTTTAGCAGTAATTGCTTTGTGCAGCAGCCTCCAAGAGGTAAACCAGCTTTAGAGAGATCATTATTTGGTATTTTGCTGCCTCCAAAGCTTCTGTTTTATACTCTCATTAACCTCCGTTTGGCCAATTAGCTAAGAGGGTCTTAACTGTACCCTATTTATATAAACAGCTACCTCATCCAATCAAAGCAAAGCTCATAGAGATGACATCACATGCCAAATACAGTTGGGTCTTGGCTCCCTTCCCTCCTGATTATCTGCCAGTAACCCTATACAGACAGATTTGTTATAAGCCAGTCATCTACTTTCATTTAAGTTTTGAGCATCTACTCATAATTAGGTTAGCTACAGGCCTGGAACTAGCACACATCTATAATAATATGCTACTATCTAACACACAAGGATTTCATCTTCAGGAACTTAAATTAGGCAAACATGACACTAAAAAAATCAGTGCAGCCTGTAACACCAGGTGCCATGATTCTACTGGCAGAAATATCAGAGAATTCTCTGGAAGATGCTGCTGCTGCTGCTGCTGCTGCTCCTCTTCCTCCATATTGTTTATACCCAGTAGATTTTAAAATTAAGGTAATTTTAGGACTGCTTCATCATGTTCTTTTTGGAATGCTTATTTATGTCTTTGGCAACACTGTGAGTCCTTGCTAAATTTCTTAAAATGAAGGCTTGCCTCTTTCAAACATAAAAGGAGTGGGTATTGTTAACTCATTGCTATGGAACAGATGTTTTTACATGCCCACATTTTAAAAATGCATGTGCTCTAAAGCTGAATCCTGGAACTCACACTTTTGGATAGGAAGATGAAGCACTGAAAACCCTAACTTATATCAAATCTACACATATGGTCTCAGGTGCAGGTTGTGGCATTTTGGTTTATGATGATGAAATCTATCATATTGATACAGGTAATATCAATGAAGAGCTACAACAGTATAAGATCTAAAAATTATGGACAGAATCTATATGGAAAAGGAAAACATGAGCAATATGCAGAAAATGTATGACTACTGTTTGTTCCTTGACATGGATTTGCTAAACAAGGTTGACAATTGCATGTTTAAAATGCTAGAAGATGGTTAAAGCTCTCTTTATTTGTAATTTCAGTGTGAGCCCTTAAATGAAGGATTTTGTTGTAATCCAGTGCAAAGTTAAGGTAAAGTGATAGCAAAGGGAACATGTAATTGCTTCCATCTGCTCATTGCCCTTCTCCATTAACTTTTACATACATTGAATTCTCTACAGGGACAAGAGGACTTAAGATATTATTTATATCACAGATTTCAGATAGTGTGTTAACACAGAGATAGTGTGTTTAATAGCCATTTTCACCAGGGAAAACCAGGAATGACTGGGAGTCTGGGGTTCTAATACAGTTTGTAGTGAAAATGAAATATGCCCCTATATTTAGAAAGTTCATGTCAGTGTGTAGAAATCTTATGAATATATGAATTAGCACCATTTATTGTGTCAGTGAGAACATAACAAATATGTGTTCACTGGGATTTCATTTTCAGAAGAACTGAAAATACCTCAAGTGATATTGGTCAACAGCTAGAAAATAACTGTAATTCAAATATCCCTTTATAAATCACAAAAGATAAATTGAGGCCCAATCTACACTACACAAATAATCCAGTTTAAAACTAGATTATTTGCCATGGCTCTATCCTATAGAATCCTGGGATTTGTAATTTGGTGAGGCACCAGAACTCTTTGGCAGAGAAGGCTAAAGACCTTGTAAAACTACAAATTGTAAAATTGCTAACATACTGCAGAAATAATGCAGTTAGTTTGTTGTGGCACCAGAGTTCTCTAACAGAGAAGGTTAAATATCTCACAAAACAACAAATCCCAGAATTCCATAGCATTGAGCCATGGCAGTTAAAAATGGTGTCAAACTCCATTATTTTGGCAGTGTGACATCAGCCTAGCGGCTTGCCTACCTCAGCGTGCCCCCATTCCCATTAACACAGACTTAAAATACACTCATTAAAAGAGCAAAATATATACAAGTACTAATGAAGCACATGAATAAAGACCTTTCCTTGCAAAACAATGAGTTCTCACTCATATTTTCAATGAAATATTAAGTCTACAACTGAATGCTTGGATTCCATGACCAGAATGTATATGTCATTGTTAGAGGTGCTGTCAACATCAACTAGGTATGATTTCTAACACAAGACATTATGATTCTGCTGATGCAAACAAAGATCTTAGATCATCTGTATGTTTGAATCATAATGTGAAAACTCTGAATCATAATGTGAAAACTCTGATGTATACTGGGCCCGGAAGCTATCAGCTTCCGGGCCCAGTACAAGGTGTTGGTTATCACCTTTAAAGCCCTAAATGGCTTGGGCCCAAGCTATCTCAGGGACCGCCTTCTCCCTTATAATCCTCCCCGCACTCTCCAGTCCTCTGGGAGGAATTTGTTGCAGCCACAAAGACCTAGGCTGGCGACCACCTCCCAGAGGGCTTTCTCGGCTGTCACCCCCAAATTGTGGAATGGCCTGCCGGATGAGATCCGCCTATTGACATCATTAGACAGCTTTAAAAAGGCTGTCAAGACGGTTCTCTTCAGGCAGGCTTTTCCAGAATAGCTAACCCCGGCCTCAGGACCCCCCTCTGGAGGTTGCTTCTGGACCTCCTAACTGATGCTGCTCACTCGGAAGGGTTTTTAATAAATTGTATTATATGCTGATTTTAATTTGTATTGATTTAATAATGTTTTAAGGGGGGGAAGGGATTTTGAGTTGTTTTATACTGTGTACTATTTTACCGTTGTAAGCCTCCCCGATTGTTCACAGAGGGGCGGGATATAAATAATAATAATAATAATTATTATTATTATTATTAAATGCTGCTGGATGCAGAGAGGGACAAACCCATAATCTCCCCCATTTCTAATTTCGTTAGTAAGTCTGATAATGAAAAGCAATACTTTCTAGGTGCCAGTGAACCCTGTAGCAGTGGTGCAAAGGAATATTGCAAACCGCTGACAATACCTGTTCCTGATTAAAGCCCATATTGCCAACTGTATAGAAACCTATTTCCTACTGCACATTTCATTTTTGTACACAAAATGTGTCCAGCTACATATCTGGAACAGTGCTGGGAAGGGAAGGTGGACAAAATCTGATAGCTCCCATAATTCTGGTGTAATTATACAGGATTTGAATCTAAATTTAGTTTGTGTATTAGTTCACAAGTTCATAACCAGGTGTGTTCACATTAAAAATTGAAACAAAGTTTTGCCCTAATCCTAGTTCGAAGTACAACAGTTTGCACAAGCCTGATGAATGGTGTACAGAGGCACAAAGAGACAGAGACTGCTTTGATCATCTTGGTGGATTTTTATTTTTTTATATATTTATAATGTGAATAATAATGAATAAAGGGCAGCAGGGAACACCACAAATGTTCTCCCTCGCACCCATTGAATATAGAGGAGTCCCTGGAACTGATCTGAACTTGGTTGTCTATTGTAAAGGGGTATTGTAGTGCCTTTGAGACTGAGAGAAAGAAATTGGAGCATAAGCTTTGGCAGACTTGAGTCTACTTCCTCAGATGCATGGAGTGAAATTGTCCATTGTCACAATATGGCAACCCTTTGCACTAGTGAAGGGGCATCTAGATTTACTGAATCTTGCAAGTTTCACCCTATCTTTTTTCAGCTTTTGCACAGAGATTACATCATGTTCAATTAGCAATAAAAATGTAAATTATGATATCCCAACAATGACTTATAATGTACATGTAATTGCACATGTAAAATGCCAAGATGCAGGACTGGCCAGCACTGTATTATGCAACCATTTCCACAATTGCTCTTTGGGGATTAAAAAAATGACAATTTCATAAAGAGAAGTTGTTTAAACAAGCAAGCAAGCGGGGAGGGGAATCAACCCCCCAAAAAGGTCCAAGGCACGGAAAGGCTTTTTGTAGATGTCTGAAAACACAGGGCATAAATGCAGAAAACTTCATGGAAAAGAAGGGTCTGATTTAGCACTTGCCTAGCTATCACTATTAGTCTGCTAGTAAGGATCAGAGTTTAAAAGCCATTGATTGTTAAAATGCTGTATGATTAACAGGAGTAGGTTAATAGGTCCCTTTGGTGGGATGAAGTCAAATTAGTATGCAAAAACTCCACACACAGCAAGGGAAGAAGCGCAGTGTCATGAAGGAATTTCAAGAATTAGGCTGGATAAGGCACATTATGAACCAAGACAGCTTAGAGCTAGAAGGTATTTTCAGAGGCACACATAGTACAGTACATGGGGCTCCACCATACAACACTCTTTCTGTTATGACAACAGCTAAGCAATGTGGTCAGATGAGGAAACATTAAATGTTAAAAATTCTGAAACAGGTTCTCAAAATAAGATAAACTTAGAATAACAGTACATGAAAAGATTATTTAGGAATACTTTCTCTCTCTCTCTCTCTCTCTCTCTCTCTCTCTCTCTCTCTCTCTCTGGCTTTTCTTCACAAATGAAAATTCAGGAAGGACTCATCCTGCGCTTTCTGCAAGCATGCTGATGACTAAAAAGGCCAATCCGAGATAAACAAGTCCAGTTGCAGAAAGCACAGCAGAAGGTCTCCTTGGGTGATGTTTCTGGGTTGTGATTCTTTCTGCGTTGTCATTTCTGTTCGAGACTTATTCGGCATGAGTTCTCAAATAAGGCTGCAGCATTGTGGATATGGGAGATTTTCAGACTACACTGTTATAATGTTACTATTCCACTTTAACTGCTCTGGCTTCCTCCTGTGGATTTCTGGAGTTTGTAGTTTAGTGAGGCCTAAGAGCTCTCTCACTGAGAGATGTAAATGCCCCTCCCCAAACTGCAAGTCCCAGGATTCAAGAGGAGGCAGCCATAGCAAATAAAGTGGAATAGTAACACTATAACAGTGTTGTCTGAAAATCTCCAGTGTGTCTCCATGCCTCCCGATGTGAGGCCAGGGCGGACCATTGTTGGTGATCAATTTGGCTGAGCCTGAGATGTTGTTTCAGGGAGTCCTTGCATCACTTTTTTGGAGCACCCCTCTTACGCTGGCCCGTGGGGAGTTCACTGTAGAGTACTATTTTTAGGAGGCGATGGTCCTCCATCCTAGAAATGTGCCCTGCCCAGTGCAGCTGTGTTCTCAATATCATGGCCTCAATGCTGGTGATCCCTGCTTGCTCAAGGATAGCAACATTCATCACATAGTCAGTCCAGTGTATATTTAGGATTGTGCGTATACAGTTTTATTCATTTTTTAAGTATGTAAAGTTTTCAGACACTCTGCCACTGAATTCATCTTTAGCCTTGACAATATAGAAACTAGTTGAGGAGGTTGCTTCTCTCGCCTAATAAAGGGGTCAGTGAGCTTTGCCAGAGATGTGCAGGTTTGAGTTTTCAAAGGTGGGTGGTTTTATTTTTGGAAAAGAAAAATCTTTCTTTTATTCCCTTTCTTATTCCCAGTGAGCCATTGGGGTGTGGCCTTCTGATCCTAATTTGACAATCAGCTAACCTTCCCTTCCTTATCACCTCAAGAAGACACTGTGTAAACTATGTGATTCTGAAATGGTTACTTCTCCTCCTTCCCCTGCTGTTTTTTCCTCCTTAGCCTGATAACAAAAACTGCATTTTTGAAACTTCTCTCTACAATCTTGAGAACTAATAATTTAGAACAACAATATCCCCCTAGCCACACATTTCTGGCCATTTCTCTTGCCATTTACTCCCCGTCCCCAGATGTCTTCATAGGATCTTGCCCACCAACCAGTGTTTCACAGGAAAGGGCATTTTCAATGGTGGGTAACATTAGACACTGGTATTAAATGCTGGCTTTTTTTTCTAGTGCTGCTCCCTCCATTCTTTCAGTGCTGTATCTCATCTCTGAAGGTAGAACAAGGATTCCACTCCAGCACAGGGAGTCCATGCTGATCCGGGGACTGTGACAATCAAAGGCAAGCCTTAGGGTTTCTCTCTCTCTCTCTCTCCAGAAAGCCCACCTGACCTTCTCTGGCCAAGTAGCAGTACCTGTCTGTTGGTGAAAATACATGAATTCCCCTTTCTATGCTGGCTTTCCTCTTATGTCAGGAATGGGAGAGTTTAGTACAAGGGTGAGGAGAGTGTATCCTGCAGACCATACGTGGACCTCAAGCCTCATTCCCCCAAGCTCCCATCCCACTAGACAAATAATACACAGATAAGGTGAATCAAGGTACTTGGAGGCTTGCAGAACCAGCAGAACTGTTTGAAACACTTCACCACCCAACTCCCTCAAAACTGTCCAAAATTTGTAGTCAAAACCCAATGAAATTGTAGCCATAAGTCACTTGCGTGAGAATTGTCTCTGACCCCACCACACTCAGCCATCCCCTGGTGCAGAGGCTAGGATGCATGTCACATTCATGTTAATTTCCCACAAGGATTCAAGAAAGGTTATTTCCCCATTCTAAAACCCAGCAAATTGTTAAAGGCACCTAGTGCAAGAGTCTTTGCACCTTTTTGTCACAGCACCCACACTCAGAAATGGGCACAATGCCTGTATGTTCAATTGAATTCTGTGTTTACTTTTTTAAAAAAAGTTGTTCATTTCCTTGTTTTTTCCTCATTACAGTTAGTGGATCTGAGTCTTCAGAAAATGCCTGTATCAAATCCCAGGGGAAGACTGATGTAAGCCTGAGCTACAGAGCATCCTGTTATCTATGGGCCAGCCAAAGCCACAGTCAGAGCATAATCATCACCACTCAGGATTTTCTTCCCAGGGTCCTGATGGTTGCAAGCATCCTTAACATCAATGACTCCAGCTGTGATAGCAACAGTAATTTATTACTACTGTATATAAGGCTTTCCATTCAGGTAAGCATGAAGAGCTTTACTTCCTGCTATGAACATGGAACAATGCTGTTGCAGCTGGCTGGTCTCCACTGGGACAGTGCTAAAGACAGAGTGGGGCTGGATTAATAGGTATGTAAACCCTGGTTAATTTCATGGGGTTGTCATAAGCTTGCATGCAACTAGAAGGCAAATACACATACAGTGTGCCATTGCAAAGGACTAGTGTCAAATTAGAAATCAAATACTTTTTCATCTTGCTACTTGCTGCAAAAGAAGATGATGACTGTTTTAACTTTCAAAACATACACCCTTCAACTGTCCTGACTAGGCAGGGATAGTCCCAATTAATCTTCTGTCATCTGCCTTTGAAAAGTCCTGGGGCTCAGTCAGACAGTCTAATTAATTGTGCAAAATAGCACATTACCTCACTATTGCAGAAGTGTTCATTTGTCCCCACAATTCACTCACAAGATCACTGGCATAGAAAGCTCCGAGTTTGAAGTTCACATGGAGCATGCCCATAGAGAAAAGATGGTGGTCATGAGTGAATTATCTGCCTTGTTATCCCCAAAAAGCTCCCTCCATGCCCCCCTTTTTTGCCTTGTTAAATGAGACATGCAGAAGAGCAATCTTATGCTTAAAAAACTTTTTTTTTCTGTGCCATTTGAAAATAGCACTCAATCATGTGTGTGAAAAACAACATGGCAGCTCTAGCTGCTTCATTGCCAGCAAGCACGCCCCACTCATGTCCAACCAATCATGTTTTGACTTCCTGGATGTGCCTCAATTCAAAATGGTTGTTCAGACAGGCTGTAGTGTGCATTTTTGAGTATCTTTTTAAAAGATCACGAGAAACATCGAAAACGTAATCACAAAATATTTGGAGTTTTCAGCCTCCCTCCCTCCCAATATGGTGAATCTGGCAGGAGCTCATTGGGTCAAAAAGTATTCTGCCTGCATTCCTTGAGGACTTTTTCATCGTCTAAACAGTCCCCTAGTTTCTCTCTCTCCTAAGCTGCTCGCACACTGCAGAAATAATCCAGTTTGACACTGTGGACTTTATCAGACGTCCCCCTTGAAATGTTCTATATATTTCTAATCAATTTTTATGCCAGCAAAAGAACGTTCCTCCCCGCACTTACCTCCTTTCCCGGCAAAGGCTCCTCAGGTAATAAAGAGGAAGTGAACAGAGCTCCATTTACTTCCTCTTTTGAAATCCCATGCAATTTCATCGCATGGGAAATTCAAAAATAAAAAAAGGAGGAAATGTCAAAAAGTTAAACAAAGCACAAACACACACTAAAAAAACTTCAAGTAACCCAGGGAAGGTCAAAACAACTTCATCACTTACCTGGATGTCCTGATATGACCCTGAAGTGTTTTGGCTGGTCTGGCCACTGTTGGGGTAAGTACAAGATTTAAAGGGACAGAGGCTTTGCACGCTAGCAATGCTGGCAAAAAAGCGGCAGGGAAATCTATTGACGGCTTAAGCCTCCAATTAAAAGGTATGGATTTTCGGCTCTTTTTAACTACAAAAGGGTGAGATTGTCTGATCCGCGCACCCTTTCATGTTTATGTGGTGTCATGATGATGCAGTATTTTCCATGTCTGATAAAATCTCATGTTAAATGCTATGGCTCAATGCTATTTATCTCTGGGATTTGTAGTTTGTTGTGGCACCAGAGCTCTCTGACAGAGAAGGTTAAATATCTCACAAAACTACAAATCCCAGAATTCCATAGCATTGAGGCATGGCAGTTAAAGCAGTGTCAAACTGCATTATTTCTACAGTGTGGCAGCAGCTCTATCCTCACTTTCCCCCTTTTTCCTTAGCTTGCTTTAGTTGCTGCAACCTGAGTTCAAAGTACAAAAGTAGCTTGTGCTCAATTAACATCAGGTAGGAAAGGAGAAGAGAGGGCAGAATCTTGCCCTTCCCAGTATGCTCAGGCAAAGTAGACTTCGCCAGCCTCTCCTAACTTGTGTGTTCTTCCTCATGAGTAACTTTTGCCATCTTGACCACACTCTGATGTTGCTTGACCACATGTGTCCCAGTTTTCATCTGGAAATGTTGAAAGGTATGAAGATGTCCATCCTGCCTTACTTTCTGTAATGTTTAAGACAAACAGATGTGTAGAGGGATGGCTGTGTGATGTAAAATTGGTATTTAAATTGTATACCAACTCTTGTCTGGCAGGGAAGGCTGACTGGGTGATACTATAAAAAGACAAAATGGAATGTAAGGTCAAACTCTTTGGAATCAAACTTGTGTTGTAAAGACTCATGAGAATGTGTAACTCTGGAAGACAAAGCAAAAAAGATCAGATCTGAGACCGATAGGTCTTTCAGAGGTTTGAAAGAGAGGTGACATGCTGTCTTTTAAAAATAGATTTCTTCAGAAAGCTTTAGAATAAGAGATCTTTGAGCTATCTTTGAATTACAAACAGCCAATTATGGGAACCCCCTACTGGCAACCAAAAAGAGGAGTTATAAAAGGGGGGAATGGAGGTAACAAGTTGCAAGGAAGATTTTAAACCTGAACATGGGTGATGTGGACCTGGTTTTTAATACATTACAGAGAAATTTGAAATCTGACCATGGGGAAAGTGGCCAAAACCCACAGCTTTGAATATGTGAAATATTCCTATGGCTCCCCTAAGATGGATGGACCACGTGGGTACCTGGAGCAGCATGCCACACTGAATGAATCTCAGGCGATATAGTGTCCAGAATTCTATATGGGTAGAAAGTATCAATAAAAAGGCTTTCAGCCCCTCCTTGGAGGTAAATTGAAATTAAACTGGGTGCTCTTCATTTCATGCTGTCCCTGGCTATCAATCAGGCCCCTTGACATTCTGTAAACTGATCAGGCTGATGTTCTTTATACCAAGCCATCGATTTAGAGTTAGAAGTGAATCTGAATGCATACATAAACAGTTGTTAAGCCTTGCGTTTCTCAGCTGGAGCTTAGTCTGTCTTTAAGGAATAAAATGTTTCCCAGAGGGAATGGGGGATGTTTGGCTCAGTATTAATAGAAAGTGAATGTGTGTACATTTCTACCTCTTTCAAGAACAGGCATCGACAGCTAGTTCCCCCATGACTGACATCAAAGGCAAGTTCTTCACTGCTGGGTTCATATATGCTCCCACACTGTCCTCATTCTCTTGGCTCAGCTGAAAGAATGGCCTGGGCTCAGAGCACACACAAAGAAAGAATTGTACTTCTGGCTGTCACAAATAAAATAGTGGAGTAACAAAGAATAACTGCATGATTATCCTGTGAGAACTAAATATCCCTAGGACATGGGTGTGCAATGAATGTTGGTGAACTACAAGTCCATCAGACCTAGTGCCGTTTCACGCTATCAGTTATAGCATGATGATTCCACTTTATTGGAATGGCATGGCTGCATACTGCAGAATCCTGGTATTGGTAGCATGGTGAGACACTAGGGCAACGGTGGACAGCTGCATGGGGATCAGAGGCCAATTCCCCCCCCCACCAGACCTCCACCTGCAGGCTAAGCCCTCCCAAGCCCCAAATAGATCTATTTTTCTGTTTAGTGCCTCTCACAATGGAAAAAAGAAGTGATGTTATATCACTTCCTATCATTTTGAGACAGACTGCATAGGAAAAAATAGAGGTGTTGGGGGGTACTACAAGGTTCTGGGGTGCTTGTGAGTATGCCCTACTACCCCATCCTTATAATATCTCATAATTGGAAATATTGGACACACCTGTGCAGTACACCGTTGCTTCTGCTGGGGTCAGAGCGGGTGTTCGGACATGTGATCAACAAGGAGAGGGTTGCTGTACTCCCTTCTTGTTGATCATATGGGAGCCCCGTTCTGACTCAGTAGAGGCGATGGTGCTCTGGGTAGGCTTTCTGTGGAGCTCCTCAGCCAGCAGGGAGGCAGCTGTGGAGGCTCTGACAACAGCAGACAGGCCAGCAGGGCTGATACAGCGCCGGCCCAGTGACCCTTGTGGACAACCGTGAACAGGATTTGGGCCATTGCATGTGGCTGCCATTGTGGTCAATCTGAGGCTAGTCTGGAGCATATTGCTTTGGACTGGCCCCGGATTTAGTGGCCAGTGTAGACAAGCCTTTGTTCATTGCTTGGCCTCTAAGAAAACAGTGGATCAAGGCATACACACCCCACCTCCAAATCATGGCTTTGATGTCTCAGAGGAAATATAGCTCAGTACACAACAGACTGTCACACCTGGAAATATTATTGACTAACAGTACAGTACAGTAGAGCCCCCTTATCTCCTGGGGATTGATTCTGGCGGGCCCCGTGGATACCGAAAACCATGGATAGTAGAGAACGCCATTGAAAATAATGGGACTTCCAGTTTAAAATACCATTGAGTTGCCTTGGAGGACCCAGAAAATGGCTAGAGAGGACACATTTTCTAGGACGACTCTATGGTAGGTATGCTGTTTTGTGTCCCGTGGATAATTGAATCAGTGGACAATGAATCAGTGGATAGGAGGGTCCTACTCTATTTCTGTCTTCCTTCCACAGTTAATATGACATGGTCCAAGGTTTCTACTGCCTCACAATCATTTGATGGAATGGGAGTGGGAAGAGCAGTGTACCTTCATGTACTGATAACGTCTCATGTATCTGCTTCTTCAGAATCAGTGGACAGTAGTTTCAGGGTTAAACAGTAAGTTTTATTGCCACAGAAGATCTAAAGAGTCAAGACTACAAAATGGTTGCTTTGAATGAAGCTCATAAGAAATACATTAGAATAAAAAGTATCCACAATCAGTTAAAATCTGGCAGGTACTTAAGCCATTCGTTGCCCATCATCCACCTGCCCTGTTCTTACCCAGTATTGATTCCCCAAACAGTCTGCAGGTACAAGGCTGCTTTGCCAGTTACCAGACAGATACTATACTCCCATGACTATTCTCAGCCACCAAATTGTTTCATTTACAAAGAATGTGAAAACAACAGATAGTTCATTCCTGCATGGCAGGGGGTTGGACTGGATGGCCCTTGAGGTTTCTTCCAACTCTATGATTCTATGATCCTTCTATGATCTGAAGAGGGCTGGTAGACTGGCGTGACCCAACAAGAGGTCAGATGGAGGTCACAAGGACCTGGAATAGCAATATAGCAATAGCATTGATATTTATATACCACTTATGCTGAAGCTCTCCCTTAGTGGTTTACAATGATTTTTAGCTAATTATCCCTAACAAGCTGGGTACTCATTTTACCAACCTATGGAAGGAAGGAAGGCTGAGTCAACCTTAGAGCCCTCTGGGATCGAACTCATAACCTTGTGGCTTGCCAGTACTGGCATTTAGCCACTGTACTATCAGGGCTTCCTGGAAGGTGTCTTATAAATATTTTAGCAAAACCAGCCCAGCATAGGATTATGCGGAGACTCCTGGTAAACAAACCCATTACAGAGTACAGAGGTATGTGCTAATTCCTTCCTGGGCACCTTAACAATGAGTCATCCAATCAAACAAACAAGTGACCTACACAACCCATAATCCCCAGGAAACATCCCTCTTACCCCCACCTGTCCTGCAATGTGAGTATGTCGCAAACCCACCCATTCCAATCTCAGCCATGTAAGGCAATCAGTGGAATCTCACTGTCTTTTGTTCCCCCATGGGAGAATCGTTTAGCCATTGTTTTAGCCAAAACACACCTTCAAGGCATGGAATAGGTTGTAAATATTCCAGCCTAGACAATAGCAATGTGTGTCACTGAGGACAACCTGACCACTCTTCCTTGGTGCGCCCTCAGAAGATTCCAGTGCCACCCTCAGCCTTTTGTCTGAGTCCTTCGCTTCTCTTCAAGACTAATAACTATATCTTCCGAATCTATTCCTCTATCCAACCTTTCTGCCTTAAACTCTTTATTAGTCTTGCATGGTTCTTGTGAGCATGCATTACATGTGTGAATGCTTTTTGTGTTATTTCCAATAAAACATTTTATTTCACTGTAACCTGGAGTTCTCTGTAGTTAGTACTGGAATACAGCTGTCCCTTCATATTCGCCCCCATGGAGACCAAAATCCGTGAATACTCAAGTCCCATTATATGCAATGGCATAGCAAAATGGTGTCCCTTATATAAGATGGCAAAATCAAGGTTTGCTTTTTGGATTATTATTTTTTAAAGAGTATTTTCAAGCTGTGAATACTTAAATCCATGGATACCAAATCCGTGGCTATGGAGGGACAACTGTACATTGAAAAGATCCCAAAGTTGGCTGCCTCTAGCAACCTTCCATTTGAGCTAGTAACAATTCCCCCAGCTGATAATAGGTCACAACTGGGGCTCTAAAGAACCCTCCCCTCTTTGGGTAACATGGGGATAGGGATGGTATTTTCACATGTTTTCATGTGTTGGGGGTTCTTTGGGGACAAAAAAATATTGAAAATAATCCCATTTTTTAAAAATTAAATTTAAGAGGCCTTGAGGGTTTGGTGGTGGAGGGGTTCATGGGCCAGAAAAGCCAAGTACAGGGACAGCATACAGCCCATGGAGTGAACTATACCCACCCTTGCACTAGAGCTCTCTGGCTGTGAATTTTAAATACTCCTCTCTAAACTGAAAATCTCAGGAGTCTATAGGATGTTGCTATGGCTGTAAAAGTGGAATCATAGGGTGATAACTGAGTATGTGAAAGGAGCCTTAGGCAGCATAGACAATGGCTGTCATAACTTACCTTTTGGAGTTGGAAGATTCAGACACAGAAGAGGAGGCAGATTGCCAGGAATCTACAGCTCCTGCTGATGGTGGTCTCTCTGAGTCTGAGGATCTGTGGGCTGAGACAGAGGGTGGCCCTACCCCCCAGCAGGAGGTTGCAGATGCTGAAGACATATTACCATCCTTTTCAGAGTGACAAAGAGACAAGGAGAGATTACACCGATCCTAGTGGAAGTTCAATAGGAGACACTGACCTAATTAGGCACCTGGTATCTTGAGACAGCTGCCTATAAATATCCCAGAAGTTTCCTGGTGGCTTTGTTTCTGACAACCATTCTCTCTTGATGACTGGCAGTACACTTTGGTTGATATTTCCCTGACCTTGGACTGGCTACAATTTATGACTCTGTTTTACTCTTTGCTGGTTTTGTTTATCTAGACTGCTGACTTGCTATATGACTTCTAGACCAGCTGACAACCACCCTCTTGTTTCTCCCTTCATCCTGTTGGATACTCTGTGACTGACCTGGACTGATTTGTCTCCATGACAGCTCTTGTATTCTAACCACCTGCTTCCTGGGACACTTGCTGATTGGAACATAGGACAATGGTGAGGGGTAAGGAGAGAACCACAGTTGTCTGCCTCTGGCCTAGGTAACCCTGAAACAAGTGCTATCTGTTTGCAATTTGCAGTTCTACCACTTTCAGAATCTGAAATTCAAAAAAAAAATCAAGATTAAGACTGATGACAAGGCAAAGGAATGCAAGAAACTAAAGTAGTTCCAGTGCATTGAAGTCTCATCTGTTTTTCAAAACCTTTATGTCTTCTTCATTCATGTGTTTTATATAGTCTTATTTTTGTAGAAAAAGGATATAATATGCCAATAATGGAGAAGTCAAGATTACAGTAGTGTGAGTGCAACAACTTTGAATTCATACAGTTGTCTCAGTAGAGGCTTCTTCTGAATGCAAATGCACCAAATAAAAATAAAAAAAATAAATACCATCAAATATTTGTCTTAAATTAAATCAATTAAAGATTTTTCTGTGTACCAGGCCAAGTCACAGACTAATTAATCCTGAATTTCCAGTCCCATTGCTTCCTTTCACCTAGGAGTCTTTGATCATTTAAGCTTCTCTCATGCAAGGCAAGTAGGAATGGGTGCAGCCTAGACTTTTGTGACTTTTTTTAGTTGGGGAAATTGAGTTAGGTGATTTCAGGTTGGCTACCTACTGTGTTCATGTAGACACTATATCCTTGGATCCTTACTATAAGCAGATGTCTCCTCCATCTTTTTTTTAAAGTAGGGAATATTTCATCATCACAGGTGGATATTGTGCAGGATTCAGACTTCATTTGCAAAATCTAAATAAGTGGGAGGTCTTGGGAGAATATGGGACAAAATGAGTAAATAGGTGTAATGTGCTACAAGGGATGGTAAACCTCCCAGAAAACTGTGTTGTTTTCCAAAAAGCAAGTAGTTTCTCCTGAGAATTGTTCAGCCTTCCTTGAAAACTGCACAGTTTTGGGCATGGAAAATAAATTCTGCAAATTTCAAACCAGCAAAGGGTGCCTCTTTAGTCAGCCACAGTTTTCATGTAACATTTAGGTTTCACAACATGCAAACTGGCAAAGTCTGTCAAACCCTGCATTACAATTTTGTATAAGGCTATAGCATGCAATTTAGTTTTGCATTTTGTGCACAAGTACATAGTGAAAAACAATGTACACAGGTGGGGTCTCCCCCCGAAAGCTGCCTAGTTTTCTGTTCATAGTGAAAAGACTCCTAGATTTTGCACAGTTTATCAAACTCTTGTGCAGTTTTCAAAAGCACTAGAAGTGTGTGGAGAGGCTGAACTACACCAGGTAACACCGTTGGGGGGAGGGGTGATACCAGCCTTAGTGATGGGACAGCAAAAATTGCTCAGTTTATGTTGTGCTGGGAACAAAACAAAAGAAAGTTCCCCACAAAGTTGTGGGGACTTTGGAAGCCATGTTTTGTACCACACAAGGTTTTGGAGGGGGCTGGAATGCCAAATTTTACCTCAGTTGGGTTATTGACAAATCCCTGTTCCATACCTATCTGCTACTGGATGGTAGATATATGAAGGCTTTTAGAAAAATACAATGGAAGCAGAATTTCTAGCGAAGGCCTTTGTCTGGTGTACAGTTGCTATCCCAAAATGTAGACTCACACAAATAAATAATATGTATGTTGTATATGCACCTCTACAACTGGCACAACCTATACATGCAGAAAAGCAAAAAAATATCAGCTCCATCAACTTCAGTACCAGCTGGCACAGAGTTACCTTCCTGTATTCATGAACTGCCCTGGTCTAATCATGCAGAAAATGCAGTGAAAGAATCCCAGACTGTACCAATTTATAGATTTTCCTTGTTCTTTTCTGGGCTGTGGGGCCGTGTTCTGGAATAGTTTCTAACGTTTCACCTGCATCTGTGGCTGGCATCTTCAGAGAATGGTTGGGTAGGGGTGTGTGTGTGGAGTTTATATCCTGTGAACCCCTGTTGGGGAGAATATGTAAATTTGTGTAACTGAACGGTTAGTTTCTGGGTATAGAAATGACGTCCATACATCAAAGGAGTCACAGACAGAATAGGGAAACTGATGAGGAAACATAACCCCCAAACAATCTATAGACCAACCAAAAAAAATCCAAGAAATGCTATGCTCAGTGAAGGACAAAAGAGACCTTCTCACAGCTGCAGGAGTTTACTGCATACCATGCAGCTGTGGACAAGTTTACATAGGGACCACTAAACACAGTGTGCAAACACGAATCAAGGAACATGAGAGATACTGCAGACCAGGCCAGCCAGAAAAATCAGCAGTAGCAGAACACGTTATAAACCAACCTAGACACAAAATGCTATTTGAAAACACTGAAATTCTAGACCAGGCCAACAACTATCATGTCAGAATGCACAGAGAGGGTATTGAAATTTACAAACAACTGGACAACTTCAACAGGAAAGAAGAAATCTTAAATGTAAACAAAATCTATCTGCCAGTTTTGAAGAACAATAGAATCAGAACTCAACACATGCAAATGAATTCCACCCAGGGATAGGGGGATTCCCAGCAGATAATGGTCCATCAACCAACCATTAGCCAAACTGACACTAACAAGCCTTGCATTTCTACACCCAGAAACTAATCATTCAATTACACAAATTTACATATTCTCCCCAACAGGGGTTCACAGGATATAAACTCCACACACACACCTACCCAACCATTCTCTGAAGATGCCAGCCACAGATGCAGGTGAAACATCAGAAAGAAACTATTCCAGAACATGGCCTCATGGCCTGGAAAAAACCCAAGGAAAATCTATGGATGCCGGCCATGAAAGCCTTCGACTTCACATTGTACTAATTTACACTGTAGATAGGGCTACGATTTTGAATCCTCTCCAACACAACAAGGAGAGAGGTTCTACTCCAGTCTTCCTCTTTTTATGTTAGTTTTTCATTGCTTTAGGCTTTATTTGCTTGCTTGCCTGTAAGGGAACAGCAATATAGGTTTGTCTCCTGAATATCCTCTCTCACTGATTGGAGAAAACTACAGTAGTCCCTTGTTTTCTAGGGAGCTGGCAGTGATAAAAACAAGTGGGATGGCAACAACAGAGATAGCGGTTGAAGAGACAGAATAAATTCAACCAAACATGGTTCAGCTGGAGGCTTGCTCCATGCCAATCCTGGCAGCAAAGAAATTGTTCTTCTCTGACACCATTGTGTCTGTACAGAGCTGTACAGCAGAGCTTTATAGTGGATCTTCATGGAGATAAGCTCTCCATGGTGATGGAGAGGCATAGTTCCAGAAAGCAGTAGTTGTACTATCATCTTAATAACTTCAGTACATTGGTCTCCACAGTCTCATGTATGGGCTGCAAAGCTTGGTCTACTTTTGTCTTAGGACTTTATTAGACCATCCCCTTTAACATTCTTTTGCCAGCATAAATTGTGTTGTGTTTTTTTTGCCAGCAACCCCTCTTCCCCAACTACCAGACGTACCTTTTCCAGTGTCAATGAGGCTTCCCTGGCAGTAATGGAGTACAAACGAAGGTCCATTTACTTCCAGGGTTGAAATCTCATCAGTTCTCGCGAGAAGATGCAAGCGCAGCACATTCAAAACCAAAAACAAAATAAAGACACAAAAAGTACAGCAAAGCACTAAAACAATGTAAAAGTCCCAAGTCTCTCTCTCTCTGGCTTTTCTTCGCAAACGAAGATTCAGGAAGGATTCATCCCGCGTTTTCTGCAAGCACGCTGATGATGAAAAAGGCCAATCCGAGATAGACAAGTCCGGTTGCAGAAAGCACAGCAGAAGGTTTCCTTGGGTGATGTTTCCGGGTTGTGATTCTTTCTGCGTTGTCGTTTCTCTTCAAGACTTGTTCGTCGTGAGTTCTCAAATAAGGCTGCAGCATTGTGGATAGTGTGTCTCCATGCCTCCCGAGGTGAGGCCAGGGCAGACCATTGTTGGCCAAGCCTGAGATGCTGTTTCAGGGAGTCCTTGTATCACTTTTTTGGAGCGCCCCTCTTACGCTGACCCATGGCAAGTACCGTGTGTGTATGTGTCATAAAAAGAGTGTCCCCTACCTGGCTGTTGTGATCTTACCCAGAAGTGTTTGCCCATCGATGCTGCATTCACGTGAGCACAATGGCATGAGGATTCAAATGCTGGCAATGCCAGCAGAAAAGCAGAACAGGAGAGCTATTGATGGCTTGGCCCATCAATAAAAAAGTACACCTCAGTTACAATACATGATCATGAAAGGATTGTAGTCTGGTATACATGCGCTTTCGCGATCATTAGATGTCCTTATGATGCCATATTTGCCTGGTTTGATAAAGTCCTTAGTGATAGGCCATGGGGAAAATAGAAAAGAACATGTCTCTTCATAGCATTTTGCTGAGCCTTGTAGCACATCACTATCTGGAACAGGGCAAACCACCCTCATTCTGTTTCTCTTCCAATATCAATCCTGGGCCAAAAACAGAGGGAGAGAGACTTGTGAGACACCTTTTCTTCTAGCCCACATGCAGTATAGTGCAAGAGGCTCATCTTCCCTCATTTCAAATGATCTACTCCAACCTGTGAGTCACCAGGGCACATACAGCATGCAGGCAGAGAGGGTTATCAGGAGCTGCTGCATCTATGGACAGCTTCCCTGTATGTTGAGCCACAGCTGTCAGCTTCTCAGTGAAGTTCCTTTAGAATTTGAAATTACTCTGCCTGCCAAGGCTGGCAACTGGATCCTGCTTGACAGGGGGGGAAAGCATACAAGACCCTTCTTTCCCCAGATGAGCCTTGTTTGAGAAACAAGGTCTTCCTATGCTGTGTTCCAGTATGTTTATTAGTTCTTTGAAGAATTCAAAAATGTCACTTTTTTGGACTATACTGCTGGCCATACTGATGGGGAGTTGTAGTCCAAACAAGAAATTTGCCAGGTTACAGTTCTTTAGTCTTGCCTCATTGGGCCCATTCACATGGCTGTATCCTGTAGAATCCTATGGCTCGTAATTTGGGGAGGCATCAGAGCTCTCTGGCTGAAAATTCTATATGTTCTCCCCTAATCTGCCAATCCCAGAATTCTATGGAATGTTGTGATGGCAGTTAAAGTAGAATCATAATGATATAAATAAAAATATAAATAAATAAAATTTATTTATTCCCCGCCCCTCTGCTAAAAACAATCGGGGTGGCTTCCAACAATTAAAACGCTACAATGCTGACTAAAAGCACCACCCACCCCCACCCACCCCCATAAAAAGACATTAAACAGTATAAAATTAAAACCACCTAACTAAAATCACATTAAAAAACCAAATATAAACAAGACTAAAAATAGGCCAGGAGACACAGCTCCTGAGGCCTGGATCAAATCAGGAAAGGCCTGCCAAAATTTTGTAGTATGAACAAATCCCTGGTTTATGACTCAGTCCTGACCTGCTTCTCAGCCTAGCCCAGTGATGGGCAACCTTTTGAGCTTGGTGTGTCAAACTTCGCCAAAAAACTAAGTATAACTCGGGTGTTGTGTCACTTTGAGGAAAAAAAAACCATTATTTTTATGGTTTAAATAACATAATTGTATACAGTTGCCCCTCCACATTCACAGCTTTCACTCTTGCAGTTTTGATTATCCACAGTTTGCTCAGCAAGCACCCCATTTAAATCAGCTTCTCTGCCTCCCACTCAAGGGAGAGGAGTTGATTTAAACGGAGTGCTTGCTGAGCAAGCCAGGTGCTCAACTCCCCCCTCTCCTGGGGCTTGGCTCCATGGGGGGGGGGAGCTAAGTCCTGGGAGAGCGGGGAGTTCACGGGAAAGGCGCTTCCCCCCCCCTGCGCCCTTCCCAAAGCCACTATTGAGCTTTCTAAGCCTTGTTGCGGCTTTGGGAGGGTGGGGGTGGCTGAAAAGCCTCTACGCCGCGCTTCCTCCATCCCTTCCAACCTTCCTGAAGAGGCTATATGGGGCTCTCAATCCCCAGAGCCCCTTCGTGAAGCCCAGGAAGAGGCCGGTCAGACTCCCTCCCACACTCCTGTCGCCTTCCTGAGGCGGCTCCGGGGTTTCAAAACCACAGAGTCCCTTTGGGAAGGCCGGGGAAATACCAAGCAGACTCTTGCCCGCCCGCCTGCTGCCTTCCCCACCTGCTGCCTTTCCCGGTCTCCCCGAGGTGGCTTTGGGGCTTCAAAGCCCTGGAGCCCCCTCGGGAAAGGCAGGGAGAGCCTGGCTCCCTCCCGCCACCTTTCTCCGGCCTTTCCAAGGCAGCTCCTGGGCTATGAAGCCTCAGAGCCCCCTCGGGAAGACTGGGGAAAAGCCGGCAGAGTCCCTCCTGCCCACCCGCAGCCTTCCCCGGCCTTTCCGAGGCGGCTCCGGGGCTTCAAAGCCTCGGAGCATCCTCGGGAAGGCTGGGGAGAGGCTGGGGAGAGGCTGGGCAGAGTCCCTCCCTCCCTCACGCTGCCTTCCCTGGCCTCTCCAAGGCAGCTCCAGGGATTCAAAGCCCTGGAGCCCCCTCGGGAAGGCTGGAGAGAGACTGGGCAGATGCCCGCCTGCCTGCTGCCTTACCCAGCCTCTGGGGAAGCACAGCAGGCCTTGGGGGGGGGGATGGCCAGGTGGGGGGGAGGCTCTACCCCCGCCTCCCTAAAGTGGCGATTGGGGCTTCGTAGCCCTGCCCGCCACTTTAGGGAGTGTGGTGAGGTTGTGGGCAGAGGGAAGGAGGCCTACGGCCACGTGTTAGCCCAAATGGCTATGCGTGTCAGTGCTGACATGCGTGTCATAGGTTCGCCATCACTGGCCTAGCCTCTAGGTTGTTCTTTGGTTCTGACACCTTGGTTCTGACTGCTGTCTTTTCCCCATAGCTTCTCATTTATGGCTCACACCCAACTGCTGACCAGAGCTAAGCCCTGTGAAGGAAAGTTGGCATCTTGTCTAGTCAATAAGATGAGTCTCTCCCTCTTCCTGTGAAGTGCTGGGCAGGTTGTGGACAATTAGAGAAAAAGCAAAGGACAGTTGGATTTGAGATGGGCAGAGTGATTTTGCAAACCACCACCTCCACCCCATTTTTGCTCGAAATTTTTACCAATGAATCATTTCAACCCAGTGCTAGTAATGTCTTCATCATGCCCTGCAGTAGGATTAGATTGTGAATTATGTAAACATAGTTGGTAATAACACCTAAGTACTCCTTGGGGTTAATATTTTTTTTCTACTGTGTAAAAAACAAAAAACCAACCCTTCTTGATTTGAAAAGATATTTCTAAAAAGTTCATTTAAAGCTGAAATGTTGCTAAAATTGCTAGGTTAATTAATACATTCAAAAAACTATAATATAATCATTTTAGCGGTGAAATCATCCACATTTAACAATCTGAAATATAGTGTGTAAAGAAAGGATTTTTGTTTGTTTGCATGAATGTGTCATAGCCTTTAGAATTTCCAGACTATCCATCCACCTTCATTCATATGATTTATTGATTTAGCTGCTGTTGCTAAAACAAAAAACAAACAAGCAAAGACTAGAAAGCTTCAGAGACTAGAACATGAACCGGTGGATGAAATTGCAAGAAATGAGATTTCACCTAAATATTAGGGATAATGGAGATTATCAGACAAAGGGGAACATGCCAAAAAATCACATTCCCGACCACATCAGAAGATCACTACAAGAATAGAAATGGTGACCTCACCAGACACCTGCATCCTTTTTCCATTCCAGGGTCATAGTGCTGCCACAGATGAGGCTTCCCTTTTGCACTGATGGGGACAAGCCACTAATAAAAAGGGATGCCTTACTGATGCCCATGCTACACCCCTAGAACACTGGAGGATGATGACGTCTGGTAAGGTCACCCCTTCCTGTTCTCACATTGCAATCTTTTGATGCGGTTTTTGCTGCGTCTGATAATATCCAATATCACAGTGCACTATTATAGTGTTATTATTGCACTTTAGCTACTCTGGATTTGAAGTTTAGGGAGGGGCATTTAGAACTCTTAGCCAGAGAGCTCTTAGGCCTCACTAAACTACAAACCCCAGGAGGCAGCCATAGCAGTTAAAGTGGAATAATAGCACTATAACAGTGTAGTGTGATGAAGTCCACACTCCTTGACTATAAGAGCTGGAATAGGCTTTCACAGAGGGTGTTGGATTCTCTTTGTGGGAGGGGTGTCTTCACATAGAGACTGGACGGTTATCTTTCAAATGTGCTTTTGTTGCATACTCCTGCATGACAGAGGTGGTGGTGAACTAGATAGCTCATGCAGTCACTTCCAACTCTATGATCCTATGAAAAATGAGACAAACGCACATGTAATTTAAACCTAGAAAAGATGATTATATGGCAAATGTATTATCTAATCCAGGTCTCAACTGTAGATTATCAAATGGTGACCTTTTCAGTGGTTCAAAGACATAGCCATGTTAGGTTTAGAATATCAGTATGCCAAGGGATCTTGTAGCACCTTAGAAACTAAGGAGATTATCAGATGCAGCAAATGTGGCACCAGCTGAATGACAGCAGAATGCAAAAGGACACCAATATCAGACCATGTTGTCCTTTTGCTTTATGCCAGTGTTATGCTAAAGTTTCTTTCTATTGACAACTGAAACCTTCAATAGCTCGCCCATCCCATTGTGGTGCCGGCATTGCCAGCATGCAAAACCTTGGTCCATTTAAATCTCATCAGTGCAGCGAGAATGGCCGGTCCAGCGCAAACACTTCCAGGTGAGATTGGGACATCTAAGTAAGTTTCACTTTTTTTTATGACCCCCCCTGGGTTACTTTGGACCTTTAAAGTATGTTTAGGTGCTTGTGTAAACTTTTAATGTGTTTATTTTGTTTTTATTTTTAAACTTCCCACGCGATGAAGTCTCGTGGGATTTTGAACGAGGAAGTAAACGGGGCTCTGTTCATGTCCTCTTTATTGCTGGGGCTGCCTTTGCTGGGAGAGGAAAGTAAGTGCGGGGGGAGCATTCTGTTGTTGGCATAGAAATGGTGTTGTTGTTTTTTTAATGCTGGCAAAAGAATGTTTTCAATGGGGTCATCTGATAATCTCCATAAACTTTCGTAGACTTGGTCTACGTCCTCATCTCCAAGCGTCCTTAGATTGTTTAGACAGGCAGCTTACCCTGCCACCCTGTCTTGGAGCCCTGCAGTCCAAATGAAGCAGGGCTCTTGCCCCATTTTGCCTCCAGGTAATCCTGATGATGCCCAAGGCAAAGCTAGGGGAAAGCCTTTTAAAAAAATTTAAATTAATACCCAGTAAAACCTGTGTTATGTGGAAAACCTGGATGGGTCTATTATGGGAATGCAGAGTCTGTACCTTATGTTGGGCTGTATAGCCAGACACCACTGTTGCCACTGCTGGAGTCACTCTGCAGCTGGGAAGGAGGTACCAGCATGTGATCAAGGCCCCCTGCATGTGACCAGCCTTGATCATATGCTGTGGGCCTCCTTTCTGGCTTCAGAGAGTGTGATGCATGACAATGGGGGAGGCACCTGCCAATACTGGCCAACGTGTGCGTTTGGGCTCCTGCCCATTCCGTCACAGCAATGGGGGGGGGGGCGGAATGGGCTAGATCTGGAGCCAGATTATGCTGGCTAGAAGGCAGTATATTCTGGCAAGTCTAGGCCAGCCCCACGTCTATGAAAGCTTATGCTACAACTTCTCTCTCTCAGTTAATCTTTAAGGTGGTACAAGATCCCTTGGCATATTGATTCTTCAGTGATGTGCATGAAAGTGGAAATCAGCCCCATTTTTCCAAGTGCAAGGGGTTGGGATCAAAATTATTAACTCACAAGCTGGAGACTGTCTTCTCCTGAACACCAGATATTCAGATGATGGTACTGTGATATGTATGTAATATGAGGATTGTATTATATAATCCTGTTTTTGCCTCTTGACAAACAGGCATAGGATGTTTGAAGCACTGCAATAATCCTGTGAGTGGAGATGATTGTGGGATGAGTGTGAACACCATGAGCAGCAACAATACCTTTAACTGATTGCTGAAAAAGCATCCATTTGGAAGAAAAATGTTGCCTTTCTTTAACTTTGGCTGGAACCATTGTTTAGGGGATACATAGGGATTGTGAGTCTGAAGCAGTCGTGAATGTGTAACTCTTGGTTACACATTCTTAACTACCCAATAAGCTCCCAGCCACTATTTTTAAGCCTTTTAAAGCAACGGTCTGATGATGCTAGAGCAAGTGACGGTATTGTATAAAACATTAGCTTGCCTTTCGAGAATCTGCATTTCTCCGCTGACAGTTTATAGAAAGGGACTGTTTATCACAATTTAACCCTCTTTTTTTACTCTCATATAATGGACTCTATCTCCCTCCCCCCGTCTGTGTGTGTGTGTGTGTGTGTGTGTGTGTGAGAGAGAGAGAGAGAGAGAGATGTCCATGTGCCTAAATGCTTTGATCAAGAGACCCCTTTAAAAATAACAGCACCCAGATTTAAGCATATGAAATCTAGCAAAACCCATTCTTTCAAAAATGCCTTTTACAGTACAGTTGTCTCTTCATATTCTTTGGTTCCAGGACCCTCCGTGGATACCAAAATCCGTGAATACTCAAGTCCCATTATATGCAATGGCATAGCAAAATGGTGTCCCTTATATAAGATGGCAAAATCAAGGTTTGCTCTTTGGATTATTATTTTTTAAGAATATTTTCAAGCCGTGAATACTTAAATCCATGGATACCAAATCCGTGGATATGGAGGGACAAATGTAATCTATATTGTGAAATATAAAAATTACAAAGATGTTTGACGTTGTCTTGGAAAATAAAACAGGTATGTACTAGAATTTCCTCCTCTTCATTTATTTGGATTTTTTTAAAAAATGTTTTTATAATCTCTTCGTTTTATGAATTTTTACTGCACACTTACTCAACTGGTCTTTAGTTCTTTTGTGTTTCAGATTTCACTTCATGCTTCAGAAACTCCATTGCTTTGCAGTGGGGAAAAGAAGGGCTATGAGTGTGAAATCAGAGAGAGAAAAGACCATTCCCCAACAGAGAGAGATTCCCCAACAAGGATCTTTCTACTGGTTGGGCATTTCTCCCCCATCTGCCTATTTCAAGGGTTCAACCTTTGTTTTTTCCAATGATACAAACATCTCAACGTTTTTACCCCATTGGTCAAGATTACTAGCATTTTTCCACACCCTCCTCTTTTTTTGCATTTGGGACTTGTTTTGAAAAAAAAAATTAGCAAAAAAGCATTGTAGTTTGTGCAACATATATTTTTGCACAATCAATCTTGTTTTTGCAAAAGCTCCAAAATATGAAAAATCATCCAAAATGTGAAAAAACACCCTCTTATAACATGCCAACACATGTTGAGATATCATTTCTTGTTCCAGATGAGACAATTTACCAATGTTCTTTGCATCCCTACTCAAGGATCTTTAGTGGTGTGTGGCTTGGTCTCTCCCATAAGAAAGGCTGCATCCACAAAACACAAAAGGCCACCCACTGCTCCATCAGCTGATTTCATGTATGTACCTAATGTGCAGCAACAGATGTGGCTGTTCAGTCTCTAACACACTCTAGCAACATAGTCTTGATTTCCAAACCATTGAAAGTTGCTTTTCTTATATATAGAATGGGTCCAAATTTACATTAAATCAGAAAAAAATATAAATTGTATTCTTTTACTGTATATGTTTGTTATTTTCAGATTTCTGAAAGAAACATTGAAAATGCACATCCCTTGTAAATCCCTTGTAAATACCAGTAAATACCACATGATGGCATCTTCTAATGGCATATTCACCATGGGACATTGACCTAGTAAAATCTCATTGACCTGAGTCAATAGAAGAGAACTGAAATGGAACAGAGGGGGCACGGGAGCAGAACTAGACAGGGACGATGTTATCTGAAAAGAAAATCCTTTGCTACTCTCCTGTCGTCCCTGTTCTTGATTTAAAAGATCGTCTTATAATCTCCTCTATACATATTCCTCAGATTTATATAATATTAATTGAAATATGTACTGTGTACTCTTTTCTTATTTCACACTACTAACAGCGGCAAGATATATTTACAAAAGTAGTGTTTTCAGATTGTGCTTTTGTCTGTGCTTTGGACATGTGGAGGTTGTGCAAAATTAGAAGAAATTTGTCTACTGCCAGAGCTTTGGGTGGTTACTTTATTTGGTCTACACTCTGAGAATCCCAATCTGGTTGGGGAATTGTGTGAGTTAGCATTACAAAACAATCCCTCCTACTTCGTGGTGAAAGGAAGTGCAGGAGGATCCCGTATCTGCGGGGGATTGGTTCCACCCCCCCAACAGATACTGAAATTTGCAGATAACAGTGAATGCGGAATGGGAGAAGGAAGGCAAGTTCTTTCCTCCTCCTCTCCCTTCCCCATTCATGCCCCTGTCAGCACTGCTTCCACCAGTGCTATCACAGGGAAAGGGAGGTGAGATCTCTCCCTCCTCCTCTCCATTCGCCCCCCCCCCATTACCACTGCCACCACTGGAGCCATCATGGGGAAGGGAGGTGAGATCTTCTCTCCCTCTCCCCCCATCGCCACTGCCATCACCAGAGCCATCATGGGGGAAGGGAAGAGAGGTGACATCTCCTTTCCTTCCCCCTTTGCCCCCACCATTGTGAACCACAGATAACGGAATCAGAGGATGGTGAATCAGCGGATATGGGGGTGTTAGGCCCTGAGTGCATGGCCTAGCAAAAGATGGTTCAGGCTGCATTTGACACTCTAGGCCCTGTTTACCTATAGTAGAATGGGCCAAGGAGAGTTTTCTCTCCACAGCTGGAAGGTGCAGGAGGGGGATGAGAATGTCATCCTATGGCCAAGGAGATAAAGATGTTTCAATACATCCTGGAACCTGGTACGATAATTGGCATGAGAAAATTTCTTCTTAATTGGCCTGGGAACAGTTTTTGCTCCTCCTCCTGGGTCAGTCTACCATCTTCTCGAAGGTTCAGTAGGAGAACACATATAAGGTGATGTCAGACAAAGGAATGCACTTCACAGCAGTGTGCAACTCTGCCTAGCCGGTTCGTGTGTGTATCTTCCTGTTTTCGCTTTATGTCAGCTTGCTTGATGAGAGTATGACTATTCTGTTTTTCTATCTGCTGTTATTAATAAATTACCCTTCTTTTTCAAGCCCAGAACTGTTGTGTGGTCATTTTGCTTGCTTCATGTTCTGAACCAGCAGAGCATCCAAGCCAGGGCTGTGCTGCCAGTGTAACAGGGGGTCCTACTGTATATCCTGGTATTTCCTAGCTTCCAGGCTTGTATTGCAAGCTGGATGAATAGTGCCAAAAATGAAGCATGACTCTCTGTCTGGCCTAGGTCACTAAACAATGTTTGTTCCCATTTTTTGCTCATTTTCCATATTGGACTGTAGCTTTACTCTTCATTCCAGTGCCAAACTGTAGTAAGAGAAGATGATATGGATAGCTGTGGCCATGAATATTTACAGAAAAAATGAATCAAGTTGAAGTGGGGTTTTGAGTGGGCAACTCATTCCTCATGGATCTTTTTCACTCCCAGGGATTGTTTGGGGGGGGGGAGGAGTAGTGGGTTCTTGCCCCAGCCTGCCAGCTCTTGCTTCCAATTGGTATTTTACAGGAGAATAAGAACTGGTTTGTTCCTTTAGACCTCAAGATTATAAAATACTTTCTCAAGTGCTTTAGAGAGCTGACTGTGGATGTACAGTACATTGGAGTGTGGTCAAGAATCTAGTGACTGACAATCACAAGTGGTGACATATTGTTCAGGAAAACAAAATACACAAGCCAAGTTGAATGACAGGGCCATTAGGGAAGAGTCTCTTCTCCTCATCTGCTTTTTCCCTCTTCCTCTCTTAAAATGTCCTTTATTCTCTGTCCTTCTTCAGAACAGCTACAATGGCCATAAGTAACCAAGGATCTGCTAAATTGCATCTCCTATTCACCCTAAGCAAAGACTAAAAGTTGCCAGATTTTTTGTAAAGAAAAGAATAACTCCATCCAGGTCCCCCCACCCCAATACAAATGTGGAAATGGACTCTTGACATGGGTAATTTCAACTTTAACCTTGAGTGCTTACAGTGCATCCTGTATCCTGCCCAGAACAAGAACTTTTAAAATTCACCCACTTCGACCACCCCTATCCTAAATGATCTTTAGCAACTTTTTTTGCCTACTGCACACTGTGGTTTATCCTAAATTAAATTATATATAAATTGTTGTTTCATACTAAAAAACAATAAAATGTGTGTGTGTGTGTGTGTGTATGTATATGTGTGTGTGTGTGTGTGTGTGTGTATACACACCCACTTGTTAAACCCCATTCTTCCAGAGCTGTGTGTGGTTCCATAGCCATTTCCCACACTAAATCTGCTGAACTTCAACAGATTCATGTGCCTTCATAGGACTGCTTGTTGATTTCTAAATAGTGGCTTTGATCTAGGGAATCATTTTTAAAGTAGAACCTATGTTGTACACAGGAACCGTGTATATAAATGGAACATAAATGTAGCTACAGATGTAAACTGACATTAAAAACAGCTGTTAAAACAGCTATTAACAATAAGCTTGCATACAATCAAGGGATTTATCACATGAGGGAAGGGAAGTGGAAGTAATGCCCAAGAGTAGCACATCCTGCCTTGTCTTATCGCATGACATCAGTGTTCTTCAGCTGTTCTCCTGTTTTGGTCTCAGGGGAGATGGTGGTAAAGGCGAAATCTTTTTGCTAACAGATTTTTCCAGTTAGCAGAAAGACTCACATTTACTAATGTCTTTCACTGGAACAGAAAGGAAGAGCAGTGGAAGCACACAGACATCATGCAATAAGGGAAGGTGGGACATGCTATTCTTGGGCTTTAAAGCTACTTCCCTCATGTGATAAGGCTCCAAATCTGAGTGCTTGCAACATCATCAGTGCAAAACCACCTGAATGCACCTTTAATTTAATTATAGCACAACCTTATTACATTTACTTAATAGATAAATTTGATGTCAGGACAAGAACATTGAAAAAGTCTCCTGGGACAAACGGATTTAACTCCTTGCCTTACTTTACCTTAGAGGCAAGAGAATGGAGTCCTATAAGGAAAGGACTATTTCCCATGGAGATATGGTACAATGGCCAAGCAACTAAGTACCTTCGTAAGGCAACCTTAACGTCATAAGTTGAGGTCTTGTTATTTTTATAAGTTGAAAAACTATGGATATTACATTTCATTCCCAGAGGGGAGACAAATATCTCTGACACTGACCTACACAATATTTTAATACCAAAATTCAATACCCAGAGCTATATAGAACCAAGGAATTAAAGGTGCTAGGGGATTTTTTTTCTCATAAGAATGCCTTTCAGCTCTAGCTGCAAAATGTCAGTATAAGATGTGGAATACTAGAGGTATAAGCTTTAATTAAGCAGCTCAGAAATCAGTTACATATTTGTCTTCAGCCTTGCACAGTCCACTGTCATCAGCCCAATGGAAAGTGAAAAACAGTCTACAGGTCTCAAATCTATGTCACAGTGCAATGCCTAATAAAGCAATGGCTAAAAATGCCCATACTTCCAGGACATCAAGAATTCACTCAAGTGCTAAAATGTGCTGCTGAAGTGATGAAACCTATGTACTGGCATCACCCACAGTTTATGTCATCACCAGTACTGTATTCTGTGTGTCAGTAGAAATTCTATACCAATAGTATACTCAGACCCAAAAGTATAGGATTGCATGGGCTTGAATAGTTCCACTGGTGGACAGAATATCTTTAGAAAGGTATATAACTGGCTGGACCTCTCATGACTTACACTTGCTCCTGCTCCCACAGACCAACTGGTGGAGAGGTCAGCAGGAATCCTGTATGGGAGATATGCATGTGTAAGCAAAAACGTTGTGGTGTTACACAGTAAGTCCCAGACCTACACCCCCAATCCCCACTTACCAGGAAGCAGCTGACTGCCATATCCACCCACTCCTGTGATCAATCCCCAGAGCAAAAGGCAGAAGCAGGACTCCTGTCACAGTTCCCCCTTATGCTGGAGATTGCTCCCATGAGGGAGGGATGAGAATGTCAGTCAGTTGCTTCCCAGTCAGTAGGGGAACAGACCCCATTGGTCAAAGCAGCTGCTACCCAGTAAGAAGGGATTAAGGGACTTTCATGGTCCCTACATAGTTCCTAAACTGGATGTGTAACAGCCATGAGTGTGCAAGTGTAAGTTGCACATTTGTAACTCCCATAGAGGATTCCTTGTATCCCTAAAGTCATAGGCTCATGGGTGTTGTCTACATGGTGAAAAAACTCATAGAATTCAAGGAGAATACCTTTTATCCCAATGAGATCCTGTGGTAATTCACTGTTTTCAGAAGGAGGGGGGCAAAAATGGCAAAAACTGTGTGAGAAAAGCCTTCATGGCTTTTCCTGAAGTTTTTTGGTTTTTGTTTTTTTTTAAAATACATGGAAATGTGCATTACTGACATTTTGACCAAATGATTCACAGCACAGTGCATTCAGGAAATAGAAAGGTGATTGGTCTAATGTGCGCATTTAGTGGGCTTGCTGGCAATAAAGTGGCTGGAAGAGACATTTTGGATTTTTGTGGTAGTGATCATGTGCTTTTTGCAGCACTGCAGTGACCAAACAGCTTTTTTAAGCAGAAATACAGTGCAGTGACAATAACTTGTGGAGAATATTAACACATGTAATTCACTCTTGGCCACCATCTTGATTCACAGATGTAGCTGCGTGTGAACCTCAAACACGGATAACTTTGCATACCAGCAATCTTGCCAAAAAAACGTGGAGACAAATGAACACTGCTGCGATTTTGCATTAATGGGCAGCAATCCACAGTATATCACCTTGTCTAGATGAGGCCATAGAGTTGGAAGGGGCCTCATGGGCCATCAGATCATTCTTGCCTCAAATGTATCTTTTAAAAAACCCTTGTGTTGCCTCTTGTTTGCCTAGACAGTTTCAACTCATTCCAAGCTTATCTTTCTTTATACTATTCCTGCAAACTTGGGCTACACATCTCTATTCTTCCTTGGTGATTTGTCCTTCCTTCCATTCTTTATGCACACTTTTCTTTATTTTTACTTCCTCCTTGAGTTTGCTGTGCAGCCACATTGGCTTTTTCAGACATTTCCTTTTTTCTTCTTTCATGGGATTGTTTGTGATTGTAGTTTTTGCAACTCCTTCAACAACCTCCACCCTTGTGGGTGTCTTTTCCCATTAGTGTCTCTAGCAATGGGATTCCATCCAGTACTTCCTCGGACTTGTTAAAATAATTTTTCCTGAAATCCAAGGTCCTTGTTTGACTAAACTCTTCTTTGCCCTGACACATAACTGTGAATTCTAGCATTAGATGGCCACTTCCCCCTAAAGTACCAACTACTTTGATTCCAGTGACCATCTCCTCCTTATTGGAGATTATCAGATGGGAACAAAAAAAAGTGTTCTCGTCTCACAATCTCCTCTCCCACCCCTCTCCCATCCTTGTCATGCCACAAAAATGAAAACTTTCACACCTACCTTTTGCTGTGTCAAAGGGCAGCCCAGGAGTGAATGGAGCTTGAACAGAGCTCCCTTCACTTCCTGGTTTGAAATCTCAGCCGTTTTCATGAGAAGACGAGAGCGCAGGAAATGAAAAATCAAAAACAAAAATACTATAGTAAAAGTAACACCAAGCACAAAAACACACTTAAATCATTACAAGTAATCTGGGGAGGGTACAAAAAAAGTGTGTCACTTATCTTGATGTCCCGATCTCACCCAGAAGTCCTCTGGCATGGACCTCCCATTGATGCTGGCATTGTGCCAGCATAACAGGGCACCTTTTCAGTCACAGGACATTCCGTTACAGAAACAGAATAGGGGCTCCATTGACAGTTTAGCCCATCAATAAAAAGAAGCACCAGCATAACAACAGCTGAACGAAAGCATGACAACACAGGAATGATGTCATCTGAAATGCAAGTCCTTTAGTGATCTCCTGGAGCATTATCATGCCATATTTAGAGCATCTGATAATCTCCATTGTTTAGGATCCAGTCCAGGATTGCTGATCCCCTTGTTTTTTCCTTCCTAATAAGAAATTATGTGCAAGGCAAACCAGGAATTTGTTGGAGAGCCTATGCTTAGCACAATTAATCTGCCAGAAGATATGAGGGTAATTGAAGTCCCCCATAACTACTAACTCTTGCATCTTTGAGATTTCTGAGATTTGTTTTGGAAAAAAAACCATCAAGAAGTAGAGGATGAAGTATAGAAAAAATTGTATTGGCTGTAGAAAAGAACATCAAAACTCAAACAGAAAAATCCATATGCCATCCTGTTTACCACCAACCAAAACATGTGCAGACAGTATGAATTCACATAGGACTTTATCAGACCACCCCAAAAATGCTCCGTTCACTTCCTCGTTCAAAATCCCGCAGATTCTTGCAAGAAGATGTTCTCATGGGAAATTAAAAAAGCAAAAAACAAAAACAACACACAAAAAGTTTTTAAAAGCACATACACACATTAAAAAAATTACAAGTAACCCAGGGAGGTTCATAAAAAGTGTGTCACTTACATGGATGTTGTGATCTCACCCAGAAGTGTTCTGGCCAGACTGGCCATTGATGGTGGAATGATGAGAAGACGTTGGCGTGAGGTTTCATACTCTGGCATTGCCAGCACTAAAGCACCATGGCTGATCTATTGATGGCTTAAGCTGTCAATAAAATACCAGGATTTTGACAATACGTAAACGTGAAAGGGCGGTGTTGCCTGGTATGTGTGCCCTTTCACATTTATGTGCTGTTGCTATGATGCAGTATTTAGTGTGTCTGATAAAGTCCATAGCATGAAATCTTGTGCGAGGAGGAATTAAAAATTTACTTTTGCTGGACACACTGGACAACCAAAGTCTTTGTCAGGATCAGTCCCGGATGTGACCTTTTCCTGTCAAATTCAGGTCTGTTGTATCACTTTGTGGCTAATTGTATTTGCATTCCTCTGTGCTTGTTAATGAGTATGTAGTCTAATGGTAGAAACTGAGTATTTGCTGTAAGGTTGCAGCTGTCTGATAAAACCAGCACCTGGATTCAGCTCTGGGAAAAGTAGGCTGAGCCCAGGTATGGTGGGAACTGAGAGTGGGGATGATGGGTAGCCAATGACTGTATAGCCCACCATATTTTGTAGATTGTAGAATGCTTTTAGTTTACTGCTTGTTAGTTAGGCTTCATTCTGAACAATGAACTTGTAGGGTTAGCTCTTTGGATTACTGTGACAATAAAGTTTTCTGTTTTTAACTCTGAAACTGCTGGTCACTGGGTCTGGAGAAGCCAATACATGATAGTTTTTTTTTTTTTTTAATTAGTCTTCAGTTGAAAAAAGTCCTCACTCTCGCCAACATTTCCTCATCCATCTTTGTCTGCCAGAGGGATCAGCAACCCCATAGTCAATTACCCATTCTCCAGACATATCTTTTAGCAATGTTGATCATGTGAATTGGTGAAATTGTCATAGTGATCGCCCCACACTCACTAGCAATATGAACCTAAGATTCTGGATGTGTGGGCATTTTATCTCCTTCTCCCAGAGTGGTTTTTTGCATTTAGGGTTCACCCACTCAGATAAATCAATATTGTCAAGAAGGAAATCTAGCTTTTCTCACATGTCAAAGCTCTCCTCGTTAACGTCTGCATTGTGATGACTTTTATGCGGAGGTTTCTTTGAGCAGCTTTCTCTCTTATCTCTTGAGCATGTGGCATGCATAAGATTATGAATGCAATTAATGTATTTTAATTACTGGCTTGGTACATTTTATAGCATCAGTAACTGTCCTGTTTGCCCTGTTTAAAAGACATGTAGAAGATCTGCCTCAATGTTTATTTGCATATACAGTAGTTGTTAACGCAGAGGAAGAAGGGATCTGCCCTTCTTCAAAATGGTTCCTTTTAATCTATTTTTTTGCCGATCACTACACTAGGTAAGTTTATTAAGCCTTTTTCTATCTCCACCCTCCACTTTCTGCATATGAAGTATATGCAGTCATCTGCAAAAAGAAACAAAGGCTGAATGCAATCTTAATTTTTATTTGATTTATATATATTTTTATACCTTAAATTTGATGTAAATATCTCCCATTCTCTCCTACAGTAGTTTGCCTAACCCTGCAGCTTCTGCTTGATTTCACATGTTGGTTTGCATCTTAATTAAAACCAAATAAAAACTTCAGAATAAAATGATCAATGTGTGAAATAGAAAATTATGCATCTTAAAACTGGCACCCAATGATTTGATCTAAGTGAAGAGAAGTAGCCCAAATACAGCATTTCTGGAAAGTCACCAAGTCAAAACTTTGGCAGGAGAAGGGAAATTTATAATTGTAATGGAAATATCAAGAACACCCGTTAATGGGCTTCCATGATGATGATGATGATGGTGATGGTGATGATGCACATGCATAGAGTACATAAGGAGCCAAACTCTGCTCATTCTGGAGTTTGTAATGGTTAGGATAGCTGTTCCCAATTTCCTAACAAATTAATTTAATTATTTTTTTAACCTTTGTAATGTTTTAATTGTATTTTCTTAGAAAATTGTAGGTGTCCTTGAACCCCATCTTGGGAGAAAGGTGGGATATAAATCCAATAAATAAATAAATAGATGTTGGGCCTGTTTATGTGTTCTTTCTGTTTCTTCCAACTGTGCAACCACTAGAACAGTAATGTGACTCTTCAGATCTTGTTGGGCTGCAAGTCCCCATAGTCTTTAGCCAGCATAGCCAGTGGTGAGGCATGCTGTGAGTTGTAATCCAACAGCATATGGAGGGCACAAGATTCCTACTCTTTCATAGAAGAACATCCACAGCATAACCTTCTTCCAGTGTACAACATGCGGTATTTATGAGATGATTGTAGCTGGAATGACAGAAAGAGAGAGAATATGAGGTCATCTAAATGTTAAAAATACCCCTCACAGAATTAACAGAGAATACCATTTGTCCCAACGAGTCACGCAGGAGATTCACTGTATTCAGAGGGAGGGGGAATACCCGCCATTTACCATGTGATAGGGAACTTTGTGGTTTTCTGTGAAGTTTTTCATATAATGCAGGGAATTGCACATTGCCAGTCATTTGGACAACTGATTCACAGCAGTGCACATTCTGGGCAAAAGAGGGAGTTGAATACCAATTGGTCCATCATTCAAGCAGGGGTGGGCTTTCCTGATTCTGTCCGGAAGCACCATTTAGGAGTTCTGGAGCAGCTGTAGTGCACTTTTTGCTGTGCTGAGGTGATTTTTTTTTAACAAGCAGAAGGTCACCCTTCTGCCCCTTTAAAAGTAAAGGTTTAAAAAAAATGAAGAGAGGCTTTTGTGGAGGGGAATATTAGCAACCTATAGTCGCATCTGCCATCTTGAATTGCGGGTCCATGTGCACATCAATGCATATCACTATGCAGACAACTTTTTTTTGACAAAAAATCATGGAGACAAAAGGTAGCTGCTGCCAATTGCAGGTAATGCATGTCCATGCACCGTATTTCCTCCCTTCTAGGTGCACCCTAAGATTCTCCTTCCAATTCATTCTTCCACATGGTTCTTTGTATCAGCAGAATTGCTGATTAAATGCACCACGAGATTACAGTATTTGTTGCTGTAGTTGTTGGATTATGTGTGTGTGTGTTTTAAATATTCAAACAAGATATCTGTTCTCCTGGACTATTTTCTGTCAATTCCTGGCATCAAGCACAAGATATTATTCCCACTGCTAAGTAAATTTCTTTGTAATTCCAAAACACACTGGAACAATACGTCACCTTCTCTTCTCCTTTCCCCCTCTTTTTTTTTTTTGAGTTATAGTGCTATACTGCATCAGCGCAATAGCACTTTTGCACTATAACTCTATGACTAAATTTTAAAAAATCAGAGGAGAAAATTGTCCTTTCAAACCATAGGACTACTTCAGCAAACCATGCTCTGCTTTTTTTTAAAAAATATAATCATTGGAGTAGCCCCAGTGCAGAATAATGGAATGTGCAGACATAGAGGTGACAACAACTGATGAAGCCCAAGGTACTTATACTGTGAGAACTTATGCTTCTTTAGACCAATCTGGAACAGACCTATATCAACTTTCTGACAGAAAGGTGGTAAAGAGGAGCTCAGCCACACTGTGGAAAGTGATACAAATGTATGAGGGCAGATCATCTGCCCACATAGCCCAACAGTATCCAGGAGCAGTGAGTTTCCAGTAGGAATGGCTCTGGGGGGGGGGAATAGCAGTTCACATTTTCATGCAAAGTTATGCAATTTGCACCTCCCAGAATTTAATGAGGAACCAAATACAATTTATGGTTGGGAATCCATAAATTCTGGAGTTTGATAATGTTTGAAAAATAAACATGCTTGAAAACATGAGCACATTTTAAAAGGGCACATGGAAAAAATAGGGATAGTTCAAAACTGTGTAAACATGCTTTAGTGAGGAGTGCATAATTCATTCTTTTGAAAAATGTGCATAAACTGCACATCTTTGAAAAACGTGAACAAAAATATGTATACTCATGGTGCTAAATAATAATAAAAATGCTGCTGATATTGATGCTGATGTATGAATTGTTCTGTCATCTGTCTGTCTGCGGAGGAGATTGTAACTGAATGTGGAAGTAGGACAGAAATATTCTAGCAGGGGGATAAGAAACTTGATGATACTGAGGCTGCATTTGCACAACTGAAACAATCCAATTTGATAACTCTTTAACTGCCATGGCTAAATGCTATGGAATTCTGGGATTTGTAGTTCTCTGATATATTAAGCCTTCTCTGTCAAAGAGCTCTGGGGCCACAACAAACACATCCCAGGATTCCATAGCACTGAGCCATGACAGTTAAAGCTGTGTCAAGTTGCATTATTTCTACAGTGCAGATGTAGCCTGAGATTGATAGATTCTCCTACCCCTGCTCTCCAGAGTCATATAGGTCAAGGTTTTCCCCAGGGCTGCTGAGTTACTTGAGAACTTCAAAACAACAAGGAGTGAGCTTGGAACCTATTGTCAATTATGTAATAATTGGTTGCTGCTTTCTGGTTGTTATTGTGCTTAAAATTATTTGGGGCATTGTGTGTGTGGGCTTTCAACTCTACTGTTTTTATATTACTGTTCAGTTGATTTGTAGAGCCTGCACTTCATAACTTTTGTGAGACTGTAAAGCATCCTTCAGGATTCTAGCCATAGCAGTCATTTTGCTAATTTTAATTAAAAGCAAAATGAAACAAGAATACAAGTGCACTTGAATCCCAAAGAAGTCAATGATATTTTTCTGCCTGCACCAATACAATGACCGTTAAAATGCATGCCATCTTATACTAACCTACTTCCCAACATTTTTAATATGCAAGCTCACAGAATTAAGGAGTAAGAGGGCTGAATAAAATGCACCCTTGGTTTGATCCAGCAGGGACAGCCACTCAAAGAGAAGCAGCAGGTGAGATGATTTAAATGGGGTGTAATTTACCTAAGTTCATTTTCTTCTTTGGTCTCTGTAGCTGACTTCACAGGGCCCTCCCCAATCCAAATAAGGCCCGGAAAGAATGTGGTAAGAGTGTGCTAAGAATACATTTGAGCTCGGTTGGATAAGATTACTGTCAAGTCTATATTCTATATTTTCTGACTTAGACCTAAAACAACCCCAACACCAAGAACCCTGTAATCATATAAAAGATGTTACAGGATCTTTAACAGTTCTTTCCAGTTCCTTTTGTGTTGTTACTCCTTTTACCTGCTTTACTGTTTCATTTGGAGCCTGACACTTAAAAAAAAAAAAGTCCCTGAGTGTGCTGCCTGGGATGCCAAAAAAGCCATGCAAGAGATTTGCTGAGAGCCCTGGCTATTTTTGTTAGAAGCTGATACTTTAGTCTGAGCTGCAAGCATTGCCTTGGGAAAGGGGTTAGTTTCTTGGGAGGTGGGGAGGGCAGGCAAGGCTTTGCAGAGAAGATAGCTCAAAAGAAGAAAAGGGGGAGAAAGACCACCAAAGAAAGCCACAACTGTAGAGGACTTCCCACCTTTTAATTTGCTGCCTCCTGCCCGAGCCAACGCTGACCCTGTCATAGTCTGCCAATATATTTTGACCTTTTCACCAGCGTGTTCCTTGCCATCACCATTATGACTGAGATTACAGCAGAAGGTACTGTAACAATCTTGATCCTATAATTGTCTGGAAAAAGATTTCTGCCTTGACATTTCTAATAGCCTATGAGTGTGATCTATGGCTTGTACAGGGAATTGCAGTTTTGCTATAGGGCAAGTTTTCAGGAGAGACGCTGCCCTTCTGCCGCAGCTGGAATTTGTACTAGTTAGTAAAGCTTGATCATCACACACCTCTAAAAATAGCTTTGGTCATTTAACCTCGGCAATGCTAGCTTAGAGATAAGGGGGAGAGAAAGTCTGAAAAGATAAATGTAAGGAGAAATTATATATATTTACAAAATATCTCAGCTCCAGTGATGGAAGATTTTAAACACCAGTGCTATTGTTTGCTTGTTCAACATGTGCAGAAAAAGCATTTTGTAGGAGTGAAGCTCACTCATGAATAAGACATTTTCCCCCTTTGAAATAGCTATCACCTGTTGAAGAACTTTTTAATAACTCTCCTTACATTGTCTTTCCTATTTCATAAATCTCATCTTGCACGTCTTATTTGACAATGTACCATTTTACACACTATGTAGCTTCAAATCTGGGTTTGCCACAGAATATATGCAAAGCATGAAGCCAATCTAACAGGCTTTTTTACCTGTATGATGATATGTTTTCAGAAGCAGTTTGCTATGTTCACACTTTCTATTTTTGGTAAATATTTTTTTTTAAAAAAACCCTTTATGCATATTTTTTAAATAAACAAAAAACAGCATAATGGTTTTCTCTATGAGAAAAAAAATCCAAAACTTTTATGACAGGTGGTGGTAGGGGGAGCTGAAGTCATTAAAGGTACATGAGTCTTAAATATGTATGCCTGGAGACTGGGGAGGAGAGCTGTGCAGGCATTCAGTTTACCCTGTAACAGCTGATGTGGTGATTTCAGATTGTACCTAGAACTGTTTCTAGAATTGACGGAAACAAGAAATTTCCTCTAGTGGACAAGAATGTGTAACCAGAGATAAGCCAGGGCTATTCACAGGTGCAGAATTTTAAATATAGTATCCACAGATTTGGTATCCACGGATTTAAGTATTCAAGGCTTGAAAAATTCTTTAAAAAATAATAATCCAAAAAGGAAACCTTGATTTTGCCATCTTATATAAAGGACACCATTTTGCTATGCCATTGCATATAATGGGACTTGAGTATTCACGGATTTTTGTATTCACGGGGGATCCTGGAACCAAACCCCAGCGAATATGAAGGGACAACTGTATGTATTTTAAATGCATTAAAACTATATTTTAAAGATGTATTTGAGTGGATAAACAGGAAATCAGGCCTATGAAATGAAGGCAGATGAAGAGAGGAGAAAAATAAATTAATTTCAAAGAAAACATAATCCAATGATTCAATGATGGTGCAGTCTAGAATCTGAATTAAAACTAATTGGGTGCTCAATACAAGATGTGTGTGTGTGTGTGTGTGCCTTCAAGTCACCTGTTAATTTATGGTCACTCCATGAATTTCATAGGGTTTTCTTAGGCAAGGAATACTCAGAAGTGGTTTTGCCAGTTCCTTCCTCTGAAATATAGCCTACAACTCTTGGTATTACTTGGCAGTCTCCCATCCAATTACTAACTAGGGTTGACCCTGCTCAGCTTCCAGGATCAGAGAGAATCTGGTGCCTTTAAGGGTATTTAGGCATCAATACAAGACTTATAACATGCAAAATTAGCTATAGTTACCCCTCCACAAAAACTGGCATTTGCCTCCTAATCTTCCATCAGCTTTAATTAAATCTGACTGCATTTTCAGTTGCATGGTAGATTGGCAAAACAAGACAAACTGATAAAGAAACCAAGAAATAATCACCAAAAAACAAAGGAAGGGAAACTTACTAGCTACTTTCCCCACTTGATTAAGACAAGTTGTTTATGAATGAAACCAAAGACTCTATTCCATTCTATAGCTCTGCAACCTGTCTTCCTAGTACCCAGGTATGGCAGAGTCCCCATGCTATTTCTTATTTCTTCCTCCATAGTCTGTGTCCCATTTAAATTCTTCCTTAGAACACATTACCAGGTTGTCTCATGGAAAATGAGATAGCTACAAATATACAGGCATATGTGTCCAGCTGGCTAGAACCCTAACTAACTAATATCATTCACCTCTGCTACCAATGCGAGCCTTAAAGAAAAGAGAGAGAGAACAAGATTATATGGACTATGTGCTTTCTCTTGCTGTGCTTATGCTCTGTTTGTATAACACTTTTTAATATTTGTAATTCTGTAATACTTATATAATATTTAACTTTGAAATGTTCCTTACAGAACACAAAATAGCCACCTCCCCAAAGAGATCCTGCATTCAGATCTCCCATCATAGAATCATAGGGTTGGAAGAGACCATGAGGGCCATCCAGTACAATCCCTGCCTTTCAAGGATACACAAAGTGCTGCCAACAGATGGTCATCCAGTCTCTGTTTAAAAACCTCCAAAGGAGACTCCGCCACCCTCTGAGGCAGCACATTCCACTGCCAAACAGCTCTTACTTTCAGGAATTTCATCTTAATGTCTAAGTGGATTCTTTTTTCCTGTAGTTTGAATCCATTGCTTTGTGTCCTAGTCTCTGGAGCAGCAGAGAAAAAATTTGCCCCATCTTCAATATGACAGCCTTTCAAATATTTGAACATGGCTATCATGTCACCACTTAACCTTCTCTTCTCCAGGTTAAACATACCCAGCTCTCTAAGGAGCTACTCATAGGACATGGTTTCCAGACCCTTCACCATTTTGGTCACCCTCACAATCACTTCCCATTATGTGTAATTAGGGTCTAAAGAGATTATCAGACAGGGAAAACATCCCAGGACAGGGATAACAGAGACCGTTAAAAGGCTTACCTTTCAGATGACGACGTCCCTGTCCTGTGGTGCTCCTGTTCTGCTCCTGTGGCTCACCCCCCCCCCCGCTTCCTTTTATTCAGGGGGGAAATCCGTGAATGAGAAGCCCATTCCTTTACAGAAACGGAATGATGGGCAAGTGAAAATATGACCAGTTATGCTGGCATAATGCCAGAGTCATGTGATGTCACCAGGAGGTCTGTGCCAGAACACTTCCAGGTACAATCGGGAAATTCAGGTAAGCGTCACCTTCCCCCGCCCCCCCCATCCCCGGGTTACTTGGGGTTTGTAATGTGTGTTTTGGGTCTTGGTTTTTTATTTTAACATTTGTGTTATTTTTTATTATTAAATTTCCCATGCGATCATTCTCTCATGAGAACAAGTGGGATTTTGTTACCAGGAAGTGAAGGGGGCTCGGCGAAAGCCCCATTGCCTCCTGGGATGCCAGAGGGGAGGGGAGCAGTTTTCATGCCGCAATCAGGTAAGTGTGTAGATTTCTTTTTAAACTTACAGGGATGGGGGTGGGGCGGGTGGGGGGCTTACGGGACAAATGGTTTACAAGGGCCCGTGTGATAATCTCCTTAGCCAAATGCCTAGCACAATGCAGCAGGTGAAGCAAAATGCAGGTATCCCAACTACAAAATGTCTGCAACTTGGTGCCATAACTAAGACTTTTAGCACTCTCACAGGGACAATTTTTGTCTCTGTACCTCACTAGCAGATGGTACCTGCCCCAACATTGTCTTGCTACATTAGAATAACTAAAAGCAAAAGCACAAGTGAATTCTGGTTTCAGTTTTTGGCAATTTTCAGCCACTTTCTCTTGCTGTTGCCTGTGTTTGGGAAAATGGGGGGGGGGCTTTCTGCCACCTCTGGAGACCTCCAGGAATAGAACTTTGGCATAGTGGGGGCAATTATCACCCTAATTTGGGGTGGGAAAATTGGTCTGGAGATGCATGTGACCCATGGGTCACCAAGTCCCCACTTCCCATACAAAGATTGCATACTATACCTGAGAGAAAATTGGTGGATCAGTGCTTGGTAAGAGGCCACTATATTTATCTTGGAAACCTGAAACAATTAATGCTCTCTTGGAAGTCCATGAGAGTTTTGCCTGAGAAAGAGTTCCAAAGACTAAGGTATGATCCTATAAATAAAGAAATGGTTATCTGAAAAATATGAATCATTCATGAACAACTTTAATATGTCCAGATCGTTAATATATACAAGTAATATTTTACCCAACTCAATGAAAAGGGGAAGGTTTTTTTCCCCTTTAAATCAGACTTAAAAAAATAATAATAATCAAATGTTCAGTTTGACAATGGCATCCCACCCCAACCTTTTCCATTGTGGTTTGTTCCATTTTTCTTTCCCCAAGCTTATTACTTGTCCTTTCTATAATGGAAAGGCTCTCAGATAATATTCTCTGCAGTTTTTATTCACCAAACCAAGACACTGTGCCCCAAGTCACTGCAGTTATTAATTAAATATGAAAGCAAAATATGTTTCATATAAGAGGATTTGCATTAAGTATTATTGGAGACTGAAATCAGCTGCTTTCTAAAGACTAAAATTAATGGAGCCCTGGAACACTTTGTGTTCATATTCAATAGTACATTTACTAATAGCATGTATAAAGCTGATGCAGTTATATGTTCTGAACAGAGTTCTATGCAGCGTTTATGGATGAAAATGCAAATAAAAATGTGACGCAGTGGGGCAGGGAAGGGGGGGGTAAGAGGAGACATACCATACAACTGACTAATGCAACTTCAATAGAATTACTTTAGTTTTGATTTGCTTGCTTACAGGTCCATAAACTCCATCATTTATAAAGCATGGCCTACTGTGCATCCTAAAAATGGGAGGCAAGGAGGCTACCCTCCTAATGCCCCTTCTATTAACAGACAAAGCTTTTTTTCATTCAAAGAAACTGTTGAAAATTGAAGGTTTTTAAAGGAAGAGCTTTTAAGATGGTACTGTTTTTTTAACTGTAGTCTTTTAAAATTGCTTTAATTAGCCTTCCATATCCACAAATTCTCCATCAACAGATTCAACCACCTGTAGCTTGAAAATATTCCTCCTCCCCCCAAAAATCCCAAAAGCAAACCCTAGTCCCCCCATTTTATATAAGTGACACCATTTTACTATGACATTGTATATAACAGGACTTGAGCATTAATGACTTGGATGACAGAATTAGGGGTATGCTTATCAAATTTGCAGATGACACCAGATTAGGAGGAGTAGCTAATATTCTAGAGGACAGGATCAAAATTTAAAATGACCTGAATAGACTAGAAAGCTGGGCCAAAGCTAACAAAATGAAATTCAATATGGAGAAATGTAAGGTACTGCACTTAGGGCAGAAAAATGAAATGCATATATAGGATGGGGGAGACCTGGCTGAATGAGACTATGTGCAAAAGGGATCTAGGAGTCCTAGTAGACCACAAGTTGAACATGAGTCAACAGTGTGATGTTGTAGTTAAAAAGGCCAATGTGATTTTGGGCTGTATCAATATAAGTATAGTGTCTAGATCAAGGGAAGTAATAGTGCCGCTCTATTCTGCCTTGGTCAGAACTCACCTAGAATACTGTGTCCAGTTCTGGGTAACACAATTCAAAAAGGATATTGACAAGTTGGAGTGTGTGCAAAGAAGGGTGACTAAAATGGTGAAAGGTCTGGAAATGACGCCTTATGAGGAGAGACTTAGGGAGCTGGGTATGTTTAGCCTGGCAAAAAGACGGTTAAGAGGCGATATGGTAGCCCTGTTTAAGTATTTGAAGGGATGTCACGCTGAGGATGGAGCAGGCTTGTTTTCTGCTGCTCCAGAGACTGGAACATGGAACAATGGATGCAAGCTCCAGCAACAGAGATTCCACTTCAACATTCGGAGGAACTTTTTGACAGTAAGAGCTGTTCGGCAGTGGAACGCACTCCCTCGGAGCATGGTGGGGTCTCCTTCCTTGGAGGTCCTTAAACAGAGGCTGGATGGCCATCTGTCAGGGATGCTTTGATCATGATTTCCTGCATGGCAGGGGGTTGGACTGGATGGCCCTTGTGGTCTCTTCCAACTCTACAATTCTATGATTCTGTGAAATTTTGTAATTTTGTAAAAAAACCCAGCAGATAAAATGGGCCCTCTGTAACAAGGATAACAGCAGCAGTAACAACAACACCTGCACTCTAGAGGGCTGAGAAACCACTGGGAACGGTTTTTTGGATGGCTCTAAGGGTTGCATTGGGAAGGGAGAAGAGGGGAAGCAACTTTCTTTGCATAGAGATTGTGGTGCCTATTCAGTACTGGATTTAGGTGTGTGTGTGTGTGTGTGTGTGTGCGTGCATGTGTGCGTATTGGGAACCTCCTTTTTGCTAATCCCTTCATTACTTTGTTCCTGACATAAAGACAGTTTGACTCGGTAATTATTATCCAAATAGGCTGTAGTGGAAATCAAAGAAAATTCAATTGTTGCATACAATCAAAGTTCAATTTACACAAGATAACACTGACATGGAAAGACATATAGGAGATTTTCACATGGGGATATTATTCCCCGGGGAGAGCGGGGCAGAAATGGGGCTGTTCTGGAAGTAGCGCTGTGTTTCACATGCCCCCTTCCCTCTCCCGATCTCCCGTCATCCTCGCTCTGTGCTCGTTCCATTTCCGTCCTGCTAGGTTCTGCGATTTTTTTATTAATGAGGGTTCGTCGTTAATAAAACATCATGGAACCTAGCAGGAGGGAAATGGAACAAGCACAGAGAATGACGGGAGATCGGGAGAGGGAAGGGGGCGTGCGAAACGCGGCACTGCTTCCAGAACAGCCCCATTTCCGTCCCGATCTCCCTGAGGAATAATTTCCCCTTGTGAAAATCTCCATAGATTCAGTAACTGAGATTCAAGTAATAGAACTTTGGAAACTTTGGAAATTAGTTTTCCTATCCAACTAAAGTAAAACTAAACGTAATTCAGTATCCTTGCTTTAAAAAAAAAAGGTGAGCATTTCTGCAAGGTGAATTGTTTTAGCTGCTTTAAGTATCTGCATTGTTAATCTACTATTGCAGTCACTAATTTAAAATCTAAAGTGTTCAAGTGTTCTGGTAGAGAGGAAAGATATAGAAGATGGGGAAGGGAAAGAAAGGCTTATCTTGCAACTAAGGAGATTATCAGACAGGAACACAAAAAGCGTTCCTGGTCCCACAGTCTCCAGTTCCGCCCCTGTCCCAGCACAATAACCCTCCACACCGCACTTACCTTCTCTCCTGTTGACAGGCAGCCAAGGAATGAATGGAGCTCTAATGGAGCTTTGTTCACTTCCTGGACTGAAATCCCACCTGTTCTTGCAAGAAGATGCAAGCTCAGGAAATTCAAAAATAAAAACAAAAATACACCAAAAAATTACAAAAAGCACATACACACACTTTAAAACTTCCAAGTAAACCAGGGATTTTTTAAAAAAGTACGTCACTTACCTGGATGTCCTGATCTCACCCGGACGTTTTCTGGCAGGACTGCTCATTAATGCTGCATTCACGAGAGTTAAATGGCCCGAGGTTTCACACACTGGAAATGCCGGCACCAATTTGCAATGGGAGATCTATTGACAGCTTGGCCTGTCAATAAAATGAAATGCCATAATGACGCTAGTGGAACGCAAAAGGACAATGTCATCTGATATTGGCGTCCTTTTGTGTTCCTCTGGCATCATTATGGCACCACATTAGCTGCGTCTGATAATCTCCTAAGGAACCATTCATTTTGTACCCTGAAAGGTAACCTTTGGGAAATAGCTCAAGCTGGATTTTCCAGTACATGGAGAAAATCTATACTGATATTTGGTTTCCCCCTTTCCAGTTACTTAGATGTATAAAGGTTTAATCCATCGCTCTGTACTGAATCTGTGGGAGTATCCACACTGTAGAAATAATACAGTTTGGCACCACTTTAAGTGCTGTAGCTTCATCCTGTGGAATCCTGAGATTTGCAGTTTTATGAGGTCTTTAGCCTTCTCTGCCAAAGAGTGCTAGTGCCTCACAAAACTAGAAATCCCAGGATTATGTAGGACGTAGCCATGGCAGTTATAGTGGTGTCAAACTGCATTATTTCTACAGTGTAAATGCAACCTGTGTCAGTAAGAGTTTAATTCAGAATAGGCTGCTAGAATCTTGATGGGACAGATCTGAATGAAGTTAGATATGCTATGAGTTGGAGGGCATTACTATCTACTTCACGCTGCAATCCTATATCCACTTACCTGTGAATAAATCAAACTATTGCCAAGAAAACCCAGTGACAGGTTCACCTTAGGGTTGCTATAAATTGGAAATGACTTGAAGGGACATAACGACAACAAAATCAAACTAAACTCAGTGTAACTTACTTCTGACTCAGATGTTTAGGACTGCACTATCTCTCTTTCTATTAGACTTTCATTCCTTAGATTATTCTGTCACTTCCTGACACCATTTTGAGAGGAACTTAGGACAGAAATAGACACATTAGGTTTGGTAGTTTGGGAGGAATTGCTTCCAGGACCCCAGTCTTCCAACCCTGCTTTTCACTACACGCAGATCAGCAGTTGATTTTAAAAGCAGGGAATGACCCATTCTTGGGAAAAGCTCCTACAGGGCTCAGCTGGCTTAGGTGAACAAACAGTGGCAGTAGGAGCTTTCAAATATCACAGAAAGCTCTGGCTTGGTGTTGCGGATCAAGCCCCCAGGCAATTTGTTTTCAGAGCTATTGGAAGCAATTCTTGTTTGGATGACATCCCCCAATTCTTGAAAAGTATTTTTTCTAAGTTCTAGCTGAACTTAGTTTTATTTAGGTATTTTGCAGATTTAATTTTATGGGTTCATTTGTTTAATTTGTATGTGTGTGTGTGTGAGAGAGAGAGAGACAGAGAGAAGATTATGTCCAGTTTTTCTGCTAATCAGTTTTCAAAACATTGCATAAACGAGAAATGGACAAGCTTGGAGGATTGTTGGGCTATTTTTGTCTCATCCAGATCTGGCATGGGCCACATTCTTGCCATTTTGTGCAACTAGAAGAGATGTCCCAGTCACTTCTGGTCAGTTTCCAGGCAATATGGCTGTGGGGAGGGGAACAAAATAGCTTTTCAGAGCAAAACTGAGCTATAAACAGGCGTGGCTATTTTAGGGGTATTGTGGGCCCAGGGGCTTCATGAAACTTTAGAAGAGCCACATATAACAGACAAACTGTCCAGTTTTTACCCTCAACATAAAACTTTGAGTAATTAAGAGATAAATTTAAAATCAAAGGAACAGAAACAAGTAAGAAATAATAGTAGCCCAGCAGCTCAGTAAAACTAGTTATGCAGAAACAAAATGGCCCCATGTTATAATCTTGCACAAGCTTTCAAAAAATGGAATATGGGTTCATTCTAGGCTGATAAGACTGTATCTCCTCATATGAAACTCCCTGGAGCCTGTGATTCTCAGGAGAAGTTCTTGTTTCAGTCCCATCATCTGGACAGGCATGCCTGTGACATGATATAGGGCCTTCTTGGTGATTGCTTCAGGCTCCCTGAGAAGGAGGCCAGAATGATCTCCCATCTTGTCAGCATTCTGCCTGCAAGTGAAAAGGTTTCGACAGGCTTTTGAGAACTAAACGTTTTAAGGAAGAATATTTTAATTATATTGTTTTACTATTCTAATTGTATTGTTTTTAAATTGCTTTTTATCCTTTTGCATTCTGTGTTATATGTTGTTCTTAAGGGTAGCCTAAATGGAAAAAATACTCCTCATAGAATCTGAGGAGAATATGATTTGTCTAAATGCCATCCCACATCAATCTTCTGTATTTGGAAGGAGGGGGGGGCAAATCCACGAAAATCCCACAGGAAAAGACTTTGTGGCTTTTCCTGAATTTTTTGAAAAGCTCTGTGGGGAATGCGCATTCGTTGGGACAATCTGATTTGCATTCATTCACATTCCCAATAAGAGTGGAAGTAGAAAGCTGATTGGTCAGAAGTGCATAGGGGGTGGAGCTTGCTAACAAGGCAAGCGCCCGGAACTGCCATCTTGGATTTTCGCTTTAGCAATTGTGTGCTGAGGTGACAAAAGAGCCTCTTTCCCCCCTTTCCCCCATTTATTTAGATGGAACACCACACTTTTGCACCTTAGATATGCTTTTTTTAAAAAAATACTGTTCAGTGGCAGCAACTGAAAACAATAAAAATACAAGTAATTCACTTGGGCCTACCATCTTGAGTCACAGGCTTGCCCATTTGAACAACAAGCATGTATGACTTTGCAAGCCTGCGATCTTGCCAAAAAACTGTTAAGAGAAATCTAAGCTGCTTCAAATTGGTGTTAGTGCGCATCAATCCACATTTCCTCCCTTGTATAGACCAGCCCTTATCGTCACTAATGATTTAATTCTATTTTAATGTTGAGCTTTTTATATATTTTGACTGTATTGTGTTTATTTTAATATGTAAATTAATTACATTTGGAGAAAATCTGAGGTATAAATAAAGATGACAATGAAGGGGAAGATGACAGTTTTTAGCTGCCCCAAAATTAATGCTGTAGGAATCTGGTGAATTTGTGGTAAAAGGCAGGCAGAGAGAAAGTACAGTGAGAAAATGACTTTGCGTAGAGGCTTGGGAGCCTCCAGATACCTGGTCTGGGAATTGGTGTCAGCAGCCAGCCCTCTGAATAAGCAGCAAAGTCTTTTAAGGGCACATCCAGGCCAATTGAAAAGACCAGAGAGTCCCAGGTTTTCTTCCTGTTCTTTCCGATTTTATTCTGGATATGTTTTTGTTTATTCCAGAATATTTACGTCAGCTTCCCATATGAACAGCAACTGTCCATGTCCATTTATTATTTTAATCCAGTATAAAATCGGAAAGAACACGAACAAAATCTGGGACTTTTCCATCAGTCTGGATGTAAATCTCTCCAAAGTTGTACAGTTCCACATTGGATTTGGGTCTTGTCTGGATTCACTGCCCATTCCTAGTAGTTAGTTTTGTGTCTGGATACAAATCATAGATGATTTGTTTTAGATCATGATTTATATTTAGTTGTGGTTATTTTATGCTGGGACTGAAAAAGTATATAAACGTTAACTTAATAAATATCCCAGTTTGTAATGGTATTAATGAGTGAATGTATATATTGTATCTGGAGAAAAAGAACCTTAACAGACTGGTGGTGGGGTTTATCTTTCATATGTGTATCAGTGTTTATAACATTTTCCAGTCTCCAAAGTGACGATCATTGTCTCTTTCCCCCCGCAGCATCATTTTTTTATTGGATAGTTGCTGCTAGTGTTGATTCTTGTTTCCTCTTTCTTGTACAGAGCAATAAAGTATTATTTAATTTATTTATTTTTAAAGCCTGTGCTGACAGCAGCAGCAGCAGCAACAACAACAACAATTTTATCAACTAAAAATTCTTTTGATGTTGAAAACTGCCTTCAGGGAAAATGCACCAATAAATGTATGAAGATATGATTTCCTGGGGTTTAAAAATTATATTTAGTTAGCATACATTTATTTAAGATAAGTTAGTTCTGCAGTTATTCAAGACAGTGATGCTGTGGGGTTTCTTTCCCTCATTAAAGCTGATTAAAAAAATGTTCCTCACCAAATTATATTTGCCACACTTTTGTTTGTCAAAGTAGACAGGCTTAATGCATTTCACAGTGAGAGGTGCTGAAGGCATGTGTATCTAAAGCTATAAACAAACTAAGTGGTGGGGTTAAGTATTTTCTCTTCCTACCTATTCAGCAGTGCTTTAAACTTCTTTATTTCTGTATTATTTACAAGTTTTCCATGACACTTTGCTGCCTCTCAAGGTGGATTCTGCAACAGCTATTCCAATAATAAACTTTATTGTGATATATGGGTTATAAAAGCTAGCACTGGAACAAATTCATTTAAGGCTTCCACACCAAAGATCCTAAGACCAACTGAAATACAGGCCAAACCAAGCATTTCATAATTGCAGGTCAGCTCCTGTATCCATGGATTCAGTATTAATGGTTTCACTTATCCACATCTGAAAAAAATGTTTTTCTCTAGGCATTTCTAGGTCTGCCATGGTGATTCTATTGTCAGATTCTGGTTTTCCTCTCATTAAAAATAATAGGGTTCTTTATTATCCATAGTTTCAGGTATTCACAGGGGGAGTCTTGGAATGTAGCTCCTGTGGATATGGGGTCGACCTGTTTTTGTAAAATAACGCCACAGAAGAAAAGAATCATAAGTGTAACTGGCAGGTCAGAAAAGGCAAATAGAAGCCCACCTGTAGATCAGGCTACAATTTATCATAAATATACTTATAAGGAAGAGGAGCAAGGGGCCCAAATCCAAGGAGCAGACCCAATTAGGATGACTCAATCAATCAGTTGCTGAATGGTAAATGAACATTTTGTTTGGTCCAGTGTCTTCCCCCATTTCTGAAAATAGGTGAGTCGGTGGAAACAGTTTTGGCAGGTAGCTTCTTGGTCAGTGGAGCAGTGAATTCTTTCTGGATTTTGGTCCGAATTTAAAAGAAGCTATCCAGGAAACTGAATATCACCCATACACTTCAGACTAAAACCAGGAGCAGATGTCATCAACTCCCACAGGTTGGTAAGGATCTATGTATGGAAGGCAATGGAAAAGAGATACTTTGCTGGATTTAGAAACTCTTTCCAAGTCCCTCACCATGAGTTAGGAGGAGAAAAGGAACTGAACAGTCATGCATGAGGATATTTTTGGAATTTTTATCCTATGTGTTAGGGGTCCTGGTGATAGCTAAATGCTTTGAATACAAAAATATTCTTCAGAGTTGCTGGAAACAAACAGAAGCAGTGCTAAGTGTAGAATAAGCAACATTATCAATGATGAATTACTTGGGTTTTTGTTTTTGAGATACAGAGATGTGTGTTTATTTATATGAAATATTTTCTAAAGAACTACAATCTCAAGGAAATTGTACACAGGTGTCCGGAAAAGCTTGATATCAGCCAGCAAAGTATATATAAACAGCAAATATCTCAGAAGGTGGCCAGCTTTTAATGATCACACAGGAATGCAAACATTCCAGAAAGTCAAAGGCTTACGACAGGCAGCATGGGTCTAAACCAGTCCATGAGTCAGTAGGAAACAGGCAGCAGAGCAATCAGGAAGAGTAGAGGTTGAGGCACAAGTTCAAAGCAGCAGAGTAATCAGGAACAGTCGGGTCAAGGCACGAGTCAAAGCAGCAGGGATCAAGGCAATGAAGTTAGCAGAAAGCTTTCTCCAGGAAGATCAGTTGATCTCTGACAAAGCCTCCATCGCCTCTCACAGCATATATAAAGCAATTAAGGCTTTGTCAGGTGTTTCTTAATGAGCAGGTTTTTCTAATAAAATCTCAGAGTCTTCCTTTGAGCTTCCTTTTGAGCTCACTGCTGGGTATACGATGGTGGAGGTAAGTCCCTCTCTTTTTCTTCATCCTTATCTGAGTGGGCAGGACTCTCTGCTGGGACTGATGCCAACCCATTCAGACCAGGATCTTCCTCTGCTCACGCCTCTAGGTTGGCAGGGTTCCCTGCTGGCACAGGTGAGATAAACCTGTGCCAGGGTCCCTAGGGCCATTCCCTGCCATGTCCTTCTCCTCTTCTGATTCCATACCCTCATCAGGCTCATGGGGCATGACAACAGGTCTGGAAGAAAAAGATGGTATTACAGTCTAAGAAGCACATGCACAAGACCAGATGCGAGGGGTTCAAATCTACATTGATAAATAGTGAAGTGTGGATCCTTGCGGGAAGGACAGCTGACAGGTGGGACAAAGTAGACTCTAACACAAAATCAGACAAAAGATGTAATAACAGATAACAAACCACCTAGGTCTTACCTACATGAGCCAGGATATGCTGGCTTCCCACCGGCATATCCTGGGTGGAGATCAGGCCTGTTCTCCCCCCCCCTTACCTGGATGAGATGGGAAGGAGTGCTGACAAAACACCAGCCTGTTGCTGCAGCCATCATCATTTTCCTTGTTCTGCTGGGTCCATGCACCATGTGACAAGGCCCCTGGTATGTGACCAGCCTTGGTCACATGCTGCAGCCCTACAGCCCAGACCTAGAAGAGTAAGCTAGAGTGATGGGCTGGCCTGCAGGGATGGGCTCCTGCAGACATGTGGAACCTAATCTGTTTCCTCCCAGTGGAAACAGAGTATTTTCTTAAACCACTGTATTGGGCGCTATGCTGACATGCCCCAGGCTGAGCCCCATTTCTGCCCTGGGGGTGGTGAGGACTTAGAATGGGGCGTATGCCCTTCATTGTTTGGACTGCAGGGTTCTCAGATGGAGGCAGAATTGGGTAAATATCCCAGGTAGATAAGGCCCTGATAAGCCTCATTCTCCAAAAAGGATGACAAAATAAGTGTGATACATTTTATACAACGACATACTCAGTGGTCTAGTAATATTTGTAAAAATCTGTAAATTCAAGCAAACACACTCACAATTTGCAACCAGCAATTCCATTGCCCTATCCCCTACAAACAAGAATGTAATTTTTAAAAAGCAACCAATATGTACCACCAGGACTTAGCTCTGATATACAAAAAGTTAAACAAACTAAACAGTTATCTTCAAATACTATTTTGAAAATGGACATCCTAAGTAAAACAACTATTTACACTGATTTGAATCACATGTATTTTCTCACTACTAGAACTAGAACTCAACACTGTCTCAGTGTTTCCAAACCATTATTTAGTTCATTTATTTTTCAGTGAGGTTTTCAAAACCAGAAAAGCTTTCAAAAAACATTTATTAGAACTGATGTTTATCTATACATCCTCTCCTTTTAGTCTATGCAAATGTAAACATGCTTAAAAACCAAACCTAAAAGAAGTAAAAAGATTCTAGTTAGTCCTCAAGTATTTTAAAGTAAACAAGGTGTCTCTGCAGCCTGACTTGGGGAACAGGCAGGCTGGGGAAACAGAGGCACAAAAAACCCCCTCGGGATTAGTTTGATAGCTAGAGATGTATTGTCTGCAGCAGGGTTAGTTTTTATTTTAAAAATTTAAAATATCAACAAGATAATACCATTATTAGGAACAACCAAAAGTCAGCAAGCTTCTTTTTCAGGGTGAATTATGTTAAAGAAAAATAGCAAGGGCAAGTACATAGTAGAAAAGCCCCAGCATGGGCCACAATTTAATTTCAGAAATAAAGAAAATGTCACTGAAGGATTAAAAGAGAAAAAAATTATTTTATGACCTATGAGCTTTTATGCGTGAGATAGTGGCACAAGTGTGAAATGAAACCTGAGTTACCAGTTTATATTCTGCCGCCATCACCACCGCCCACCCTTTAAAGTTTGGACTGTGCCAGTGAGAAGTAGTCACCTTGTTCTTTCCTTCTAGACTGTGAGTGAGAAGGGGGTTTACCGGGTTTGATCGGTGGGCTGTTTGCAGCCTGCCTGGAGTCCCATCCATGGCCAGCAGGGGGCTGCCATACACGCCTTCCCCTTCCTGGTCTGCTCTGCAGGCCGGGTGGAGGGCGCAAAGCTTTGGACAATTGGAGCAGGCCTCCCCGCATGGCCGTCCTCACCCACAGGGCAGTCAAAGGTTGAAGGAGGAAGAATCAACTGGTGGCAGATTCCAGGTGGCTGATTTCATATGGTGTGCTGGCCAAGCTGGTGGGCATACTGCAGGTGGTTTGTCATTCATGTCATGAGCCCTGCTATTCAGTACAGCCTACACAACTGCCTTCTTTGGCGCTCTTCATGTTGGAGAATTGGTGAGTTCCTCCAAGAGAGATGTGTCAGGCAGTGTGCTGCAGCTCCGTGACATATCTTTGGGGGACAACACTCTGAGCATATGTATTAGGTGCTCCAATTGCGACCAGCATGGAAAAGGGGCGACTCTGTGGCTGCGGAGTTTGGTTGATTCATTGCCGTGCCGTGTGGCCATGGTGCACAGGTTCCTGGAGGTGCGCGTTGCCAGATCAGGTCCCCTGTTCATTCACGGGATGGGACCCCACTGACCAGGTTCCAGTTTGTCAGTGTGTTGAAAGCTGCATTGTGGTGGCTGGGATTGCTGGCCGAGGACTTTGGGAGCCACTCCTTCCAGATAGGGGCGGCAACCATGGTGGCACAAGGGGTCCTGCCAACAGAGACCATCAAACAGCTGGGCAGGTGGCACTCTTGGGCTTTTGCAGCATAAATCCGTCCGGATTTAGCTATATCAATGCAGTCCTCCTGAGGGGCCGGGAACCATGGCAATTTGGTGATGGCTGTTAATTGATTGACAGAAGGCAGGTCCTATTGGGGGACCAGCTTTTGTGACAGATAGCATGGGCTCTGATCTGGGAAAAACAGTAGGGGGATGGGTGTCCATCAAGTTCAAGTTCCCAGAGAGCCCGCCCCTTCTATAACCTTGTTTCACAGGGGAGGAGAGAGTGTCAAGCAGGTGGAGCTTGGCCGGGGCTCTTCCCTTCCGTGTGCTGGTGTCAGTGGCAACTGAAAACAGTCCATTGGCCAACACAGGGTTGGTCAATGAAGGGATCTGGACCCATGCAATTGGTGCCAACCATTTACAGGTATTACCAAGTTGCGGCCTTTTTATTGTCAATATTCTACGTATAACTTCATATACCTAATCTTCTCATGTTAGTCATATGTACCCAGTATATTTTGTGAAGATATTCTGTGTTGTGTATTCTTTCTCATGGGAGGGGATGGGAGCATCCGGGCTGAGTCTGCAAACTGGTGGCTTTCTATTGAATATGGGTGGCTCCAGTGTCAGTAGGGTGGTGATTTTAGTGCAAACATAAAACAAGCTATCCAAGATCCTGATCCCTGTCTCAAAAATGGGTTCAGCACCTTGGACATCCCTTTAAAGTTTAGACTAAAACCCAGAGTTGTTTCATCCCCGGATGTAAGGCTCACCAGTCACCACTGTGGCATCCCAGATATTATTGGACAGCAATCCCTATCCAAACTAGCAAGGATAGTAAAGAGTGAGCCCGGCATCTGAAGGGCCAGATGTCCACATTCCTGCTCCAAACCAACTTTTTTTGCTACTCACAGGATGATCTAAGCCTGTGCCTTTCAAGCTTTGATGTGGGGGTCTGGCAGTTATTTCCCCCCCCCCCCAGTGTGCTAGGGACTGGTACCATATTTGAGCTCATTGGTTAGAACAGTTTCTTTCCTTCCTGGAAACTCTCCAAAGACTGACAGCTGATGGTTTGTGGATCTAATGTATCCATGGACCACCCCTTTGGACCAGGGATTCTGAGAGCTGTAGTTCAATGGCAATGGGGCTGGGAACGCTGGGTACCACAGGTCTAAATAACATTCTCCTAAGCCTTATGATAGCACTCATAGACACTGATCTCTACATCCATTGGCAGTTTGAGGAACTTTGGAATCAGGATTCAAGTCCTGAGGGCAACCTGTACATATAAGCTTTCCTCTTGTCCATGCCAACAGATAACACATAGATTTTTGGGGAAACTAACTAAACTTGAAGGTGGGCAAGCAGCATGGCCCTATTGTCTAATAATCGTGTGATCAAGTAAGTCATTCTCACAGCAATTTCAATGGAAGCCCAAGTGCATATTTTTTTTAATCTGGATCCAATCCCATATTAAGCTTCTCCTCAACTCCCTGGATAAAAAGTATAATTAAAATAAGATTAAGACATCTTATCCTGCTCAGATTTATTTTTACATGTTATTTAATATGAATATGGTTTTCTGCTGATTAAATCCATGGCTTCATCTGTTTTCGATGATCAAGAAGAATAACTTATTACAACTTCTTTCACTATTTGAAATCATTTCAGCTGGATCTTTAAGACTGAAGATCCACACATCATTGGCTGTTTATCAATGTAGATTTGAATCCCTTAATTCTGGTCTTGTGCATGATTTTCTTAGACTGTAGTACCATCTTTTTCTTCCAAGCCTGTGTACAATTTCCTTGAACTTTATTCTTAGCAAGTTGAATAAGTAATGAATTGTTCATTATTATTTTGGTCTGCTGATTACACAGTTTTACTTAAATTATCCAATCAAGGTATCATTCAATCAAGGAATAACTAAACAATAAGCTGTGGAATCCAGTTCATCATGAACTGTTTTAAATTTTCATACATTTTTAAAGTGGGGTATATTCTTTCTATGAGAATATTCAAGCTGCTTTGCAATTTGCATCTCACCAGTTGGTGATAAGAAAGAAGCAAGTTTCCTTGTATGCATGGCTTTGTCCCACCAACTACTTTATGATGGCTTTTTCTGCTGGTTAACTACAGCCATACATTATGCCAGTTAACAAAGCCTCTGGCTGTGCAGGTCCTTTTTACAAAATCCTTTTATGCCTCCCTTTCCCTTCTTGTCCTCCTTCTAGCTGAAAGGGTTTTGGTTGCAGCAGTGTGTCTGCAGTGAACAATGCAACAATGGTTTGAGCTGGGAAAGAATCAAATTTTATTCTAGTCAATCCTACTGTAACCATGTATGCCTGTCTACAACAGGCAAGGAAAACAGCAGCTGCCTTGAGAATCCTTTACTGAGTATGTAGAAACAGCAAAACAGAGAGAAAAGGGGAGAACAGATATGCCTGCATCACCAGCTGTCCACTGATGCTAAAAAGCATCAATGTATATACATTTGGCCATGAAAAAGAAAATGTAAGAAAAGAAGAGGCTGATAAAAGAAAAAGTCATCTGTGGATGCCTTTTTGAAGAAGCCTTCAAGTGGTCTGTAGAAGGTTCAAAACGTATTTGTCTACTTAGGCAAGGCTTGCCTAACCTGGCAGTTTCATTTTCCTTCTGCATATTGTTCCTTTTGAATAAATGTTTACTGAAACATTTTGAGCTGTTCTTCTTCCTTTTTTGCAGTGTGGGAATGTATCCCTATATTTTCATATTATTTTTGCCTCTGGTGCCAAATTTTCTGTTAAAGAGGTAATGCCCAGGAGTACATCTACTTAGTTACTGTTCTTTACATGTACTGTTCTTTAGATTGACTCCATTTCACCTCACTTTTTTCATCTGAGAATCTAATAACAAATAACAGCATATTTATTAACAAAAAGAATATAAATAATCCTGATTTTCTGAAGGCCTTTCACTTCCTATATATGCTTAACTATGAGAAATACTTGAGCCACTGCTAAATGTGGAATCCAACTGTGTCATCCCATATATGACCTCCCACTCTTCCCATTTTCTTCACCACTGAAGTGCTACATGAGTCTGTATCCAAGTGTGAATGTATTGGTGATGCATTTTGCACTGGATGCAGGTTGCATATGTGAAGAATGTGTAAATGTTAGATGGCTCTGTATGCCTTCCACAGTAATTTCAAAATAATGGCTCATTAATTTTATGGCAAAACAGGAATACTTTTGTGAATCAAATTTCTGATTATTTTACTTTGTAGATTTGATAGCCCATTTACTACTCACTTAATTGATGTCATACATATAAAGCCATTTATTTTGCCAAGAACTAGTCTGGGTTGGACTTTCGACTATGTGGACGTTTTCATCCCATAATTATTTTACTTTTTACTCTTCTGAAGAAATGATAAAAAGCTAAAAGAGGAAATGTACAGAGCCCATAATATAAGCACCAAGAGGCTGCAATGCTAACTGTATTATAAATACTCAATTTCAGTAAAGTGGAAGCACAATTTTCTTATGATTATTGCTAATATAATTAATGTCAAAGTGCAGTAATATTTATATAGGAGGAAAGGAAATTAATAAAGGAAGGTGACATGATGAATGACTAAAATCCAGTAGGCTGTGAAAGACAGAGAGGTAGGTTGAATAAATAAGTAGACATTTTATTATTATTATATATATCAAACATGCTGATTAAGATCTGGATAACATTATCACACTGACAAAGCTATTATCATGAAAGCAATGTATTAATATCAAGAAGAGCAATGTATTAATATCAAATTAACTTGGGCTGTAGTGGATACTTTCAGTTCAAAACAGTGAAGACCTAAATCCAGTGGGGATATTTGCTGATGCAAAACAGCAGTGGTGGCAGTAGGGGGATGGATGCAGAGAGCCCAAACCGTACCAGGTGACACTGTCGGGGTGGGGGAGAGGTGACACCAGCATTAATGATACCACAGTAAAACAGCAAAACAGGGATGAGACCATCTTCCTTTCCCACTGAAGTACTCTCTGCATCCCAGAAACCTGTACAAGAGGGCATGAAACCCTCCAGAGCTGTTTCTCAGGTGGTGCTGAGTGTCATAAGGATGGAAAAACAGGGGAGGAAAGGGAGGAATGTCCCATCATGTTGGTGCTGCCATGTTAATGTGACTTTGGACATAGGGCTCATCTAAATGAGAAGAAATAATGCTCTTACCTGTGCATTATACCCAATTTGAAGAAGCAGCATTTTATTCTTACAGTGTTTGCTGACTTCCACGCAGCAACAAATCTTGATTTGAGTCCGTGTCATTTTTTATTTTTATTTTTTGGCATGGTGTGTGTGTGTGATTGGGGGAGACACACTGTCAAAGAAGACAACCTGGCAGTACCTGGAGTCAACAAGGAGGGTGGTCACCATGATGAAGAGGAGGAGAGAGCCGCCCACCCTTCATCCATCCCAGTGAAGACAGGCATGAGAGAAGGAGCAGCCCAGCCCAGGAAGGCGAGATGAAGCCGGAGCAGCAAAGAGCCGTCCTCCTCTTCCTTCTCCCAGCAGCTGGCCAGGTGGCTCTTCCCATCCCTTTAAATTGCAGCAGGAATCAGAGGTCACGATCAGAGGCCAGAGGATGGGTGAAGGGCAGGTGGCTCTCTCCTACTCTTCATTGTGGTGGCTGTTCCCCTTGTCATCTCCAGGTGCTGCTAGGTTCCCTTCTTTGACACTTAAAAAAAGTTTTAAGCAATTTTAAAAGGCACACGATCACTAGCACTTCTGGGTGCCTGATGGCAAGCCCACCCCTGTGCATGTCCAACCAATCAGGTGTTCAGCTCCACCCTCTCTGGACTGTGCCACAAATTGCATTGGTTGTCCTGATGAGCAGAAATACAAATTTCCTTTGGAATTTTTTTAAAAAGTTCGGGGTAAAGACTTTAAAAATCATGTAATAAGAAGATCGCTGTTCAGAATTTGGGAAAAATATAAACTTAGACTCTGCTCGAAAATCCCAGGATGGTTGTCACCTCAGGAAGCTTTTTGTAAAAATAAATTAAGACATTACAACTGGATAACCTATAAAGAACTTATGGTGAGAAGGGGAGACACATGGGAGATTAGAGAATGGCGGGACTTAATAGCAGCAGGTTTTCAAATACAATGGTTAAGCTACTACCAAATTAGATCTAGAGTGAAAGAAGATTAAAGACAAAGACAATATGAAGGAGAAATTTTGGAATTTGAGAAGTTGTTGAGATCAGGCAACAAAAATTTAATTAGTAGACTTTATAAATTGATATTAAAATGGAATACAGAGGATGAACAAATAAAGCATTGCATGGTAAACTGGGCCAGAGATATTGGACATGATATCCTATTAGAGCAATGGGAGGATATCTGGAAGAGAGGTTTGAAATTTGCCTGCTGTTATAACTTGAAGGAAAATTTCTATAAATTAATATATAGATGGTATATGACACCATCTAAATTAGCAAAAATGAGGAAAGACAAATCTCCACAATGCTGGAGATGTAAAGAACACAAAGGCACCTTCTACCACATGTGGTGGGACTGCAATAAAATAAGAAGATTCTGGTTAAAAATAAATAAATAAATAAATAAATAAATAAATAAAATTACAGAAATAAAGTTAGGCCTGAGACCTGAACTGTACCTGTTAAATATGATTAATTTAGAAAATTCAAAAGAAAAGGAACATAGACACCTATTACTCTATCTGGTCACGGTGGCAAGGTTGGTGGTAGCCAAGAATTGGAGGGGCGCAGATGCCCCGTTAAAATCAGACTGGCAGGAGAAGGCAATAGAACTGGCTAAACTGGATAAGCTAACAAACTGGATGAAGAAGAAAATGACGAAAGATTATGTTAAGATTTGGGAACCGTTTATAAAATATTACAAACAAAAAGAGGAAAACATGAGCGTTCTTGGCATTTATAGTTAGGTAAACAGACAGAAGGTTTATATAATTAAAGTTTTCTTTCTCTTTTTCACTGTTATATCTGTTATGTATGTGGTAATGGATTAAATGAATGGATATATGTGAAAAATGTAGCCACAAGGGAATGTAATTACTTAACAAAGTGTAATCGTTTAACAAAAACTATTGGTTTTAAACTTGGTTACAGTGAACAATTATTGTAGAAGGAAGGTAATGTTAGAGTAACAAGGTCCAAATTAAACAAATGCGATAATACGGTAATAACGGCTGACACAGAAGGTTGACTTTGTAAGTGTGGTATAAAGTCAAACAAGAACAAGCAGGAACTCTATTAACAATTTTTGTGTATATGTGTATATGTATATAGATATAAATACCTGTGTATGTGATTGTTATGTTACGCTGTTGGTGTTGCTGTTTTTTTTCTTTTTTTCTCTTCCCCCCCCTCTTTTTTCTTTTTGGTTATGTATGTCAATTGGGATAAATAGGAATATTTTATTATTAATGTCTTTGTCGCATTGTCATATGATGTATGTTACGATTACTTAATAAATTTTAATTAAAAAAAAATGTTCAGGGTACATTTAGTGCTTTTTGCCCACTTCCTTCCAAATACATAAAAATGCTGCAGGATACCATTGGGACACAAGGACACAAGGGATTCTCCTCAATTTCTATGAGTATTTTCACCATTTAGACAAACCCCAGACTAAGTTATCAATATTCTCATCATTTCGTATCATGTACCTTCAGTCAACTTGAACTTACAGTTACTCTGTCCTAGGGTATTGGCAAGATTTATTTAGAGGAGGTTTGCCCTTGCCTTCCTCTTAGGCTGAGAGAGTGTGACTTGCCAAGGTCACCCAGTGGGTTTCCATGGCTGAGTGGGATTTTGAACCCTGGTCTCGTGAAGTCCTAGTCAAATAGTCATACCACTGCACCACACTGGCTCTATAGTATCTCTATTAAATAAACATGTATGGTTAGATTTTGAAACAAACTGCTTCTACTTCATGCTCAATTGTGCATTGTATCTAGTGTGGCCAGCTGCATGGTGAAATAAAAATCAGACTCCATATGATATATAGAGGAGGGGGAGAAGATTGGTGCCAGGCGGCACATAGCACAACAATATAATCTACTGCAATTGGCATAGATTAGTAGCTAGTAGAAGTAGTAGTATATCAAATCAAGTGGCACCTGCCATTTAACATCACTATGTTTGAATCCATGACCCTTGATTCATTTTCCCTCAGGCTTCTGGATCCTCCCCGCTCCTTACATGAATTTAGCTCTAATCCAAAGATTTAAACATTCTTTGCTCCTGGGGCCTATCCAGTAGTAATTCATCCTACTGGAAAAGCACCATTAAGGATATTTAGGACAACTACTGTTAATCCTGCTGATCTCATGGTTTCTTGTGGAGATTACTGGACAAAGGTGATGCAGCTGCAGATGACATCTACTGTACACAATGACAATATCCTACTAAAGTCTGTTATTCTGTTCTCTTAAGTATTTTAAACCTGAGCTTTAGGACTTTCATCTCTTCACAGTCATTTGAAGCAGAAATGATTGCATAGAACCATACAATGCACTCAGAATTGTGTGAGAGTGTTTTGACAGGATCAACAATACCATCTGAAGACTTTTTGATGCTAATCCTCTTTCCTTTGTTGTAATGCTTGAATACAGCTGCAACTAACAAATCATAGAATCATAGAGTTGGAAGAGACCACAAGGGCCATCAAGTGCAACTTCCTGTCATACAGGAACACACAATCAAAGCACTCTGGACAGATGGCCCTCCAGCCTCTGTTTAAAAACCTCCAAAGAAGGAGACGCCACCAAACTCTGAGGCAGCGCATTACACTGCTGAACAGCTTTTACCTTTGGGAAGTCCTTCATAATGTTACCAGCCCTGACAGCCCCCAGTCCCTTTTCATATAGTAATTGGTAATATTTAATAATTTGGCTAACTGTGGCTTTCCACGAGTGTGGTCAGTAAACTTGGAACTCCCCAAAAACCAGGAATCCCAAAGACTAGCGCTGAGACTAAGTCATGTACAAACTAGGGAGGGGGCATTACAAATTCCAAAGAAAGATAATGTGAAAGGCAAACTCTTGCCTGAACATCTGGCTAATCCAATCAAGCATAGCTGAGGTACTCAAGGTTTGTAAAGAGTTGTCTCCCCCCGCCCTTCACTGCAACCAAAGAGGTCTACTTGCTTCATTTATTTTCAAATTGTTAATACATTAAGGGTCATTAACACATCTGGGGCATCCATTGTCTTAGCCTAGGAGCCATCAAAAAGCATTGTCTTTCACTCTAAATCCCATTTCCGGAAGGAAAATATTAGGTATAAAAACCACTACAAAACTCCACTCAAGTGTGCAGAGTGCCCCTGCTTCTAGACTCCATGTCAGTTGTGTCACAATTCCTGCTTCCAGACCCCCCACTCTGCTGTTTTTTCTCTGTGATCTTAACTCCTCTGATTGGTACAGTATCACCCTCCCCAAAACCCTTTACTTTATTCCTCTATCCAAATACTTCCTACTTACTTCATTAGCCTTGTGTAAGTGATTGAAGCCCAAATGTGTGCATGAGTGCTGTAACTATATTTTCTTCAATAAACTATATTTTCTTCAATAAAGACCATTTAATTAAACTATCTAGCTTAATGTCTCTTCCTTAGTACATAGGTCTCAAAGTCCTGCTCGTTGCCCGCCTCTCATATTGCCAAGTGAAATATATTAATTCCCCAAATCAGTCTTGATATCTTCGGGGGTCCCAACAGACTGAAGCATTTTGGGCAACACTAATGTTTAGGTAGAATCTCTTTTTCTGTAGTTTGAATCTATTGCCCTGTGTCCCAGTCTTTGAAGCAGCAGAAAACAAGCTTGTTCCTTCAATATGACATCCTTTCAAATCTTTAAACATGGCTATTGTGTCACCACTCAACTTTATCTTCTACAGGCTAAACCTACCCAGCCCCCTAAGCCACTCCTCATAGGACATGGCTTCCAGACCTCCCACCATTTTGGTTGTCCACCTCTGGACATGTTCCAGCTTCTCAATATCCTTCTTGAATTGTGGTGTCCAGAACTGGACACAGTATCCCAGGTGAGATGTGACCAAAGCAGAATAGAGTGGCACTATTACTTCCCTCAAGCAAAACACTATACTCCTATTGATGCAGCCTAGAATCACATTGGCTTTTTTTAGATGCAGCATCACATTGCTGACTCGTGTTCAGCTTGTGGTCTACTAAGACTCCTAGATCCCTTTTGCATGTACAGCTGTCAAGCCAGTGTCACCCATCCTATGTCTGTGCCTTTTATTTATTTATTTTTTTTTCTAAGTGTAGCATCTTACATTTTCTCCCTGTTGAAATTAATTTTGTTAGTTTTGGCCCAGCTGTCTAATCTGTTGAGGGCATTTTGAATTCACATCCTGTCCTCTGGGTATTAGCCTCCCTCCTAATTGGTGTAATGTGCAAATTTGATAAGCACATCCTCTGTTCCATCGTTCAAGTCCTTTATATGGATGTTGAATAGCACTTAGCCCAGGACAGAACCTTGTATCACCCGACCAGTCACTTCCTGAAGTGGAACCATAGGCGAGGAACCATTGGCGAGCACCCTTTGGGTTCAGTCATAAAAGTGCTTCCACAAAACCCTGCAGAATAAAAACAGTTGCACAAAAAGAGGGGCACTAAAGGTCTTATAGGAACAATATACTTTTTCATATAGATTGACAAAAAACTTAGGGTGCTTTTTAAATTTTTCATGCAAATGGACCATGAACTTACTTATCCAGTAAGTTTTATTGGCAGGGAGAATCTTCCAGATCACTTAGTCTCTGGACTTTTTCAGACAAGGCTTACCGCGCAACAAGCTTGCAGGAGAGGTACAGCACTGTCGCTCAGCAGACAGTGCCATTTCGGACGACACTGTCCCTCTCTCAGAATCGTCCGTGTCACTTCTGTGTACAATTGAATGCAGCTGCGCCATCTTTTACTCACGGAAGTTGTCCATGAGCAAAATATGGCATGGCTGCCTTCAATCATATACGGAAGTGACACGGACAATTCCGAGAGAGGGACGGCGTCATCCGAAATGGGCCCCCTGCCACACGACAGCTCCGTACCTCTCCCGTACCTCTCCCGCAAGCTTGTTGCGCGGTAAGCCTTGTCTGAAAAAGTCCTAAATCTCCAAACTAACTATGACATTGAAAGGTGTGTGAGTATGATCTGAGTGGATTAGAGCTACTTTAGACCTGGGAGGGGGCAGTTTCCTGCCACAAACCTCTTGTGGCACCACATCTCCAAATCAAACATGAAAATGGATGCAAATTGCAACCAGAAATCCATAAATTTAGGTACCTCCAACATGTTCATAAAAATTTTAAGAAGTGTTACACACACATACTGTCATATTGTGCTGTTTTGGAGTAAGGTTGGCATTAGAAAAAAAATAGAATCTTATTGAGCTTGAATCTAATATATTTGCTCAAAATATTTGATCTGTCTGTCCCTGCTATAACTTGGATGGAAATTGCTTGGAAAAGAAACTAGTTTTAGCATTGTCTGGTTTGGCTTTGTTTTTAAAGTTTGTGGGGGACTTTCACCTTTGAAAAACTTTCTGTTTAGAGGATTTCTTCAGCTTTTCCTGCTGTTTCATTCTCAGTTAAAGTAATAATAATCCTCCCAACAGACTGATGTGGAAATTATTATGATATCACAAAGGCAAGATTATGACTCCAGGTGGATGTAAGCAGTGGGAGATTATGAACTCTTTAAAGACAGACCTTGCTTCCATGCTAAATGCTTTTTCAAACTAAAGAAGACAGGAATAGTAGCAGGTTGCAAACTGTTTCTAAATATTGTTTTCTGTAATTTTCTTCTTCTTAAAGACTGAAATCCTGCAATTCCTTTTGTGCACATTTTTTTCCATGCAAAGGCCTGTTATTTGGTCTTTATATAAGGAAGATATTTTGTATATAATTTTGCATGGTATCTGTTACATCCATGTTAAATAGAAGTTAAACATTTTTTCCATCTTACTCATATCCAGAATTATTCCTCATCTTCAAAGCATAAGGCGTATCCCTATGCAAGCACTGTAAACTTATAAAGTTAAAACTTATAGAGAAAAGTAGTGTGGTGTAGTGGTTTGAGTGTTAGACTACAGCTCTGGAGACCAGAGTTCAAACCCCCATTTGGCCATGGAAACCCACTGGGTGATCTGGGGCAAATCACACTCACAACCTCAGAAGAAGGCAAGGGCAAACCCCCTCTCCACAAATTTTGTCAAAAAATCCCCAAACACTTAGGTTCACCAAAAGATGGAAATGACTTGAAAGCACACAACAGCAAACTTATAAAACTAGTTTATATACCCATTCTTCTTCGTGGTCTCTGTGAATGCACACAATGGGTTAATCCTGCACCTGCGCAGAGCACTTTGGAAACGTCCAGAAACCTCAATTCAAACTTTTGGGCCGTAGCTCTGCCCCCTCACCCCTGGCCTATATAAGCTCCTACCTCTCACGAACAGCTCAGTTCCTTTTTGCCACCCCATGAGCAGCACTGAAGGAAACCTCAGAACTTTTTCTATTGTTATTGGATCTTTCCTTACCTTGTTGCTGACCTTTGGACTGACCTTTGTTGCTGACACAATGGACTACTCTTTGCTTGCTGATTATTGACTGAACTTTCTTCTCTGATTTGGATTTGGACTCTGGACTTCTCTTTGACTACGGTACAGTACTCTCCATTGTGAGCCCCTACCCTTCCTAAGATGTTGGACATGGGTTTCTTTAAGTCCTGTCCCCATTGTGGGAGGAAAATGACCGAATCTGATGGTCATTCTAAATGCCTACTCTATCTGGGAGAGTTTCATGACATTAAAACTTGCAGGCTTGAAGGTTTTTATCCCCCAGGTTCACCGTAACAGAGACAAAAGGCTGAAGGCCCTCCTTTATGAGCATGCCCTTTTTGCGACATTATCCCCTATTAAGACATCTGGTTTGGGGACCACACCAAAACCACCCAGGGAACCTGAGAAACACAGTTCTGCAGTGGTACCATCCTCCTTCAAAGGGGCTGCAAAGAAAAACCCAATGTCTACCCAGGCTCGGGAGCACGGTACCACTAAAACCTGAGTGGACGATACCACCTCAGTATCAAAGAGCAAACACAGACTGGTACCACCAGCTAAGGTCCTGGAGGTTGTGGAGGAGGACGAATTGTAGCCCCTTCTAACTCTTGCTGGTTCTAGAATGTTGGCCACAGGCTTCTTCAAGGCCTGATCTCAGTGTGGGGGTAATATGACTGAGACGGATGGCCACTCTAAGTGCCTCCTATGTTTTGGGGTGTCCCATGATGCAAAATTTTCTAGGCACTGCAAAGCCTTTACTCCCCAGGCCAGACGAAACAGAGACAAGAGGTTGAAGGTGTTATTTTACGAGCATGCCCTCGCTGCAACCTCTCCCCCCACTGAGCACCTTGGTCCGGTGCGACATCGAAGCTGGTCAGAGAACCCAAAAAGCAGGCCTACTACAGTCCCATCTTCCAAGGTACCATGTGGGCCCATGTGAGCGATACCAGTGCTTCTCAACCAAGGTACCGTGCCAGCAATACCATGGCCCAAGGTACTGTGTGAGTGATACCACTGCTCTTGACCAAGGTACCATCTGAGTGATGCTGCTGCTTCTCGACCAAGGTACCATGTGAGCGATACTGCTGCTCATGACCAAGATACTGTGCGAGTGATACCGCTGCTGTGTCAAAGGACAAACACAGATTGGTTTGACTGGACCAGGCTGTGGATGTTGCTAAGGAGGAGGAAGAGCATGAGCCACCTAAGAAGTGAAAGGCAGAAAACGAGTGGTAATGCCTTAGCAGAGGACGATCCCGTGAATGCAGGAAAACCCGCAAGGACCCAAAGAAAGGGACAGGGACCGCTCTCAGGGTACTCACCCAATCACTTCTCTTTCCTGTGAGGAAGGTACCAGGCAGGCCAAGGACGCTGCTTCCAGCTAGGCTGCCTTCTAAGTCCCCTCCGAGGACACCGGTACCTTGGTCACGGTCCCATTCGGCCTCCAGTTCTTGGCTTTCCTCACCTATGTCCTTGGCACACACCTAGGTCACAGTCGGGGTCATACGGCTCTCAACACTCTGATACTACTCCCCCTGGTATGAAGACGACTGGTCCTAGGACAGATACAAGTGGTGTGGATCAGATGAGTTGCACTCAGGGAACCATCCCTGAAGTCATTTTCACAGGGGAAGGGTGCACAACATGACCTGCCATCCCCTATTGATGACGTCAAGACGTTTGCAGAGGTGGTAAACCGCATGTTGGCATCACTTCGCCTGACAGCCACTCAACCAGATATCCATGTGGATTATCCAATTTTTCACAACCGACAGAGGCAGGCCCCTCCATCACCTTCCATTTGCAGCTCACCCTTCCTTATACAGATGGTCAAAGTGGCTTGGCCTACCCTGTCCTTCCTGCTATCCACTCCTTAGAGGTTGGAGCATCTTACCTGGTCTCTGATGAAATAGCTGTCAGGGGATGACACGACATTTAATCCCTAGCGGAAGCAAAAAAAACTATCTCAGCAGACTTAGTAGCAACCCGTTCCCAAGAATACGCACACAGAGAGTGTTTTGGCATCCAGAAAACAGGAGATACTTTAATCTTCAAGTAGTTGCAGATATTCACAAATATTTACAATCTTGTCAGTCAAACTGCTACGCCAGACATCACAGAATAGCAAGAAGAGAGTGAGCTCTGGTGTAGCTCAATTATATACATACCCACAGAGCATTGGCTTACTTAACCACATGGGTACATTGCATCAGATCTTGTACTACATAGCTTGCCCTCTAGTAACCCTCCTTCTGCAGCTGTGGCATGACTAGGCATGACTTGGCAAGTTCACGGAGTCAGTCATCATGATTCAGTATGATTTCTGCAGTTGTTTGGCCATTTTATAATGAAGTTCAGTCTGTAACTCCTGACAACAGCTCCATGACTAGCCTCGCACCCACAGCCAAACTCTAGCATAGTGGCTGCGACGCAGATGCACATATCACATAGGGTGCATTCTCCCCTGACAGACCGGGAGGGTAAGGAGATCAATGCCATTGGTAGAAAATCCTACTCCTCAGCTTGCCTGCTAACTAAGATTGTCACATACAGCGTGTGCATGGGGGCATACCAGCAACACCTTTGGGACGCAGTTTCATCTTGTCAGGACAAAGTCCCTTCACAAGACCTTGATTTGGCACATAATATGAGGGATGATGGCCTTACCCTGGTGAACTACCAGCAGCAAGCAGCTAAACATCTGGCCGACTGTGCCAGTAAAGTATTGGCAAGCAGTGGCAATCCACAGGCATGCATGGTTGTGTTCTTCTGGACTTTCCACCACAGCCAGACCACTGATCGAAGACCTCCCCTTTGATGAAGCCGGTCTCTTCCATGCAGACACAGATAATACACTGGAACACACACACAAAATGAGAACTATGGCGAAGCGCTTTGGCATCCTGCCTCCAGGACAAACCTCTTGGTCACTACTATATGGAAGGTTATTTCACCCCTCCTTTCGTAAGAGATATAGCCCTACAGCGCAACGCTCTCAGCGTACCCACAAAACCAGAGAAAGTTCACTACTACATCAAAAACAAAGTATCAGTTCCAAAAGAAGGAGCCTGATTCATCCAAACAGTGAGCTTGACTACTCCCCCCTTCCGCCCACTCCCACTGTGCGTGCGTATGTGGACACCACTTTCCACACCTGGTGCTCCATCACATCAAACCTCTGGGTCCTGAGTATCATCCTAAAAGGATACTTTATAGTATTCAACCGTCTCCCCCCCCCGGGGTCTTCAGATTTACTCCTCCTTACCTGCACCTCATGGAAGAGGTGGTCACCCTCCTTCGGAAGGGCACTATAGAACCTATTACTCTACGTCAGAAGGCGGAGGCCTTCTTCTCCCGTTCTGGACCTCTGAGACATCAACCATCATATTGCTCCCAAGCAATTCAGAATGGTCACGCTTTCATCTATCCTCATGTTCCTCCAGATTGGAGACTGGCTTGCTACAATAGGCCTTTGTGATGCCTACTTCTCCATTGCTATAGTGCCATCACACAGGTGCTTCCTCACATCTGCTATCAGCTCCTGCATGTTCCACATCAAGCCTCTTCCATTTGGCCTCTGTATGGCCCCATGGGTCTTTGCCAAATGTGTGGCACTAGTAGTAGCCCACCACCACCTGAAATGGGTGGTAATCTTCCCATACTCGGATACCTGGCTCATCACAGGACCTTCCAGGGCAAAGGTCACCAGGGAAGTATCTTTGACCCTCTCCCTGCTCGAAACATTGGGCTTGGTGGGCAACCTAGAAAAGTCCCTCCTGGAGCCATCACAACTCATAAGATTCATGGGAGCACAGCTGGACTCCACACAGGACAGGGCCTTCCTCCCAGAGGACAGGCTCACCACTCTGCAAGGGACAGCTCGCCACTGCATTGCATGCAAAAGGATGCCAGTGCACTGCACTTTATCCAATGCACTCTGGATTGCATGGCTTCCACCACAGCGGCCATGTGGCCAACACCGCTCACCCTTGTGAAGAACTATAAACTAGACTCTGCCAGGAATGATGGATCAGCCCTAGGAAGGGTGGTGATCATGTCTTCAACCACCTGCAATTGACAGATTTTCCCTTTCTAAACTTGATTCTAATACTATCTATTCTTCTTATATTGTTGTCCTGTCTTTATTGGTATTAGGACACTCCCATCTTCCTGGTGTTATGAGCTTGCTAGTCTACCCATTGTGTGAATTCAGAGACCACGAAGAAGAAGGATGAGTTACTTACCTGTAACTATAGTTCTTCGAGTGGTCTTCTGTGAATTCACACAAACTCACCCTCCTCCCCTCTGGTGTCCTACCTCTCACATTGTTTTTAATACACAGCTATAAGGAACTGAGCAGTTGGTGAGAGGTGGGGGCTTATATAGGCCAGGGGTGAGGGGGGCGGAGCTACTGCCCAAAAGTTTGAATTGAGGTTTCTGGAAGTTTCTGAAACGCTTTGCACAGGTGCAGGATTAACCCATTGTGTGAATCCACAGAAGACCACTTGAAGAATTATAATTACAGGTAAGTAACTCGTTCTTAAATATTGGTCTACCAAGCCCAGTCCTCTCTACTCCAGTGGGAAGCAGCTTTCCAAGGAATTTTCCAGCCTCATACTGTATATGAGATCCTTTTAAGTGCAAGTGCTAAGGACTGAACCTGAGAACTTCCACATGAAATATGTGTGTTTTCTCTCTGAATTATCTCCCCACCCCAGACTGGCAAAGGCATAGAATGCTTTCCTTTTCATCCTCATGCAACACAGATTCAAAATGTCCACAATCCAGCTACCTTAATGAAGCTAACCTGTCTAGGTCTGGTCAGTGCCTGGATGAGAGATAGAAGATCATCAGAAGCCTTTAGTATGCACTGTTCAGTTCTAAAATGGAAGCTGTTATTGTTGTTAACTGCTGTCAAGTCAACTGTGACTTATGGTGATGGTTATGAATGAGAAACCTCCAAGTCACCCTGTCATCAACAGCCCTGCTCAGGTCTTTTGAACTCAGGGCTGTGGCCTTCTTGACTGAGGCTATCTATCTGCAATACTAAATAAATAAATAAATCATTGGGCTTAACATTTTGGTTGAATCATGCTTGATTATGTGCATGCTTGATGAATGTGTGTAAGGGTGTTAAATCTCTCAGTCTTGATTTTGTAGCATTTCTTCACATTTCACCTGCATGCCCAAGCCATCAGGCTGAAAGATTCCCCTTACCACTCCACTCATTAGTATTTTCTGTTTGCATTTTCAAGAATGTATGCATTTATTTAATTTTCCTAATATATGTCTTTTTGTACACATTCCCCTCATTGACTAAATTGTTTGCATAGTGTTCTTCAATTGTATGTATTTTAACCATTCCCTTTTAAAAATGTATGCATTTCTTCATATATATGAGACATACAATATCAGAGATCATGCCAATGTGTGAATATCTGAGGTGAGATGCACTTTGTTTCACACCCATAAGCTGTCAAATGGGTAATTTTTATTAGATCCTCTCAGCCATAGCAATTCTTGCCCTGCTTCCTAGATAATTTTTTAAAGCTCTGCAAGTCAAGAAAGCCATTATCTCCTCAAACTGATAGCAGAGGGTTGAAACATTTACTTTTTACACTTCAGTTTAGGAGAATGCAGGGAAGGATGGAACAAAGGGAATAGGGAGGGACAACAGGTAATCCCAAAATGTATGTGTGTCCAAACGTTACTTGAAGGTGTCAGAGTAAAAAGAAGTTGAAAAAGTGGTTGTGCCATTAATTGCCAACAATGCTACCATTCAGGACAAGAGTTGAGACTTTATCAGACACACAAAATATGGCATCATAACAATGCCACATAACTGTGAAAGGGTGTGCATATCAGACAACGTTGCCCTTTCGCTGTTATGTCCCTGCCCGAACTCGTACTATTTAATTGATGGCTTAAGCAGTCAATTGACCCCCCCCCGGTGTTTTGTTTTGTTTTGTTTTGTTTTGTTTTTTTGCTGGTATTGCCGGCATTCCATCCCCCACCCCCTGTACATACAAGGACCACTCTCTCACTTCGTGCTGGACCAGTTGGACTTGCGTGTGCATGAACTGTAGATGAATAGAAAAAAAATGTGTAAAAAAAAAAGGTGTGTGTGTGTGTGTGTGTGTGTGTGTGTGTGAAGAAGGGGAATACTAAATACAAGAAGGCAAGAAGACGTAAATCCTTGAAGAGACAATGGGAAATGAGTTTTATAATGTTATTATAATTTTATAAAACAGTAAAATGCCCTTAGAAAATAACCAATGCATTCAGCTGAGACCTTCTTTAAGCTTCGGGCATTTTATAAAGGCATATTAGTATTTTAGAAAATTGTAGCCTAAATTTTATTGTTAGTCCCAAGTGCATTTCATCCACTTAATCAGTGTACTTTACTGATATGTTGACTCATAGTTGATTAAATAAATTTATTCTAATTGGGATTAATTGACATGACTTACACTTATACTTCCCAGTGCCACTTTGAGGTTTTGCCTTTTCTTGGTTTCTGGTGAATTCAGACAGCCTTTTAGTGAGTACTATGTTACTAAGGTATACCTATAACCATTTAGTCAACTAATCTTTTGTATTGCTTTCCCAAATATAAAAAGCACATAAGAAATCATGCTGGGTCAAATGAAAGGCCTATCTAGTACAGCATATTGTTCCATCATGGTTAACCACTTGCCTACAGAAAAGATGCCAACAGGACGTGAGTCTAAACTGCACTCTTCATCTCAGGTTCCTTAGTGACTGATATGCAGACGTATCCTTCCTTTGATGCTATAACCACACATAAACTTATCCAATCCCATTGTAAACCAGGTAATTTTTTAAAAAATTATTGATGCCCCACCCCCTGCTCATATCTTTATTGTGGTGGTATTTAGTACAATAGTCATGTTAACAGTAGAAAGAGACAATTGGTTTAACATAAATTAAAACAAGAAAAAAGTATGGTAAAATAATGAGCAATAACAAGAAACTGTCACTTCATATCAGAATCTGTATAGACCAGGTTTCTGAAGCATACCCAATCCTTTTTTAAAAAACAGTAGGGGATTGCTTATGCAAAAAAAGCATTTCCAGCAGCAAGACAGGATTGTTTGAAACTTCATAACTGAGAGGGAGAGCGAACTTCAGCTCAGGAGAATTTTAGAAACAGACCTAAATTTTCCTTTTAGGCAAACTGACATGGGACTTCAGATATGACTCATACAGATTTCAAAACTTCTGGATATGATGTGCTTCAGTTGATAGGCTGTACATCTGTGTAATGCATCACCACACATGTTATTTGCTGTAAGTCAGCTATGAAGGAGAGAGCTCTAAGAGCCCTAGTCATTAACTGGCCTGTATAGGTCTTGAAATCTAAGGTCATGGCTTCCTTGATTGAATCAATCTACCTGTAGTGAGGGCTTCTTTTTTGCTACTGTCTTCAACTTTACCATTTTTTATGTCTTTTCCAATGTATAATGTTGTGTCTTGATATGTCCAAAGTATCCTTTATTTAGTGATCTTCACTTCTAGTGAGAATTCAGCCTGATTTGCTCTAGGACCTATTTATTTGTCTTTTTAGCAGCCCATGGTATCTGTAGAACTACATGGTACTCTCACACATCTGGCATTGTATGACTGTTATAGTGATAGTAAGTTATGGCTGCAACTTCACAAGCAGAAGAAAGGTGTGCATCACTGTGGAGAGCATGTGATGGGCATCTGATGGAATGTTGATGAGCGAATGGGAAGAGCATGAATGAGCCAACCGTGTAGCAGGAAACTGGTATGGGAGGGATCTCCTAGAGTGAAAGGAGGAGAGATGACAGTTGAAAGAGAGAGCTGAAGATGTGATGTGATGAGGAGAGGGATGGAATGTGTGTACGGTTGTGAGTACAGCTGAGGGAATGTATATGCAGTGAGAATATTATTGAGAGAAACAGAGGCTAGTTGGAATACCAAGTGAGAGGAAAGAAAGAACCTAACAACTTGTTCTTGAGTCTTGCAGATTCTAGAATTATATGGTCACCGCAAAGTGACCATATAGCAACCATTTTAAAGTTAACCAAGTTGGAAACAACGTTCAAAGCATTTCTGTTATACTGTTTATGCAATAAATGAATATTTATGTTTTGTTTATCAAATCCAGACTCCTCATGAATTATTTCCCTTACTAGTATTGATTTGGCATACTAACCCTGTGAGTAAACACACCGATCGATACAAGTACTATCCAGATTAAGTCAAACCCCAGTCCAAGGAAGGGATAAGGGGGAAGTTTGACATAAAGATGGTAACTGTGGAACTGGGTTCCCCCCCCCCCAGATATTTATTTGGTGGCAGTGTAAGTGAATGAGGCAGCCAGGCTGAACAGTGATGTAAATTCAGCTGGTGTGTCTGTGTATCACAATCACCTCTTGCAATCACAAATTATTCCCCTTTGAATACCTAATGCTGCTGATTCAGAATTTAGCTTTTTGTAGTAGATCTTTGTAATTTTTTGTTACTTGGCAGACTTCCCTTCCTGGAGTGATTTGACTGAACCCAAATTATGCTTGGGGAAATGGAAGAAGTAATTCTTTATTTTTTTTTAAAGAGTGTACAGATTGCATCTAAGTATATAAGAGAGTATTCATGAGCTGAATACATCATTCATAAATAAGACCACATTTCATGTAAGTGACAAGTGCTACAAAGCATGCCAATCTTGTTCAACTTATATGCAATTACCGTTAGAAATCCTAAGTGTAAAACATCACTTGATCAGTATGGGGATATTTTAAAAGAATACAAGATGAGAAGAGGACAAAGAGCAAGAGAAATTGTGTATAAATGCAAAATGGAGAGAATGGTAGAGCTGACAAGGAGACCAAGTAGAACAGTAGATCCAAAAGAGTAGATCCAAAAAAGAACCATTAGGGGGAGGACGTTGCCTTAAATAGCCCAGCTCGTCCCCTATCAGCTCAGGCTGGCACTGTGTGCCATGCCTCCATTAAGCTTCTGGCCTCAATTCCTTGAGATCATCAAAATGCTCCCCTTTAGACATACCTTCATGAGAGCCCATTATTTTCAAAAGCAGGGAGGATGCAACCCAGCCAGAATTAAGGATAATGAGAAACAGAAAGCAAGCCCTAGTCCACCCCAAGTAGAAGAGGAAGATGTGGTTGGGTGCATGTATGTCAGAGAGAGAGATTGAGAGAGTGAGAGAGAGAGAGAGAAGGTATGATAAGGCAATCTGTGAAAATACAACTTGACCATATATGAAGAAATCACAATTTTAAAAAAATATTTCATAATTTTATAAACTGTAATTCACTAGTATTTTTCTTTTAATACTGAGTATTTTTGTGCTGAACTATCAAAATTGCATATTAATTTGCAGCTGTAAAAACATGTCATTACTGAGCTCTGAGGACACTGATTACTAGGGAAATGTGAATGCCTCTGATTTTTACAGCTTTAAAAGCATTTTTGTTGTTGTTATTGAAACCATCTACAGTTGTCCCTCCATATTCACGGATTTGGCATTCACGGATTTAAGTATTCGTGGTTTGAAAACATTCTTAAAAAATAATAATCCAAAAAAACAAACCTTGATTTTCCCTTCTTATACTCTCTCTGGCTTTTCTTTGTAAATGAAGATTCAGGAAGGACTCATCCCACACTTTCTGCAAGCGCACTGATGACTAAAAAGGCCAATCTGAGATAAACAAGTCTGGTTGCAGAAAGCACAGCAGAGGGTCTCCTTGGGTGATGTTTCCGGGTTGTGATTCTTTCTGCGTTGTCATTTCTCTTCAAGACTTGTTCGGCGTGAGTTCTCAAATAAGGCTGCAGCATTGTGGATAGTGTGTCTCCATGCCTCCCAATGTGAGGCCACAGCAGACCATTGTTGGTGATCAATTTGGCCAAGCCTGAGATGTTGTTTCAGGGAGTCCTTGTATTGGTGTTTTGGAGCGCCCCTCTTACGCTGACCCGTGGTGAGTTCACCGTAGAGTACTATTTTTGGGAGGCGATGGTCCTCCATCCTAGAAACGTGCCCTGCCCAGCACAGCTGTGTTCTCAATATCATGGCCTCAATGCTGGTGATCCTGCTTGCTCAAGGACAGCAACATTCATCACATAGTCAGTCCAGTGTATATTTAGAATTCTGCATATACAGCGCTGATGAAAGTGTTCGAGGAGTCGTAAGTGGTGGCGATAGGTGACCCATGTTTCAGACCCGTAAAGGAGAATAGACAGTACAATGGCTCTATATACATTGATTTTTGTGCTTTGCCTCATGTGTTTATTACTCCAGACTCTTGTGAAGTCTTCCAAATGCACTATGTGCCTTTGCTAATCTGTGATCGATCTCTTTGTCAATCTTGGCATCTGAGATGATGCTTCCCAGGTAGGTGAACTGCTGAACGGACTTGAGCACAGATTTGCCGATGGCAATGTGGGGATGATGGTGTTCATCCTGTGGTGCAGGCTGGTAAAGAACATCCGTTTTCTTCAGGTTGACTTCCAGCCCAAACAGCTCTGTAGCTGTTGCGAAGCAGGATCTTAGGGGCTGCAGAGCTGCTTCTGTATAGGCAACAAGGGCAGCATCATCAGCAAAGAGCAGCTCACGAACTAGATAGTTTAGAGTCTTAGTGCGAGCCCTCAGACAACTTAAGTTAAACAAACGAAGGGTGGCATTTTTTCCCTTTGGAGGGGGTTGTTTATTATCTATGGAGACATGGATCATCTAAATCAAAACCTATACATTTTTATTTTTATTTTTATTTTGCTATGACTGCAGAATTTGTTGGTTCTCTTTGACAACACATTGGTTGTAGGCACAGAGCTATCCAAAAGGCCAGAGTTGTTTAAAAACAAACAGCCTCAACAACAATTCTAGGTTATCCTCACAGCCATCCTTTGAGGTAGATTAGGAAGGAGGCAGTGATATGTCTCACTTTCACCTAAGCAAAGAATATCACAATATAAATTTGTACCAGGTCAAACTCCAACTCCTTGGTCAAACACCAACAGCAGTAAGAGGTTTTCTCTGTAATTGTAAATTTAAATGTATGCATGCATAGGAAGCATCTGCCAGCTGGGGGGCCATGGCATTGGGGCAGTGAATCTACTGTAAGTTTTAATTGAATTTAAATGGAGTGATCCAAGATGCTGAATTCTAGCCTCAAAACAGGTTTAGCACCTTGGATAGTTCCTTCACAGCTCAAACTAAATCCTGAAACAAGAGAGCAGTTTTCACATTTTCTTCTCCACCAGAAAAAGCTCTTTGGTCTTTTTTTGTAATTTTGAGGGAGGTTCCCCCCCACCATTCACATTCTCTTTACACAAAGAGATGCAATTTTGAAAAAGCTCCCTGACATACAATCAGAGTCTGTGTCAGTACTCCCTAGAACATGGCATGCAGCTATCAAACTCAGTGTTCCATTTTGAGCCTCAGTGGAGTTCTGATTAGCTACATGATGTCACAAATGGAAAGAAAAAGACAACAAATTTGAAGGCCAAGGTATCACCAATGTTTGTCAATCCAATCTGTCTATATGACAATGTGACTGGTGGTGACAAAGTTTCTCATTGGGTGCACTGCCTTCGCTCTGAATGATTCACCCTCTGGGACAAAAATCACATAGCTAAATCTGATTGGCTATTGCAATGATGTGCTTGTTACTGGAACAAAGGAAAACAAATTTTGAACAAACAAACCCAATCCATTCTAAAGCACCAGGTAAAAACACCAGCAAATAGATACGAAAATGTTTTCCTCCTTCCTTTTTTCCTTCCTTTTTTTTTTCTTTACTGTGATCTTTCTGGAAATATTTTAGATTCTATGCCCACTTTCCACCACATTTTCATGCTTAAAATGTGTACTAGAGAACATTTTCAGCACTCCTGACCAAACGTTACAGAGAAAAATTGGTTATGCTCATATTGATAAACAAGTACATTTGTCCCTTCATATTCTCTGGGGTTTGGTTCCAGGACCCCCCATGAATACCCAAATCCTGGAATACTCAAGTCCCATTATATGCAATGGCATAACTAATGGACTTAAGCAAGGTTGTGTTCTTGCTCCAACTTTATTTACATTCTTCATCAGCATGATGCTCCAAAGGGCTACGGCAGAGCTTGAAGAAGTATATATGTTACCGTATTGACCACACCTTGGAGTGTGGTGGAGTCTTCATCTTTGGCTTTTTTAAAACATAGGTTGGATAGCCATCTGTCAGGAATGCTTGGATTGTGTGTTCCTGCAGGGCAGAAGCCGATCAGATGGGATGGCTGTTGGGATCCCTTCCAGCCCTATGATTCTATGATTCTAGGCTGCATTCAGAGCCTGGGAAAGTTACTCTTGGATTACACCTCCCAGAATCCCCCTGCCAGCACCCTTCTCAAGGTCTGGTTGCATTGTTTCTTTTCCAGCATTCTCTAGCCCAGTGGTTCTTAACTTGGGGTCTGCAATGTCCTCACAGGGGGTCCACAAAGGCTTGAAGGCTGCTTGGCCCACCTCCTCCCTGTAGTGGAGCAGCCATGTGACAGGAACCAAGGCAAAGGCTGGCTGGCTTGGCCTGCACATTGCCATTCAATCCATTCCAGCCACAAACTTGCAGGAAGAAGCAAGACTGCCTCTGAGGGAAAGTTTAATGGATGGTGTAATTGTATTGTATTGTATTGTTGTTGTTAGCTATTATTATTTTAAAAATATTATTAGATATTATTATTATTAGGGTTTTGAATCTTGAGTTAAGTCTTGGGGCAACAAAAGATATTTAAAGGGGGTCCCTGGTAAAGAAAAGGTTAAGAACCACTGCTCTAGGCCAATCTCTCTCACATAACACTAATGGGATACTGGTGTTTTAGTGACAACAATAAAACCATTGTTCCCAGTAATATTACTCCAAATTTTAATGTATATTCTTTATATTCTTCTGTTAAAAGAGCTAGAGTGTTGTAGAAGTTTCAGCATTGCACTATGACTATGGAGACCAGGGTCTGAATCCTTCCTCAGCCATGAATACCCACTGGCTGACCTTGGGCAAGTCACACTCTCTCAGCCTCAAAGAAGGCAAAGGCACACCCCCTTTGAACAAACCTTGCCTAGAAAACCCCATGGTAGGTTTGCCTTAGTCAGAAATGACTTGAAGGCACATAGGCAAACACACACAAATTTCTTTTTCAGGCTGAACTCAGTTGGTAGCAAGGGGAGGAAGCTGAAGAAGATCAAGGGGGAAAGGGAGGGGAGAAGAACCAGGACATGTTAAGAGCAGCAGGAAGGATGGACTGGAGAAGATTTATGTGGAAGGAAGGAAGGAAGGAAGGAAGGAAGGAAGGAAGGAAGGAAGGAAGGAAGAAACCCTGTCTGAGGGAAAGAGACAACCCTCAAATCCCCCCTCTCTCACACACACACACACTCACCCCTCTTCGACATGCCTGACTGGCTTCCTTTTGCAGCAGCAAACTCCCTCCAGCTTCTGTCATGGAGGGCTGCTGCTTCTTTCTCTTTCTCTTTCTCTTTCTCTTTCTCTTTCTCTTTCTCATTTGGGAGACTCTGGTTTGTTTTTTTTTAAAAAAAAAGCTATCAGGAAGTTTTTGGAGGAGGAGGGTAGGAGGGGGCTACAAAGCAGCGGCTCCTCCCGGCTGTTTCCTGGCTGTCTCCTTTGTCAGATAAGGAGGTCAGAAGGGGGGGATTTGACCTTGGGGCCTCCTGCCAATGCTGATTTGGCAGACTGGTTAAGCCAGCCCTGCCCTTAGACCACATGTGTCTTCAGATGCTGTGGAGCAATACCTGCTATCAAGGCAATGGTTTTTCTGCAGTCCTAGAACTCTTGGAAATAAGAGTCTGGATTCACACCAAGCCTAGAAAATGCAAAATAAATTTTATAGTTCCTTCCTAGCACAGAGTCATAAGCAGACTGCCCTTGCCTTCCTAGCCCAATATGACTCCTAGGTTGGGTTATCAGTGCTTAGCCCAGGACATGCTGAAAACCTGGTCTGGATCAATAATGGTTCCGCAACAAGCATTAGAGGCATCAGCCCTTTCCTGCTGTTATTTCTGAGTGGCACATAGAGACATGTTGCCTCGATCCTGGAGATCCTAAGCAATCATAAGTCATGGCTCTACTTGAGTCCTGTGACTAATATATCAGTTTTTTCTCATAGTTTAGTTTACCTAATTAAGTTTTTCTTGGTTATCCTAAAGTTCTATGGTAAAATAATATTCTTTCTTACAATTCTAGGAAATGCTGTAGTTATATCAAATGATCTTTACTTCAGTGATGGGAGCTACAAAGCCAATTTGGTACATTTAATTTCTTTTACCTTTGTTAGGACCTGTATCCACCACTACAGTGATAGACAACAAGAACGGAGCGGTCCCCATTCCACACATGAAAGTATCCAAGAAATCAGTATCAGAAGACTTTGCAACAACATTCAGCTCACCAGCAGCCTGGCTCCTTGTTGCTGCACTTATCGTTACCTGGTCAGCTGTGGCTATTGTCATGTTTGACTTGGTGGACTACAAAACCCTGGCAGGTGAGATTCAGATGTATGGTACAAAATGTACAAATCATGATCATAATAGATACTATTGGAAAGTTCCTTTCTCAAACCTCTAAATGGCTGTTCTCTCCAAACTAGCAGAGTAAAACCCTGAAAATTGTATATTCACATTTCTAATTTTAAAACACTCACGCCATCTAGTTATCAATTTTGTCCATAGGTTACCATTACAATAGTCAGAATCCAACAATATGCTTTCCATGAGTGGTCACTGGAGTATTTAATACCTCTCCCCCCACTCCTGCAACCCTACCAACCTAAAAACCTGCTTTGGCTAAAAAATCTTCCAGAGCAGATTTTCAGGATTGTGGAAGGCTGCAGGAATGGAAGTGAAGGGGAGAATGTCCTGACTCCAACACAAACAAAGCATTAGATATAGCCTATTGGCAGCAATAGTGAAACACTGGTATTTTAACCCTGTCACCATGACATGACAAGCATACAATTTTGTGTCCTTTGGGTACATTGTTCAGAGGCATTAATATTGCTAAACAGCAGCTAAACTTGGATGTCATTGTCTATCTTGGAGCCTGAAGTAACAGGCTGAATCTGAAATAAAATGACATTTTGTAAAACATCAAGGAAAATGCCCTGTTTTAGTGTGTATTTTAAAAATAATTTTTAATGCTTTTTAGTTAAAATGTAGCAATAAATACTCCTCTTCAGCATCAATCTTTGTGAGTGTTGTAAATCTTCCCTTATGTTAGTCTCATAAGCAACAGCAAAAAATGTTAAAAGTTTTCTCCTCACTGGACAAAATCAGCAGAGTTCTTGTATATATTATGCATATAGATATAATTGTATTTTAAAATATCTGTTATAACTCTGTACTAATCTTTTCCATGTATTTTAATCCGTATTTGCTTTAACATTTTATAAGCTGCCTGAGTTGCAGCACTGGGAAAACATAAATGGAATGATGATGATTATAATTATTCCCCTCCAATGATTTTTTTTTCACATTTCAAGACGTTTTGTGAAAATTTTGTGATTGCATTTTACTCCCCAAACCTATTACTTTTGTACAAAAACCAATAGCTTTATGCAAAGAACATTGTACTTTTGCAAAATGCATTTTAGCACAAAAATGTTGGATTTGGCATAAAGGAAAACCCTTTGTTAAATGTTATCCAAAATATCCCAAAATGCCAAAAAAAGAAAAAAAATAAGAAAAAAAAAGGCAGGGGAACTTGTGGCTCCTTTGATGAGCTGTCTCACTGTGTTAAGAATTCCATTCCTCTGGCAGTTACTAGGGAGTGTCTTGGCTCTCTCCCCCACTAACATGGGAAAGGTGGACACCAGAGTGTTCTGTGTGGCACTGACATCATTATATAGCACTGGGGCATACACACCCTAATAAGACCTAGAGCCAGTATATTCTGGTCTCTTTCCTTCAAGCAACCCCCTTTGTCTCTCCCAGCATGGGTTTGTCCAGTCACTGGTTAATGGGCTGAGTAGAAATCCCACCCCCAGTGTGTCTAAGTTGGCTCTAGACACACTTTTTTTTGCCTAATCCATGCTATATGCTACCATTTGGCTCACTGCTTTCTCTTGCAACTGGCAGGGTGTGGGTACTCAGTGGATTTATGATTTAAGACTATCTATCTGATGCACTGGTAGGTGAGGGCATCTTGATCCAGGGTTCACACAGCCATCTGGCTGGGGAGGTTATATTGGTGGCCCATCCTTTGTCCTGGCTACGATGCTGCCTTCAAAAGTGCTGATTTTCAGCTGGGGATCAGTCTGCCAGTGGAGTTCCACATTTGCCTTCATGGTGAAGGGCTAATGACAAAGCAGGCTGGCTAGCAGTCTGCCTCCAAACCAAGTGATATTTACTCCTTGAAGCATGAGTGCCCACGTGTCCCAGGCTTGCTGCACAATTGCAGATGTTGTACTCAATAAAGTTGTGGCCTTTTAATATATCAGCACAGTTATCTTGCATCTTCCTTCTTGGCAGGAGGGCAAACCATTCCTCACTGTGGATGATCAAAATTGTGAATATCCTTTATATTCCAAGTCCTGTCTTATAATTCTGGAGTGTAGAATGTGCCATCTTCTGTTTCATGAGATACAGTGCAGGGCTACTCATATATACCGTACCATAGTGTTACATCAACAGGTGATCAGAACAGAACAAGGAAAAGTCAGGTGTCCCGCTGGGCATCCTCACAAATCCAGAGGATTCTGGCCTCTGTGCTTGTTTTATCAGTACAGGTCACCGCCCTGCCCGCCTCCATTTATGTGGGATTGGTACCCATGGTTTCACTTACCTGCAGTTGGGGGAAAAGGTCTCTCTAGGTATCTGGAGGGCCATAGAGTTATGTTGGAGGTAGTCACTGTAGACATCAGTAGGTCCTCCAGCATGACTCTATAGTCAACTTCTGCAAGAAGTTGATCATAGAGTCTTGTCATTTGCCTAGAGAGGTGTCCTCTCTAGGCATTTTCTAGGTCTTCCAGTGCAATTCTGTGGTACTCTGTGGCAATTCATTATTAAATGCAGTTTCACGTATCTGTGGTAAGTCTTGGAATATATCCCGCATGGATATGGGAGGGGAGTTGACATATATATTATAGTTGATGACATTATTTACTGTTAACAGTGTCATCCATCCATACTTCATGCAAGACAAAATGTGCTGGTATAAAAGCATCTTCATAACACAATAATACTGTTTCATGCTTGATAAAATGAAATGGTTTATGTCAACCTTTTCACCAAAGCAAGCCAGTTTGCAGGGTGGGGGTATTGTACCTTTCTTACTGAAAATAACAGTATGTAGTCAATTTATTCAGTACTGTTGACAGTCTGAAAAATATTTGTTGCATGTACACACAGAACACACCTTGTGACTCACCCAGCTAAATTCAGACTGCCAGCCAGGTATTGTGGTCTTTTAGCGGCTTGAACGTATCTGAACTACACTGTTACTATAGTATAATCCCACTTTAAACATCATGATTCCATCCTACTGAAACAACAGGATTTGTAGTTTGGTTAGGTACTTCGAATTTCCTGCTGTAGTTCAAGCAGGCTGACTGGAGTTTCCCAGAAGAGAAATTCAAGTTCCTCATCAAGCTACAAATCCCTGGATAATCTAGGACAGAGGCATAATAGTTAAAATGGGATCAAACTGTTGTACATGTATAGTGCAGGTGCTTTCTTAGTCTTCATTCTAGTTCTTGCAGTAGCAGAAAGATAGCAAAAAAAAATATGGATGGTTATTTCTACTGGTGGGACATCACATATAGTAATAGCTGAATTAGATGTGTGTATGGTTGGTTGGTTTTTCTAGAGTTACTGCTATTGGCTCATTAGTGCTAAACATGATAACCTAGAGAAAGGTTCAAGCGGTCTAGGGCTATGGTATTTGGGGCTATGGTTATATGACTTCCACATGCTGGGCTACAATGTTAAACGGAGAGCAAGGGAAGGTCACTGGGCTACAATGTAAAACAAAGAGCAAGGAAAGATATTCTCTCTGGCCATGTCAATTAGTTTGGTGGACATGCTAATCCAATGTACAGATGGATTTTTGGTCAAGGCCACATATGCAATCATAGTGCCACTGCCAGGCTGGCAAGAAAGGGTCCCACAAGCTATTTCAGCTGTACCTGAAGCTGGAAGGTGACCTTTGATTTAACAATCTTCTCACAAAATAGAGAGACTAGAAAAAAATATATAAATAACCTTGAATACAAAAACTTAGACTGTACATAGTTCTCATATATTGCTTACATATATGTGTATACAATATATGAAAAAAATCAGGTGTTCATGGTTGGACTGGATGGCCTTTGAGGTCTCTTCCAACTCTATGATTCCTTCTTCCTATATTTTTTGGTTTGATATAAGTACAATATAGCAAGCTTTGTTCATGAACACTTTCACTCATTTCAATTGATCAAGTGAAAGAGAAGACCTCAGAGGAATGTCTTCTTAAATTTCACTCGTGTTTTCTAAGGTCAAAATGCTCTGAGCTTTTCAGGCAATAAAATACTTATCTTTTATATATGTATATGGTATTCAACTAATTTGGGTTGGCATTAGTGATTATGTCTAATGATCTGCTTAATTTAAGAACCCCACATAAGATACATGTCTTATTTTAAATACCACTAGTGATGGCATATAAAGATATTAAGTAATCAAAAGCATACATATCCTGTTCAGGTAGGCATGTGTGGTCTACTAAAATAGTTTTGACTACTCAATTTAGTGGAAATAGCATTAATGTGCCAAAATTATTTTGAAAGTTTTCTCACACATTTAATAGCTTGCCATTACTAAGAAACAGAGTGAGCCTTCTATATCTGTGGGTTCACAATCCATGGATTCAACCTACCTCAGATTGAAATGTACACAGCACATTTCAGTGGGAAGCATGCCAGCCAGCCATCCACTTCTGCCTTTTAGGTGGCGGGGCTTCTTTGCAAAGCAGGGCAAGGTTTGCTGTTGCCTCCGGTGCTACCCTACACCATTATTAATAGGGGCTTATAAGCCTTGCGTTGCATTTGCAGTCTCTCTGCAAGCCTCAAGACTGTGAGTATGATGTGATGCTTATAAGTCCCTATTAAAAAATGGCATATAACAGCAGCAACAGTCTCTCTGTGAGGTTTTCAGACACTGTGAATGTGACACAAGTTTTATAAGTCCCTATTAAAAATGGCATAGGGCAGCAGTGGAGTCAGTGGCAAGCTCCAGCTGCATTCTTCAGGCTACCCTGCCTCTGCGGAGCATGCCAGCTGCCTGGTTCTGCTTTGTAAAGGAACCCCACTGCCTCAGAGGCAGAGGTGTGTGGCTGGTGTGCTCCCCAGAGACGGGGGATTCCAAAGAATGTGCCCAGAGTTTGCTGCTGCATCCACTGCTGCCCTGTGCCATTTTTTAAACAGGGGCTTGAGCATGTGCATTTTGGGGGATCATGAGTGGGGAGGTCCTGGAACCAATCCCCCACAGATGTCAAGGAACCACTGCAAGATAACATCTGATAAATAAACCTGAATGCATTAATTACCCTCATTTGCACATTTATTTTTAATTGCAGTCACTATACTGCTGTCTTCATATGTAATTGGGGGGAATCATTTATGAAACAAATCTTGTGATCCATACAAAAGCTAGTTAAAATATGACTCCTATAATTATTTGACAAGCACTGGAATGAACCAGAGTCCAAGGTTTAATCCTCAGCCTTCTCATTAAACTGGAATGCTAAGTGAAATAATGTGCACAGATGAATCTGCTAGTCTCTTAAATGCAGGACAATGATAATTAATTGGGGTTGATAATTAATTAGAGGTGGCCTGAATTTCTGTGAATTTAAAGATTTGTAGTAAATTGGGCATATTCAGCAACCTTTCTTCAGAGATAGCTTTTCATCAAACAGCTAAACAAATAACATCTCATTGAAAGTGTTTCTTTGAAAACACTGGATGCTCACGAGAACTCAGAAGGCCTTCAGTAATATCTCCTGAAGGCAATTCCAGTTTCTAAACAGTGTGCCTCCCTAAAACAGTGTTTTAAATAAGCAAACTACACATCTTGGACATTTTGGGGGGCACAACTGTTTATGGATGTTGGAGACCACATAAAAGAGGATGTTGGGCTTCATGCAGCCTCAAGTCACATTATTCCTACAACTGCTTAGTAGGCTGTGGGTAAGTCCTTTCAGCCTGCGCATGTGACTGGAGGCAGAAATAGCATGAGGTTGTTACTGCTGTCACAAGATAGCCTGCAGGAGGATTCTATCTCAGTTAGTTAGAGTATTCCATGCAATTGGACAAGGGCTATTCCTTCTTCTCAAAGTTTGAGAATTTTCCTCGGAATATATCCTATAATTCAGGGTGAGCAAGTGCTAGGAGTACAGCAGGGGAGGGGAGATCAGAGTGTTGCCCCCAATGAGAATTCTGTCCCACAGTGCAATTTTTCTTTAATCCCCAAGTATCTAGCATTGCAGCTGAGCATTTAGAAATACAGTTTAGGTATCCAAGAAAATAATATGGTAGAATCATGCAAAACCCAACACTATCACTTCACAACCTTACTAAATTATTGCATGATCCCTGTATTCCTTGGGGATACGTTCCTGGACTTACCATGAAAATGTAAAACTGTGGATAATAATGAACCCTATTGAAATGAATGACTTTCAGCCCAAGCATAACATAGAATCATGCTGAAAGACCTACAAATGCCTAGAGAGAACATATTTTTTCAGATGCAGATAAGTGAAACCACATATATCGGTTCCATGTATATGGGGTCATACTATAGAAGGAAGGTTTTCCATGCATGTACATTTTGTACGGTGCAGGACTCACCTTTCATGTATCTACAGCTCCATGTGAAAATTCATTCTCAGCATTGACACATGTGCTGACAGCATACAGGCATTCAATATTTCACTGGGGGGGTGGAAGGCTAATTTAGTAGTTTTGGATTGTGGAAGTAACGTATTTGAATGAATTTGAAGTGGACTGTTTCTCTACAACTTTGCAGAGAAATCACACCATATTAGACTTAATTAATATTCAAAACACTATGGTAGGATGACTTGCACAATATGCATTTAATTCCTTGTCACTGTTTTTTTAGTCTCTGTGTGTATGTGCCTTCTAGTTGACTTTTGACTTATGCTCATCCCATGAATTTCATAGGGTTTTCTTAGGCAAGGAATACTCAGAGGTGGTTTTGCCAGTTTCTTCCTCTGAAATATAGCCAACAGCACCTGGTATTTGTTTTCAGTCTTCTGTCCAAGAACTAACCAGTGCTAACCCTCCTTAGCTTAGCCAAGATGAGCCAGAATCTGTTGCCTTTAGGGTATTTAAGCTGTTCTTATTTATTTTACATACTGAAAATTTTACATGTTGAAAATACTATATTTTAAATTGATTTACTGTTTTGAAAGTTCCACAACAAACTCCCTAATTAAAATGCATCATTATTATTTGTTTATTTTTGGCATTACCTATGAAAACATTTCCCCATAGAAATCTCTTTTATAGTGACTGATGTCCAAACCCCTCTGCCCCCACATTTTTCTACCTCCCCCAGTGAAAATTATTTACTACACCTGTGGTTAGTGTAGTGGGTCGGGGGGGGGCATTTTCTGCCCTCTGGGACTGGGACTGTCTATGTGGAGCACAGATTGCTAAAACAACAACAACTAGTAGTAATAGTAGGAGAATGACAACAAAAAACAAGAGAAGTGGCAGGAAGTCAACTTTTGGCTATGACAGACAGCTAGAGGGAGACCGCAACCTATTTCAAAGGGGAATTGCAGCTCCCAGAGGCTTCTAGGAGATGGAAATACCCAGTTCTTTCTAGAAGAAGGATGCTTCAGAGAGCCTGGAGGAACTGAAGGATTGCAGGTAGCCTGAAGGCTGCACTTTGCCAGCCTTTGCTGTAACCCAAAAATTGCACATTGTTCTGACTTTACCATGAAAATTATCCTTCAGGCCCTGCCTTTAGGCTTCTTGTGTACTTGGATAAATAAGAGAGAACATGATAAAGCTTCACTTCATCATATGTTGAAAAAAGGAGGTGGGTTTTGATAATAGCAAAACAATACAGAATTTTTCCCCTCTCCAGCTGTTCTAACTGAGAAAGCAGAGTATACAAGAAAAAATGGTTATAGTCTCTAACAAACCACTGTACGGTTTAGTTGTGTTTAAATCTTCTTTTAGAACAACCCTCAAATCAATAGAATAAGTCCCATGAATTCTGATAAAGTTATATTCTGAAGTTCAGCATGGTTTACATGAAACTTGACAACTCACCCTGATCATTTATGTGTGATTTCCCACTCCTCTGATGGAGCTCCTTTAATACAAAAGTTGCTATAGAGGCACACTCATTGCTCTGTGTGGTGTGTTCTTTTCTGTAGAAAGGTTACTGGCTCAGTTAATGTTGCTTGATATCTCTGATAATCTCTTTGGGGACGGGATTCTAGTCACTTTCTTCTCCACTCCATGGCTGACAGTGCTGTAAAAGGTGACCTACTTACTGTCTTTCAGTCACATACATGTCCATATTGCTATAAAAGAGGGTCTCTGTGTCTTGTGGTCTGTGGGTCTGATGTACTCATTCTCTGTATGTATAGAGTAGATCACAAAGGGGATATCTGAAAAACTGAAGACAAGAACAGAGCACTGTACTGTATAACCTTTCTAATATGGACTGAGTGAGAATATAGAATACGGTTATCTGTGCGCGTTCTGAATGATGAAATGACCTCTTTTTCATGTCTGAACTGCATTTTTGACTGGGCAACATTCCCCATATATAGAGATAAAATGGAAAACCAGAGCAGCAGCAACATGGAGTGCCTATATTAAAAACTTCTGGTTTATTTTTAGCAATGTGTATATTTTCATCCCAAAATATGAAATCCTGCTTTGTAGCACTATATTTTTCTACTGTTCCACCTACAATACATAAGATTCCATAGCTTTACTTGCAATTCTGAAACACACTTATTAGGGAATAGGTCCCAGGGAGCACAGTAGAATTTACTCCCTGTAAACATGGTTAGAATTCCATTGCATGAAAGGAAACTGGGTATGGACCAAAAAATAAAAAATTGCAATTAGAGAATTGTACTCCATGTGGTTGCTTCCTTTGGATGTAAAAGATAATTTTTTGTTTGCATATTTTGGACCAAGCTGCCGGTATTTTTTTTTCTCCAGCAATTGTGCTGGAAAGCTACAGACAAAGCATTAGATTAATCCAATTTGGATATAATAAGCGTGAGAACTCGTTTTGAAATCCATGTGGGGTTTTCTGAGATGTAACATTACTTTATCCACACAGCAATTCTGAGAAGATAAAGAAAACTAGTTGCCATATTGAATATGATTATCAAAGAAAACCCAAGCAGACTCTCAACCTTCTTGCCAGAAATGAGCTCTGTAAACTCTCTAGAGGTGTAATTTTGGATTTTGTTAGGGAAGGCCCAAATACTGGATTAAATTTCCATTTTACTTGAATTACCTGCAATTAATTTGATGGCTTCCGGTATTAAATGTTTACAGGCTTTAAAAGCACACACAGTATAGCCTGGTTTAAAAATCAGTTTGGAAAGGTGGGTAAAAACATATGGGCTGTTGTCCTTGTTTCAGAAGATTTGGGAAGATCTTTGACTATAGATAGACATGGTTTATAGAAGGGTAAAATCAAGTGATATATTTTAGGTAGCTGGAATGTTCCAGTTCTAAAATAATGGATTGGACCTAAAGTTGCCTTTCTGTCAGTGGAAAGTTGCTTTCTGAGAAAGGAAGAGCATCTTTGGATCCAACCCAGTCCTTTTGGCCAACCCAGTATTTTTACTGGGCCATTTTGAAACATTTCAAGTAAGAATGGCAGGCAACCAGGCTGAGTGTTCCAGTGGCTTTCACTGTCTCATAATCCTAGGAGCCCCACTACTTATCTTTAAACACTCCAGTTTGGGATTCTGTGATAGAATTCAAATGACAGCATTCAAAATCCAGATTTTACCATTCAAAATCCAGGTTTTACCATTCAATGGGCTGGACAGTACAGCAGTCTTTACTATCTTGCGAGGATTTCTAGTTTTGTGGTGTGACATTCAAATGCAATTTCAGTGTCAATGTAGTGCTTAAGAGTTATTTCATTTCTAATGCAGTGTAGGTAGTTCAAGGTAGTGATGTAATAGCAATGTTCTTGTATGTATGTTGTGATGTTTTGTTCCATGGAATTAGTACTCTGGTGCAAACCATGGGGGGAAATGGTTGTAGAAATGAAGTGTGAGCCTTCTTTCCAACATGGAACTGGCCCTACTTCTCAATTTCATGTTACTTCAGTGTACCAAACACTCAAAACTGGCCCAGAATGCTTTGGGCACAATCCAGCCAAAGTGAAGCACTTTTAATTCCCTTTTATTTCAACAAGGAGGTTAAATACATATTAAGATTTTGCACACTGAAATCAACTGGTGCTTTAATATTCTTCACTTTGGGCTTGTCTAGATGAGAAGAAATAATGCAGATTGATGTGCATTCTCGCAAATTCACAGCAGCGCTGATTTGTCTCCACAGTTTTGGGGCAAAATCAAGTGTATGCGAAGCTATCCATGTTTGATGTGCACATGGAGCCATGCCTGTGAATCACGATGGAGGCCGAGAGTACAGCACATTATCATTTTCTACATGTATGACCACCACTGCACAGTATATATATTTTTAACTTGTAAATCAAAGGTGCGCAAGTGTGATCTTCTGCTTATAAAAAGCTCTTTGGTCACTTCAGTGCAGCAAAAAAGCACACACTCAATAATACAAAAAGCAAAAATGGTGCATCTGGCCACTCCCTGCTCTGACCAATCTGCTGTCCGCTTACATCTTTGCTGAGAATGCACAACTTTCTGAATGGCATAGCCAATTGATCAATAATGTGCATATCCGTGCATTATTTAACAAACTTGGTGAAAATCTGTGAAGGCTCTTCCCACACATTATACAGCATTTCTGTCCTCCCTCCTTCTGAATACCGTGCATCTTGTTCAGGTCTCATTGGGACAAAAGGTATTCTCTGTGAATTCTAGGAGGAATATTTTCACCATCTAGACAACCCCTCTGACTGAAGGTGCATCTGCACTGAAGAAATAATGGTTTGACACAACTTTAAGTGCTGTAGCTCCATCCTATGGAATCCTGGTATTTGTAGTTTTACAAGGTCTTTAGCCTTCTCTGCCAAAGAGTGCTGGTGCCTCACAAAACCACAAATCCTAGGAATCTGTAAGATGGAGCCATGGCAGTTAAAGTGGTGTCAAACTGCATTATTTCTACAGTGCAGATGCACCCTGAAACCCACCATTCATTATTCAAGAAGGAACTTATTAGATCAAGCTGGTTTCATGATGTCAGAAAGTGATCCTTATATATGAATGATGAGAGTTTAAATAAAAGCTGCATCAGAGAACTGAGATGGCAGTATAAACTATTATTTAAAAGTGATTTTTTTTTAAAAAAATTATCTCGACTTAGGGTCACGTAATAGAAGTTGGTGTATATCAGACTTTTGTAACATGTGAAGAACACTTCATTTTTGGCACGAAAGGCCTTCAATCTGCAAGTGAAGTGGTTATTAGTACAATGCCATAACACAGTTGAGTAGTGACCATGGAGAATCTGAAAATTAGAACTGTAGTCTTCACAAAGAAAATGTGAAAAGTCTGTTAGAATTTAGGAAACAGATATGGATAGTGGCATGTATGAAATGTATGGAGCTTAAACTTTCCTCTTCTTACTCTTACCTCATGTATATTTTGTTCTCATAGGAATGCATCAACTTGATATTGACAAAGATGTGGGGAAAGGAGAGATCCCTAGAGGCAAGGAACCCATTTTATTATTTTTTTGAAAACATTTGAAACATATCTGGCATGCTTTCTGATCATATTAAGTTGCACAACTGCTCCAGAGTAATTTGGGGAAGTTCACATAATTCATCAATTTAGACATTTTCAGCAACTTTGCAAACTGGCATAAGTGCTGATCCACAAACCAATTAAAAAGAGGGTTGTGGTTTTCTGTTTTGTTTTTTCTAAAAAAGACTTAAGCTAGTTGAGCTCAATCAAAATGAATGTGATTAGCACAGCTGGGTCACACGTGTTTTTGTTTGTTAACTGTAAACTTAAACTTGTGTGTGCAAATGAGCCATAATAAGTCAAAACCACAGACTAGACAACCATATCACTTCAAACACAATGCCCACCCCCCAGTGGAGTCAATTCACACATTCCATAGCATGTTATAATGAAAAGAAATCTTTCTTTCGTGCGAACACAGTTACTTAGGGGTTGTCGAAACGGTGAACAAACTCCTCAGGGAATGTGAAGAGAATCCTACCTGTCCTAATGGCAGCCCTTGTGATTTTGCCTTATTGTGAAGGAGGGGGGCAAAAAAGGTTTTTTTAAAAAACCAAACCTCTCCAGAAAAGCCTTTGCAGCTTTTCTTGTCTTTTTTTTTTTAATAAACAAGGTGGGGAGCATTCCTGCTCGTTAGGACAAGCAAGTTGATCTGATTTGCTTGCCCAATGAGAGAAAGCACAAATCTGATTGGCCAGATAAGCACAAGGAGAGGGGCTTGCTAGGAAGGCAAGCAGCCTGCAGCCATCATTTTTCTCCTCAAGTGATTGGGGATGGATAGTTTCTCCACTACCTGCCCATTGGGCTGACGAAGGGAGAAAAAGGAGAAAGAGCCCTCTTCCCTACTTTCTTTGCCACCCACCTGCTTGCTCCTGTAGGGCCAAGGAAGGTGGAAGAGGTCTCTCTCGTCCTGTTCTCCCTTCCTCAGCTGTCACCTGGGATGCGAAGCTTATGGGGGTTGCTGGGGACTAAACCACCATTAAGACAAGTCAAATGCTATGGCTTGCTTTTTCTGCAGAGCACTATGTTTTCGGGAGGCTTGTATAGACAAGCCCTTAGACTGCAACGGGCATCACACAATGGTTGAAAAGATACAGTGTGAATACTGAAGTGAAAGGATACTTGGGAACCATATACAAACTAGTCTGAGTTACCTGGGAGCAAAATTGTGTTTTAAGTGCAGGTCATGGCTACTTAACAGATGGACAGCATCCACTGGCCCAGTTGGGAAGGAGACAATTTTAGGCAACCCTCCCCCATAGTCTTCCCATCTGGGGAAGTTCAGACCCTCTACAGTAGAGTGTGGAGGCCTTTAGGGATGAAGTGGAACTGCTAAAAATTTCCTACCTTCACTCCCAGTGGCTAATATTTTCCATAAGTAAAATGATGCAATCCATGATTTTTTAAAAAAATTACAAGCAATGTTTTATTTGCTAGCAAACTGCTTAGAAAAGAGATTTTTAAAACCCTAATAAGAATGTGATTTATGATGGATGATTGTCCCAGTCCTCTGAAACCAACCCAGGCTTTTGCTTATTACTTTACCTGCTGGCTCGCACATCATTTACTGCACTACACTTGATCTTAGTCAAAATTTATTTATTTTTATTTTTATGTATTTATTTTATTTATATGCCACCTTTCTCCTGGAGTGGAACCCAAGGTGGTTCACAAATGAAATAGGCTGTAAAGTGCATCATATACAGAATAGAAATGGGAAGGATATTTTAAAATGTTCAAAAAATGGTTGAAAAACATATTTCTCAAGCATTAGGAAAAGCTCATGTGGAAAATCCTCAGCTGATGAGAATCTTCACAGCTCAGAACTTATTCTCTGCAAAGTTTGCACAGAAACAGCATTTTCTGTGCAGAACGTAATATTTCTGTGTAGAAAATGGTGTTTCCTGCACAGGAAATGTTTTCTGTGCCAATTCCCCCCCACCCACCCCCCACAAAAATAAAAAAAACCCATACACACTAATTTTATGCCAAATAAGCCTGAGCTACAAATAGTCTTTCAAAGCTATGCAGTTTTTGAAGTCTTTCTTGTAGCAGGAAAAAAATGCTAAAATTATTTGTTGCTTCCTTTGAGAATGAAATTGATAATGAATTACAGAGAATGAAGATATACACCTGGTTTCCATACCTAAACCTCAGCTCCTTTCACATTGTGTGAAAGAGATGCTTGATACTGGATAGAATATGGCAGTATTATCACTTGTCCCAGCACCAAACAACAGTCTAGAAAAGGTGGAAGTGTCCTGTCTTTTCAACCAGATGATTGTCTCTATCAAAGTGCTACCCCATCCCCTTAGCTCATGGTGAACTCCCCTTGGGGGATAGATAGTTACCTAGTGAAGGAGTTGCATTAATTGTCCCTTGGGAATAATACTTTGGAATAGTGGAATTTCCTTCAAGGACTTTTTTGGACGAAGAAAAATAATGCAAGCAGCCTCTCCAGCTTGCGAGGCTGCTGCGCTGCAAAGTGCCCCTTTCGTATGACGCTTGCCCCTGCTGGTACTGTTGCGGTACCGCAGGGAGAGCTGAGCGTCATATTTCGTTGATTTTTACTCACGATCAACTTTCATGAAGAAAAAATCAACGAAATATGATGCTCAGCTCTCCCTGCGGTACAACAACAGTACCAGCAGGGGCAAGCATCATACGAAAGGGGCGCTTTGCAGCACAGCAGCCTTGCAAGCTGGAGAGGCTGCTTGCATTATTTTTCTTCGTCCGAAAATGTCCCAAGACTTTTGGGACTTTGTCAGACCACCCTCCTGAAACATCCTTTGGCTGGCATGTAATGAAATGTTTTTATGCTGGCAAAAGAACCCCCTTTAGCAGACCTAGCTGTAATAGCGTGAGAAAGGCAGCCCCAGCAGTAACGGAACATGAACAGAGCTCCGTTTACTTCCAGGTTCCAAATCTCGCCAATTCTCACTAGAAGACATGAGCATGGCAAATTCAAAAAATTTAAAGCAAATTTAAAGCAAAATAAACACATAAAACATACACACAAGCACAGAAACACATTTTAAAAGTCCCAAGTACACCAGGGGGGTGTTTCATAAAAAGAGCATCCCCTACCTGGCTATTGGGATCTCCTACCTGGCTGTCATGAAGTGTTCTATCATTGATGCTGTATTCCTATGAGCAAAATGGTGCAAAGTTTCAAACACCGGCAATGTTGGCGATCAAGCCCCATGGGAGACCAATTGATGGCTTGGCCTATCAATTAAAAGGAACGGGTTTTGGACATGACATGATCGCGAAAGGACGACATCATTTGCTATGCACCCTTTCATGTTCATTAGGTGTCATTATGATGCCATATTTGCCTGGTCTAATAAAATCCCTGGAGTATTCACTAGGAATTCCTAAGGGGTTTGATTGGAACAAGCTGAGCTAGCTGTCTGTTCTTGATGCAAGCCACATTACTGAGCAGTGCCGATGAATGTCTCCATATGCATATTTTCTCTGCGGCACCTTCTTCAGATGCCTACTTTCTCAGATTGGATTATTATTATTATTATTTTATTTATTTATACCCCACTTTTCAGCCACAAGGCTATCAGAGTGGCTTACAAATTGTTTTAAGCAATAGCAATTTAAACATCTACACTGCAAGAAGCAGCTTCCAATGTGTGTTACCTAATTGCCCCCACAAGCCGGGTACTCATTTTACCAACCTACGAAAGGATGGAAGGCTGAGTCAACCTTGGAGCCCTCTGGATCAGAAATTGTTATAATTCTTATCATCTCTGTTTTATTTTTCAATCCATATCTTTTCACGTGGTGTTTTGCAAACAGTTAAACGTAACAAGCATAGGGCTCCTCCAGACAGAGAAAATGTGTCAAGAGGTTGCAGTATTTGTTACTGAAGTACTTGAACTTTTTAAAATTCCAAATGTTTCTACTGTCCTGGATTATTTTATTGCAGTTCCCAGCACTAGCTGCAACATTTTATTCCCATCCTCAGTAGGGTTACTTTTTAATTGCAAGGCTTATCAGGAAAAAAAAATGTTCTCTTCTCTTCCCCGTTCTTTTTTCACATGTTTAAATGAGTTATAGTGCTATATTGTCTATGAAATGGCACTTTTGCACTATAACTCTAATTAAAACAAAAACATATTCAGAGAGAAGAAAATTTTCCCTTCAAACCGTAGGACTATCTCAGCAAACCATACTGTTAAAAAAAATACCTTTGGAAGAGTCCTAGTGCAGGTCAAAGATATTGGTACAAACACCGCCCAGCCCGTGAAAGGAATGCGTATAGAAGCAATAACAATTGACAAAACCTAGCAGAACCCAAGGAGCTACACTGTGAGAACTCACACTTCTTTAGACTTATCTGAAAGAGCCCATAGTTAACTCAATTATACTAGAAATATTGGCATGATGTCAAGGCCAAGGTCTTGGGTTTATGGAGCAAAGAGAATACATATGCCAGTGGTAGATCATATTTTATTAAGTGGCAAATTGATTTGGTTTGTACTGATCTATGGACTGGGAGGTCTGAGAGATGCTTTCCTGAAAGACTGATGTGAAAAATAAATACAGCAGAAAATAGGGTGAAATATTTGTGTGTGTGTGTGTGTTCACTTTTCATCTTAGCTGCAAGATGAGGGAGACTAAGATGATGCATTATGAGCTTTCATATGGACTATGTCAGTAGGTCAGTAGGTTATATTACTTGTTAGGTTCCTCCAGTTTTTAAAGCTTTCTTGTTCAGAAAAAGGTTTTCTGTTATGGATCTGTTGTCTGTGCATCCAGCCCATCTCCCCAGGATCAAAATGTTGGTGTCTTTTGATATGCTTACATTTCTCTGGATCAGGACCTTATGCCCTATGAAAAAACAAACTGAATTTATCTTTTATATTAATAACACCATACGTCTGTTGTTCAGCGAAAAGATAGCAAGTTTTATATCCAAAACTTCTTTATCTTTATATTTTACATTCAGGTCAGTCTGTAAACAAGCTCACCGCTGATCCACTGAGACTCGTGCATGGTGCTGTAGAAGACACCACCAGTTGGGTTTATGGCTTCCTTTCATTAATGTCAGACCTCATATTTGAAGATGAAGAAGAGAGTGAAAAAGGTATTCTGAGGTTCTAGGCATGCTCTGATGTTTTCCAGTGATCACATTTGCATTGCTGATTTCTTGTCTTGCCATGCAGTAAGGCAAATAGGAAATGGCCCTCTTTACTTTTTAGACAGTAAAATTCATCAAATAACAACTATATCCAGAAAACTCTTGTTGAATAGGTTTCATATTGTATTTACTCCACTATTATGGGGCAAATACCCACATTAAAACACCATTATTTTGACTTAAACTGCAGATGTGCTAAAGTATGTAACTGGAGAATCACAATACAGGGAATTTGCTAAATGAATTTGATAGATTTTAGTCAGTTTAAATTTCGGTGGGGGGGATTAAATTGACTGAATTTATTGCATTTATTTCACTTGTATGCTGCCCTGAGATCTTTTGATATAGGGCTTGTTATTGTGTGGCTTTAAGTCATTTCCGACTTATGGCAATCCTAAGGTGAACTTGTCATGGGGTTTTCTTGGCAAGATTTGCTCAGAGGGGTTTTTGCCTTTGCCTTCCTCTGAGGCTGAGAGACTGACTGTGACTTGTCCAAAGCTTGCCCAATGAGTTTCCATGGCTGAGAGGGTTTTTTTAAACTTGGTCTCCAGAGTTGTAGTCCAATGCTCAAACTACTACACCATGCTGGCTCCTAGGTATAGAGCCGTTTGGAAGTATTTTAATGAATAAAATAAATAAATAAATAAATAAATAAATACTGCTAAGTAATTAACTTCAGGGAATGGCAGCAGCTATTGATAAGGGCAAGAACAGGAGCATTTGCGGTGGGGGGAGCCAATGGACAACAGATGCAATAGAATTCTCAGACCCCCTGCCAACCTCAAATTAAACTATGAACAGCAGATGGCAATGTTCCTGAAATCAAAAAAGTCAGCAGCTCAAAGTATGTTTCAATATGTTAGAAGTGGTTTAGGCAGAATTAATTCTATTAACCCCAGAGGCTGCTGCTGCTGATTGTTATTGCTGTATTATTTTAAAGAAATGTATGTCACTTGCATTGGAGAATCAGTGATCTGACAGTGATTTCTTTGAAATTAAAGTACATTTCAAACTTGTTTACTTGCTAATACAAGTGTGGGCAATGATAGCCTGACAAATTTGTTTTTGTTCTTGTTTTTGGACTCCTGCTGTCAGTCCAAACAAGCACAGTGAATGCTGAGGAAGTATGGGAGCTGCAGTCCAAAAACCTCTGGAAGACCACAGTTTCTCATTCCTGGGCCAGCCCCTGTAGACCCAACCTAGTATTTTTGAACACATAACCAGCTTTTAATCCCTGTCCTTTAATTGTCTGCACATGTGTTCATGCACACACACAATGAACGTAGCATAGACTCTTGTTTAGACAAAACAATTTAAAAATGTTATTGGACTTGTGCTTCCATGGTTTTAAAATTGTAATTAAAACACATCTGAGTGCAGTCAATTGCTGTGCTGGCCTCTGCTAATGAAACATCAAAAGATAATCAGTTTTGTAGTGGATGGATACTTGAGTGACAATAGGTGCGAGATAACATGCATGATGCCTGTTCTTCTATCTGATGCTTATCTGCCGCTTGGTTTGATGTACTCCACTGTGAAGGCTCTATTCTATCTCTGTTGTTGCTTTGTCATTTCAGAGAGCACTGCTTAACAAATATAATTAAAACCCAGCTGGAACCAACTCATTGTTCCCTTCAAATGCATTTGTCAGTTTGAAGTAGCACCTAATTTCCACCACTGTGGGGGCTCTCAGATTACTACTGGATGTGTGAATACTAACCAGTATATATCATTATAACACTGGGTCCTGTTCTCTGGTCCTTGTCAGATCATTTACTCTTGCAAAATGAGATACATTTTCCTAGCCTACACCTCTTGGCACCAGAACTATAATTTAGGATGGATTTTATTTTTTAAAAAATGTGGAGGCTTAGGTGTGAGCATACATGACAGGCAGGTAGTGTTGTGATTTCATTTTGTAAGGCAGGGGTGGGAATAACATGTTCCACCAGATGTTGTTGGCCTGCAACTCCTATCAGCATGTTCACATGTTCAGGTTATAAACAGTGGTAACTGTCTTCTTCAGGGCCCAAAGAGGAAGGGTGTTTTGATGGCCCTTCATTCAACTGCAATCTTTTACACTGCAATCTTTGCTCCTGCAGGCTCAGACTGATTAGGGAGTTTTATATGACTGAATGCAAGCAATGGAATTGGAACAGGAAATTATGGGTGCCACAATGTATGAACAGAAGAAATTGAGTATGTTGGAAAAGTTGCTTTGGGACTACAACTCCCAGAATCTTGCAGCCAGCATGTCCACTAGCCATGTTGACTAGAAGATTCTTGGAGTATCATTTCCAAGCTCTTTTCCTGAAACACATGAATGGACTCTGTTAACTTACAGCAAGCCCATCATTCTGTGTAGACCAATATACATAGAAGCAGAAATATAAATAATAAAAAGTCTCAGAATAGAGCTTCTTCTCTTTATTGTTAAACCGGTCAAGGAGAACATTTAAACGTGAACATGAATCAGCCCAGGGTGGGGGACGGGGGAGCCATATATTGTTGATATTTTATTAAGCTGCTATCCATCTAATTTTTATTTTGTCCTTGGCCTAGGTGCAGTAGAGCCTCCTTTGAAAGCAAAAGGTTGGTTTTTCTCATCCTTATAAAAAATGTTACATGTGTTGTTTGATTAAGCAACCATTAGGGAGAAAAAAAATACAATTTTCTGCTGCCAGAAGTATTGCTAATTATATATATATATATATATATATATATATATTTCTACTGTTTGTATATCCTAACATAGAAATCACTGCAAGCCATGGAAAAGTTTTATTCCTAAGCAGTTCATTGTGTATTAAGTTGTACTGTTCAATGATTAATTTACTGTGCAATACACTTGATGATATGTAAGGCAGACAACAGACTCGTTGTCCAATTTTTAGTACCTATCAAAGTAGACTCGTTGAATCAATGTACATATGCTACTGTTGACTTACTATGTTCCCATTGATTAAATGGGTCTACTTTAATTGTGACTAATAATTAGATTTATTCCAATAAGACAAATATCCACTGAATTTACAAGAGTGTGGAAACCATATTTTTATGTTTGCCTGGAAGAATAACCCCTGAACTAGACTGGCTGCTTTGTTTTCTGGCATGGTTCCTGTGTCCTTTTACTGTCTGACATTTAGACAATCAACAGCTGAAATTTCTTTTCCCATTATGGCTTCTCTGTATTGGTAGAAAGTATTTTGACCACTGCTTTCTTCCAGTCCTTAAAGGCATATAGGGCCTGCCAACAAAATGTGGAGTGGTTGTCCTCAGTTTTCTCAGACAAATGTACTAGGTTAAATCCAACATTAACTCAAACTAAAGTAGCCCATTGAAGTCAATAGGACTGACACAGATAATGTCTAATAAGTCCCATTTTTCAGTAGTTTTACTCCAGTTTGAATTAGCATTGAGTTTAGCCAACTTTACATTACCTAAATTACAGGTATACCTCAGTTGACAATGTAGATGTTTTCCTAGGCTTCACTTCTTGCACAGAAATGTTGGTACCAGAGGTAGAAATAAGAGGGGGGGGGAGAGCACATCAACATGTTTCAGCAAACCTTTGACCCCAAACTAATAGTGTGGTGTACTAGTTTGAGAGGGGAGCTAGCATGGGGTGGGGAGTCAGTGTGATGTCGTGATCTGGCCATTGGACTATAACTCTGGAGACCCTTGAACCATAGAAACTCACTGGGTGACCTTGGGCTGGTTCCACTGTCTCAGACTCAGAGGAAGACAAGGGCAAACTCCCTCTGAACAAATTTTGCCAAGAAAAACCTGTGATAGGGTCATCATAAGTCAGAAACAATTTGAAGTCAAACACTGGAAGAATGACAACATTGTGCAATAAGGCAGCACAGAAGACAGAACCTTCCTGCTGCATTGCCACTTTTCTTCAGTGTGCAGTAAGCCTCTTAGGACTTTATCAGATGCACTAAATATGGTGTCATAATGACGCCACATAAATGCGAAAGGGTGCACAGATCAGACAATGTCACCCTTTTGCATTTATGTCCTGTCAAAAACTTGTACCTTTTTATTGACGGCTGAAGCCATCAGTAGATCCCACGTGGTGCTTTAGTGCCAGCATTGCTGGCATGCAAAACCTCAGGCCATTTATATCTTGTCACTGCAGCAAGAATGGCCTGTCCGGCACAAACACTTCTGGGTGAGATCAGGACACTGAGGTAAGTTTTGCTGTTTTTATTAAACCCCCCCCCCCCCGGGTTACTTGGGACTTTTAAAGTTTGTGTGTGCGCTTTTGTACAACTTTTTATGTGTTATTTTTATTTTTATTTTTGAATTTCCCACGCGACGAAGTCTCATGGTATTTCAAACGAAGAAGTGAACGGGGCTCCATTCACTTCCTTTTTATTGCCTTTGTTGAGAGTGGAAGTGCGGGGGAGCATTCTTTTGTCAGCATAAAAATTTGGGGTTTTTTTATGCCGACAAAAGAATGTTTAAAGGGGCTAGTCTGATAAGGGAGCTGCTGGACTTACTGCTTGCCCCAGCGGCTTGTTTGCGGGACCAGCTAGTCTGCTGATACCCCTTCCCCTGTGGTGGGGAAGGGGTGGCATGGGCACCACCATGCCTTGTGTCTTCTTCTGGGCTTGCTCTGTGCTCCAGAAAGAGGCGCGAGGCCAGGCCTGCTCTGATTGGTTAATTCAAATGTATCCCGGCCAATCAGAGGCCTCCCTTGGCCTTGATTTCTGATTGGCCAGGAGGCAGGACACTGCTGCATTTTGCAGCAGTTTTCACTCCTGTCAGGCACTCAGGTATATATTCCCAACCATCATGCCAGACTGCTCAGTAGCCGAACCCCACCTACCCTCCCTTTATTTTCATGTTTTAGGTTATGTTTGTAGCTCATGTATTTACTATTTCTCACAACTTTGGGGCAAGTGGCCTGGGGCCTGATCCAAGGTCATTGGTAACAGGAAAGGGGGGGGGTCTCCATCAAGTTCATAGTCAAGGTCAAGTTCCAGTTCAAGGTCACAGAAACACCCACCTTCACTAATGGTTGGTGGGAAAGGGGAGGGGGAAGGATTGGCAGGCATTCTGGGGCCTGTCCAGGACTTCTCCCCCTTCATCAGTGATGAGTGTCGGTGGTGGACTGACAGTGGTATCATCAATCAGCATTCAGGTTGGTCGATGTCTGGATCCGGACCCATGTGATTTAAGCCATCCATTGAAGCATCACTCTATGGTGAACTCACCACGGTTCAGCGTAAGAGGGGCGCTCCAAAAAAATGATACAAGGACACAGAAAGAATCACAACCCAGAAACATCACCCAAAGAGACCTTCTGCTGTGCTTTCTTCAACCGGACTTGTTTATCTCAGATTGGCCTTTTTAGTCATCAGTGCGCTTGCAGAAAGCGTAGGATGAGTCCTTCCTGAATCTTCGTTTGCAAGGAAAAGCCAGAGAGACATATCATCATGTATCAATATATCTTTCAAACTTAAAATTGTGTCTGTTTTATTGGGGAAAGGGGTGTGGGGAGCACATCCGGGCCTGGGCACGTAAGGTCCTTAGAGTTTACTGCAGACATACTGCTGCAACCTGACACAGAAAGTCCATCTTTCTCCAGCCTTCCTTCTTCACCATCTTCCCAATGCAAGTGTTGCAACCCCCCCCCCCAAAAAGCCTTCCATCTAGACAGAAGATAAGAAAAGAGGAGCTGGGCTGGGCTGGACTCCCATAAAAAAGACTTTGTGAAAAGGAGCTTCTTTGTCAGGGACTTTGTTAACTGAGGTATGCTTGTATAGGTCCTAAGATAAGAAGCAAGAGTATGGTTGAAATTCACTGTTATTTATTTCTCAAGAAAGTAGTAGTTTTTTATCCGAGGAGAAAGCTAGGATAAGTATCTAAAGCACGAAACAACATATCCTGATTTTGGAAAGATGGTCCTCAAAGATCACTGTGGTGAAATTACGGTGTCTGCCACATTTATTGATATTTTGATGCCAAATGAAGATTTAAAAAAAAATTCTTACAGGACTAGTAAAAAATCTGTTTTTAGTGTTCTGAACTACTGTATGTGCTATGTTTTTTGCTGGTTATCTGATTTATTGCCTTAGTAAAAAAATGATACTGGAATTTGTTTCTGATCAAAATTATTATTTTCTTATATTGTGTTTTGAAAATGTTTTGTTGTGTGCCTTCAAGCCATTTCTGATTTAGGATTACCCTAAGGCAAACCTATCACAGGGGGTTCTTGGCAGAAGATTTCCATGGCTGAGCGGAGAGTCAAATCATGGTCTCCGAGTGTCCTAGTCCAATGCTCAAGCCACTACACCTCTCTCTCTCTCTCTCTCTTTCTCTCTCACCCTGTCCTTTATTTTATTCTTTAAGTCACCCAGAGGACAATATAGTATTGGGTAATTTTATATGAATATGGTATGTAAGTGGGTAAGGTGGGAATGGAGAGTAGAAAATTCACTTTCCCCTCTATCTTGGCTTTGTGTCCCATTCAAAGTATTGCTAGGGATTATCAAAGGTGGGGTGGCTCAGCTCCACATATAACAAAAGCTCTGATTACATAGAAATTCTGCAGCAGGGATGCAGACCTGATTCACCAGAAACAGATGGAAAGGCTGCCCCTCTATTGCTTGACCACTTCCCAAGAAATTCTGTTCTAGCTTCCTGTGCATCAGTCATCACATCCTGTCTTGCTCTCCATATTGTTTGAGAAATTTGCAGGGAGGCTGATATTGAAACAGTGCCCAATCGTAAAAGAGGAAGCACTGGCTATTAGCACTCCAGTCTTATTTATGTGAAAATTGTCCCACTAATTTAATCTAAACTTACTTTTACATGGTTTGGAAACTTGCTTTTTAAAGGTAACCTACTTGTAGGTTGCAAATGATTAATGTAGTAATTTGGCGAGGGTAATATTAGCAGCAAATTAATTTGGGAGGGGGACTTTGGATAAAGTTATAAAAGTCCCCCCAAAGTAGTTTGCTGCTAATATTACCCTCCACAAATTACTGCATTAGTCATTGTGTTGTTGTTGTATGCCTTCAAGTTGTTTCCAACTTATGGTGATCCTAAGACGGAACTAGTATGGGGTTTTCTTGGCAAGATTTGTTCAGGACAAGGATGCCTTTGAGAATGTGAGAGAATGTGACTTGCCAAAGGTCACACAGTGGTTTCCAAGGTCAAATGGGGATTTAAACCCTGGCCTCAAGAGTTTAAACTATTATATCATTCTGGCTCTCAGTCATGGTGTTACTCAGTCAGTGCTTTTTATTACTTTTCTTAAAAGGACCTCTTCATCCAGAAGTATTTTCCTGAGAACTCCTGGCACTACCAGGGCATTCCAACTTCCTGGGTTAATTTAAGTTAACCTAGTACTTTCTGAAATGAAATGTATCTCTGTTGGACTATCTGTTTGTACTATCCTTGAACTAGCTAAGATGGCTGCCACAAGTAAACATAGCTATTGTTTCCAGGACACAGATCAACAGAGACTGTATATCTGCACCAAAACAAAAGATCATAATATTTAACTAGTGTAATGCTGCTAAAGTACTTTAGCATTTTGATAAAGAAAGCTCAGTGGGAATTGGTAAAAATAAATTTCTGAAATGTTGCATGAGTCTAGATATGTCAGATGATCCATGGGATAAGAAGGAGTAAGAACACAAGAGAAGAGGGACTGGGATATTTCAAGAAAGGGTTTGGATGCAAACCTTGAAATATAAAGAACTGGAAACTCTCAATACTTCCAGAGACTTTTTTCTCTTCTGGATGTGCAACTTGATTACAGAAATAGGAATAACTGATTATAGGAGGGAACATTAATTATTACAGCTTTTTAATTCTTTCTTGCCAAGCTCTGCTTTTACATAAACTGGGTAGGATTGTACCACAAAAGAACTGATCAGAAAATATCTAAACAACAAAGTAACTTTATGTATGTTTTCATTTCTGGTTTAGAGGAAGTCCAACCACCTGTCAAAAAGAAAGGTAAGCAAGTTCAAAGCAATATTATTTTTTCAACTCCTGTCATAAAAATCTCAATGTCCGTATGTGTGAGGAGCTTTCTGGACTACTTCATTGCCATGGGTCATAGAAAAGATGAGAGAGTGGGAAGTGATGGCTCTTCTTCTTCTTCTTCTTCTTCTTCTTCTTCTTCTTCTTCTTCTTCATTTTTTAAAAGTGAAAACAGAACTTTTGACAAACCAAAGACCCTCATGTTTCTCCACCTCGCTAGGAACACCAGGGACTGAAGGAGTGAAGGGCAGTTGTGACATCACCAGCCAGTATGCCATGCCTCTCCTTCTGTTCTGTTTGCAGCAACTGCTAAATCGACCTATGTTGCAGATTCTGCAACAGCTACAGCAATTGATGAGCAGCCTGTCAGGAAGCTTTAATAGGCCTAGGACTCTGGCCAGAAAAATAGAAGACAACAACTACATGACACGAGGGCCCCCCAAAAGAAAAAGGATGGGAAATTAACTTTCCCAACATTGATGAGAAATTAAAGCTGCCACTCACCCAGTTATAGCTCATCTCAGTGCACAAATGTTTAAGAATATTGTGCAGTGGCCAACATGCCACAGTTACAGGAATGGCAATAGCTGAAGAGAACTGAAGGGGGAAGAAGAGCAGGAAGACACTGGGGGAGTCTCGGAAGACAGAGCGAAAAAAAAGCAAAAGAGGGATGGGCAGGGGGACAAGAGAACGGAAACTGAGGGAGCTGCTGGCTGACTGAGGGCATGTCCCAGGCTCATTTGCTTGATTTTGAACATGGAGAGAGTGAAAAGTAGCCTCTGTCCCCATCATTAAGCCACTTCTTTCTTCTTTGGTGCACAAGAACAGCCAAAATGAGGTTGGGTACAATCCTGCAGAGATGGATCTTTAGCTGGTGTACCCCCTGATGTTGTTGCATGCCAGGAGAAGCATTTGGACATGGGGACAACCCTCCACAGTCACCAGTAAATATACTTATGCTTCACCAGCATGGTGTAGAAGATCAGCCTCAGTTTCTGGAAACTGGTAATTTCCATGTATGGTTCTATCCGTGGTTTCTTGACATTTCTTGACTCATGAGTAACACCAGTAGAATTTACAACATTAGAATATTGTTATTTTGGACCTATATGAATTGGAGGGTGTGTGTGTGTGTGTGTGTGTGTGAGAGAGAGAGAGAGAGAGAGAGAGATTTTCCTATTTCTGTACTGTGTGCTGACTTCAGGGACTCTTTCACAATTTCAAATTATAGCACTATGATTCAACTTTAACCGCTGTGGTTCCATCCTATGGAACTGTGTGCATGTGTGTAGTCTGTTTAGGCAGTAAAGCTCTCTGACTAAGAATTTGACATCTCTCTGGCTTTTCTTCGCAAACGAAGATTCAGGAAGGACTCATCCCATGCTTTCTGCAAATGCGCTGATGACTGAAAAGGCCAATCCGAGATAAAACAAGTTGGGTTGCAGAAAGCACAGCAGAGGATCTCCTTGGGTGATGTTTCCAGGTTGTGATTCTTTCTGCGTTGTCATTTCTCTTCAAGACTTGTTTGGTGTGAGTTCTCAAATAAAGCTGCAGCATTGTGGATAGTGCGTCTCCATGCCTCCCAATGTGAAGCCAGGGTGGACCATTGTTGGTGATCAATTTGGCCAAGCCTGAGATGTTGTTTCAGGGAATCCTTGTATCACTTTTTTGGAGTGCCCCTCTTACGCTGACCTGTGGCGAGTCCACCGTAGAGTACTATTTTTGGGAGGCGATGGTCCTCCATCCTAGAAACGTGCCCTGCCCAACGCAGCTGTGTTCTCAATATCATGGCCTCAATGCTGGCGATCCCTGCTTGCTCAAGGACAGCAACATTCATTACATAGTCAGTCCAGTGTATATTTAGGATTGTGTGTATACAGCGCTGATGAAAACATTCGAGGAGTCATAAGTGTTGGTGATAGGTGATCCATGTTTCAGACCCGTAAAGGTGAATAGACAGTACAATGGCTCTATACACACTGATTTTTGACATTTGACAGGAATTTGACATACCTCTCCATAAACTGCAAATTCGAGCATTCCATAGGATGGAACTATCAATCAGAGAGTTCTACTGCCTGAACAGACTACAAGCCCTGGATTCCATAGGATGGAATAGGATGGAACCATGGAATTGTGGTGTTACAACTGTAGTATGAAATGGCCTCTGGCAGTGGCAAGGGAATGGAAGGAAATAGGAACCACATATATTGCCAGAATTCTTAGTCTCTTGGGAATTTGAATTAGTTTCAGAGGTTTTTAGACTCCACTTCAGAATCCCCTTACATGGAAAAAAAGAGTGTGTGCATTTATAGGACCTGAAATGTTATTTTTAGAAAGACTACTCTAGTTCCAAGGCATTAGAAATAGTTAGTTAATCTTATTGTTGCACAAAAAGTACTCTTTGCTTCCCTGTTTCCCCAAAGAAACTAGTTCATTTTTAAAAATCTGAATGCTACAAACTGTGGGCTGCCTCATTGTTACCTCAAAACCTAGAACACAGCACCAGGCAGCTTCCTGAGGCAAAGTGCAAGCCAGCACTTGGACCATGTGATGGTCTTCCTCAACCATTTAGTAAGTATAAAAGTAGCTGAAAAGTTTCATTGACAGTGTGAAAGGATTGGAGTTCTGTCTTGTCAATTTGTCTTTGTAAGGTAATGTAGTTATATACCTTAATTACAGAGGAAAGGAAGCAATTACAAATAGTTACAAATAACTAGTTTTTGTATACTAATTACTTCAAAGGTAGGACTGTGTGTATGTATGTGAAGGCTTATCAAAGGAAAATTACCATGCCCTGAATATCACTAAGATTTTTTTTTTGCATTCATCACAAAATTGAACAGTTTCACCTCTGCACTTCCCCAACATTTTACCTAAATATGTTTTACACACCTATAAATTTAAAGACTTTGCTGACAATGTCCTGTTCCCTCCCTCCTCTAGGAAATTCTTATTCTCTTTTCACTACAATAAACTTTAAATAAAACTGAGGGTGACAATAGTCAGGTTTTATTTTGGTAATATTCATATTTTGGGAAATGGTTAAACCAGCTAATTAAAAAAAATCCTCTCTCAAGCTGCAGAACTATTTAAAATACAAGCACTAGAATAACTCAACTCTCTCCTGAAAACCTGGGGGCTTTATAGAGTTTGCCAGTATGGCTGATCTTGGCACCATTTGGGTAATTAGTTATTCCATTCACTTCCCTCTGAAGACTATCCCTATTTGCATATTTAGTGCTTTCAGAGTTTAGATGATTTTCTCTTTATATCTCCATATGGCAGTGTGCTTTTTTAAAAATGTGAATTGCTTTTACCATGGTTTGTAATAGGGGCTTGCTGTCTCTCTTAACTACTTCTCACTGGAAGGTGTTTTGTGAATCTTTGTAGAAAGCACTTTATGTTAAAACATGCATAATTTTGCTTTGGAAGATTCCCGAAGTGTGTAACTATTCCCCCGTGCACTTTTATACTGTTGGTCATTTTCTAATACCATTTCTTTTTGTTATGGGTAATCATAAGGATCCATGGCTTTTTAGATTAGTATCTAACTATTGGGACAATGCATAATGAATTGTATGGTGGTCTGGATACAATTAGAAGTAAACATGTGTGTTCTCAAAAGTCAGAATGCCCAGGTTTTGACAGTATTTTTCTACTGCAACACCCTGTGCCACAGAGTCTAAGGAGCATCTTTGGGATGATGAGGTCAAAGTGGGTAGAGAGTTGAAGTTGAAATCTTTTAAAGGTGTATGAATGAATTTAATAGTTGCATAATGACTGCAATGTGTTACTAAGAATCTCCTGTTTGATGTAAATTGGAAACAAATTGCAACCGTTATTGGACAAACACGTTAATATAGAACACTGTAATAGACTACAATATGTGCCAACTGAAAGATTGTTTTAAAGTTACTTTTGAATTAGCAATATATTGTAGATTAAATTGGATTACTTCACATACAGCTTAAAACACTTAGGCACGTGATGTGGTTGGCATCAGTATGAAAATGCTTGTATTCAACTACATGTAACAATTGGTGATAAATTGCAGTTGTTTGGTGCAATTGTTTATGGATAAGAAATGACACAAAACAATTGTGTTGTATACAGTGATTTATTGATGTCAATGTGATTTTTCTCCCAGTGTACTTGTGTTACTACTTGGGGATTTTTGCTTTTGTGTGTTAGAGCTCCAGAGACTAGGACATGGAGCAATGGACTCAAACTATAGGAAAAGAGATTCCACCTAAATATTAGGAAGAACCACCTGACAGTAAGAGCTGTTTGGAAGTGGAATGCATTGCCTCAGAATGTGGTGGAATCTCCTTCTTTGGAGGTTTTTAATTAGAGGCTGGATAGCCATGTGTTGGGAGTACTTTGATTGGATATTCTTGTGTGCCAGGGGGTTGGACTGGATGGCCTTTGTGGTCTCTTCCAACTCTATGATTCTAAGCAAAAGCATCCATTTACTGCTTGTCCCCGTAAAATCAACTTTATAAATAAGACTACTGTGTGCTTCAGACAATGAGCAGGTACAATGTGGAAGTTGCAAATACCTTACACAGCTTGATCGCCATGAGTTGTGAGGAATGAGAAAATTAAAAATTAAAATATCACCAGGATTGTTGGCCTAGAGGAGAATATATTTTCCTTCCTGGAAACACAGCAATAGGTATGATCCAGAGTAACATCCATCCATCCATCAAGCCACACAGAGGGAAATATGACAGGACTCATCTCCCTGCCATTATTCAACATCCAGTCTTGGCAGTTGCTGACATCCCAGAGAATACTGTGGAATAAAACCACAAACATTACATGCAGAACAAATGTGTGTGAGTTTTAAGTTTCAAACTTTTCCTCTAGACATATTACTATTTTTTTTAATGTATGTTGGAAGCTTTAGTATGGGAAACTAGAACCTGGTTTACAAGAAATTGTTGTATTCCTGCATGCATCCACATTCTGAACAACTCTATTTCACCTTTGGAATCTATGATCTTATGCATGATATTCCATGAAGGTTGCAATCTGAAGCAAATTTGCTGAGTAGTCCTATGGATTTCTTGGTAAATATGGTTCAGATAGCATGGTAATTAGTTCTCACTATATTAGTAAGCAACAGCAGACATTTGATAAGTAAGGGAAACATGTCCCTGGAAAGCTTTTGCATTTGCTACCTTTTCAACATGCCTCTCAGTGAGTGTGTTACATTCATTTCTGCTTGGGGCTTAGTATTGGAGCTCTGCTTAAAGGACAGGGGCTGATCTGTACAAGACTGTTTCTTCTTGTGGATAGGGCAGAGATGTAGCTACCGAAATGGGCAAAATGAAGGCAATGCCCTCCAACCAAGAATTCTTCGGCCAATGAAATATTCCTGTAGTCCCAAAATTTCCAGTATTGCACAGTGAGACATTCAACATTGTTCCCAAGTAGTACTTTCATATGTGTTGTGTTCTAATTGCTTTAGTAACTTGGCCTACTCCTTTTCTTTGGATGCCTAAATTGTATTTCTGCATGTTCAGTTTTAGGATTTAGGTTGCTGCAATGCTAGACATTTGGAAACTGAAACAAAATTTTATTAGGGGTTAGAATTCTTATTTGGAAGCAATTTTGCTCCCTCCCATTTAGCTACAGTCATAGGGTGAGGGGTTATAGTAAGAAAATACTATATTAAGACTAAGCAACAAGCTAGCTGACCAAGCGATTACTTCCTACAATTTTTATGGCAAGGCCGGGCTGAATTTAGGCTTGTATAGACCAGTGGTTCTTAAACTTTTGGAGGTCGTAGACTCCTTTGAGAATCTGATGAAAGTTATAGAAAGTTATATAAATCATTCCCCAGAAAAAAATATGTATAATATAAACAAAATTTCCCACACAATTTGTTTTATTGCATTGGAATATTGATTTCCTTCACATAGACTATGAAGACTTGAGAATTTTAACCTTAAAATTTACCATGATAGGAAAAAGTGCAAAGTATAGGTTGAGTATCCCTTAGCCGGAAATCCAAAATACTCTACAAATGTCCATATGGGTGACTGAGATAGTGACACCTTTGCTTTCTGATGGTTGTTTCATGCACAAAATTATTTAAAACATTGTGTATAAAATTACCTTCAGGCTATGTGTATAAGGTGTTATCTGAAACATAAATGAATTTTCTGTTTAGACTTAGGTGCCATCTCCAAGATATCTCATTATGTATATACAGATATTCCAAAAATTTAAAAAAATACAAAATCCAATACACTTCTGGCCACAAGCATTTCAGATAAAGGATACTCTACCTGTAATAGGAAGGAAACTTCAGAGGCAGGGAGAATCACTGTCCCACCCAGTTCTTGGACCCTCTAAAGCCCTAGTGTAGACAATGGCCTTGGTGGATTCAAACTATCCTATGGATGCAGATGTTTATGGATTGCTGTATCCTCTTCAGCTACTTACTACCATAGTGATCCCAATTTGTCCTACATTGTCACAAACAAATGACTGTGAAGTTTTAAAAATGGCATGTGACTTTTGCTGTGGGTGTAAAAACTTAGCTCTCGATGCACCCATTGCTCTATTAGATTTAAGGATCATGTAGCTCTCCAAATGTTTGACTACAACTCTCAGCAGCCCTTGCCAGCATAGCCAATGGTGGGGAATGCTGGGAGTTGTAGTCCAACAAAATTTAGAGGACTGCACATGTCCCACCTCTGCCCTATATGATCATTGAGGTCAGCAGTTGACTAGGCTGCTGACACACTGCAGAAATAATGCAGTTTGACACTACTTTAACTATCATAGCTCCATCCTATGGAATCCTGGGATTTGCAGTTTGTTGTGGTATCAGAGCTCTCTGACAGAGGAGATTTTCACATGGGGCCAAAATGCCCCATTACTGCCCTGCAACCTCCGCTCCGGTTCCTGCCATGGAATAACATAAATCTTTCACACACTTACCTTAATTCCGTGGCAGGAACGGGCTCCCCCTCCCCTCACTGGCCGGCTGTAAATGCAGTCATTGTAAGACTGTTTTTACGACCGGCCGTCTGAAACATTATCACGTTATCACGTGATAACGGCCAGGCAGTAAATTTTAAAAATAAAACTCCCCCAAACATAAAATCAGTTCACCAAGCACAAAAACACACTTTAAATCACACAATCAAAACAGGGAGGGTAAAATAAAGGGTGCCACTTACCTGGAGGTCCAGATCATACCAGGAAGTGCTCGGAACAGACCTCCCCTCTTCAGCTATCATTTCAGAACAGGAATGGGGCTCCTGTCTGCACACCTGTGATTGCGTGATAGCGATGGAACAGGAGGTCTATTCACGATGAAAAATTGTGATTACATTGTTCCAGAACAGTCATGGGAGCAGGATGGATGCAGGACAGAAACAGGGTCAACGTCGTCCGAAAGGGAAAACCTTTCCTGACCCTGTTCTGTTCCTGCCACAGGATCTATAGCCTGTGTTAAAATCTTCAGAGAAGGTTAAATCTTTCACAAAACTACAAATCCCAGAATTCCACAGCATTGAGCCATGACATTTAAAGCGGTGTCAGACTGCATTATTTCTGCAGTGTTTCAAGACTGCAATCAGAGCTTTAATCTTCTCTCCAGATAAGATAGAACTGCTGCTGATAGATGGTTCAGCTGGCCAGGGAAACAGATGTCAAACAATTTCTAGGTGGGGCTGAACTGTGCTACAAAAGGGCCAGTTACAAGAGCCAGTGATTACTTTTAAGCTGTTGCAGAGAGCCCTGGCAAACAGCATATTTTAACAATGGAATCCGGTGCATCAGGAACAAGCCCTTTTGGACAAAAGTAGCCTGGCTCCACTTATCCATGCCTTGACAACCTTAAGATTGGACTGTTTTTTCATAAAAATATTGCAGTGTTTTGCACTTAGGGTTATCTATATACCCTTGGTAGTATCTATGAAGACTCCTTGGAAACATTTAATAATACAAAATTATGTGGCTAGATTACCAATTGGGCCTATTTATGGCAAGCATAGCTTACCCATTCTGAAACAGCCACAGTGGGAGCTGATCTATTTCAGGACATTTCTGAAAATGGGGCTGCTGGACTTACCTCCTGCTCCAGTGGCCAATTTGTGGGTTTGGCTTGGTTCCTCCCCGGCTCCTGCCACACATGGCGCACAGCATGGGCGCCACCATAATTTTCATCCCCTTCCCAGCTTGCTCCGCAGGCCAGGAAGGAGCACAAACATGAAAACCAACCGGGGCAGGCCAGGAAGGGGCACAAACATGAAAACCAACCGGGGCAGGTCAGAAGGCGGGATATTGCTGCCTTTTGCAGCAGTTTTACAACAGTTTTGCAGCACTTTTATGACAGTTTTTCAGTAGTTACTTTTTGGCACTGCAGTCGGGTATATAACCCCAGCCGCAGTGCTGGATTGGCCAGTGGCTGTTCAGGAGCCGAAACCCACCCTCCCTCCCTTTATCTCTAGTTTATCAGTTGTAGGTATTTAGCATCATGTATTAACATCGCTAGGCGATATGATAGCCCTGTTTAAGTATTTGAAGGGATGTCACGCTGAGGATGGAGCAGGCTTGTTTTTTGCTGCTCCAGAGACTGGAACACGGAGCAATGGGTGCAAGCTCCAGGAACAGAGATTCCACCTCAACATGAGGAGGAACTTTTTGACAGTAAGAGCTGTTCGGCAGTGGAACACACTCCCTCGGAGCGTGGTGGGGTCTCCTTCCTTGGAGGTCTTTAAACAGAGGCTGGATGGCCATCTGTCGGGGATGCTTTGATTGTGATTTCCTGCGTGGCAGGGGGGTTGGACTGGATGGCCCTCGTGGTCTCTTCCAACTCTGCAATTCTATGATTCTATGAACTCTTTGTCACTACTTTGAGGGGTAGTTGGCATGGTTCCTGATACAAGGTCATCAGTAATGGGGGAAATCTATCAAGTTCATGGTCAAGATCAAAGTTCAAGGTCACAGAGACCCAGCTCTTCCCAGTGGTTGGTGGGAAGGGGGAGCATGAGGGATCGGCAGGCATGCTGGGGGCCTGGCCAGGACTCCTCCCACTTCACCAGTGGTGTTAGTGGTGAACCGACAGCGGTCTCATCGACCAGCACTTTGGGTCAATGTCTGGATCCGGACCCATGTGATTTGGGCCAACCATTGCAGCTGTGGCCTTTACGGTCAATTTACATATCATCATGTAACAATATATCTTTTCCAACTTACATATTGTGTCTGTCATTATTTGGGGAATAGGGGCGGGGGGAACACATACGACCTGGACACACATATGGTATTACTGATATCATCTAAAACAGCATGGATGATAACAGTACCCGAAGGCCTCTTTTGTGCCATGTGAGCAAGCCTTTATTTTATGGAATCATGGAATCATAGAATTGTAGACTTGGAAGAGACCATGAGGGCTCTCATAGAATTGTAGACTTGGAAGAGACCATGAAGGCCTCAGTCAAATCCCCTGCCATGCAGGAATACACAATCAAAGCATCCCTGACAGATGGCCATCCACCCTCTGTTTAAAGACCTCCAAGGAAGGACACCCCACCATGCCCTGAGGGAGTGTGTTCCACTGCTGAACAGCTCTTACTGTCAAAAAGTTCCTTCTAATGTTGAGGTGGAATCTCTGTTCATGGAGCTTGCATCCACTGCTCTGTGTTCTAGCCTCTGGAGCAGCAGAAAACAAGCTTGCTCCATCCTCATTGTGACACCCCTTCAAATACTTAAACAAGGCTATCATACCGCCCCTTAACCGTCTATTTTCCAGGCTAAACATACCCAGCTCTCTAAGTCTTTCCTCATAAGGCATGGTTTCCAGATATTTCACCATTTCAGTTGCCCTTCTCTGGACACGCTCCAATTTGTCAATATCCTTTTTGAATTGTGTTGCCCAGAACTGGACACAGTATTCTAGGTGAGGCCTGACCAAGGCAGAATAGAGTGGCACTATTACTTCCCTTGATCTAGACACTATACTTTTATTGATGCAGCCCAAAATTGTATTGGCCTTTTTAGCTGCCACATCACACTGTTGACTCATGTTCAATTTGTGGTCTACTAGGACTCCTAGATCCCTTTCGCACGTAGTCTCATTCAGCCAGGTCTCCCCCATCCTATATCTATGCATTTCATTTTTCCGCCCTAAGTGCAGTACCTTATATTTCTCTGTATTGAATTTCATTTTGTTAGCTTTGGCCCAGCTTCCTAGTCTATTCAGGTCATTTTGAATTTTGATCCTGTCCTCTAGGGTATTAGCTACTCCTCCTAATTTGGTGTCATCTGCAAATTTGGTAAGTATGCCCCTAATTCCCTCATCCAAGTCATTGATAAAGATGTTGAATAGCACTGGGCCCAGGACAGAACCCTGTGGCACCCCATTGGTCACATCTTTCCAAGATGAAGAGGAGCCACTGCTGGGCACCCTTTTGGTTCGGCCGGTCAACCAATTACAAATCCATTGAACAGTTAACTTGTCTAGCCCACATTTTACAAGCTTGTCTGCAAGAGTGTCATGGGGAACCTTGTCAAAGGCCTTACTGAGATCAAGGTATGCGATATCCACTTCATTCCCTTCATCTATCAAGCTGGTAACTTTATCAAAAGAGATCAGATTACTCTGGCATGACTTGTTTCTCTGAAACCCATGTTGACTTTATTTAATTATGGCCTTGCCTTCTAAATGTTCACAGACTCTCTGTTTAATTATCTGCTCTAGAATCTTCCCTGGTATTGATGTCGGACTAACTGGACAATAATTGTTGGAATCCTCTTTTCCCCCCTTTTTGAAGATGGGGACAACGTTTGCCCTCCTCCAGTCTGCTGGAACTTCTCCTGTTATCCCAAAGATTATTGCCAATGTCTCTGAGATTACATTTGCCAGCTCTTTCAATACTCTTGGATATAGTTCATCTGGTCCTGGAGATTTAAATTCATTTAGATTAAGAAGGTATTCCTGTACTACCTCTTTGCTTATTCGGTGCTGGATTTCCCCTATTATGTCCTCTGTCCCATTATCCTCAGGTTGATCATCCTTTTCCTTTTCTGAAAACACTGAGGTAAAGAAGGTGTTAAGTAATTCTGCCTTTTCTCTGTCCCCTGTTAGCATTTTGCCATCTTCTCCACGTAGTGGCCCTACCATTTCCTTCTTCCTCCTTTTGCTGCAGACAGACCCAAAAACCCCTTTTTTATTGTTCTTAACCTCTCTAGCAAGCCTGAGCTCATTCTGCACTTTAGCTTTTCTGACTTTACTCCTACATGTGTTCACTATCTGTTTGAATTCTTCTTTGGTGATTTCCCCGTTTTTCCATTTCCTATACATGTTCCATTTAAAACTTAGCTCCATTAAAAGTTCTTTAGTCATCCATCCTGGTTTCTTGAGACACCTCCCAATTTTCTTCCTCAATGGAACTGTTTGAAATTGTGCCTTCAGTATCTCCCTTTTGAGAAAGTCCCATCCATCTTGAAGTCTCTTCTCTTTTAGTATTCCTGACCATGGGATCACCCCCAGTATTTCCCTGAGTTTATTGAAATCAGCTCTCCTAAAGTCAAGAATGCGTGTCTGACTATGCCTGGCTTCTCCTTTCCATTGTATAACAAACTCCAGGAGAACATGATCACTCTCACCTAAGGATCCCACCAGTTGCACCCCATTAACCAGGTCATCCCTGTTGGTTAGGATCAGATCTGAAATAGCTGACTCCCTTGTTGCCTCTTCCACCTTTTGGACCATGAAATTGTCTTCCAGGCAAGTTAGGAATTTGCTAGACCTTGAAGTTTTGGTTGAGTTAGATTGCCAGCAAATATCAGGATAGTTGAAGTCACTCATCACTACTACATCTTTTCTTTCTGCATGTGTGGCCATCTGTTCTAGAAAGGCATCATCCAATTCCTCCATCTGACTTGGGGGTCTGCAGTAGAGTCCCACAATAACATCCCTGTTGTTTCCCTCCCTTTTAATTTTTATCCAGATGCTCTCCACCTGGCTTCCAGTAATTGATGTCATGGCTCTCTTCACTGGTATAAATATCACTGATATATAATGCTATTCCTCCTCCTTTCCTATTTGGTTTGTTTCTCTTATGATCTACATTGGAAAGTATCTTCTGAATTCCAGCATTTGAAGTTATGGTTGAAAGGAAGTTTGTGCACAGTTCATGTAGAACTTTGCACAATGTAGATTTGTGCATATATTTGAAATGTACATGTACATTTTGTGCACATTATCCCTCTGAAAAGCATTGCAAACCTCACTGATGTTTGGATTTTCAAGGCAGTATATTCCATCCTGCTGGCAGTCTCAGGAGGTGCAAAAGGCATATTTACAGGAGGAAATATGGGTCCAAATTCATTCTTTCCTATCCAGAAGAGTCAAAGAGCAGCAGCCTTTCAGATTTTTGAAGCAACGGAAAGAAAAAAGGAAGAGGAGAAATACATTTCTGCCTCTGCATTCTCTTCTGAATGCTGCTGCCACCATTTTCATTCCCACCTGCAACTAAGTGAAGGGGAAAGTATGGGAGATAATTTGTGTGGTGGGGGAAGGAGGACAGCGAGGCCACCCTCTGTAACCTGGACATTCTGAAGCTGAGAGAAGATTCAAAATGACTTTTCTAGGGAACAGGCTATCTATGGAAAGATGTTGCGGGTTAGTGTTCATTGTCAGGTTGAAACCATATGGGACTCACTCAACACATATGGGACTCACTCAAGCTTTTGTGTTTCACAGTGCTGATCTACTGTTTGTGTGTGGATGTTGCAGGGAAACACATTCCAGAACACCTCCTAAGACTAAAAGTGTTCTGTGGGGATATCCTAAGGCAGAGCAGCAGTGCACAGATAGTAACATGTGGATTTCGGGATAAGAATGTAAGAGCCTGGCTAGATCACATTAAAGTGCAATTACAGTAGGACCCCCGTATCCACGTATTCAATTATCCACAGGACACAAAACAGCACACCTACCATAGAGTCTTCCTAGAAAATGTTCCCTCTATCCCCACTGGATATGGGGGTCCTACTGTAGTCTACACCTTTAGTTTTCAGCAATGGCCAGCTAGATGCCTGTGGGATGCCCACTGGCATCCATTTTTCCTGGATGCCAAGGGAACAAGAGACTGTCCCCACTTATCTTAAAGAACATTCCATTGTCTGGAAAATGATCAGTGTTTCCCCTCACATGTACTGCAAGAAGCTATAATGTTTGCTGTTTGCCAACAACATATAATAGGAAATGATCTTAAAAGTATTCTCATGCAGTGCTCCCAGTTTTACTTTATTGCCCAACAAAGAAATAATCAAAAATAATATTTCCCAAATCAAAACACCTGCTGATATGGGAAAGAAGGGATGTGTTTGCTTAGCCTAGGCTAGTATTTTCATCACCAAGGGCTTCGATATAGCTACACCCCAGTGAGAAAATTACTTAAAATTCTCAGCAGTAAAACTCTAATCCATGCTAAGTCTGTATTGCTGTCTTCCTGCAAACAAAATAGACTTGTGTTCGAATGCATCATAAATTCAGCCTATTTCTGCTACCTCCTTGGGAAACACAGAACTGCTGGAGTGCTCCCCCCAACTTCTCAGTGGATCTATATAAGTCATTCTGGTTGCGGTGGCAGAGGAGATATAGCTGGTTTCAGGACTGCTGCACAGATTATTTTACAATAGTTAAGATTCCTAGACATAGTGTTTTTGTTTGGTATAGAACACAAACAAATGGCTGGAAGTTAACATTATACTGCAGAGCTATAATAAGGCATCTACTGAGCACAAGCTCCAGTCACCTGTATTTTCATTATGTTGGGTCTTGTTCAAAGCCAAAGGCAAGAAAATGAATGCAATCAATCAGTTATACAGAGGTGGGATATGGAAGATTGTATCTTGTAGAAAAGATTCTAGATCAGCTGAAAAACAGGGGTCCTTCCTTTTTTAAAAAAACGTTTTATGACACATGCTTCCAACTAATCTATCTGCTTTTCTGCTTCTTGGTTGACTTACTTTATTGAGATTATACCCTTTAGAATCCCAGATAATCAGTTGTGGTTTAAGCTGATCTTCTGCTAGTGGCATAAAAGGTACTTATTTAAATGTTCTGTGAACCCAGGTCTACTGATTACATGCCAGTCAGTAGGCAATTTTGATATAGCTGTAAGTACAATTATTAGCAAACAGTGCAACAACACTTCCCCAAAGAAAGATCAGACCACAGGCACACACATGTGTTTGCACACAAATTCCTCTTGTTCTTCCTGTTTCGCAGTTTCTTTGTTTCCCAAAGGTATCTTCCACTTGTCCACATATAATTTCTCAATTTAACTTTACATGCCTTTCTTTTTCTTCACCTTAACCATCCCAAAATGATAAATTAAAATGTCACGTGCTCAGTAGGAATTACCTGCCTCCTATGCCTGATTGATTAACCATCATGTTTCAGACTGAAGTCAACAGGATACTGCTAATGCAGCATTTCTCAAACAGGTTTCTGTGGAACACTAGAGTTCCCCCAGAGACCACCAGGGGTTCTGTGAGAAAATATTTATAAATTAATAAATCATGGAGCAGTGATAAGCTGAAACAGCTTATCTCTCCCCTCCACAACAGAGAAAGCTGGGGAGGAATGAGTGTATGTGAATAAGTTTTCACACCAGCACTTCCAAAGGGGCCTCTCATGTGTTGGGGAAGGAGGAAGTTAAAGTACCAAATACCTTGCTCTCCCTCCCAGCCTTTGCTCTGCCTTAGATGTGCTAATCAGGCTCATCATGTAGCACATTGCCTTCTTCTGGCCATGGACCCTTATTGTTTGCCAGAACTGAGGACAAAAGAGGACGCGGGTTTGCATAAAACTGATTTAAAGGTACAAATGCAAAATTAGGTGTTTCTTAAAATTCAGTACAATGGGAAGAGAACTGCAATACTGTACAGCTCTTACCCAAGTGGAAGAAACTGACCAAGTAATCCCCTGGTCTACCCAGCTAACCAAGTGTCAGCTGTGGATGGGAGAACTCTGATAAAAGTGATTTAGAGCGTTTTCTTTTTAATCCAGATTTCGAGAGGGCAGAATCATTACAGTTATTATAGAGAAAAGGTTCTTAAACTATCAGTCTGGTAACTGAATGTGCGGGTCAAGAATAGACTGACCAACTCCCATATTATTGAAAAAAGCCTTCCATTTACCATGACGCTGGCTTGGCAGGAAGCTACAGCCTCCTTCTCATCCTTAGCCTGGCTGCTTAGTTGCTGCTTTTTGTAAGTTCTATTAGCTCAGAGCTCAATCTTTGGGTCAGAGTCAGTAATGTAGCCTTGTTCAAATATTTGAAGGGATGTCATACTGAGGATGGGTCAAGCTTATTTTCTGCTGCTTCAGAGACTAGGACATGGAGCAATGGGTTCAAACTGCAGGACCTTCTTCAGGTTTTAATAATGTTTCATGATAAATATATCTGTTTTTCATTTAATTTATTTTTATTATAGATTTCCTTTTTGGCATTTTCATAGGATATTTTATCAATATTTTAATGTGCACTATAAATACTTCTCTGCAAGTATGCTCTTTCAGGCCTGTTATTTTCAAATATCAAATATGTATTGCTAGCAATGTGGAATATAATAAGTATCTATTTTTCACTGTTTCTGTAATTTTAAAAAAAGGGAGCTGTAGGTATAATTTTTACATACGGGTTCCCTGAGACCTGAACATCATTTCAAGGGTTCCTCTAGGGTAAAAAGGTCGAGAAAGGCTGTGCTAATGATTCAAACACATGACCTATGGTCGCAGTGTGTGTTCATACCCTAGCCATTTGTTTAGGCCTCCTAAAAATGTTGAATAATGCAAACCATAAGAATGCAGGGAAAAGACCAGTGATAGCAACAAAAGAGAGAGACCGAAAGGCAGCAGAAGGCCAAAAAGGCAGCTGACTGTGGCCTTAGAAATCAAAAGGGAGGAATTTGTCTTTAGTCTGAATGGCTGGTAGATTGATGTGAATACAGGGTAACTTGTGTCCTGAATTGAGAGGAGACAGGACTTCAAAGCAGCAAGCAAGCAAAGAGATGAAGTCTTATTAATCTGTAGATAAAAGTACAAAAGGCTCTTGCTAATTAGGCTGCAAAGACATTATTGCCCACTCACTGATCCCAATACTTTTGTAATTAGGGGAGGAGGACAACAGTTAGCTGAAAATGATTTCCATCATTGCTTGCTAAATACATGGGTTTCATGTTTGTTCTCATTCTGCTTCTCCCTCTCTTTTCTGGACTGCCCATAATTTTCTGTCTACACCAAATGTTAAACCACACATAGCACCTAACTAAAAAAAAAATTCAGTGGTAGTCATGTAGCAAAATACAACAAAATCCAAAATCCACAAGCAACGATACTTTTAAAAAGATAACGCTGCTTATAGCATCTAACTATAACTGAAGTGTAATGATAAACATTTGAACTGTCACTGACAAATTTTAATCCCTCCAAACCATTTTTTTAAAATCCCAGCACTACTTTCCATGGCCTATGAATACTTCCAGATGAACAGGTTCCTCACACTCGAAAACAGAAGGCACTGTGCAGCTATTTTATCCTCCCTTTTATTTAACGACTTTTCTGCATTGAGGGATGGGAAGAGAAGTAATTGGAAAAACAAGGGAAGATGGTGACTGAAGGACAGTGGTATCTTAAGCTCCTATAAATTTCAATGCATAAGGCACAGCAGTGGTATGATAAAAGCCATACCTGGAACCAGTCTGAGTTTAGGATTCAGTGAATCCTCTTGAAATGTAAAATTTACTTAGGATAAAAAAGTAAGAGCTGTTCGGCAGTGGAACGCACTCCCTCAGAGCATGGTGGGGTTTCCTTCCTTGGAGGTCTTTAAACAGAGGCTGGATGGCCATCTGTCAGGGATGCTTTGATTGTGTATTCCTGCATGGCAGGGGGTTGGACTGGATGGCCCTCATGGTCCCTTGCAACTCTACGATTCTATGATTCTAAATAAATAACAGTTTAAAGATTCTGTGCTTATACTGAAAGGGTGGTCCCAAAATATAGAAGTTCTTTAGAAGATACAAACTCTACTAGCAATGCATGTTTCTTGTACTGGTAGTAACAGGTTTGTTGCCCAAAACAATGCAGTCAAAGACAACCCAGAATATTTCCTGATGGTGACTTTTTACTACTACATAAAATAACTAAAATGACTAAGCAGAAAGTAGCGTCAGTGAAGATAAAGCCAAAAAAAAGAGAAAAAGGAGACCCACCCACCCACAGATGTGAGGTCTGGTCTTACTTGAAAAGGTAGATTTAATGAAGGTGACCAATTAATATCTCTGTTGTTCAATAACTCTCTTCATTCAACTTTACTTTCTGTAGAAAATCTCATCTTCAATCCTATTGGTCAGTCATCAGCTAGAGCAAACCCATTCAACCAATTTTTGAATGCTGAGTGAACAAATAGCTAAACCCACTTGATTCAGTGTCTGTACTCTAGTTGGGACTGACAACAGCATTTAGACCCATATGATTTCTACACCAACTTTAAAAAAATATTCTGTGGTTTAAAATCCAGTTATTTTCTGTCATATGTGCATAATCTTCATAACTCTTTCTCTTCATTCAGTCCTAAAATACTTTACATTTCTAACCAAAAAGATTTTGTATTCTTGTTCCATTAATGAACTAAGCCAGAAAACTTACATGTTTCTTCTAGCTTTCTGCCTGGATATACAGAAGTCCCGCCCCCCCCTTTTTTTGTGTGTGTGTGTGAGTCACCTCTGCCTTAGTTCCTTTTTCACTGTGACTTTAGCCTTAGGGTTATTACTTCCTCCATTTTGTGTGCAATTTTATTCTTTAGATGTTCAAAACTCTACCCAGACTCTGGTCTCAAAAACATGCACTTAAGTACAACCCTTTATTCATGACAAATACATTTTAAATACCTTCCAAAGACACATGGTTTTAGGACCTTTCCCCCCCTCTTTAATGTTAAATCACACACGGAACAGTAATGCAGGTACCAATTATCACAAAATCATGTTTAGCTCTTTGAGCTCAGCTTCTGCTCTTTCATATTTCTGTAGAGAAAAATAGGAATCCATGCAAATTTTATTTTTTTCAGTTGCATTAAATTTAATGGCAAATTTATACCCATGGGTTATATCCAATGGTGGATGTCTACCAATAGAATTGACTATGTGGTGGAACAGATTGCCCCTTCTCCTGAAACCTTGTAATCCTTCACCAAATCTACTCCAGACAGTTGGTGGATCCTCCAGAGTGAGGAAGGTGCAGGGAATGCAGGAGGAAGGGAAACTCCTGTTATGTAGTCTGGTAAAGTCAGGTAGGACTGATAGTGCTTTTAAGTAGTTTAAATTCAATTGAAGTCAAAGGGGCTTCACAGTGCTTAACTTTTACTCATGGTGTGATGACCATATATAAAACTTAATGTTTCACCATTCACCCTTAACCTTTTCTTGCTATTGTGTTTTAAGGCTGGACAATAATTCAGAGAAAGACATCAGTTCCAATCTATAGTAGAATTTATTGTGAACAATATTTTCATAATTAGAAAATTCACCCCGCGTGTAGTTTGGGGATTCAAAATCAACAAAAGTCTATCATGACCTACCAAATTATAGAGGAAAATGTCTTGTTAATATTTTAAAATCTTCTTTTAAAAGGCACTATTGGCTTTTTATCATAAAGGATATAAACAAAAAATATTCAATCATCGTTGACATGTGCATTCATAATTTTTAGAAAAGGTGAGACCCACAATTAAAGAAATAAAATCCTAAACTGTTGTATAAACAGCAACCTAGAAAGCTATGGGGTTTTTGCCTCCCCCCTTTTTTTGGTGGCTAATGAAATACATTTTTAAAAATACATACTCTCTTGCAATAATTTATTAAACTGTGCTATCATCACATGAAGAATCAGGATGGTTGCCTTGGTGACAGAGATTATCCATGTGACTGCTGGATTCTGTCAGTTTTCTAAACATGAATTCATAATATTTTGGATTTATTAACAATATGCTTCTCTGATGGAGATAAATTGCATCCTTTCAATTGGCCATGTAAGCCTTCTATGAAAATACAACTACTTTGGCAACTCAGCAAAAAGATCTTATATGATTATCTGAAAATTAAACCCATTTGTCATAAAGAACAAGGCAGATACTATTTTTTAAAAAAAACAAAAAACAAAAACAATATAAAACCCTGAACTGTCAAGGAATGTGACGGAATCCTTTCCTGTGTCTTAAATGATACAAGTTCTTCACAAGATATTTTGTTTGAGTCATAAAACTGGTCCTATCAAATAGCAGCTATACTTTAATGGAACGGGGAATGTAAACCTCTGATTTAAACCCCAGTGATCTTGAGGACTTTGGAACTGGAAACAAGGATTCACTTATACAGCAAAAAAAATCCTCAACTGATTCACCCAGAATCCTAATAGTTCACACAAATTTCGGGCCACTGTTACCATATTCAGAAGGAAGGGCGCCAAAATGGCCATGAGATGTGCTATACAAGCTTTTGCTATTTTTCCAACTTTTTTGAAAATTTCAATAAAGTTGAGCACTATTGGCTGTGTGAATTACCAGCAAAAATCATGAAGCAGGGGCTCACAACAGAGCTGAGATGTGATTGGTCAGATCTCGGAGGGGGCGGGCTTGCAAGGGATGCCTTGCAATAGTAGATCTGCCATTTCTTTTAGGGTGGACCGGGCAGCCCCAGTGCTCTCCCCTTCCCTATTCACTGGCTGTGGGGGCGGATAGATGGGTATAAGGGACTGACAGTCCCATAGGCCCATCTGTCCACCACTGCTGCCTGTTCCTCCCTGCACCCCCTTTCCTGTTCACTGGCTGCTAGGGCAAACGGGGAAGGTGGGGGCGCAGGGAGAAAGAGACTTCAGTGGCAGACAGATGTGCCCACAGGACTGACAGTCCCATAGGCCTGTTTGTCTGCTGCTGAAGCCTTCTTCCCTGCGCATCCTTCCCTGTTCACCGGCTGCTGGGGCAAATGGGGAAGGGGGGCGCAGGGAGGAAGAGGCTTCAGCGGTGGACAGACAAGCCTATGGGACTGTCCTGTAGGCCCATCTGTCTGCCACTGAAGCCTCTTCCTCCCTGCGCCCCCCTTCCCTGTTTGCCAGCCGCAGGGGTGGCTAGATGGGGCACTAGCCCGTCTGTCCGCCTCTGCAGCCTGTTCCTCCCTGCGTCCCCTTCCCGTTTGCCAGCTGAAGGGGGCCCCAGACCTTTCCGCCACTGCTACCTTTTCTGCCCCGCATGAGAGATAGGCCTCCGTGACTGTCAGTCATGGAGGCCATGCCCCCCCCATGTGAACTGCAAGATCACTAATTTATCGGGATATATTGGAACAGCCAAAATGGTGTAAACTGCTCAGCTCTGAATCGAAAGGGAGGTAAGCCAGCATTTTCCGCATAAAAAATGGTCGTCTAACCGACCCCCATGTGTATTACTTCACCAATAGTGTTTCCAGTTGTTGCCTGTTTAGTTCCCCTCTAGAGCTTAATGGGATCCTCTTAAACTCAAGTCTGTTTCTGTCTGCATTGTCATAGATATGAAATCAACAGAGAAATAAAATGTGGCTGCAGCCCCCTCCCCCCAAAACAGGTTAAGAACAAAAAGCAATTTGCTGTAAAATCCTGATCACAATGAGGTGTTTTCTGTATCTACCAGTAGGTTGTTAATCATGCTGGGATGTGTAGGGGGAAAAAAAGAAATAGGGCATTAAGAACTGGAATTTTTCAGGAAGAGAGTTTTCTAATTAGTAGCACACCTGGTCTTTCACTTCTTCTGTATTAATATTAATAATGTGCTGTTGGAATGAGCTGAAAGTAATGCAAAATTAAGTCAGATTCTAAAATGTACAGGCTTTTCGTTGATTTTAGTTGTACTGGATCAGTTTGTGCTGGCAAGATGAATTTAGATGGACTTCTGATATCCTTCATTAGGGGATGTGATCATTTTAGACTAATTTAGGAATCACTATAAGAAGATTGTCAGCTTCCATCAGCACTTGCGAGATATTTTTTGTTTTTGAATTTGCTTGTTGAAACAATGAAATATTTACATCTAATGTATCTTTTGGTATTTGATGTCCAGTTCAGCAGTTGTGTGATTGCTTGTTTGTTGTTAAATTATTGGCATAAATTTGTTATTTCTCAGACATATTATTATCTTGATTAAGCCTCTCCTCTCTTCCTTGATGATATTTTTACATGGTAAGAACAATGATCTATGGTTGCTAATCATGGTAATAGCTTCACACAAAGTAGGGTAATAAAAAGATGTTTCTTGTGAGACAATAGTCCAAGAAGCATATGGACAAACTGTAACACGTCCATAGAAGGACAACTAAGATGGCAAAAGGTCTAGAAACAAAGCACTATGAGGAATGACTTAGGAAGTGGGTATGTTTAGCTTGGACAATAGCCATCATTGGACAATAGCCATCCTTAAATATTTGACAGGTTGTGGTGTAGAAGATAGAGCAATCTTGTTTCCTGCTAGTTCAGAGTCATGGATGTGAACCAATGGATTCAAATTACAAGAAAGGAGATTCTACCTAAATATTAGACAGATTGCCTTGACAGTAAGTGCTGTTATACAGTGGAATAGAGACTGCATGGGTGATGGAGTTTCCTTCTTTAGAGGTCTTCAAACAGAGTTTAGGTGGCCAACTCTCAGGAGTACTTTAACTGTGCATTCCTGTGTGGTAAGTGGTTGGACCAGATGACCCTTGTATTCCCTTGCAACTCACTGATTCTATGTGGGAGAATTTAAGCTGTATCATAATGACTGGCTAGCAGGAGTTTAGCTGCCTTGCAAGTTAGCATCTGAGAAGCACTGACACTCAAGGTGACAAAATCTTCTGCAGCAAAAGTAGCAGAATTACTGCGCGCCACAATGTATTACCCAAAATATCACAGACTATTGAATTATATCCAGAGACCTGTTCTGTTGATGGGATTGTCGTGGAGCAGAATTCCACTGAAAACATTGCTGCTGCTATGAAAGAGAGGAAGGACATTTGTATTATTCCTGTCTCCATCTGCTGCCTGCCAGTACTACCTCCTACACAGCCCCAGAGGTCCATCAGTGCTCTAGAGCAGATTTTCAGAGGACATCAGTGGAGTGGAATGGAAGAGGGGAAATCAGCACAGCTTGCTCCCTCCCACACTCAGCCAACAGATCAAAAGTCTCCCACTGATAGAAGACAGCAGAGTCTTTGGCTGGATCCAAACTAATGATTCTAAGGCCTTTCATGAATTCACACACACACAATGTAGAATAAAGTTGCTGCTGAAATTTTAACTTAAGCCCAATTCTTCTGAAATGAATGGCACTATTTCAGGCCAAACGTTTAAGGAATTTTGAGAGAAGCTTAAGCGTTATCAACCAAATATGTGAAATAAATATGTGAAATTGTCCAGGGTGGTTCCACTGGGTTTCACTCAAATTGACCTAAGCTGAATTTGGAAGTTTCTCCTCGGATGAAAAATCTGAAGATTTTTCTGAAAACAGAAAGAAAGTAAAAACTATGGGCAATATTATTTTACAATCATAATGTCAGATATCCCAGTATCAAGCTATAGTCAATACTGGTGTATATTTCACTATGTATCTTTCAATAATTGTTTGCTATTTTCCTCCCCCCACCAGAGATCCAGATAGACAAGGCAGAAAAAGAAGAGAAAATTGAAAAGAAGCCACCACCCAAAGGTAGTCATATATTACATGCATTGTATATTTTATATGTATTAAGAGTGTGCAGTACTGCAAAGAGGGGGGGGGGACCCTGTAAGAATGCATGCAAACACATAAGCCTGAATCCTATTGATGCTCTCAGAATAGGCATATTGAATCAATTTTTGAATGATGAATAAAGTAAATGAATGAGTGAATCTGTTTGTTTCACTTTCTACAACTTCCCAGTTTTATTGAAACAGTTGCCTCTGTTGCAATTTTTTAAAAGTGAAAAGTCTGATCAAAAACTGATATACATTTTCTTCTACATTTATCTGATGTAAATAGTTTTTTTTGTTTTAATTTACATTTTAATTGGAAATTATTAAATTTTGTGATCCAAATAGATTTCTCCTTGACATCTAGCTAACACTGCTTGAGCAGGTCCTCCATTAATTTTTGTTAAAAAAATATCCCAGCACCACACATTCAAATGAAGAATGGGTTGTGAACATCAGAAGCATAACCACACATTGAAGGCAGTGCCTTACATATGGACAAAATCATTTCCATTCATAATTTCAGATATTCTGCTTGCAAGTCACTGCTGTCATGTTCACGGTGTACTTTTTTCACTTCTTTCCTGTGATAACATTGGTTCTCTTCCAGTAACAAATTGTTTTGGGTTTTGTTTTGTTTTTGTTTATTTGCTTCCCTCCAGAAATCCAGATAGAAAAGACTTTAAAAGAAGAGAAAATTGAAAAGAAGCCACCACCCAAACGTGATTATTTCTAATTATTTTATTATGGCTATGTTCTGTACATAGGTAGGAATGTGGAGAACTGTTTGGAAACCTTTTAAAACACACACAATGTCTGAACTTGGATAGCACACCTCTACCCATCTGTCAAAAGTTTATCAGTTGATCTAGCCATCAGAGGCAACTATCAAGAAATGCAGCTCTTTGGATACACATGGGAAAATTGCCAGTTTCCTTTCACAGAGTTCTAGTAGAGAAGATTGCATAATGAGTAGGATTCATCATCAGGCACTGCTTTATAGCTCATCTTACTTGGGAAAGATTGTACATGGAAGTTGCCATTATCACCCATTAATAAACATAATAAATTTCAGCTACTCAGACAGATGGTACTCATAATTTTGTCACTGAAACCTTTGCTGGGCAACAAAAGGTGACGTTATTATCCTGGCTGTTGGTAACATTGTGTGTGTGTATGTGCCTTCAAGTTGCCTGTTGGCTTATGGCAAAGTCATGAAAGTCATGGGATTTTCTTAGGCAAGGAAGATCCAGAGACAATTTTGTGAATTCCTTCCTCTGAATATAGCCTATGGCTCCTGGTATTTGCTGGCAGTCTCCCATCCAAGTACTAAGCAGAGCTGACCCTGCTTAGATGGGATCTGGTGCCTTCAGGGTATTTAGACCTATTGCTAATATTACCTAGTATCATTAGTAACAGGGAAATAAAACCCTGACAGTACCATTTGAACCTGCAGTAGCTGCACTTTTTTTCCTGTCATTCACTTGGATTGCTACAGGTTGACCCATTTGCCGATGGCACCTGCTACTGTCTACCACTTAGTGACTTCAGCCTTGATGAACTCTTGGCACTTGGTCACAGAGGTTCAGAAAGCTGCAGCAATTGCAATTAAGTATTTTAACACTCATTTAAATGTGTGGTCAGCAGTAGCATGCAGCAGGCAAAAAACTGCTTAGGTGCTCCCTCACAACAACAACACTGCCACAACAAGCTGGTTGCCAGAGGCTCATATTTTGAATTCTGATCTCTTAATCACTGCTATATGGAATTTGGTCATCCATTTTAAAATTTGTTTTCAAGGCTGACATCCTGAACAAAGTTACCTGGGAGTTAGTCCCACGGGATTAAGTAGAACATACTTCTAAGCTGACATGCACAGCATTAAACTTTAGGTATTTTAAATTTTTAACAGGTTGTTATTATTATGTTAGTAATTATAAGGGTTCACTCCATGTACTAGAAAATGGAATACTAAAATAGAAACATAAAAAAAAAACACCACACAGTGTGTTATATATACAGTTGTCCCTCCGTATCCATAGATTTGGTATCCATGGATTTAAGTATTCATGGCTTGAAAATATTCTTTAAAAAATAATAATCCAAAAAAAAAACAACAACACCTTGATTTTGCCGTCTTATATAAGGGATACCATTTTGCTATGCCATTGCATATAATGAGACTTGAGTATTCACAGATTCAATCCATGGATACCAATACTTAATACTCAAGCAAATATGTAGGGACAACTGTATTACAATTCAAGTATACAGACATCTTTGTTTATACAGTTGTCACTTCATATTCGCTAGGGTTTGGTTCCAGGACCCCCCGTGGATACCAAAATCTGTGAATACTCAAGTCCCATTATATGCAATGGCATAGCAAAATGGTGTCCCTTATATAAGTTGACAAAATCAAAGTTTGCTTTTTGGATTATTAATTTTTTAAGAATATTTTTAAGCTGTGAATACTTAAATCCATGGATACCAATACTTAATACTTAAATCCATGGATTTCATAGAGTTTTCTTAGGCAAGGAGTAATCAAAAGGTACTTGCCTTCCACTGCAATATAACCTGCAGCACTTGGTAGTCCTTCAAAGTCTCCCCTCTAAGGACATTGGACATTGCTTAGCTTTCAAGATCAGATGGGAGTTGGTAGCTTCTGAGCATTTAGGTAGATCTCTTCATTATAGAAAGGTATGAATGGTTGTCCAGTTTTCAAAGTAAACATGAAGACCTTTGCCCAAATGTGTCTTTGTGAAAACAATAATATTTGCAATTAACATTGTGAAAGCAGTAATACTGCTCATTAATGACAAACTGTCCAAATGGTTTGCTGTTACTTTTACAGGTTGTTCCCCTTAGAAACATTTTGGTAGTTATTAGCAGATAACCTACCAATGTCCTGCTGAGAAGCCCCATTAACAACCTAGTCTCAGCACAGCCATACATACAGACTCCAAAACATACACACCAGTCACTCTACAGTGTCCTGCTCTGTCTGGGTTTCTGTTGTTGTCTCTGGGCCACAGCTGAGGTAACATGAGCTGCTGTGGGAAGATAGTCAGGATGAGTCGAGTATCCTGGCCAGCTCTTTCAATACCAGCCCAGCAATTGGAGTTGATTTCAGGTTTACAGAGAGTAATCCTGCATGTAGCATATTAACCTGTTACCTCAGTACTAAATGGGTGCAACTGGCTGGAAAGCTCTTTCTGGAAGCTTCATCTACACACATTTGCCTAGTAATGGGCTAATGGCCTTTTTTAAAAAATGTAGCATTGGCTTCTCCAGGGGCCTGTCACAATACACAGTTAAAGCAGTCTGACTCCAACTCAGTTGTCATGGTTCCTTCCTATGGAATCCTGGGGTTTGGAGTTTGGTAAGGCACTAGAGCTCTCTGACTAAGAATTCTTAATTAAACCTCCCTGAGCTACAAATCTCAGGATTCTACAGAATGGAACTATGGCAGTTAAAGTGAATCAGTGAATAAGACATTCTATAGATAAAGAAATAATTACATATGAAATTGGGGATTTTTAAAAAATCAACACTCAACAGAGAAGTCTGGTGGACCTTATAGCTTGACATTTCTTGGAATAATAAAGACAGCAGAGAACTTCTAAAGATTGAAAGCATCTCTTTAACTGAATGAGGTCTCTCTCATAAGGATAGGAAGTGCATTATTTGTTTGCATATTCTAATTTATATAAGTGCTTCTAGCAAGAAATTGTTTTTGGAGACTGAGCACAAAAGAATAGCAACAAAGAAAAAAATCAGACTGGATTAAAACCAGCCATATAGCAAACCTAAAGCAGGCAGGCAGGCAGATAAATCTCACCCTACATCACAAGTTCTTCTCAGGCCAACCAAAATCAATTAAAAAAAAACTTAGAACAATTTAAAATTTAAAACAGTAAGAAAAAATAACCACCTAAAAAAAAAGCATATTAAGCTATTTACCAGTATAGCAAATTAAAACCAGGTATCTGAGCAGATTTGAGGAAAACCATTGAACCCAAAGGCTTTGATGAAAGGCCATTTTAAAACTTGCCTCTAGCATGAAGCCAGGTGGACCATCAGAGGGAGGGCATCCCACAATGTGCCATAACAGAGAAGGCCTTCTTTCATGTTCTTACACAATGTATTGACCCACCCATCAAGGTAGGACACAGAGCAGACCTCAGTCCTTGGCCAGGCATATGTGGAAATAGGTACTTTTTCAAGCATCATAGTCTCATGCTGTTTTAGGGCTTTAAATGTCACCAGCAAAACCTTGAATTCAGACTGGAAGTATAGTCTGGTCCTGTACAATTCCTTTAAAACCAGTGTCACGTGGTTTCTATATGATGTTCCTGTCAGCAATCTAACTGCTGTGTGTTGCAGTAGCTTCAATGTCTGAGTCATCTTCAAGGGCAACAGAACACATTCCAGTAGTCCAGGGAATGGGGTGGGTGTTTCCAGTGCATGAACTACTATGGCTAGTTTATCCCTAGGCAATTGACTTAATACACTAACTTCAAAAAAAATTATTTTACATGTATACAGTACTGTACAATAACATTTGCAAGTCACAGAACCCATTGTTAAAGGTGCCTATGTTGTATAGCCCAAGGGGTAACAATATATAGCACAGAATCTCTTGGGTGTACTAAATCAGCTGGCTAACCAGATAGGAAGACGGATAAGTTTAGACTGTGTTGGCATGATGGACAAATATCCTTCTCCACCACCAAATATAGGATAAGAGATTGTGCTAATTAGTTTGCCAGCTCTGCTGTGTGTGTCTTGGCATCCTACTCACAGCACAATATGCTAATCTCAGACTCTAGGACAAAGTAACCACCACTTCCTCATAAGGACAGGAAAGAGTTGTTGCTTATGGCAATAAGCTTATCTAGGAATGACAGGTGCTGCCAAACTATGATGAACAAACATTTTGACTATCTTTTTTGGTCACTATGAATATTTGCAAGCCATGGAAATATGTCAAGGCATAGGCAAAACTGTTAGATAATTAAGCCATTACTTAGTTTAATTCTGTCCATATATGTGTTGCTATTCTTGGTATTTTAAACTAGATCATTACACTGAATTTTATTGCACTTTTATAGGGTTCTAAACTCTATAAATGACTTTGAGGGCTTAATTTTAAAAAGCAAACTAGAGCACCTCAAACAAAGTCACTAACAAAGCACACTAAAATGTCATGTGCCATCTCAAAGGCTAGCTAATTTATTACAGCATGAGCTTTCATTGGAATTGTCCATGGTGCATGAAATTAACTCCTAAGTATCCATGTATAGGGCTGAACCAAAATGACTTGGTGAAATTTGCCACCAAGTTTGCAGAAGGTAATCTGTGAAGGCACTTTACAGAGTACCACCAAGGAAGATATAAAAATATTCAGAGCGTTTGGCAACAGCAGGAGGGTGTGTTTGTGAGGTTCTGATGCCAGCAGGGTTGTTGTTGTTGTTGTTGTTGTTGTTGTTGTTGTTGTTTTAAAAAAAAACAACCTGGGGCTTGTCTACATGAAGGAAAAAAAAAACATGGACTGCTCCACAGTAACAGCAAGTCACAGCAGCTGCGACCTGTCTTAATGGTTTTGCAGCCCCCATAAACTTCACACGTCTGTAGCTGAGACTGAGGCCGCAAGTGGATTACTCACATTTTTAAATCTGCTGCCACCAAACTTTTTAAAAAAACTTATTTCTATGGTGTGCACAAGCAATATTCCACCTTTCCAAAAAGAGAGAGAGAGGGGAAGATAGCATAAATCTCTGTTTTATCACCTTACTGATCACTCACTAAGGTGAAAATCCAACATGACAACAACGGACGCTTGCCCGGTAGCCCAGCCCCACTCCCTGTGCTCATACAGCCAATCAGGTTTGCACTTTGTCTTGTTTGGGGAAATGATTCATGTCAAATTGCTTTTCTTAATGAGAGAAAATGTGCATATCACCAGAGCTTTTTAAAAAAGTTGTGAAAGGTTGCAAATGCTTTCTTCGCATAGTTTTTCCTCTTTTTGCCCCCCCCCTTCATTCACAGTACGATGAGACAATGTGGGATTCTATTAAGACAGCTCATTTTTCTGAGTGAAGTCTGTGAGGAGAATTTTCACCTTATAAACAACCCCCTAAAAACATCTAAACAAACTAGATTCTTTGCCTCTGTTGCAATATCCTTCCATTCCTGAGAAAACACTTTGAACCCCTTCCTTCTCCCTAAACCATTTTCTACCCCAAATTGAACAAACTCTGAAATTTATGGGGGGGAGGGAGAATGAAATTAGCAGTGCTAGTTTGACTTTTCAGAATTCCCAAAATCCAATCCAGATTTGAGGGGTTTGGAGTAAAAAGAGGCAAGACTATCTCCCTTCAATTTAATTTGGCTGCAGTGGAGGGAGTTTGGGGAAGGGGTGGATGGATGCAAGCTTACTGTCCCCTCCCACTCCGTTTTGATAGAGCATTATTCGAGGCAGAACAAAACATAACTAGAATTGCTGGGAGAGATTTCAGGGAATTTCACATGCCTGACTCACAGTTTGCCCCAGCCCCTGAACAGTAGTCAAACTGTCATTAGCTTGAGTTTTTATTTTTTATTTTTCTTGGTTTGCAACTAGGGGCGGGGGAAGATTGGCAATATAGTGCAGTTTTCCCACCTGTATTTTCTCTGCAGAACTAACTGCATAATTTGTACTACAATTGCATATTGTAAAAAGGAATAATGCTAAACTTTGAGGACAGCTTGTTACTTTTATCCAGAAACTGTACATGATGGGTTTTCTGTAACTTCTGCTGTGGTGAGCAATTTCTCACATAGTTTCTGAAGACTTTAAGAGCCTTTTAAGCAAAAAACATGGGTTACAGCAGTGTGAGCTAGCAGCTGTCTGTGGGTGTTAGTTCTGTATGCAGAAATCAGGCCATGAGCTAGCAGTATTTAAAAATGTAGTCCCTCCTGAATATACATGCTTACTAAGGGAACACACCATTGCTAATTCATCTTCCTGCAGCTGAACTAACTTCCAAAAATAAAATTAAAATACCTCACTTGGCAGGCAATGTATTTTTGTTAAGAATAGAAAGTTGCTGTGTTAAGTGTGGAGAGTAGTTTCCCTCACTGGGTAAGAAAAACAGTTTACTTATGCAATATGAAAAATTAGATGATGCAAAGTAGGTCAGACTTATAGAATAAATAACTGCAGAGTAGAAAGATGATTCCCTTTCATGTATCATGCACAGGTACCTCCATGAAGCCTCCAGCCCCAAGGTCTGTAGTTTGAATGTGATGTGTTACAATGAGTGTTTATATGTCTCCATGCTGTAAACTGATAAATCCTGATTGAGAGAAGCACGCATATACATGCAAGTGGACACCTGTAGATCAAGAGTAGGATCCTGGAGTACACACTGTTTTGACCCTCAATAGCTCTCATGGGAGCTTCTGGGAAGCTTTTAATAAGGCACTGCTGAGGTGGAGTAGATGGTTAGACAGATGATACAGGACAGGAATGCCACAGGACAGAGAAAGAGGTGTAGCCCCATTACATCTTATTATTCCAATCCATGTGATAGCATGTATTCTTGTAATCCTATTGAGAACCCCAATCCCAGCAGACCTACTGAATCAATTACTGTATGGTGAATTGACACTTACGTAAAGTCCATTGATTCAATGAATCTACTCTGGTAAGGACTACCAATAGGATTCACGCTATTGCCTGACATAGTGACATTACATTCCATAATTAAAAGAATAGGTGTTGAACACAGAATGTGCTCACTTGCCTCTGAAAACACCGGAGTGCTATCAGCACTCTAGCTTCAAAATTAAACTGAGCTTCTGCAACATAATTTTGCCAGCAATTGCTGCCATAGTTTTAGTGGGAAAGAGAATACTTAATAACTTTTGAAATGAATTGGTTTCATTGAAACCAATGAAAGATGATAATCTACTACAAGCCTGAATATAATAAATACATCAGTTGTTTTTACCAAAATTTGACAAAAATATATGGCACACCTTTCTGAAAACTGGAGTTAAAAAAACATAAATGTGTCAATTCTAGTACTTTTTTCACTTGCTATACTTATGACAATTTTAATTGACTTCATATGAAATTGGTCCCAAGTGTAGACTTCATGAAATGCTGTAGATCACTGATGCCAAGTTTCAAGATATTAGTTCAACATTTGTATCATTTATATAAAGAATGGGAACTTTAGTGTTTCAATGGCGGCATGAACAATTTGCTGTTGTTGTTTGTAGCAATTCACAAAGAGAAACCAGAAAAAACAGAGAAACCTGAAAAGCCTGAAAAAACAGATAAAGCTAAGAAACCTGAAAAACCAGAGAAACTAGAAAAACCAGAAAAAAGGGAAGTCTCTAAAGGTAAGTGATAATTGTGGTGGTGGTGGGGAGTGTAGTCTTGGGGGCCGGTTCCACGACAGGAAAAAGTTTGCGAGATTCCGGATTACCATTCTTTCGCATCAGAAGGGCATAAATCACACGAATCCTGGCATATTCAGAAGATGCAGCCACTTTCGGTTTTTCCTTAGTTCACATAGGCAAAGGTGGGGGGATCGCCTCCAGATGATTAAAGCCAGGCAGGAGGCCGGGAGGGAGCAAGGAGGGGGTCATGGAGACCATAAATAATGAGAGGAAAGAAAAGGACAAACAAACAAGAGACCGAAAGAGCGATCTGTCAACTTCCCCAGCCCCGAAAGGCTTCTATAAAGAAAGGAGTGAATGAAAGCACGAACAAGCAAAAGCATGGTGGAGCGATCGCCTTCCCTTCCCTTCCCTTCCCTTCCCTTCACACATGCACACACAAACACACACCACAGAAGCAGGGGCTAGCCTCATTCCTGATCATCTTCCCTGCCTCCGAAGCCTTGAACAAAGGCAAGTGAAGGGAAGGACAAACAAACAAAAGGACGAACATGCAATAGGCTGTTTCCCCACACACACGAATGCACACACATACACACACACACACCAGCAAAGCAGGGGTTAGTCCCAATCATCTTCCCAACCCCCAAAGCCTTCCTTTAAACAGACAGGAAGGGCTCAGAGCAGATTTTCTAAAGTGGGCTGCAAGCAGAAGAAGGGTGAATTTCTTCTATCCAACCCTTCAGTGTATTCGGATAAAGCACAATGGTCATTCCAACCAATCAGGATTCAGCTCTGCTCACAGTAATTCGAAAAGGTCAATGCCAGTTTACGCGATGGTTAGTTCCCATGACAAATTATGCGCATTTTTGCGAACTTAATCAAAAAAGTTTGGAAAACTAGCGAAAGCTGATACTGCATGACTTATGGGTTTTTTGCACCCCCTCCTTCTGAAAAGGGCGCTGTTGCTTCAAAATGCGTGGGAACTATCAGGCTTCTTGTCACATTCTTTGAGGATTTATTTTGCCGTGTAAACAACCCCTATGTAAGCAGGTGCCCCCTGTTATTCATCTCTCAAAACTGTCAGTTAGTTCATATATTCACAGAAGAATTTTAGTACTGGTAGTGTGTTACCAGGCTTTCTTTTTTGTACCAAAAATATGCTTTTATTTCCTAAATGAAGGTCAAAGGAGATATTAAAGAGATAGCTAGGGCCAGATCTCCTCCCTATCCCCATTTTACTTTTTAAGTAAGTGCTCGAAGGGCCAATCCAAATTACGAAGGTGGAGGTGATCTACATCAGTTCTCCCATGGCTTTAGCTCTGCTGGTAGCAAGCAGAATGGGAAGTAGGGACATGCCCCTGTCCTTAATGTTACATGTGTTTCTGATCCCTTGTTTACACATACAGCATAGATATCTGACACACACAGATTTCTGCAATGTCTGGAAGCCTTGAACACACAGCTTTCCAGATCATGTAAATCTCTACCTCAGAGCTGAGCTACTTTCCCAGGAGCAGGGGCCATCTCCCTTGCATATGCCTAGCAAGCTGTACCACACTGCTGTGCTGCAACTAGAAATGACATTGTGTCGCTTCCATTTTCATTTTCAGCCATTTCAGCAGTTTTGGTTTTTCAGACCAAAAAAAAAAAAGGCCCAGAAAAAAATCAAACAGTTTGTGTGTATGCATGTTGGGGGCTGCACAGGTGTCCTGAGTGATACCAAGGGCAAAAAGGGTGTTTGTGGGATTGAATGTCGTTGCAGACCTCACTTTCCCCACCCCAGCTCTACATGCTTAGATTTTCTTATCTTCAGACATCGACATTTAATGCACAGCTAGAGAAACATGCAATGTCAAGAATGAGAAGCAATGTGTTCTTTGCTACCCTTTCTACCCTCAGTGCCATCCCAATACATATATGAACAACATTTTTGGTGACACAGGAGATTTTCAGACGGAAACAAAAACAGCACCCCCATCTTGCTATCTCCTCTCCTGCTGACCCCATCCCAGCATGAAAACAAAAAGTTTTACACTTACTTTCCCTCCCCCTCAGTAGCCATGGAGTGAATGCAGCTCACACAGAGCTGGGTTCACTTCCTGGCTGAAATCCCAGGCCGTTCACGCGAGAGGACGAGCATGTGGGAAATTCAAAAATAAAAAGTCAACTACACTTTTAAAAATGATAGCAAGCACAAAAACACAGTTAAAAAAAACCCAAGTAACCCAGGAAGGGTACAAAAAAGGGTGTCACATACCTGGATGTCCCAGTTGCACCCAGAAGTGTTCTGGAATGGACCTCCCACTGCAGCTGGCATCGCACTATAGAAATGGGGCACCTTTTCACTCTCCTCTTGTTCCATGACAGGAATGGAACAGGTGATCTATTCACGGCTTAAGTCATGAATAAAAAGCAACAAAGCCAAAATGGGACCAGCACAGGAGCATAACAGGACAGGGACGGCGTCATCTGAAAGGGAAGCCATTTGGTGATCTCCTGGCATTCATGTAATGCCATATTAAGGGCGTCTGATAATCTCCACATTCTATGCTACAGTAAGAAAGACCTAGTTAGGAGGGGTATTTTTTAAAAAATATTGTCACTGTATGATGGCTGAGAAGTTTCCATTTCCTTACAATACTACCTTAAGGAAACAGTATCTGGTTTTAACTGAATTTATAAATTTTAAGAATGAACTAAATATAAATAAATAAGTAAATTCCAGTCTAGCAAAGAACTTAATGTGAAGGTATACAAACAATAAGCAGAATATATTTGGAGGGCAAATAACTTCCCCAATAAACATTTGAAGTTTGGTTGGACAGAGCAAGACAGAGCTCACACTTTGACATGTTTTACCACAGCCAGCATACTGTTAAGCAAGGACAGACATGGGACAGTCATTCCTCCCATACTTTTCCTTCACAGGGAGGACAACACACACACTGAAAAAGCTGGTTTTCTTTGGCAGGGTTTCATATCAACTACTATTCTCTTAAAATCCTGGACTCCAGAAAACCCTACCCACTGAGAATCATTTCCATAGAAAACAGCCTGGTATTTTCTGCTACCATAAGGCTACAGTGCAGGGGATCATTCATTAAGGAAAACACTTATTGACATTTTAAGCCACTTTCCTGAATCAAGATCTGATTGAAATTGATTGAAGTCATCTGAGAATAAGTTGACCACTGTGCTGTCTTTTCTTTTCATTGCATTTGCCTCACAGCCATAGAAGGCATTTATCTTCTGTCCCAAACATATAGTCTTCCTCAGTAAGCAGGGGGGGAAATCCTTTATTTTAAGGCAAGGCACTGAAACAAAAAGAGGCAGTCATTGTATTGGTGATGTAAAGAATATTCACATTTTTTTCTCATCTTTGATGACAAATGGTGTTGTGACTTATTGAGATGTCCCACTGGATAGTTTTAAAATATTTAAAATATCAGGAATTTTTGCAAAAGAATTTGTTTCAGTAAAAATATTGTCTGGCATCGTGTTAGAAAGTTACGATCTCATAAGCCTGCCATATGACATCACAACTCACTTTTGAGGTCATCATGTAAGTCAGAATTCTGTTCCTACCACACAGTAACCAAAAGCTGCCCCCTCTATCCTGGTAAGCCATACAGCTCTCCCAACATAGCCATTTCCAGGTTGCCAGAGAATGAGGGGATCAGCAGTGACAGTTCCAGCTATTTTCCTTTAGCTGAATGTGCTACAAGGATGTCATCTACAAAAACATCCCAGGGAACACCAGAGGTTTCAGCACATGCAGAAAAGGGAAACTAGCTGGATGTGTCACCACTGAACCACTTGCTGACACATCATGTGGTCAGGCTAGCATTGGGAGATGTAACAACAGAGATGTAACTGATGCAGGAACCTGACCATTTCTCTGTGTGCAAAAATGATGTTTTTGTGCAGAAAACTGGGTTTTGCGCAGAGAACTAGTTTTTGTGCCAAATACACAGTTTTGTGTCCAAAAATGTTGATGAAATAAAATTTTCTCAAAAAGATCCTGAAATATGAAAAAAATAATAATCAAAAGCTATAATTCATTTGCCCGGTGGGAAGAAAATGCTTGAAATACTTACTTCCTGCATACCAGAATGAAATAACTGAAGATATAGATTGCTAAGTGATGCATATATAAGTGCTAAGTTACATACGCAATTATATTAAATACAGGTTGAGTATCTCTTACCCAGAATTCCAAAATCCAAAATACTCCAAAATCCAAAACTGTCCATGTGGATGACTGAGATAATGACACCATTGCTTTCTGATGGTTCAGTGTACACAAACTTTGCTTCATGCATGAAAATATTAAAAATATTGTGTATAAAATTACCTTCAGGCTATGTGTATAAGGTATATATGAAATATAAATGAATTTTTTGTTTAGACTTGGGTCCCAGCTCCAAGATATCTCATTATTTGCAAGTATTCCAAAATACGGGGGTGGGGGAATCTGAAATATGGAACACTTCTGGCCCCAAGCATTTTGGATAAGGGATACGTAACCTGTATAGATTTTTACCTAAATCATCTTGTCATTAATGAGTTGGATCCAGATCTAGGCATATGTTAACTGGACTGGTGGAAGCCAAATTCCCTGTTCTCTCTTCCCTTCGGCCACCTTTAATTATTACATAAAAGTCTGGGGACCCTGAGGAATAGTAGCACTCCCCTATCAACCAAGTAGGGGCATTTTCTATTGGTGGAACCCTTCTGTGCATTGAAGGCAGATCTTGGGATCCAGTCCACTGACTTGAGTGACTTAAATATGGCTATTTAAATCTTACAGATATCTGTTCTTCCATGGTAATCCATAAAAATCCTAATCAGAAAACCTTTCAGCTTTTGCATATAAACTCAAAAAGGAACCAACTCTTCTGGTGGTTCAGGAGAAATTTCCCTCTCTGGCAAGGATGTGAGGAATGTTCACGAATGTTCCCATCCTTGATCAGAAAGGGGGCCTTGGTATGTCAAAATATCCCATAACATTTCTGTCATTGAAAGAGAACAAAATGACAAATACTTTTATGTATGTGTGAGGGTGCTTTCATCTTTGGTGTCTTTTTGTTCAAAAATGGGTTGGGTTTCTGGTCCCAAAAATGCTTCATGGAAAAAGTGGTGGGGTTTTTTTATTTTACAGAAGTGAAGGTTTTTGGTTTTTTTTCCCCAAAATTCCCATTTTTTAAAAAAAAAATCAATAAAAATGAACAAAATCTGTTGTGATCTTGACCAGGGAAGAAAACCTTTGAAAATTTTAAATTTTGCCAGGTGTTTAAAATGGCTTTCATTCTTATGCCATAGTGGAGTGTAGTTACATATGTTGTTAAACTAGAGTGGAGTGTAGTCTACATTTGTTGTTAAACTAGAGACTACACTTAATATGTATGTGTCTTCTCCCCCCTCCCTCCACAATTGCTTTCAAGACAACTCCTGCAGACTTTAGCAGCAAGAGGAAATGCAAGGAGAGATATCGGTACTTCCCCAATACACTGGTCAATGAGAATGGCTTGTGATTACAGCTGCTATTAGCATGTGGCTTGGATCCATTCACTGTAATGGAAACTTTCCTCCTATATCCATTGGCAGCTTCTCTTTCTCTCTCTCTCCCTGTCCCTCCCCCCCCTCCCTCTTGCTCTCTCTTTCTCTGATTCTATAAAGACTATGGTGTAACATCTGTTCTGGCCCTTAGCCAGTTTCTGCTGGAACTCTTAACACCCACATCTGCCATGTGTGTCTTGTGGTTCTGTGGTTATAATTTTTAAATTAAATTTGCAGTGGCTATAATTCTTAAATTAAAAGTGACTGTCAGCAGCTATTTTTATTTTATATTTGTCAGTAAAATGGTTACTGGAAGCCCTTACATTTCAAAACTGTTTGTACTAAATGGCAAACAATGATAATCATATTTCCCTTTATTTGTACTTTTAAAGAAAAAAAAACCCAGCAGATCAGGGTTTTGTTTTGTTTTTTTAAAAAAGGTGGGAGTTAAGAAGGAAGTTCCACCAGGTAGGCTCTTTTGCTGCACAATTGCCATTAGTTTTAATTAGATTTGCATATGAATCATACACAAGATCTACATGAATGAATAGAAGGTTACCTGTAGGGATTCCTGATATACTGGGATAGAGTCTAGAAAAAATAATTTTGGACAGTAATTTCCAAAATATGATGGACATACTGTCTCGGGATTCTGGGAGTTATAGTCTAAAAAGGTAACATCCCCAAGTGAATGTCCAACTTTGTGTTGGTACTATGGTACCAAAACACCATTTTTTAGTGTCCTACTTCAGTCTGTCTATTTTCTTGTAGTGGTACACAAAGAAAAGCCTGAAAGACATGAAAAACCCGAAAAGAGAGAGAAGCCTGAAAAGAAAAGCAAGCCTGAACACCCTGAAAAATTAGAAAAGAAAGAAAAAGGTAATTATCATTTTTCAAGAAGTTCTGACTTGTGTAAGAACCTCCAGGGAAGTGGGAAAACAATTCTCTCCCCCAACATTTTTTTAACTGAGGGATATTGTGCTACTTACATTTGCTCCTCATTCCTGACTCCTTTCTGTCAGAAAAAAAGGTCTATCAGCCATTAGTGGAGCCTCTCACCTCTATAACAGGGGTGGAAGCCAAACAATCCACTAACTACATTAACCCCAGCTTTTTTTTTTTTTACAGCCCTCATATTTTTGAGAAAACTGCACACCCCAAAAGCCTCCACAGATACAGTTCTTCTCTAAAACAAGCCCCCTTGTTTTAGCAAAAACTCTACTTCATTAAGTGGGAGGGAGGGAGATATTGGCCTTCCAATTTTGCTGAATGGAGCTAGTGTGGTTTGCAGTGAATCCAGGATAGAAACTGCTTCCCAAGGTCTCTGGACTTCATCAGACCACCCTCCAGGAAAGTTCTTATGCTGGCGTATTTTGAACCGTTTTTATGCTAGCAAAAGAACTCCTTTATAAGACCTACCTTAAAGAGGCTGCCCCAGCATAAATGGAGCACGAACTGAGCTCTGTTTACTTCCTGGTCTGAGATCTTGCCAATTCTCACAAGACAACGTGAGCATGGCAAATTTAAAAAAATGAAGCAAAATAAAGACATAAAACATTCACACAAGCACAGTAACACACTTTAAAAATTCAAAGTACACCAGGGAGGTTAATAAAAAGAGCATCCCCTTCCTGGCTGTCACAATCTCACCTGGAAATGTTCTGTCATTGACACTATATTCACATGAGCACAATGGCACAAGGCTTCAAATGCTGGCAATGCAGGCGAAAAAGCACCACAGGAGATCTATTGATGTCTTGGTCCATCAATAAAAAGGAATGGCTTTTTAACAACACAAGATCACGAAAGGATGACATCATATGATATGTGCACCCTTTCGCATTAATTTGGCATCATTATAGCACCATATTTCCTGGGCTGATGAAGTCCTCTATGTAATGGATGTGTGGGTGAAAGGGATTTGTTACTGCACCCCAACCTTACGAAGTGTTTTTTTTGTTTTTTGTTTTTTTTTGGCAATTTATAAGAAAATGCCAAAGAGGTGTCCATAGGCAAAGGAGAAGGACAGACATCCAGTGAAGGATGAACATCCAGCTTTTTCTATCACATGAAAATAAATATATTTTTGGGACACTGTGACCTAATTCTACACCACACAAAGCCATGTATTGCAGTAACTACATGTTATGTCCAAACCATGGCTGGTATGCTTTCCAATTATGCAACAGGCAAACCATAGTTTAGATATGCTTCTCTGATTTTGTATTGTATTGGTCATAAGTTTATTCTAAGTTTCCATGCTTGAGCACTCTCTACTGACAGAAACTTGGCTATAATTACGATTTTTCAATTCCCACCTCATGTGAAATCATTATTGCAAAAACACTTCAAGGATTGGAGAAAAACATGGCTAAAACCATTCACTGGGAGTAGATCTACCAGGCACAAAACTACTCCATTTTTCTATTATTTTCTTTGCATGGAGAGCATGGGATGACATACTGTATGTCACCTTTGTGGATTACACTGTCTGCATCACTGTCTCCCTCTGGATCCAAATTGCTACCAAATTTTCAGGAGCATTCAAATTCAGATTCATAACATCTGCTAGAAACGGTTCTGTTCAGTTTGGGATTTTGAGTTCATCTGAATCTGAATAACCTTTTCTTATCTTTGTGCCACATCATCAACAAGAGTTTGGCAGACTGAATTGAGCTAATATACATGCTTTAGAGCATGGGAGAAAGCAAACAAAGGTGATAAGCCATCTTCAGTTCTTGAGGGAGAATGATGGAGGAAGTGCTAGTGAAAGACCCTGTGAAGTAGTGGTTAGAAGTGTTATGAGGGTGGAAGAATTGATGAATGTCAGGAGGGCCGAGGAAGCAGAAGGTAGTGAAGGCAGGAGGTGACATGTGTGTGTTTGCTACATCCCTTATTACATTTCCCTGGTACTATAATTTGAGAAAACTGAGTGAAAAATATAAAGCAATATGAACTCTGACAGCTATCCAATCATATATAGATTTTTCACTTCATTACCTTTATGCAAACTTACAAACTTGAGTATATTTTTTAATAATAAAACACCAGACTTGACCTTTATTAAATGTTTAGTTAGAAGACAGCAGCCTTTGTATTGTTTCCTGTTTGGATGAAATGTTAGTTTCTTTTGCAGGTCAACCCTTTAGGTAATCTCTTGTCTAGCAGATTAAAACAAAACAAAATAATAGAGATGGAATGGAGATATTTTCCTCTAAATGGTGAATGTTCTTCCAAGTGACTAGCTCACCACTTCCTTGACTCCATTTGAAATGTGGAACAAGCCACAGCATGATGAACTGCATCTTGTTGCAGGGTTCTCGTAGATCATAATTTCCTCCTTGAGTGACCTTGTACCCACCAATTTGAATACAAGTTAGGAACCCCCTTGCCAAAAAAAAAAAAAAAAAAAGGAAGGAAGGAAGGAAGGAAGGAAGGAAGGAAGGAAGGAAGAAAAGGTAATGGAAGATTCCATTCCATTAGTCTTGGAAGATCCCTGAGTACACACACGCACACACTTAAATGGCCTGATAAGCACAAGTGAACTTAGGGCCTATGGTCCCCAACCTTCTGTGTCATATATAAGATTTCATTTACAAGGTAAAGAAGAAAAGAAAAGACACACTTTATACTTCCTATCCTCCTTCACAACATATAACCAGGAAGTGTTCAGCATGGCGGGGAGGGGATGTCCTTTTTCCTTTCTCCCCACTTTCTTGCAACCTACAGGTTTCAGAGAGTTTTGCAAGGTTCCTCTTAGGGGCTGGATATATGTTGTAACGTTTTCTTTTCTTTTTCCTTTTAATTTTTTTTATTGAATTAGATTTCAACATGTATTACACATACATACATACATACATTATAATTTCTCAAAGTCAGTAATACATATACTCAGATAATAATCTACCTATAATAGTATATAATGTAGTGACATTTTTTTAATTTTCTGATAGTTTTCACCATTAATACAACAGTGTGTTAATCTAATTCTACCATAACCTAATGTATAAATATACAATTAAACAATAATATAGTCTGTGTAGACAGTAGTATAATCTCTATAATCTACTAAAGACTTCCTGCCTACTCAATTTGGCTATTACTGTTTTCAACTTGTTTCTCCTTTCTTTCTGCTTCATGGTAATTTACTGTTATGCTTACTTTCCCCCAACAAAACTTCTTCATAATCTTTATCTTAAATCAGAATTGCTTTTAAAATAATCATTCCATTTCCCCCAGGCTTTTCCACAGTTCTGTGTTGATTTTCCTTTTAACCAGTTAGTAAGAACGTCCATCTCTGAGAACTCCTCTACCTTCACAATCCATTTGTCTAGTGTAGACATACTTTTCTCTTTCCAGTGTCTAGCATAGATGATCCTGGAAGCTGAAATCATATATAAAATTATTTTTCCATTTTCCATTACGCTTTCCTCTACCATATTTAATAAATACATTTCAGGACATAATCTAAACTTTTTCCCTAATACTTTTTCTATGCAACTATGGACTTCACTCCAGTTTTTTTTTTTATCTTCTTATACTCCCATCACACATGAAAGTAGGTTCCAGTGACTTGTTCATATTTCCAACATTTACAATTACAATCTTTATATATTTTAGATACCGTAATTTTTCCAGCATGAGATACTAACTATACAAATAATTTTCTCTTATTTCATATGACATCGTGAATTTCACCCCATTTTCCAAGCAAATTCCCATTTATCTAACTCTGTTATATGACCTACATTATTTACCCACTTGTTCATATTGTCCTTAATTATATCTTCCTCCATTTAAAAATTTAGTAACATCCTATATAACTTGCCTATTAAATTCCACCCTTCCCCCATATTTAATAACTTTTCCAATTCTCCTTCTGTGTTTTAAATCCCTTTTTGAGATGTTGTAATGTTTTCTTTGGGTCCCCATTCGTACAGATGACTGTTTTTGTGTTTGTGAGGTCTCCGTGGTAGTTTCAGTGTTCTAGAGATCAAGGATCAGAACACAATGCTGCTTTTAACAAAGCTATTGCAAGGAGCTATTTAGTAGGGGGTCTTAGCCCTCTAGATGTTTTGCACTACAAATACCACAATCCCATGTTTGCTGGGACTTCTGGGAACTGAAGTCCAAAGCAACTCAGCTTGCAACAATTGAAGTAATTTCCAATTGAAGTAATTTCCACTTGCAACAATTGAAGTGAATATGCAAATGCGGACAATGGGGAAAACTGGGACATTTTAAAAGCAGCTGAAAAGTGGGAAGAGAATGGATTAATCAGGACTATCATTGTCTAATCAGGAGAGTTGGTGAATATGCAAATGTTCACTAGTTTAGAGGCATTGCTTTCAGCTGAAAAGAAATAGAGACTGACCTCCACTGTTTTCAGATTTTAAAATCCGTATGAGCAAAACCTAAATTTTTATCTGATTAGTCACAAGCTTCTAAAATTTGGGAGAGCACTGAGGTGAAAAAAGATTGGAACATTGGTTTTAATTAAATAAGGTAATGAGCCAGCATGGCTGCAGCAAAGGCAAAAGATAGAAAAGGACCAATTAATTTAGTGATTACCTAATTGTTTGTAGATAGTGTTGTGCTAAATGTTAACCATATTATTCTTTAGGGATTTGAATAACAAATCACAGGTTTTCAAATCTGTGCATACTGTCAATCATTTTTTAGGTACAGGGCAACACATGCATACACTAAACTAGTTGAGGAAGGACAAGTATGTTGCTTTCATATGGGAAATATGAAAATATACTATTAAAATATATTGTTGGCCAAGGGCATAACACACTGAAAATGTTTCCTGCATGCACCCTATTAGAATGAATGGGAAATGGGACAGAATATGAACCAAGTTGATTCCTGAGCTTTCTTCATTTGGAAAAATGAAATAATAAATTTCTTACCATGATTCTTGCAACGACTCCTGGGAAAAGAAAATGTTGCCTGTTCCAAAAGTCTAGCACAGTGACTTTCAATTAAAATACCACATTCAGTAATTGGTGACAGTTTTTTGGTTTGGGAGGCTGTAAATCAAGAAGCACATAGTAACAACAACAACAACAACAACAACAACAACAACAACTAACCTTCCACAGTATATTCACATTAATTTATTTATTCAAAATATATTTATGATAATTTTAGAAGTATTCAACAGTAATAATAGGTTGTGCATTATATCCATTATGAACTGCATCCAAATTTTCATGAGCTGTTTTCAGCATAAGGTTAAAAGGTAAGATATACATCCAATAAATAAAAATAAAAATTAATAACTGTGCAAGAAACATTTTCCATCTTCTCCCCCTCTTTCCTGAGCCCTTGGCATGCCCCCCCCCCCAAAAAATGTACCCTGGAGGTCCCTCTTCCAAATCTGACCTGGACAATTCCCTCCACTTGGCCTGCAGAAAGAGAGGAGGAACCCCTTCCACTGGTGGATGCCATTCTGTCAGAAGACAGGCATGATTGGATTTCACCCATTATGATTATTCAGTAGGCTCAGTTACACAACAGTTTTTATCCCGGGGAGAAGTGAGATATCCTTATCCCAAGTTCGTCTCTTATTGTTTACACGATTTGTCCCTGGATAAACAATATCCTGGGATTGTTTTTTGCATGACAACCTTTTTCATGACAAAAGCAAGGTCCCGAGACAGTATCCTGTGGGGGGGTTTTTTGTTTGTTTACACGGGAAAAAGTTATGGGATTTTTTTTTTTAGCTGTCAGTCAAGGATGCAATTACTCGTTTTTTTACAACCTTGGTGATATATTTCTATGGAGTTTCCCATCACGAGCGATGCTATTGGCTGCCACAAATGTTTGCTCAAGCTTCTGTATTGGTCAGAGAAGGAAGGAGAAGGCAACCCCTTCTGCACAATTCCTGAAAAAATATCCCCTGATGGGCTTGCCTTAGGGTCTCCAGTTCCATTAATCCACAGAAGTTAATGCCAAATAAAACTTGTTTGTCTTTAAGAACCCACAAGAATCACTTTTGAATACCAGGAGCTGTAGGCTATATTTCAGAGGAAGGACCTTGCAAAGCCACCTAAGAAAACCAGATGAAATTTGTGGGGTTGCAATAAATTGATAGGCAGCTTGAAGGCACGCGCGCGCGCACACACACACACACACACACAAACTTCCATGCTTGCTTTCAGCTGGTGAGGGGAGAGGAAACAGACAGGCTTTCTTGCAGCTGGTGAGCTGAGGGGTTGGCACTTATGGCATAGACACACATAAACCTCCGGGCTTGCTTTCAGCCCATGAGGGGAGGGGAAACAGGCTGGCTTTTTCGGAGCTGAGAGGTTGGGAATGTAAAAATCCATTGAACAGGGTGACAGACGGCAAACACACACACAAATCTCCATGCAGTTGAGAGGGAAGGCTTAGCTTTCAGCTGGTGAGGGAAGGGGAACTCTGAGCCTGCCCCTGCCCACCTCAGTTTCCGGCTATCACCTACTTCTGAGATATTTCGTCCCAACCTGTTCACATATCTGATTTTCTGCAACCTCCCAAGACGTTTTTAAAAACACGGGACAAACTGAGGGATGGAAAGTCACACTCCTTGGACGATATATGGTGGCCCCCCTTTCTAAAAAGCTTGAATCATCATGATGAACGTGTGAACAACCAGGGTTCATGACGAGTTCATCCCAGGACATTTTTGTTATGTAAATGGCCCCTATGAAACTGCCATGAAAACAAGGCTGCTCTCCCAGTCACAAAATCCACTTGTGCCCTGTTTCCAAGGTTGATGGATGATAATAAAAGAACTAATTATATTGTACTTTCCTGCAAAGAAAATGACTCGCTTAAGGCAAGTGGACATATGGCATTTGCAGGAGCACTTACAGTCATTTTTCATTTTAGTGTATTGAATTTAAAGTTTCCTTGGGGCATAATCATGTTTCAGTATTTGCAGCGGCCAGTTGGGGTTAAGGTTCACCCCCTGCAGGGAAAAGAAAATTGACTGACAAAGCTGCTGTGGTTTGGAATAACTTCAGCTGATAAGTCAGGCTTTAAAGTAATTGCCAATTGTCATTACCAGTTTTGTGTGTGTGTGTGTGTGTGTGTGTGTGTGTGTGTTAGTGTTACAGGAATGTGATAATCTATATTTATGTTGTGTTGATCTCTGAAAGTATAAAGAATCCTATTTAGTTACTGCTTCTGAATCTTTTCAAACCAGAAGACTTACCCCAAACCTCTGGCTGCAACTGAATAGCATGTGCATGGAAGAGCTCTGATTGAACATAGGAAGCTGTTAATGCTGATGCACTGCTAATTAATTACTTGGTAGTGAAGAACAGAGCAGCATGGTGTAGTGGTTTGGATGTTGGGCTAGGGACATTATCAGACTAGTGTCTAAAAATGCTGTAATTCTACGAATAACGGAAACATCATGGCATTATTACACTTATTATCACATGTCACTGTAGTCACGTGAAAGAGCCACCATGGAATTATCGCATGCTGACCACTAGCGCTTTAAGAATGGGAGTTTACTTCTGTGATTTAGCAGGGGCAAGATTTTGGTGGTTCTTGTGAAAAGATGCGAGCACACTTAAAACTCCAAAAACACCTTAATAATCAAAGTCAATGAACACACAAGCACTGAAACAAACTTAAAAATCTGCAAACTAAATGAGACAGTTCATAAAAATAGAGCATCCTATACTTCATTTTTCAATTCTCACCCGGAGGCTTTCTCATTGAGGACTGACCATTTACCCTGTAATCTTGCAATTACAATGGGACATGGTTTCACATGCCATCAATGCTGTGAAAAAAGCAATATTGAAGATCTTTTCATGGCTTGTCCCGTGAATTAGAAGAAACACCTTTTTCCTGGCTAGACCATGCTGTAACCATGCAAAGGTGTCATCATTGTGCTATAGCAGGATCCATTTGTGCTACTATGGTGTCATAATCCTGCAATTTTTGCAATGTCTGATAATTTCCTAGGACGTTGAAGACCAGAGTTTAAATCCTCTCTCGGCCATGGAAAACCACAGGGTGACTTTGGATAAGTCCCGCTCTCAGCCTCACAGGAAGGCCATGGCAAATCCTCTTTGAACAAATATTGCAAACAAACAAACCCACCCTTGTAATAAGTTTCTGACTCACTGAACAGCTGTTGGATTGCCATGGAATCCTATGCAGAGCAATGATGTGCATGCAATATTCCTGTCTAGCCTGGGATAGGCATGCAGAATCCTAGTGGAGCCTGAGTTGAGTGCATGTTTTCAAAAAACAATTCCATGAAAATACTTGGTTCAGAATCATAGGTCTGTGGTACAAGAAAGAGATAATTTCACTTTGATAGCTGTTCACATAGGAATTAGAACTTATCCAGAGGTAATGTCATAAGAAATTTGTGCATTTCAAAATAAACTTCTTGCTCTCCTTCCTTCCTTCTTTTCTTCTTTTCTTTCAGTTTTTTACTGCTCTGCAATATGCAGTTATAAAGGGGTTTTACAAAAAGCCAAAATTCAGTAATATGGAAAAATGCAAAAGTTACAAACATACTTTGAAAGAAATCCTATTGAAATAATGTGCCCCTCTGTTTTCAAGGTTTTTAATGAGAGTGACGAAACTATAAATTCTTGAAAAATAATTTTATTTATTTCGCTATGTTAACAACTATTTTATTTTCTGGAAAAAGAGCAACCAAAATGATTTCGTGCTTCCAGGTGGCTGAAACTTTGAGAGAAAAGACCGTCATTTATCACCCATATTTAGCCATATAAGCTCTTCAGAACCAAAAATAAGTCACATGTGTCGAAGAAATGGGAGCATACTTCCAAGCAGTGAGATATTATAGGGAGAAGTTGGGACTTTTGACTACAACTTCCAAAATCTCCAGTATGGCACTAGCCATGCTGTCTGGTAGATTTTGGGTGGGAGAATCCAAAAATCTGTTACAAGTATAGTACTTGGGATGAGAAAGCACCAAAATATGTAGCTTCATTGTACTATTTTACAAAAATAGGTGGAGGACATTCTGAAGGTAAATACAGTCCTGTTAGCAAATTGCACTTGTTCCCACAAAATGCCACTTTATTGCAAGAATGCTTCATTGCGTTCAAATGTTTCTCTGCCTCCAGTTTCATGAAACCTGATTTCACATTGCTTCAGATGGCTTCTTTTCTCCTTCCTTGTAGCTGGCAGAGTGTCACTATCTCTAGCTTCTGATGGATCCATAGCTGAAACATCTAGCCAGTCATTCTGGACTATTAGCAAGGAACCAACCTAGCCAGCATGGTGTAGTGGTCTGAGTGTTAGATTGGAATCTGGGAGACCAGGGTTTGAATTCCTACTTTGCAAGGTCACTGGGTGACCTTGGACAAGTCATACTTTCAAAAGAAGACAATGGCAAATTTCCTTTAATAAATCTTAGCAATAATTTAGGGTTGCCTTAGGGCATCTGTAAGTTGGAAATGACTTGAAGGCCATTAAGAATAACAAATCAAATTAGCAAATGATGGTCAGCTATCATATATAACAATATATTGCCAATGAAAAGAGGAGTTTATCCTGCACTACACTTACTACAGAGTTGGCAAAGATTTATTCAACAATGCAGATACTGATTATTTAGTCAAAAAAGCAGAAAAATATAGTCATTGGGCCACTAGAACATCATTTTAAAAAAGCAATCTTTCAAGTCCTGTAGAAATCTTTATCAAGGTCTATCTTACAAAACTTGGTTGTGAAGCAGAAAAGTTAAAAATTCACACTAGCCAAATATTATCTTGGGAAATGAAATCACCTAAGTCTTAAAATGGAGGCTGCTAACTTGACTAGTCAGCTTGAGCATGGTGATATGCTTATGCAATACAGAATCAATTGCCTATCTCCACCTCTATAAACTGGGGCCCTCTCACACTACAAATTGTAGTGCTATGACTCCCCTTCAGTTGCCATGGTGACATCCTATAGAATCCTGGGATTTGCAGTTTATAAATTCTGGGATTGCAAAGGATGTGGCCATGGCAGTTAAACTAGAATCAGAGGACTATAACCATGTAGCAGATTTTAATTAGAAAAATGGTGCAGGGCTCCCCATGACTTCTTTTGCCCTCAAAGCTCCTAAAAGAAAACTTACATTGGCTGTCCAGCCTTTCCCAGATTTGTTCTTTTTCTTTCCCTCCCCACAGTTTTGGGTTCCACAGTGAGTCCTGGGTTGTATTTTCCCCCTTGCCAGAAGGAATGTGGTTACTCTGTTTTCCTTCCACATTCTCTCTGGTGTGGATGTTTCCTTCACTCTTTTCCTTCTCAGCTGCATGGAGAAATGTTTGTAGTTAGTTGCTGTCAAGTTGACTTTGACTTATGGCACCCCTACGAATGAGAGACCTCCAATTCACTCTATCATCAACAGGTATTGCAAACTCAGGGTCATGGCTTCCTTGATCAGCTGGTATGTGGTCCTCCTCATTTCCTACTGCTGTCTACTTTGCCAAGCATTATTGTCTTTTCTAGTGAGTCATGTCTGCTCATGATATGTCCAAAATACAACAGTCTCAGTTTAGTAATTTTGCCTCCTAGGAGAGTTCAGGCTTAATTTGTTCTAGAACCCATTTATTTGTCTTCCCATTAACCCATGATATCTGTAGAACTCTTCTCCAGAACCATGTTTCAATGAGTTGATTTTCTTCATATCAGCTTTCTTCACTGTCCAGCTTTCACAACAATACATAGAAGCTGGAAATACAACAGTGTGTAAAATCCCGAGTGTGGCATTCAGTGATATATCTGTACACTGCAGGATCTTGTCTAGTTACTTTATAGCTGCCCTTCCAAGTGGTAGTCTTCTGATTTTTTTTTACTGCAGTCCCCATTTATATTAATGACTGAGCCAAGGTATAGGAAATCTTTGACGATTTCAATGTCTTCCTTGTCTTCTTTAAAGTAATGCTAATCGTCTGTGGTCATTTTTTTTGTTGTTTTGTTTTCTTAATGTTCTGTGGTAAACCTGCTTTTGCACTTTCTTCCTTGACTTTCTTCAGTAGTTTTTCCAACTCTTTGCTATTTTGTGCTAATAGTATGGTGTCATCTGCCTATCTTAAACTGTTGATGTTCCTTCATCCAGCTTTCACATCTCTTTCCTCCAAGTCTAACCTGCTTTACATATGATACATTCAGTGTACAAGTTAAACAAATATGGTGATAAAATGTAGTCTTGCCTGAACCCCTTGCCAATTGGAAACCATTATGTTTCTTGATACTCTGTCCTGACAGTGGCCTCTTGTTCTTATGCATCAAGACAATTAAATGTTGTGGCATACCCATTTCTTTAAGTGTGACCCATAGTTTTTCATGATCTACACAGTCAAATATAAAGAAGAATGCCATTTGTGAAAGAGGGAAAGAAAGAAAAAATTTCAATTTTTTTCTGAGAAAGGGAGGTGTTGCTGGAAGGACAAATGAGTGCCAGTGGCTCTCTCATGACAGATGAAGGATTTAGGTGCATGTATTGGTTGTTGTGACTGGTGGTTACTACAGATGCATTGACATTACTGAATTTGGGCTCCTTTATTCGGTGAACCAACCAAGATTTCATATATGCTCTAGTTTAGTGCTGAAAAAGAACATCTCACACCTGTTGGAAATTGATGTCTAAAAGAGACAAGCAATGAAACTGCAAGCTGAAACATGCATGACTTGTTTTATCACCGTACTTAAGCATTTACGTAGATAGCCATAGATAATCTATAATATGAAATAACTGTGTTTCCTGAATGTTCCCTAAATACCTCATTTCTTTGTTGCCAGCTTTGCTCCAAGGAGCTTGAGGTAACATATAAACTTTCTTGATGTTCACAATAAAATTGAAAGATGAGCTTCCAGTCTGTTTCTCCTCATCTGAAGCTATAATTTAATCCTCATCTGAAGCTGTAATCATTACACCACATTACCACATTAATTGTTATTCTGTGGCTCAAGTCATCCCACTGCCATATAAACTATTTCACCTTCCCTTCCTTCCCTTCCCTTCCCTTCCCTTCCCTTCCCTTCCCTTCCTCGGTTTGCAATATTCTTTCTCATTGTTATATAATTACAATGTCATTTGTTTGTTTTCTTTTTAGTGCCTCCCAAAGAGAAACCTACAAAGGAAGAAAAGGCTAAAAAGAAAGTGCATCCTGCCCCAAAAGGTAGCTTCATCTTTTAGAATTAATGTAGAAGCAGCCTTAACATGAGATATAGCAGAGGTGGCCCACTTGGACAGTAGTTTCGGATGCAGTTTTGTGTGGTAGAATGGAAGACAAAGAAATCTGGTTCACATGGCACAGTTCACTGAGATGGTCTCCTGATAAGTCTCACTGAAATGTTTGAAATGGCAGTAAATTACAAAGAAAGAAAACAACAGGAACTGTACAAGAGCACAACTATGCATCACCCAACCATTTCAGTAACATTTGATCAGCTTAATATCATAGCAGTGGATTTTGCTCCCAATAGTGGATGTTGCTCTGTGTTAACCATTGTTGTTATTATCTTTTATTTCTATAGCGCCATCAACGTACATGGCGCTTTACAAGAAAAAGAACAACAAAACAGTTCCTTGCCCTCAAGCTTACAATCTAATGAAGACATGATACAAAAGGAAAGGGGATGGCAGTAGGGGATGGAATTAATTCTAGCATTCTCTTCTCTCCCTCCTTGGCCAAGACAATGGCAGTTGGGATGGAGGGAGGTAGTTGCCATTTTAGATTTCCTGCACTAGGCACCAAAATGAATTAATCCAGACTGAATGCTTTAGTTTTTAATGTTGCATTTTGATGGAGAACTATTATTTCTTCATTACATACAATGGCCTCTTATAATCAAATATCCAGTGGCAACTTAATGTCATAAAATTATTGTGATATATGTTTTCATTGCTAGTGTACATTTTAGCTCACATGCAGATTCAGATTGCACAAGTATAGGAATTTGTCTGAAGTATATGGACAGTTTTTCGTCAGCAATAAATATATTAGAGAATGCACTTCATTGAGGACTTTTTCTAAGTGAGCTCAGAGCACTGCAAAACTATATGGACTTTTCTAGTAAGCCTTTGAGTATTGCATGAGAAATCGTTGTTCTGTTTTCTACAAAATTCATTCCAGGGATATATTTGTAAGAAAGCCCTTTACCCATGTATCAGTTTTCGATTTAGTGAAGATCTGGATATTTCTGAGGCTGTTTACCAACACATCATGTGTGGCTTTCATAGCATCTAAAAATAGATGTTCATTTTGTCCCCTTTTATTTACAACACCAATGTTTTCATTCCTGCATGTAATGTGTGTTTCTCTCACTGACAGTTTCACTTTTATTTTTTAGTAAGGCAAGGAGAGATGCCCAGATAAGATGTTCATATCTTGTAATTACCACACATATTCTAGAGTAGTGGGCTGTGAGGAGGAATACTGCTATTCTTTTGATGGTGTTCTATTTTTAAATACACTTTGGGAGGAAACACTGTATAAATTTCTCATCAGTCTTGTTTTCTTCACTGCAGCCATGTGCATGTATAGCTTTTTAATGGTATTGCAAATGGGTTAATTCTGCCCCAAAATTATTCATTTATTTTGGTGTTTATTGAAGGCTACACTCCTATGAACTTAGGGGTTCTGAGCAGCCAAACATAGGATTGCACTCACTGGCATTTGTTTCATATTTTTCTTGTAGTCTGACTGGTTCACAAAATGCAATATATTTTGATGAAGGACATAACAGTATGCAATACAAATAATAATAGTAAACAATATGGTTAAAAATAAAGGCTGCCAGCTCTGAAAACATCTGCAACCTACTAAGGCAGATTAATTATCAAACACTAACCAGACTAAAAAGGTCTTAAAACCTTTACAAAAAGGAGCAAAGATCTCTGACTTGACAATCTCCTATACCGTCAAAACCACATGCATCAAAAGCTCTGCTCCTCGATACTGATGTTTTAGCTTTGGAGATTATCACACCAGGCTGCTAACGTGCAGCAATCACGTTACTGAAACAAACAGAAACATACTAGTATTAAGCTATCCTTATGGCACCTCCATTTCAATGAAGTATGTTTCTGTTTGCTCCACTGTGTTTGCTGCACAGTACTGATGGGAGGATGGGGAGAAGAACAGAAACAGTTGGGGTGGGAGGGGAAATAGTCTCATAAGGCAGGTGGAGAGGGAGAGAAGACCAGGCAGCAGAAAGGTGTGTGGCGGGGGAAGAGACAGATCAGGCTGGAGGAAGGGGGAATAGATCAGGCAGACAGAGGGTGGATAGATAGATATTATTTATTACAGTCATAGACCAGCATAAGAACAGCAAAATACAGTATACAAAACACAGTCAATTAAAAAAACTCATAAAAGCAGTTAAAAATACATATAAATATACATAAAAGAATCCAAATACAGATAAGCATTAATTCATCAGAGAACAGAACCCAGCTTGTCCTGACAGAGCCCAACCAGATATTCATTATACTAATCCATGGTGCAAGTCATCACCCATTGAATTTTAATTGCTGCCACACAAAATTTGGCTACTTTATATGTTATAATAGGATTAGTATCTGAAAGCAGCAAAGAAACAAAAAACTGTTCTGAACATCCTGGACGTTTGTGAAGTATTGGCAAAATAAGATCAGTATGTAGGCTTCTATAATATAAAACTGAAAAAAACCACATGTTCCACTGATTCTATTTGACCAGAACCACAGGGACAATGTTTCTCCAGATATGGGATCTTCCTATAGTGTCCTTCAAGGAGGAAAAACATGACATTATACCAAAATAAAGGTGTTGTGCTATTTAGGCACTTCTAGGTCACTTATGTATGCCATAGAAGCTTTAAGGTACCTATTCTTCTCACTGGAAATTAAGGAAGGGGACTTAGCTAAATCCATTTCGTGCTCTATATCAGTGATATGTTGTTTAACAGGTATTTTAGCCTGATCATACCCCTTGCTAAGCAGAAGGTTGGGGAAGAAACCCAAGGATAGAATTGTAGTTCTAACTACTTGATTCCATTTAGATTGAACTTCATCCTTCAGCACTAACAGGGTGAGAATGGTAATTGGAGCCAATAATTGAGTATGGACATCCATACTCTAGCCTTTATCTTTATAAAGCCTGCCTCCAATAGCAGAGTGGCATTAGCAACACATTTTGGTACCCTAAATACTGATCTCAAAAATTTAGATTGTATGAGTTCTAATGATGCAAAATTAGAGGGGTTGTGCTATTGGCTTCACTTCAAATTGTTTGAGGGCAGGAGAGTAGAGAAGACTGGGCAGCAGAAAGGGTGAGGGGGCATATTGGGCTGGAGGGAGAATAGATCAGGTAGGCAGGAGGGCAGAGAAACAAGGGTGAGAGAGAAATGAATAGAGGACAAACATAATAATAATAATAATAATAATAATATTTATTTATACCCCGCCCCTCTGCTAAAAACAATCGGGGCGGCTTCCAACAATTAAAACATTATAATAATGACTAAAAACACCACCCACCCCCACCCTCCCACATAAAAAGACATTAAACACAATAAGATTAAAACCTTCTAGCTAAAAAACACATTAAAAACAAATATATACATAATTTTTTTAAAAAGCCAGGAGACTGAGTTCCTGAGGCCGGGATGTAATCAGGAAAGGCCTGCCGAAAGAGATCCGTCTTTAGTGCTTTTTTAAAGCTACTCAAGCTCGTCAGCTGACGGATCTCATTCGGCAGGCCATTCCACAATTTGGGGGCGATTACTGAAAAGGCCCTCTGGGAGGTTGCAGACAGCCTAGATTTTTGTGGCTGAAGCAGATTCCTCCCAGAGGACCGGAGTATGCGGGGAGGATTGTATGGGAGGAGGCGGTTCCGGAGATAAGTTGGACCCAAGCCATTTAGGGCTTTAAAGGTAATAACCAACACCTTATACTGGGCCCGGAAACTGATAGGCAGCCAGTGGAGAGATTTTAGTATTGGAGTTATATGATCTCTCCGAGATGTTCCTGAGACCACTCTGGCTGCCATATTTTGTACCAACTGAAGTTTCCGGACCAAGCACGAGGGTAGCCCCATGTAGAGCGCATTGCAGAAATCTAGACGAGAGGTTACCAGCGCGTACACCACAGTCTCAAGGTCCCTTACTTCCAGGAAAGGGCACAGCTGGCGTATCAGCCGAAGCTGATAACAAGCGCTCCTGACCGTCGCATTCACTTGACTCGTCATCTGAAGCGATGAATCAAGGAGCACCCCCAGACTGCGAACACAGTCCTTAACGGAGAGCGTGACCCCGTCCAGGACTGGAGGTTGCAACTCAACTCCTGGTTTCGGGGCCGCTACCTTGAGCACCTCCGTTTTGTCTGGATTTAATCTCAATCTGTTTTTCCTCATCCAGCCCATTACAGCTTTAAGACAGTCATTAAGAGGAGAGATGCCATTGGGATTCGAGGCCGATGATCGGGACAAGGAGAAATAGATCTGGGTGTCATCAGCGTACTGATAACACCCAGCCCCATAACCCCGAATAATCTCACCCAGCGGCTTCATATAGATGTTAAACAGCACCGGGGACAGGATGGCGCCCTGTGGAACACCACAAGTAAGCTCCTTTCTGCTGGAGCAGCTGTCCCCAAGCCGCACCCTCTGGGACCTGCCCGAGAGGAAGGACCGGAACCACTGGAGCGCAGTGCCTCCAATTCCTAACCCTCTCAGGCGATCCAGGAGAATGCCATGATCTATCGTATCAAAAGCCGCTGAGAGGTCCAGAAGCACCAACAGGGACACATTACCCCTGTCGATGCTTAGATGCAGATCATCGGTCAAGGCAACCATGGCAGTCTCAACTCCAAATCCCGTCCTGAAGCCAGTTTGAAATGGGTCTAGATAATCAGTTTCATCCAAGACCACTTGGAGTTGAAGAGCAACTGCCCTCTCGATCACTTTGCTCAAGAATGGTAACATAGAAACCGGCCTATAGTTATTCATGTCCAGGGGGTCTAGGGAAGGTTTTTTCAGGAGCGGCCTAACCGCCGTTTCCTTTAAACAAGATGGAACACACCCTTCCCTGAGGGATGCATTGATGATGTCCTTAAGGAACACCATCAAGGCAGTCCCCCCCTGGATGGCCAGCCATGAAGGGCAAGGATCAAGAGGGCAGGTCATCTTCCTAACTCTACCAAGTAGCTTGTCCACGTCCTCGGTACTCACAGATTGAAATTGATTCAGTAAACTTACATCAACGGAGTTGCTGGACACCTCGTCAATTGTTTCTGTCAAAATGCTGGCATCTAAGTCGGCTCTTATCCGAGAGATTTTATCTGCAAAGTATTTGTTAAATGCATCACAGCAGGCCGTTGTTGGGTTAAGCAATGGGTTCTGTGCAGGTATAATCTGCGTCATCTCCCTTACCACCCTAAACAGCTCTGCTGGACGGGACTCTGCAGACGCAATATGTGCAGAGGAGAAGGATCTCTGCGCTGCACGTATTGCCTCTCGATAGGACCGAAGAAAATTCCTATGTCGAGTCCTGTCGGATAAGAGTCGAGTTTTCCGCCAGTTGCGCTCTAGTCGTTGTCCAACCCGCTTCATTTTCCTAAGCTCTGAAGTATACCATGGCTTACGGTTAGAGGCGGGTTGGAAAGGACGCTTGGGAGCGATCGTGTCAATAGCCTTGGTAAGATCGGTGTTCCAGGTATTAACCAAAGCTTCGACAGGGTCACCGGCGTTACCAACCATTAAACCCTCCAAGGCTTTCTGGAATCCTATTGGTTCCATTAGCCTTCGGGGGCAGACCATTCTAATGGGTCCACCACCCCCGGTGGGGCGGGAAGAGACTCTTAGTTCAGTCTTGACCAGGAAATGATCCGTCCATGACAATGTGGCGGTTTTAATAACCGCCGCCCACGGATATTCCTGTTCCGTACTAAAGACCGCATCGAGAGTATGACCCGCACAATGTGTGGGCCCAATGACCAATTGGGATAGGCCCATGTTTGTCATGGTTTCCATGAACTCCCGAGCTGCACCAGTCAGATTTGTCAAGCTGGTCTCGAGTGGAATGTTAAAGTCGCCCAGAACTAAAAGTCTGGGCGACTCCAACAGCAACTCTGAGACCAGCTGTGTCAGCTCAGTTAGGGAGTCTGCTAGACAACGGGGTGGTCGGTATACTAGCAGAATCCCCAAACTATCCCTGGTCCTTAGGCTAAGGTACATACACTCAAAGTGGACTGTGTTTCGGACAGGTATCCTGGTCAAGGTCAGATTGTTCTTATAAACCAGAGCCACTCCGCCCCCCGCCCACTTCCCCTCACCCGCTCACTGACAGAATACCCGGCTGGGAGGGCCTGCGCCCATGTGACAGCGCTATCCTCTCCCAGCCAGGTTTCTGTGAAGCAAGCCAGGTCGGCATCCTCATCCAAGAGTAGATCGTAAATAATATGAGTTTTATTCTTAACCGACCTGGCATTGCAGAGGAGCAAAGTAAGGTTCTGTGGAATGGTTGGTACACTCTCCAATCCATTCCGGGAAACAGGGTGAACTGAAGGTGGGATAGCTGACAAACAGCGATACTGCCTTCTTTTGTAACATCTGTTCACTCTGTTCCGACCATACCTCCCTTTCCCCAGCACAACTCCAATTTTCGCCCCCACTCCATTCCCGGCCTTAGCTGACTCCAGTTGCTGGCTTCGAGTCCTTCTGGCTACTGTCTGGTGTTCCTGAGGGGGTGGGAGTGGCTTAAGATGCCAGCCACTCCTGGCCACGCCCCCTCCCGCTGCTGCCTCGCTGCCAAGAAGTCCTCAGGGCCCCACTACAGCCTCCTGGCCCGATGGAATGGTTTAAAAGGCTGCTGCAGGCTGGAGGACCTCTGGCTTGCTGGCTGGTGTTCCTGAGGGGGTGGGAGTGGCTTAAGACGCCAGCCACTCCTGGCCACGCCCCCTCCTGCTGCTGCCTCGCTGCCAAGTAGTCCTCAGGGCCCCACTACAGCCTCCTGGCCCGGTGGAATGGGGTAAAAGGCTGCTGCAGGCTGGAGAACCTCTGGCTTGCTGGCTGGTGTTCCTGAGGGGGTGGGAGTGGCTTAAGACGCCAGCCACTCCTGGCCACGCCCCCTCCTGCTGCTGCCTCACTGCCAAGAAGTCCTCAGGGCCCCACTACAGCCTCCTGGCCCGGTGGAATGAGGTAAAATGCTGCTGCAGGCTGGAGGACCTCTGGCCTGCTGGCTGGTGTTCCTGAGGGGGTGGGAGTGGCCCAAGACGCCAGCCACTCCTGGCCACGCCCCCTCCCGCTGCTGCCTCGCTGCCAAGAAGTCCTCAGGGCCCCACTACAGCCTCCTGGCCCGGTGGAATGGGGTAAAATGCTGCTGCAGGCTGGAGGACCTCTGGCTTGCTGGCTGATGTTCCTGAGGGGGTGGGAGTAGCTTAAGACGCCAGCCACTCCTGGCCACGCCCCTTCCCGCTGCTGCCTCGCTGCCAAGAAGTCCTCAGGGCCCCACTACAGCCTCCTGGCCCGGTGGAATGGGGTAAAAGGCTGCTGCAGGCTGGAGAACCTCTGGCTTGCTGGCATACCCCATGTGACTGCTGGTATGGGAACGAAGCAGAAGAGGACTTATCACATGGAGGCAATAATGGGAACACAGCGCTATTGAGGGTCTATTGATGGGTTTCTCCCATCAGTGAAAAAGTGCCTTCTAGCAACTGTTTGAATGCAGTCTGACAACAGAACACAAGCAATGTTGTATGATAAGGAATGGTTGAATACACTAGTATCCTGCTCTAGTAGCACTGGTAAAGCCTCATGTGATAATCTCCTTTGCAATATGAAAGTATGCAGACCAGGGCCCAGTCTTGCTAACAGAGGCAGTATGACAACAAAAAACCCAGAGCAAAGCATCTTGAACTGGTTTTATTGGTACAATTTCTGCAGCAAATGATCCCCAGTATAATTGCTGCAGTGTAATATTTACATATCTTGTAGTAATCAGCATGAACAGTAGCACTAAGTTATTATTTATTATTATTTATTGAAGACATTTATATATTGCCTCTCGACCCACCAAATGTGCAAATGGATAAATACACTAAAACAATATACAGATGAAATCTTTTCAAAAAGGAAACTAAAAATACTTCTTAAAAATAATTTAAAACCAAACAGCCACAGCAGTACCTTCCTCCTGCACCAGCTAGACAGCTGTTTTGTTTAATCAACCTAGAAGCCCCAATAAAAAGACATGAGGAAGAAAGTTACAAACACAAATGCCTGAAGCTGGTTATCTACCACATCATACCCACCAACACTTCTGAGATGAAAACCAGGACACATGTGGCCAAGCAGCATCAGAGTGTGATCAAGATGGCAACAATTATTAATGAGGATGAACAGACAGGCTAGGAGAGGCTGTAGCAGTTTGCTTTTGCCTGAGCCTATTGGGAAGGGCAAGATTACAACTCCTCCCCCACCATTCCTCTACATTCACTGAGTTAATTGAGTGCTCAATTAAGTACTCAAGTGCTCAAGTACTTATTAAGTACTCAAGTGCTCAAGTACTTAAATTACTTTTGCACTTTAAACTCAATTTTCAGCAATTGAAGTAAGGCAAGGATGATGGGAGAAAGTGGAGGAGAAGAGAGAAACTGGGACATTTTAAAAGCTGCTGAAAGAGTCAGACAACACAGGACTAACTGGAACTGTCCCTGCCAAATTAGGCCACAGTTGGAGGGGATGCCACATGCCTTTTTAACTTTCTCAAAAAGAGTAGATTAGATACGACTGTTTTCCGAACACATTCCCATGATGATGATGCTCCAGAGACTAGGACATGGAGCAATGGACTCAAACTACAGGAGAAAAGATTCCAACTAAACATTAGGAAGAACTTCCTGACAGTAAGAGCTGTTTGTCAGTGTAATGTACTGCCTCGGAGTATGGTGGAGTCTCCTTCCTTGGAGGTTTTTAAACAGAGGCTGGATGGCCATCTGGCACGAATGCTTTGATTGGGGTATTCCTGCATGGCAGGGGGTTGGACTAGATGGCCTTGTGGTCTCTTCCAAGTCTATGATTCTGTGACTTTTTAGTTTATGGTGAGGCCCAAGCTATCTTCCTAGAAGCTCTATTATTAAACAGTTTAATGTTTGTTCAACTTGCAATTAAGGATGCGGGGAAAGTGCTTATCTTTGCCCATGTGATCAAACTACCATTTTATTTCATGTTGCCTGTAATTGTATTGAACATATCATGTGCTATGAGCTTTAGTTCCACAGCTGAATGTGTGATACAAGAGAAATGGGTCAAAATTGTACACGTTGATCTAAAATTAGACTAGTCATAACTGTGCAATAAAAATTACTTGAAAACACTTCACTTTTGTTATTTCAAAGGAAACTAGGGGCTTTATCAGATGCAGGTGAATGTGGCACAAAACTGCATCCAAAACCGTGTCACAGGAACGCTACAAGAACACAGAGGGCGACATTACCAGATGCCCACATCCTTCAGCAGTTCCAGGGGCAGAGCACAGGCATAAATAATGTTTGGGTTTTTTTTTATTATTGACTGGCTAAGCCGTCAATAAAAAGGGACACATTATTCATGCTCATGCTATGCTCCCAGAACGGCTGATGGATGTCGTCATCTGGTAATGGACTTTATCAGATGTGGGGAATGCGGCACAAAACTGTGTCCCCAACCACATCAGAAGAATGGTACAAGAACAGAAAGGGCAACATTACCAGATGTCCACCTCCATCAGGGATGCTTTATTCACAACATCCACACTACGCCCCTGGAATGACTGAAAGATGACATTGTCCGGTAATGTCACCCGTTTTTGTTCTTCTGACACTTTTTTGCCGTATCTGATAAAGTCCAATGTCACCCGTTTTTGTTCTCGTAGTGTTCCTGTGACACGTTTTTTGCCATGTCTGATAGACCTAAATGTTACAAGACTTGCAGAACATGGAGAAGTAGTTTGTATAAAATCATATTATAACTTATTACAAAGCCCTCCCAACTAGCTCACCACTTCTGCCATTGCAAAAAAGTTTGGAAAAGGCAATAATGTATCCTACAATTTGAAGAAAAAATCCATTCAAAATGCCCCCCCACCATGTTTTAATGCTAAAAAGCAATGCAAAAAAGTAACAGGTAAATGCTACTCATTTGATTGAAAAAGTAGGAACATTATCAATAATTAATTATTTTGGGAAAAAAGGAATATTGTTATGTCCTTATTACAATAAAAAGTTACGGATAGCATTGACATTTCTAATGTATTTCAGTAATATTGATAATTGTAGCCTCTTACTTCTAAATGCTGTGTGTCAGTCATTTGCAGTTTTGCATGTTTTGTAAATTCTGTCAGTTTTAATTGTATAAAAGACATGCTATAAGTGCTAAAGCCCTTATTGGGCCTTACCCAAAACTAACATCTATAGAAACTCTTTCCCCCACCCCCCAAAAAGCAATTTACATTTGGCATGGAACTCCCACTTCATGTCATTTTTTTTCTTTCACACTTAATATGCACTTTACAGCAAACGTGGTAGTAAAATAAGGGTCTTTCTAAAATATTTCAGTAACAGAGAAGATGAAAGCTGAACAGCAAGAAAAGACTGAAAAGAAAGTTGCTCCCAAAGGTATTTAATTTCTTTATTCATTAAGAATTTGTTATGAAGTATGAAAGTGCCTTTCAGAATTACTGTTTTTGCTCATCAATATCATCTCCATGGAGTGGGAAGCCCTGTGGGTTAACAACAATAAAAAGGTCAGTGATCTAAAGACCAAAGTTCTATTTCAATATATTTTTGTTGTTGTTGTTATTTGCTCTCAAGTCAACATTGACTTATGGTGACCCTATGAATGAGAGAACTCCAAGAGCTCTGCTCACCAACTGCCCTTCTCAGGACTTGCAAATCTAGGCTATGGTTTCCTTGATTGAACCAATCCGCCTGTAGTGTCATCTCCCCCTTTTCCTACTGCCTCTTGCTTTACCAGCACTATTGTCTTTTCCAGTGAGCCATGCCATCTCATGATCTTTCCAAATTATGACAGCCTCAGCTTAGCTATCTTAATAAGAGTTCAGGGTTTATTTGTTCTACAACCCATTCGTCTTTTTAGTAGTCCATGATATCTGCAGAACTCTTCTCTGGCACCACATTTCAAATATACAGGGTTCAAAAAGTTGAAGCCTCTTCACTTGGAAAAATAATGACAAAACTTGATGGAGAGGTCTGAAGAATAAAATTAACCACAACACAAGATATTCTGCTTTCAACCCACATAGATATAGTATCATTACTTCATACTTCATACATCTAGTTCATTCTCTCCTTGTAATCAGCCATCATGTTTAGATGTTTTCTTTCTTCCCTTCTTTCATTGGATAAATCCCCAGCTGTTAGCAATGATGTTCACTATAAGTCCCAAATGTCCCAGCTTTTGAATTCATTTACTTCTGTTGCTCAAGTTATTGAATTAGCCGTGTTGTTTCTATATTTCCTCATCTTCATTACAATTTACTGTTAACTTGGACTTCACCAAACATAAGTACAGTATGTCCAATATAGTTTAAGAGGAAATGCTCAGCCCACACCTTTTTGAAATTAATCTTTTACTTCAGCAGGTGCTTGAATAGTAAAGCAGATGCTATTTCAAATAGGCCTAAGGGTTGTGGATTTTTTAAACACACACAAACAGACAAAACAAAATAAGTTGTGTTACAGTGTAATCCCATGCTCCATAGTATGGCATTGAAAGACAGTCCCAGGGATCATTAGAAAGGTTCATCAGAAATCCCCCTCCAAGGCTGAATCAAGTTTTGTCCTTGGAGAAAAGAGTCTGATCTCAGATCCTTCCCACTCTTCCTGTGCTTCTGTAGAAATATCTCTTTGTGCTTTACATTTTTAGATCACTGACAAGTGGCTATAATTTGCAGAAATTCTTCTTCACAGTTCAGGTGACTGTGACATCCCATGCTTACATTTTAGGTCAAGCACTCTCTGGATTCTGCAACAAAACCTGATTCAGGGGATCAAGACAGCCCATCCTGGTACATGAGGGTTAAAAAAAATAGGAAAAAGTGCAGCAGATGCTATTCTGGCATCTGGCAAGACATTGAAGGCACTGGATACAGTCTGACTCTGATACCATCCATAGGATTCCCCTGATCCAGATATAATATATTGCCACAAACTTTTAATGGCCCTATTTGGATTTATTGGAAGTCAAGGTATAATAATTTGAGTGTTAGGACTTCATAAGATGGACAAAATACAGTGTCATAATCATGCCACATAACTGCGAAAGGCCGTGCAAACCAGACAACATCACCCTTTCACAGTTATGCCCTATAAAAATCCCATAGTTTTTAATTGATGGCTTAAGCTGTCAATAGATTCCCCCTGCTGCTTTTTTGCCAACATTGCTGGCGTGCAAAGCCTTGGGCCATTTAACTCTCATCAATGCAGTCAATGGCCCAACTGGGCAGAACACTTCCAGCTGATATCATGACATCTAGGTAAGTGGCAAACTTTTTTTTAACCTTCCCCGGATTACTTGGAGGTTTTTTTAGTGTGTGTATGTGCTTGGCGTCACTTTTTATGTCTTATTTTTAATTTTATTTTTGAATTTCCAGCATGATGAAATCGTGCGGGATTTCAAAAGAGGAAGTGAATGGACCTCTGTTCACTTCCTCTTTATTGCTGGAGCTGCCTTTGCCAGGAGAGGAGGTAAGTGTGTGTGTGGGGAACATTCTTTTGCCAGCATAAAAATTGATTTTTTTTTAATGCCAGGAAAAGAATGTTTTAAAGGGAATATCTGATAAAGTCCTTAGATTAGGACCCTTGAAAACTATAGGGCTCGGAGCCCTGCTTGGCCAGGGAAACCCACTGGGTTACCTTGGGCAAATCACACACTCTCAGCCTCAGAAAAAGACAATGACAAACCTTCTCTGAGTAAATGATGCCAAGAAAACTAAGGACCTCTAAAAAAAGGTCTCTTTCCTGCTGTATTTTGAAGTTTTTTTTCCCCCTGGCACAATAACCTTTTCCCCCCCACACACACTGCTATAGTAGCATGAAAAAGCAGCCCCAGTATTATTGGAGCATGAATGCTAGCTAGTGCCATCTATGTCACCAGGGTGTGTGATCTCAGCAGTTCTCATGAGAAGATGTAAGTGCCCTTAAATGTTAAAAAAAAAACACACAGCTAAATTAAAACCCAAAACATACACACAAGCACAGAAACACACTTATAAACTTTCAAGTAAACCGAGGTGGTTAATAAAAAGGGCATCCCATACCTAGCTTTCACATTCTCACCCTGAAGTGTTCTGGCAGAGACCGCCCATTTACACTGGAACCACAAGAGCACAATGGCACACAGTTTCAGATGCTGGCAAAGCTGCAAAAACAAACAAACAAACAAACCACACACACACACACACACACACACACACACAAACCAAGCGCAGATCTATTGATGGCTTGGGCCTTCAATACAAAGGAACACTTTATTCACTACTCAAAAACACCAAAGCATACGTCGTGCAGCATAGACATCCTTTTGTGGTCATTAGGCATCATTATGACACTGTATTTGCTGCATCTGATAAAGTCCTATGAGAGGATCGCCATAAGTTGATGTTAATTTGAAGGCATATGAAAATGATTTGGATTTAGTAGAAAACCATTATTGTTATTGATGACTTTCATATTTGCAGTTACGGTGACTGCACTAAAGGCTTTTTAGTGGCATGTGGCAAAGTATAAATAAAAAATATGGAACTTTACATTTTTTTAAAAAACAGACAAGAAGAGCATCAAAGTTGAAGAAAAGGCTAAAAAGGATGTGAAAGAAACAAAACCGGAAACCAAGGCCCCTGAAAGTGTGAAGCACAAGGAAGCGAAAGCAGAGGAAGCTGCTCCAAAGAAAGCCAAAGCCAAAGCAAAAGAAGAAACAGCTTTGCTGCTTACAGAAAAGTCAGATACAAAAGGTAAAAAATACCAGAAGCCAACAGCCAAGGAGCTTTGATGTGCAGGGAAAAGAAATCCAGACAAAGAAGCTAAAAGTAATCCATACCCCCTCTTTCTTCTTCTTTTTTTTATTATTATTTAGTTATTTATATCCCGCTCTTCAGCCACAGGGCTATCAGAGCGGCTTACAAATGGGTTTTTTTAAGCAATAGCAATTTACACATCTACACTGCATTAAGCAGTTTCCAATGTGTGTTAGCTAATTCCCCTAATGAATTAAACTTTAGATGGAATAACAATAATGCTAAGAGATACATATACCCCATTTTGATTTTACCATGTTAAAGAGCAAATGAAGCAAAAAATGCTTGCAAAAGTTGGTAGTTTGCTTTTTCTGGCTAATTTTTCATTTTGCAATCCAAATGTTTCTTTAAGCAACAGGTTCCATTACAAAAGGATTTTCCAGTAATAAGAAAGATGAGATGAAAGGCATCCATTTAGCATCAGTTGAGAAAAGGATCAGTGACAGTCAGTTTATCTATATAATATTCCACAATTGTAAGTCTATCAGTTTACATCACTGGTAGAGAAAATACAGCTTTGTAAGCCCCAATGCTGTTTGTGGGGATTCCAAGGTCCCCCACAAGCATGGGAAAAGGTTGGCATTTCTTTAAAAAATACCCCCCAAATGGGGGGTGTAGTTTGCTGTGTTCCTTCCTTGTCTTAGGTCCAGGAGAGGCCTTTTCTCAAGCAGAAGGAAACTGGAAATTTAACTCCTGTTTGTTTTCTTTTGGGGAAAAAAAAGGCCTCTCCTTGGCTTGACAGAACTCAGCAGGGTCCAAAAGCATGGGGAAACTTCCCTCCATGATTCTTAGAGGGCTCAGCAGAGGCATGGCCCTCTAATGTCCCACGGGGAGCCCAATGGGCCAATATGGCTCCCTCTGCAGCTGCCCACCTCTGGTCTACATGCCTCTGCACTCCTCCTGGATTCTTTTGGATTAATATTATTTTAAGGGGTGGGTGGACTAGGGTACTGCAATTATGGAATTTTTATATTGTAAGCCGCCACGATTGAGTTGCAGAGGATGGGATAATAATAATAATAATAATAATAATAATAATAATAATAATAATTATTATTATTATTATTTTGCCACTGTGGGGCAGCAGAGATGATGTCAGGGTTTGGAGAGGAAAGAGGTTGCCATTAGCAGGAACATGCCACTTTTCACTGAAGAGAGCCCTTTCCCCTGGAACCCATCTTTCTCTCAACCTTATGAACTTCAAGAGAAAAAGGTCACAATATAGCTGTCTTTTTTGGGTGGCTGTGTGGCATCATCAGCTAATAAGCCAGTCTTCCCCCCATTTTAGCCCCAGCTTTGTCCCAGGGGCCATGAGGACTTCCCTGTGTCGTCTGGATAGCAGGGCTTTAAGATGGGGGCAAAATGGGATAAATTGCCCATGTAGATAAGCCCATAGTGTGTCCCTTGTGTGTGTCAGCAGATTGGGGTTGTCTCTTCTCCTGTTTTTTTTTTCCAAACCAACAGCTCACACTATGTTATTATGTCACCTTTATATCACTTTAAATGCTATGACTACAACCCATGGAATCCTAGGATTCATAGTTTGGCCACACATGTAAAATTCTCTGCAAGGAGCTCTAGTGCAGAAATTCAGGGGGAGTGCATTAGAGTCTCTAGCAGAAAATTTGAAGGACCTCACCAGACTACAAATAACAGAATTCAGTAGGATGGAACCATGGCAATTAAAGTGCTAGCAAAGAACTATAATTGGGTGGCATGGATACACCCCTGCTTAGGATTCTTCAGTGAGATGCCATTGAAATTTCCTCTCCCTGTGGTGTTCTCTTCTCCCTCATAGTCAGTCAGCATTCTGTGGCAGCTGAACACTGATTGTTGTCTTCATAGAGTATTGTTCCATCTCTCTGTTAAGCTTTTAAATATGAATTTATTTCTGCTGTAGTTGTGCAAATCTCAAGGTTCTGCTATGTTTTGTTGATACCTCTCTTGTGCATGGAGGATACCATTTTAGTTCAGTTTGAGGTGTTTGTCTATTTCAAAGGTATGGATATGCTGTATGTTTATATAATCTGTTAATAATTTTCATTTTATGATGGAAATAATGATGATGATGATGATGATGATGATGATGTCATCCTGCAATTATGTGTTGTCCTTTGCTTAGAAATTTAACAGCATGACTACTTAACAACATAGAGAAAGCCCTCAGATACAGTATGTATGTGCATGAAACAGCCTACGGCACAATTGCTTTGACTCTTGTTTCTGTTGGCAAAATGAGATTTGGGCACTAGTGGGACCAGAACCCACATTTTCTAGTTGCAAGTGCCTCCAGATGGAACTTCATAATTACAGTATGGTCATTTGCTTTATTTATTTGCTTACATGAATCTTTAGCCATGGTATACTGAAAACAGCTGCAATATGTCATTTTTATTTAAAATATTTTGCACCCTGTCTTGAATAGTAGAAAGTCTGATACGCATGAGCATATTCATTTTGTCTCTCTGCAGCTTGTCCTCCTACAGCCTATTGCACTAGACATGAATTTTTATTAGATACTTCATAGGTAGAGGCACAGGTGCTGAGTTCATACACAAAAAGATTACTAGAACCCGCAAAGTTGCTTTTTTGGGACAACTCCCAGAATGCCATTGGCTGAAGGCTTTTAGAAGTTGTTCAAAAAAATAACTTTACAAACTGCCCACATGCATTACGATACCTCCCTGACTTCAGTGTTGGGCTCTCACCTTGAATAATGTGATCTGAGGATAGCTAGATGGCCATTCTGATTCGTTGTCCATCTCCAACATGTAGAAAATAACCTAGTGTATAAGCAGAGGAGAAGAAAAGGAGTCCTATGGCATTCTCCACATCTACAGGGAATACCACTGCCCTATGCTCTCTTATGGGTCATATATGCAATCTCGAGACTCTTCATCAAATTAACCTTGAGGGAAATCCCCCTTCCTTCCATCATACTTTCCTTCCTTCTTTCTAAATAGTTACATTCTGACTTTAAATATGTAATTTCTAGCCTTACATTGAGATCAAAATAGTACTTAAAAAAAAAAACCTTTAGGACCCTTCCCATACTGGTCATATAAATCATGGCATAAGTGTCAGAAGGCCATGTCAGCAAAATAAATGGCATAAACCTCTAAATTAAGTAAGGAGTAAGCCATATAAACTTGCTATGTTAACTTCTAACATGCATACACTGGCCATATAGTGCACTTATGTTTGTGCATCAGATCTTGGTTTTGTTTTGTTTTAAAAGGCATAGAGTGTATCTGGAAAAGTAAGATTATCCAATATAATCTGTGGATTTTCCATAGATATAATCATCGTCGTCATCATCATCATCATCAACAACAACAACATTTATTTATTTTATTTTTAAAAAATATTTATTTATTCATTATTTCTTACATACAATACATAAAATACATGGTATTCAAGCAAATAATCAAACAATCCACCCACAAACACGTTAGTAACAAAATAATAATAACAATCAAAAACGAACAAAAAAGACACAAAATCAACATAACCTAACATAACATAAAATATAACACAGTACATCATACAATCTTCACATTTCACATTAGCTTCCTTTTCTATTTAAGGTCCCACTAGATTTACTACATGTTTACAGATCTCGACTTTTTCCAAACTTTTCCCTCTGTTTCCTTACTGATTCTTAACATTATCTTATTGCTTTCTCTCTTTTTTTCCCTTATTGTAAATCTATTTCAGCTTCCTCCCACTTAGCTTTCCACAGTGGGTTTAATATTTTCCACTCCTGTAGGTCTCCTATAATTTTCCTTTCATCCATCAGTATTGTTAATTTGTCCATTTCAAACATCTCATATAATCGCATTTTCCATTCCTCCATCGTGGGTACTTCTTGTCCTTTCCATCTTTTTGCTAGCGTTAACCTTACGGCTATGAGCATATATAATAATAATCTCCAATATTTTATTTGTCTATTTTTATCTATTTTGTCTAGTATATTCAAAAGGTAAATTTCTGGTTCACAAGGGTAATTTGTTTTTAATATTGATGTTATTATCTTATGTATTTTTCCCCAGAATTTCTTAACTTTCCTGCACTTCCACCAAGCATGATAGTACGCCCCTTTGTCTTTGTGAACTGTTTTTACATATCTTAGCTAATCTGCTCGGTATCAGATGCCATCTATACATTACTTTATATATTTTCTCTTAGGTTATTGCTGTTTGTGAATGTTATGCTTTTTCTCCACAACTTTCCCCATTGGTCTAAAGTAATCTCATGTCCTATGTTTTGTGCCCATGTGATCATTTATGGTTTGATAACTTCCTGTTCAGTATATAGTTTTAATAGAACCTTATAGATTTTCGTTATGATCTTCTTTTTTTCACCAAATACCAATTCCTCAAATTCTGTTTTTTCTGTTTCTATTCCTTCCAGTTTTTGATCTATTTTGAATTTCTCTTTTAACTGTCTGTATAAGAACCAATGGCATTCTATAGCTTGGTCTTGCAATTCGTCCTGAGTTTTTATTCTGTAATTCTTCACATTGTTTAGTTCAGTTCTTATCAGTAAATCTTTATATGTTCACCATTTGTCCTTATAAATGTTTTCTTTCTTATAATAAGCTTCATGGTTCGAGAGCCATAGCAGAGTTTTAGGACACAGTTTTCTTTTATATTTTAGCCATACTCTCAATATGGTTCTCCTTATGAAGTGATGATTAAATTCTCTATGCACGTGTGACTTATTATGCCATATATATGCATGCCACCCGAATCGTAAATTGAAACCTTCAAGTTTAAGTAATCTATTATTCTCTAATCTTAGCCACTCTATCATCCATGCCAAACAGCACACATGATAGTATATTTTTAAGTCGGGTAACGCCAACCCTCCTCTGTCCTTAGCATCTATTAAAATCTTTCTGCTTATTCTGGACTTTTTCCCATTCCAGATAAATTTCATTATATCTTTATTCCATGATTTAAATACATTATCATTTTTCAAAATTGGTATGTTTTGAAACAGGTACATCATCTTAGGCAGTATGTTCATTTTTACTGTCGCTATTCTACCCAATAAAGAAAGATCTAGTTTGTCCCATTTCCTTAAATTTTCTTTAATTTGTTTCCATGTTGTACCATAATTATTCTCAAACAAATCTGAGTTTTTCCTTGTTATTATGCTCAATTATTTCTGTTAATTTTCTTGTGTCACTCATTGGATCTTCCAGAAAGAAAACTAGGTCATCGGCAAAGGCCTTGTACTTATATACTTGGCCCTGCCATCTGACTCCTTTGACTTGTTGGTTCAATCTTACTTTTCTATTTAATATTTTGATGACCATTATAAATAGCAATGGGGACATGGGACATCCCTGCATTGTACCTCTTTTGATTTTGCACGCTCTTGTCCATTCCCCATTCACTATAATCTATGCTTCTTGTTTATTATATATCTTAGTTATCCAATCCAAATACCTCTCTCCTACATTTATAGCTTTTAGTACTTTAAGCATAAATTCCCAATTCAAATTATCGAACGCCTTTTTGGCGTCGATAAAAATCATTGCTAATTTCCTTTCATTATGCTTTTCATAAAATTCAACCAAATTTAATAATGTTCTTAAATTATCTTTACTATGTCTGTTCGGGAGAAACCCGTTTTGATCTTCAAAAATCCAATTCACTAATATCTTTTTGATTCTTTCTGCCAATATATTTGCAAAGATTTTGTAATCTATATTGAGCAGTGAAATTGGTCTGTAATTTGTTGTCAACTTCGGGTCTCTCCCTTCTTTTGGAATCAGCACTATATCCGCATTTCTCCATGTGTTGGGGTAATTTCCTTGATTTATGCTATTAAATAGTTTGAAGAGCGGATCTATTAACTCTTCTTCGAATGTTTTATAATACAATACTGAGAAGCCATCTGGCCTTGGTGCTTTTCCGCTCTTCATTTTTCTAATAGCATCCCTTATTTCCATCTTTGTTATCTGTTTATTTAAATCTAGCCTTTGTTCCTCTGTTATTTCTGGTAAGTTTTCTTCTTTTAAATATTTATCTATTCTGATTAGTTGGTCTTCCATCATGTTTTGTTTAACAAAAAGTTCTGTGAAATATTCATGAAATGTTTTCATTATATCTTTCTGCTTTGTATAATATTTCTTTTTATCTTTGCTGATTTCTGTTATTAGTTTCTTTTCTCTCTCTTTTCTCAATCTATATGCCAACCACTTACCCGATTTATTGGCATGTTCAAAATAGTTTTGCTTTGCATATTTTAATTTAACTGCTATTTCCGTTGTCATTTCAAACTCTTGTTGCTTTTTCAAAATTTCTAGCTCTCTTTTAACATTTTCATCTCTTGGATTTAATTTCAATTCTTTTTCTTTTCCCCTTATTTCCTCTAGTATTTCCCTCTCCTTCTTTTTCTTCCTTTTATTATTTTCTATTTCTTGTTGTATTATGTAGCCTCTGACTACTGCTTTCCCAGCGTCCCACACCATATCCATTGTTGTCTCTCCTCCCATATTTTCTTTAAAGTAATATTTCAGTATTTCTTTTATTTATTGTTTTACTATTTCCTCTTTCTTTATCATTATATCTTTCAGTTTCCAATAGTATTGTTTATTATTAGTCCTTATTTCTACTGGACAATGGTCGGAAATCACTTTCTGTTTTATTTCAATATTCTTTATTGCTTTTTGCATTTCCTTAGATACCATAATCATATCCAGCCTGGACCAGGTTTTGAAACATTCCGAGAAGAAAGTATACTATCTTTCTTGTTTATGAATATTTCGCCATACATCTATCAATGCCCATTGGTCTAACATTTCCATAACTATGTTTGGCAATTTTCCCTTCTTTTTCTGTTTACTTTTTTTTGCTCCTGTCTTTATTGATTTATCTATTTCTAGATCCATAACTCCGTTCCAGTCCCCTGCCAGAATTAAGTTTTCATAATCAAATTCTGAGATCTTTTGAAATAGTTCTTGAAAGAACCCTTGTTTATTATTCTGTGGTGCGTAAATACCTACCATCAAGGTTCTTTTTTCTTGTAGACCAATCTCTATTCCTATACAAAAACCTCTTTCATCATTGAATACTTCCTTAGATTCATATTTTGGGTTTACATAAATAGCTACCCCTCTTTTCTTTTTGTCATATTTAGTAGCATATACTACTCCTAATTTACTGTTCTTCAAAAATCTCTTATCTGACTCTCTAATGTGAGTTTCCTGTATACAAGTAATGTCAGGTCTTAGCTTCATCAAGTAGTGGAATACCATCTGCCTCTTTTAGGGATTATTCAGTCCTCTTACATTCCAAGTTATTATTTTTCTCGACATTCTCTGTTTTTACTATTTTACCTTTTCCTTTTATCTTACTTGTTTCCTACTTTACAACATTTATTTATAATGCCCTTTTCACCAAAGGGCAGAACATCAAACATTTATAGTCAAAAACAAAACAATAAAACATAACATTATAAAAAGCTAAAATACTAAAATAATATACTAAGAACAAAATCCTCATCGGTCGCTACCCATATTGGCCACCTTAGGTAAACTCAGCAGCTTAATCTGCCGAACCGAAGAGGAAGGTCTTCAACCCTTCACGAAAGCTGGTAAGATCCTCCTCCAGCCGGAGGTGCAAAGGAAACTTGTTCCACAAATGTGGAGCCAGGTCCTGAAAGGCTCACAGCCTTGATAGAGCTGTATGCATTGGTGGAACCGCCAATAATGTCTTTTAGATCTTAAATTCCTATATGGTACATTCCATGCTAACCAAGCTGCCAGATACTGGGGGAGGTTAAAGTGCAGGGCCTTAAATACCAGGACAAAAACTTGTAATGAGCCCTAACCTGAACTGGTAGCCAGTGGAGGGATTTATGAGAGGAAGAGGCATGTGACTATTTAGCGAGATTTAAATAACCTGAACAATCCAATATCCAAGAACATTGCGTAGAAAATAAAGTTGATAGCTTTACACATTCCTTTTCCAGATTAATATTACAGGTAGAAGTTCATAAAGCATTGTTTGTACAAAATGAGACCAGGTTTTTTCAGTGAGATTGATGCAAAAGTAGTACAGCTGTCCCTCCGTATCCACGGATTTGGTATCCACAGATTTAAGTATTCGTGGCTTGAAAATATTATTTAAAAAATAATAACCCAAAAAGCAAACCTTGATTTTGCCATCTTATATAAGGGACACCATTTTGCTATGCCACTGCATATAATGGGACTTGAGTATTCACAGATTTTGGTATCCACAGGGGTTCCTGGAACCAAACCCCAGCAAATATGAAGGGATAACTGTACTTAATGGAAACTGCCTGTGAAACTGGGGGAGCTCAGAAAGACAAACTTGACCTATATTCTCCAGTAACAGTGCCCAAGATTCTTTCCCTCTTGAGTATAGCTGCATGGTTTTACACACACACTCACACGCACACATGCATACACAATGAGTTTTATTAAACAGAGGTCTTGTTTATACGAGAAGTACGAACATGTCAGAAAAAGAAGGCATCCACAACACATCTGAAAAAGCAGGCATTTGCAACAATGCGACCTGTCTTCACAGTGAAAAGAGCCCCCCTAAACTCTGCATGACCCCCTAGCCAGGATGGTGGCCACAAGTAATTTACTCATGATTTTAAATCTGCCGCCACCATTTTTTTTAAAAAAATTACAGTTTCCCATGGTGCACACAAGCAATAGTTTGTATTTATTCTAAAAAGGAAGAAAAAATAATATAAGATTGCTGTGTTATTGACTTATCAGACCCTTGCTTAGCTGAAAATGCAACATGGTGGCCACAGGCGCTTTCCCTGTTTGCTAGCCCCACCCCCATGCTCAACCAGCCAATCAGATTATGCTGCCTGTTTGTAGCTGTGTGAATGCAAGTATTCAAATGATTGCATATTTGCATGCCATAATACAGGGCTTTTTTTAAAATCCAGATGAAGCCCTGGATGGGATGCACGTGGAATTTGCGGTAGATTTGGCTGCCCCCTTCCGAATGACACATTTATGCGCATGTCCATATGAACAGATTGCTGTATGTTCACGTCCCATTTTTATTATTTTGACCGTATAGACAAGACTTTAATATTAACATGAATTAGAAGTCGGGAATATACTTCTTCTGTTACCTGAATTTATCATATAGTTCATTATGTGCTGTCTCCAAACATTTAAGTTTCAAAGGTCTGCCCAACTTACAAAAATTCCAAATGAATCACAGATTCTGTCCCAAGGGTTTCTGAGTGCAAACTAAAACTATACTGAAATGACAAGTTGTAAACTCTGCCAGGTCCAAAACTGTCACCGATCTGTGCTAGAAAAATTAGTCAAACCAATGGCAGGAACTCCAAGCCAGTTCATGAAGCCAAAATACATTCAGCACACTAGACAACTCCTTTAAAGTTCAGACTAAACCCAGACCAATGTCACTGCTCCATTGATGTGAGAGCCCTCAGCCACAGCTGCCTTAATTCTTATCTGGGAGTAAGTCCCTTTGAATTACATGGGACTTACCTCTGAATAACTATGACTAAGATTGCAGTGTATGGTTCCTTTTCATGTTTCCATTTTGTACATGTGGAGACATAATCCTTTCTGAATACAAATGCTAGGATTTCTGCATTACTTTGATTATTATTATTGCTTCTTCTTGTTGTTGTTCCCCAGCTCGATCCACGGAGAGAGGTGATTATCATTATGATTATTACATGCTTGGGTATGTTTCCTTTCCCAATGTCCTGATTGGCCTCTTAGGAAACATACCCAACCAATCCCCTCACTCCTCTCACTCCCTCAGCCAATCACCACCCATATACAAATTCTCTGTCCACCTCACAATCCACTCCTGCCACTCAATCTACATCTACACCCCCAGCCTCACAAGGGCCCCTCCCTCCTCTCACTCCCTCAGCCAATCACCACCCGCATGTAAAACAAGGCAATTATTCCCCCCACCAAAAAATAATACCATGTAGCTGAACCATGTGAAAGGAATGCTGCCACTCCAAGCTCCATGCCACAACCACCACATGAAAACCCAGCAGGGCACATAACAATGTGTATTACGCCAGGTACAGCTACACTAGTTATTTTGAAATATTCATATGACCAGGCATATTGCTCAGTAAGCACCCCCCCCTCCAAAGTATGAGTATCAAGATATAGTGACATTTAATATTCAGTACTTCTGTGATTTATTGAACACACCTTTCTGCATTTGTTCATGCACTGGGTTATATGAAACCATATATGAAACATCAGAAGCAGCCTCAAAATGTCATTGTCCAGTTTATAATCTGAGCAAATGCCAGCAAATGCTTACCTGGGCTTTCCACACTAGCTCACCCATTTATTTATTTAAAACTACCTTTCCCTGCTTTTGTAGTAAAAGATCCAAACTCATTTACAGCAACATAAAACAACCTGAAAATGCAGTCATCACTTAAGAACTATCCCTTGAATATTTTACAAAAGCATTTTCTGAATGCTATGCTGCACATTTATTATTTACACATCAAATACATGTGTATACTGTGTATCTGTATATATTTAACAATTCAGCTTACTGTGTGTTAACCACTGAGCAATTTTACTATACAGCGTGCTCTATAAGTATTATGAATGCATGAATACAAAACATAGAATATTTAGATTAATAAATATGTAGTATACACCTTTAATATTATTTTCTATTTAGAAGTAAGTGGTGGGGCCCTAGTCTGGCCTGGTCCTATTAACAGAATCATAAAATCATGAGACCATAAGGTCCATCCTGTCCAATCCCCTGCCATGCAGGAATACCCAATCAAAGCACTCCCGACAGATGGCCTTCTCTGATTAAAAACTGTCAAAGAAGGAGACTCCTCCATGCTCCAAGGCAGCATGTTCCAATGTTGAATGGCTCTTACCATGAGGAAGTTCTTCCTAATGTTTAGGTGGAATCTCTTTTCCTGTAGTTTTCTGCATTGCCCCATGTCCTAGTCTCTGGAACAACAGAAATAAAGCTTGATCCTTTTTCAATATGATATCCCTTCAAATATTTAAACATGGCTGTCATGCCACCTCATAACCTTCTCTTCTCCAGGCTAAACATACCCAGCTCCTTAACATGTTCCTCATAGGGCATGGCTTCCAGACCTTCCACGACTTTGGTTGCCCTCCTCTGGACAAATTATGTCAATGTAGGCAAGGTTGACATCCCCTCTGCCATAGTCCGTTGTTAAATTCCCATCCCCATCTTCCATTAGCAAATTGGATGAGGGAAGAATGTCTGTGAGGAAAATGTTTAAATCTTTGCTATTCACATTGAATTGTTTCAATATAAACTGGCTTTCTTCACACTTAAATGTAAGTTTAAAAAAAGAAAAAGAGAATTTGCTGCACACTGTGTATCTATTATTTACTTTATAATAAACAAATGTACCCCATGTATTTATGCTTGTGTGTAGCTTAGGTCTCCCTTAGAGCAGGGGTGCTGCCAACTTCAGGCTTTCAAGAGCTACTTTGTTTTTATTAAAAACCCAAAATCCACTAGAACTAGAAGCTAGAGATGGAAAGAATGTTCAGATTTTTTTAAAAAAAAATTGTTGAAAAACAGGTTTCTTGAGTGTCAGGAGACCCTGACATGAAGAATCCTAGATGGTGAGAACCTTTACAATTTGACACTTCTTCTACATGGAAAATGCATGTATGTTTCCCCCTAACATTTTCCATATAGAAAACACATTTCCTACACAGAAAACACATTTCCCACAAAGAAAGCACACAACCCCATGTGTCCTGAATTGTGAATTATCTTCAAAAACTACATAGTTTTCAATGACTTTCTCTCAGCAAGGTGTAAAGTGGTTAAAACTATTCTTTCTTGCCAATAAGAAATTTACGAACAAACTTTTACATCCCAAAAGGAGCCTGGTGCAGAAACCATACATTTACTTATAATTTAAAAAAAACTGTTTTGATTTTCAGTTAATTTTGACTACCAGAATTGGATGGACTCTATAATCCTACCACATAGTGACTATTTACCTGAAATTGTTTGCTTCCTAGTTACCTCTGTCAGTTTCTGCAATATCATATACAGATGGGGAGGAGGTCAGTTCAATAAATACATTTTGTTGGTCCCATTGTCTTCAGGAGATCCCAACTGGCCACCTCCCTACCTCTACTTTGGACTAGATTGCTTGTCTGGTGGGGCCTTTAATATACAGACTGTGGGGTAACGAATGGATAATGGAATAGAGAAATGGCCCTGAATGTTATCTCTGGCTGTATCTGAGATGTCCCTATGAATTTTGATCCTGGCATTTGATTAGACACCACTAGCCATCAGAAAATCCCATCATTGTGCATGGAAATCCAGAAAATGTTTCCTATGGTAGCTGCTCTAAAATGAAAGAAGGAAAGAAACATGAATTTCACAACCTGTTTGGTTATTGATTGCTTTAAGCAGGAGGAAAAAAAACTGCCAAATGTTTCATTTTAGTGTTAATCTCTCTCTGTCTCTCCTTTCCTAGTGTTTGGCAAAGGCCTCTAATTGTGTCTTCTTACTCTTCCCCTCCTTTCTGTTCTGCTAGATCAATATGCATTCTGTCGCTATATGATTGACATGTTTGCTCATGGGGATTTGTATACAGGTATTTGAACGGAATTCCATCGCTGAACTTTTCTGTTTCTCTGAGAGCTTTCTGCTTTGTTTTGATCCTGGAATGTGTGTGTGCTTTTTATATGTTAAATACTGAAATGAAGAGTGTGCAAATGGAATTTAAATAAAGTATATCAACTAATGGTTGTACCATTAAAGCTTCTAATAATCTTTTCTATAATTGCATGCATTTAAATTAATGCCAATATTATTTTTAAGGTGAAACTGGTTGGAAAATTTAGGAACAATATTCCTAACAATCTGTTGACATAGGTTTTGCATGCATTTATATCACAGAAAGGATGATATACATATTTAAAATAAGAGGTAGGTTTAAACTCTTCTATGTTATCTTCAAACTGTAAAGGAAATGAAGGAAGCAGTCAAAATGATCGCAGGGTGATGGTAAGTCCCCTATGTGGACAAGAAACCATGTATGGGGTGTTTTGTTATGTTTTGCTTTTGTTTTTGTTTAGGGAGAAAGACAAGCAAGGGGTGTGTGGTTCAGCTATATAAAATTATGCAAGGTGTGGGGACAGGGATAATTTCCCCCTGTGGTCATCCAATGATGTCAGATTTTGAGAGAATCAGGTCAGATACAGGAAAGCACTTCTTTCCACAGTGCATAGCCAAGGTATGCAAGTTATTAGCACAAGATATGCAGATAGGACCAACTCTGGATGAGTTTTAAAGGGAATTAGAGGCATCCATAGATGATAAAGCTATCAAAAACTATTAGTCATTCCATCTATGCATTGCATGCCCTATCAAAGTCATTATAAGTCTGTGTATCAGTTCCTGGGAGATACAAGTGGCAGGTAGCTATTGTTCTCATGTTCTTTGTGTGCTTCCCATAGATATCTGATTAGGTATCGTCCCATAGGCATCTGACTAGATAGGTCTTTGGTCTGATCTGGCGGATCTCTACATATTCTTTTTAAAAAACTACCATATTTAAACTTGATTATTTTATTCCATATAGATAATAAAAGTGAATTTTTAACATATCCGGTTAAAAATGACAAAGAAGCTCTTTAGCACAATAGATGGATTCCTGATGTGTTCCCATTCACTTTTTGATGTCTGTTGCTTGAAATAGTTTTTGACGCTGGAACTATGAATGTAGATAAAAGCTTTTGGTGACTAAGGCTATCAAGTGAAAGCCCTACTCTTAGGACCAAATTCAGCATTTTAGTTTGCATAGTTTTCATTTAATAATATGAATAGCTTGTACATGCAGGGTTTGGGATGTTAGATGTGGATCACAATGTTCCTTTGCCCGACACTGTCCAATGGGAATTACCTAGCTTTGCTATTGTAATGATTGCAAGTAACACTGTGAATAACAGGAAGGGTGACATGAATCATAGCAGGGACAAACATTTAAGGCTCTCCTACTTCCACACAGTGTTCTTTTCTACCTCCTGCACAGAATGGGATGATTAATCACATCCACTTCAGTGCAGCCACCTCCTCCCGGCTGGTTGATTGTGGCCAGTTAAGTGTAGCCCTTTCAGCATGGCCAATAGAGCACAGTGGACAGTTCAAAGCCACCCTTTCAATATGGGGATATTTTAGCACTGATTGCTGATGTATCTCCTTTCACACTACTTCTGTCTCCTAAGAATGAGGGGAGGGGAGTAAAGAGAGCACATGAAACAGTAGGCTGATATGTTCTTTGTCAGGAGTAAGGAAAAAGTTAACCTTGGCTTTCTTCATTACTGGAAAACATGAAGTGGGGAAATGGGGCGGAGGGAAGGGTTTTTTTGTTGTGTTTCTTTTCTTTTGTTTTCGCTCAGCTCTAAATGATAGCAAGCAGGAGTATTTCCTGTCCTAGAATATGGGGAGATCAGAGTTTTGCTCTCTTATCAAAAAGGGGCATACAAACAAGTGTTTAACGTACTGGAAATTTTGAGCTCTGGCTCGCAAGTAAAAATTTGTTAAGAATTGCTAATACAAACAAGTGTTTAAGGTGTCCCTTTTCGATAAGTGAGCAAAACTCTGAGCTTCCCATATTCTAGGACAGGAAATATTCCTGCTTGCTATTATTTAAAAATTGAGTGAAAACAAAACAAAAGAAACACAAATGCACACAAAAACACCCTGCCTCTCCCCAATTCCCCACTTCAAGTTTTCCAGTAATGAAAAAAGCCAAGGTTAACCTTTCCCCGCCAAATTGATCACCAACAGTGGTCCGCCCTGGCCTCACATCAGGAGGCATGGAGACGCAATATCCACAATGCTGCAGCCTTATTTGAGAACTCACGACGAACAAGTCTTGAAGAGAAACGACAACGCAGAAAGAATCACAACCCAAAAACATCACCCAAGGAGACCTTCTGCTGCGCTTTTTGCAACCGGACTTGTTTATCTCGGATTGGCCTTTTTAGTCATCAGCGCGCTTGCAGAAGGCGCGGGATGAGTCCTTCCTGAATCTTCGTTTGCGAAGAAAAGCCAGAGAGGGGTCATGAGAAAGAACCTTCTAGCCTGTTGTTTCAGGTCCTTCCCCTAACCCACCCCATTCTTAGGAGACAGGAGCAGCATGAAAGGAAACAGAGCGGTAATCAGTGCTGAAATGACCCCACACCAAAAGGGCAGCTTTGAACTGTCCACTACACTCTATTGGTCACACTGAAAAGGCTGCACTCAACTGGCTGTGGTTAACTAGCCAGTCTGAAGCGGCAGTGCTGAAATGGCCATGTTGAAGTGGCTGCTATTAATCATCCTCTACCCCCACTCCTCCATTTCCTCAACGGGAACTATACAACACCACATTAGCCCTTAGAAACATTAGGCAGGTACTAAGGTTCAACATATCTACAAGCCAACTATCACTGAATTACTATAAGATTATTACCAAATTAATGGGGAAAAGAGAAATAGCCTCATCACATGTATGTTGTAGCAAAGACACTTTAGGTAAATCACCAGTTTATATGATTCTGTTATGATATGATGTCTGCTTCTGAAGATGGTACCCCACTTATCAACAAGTTCTAGGAAATTGTAACATTTAATGTTCCAGCTAAAATATGAATATGTACAAGCATGGGAGCCTTGATAACCACTCAAATCTTCTTTGTAACAAATACAGTGCTAGCTGTAACATGGCTTCTTCAGGATCCAAGAATGGCACAACTTATCCCATTGAGTTCAGTGGGACTTAAAACAGGGCAGCTTTCTATGGAAAAAACAGTTCCATTCTGTGGGGTAGACAGAAATTGACAAAGGATAAACTCCTCTTTATTTATTTATTAGATTTATATCCCACCTTTCTTCCAAGATGGGATCCAAGGTGGCTTACAATCATTAGAAAATACAGCTAAAACATCACAAATTACAAACGTTAAAAAAGAATTAAATTAAATTTCCATTGTTAAAGTACAGTCAAACACATGAATTAAATACATAAAATCATAAAAATAAAAGTAGCATACCAATTAAAATTTACATTTCAAATGCCTGCCATGTGTTCAACTGCCTATGAAAAGAGAGCAGGGAGATGGCCAATTGGACCTCCTGTGGAAGAGAGTTCCACAGTCTGGGAGCAACCATGGAGAAGGCTGTCTCCTGAGTCCTCACCAACCACACCTGTGAAGGTGGTGGGATTGAGAGAAAGCCCTCTTAACACTTCGGGCAGCTTGTGTAGAGGGATTGGGTTCTTCAGATAGTCTGGACTCAAGCCATTTATGGCTTTAAAGGTCAAAACCAGCACTGCATTTTGGCATAAAATTAATACATTGCCCTGCCTCATGTAGGACACGTACATGTGCTGTCATTGCAGATCCCCCCAAACTTCCCCCCCCCAAGCTTCTTCTTTCAAAGCAAACAGTGCTCAATGTTTTCTAAGTTTTGACACCTTCAGAGATGGAGGGAGAAAATATATTGCCTTCATGCAATGTATATTTCACACAGAATTGCGTGCTCTGCAAAAAAACAAAAGCAAAAGCCTCCAGGTTTTGTTTTGCAGTATTTTTTTTATTTATCTCTCCCACACCCAAAGAAGAGTACAAACCAGCTTACAACAAGATTTAAAAAATAAAATAGATAACGATAGATGATCTAATAAATACAACAAAATGCAATAATTTATAAACAGAAATTCATAAAATGCAATAAAATACAGCCCCACAAAGCCATACCCAGATAAATTATGATAAAAAAATGCCTGAACAAGAGGTTTATTTAGAATGTCAGGTTCTAGTGGGCCTTTGGTGAAAGGCACAAACAAAAGGCCTCTCACTTCTTCACTTAAATAATAAAAGATTATTTCTTTTAAATTTATTTTTATTTTTATTAAAGGCTATCTGATAAATTAGAAGAAAACAAAGAAAAAAGAAAAGGGGGAGAACAAAAAAGATAAATAGGAATATTTAAAATGACATCCAACTTTCTTATCAATGGTTATAGATCTTACAATAAAAGCTTACTTCTCCAACTAAAACTAATACATGCACTTCTACTTAAGCAAATCTATTAATGATCAAAACCTACAGTTAGCATATTATTCTCATTGTTCTGCAAAAAGACAATCAAAAGCTGCCAATCCTTCACAAATTTCTCCATCGATTTTTCTTTGATCAGAGTAGGTTGTCCATTTTAGCTAGGCCAGCCCTCAGTTGTTGGAATTACCATATTCTTACTTTTCTGTGCATAGAACAATGTCACTGCAGTGGTCATATAACATAGTAGTTTTCCATATTTCCTCTCCATCTGGTCAGCCATCAGCCCAAATAGGAACAGTTCCAGATTCAATTTAATTTTAACCTTCAGAATCTTCTGTATAAAACAATATATTGATTCTATAATTTCTTAGCCTTCCCACATGTCCATCACATATGAGAAAAAGTCCCAACCTGTTGCTCACATTTCCAGCATACATTAGAAACCCACTTATGCATTTTAGACCATATTTCTGGAGTCAAATGACAATGGTACATAATTTTATAAAAATTCTCTTCAAGATCATAACACAAGGTAAGTTTCAATCCCTTTTGCCACATTTTCCTATTGTTCCATCTGTATGTTACATCCAAAATTCTAAGCCCACTATATCATACAATCTTTAACTTGTTCCTCTTTGAGCTCAGTTCTTAACAACAGTTTATACATCTTATCAATCAAATGTTCATTGTCTGTACATAACTGCAACTCAAATTTAGATTTGTTTTGTTCAAAACCATACTTTAAAAAATTATTTAATCCATTTGTAATCTTTCAAATATTTGTCTATAAGAACCCTTGCCATAGAAACTTTCATGGTTATGTGGCGTCGTTATGATGCCATATTTGATGGATCTGGTAAAGTCCCTAGTCTAGTGCTCCACCACTATAACATGCTGGCTCTTGCTGTAATAATCTGAGTTGCAGTTTGTTCTGGAGGGAGAAGAGGGTGAGAGAGTCCTCCCTTACTCAGTCTTTGCTGGGTGGCAGTTGCACAGAGGTGGCAGGGAATTGGGGAAGGGGGATGGCAGTTGCCCTCCTCCCTTCCTTGTTTTCCACAGGTGGCGGCAGCAGTGGCACAGGGGTGGCACAGATCCGGGGAAGGGGGAGAGGATGGTAGTCACCCTCCTCCCTTCCTCGGTTTCCACAGGGTAGCAGTGGCATGGGGATGGCAGTGAGCTGGGGAAGGGGGGAAGGGGGGAAGGGTGGCAGTCGTCCTCCTGTCTTCCTCGGTCTCTGTGGGGTGGCGATCCCTGATCGCTTGCTAAAGGCAGGAAAAAAATGACGGCTGAGGGTGCTTGCCCTGTAACTCAGCCCCTCCCCCTGCACTCCTCCAGCCAATCAGTTTGCATTTCCTCTTGCTAGGCTTTTCTGCCAAGGTTTTTGCTGGGTTTTGACCCTCTCCTGCACAATATGGAAAAATCTGGTAGGATCCTGTTGAGACAGGTAGGATTCTCCTCTCATTCTGTGAGGAGCTTTTTCACCATTTGGCCAACTCAGATATGAATTCAGCTTGATATTTGGAAAGAACTGTACTTGATTATAAAAGTTGGCTATGGACAGTTACTTTCTAAGCAAAGCCTTATCTCCAGTTTTAATTCTGAATAATACAGGCAGTCCCTTCTTGTTCTTTCAACTGGTCTTCAAGTATGAGGTTTATTTAATATTTATTTTATATTTACATTTGTGTCTCACTCTTCTTCTAAGAAGCTTATGTGGGGTTCATTATCCTTTCCTATCTTCCCAACTACCATGTAAGGGAGTGTAGGTCAAAAGATACTGAGTTGCCCAAATCCACCTAAGGGGCTTTATGGCTGAGTGGGAAGTTGAGCACAGTTCTCTTGAATACAAATTAAGACTCTGCCAGCTACATAACACTAGTTTTCCAGTAGTTTTGCTGAAGCTCTCATTTATGTGATGGTTCCTGTAGATTACAAAATTAGTGATAATTTGATGGTATGACATTTTGCCTTTTACTCCTCGGATACCCTGCTGGGATCATTTCCCAGCACGTTCTTAAATGTGTCTCAAAGGAAAGGCATAATACAGAGCAATTTGAAGGCCCTCCTAAGAGGAGCATAGAAAATGAAGGCTTAATCATTTAAGTCTAATCAGATATTATTTATCATGAGCTATTCTTTCAGTAATTACAACGGCTGGTACCAGAGTTATTTCTTTATCATTCTGTTCAGTTATGCAAAATCATAGTAGAAAGTGGTTTGTTGTTGCCAAGTCTCCTTTCTGCTCAAAGTTTCAAGGAACTCTCCCTGTGCAAGTATCACTGAAATGAAGGAAAATTGAACCTCCACCCCATTCAGTCCAACAGGCTTTATGGTGGAGAAGGTAACTTTGGAATGTGTCCTTCCTCTTTCCTTTACTGTAGAACTCCTTTCACTACAATCTTAGGCTACAATATACATGTCTCCTCAGAAGTAGGTCCCACCAAGTTCTAGGGACGTACTCCCAAATAAGTGTCTTTCACATTGCATTTAGTTATTTACTTATTTAAAGTATTCCTATCCCAGCATTCCTTTAAAAAAAATTAAAGTCAGTTCATGATTGTTGTTGTGTGCCTTCAAGTCATTTCCGGCTTATGGTGACCCTAAGGTTAACCTATCATAGGATTTTTTGTGACAAGATTTGTTCAGAGGGGATTTTGCCATTGCCTTCCTCTCTGGCTGAGAGAGTGTGACTTGCCCAAAGTTACCCAATGGGTTTCCATGGCTGCATGGGGATTTGAACTCTGGTCTCCAGAACCATAGTCTTCATGCAAACAACTCGCCATACTGATTCTCTCTAATACTGTAGGTTTCAAAACCTATAAAAACAATTTTTCTAAATTTCTAAAAGCAATAGTGTGCTTTTTTAAAAAAAGACAGTCATTAAAACAAATGTATAGCCTCCTATGAAAAGAACAGTTCAGGGCTGCAAATTAAAACACAATATTTACATTTATTTATTTAATGTATATCCTACCATTCTCTTTGCAAAGCACCCAAGGCTGCTTATATCCAATTTAAAAACAAAGTAGAGCTTTTTTAAAAAACATGTTAATACAATAGTTTAAAGCAATTAAAAACAAACAATTCTATAATTCTATTTAAAAACACAAGCTAAAACAGTTTAAAACACATTCAAACATAACATCAAAAGAAAAATCACAGCCCAAATCAAAGCAGGATCTTAAGCACTCAAGATAAAAACCTTTTAGCCAGCTGGATGGAAACCACTCATGAAGGAGTGAGACCAGCCTTCTGCTGGCCAGAATTCTAAATCCCAGCTGCAGTCACCAAAAAGGCCCAGTGACAACTAAATTTATATGGGGGGGCGGGTGCTGAAACACAAAAGAGGGCCTAATTCTGATCCAAACAGCTTTAAAGGTTATCACCAGCATATTTTGAATTCAGAACCCAGTACACTTGTTTCATGTGCTGCTCCCTGTGTGCAATACCAATTGCCAATGTAGCCAGCACATTCTGACCATATGTTCTGTCCAAGTGCTTTTCATAGGCAGCCCTATGTAGAGTATATCAGACATGGTGTAACTGAGGACTTTATCAGATGCATGAAAAAACACACCATAAGGACACAACGAGAACACAAAAGGGCAAAATTATCAGACAATGTCATCATTCAGCCATTCCGGAGGTGTAGGGCGGGTGTGAATGAGGTGTCCCTTTTTATTGATGCCTTAGTCTGTCAATAAAAAAATGATGCCTTGTCTGTGTCAGCATTGTGCCCAAGGGACAGCTGAGGATGCGGGCATCTGATAATTTTGCAGTTTGTGTTCTTGTCGCATCCTTATCACACAATTTGGGACCTCTTGGGTTTTTTTTGTTTTTGTTTTTTGCTGCAATTCCCTGCATCTGATAAAGTCCTAAGTCATGCATCATCTTGGTCAATTCTGTATGAAAAATGGGAATTGTTGGCAGACCATTTTCAGCTGAGTAGAAGTGTATCCTGCCTAATTGACACCTGGCTGTTCAAGATGCAGCTCAGAACTAGGGGTGCAATTGTTCACTAATTTCATTTTTAAAAGAAGCAATGAATAATTTTAGCAATTTTCTTACTGCTGCAATAAAGCCTTCTAAAACTAGGAGGGGCAGGTGGTTGGAGGGAGAGCCCTGCAGGGCAGTTGGAGAGGGAGCAAAGCAAGGGAGGCACCAGGGATACCCTGCCAGGAGAGGCAGAAAAGCCAAGTGGCAGCCAAGAAAGTGAGGCTCAACTCGGCTCCTCGGCTCTGCCTGGAGCAGCTGCCTGTGCAGCCATGAGCCACTGAGCAACTCTCCCCCCTCTCTCTCTCACACACACACTCCAACAGCCCCACCAAGAAGGTGCCTCCTCCCAGCCCTCCAGTCTGTACTCTCTCCCTCTCCCAGAGGCAGAGGCTGCCCGACCATGCCTCACTTCTCTTCACCTCCTGCCATTCCCATTGGCCCAAGGTAGAGATGCCAGCTCCCTGGGGAGACACCCCTCTGAGACATTGCTTTTGCTTCCCCACTCCTTCCCCACATTGGAAGGAGTTTCTCTCCTGTCTTCTTTTTCGTTCTTATCTCTGCTATTTTACATATCAAGGATTCTGAAGTCTGGATGAGAAGGGACTTTCCTCCCAATGAAGCTGTACACTGAGGAGAGGGTCAAAACACTGATTTTGTTGGAAGTGCCAATAAATACAAGTTTATTTTGTCAATAATTTACATTTTTATTCCTGTGGGTGTTTGTGTAGGTAGGACCCAGTTTTGCCCAGGGACCTATAATGCCTTTATTCTGACTCAGTATAAGACAGCTTCATATCTGCCTTTATTTTTAAATCCCATCATAGTCCTTCAAACTACATTAGTAATATAACATGTTCTTAGAACCTAAGTAACTAAAAACATGTAATTGTCTCTCAGCCTAAACTACTGCAGGAGGCTGTGGTACATACAATACAGAAAGAAGAATCATCAAATTAACAGAAGAACTGTCCAATTAGGGATTTGTAAGCTGCTCTGGGAGGCTTTTTGGCTGAAGGGCAGAGTATAAATGCTCAAAATAAATAAATAAAGCATATGTGCTACCCTGGGGTCATTTACACGGGCAAATATTCCTCTAAATATACCACTAAGATAGCTCATAGTTCCCATGGGTCGCAGCACAGCATCACCTCATTCAGAAGGGGGGAAGGTAAAACATCCAAATATAGCGTGGCAAGGGATGTCGCTACTTTTGCAGGTATGTTTGCAATGTAGCACATTATTGGCAGTGTAAACAACCATTCCACTAAGGGCTACAGCAGAGCTGCATTGTGATTGGTTGATGATGCAGGGGTGGGCTTAAAAGAGGGGCAGGGAGGGAGGGAAAGACAGTAGCGATTAGAGGAAACTTTGAAAAATCCTCTCTGCTATTTTGCAAGCCAGTTTGCAAACAAAAAAGATTCCCAACAATTTTCATTCAGGGAGCATTCCTTCTCATCCTCTCTGCTGTTTTGAAAGTATGTAAAAGCTCAGTTCGTCAGCTGTAATCCTGTGCATGGGGGAGGGAGAGAAACCATTTCACAACACGCTGCATCAGAGCTGCACTGCTATTCCCCCCCCCCTCTCTCTGGCTTTCCTCTATTTGGGAGAAAATGCTATTAAGCAAGGAGGAAAACCCTTCCGTTTGATTTGTGGGAAGGGAGTTGGGGGGAGGGGGACTGCCTCTAAGCTGTTAAGCACGGAGTTCGGGCCAGGGCAGACATTCCTATGGCATTTCTTTCCCTCTCCAATGCACTTTTGGCTGTGTGAACCTCAAAGCGGAAAAAATCAAAGAGCCACAAAATATAGCTGTGTAAACATATACCGTGTAAACTACCCACCACTGATGCGGGAAAGTGCTAAAGCGCAACTTAACGCAATAAAACCTACCATGTAAACCAGCCCTTGAGAGTTCCTTGCCAGGAGGAAGGGATAACCATAATTATTAATTGCACCTCAATAAGTGTCCCTTGCTTTTCTAGCTGACTGCAAAAAATGAAGCAATCATCCTACATTTTGAGGGTTTTTCATTCCTACCCAACTTTCTGTTTAATCATATTGCTCCTGCCAACTGGAAACTACCTTAAAAAGAAGACTACAGAATTTTCCATCTTCTTTTTCCATCACACAAACTCCTTTTGTTTGTGATCAAGTCTTAAAGTAGCATTAGCCAGATGAAGTGGATTGCCCATTAGGACTCTCTTGTCATCAATGAAGGCTACTCAAGGGACTATGGATGACAACCTTTTGTCATATTAAATCTCTTGTTAGGAGTCATATTTTATAGGTATACAGAAATTCCCACCATTTCTGCTTCTGTATTTACAGTCCTTCCAGAAACAATGTCATGGAGATTTGCCCCAAGTTAAGCTCTCCTTTGAAATCTTGTTTTGCATTAAAAAAAAAAAAAAAAAGTTCATCAGCTTTCTATATAATATGTCTTCCCTCTTTCCTTTAGGTCTTAAAATGAAGTAACCTTTTATGGCAAATGCATTTACATATGCTTAGCAAAGCTGGCAATTCAATCACAACAGAGGCAAAGACTTATATGAAGTAATGCCTAATTTGTCCTGAGAACTTGAAATTCTTCACCATTGGACAACAGCATCTAAATAACAAATAGCATCTAAACACCATCCAGAAAACATCCAGAACAAATAGCATCTAAACACCATCCAGAAAACACATCTCTAAATATTTACCCATCAGCAAGAATTATTTGATGAGACTATCTCATAACTAGAAACAATGTGATATATGAATGAAGTGCCTCAATTTTCACTTTTACTGTAGTTTTTGTGGGCCAAGATGGCAACAATACTCTGCTCCAGATAAAACATATTCATATCATTCTTTCAATTACAATGGTCCTGATCCAGGTTTAGTTCAGTATAATTAGTAGTCAAATACAACTATTAATGGTCCTAAACCAGAGTATATGGGGCCATCTGCACTGAAAGATTCATCCAAAGATCGCAATATGACCTGAGTGAGCCCTGTAGTCTGTCTGTCTGTCTGTCTGTCTGTCTGTCTGTCTCTCCCTCCCTCCGTCCCTCTCCTTCTCCCTCTCTGTGTGTCTGTGTGTGTGCATGTGTGCACATAGATGCTTAGATAGTATACAGCTTCTGCATGGAGGTTCCTCCCTCCCTCTCTCACACACACACTATATCATGTGGTTGTCAGAAAAGCATACATCCAATGTGTTTCACATATTTAGTGAAATTGTATTTTTTTATTTGCAGAACATTTATTTATTTTTGATTTATTTGTGCCACTGCTATGCTGCCTTTCCCCCAAAGGTGGCTTACAAACAATTAAAATCACAATTAAAAACAATTAAAACATACACAATAAAAACAGATAAAACAGCATAAAAACATACCCCTATAAAATCCACACTTATATCCTAAAGGCCTGCTTAAACAAAAATGTTTTTGCCTGCTGACGGAATGACAACCGGGAGGGGGGCAGCTTAGCTTCCCAGAGGAGGGTGTTCCAGAGGGTGGGAGCAGCCACTGAGAAGGTCCCCTCTTGTGTCCTCACCAAGCAAGCCTGGGATGATGATGGGACTGAGAGAAAGCCTTTCCCTGCTAATCTTAAAAGCCTTGCAGGTTCGTACAGGGAGATATGATCTTTCAGATCGCCTGCACCTAAGCAATGTAGGGCTTTGTAAGTCAAAACCAGCACTTTGAATTGTGCCTGGAAACATCTGCTTATTATAGTCCATGTGACACTATTATCTCTAGAATTATATGTACCCATTTACAGCATGGGTCAAACTGACCTGGTTTAAAATTATAAAATCACCAAGCTGTCGTATTGAGACAGAACTGCCTTCTAAACTATTTTGAGTCAATCATTCCTGTGAGCACTTAGTAAGTGACAGACATGAGTCCCGACAAGTGAGTTCAGGTTCAATCAGCTTGACCCACACGGAAAGTGCCAAGGCCCTTATAACCCTTGATAGTAGTTTCCCTTCCAAACTGAGAAATTAGCATGGTGTGGTAGTTAGAGTTCTAAACCCAAACTAGGGAGGTCAGGGATAAAATATGTCCTTGGCAAGAAATCTTCTTCAATGACCCTGGACCAGTCATTCTCTCTCTTCCTAGACCTCCTTACAGGTGTGTTGTTGGAAAAAAGAGTCCTGTACTTTCCTTGACCCTGTTTGGAAACACATAGCCACTGCCAGTCAAAGAATGTAGTACTAGGTCAGATTAGCTAATGGTCTGGTTTTAGTATGAAGCACTTTTATGTGTTCACATGATGGTGGTAGAGTTCTCCTCGTGTATCTTGGCTACTTTAGAATAGCATGGAATAAGCAAGAGGCAAAATGGTCCTCTAAGTTTTCAGGTTCCTCAACATTATGGTTGACATGCTGAATTATGGTGGGTGAGAACATGTAAGAGGGTCTTTTCCTTGGAAAAATTTCATGTGGGTTATGCCCAAAAATTACTATTTTTTTTTTAAAAAAACCAGGTGAAGCACATTGAATATTTTTATGGTAAATGTCTAATCCCTCATTTGGAAACAGAGGGGCATCTTATTAGCCCTGTCTGGCAGATAGTCAGTGTACCAGATTATAAACATGTAAATGATTAATTGCACTGCTCCTTATTATATTTTACTAGTCCTATTATAACATACCCAGGACATACTGACCTCATGGCATATTAGAGGTTGAGATACTGTATTATCAGCAACAATCTTTTTAATTAAGCATTTTATTCTGAGCTGCATGGAACACTTGATTGCAAAGGGAGTTGTAACTGCTCGGAGCCTCTTAAGATAGCCATAATTAGGAGATCTTCATTCTTTATCCATCACTCCACTTTAAAGGTATTAGAATACCATACTTAATAGTTAAAAGATGAACTAACTAGAACAAGAAACTTGTTGAAACTTATGGGCATGTCTACGTGGGCAATTTACCCCATCTTGCCCCTGTTTTAGAGCCCTGCAGCCCTGATGACTGGGATCTGTAGGTTTGTAAGATATTAGCTTTCTCTATCAAAGACCTTTGGTGCCACAACAAACTACAAATCCCAGGATTTCATAGCATTGAGCCATGAGAGTTAACATGGTGTAACTGAATTGTTTCTGCAGTGCAGGTGTAGCCGTACTGGTGAGAATAATAGTGAACTGGTCAACCGTTCTCTTTTGTTAGACTTCTATCAGGCTTTAGCTTCATTGTTTCTCTTTTAAGCTGGTTCTCTTCATGCTCCTCTTTCCACTATGAGGAGATGCTCATATTTGAACATGTAAGTCTCTCAGACAAATCTCAGGGCCAACTTCAGAGGAGGGATTTACATGTTCACAAAGAAAGAAGGAGCCACATGGCTGATGCTCATGAAGAAGTTGTAGGTCTCCCAAACACATCAGCCATTTGTCAACATTCATGATCTTAATCAAAAACAGACTTTCTGTCTTTTAAAAAAATTCTGTTGATGTAATGATGATTCCTTTCCCCCTGTGGTCATGAATCTCATCACCCAAGATGATTTAACTACTCCTGTTATACAAAGTCTTGTGGCTTCTAAGGTGTCTTCTAGCAAATGCAGAAGAGGGAATTGGATGCCATCAAGGCCCTTAAAATGGCTTTTTCTCTCCCAGGGAAGAGGTCCATCTTGAAAAGTTTCCAAATGAATGTGTACTCTAGTTACAGGATTTCTCTCTTTGTGTGTACAGCCTTTCTAACACAACCCAGTATCTGATCTTTTTCAGATTGGTAATATTGGCCAGAATCCTATATTAGCTTATATTTAACTAAGTACTTAGCTATGTAACTTAGCTTAGTTACGTTAGGTAACTGTTTCATATTCACAATCACTCTTTAGTCACAGTTTTGACATTATTGCCATGGTTGTAACTCACTCCCCCCTCATCTGCTTTACTGGGCATCAGCTGCTTAGGGAGAAGGAGGGCCATTCTGCCCATGATGAGAGTACAGTTAAGTGATGCTTCCATCAAGTTTGGGGGCAGGGGTGGGCCAGAAGAAGTTACTAAGTACTTAGTTAAATATAAGCTGATACAGGATTCCAGCTATTATTTGGGGGTGTAAGAATGCAGACATATATTTGAACTTGAAGAGCTACACCAGGCTAGAGTCTTTAACTGAAAGTATCTTTTATTAGTAAAACCATAGATAACAAAGGGCAAGTACAAGCAATGTAGGAATGGGGAAAAAAAGGTTATTTAATTCCAAGGCCTCTATTCTAGTTCTGTAATAACTAAATCAATGTGACTTACATAACTGTTGACTTACATTTCACAGTTGATTCAATGGGTCAACTCTAACTGTGACTAGCATTTGAATTTAGATCAGTGTCAGAACAGAATTACTGCTTAAATGCCCTGTTAAGTAGCAACAATTATTAGGAAAGTAGAAGATGTCCTGAGTTTATAGAAGGAATGGGGATGAGACAGCATCCTAAGTATGCTTAGTGGTCAAAGAAAGGTGACTCATCAGCTTGCTCTCATGGGAACCTTGAGGCCTCAAATGCAGCCAAAAAAGGCATAACTAAATCACACTTTCTTCTTGTTCCCTAGATACAATCTGTCACCAAGTCACATTGCTTTTGACAATACAAAACTGCAACATACATACACATACACCTCCTTCCTCTCAGTTTCTTTAGCTAAAATGTATGCTATGCATTCTGACAGTGCCATCTCTAGGTTTTCTGTGGGTTTTTTTCCAGGTTGTGAGGCCATGTTCTGGAAGAGTTTATTCCTGATGTTTCGTCTGCATCTGTGGCAGGCGAAATGTCAGGAATAAACTCTTCCAGAATACAGCCTCACAGCCTGGAAAAAACCCACAAAAAAACCTATGGATGCTGGCCGTGAAAGCCTTCGACTTCACAGTGCCATCTCTCTTTTCAAAATTGTCTTCAGAACCTACAGTAGCTGGAAGCTTGTGGAAAGGCCAGATGCCTATATGCTATTCATTCAAGCTGAGCCTAGGGAAGATGGAAGAAGTATGTAAAAATATTCTATGAGATGTCATAAATGTTGTCATATTTTTAAAGGGCTTTTAAGAATTGTCTCACTTGTTCCACTCTGTCGTATTTTGGTGCTACAGAAATAAAGCACTGTAATTGCACTGTAATTACCATGGTTCTGTCCTGGGGAATCCTGGGATTTGCAGTTTAGGGATAGACATTTAGAATTCTCAGCAACATACCTTGTAACTCTTCCCTACAGATCACATACTTGAGTTCTGGGACATAGCAGTGCATAAACATTTCAGTTATGTTTCCAGTAACCATCTGATTGGCTACAATAACAGTTGATTACTTATTAACAGCTGGATTCTGAAGAATAGTGGAGGGAGGGAGGAGAAATAGCCTTTTCTTATATACTGCTCAGTAAAGGATAATTTGGCCATGGACTATAAGGATAACAGCTCTGTTGACAGTTTTTGTATCCCGTGTTCTTAGCTCTCAGTGAGTTTGTGAGATCATTTAAAATCAAGCTTTGAACCTGTGGGAAGAGGGCAAATTGATTTAGGGCACCTCCTTTAACATATTTAATCAAAAGAATGGATGAAATATTAATCTGGCTCTTCTATTCTGTGCCTCATCATCAAAGTGAATAAAGATACATTTAATAACATACGGAAACATAAGAAAGGATTTTTATCAGGACAGAAGAGAACCTTCATGGAACAAACATTTTGACCTGATGGTCATTTTCACTCTTGAGTTGAAGATTTTGATGTTTTAAAATCTTTTTTTTTTTTTTTTTTTTTTTTTTTTTTTTTAGGTTTAGGCCATGTAGCAAGGTCCTAGAGCAAGGTCTCTGAGGCAGCTTAATGATCAGCCATCTTTCTTCAGTATTTGTCTATTCAACATTCTTAGAGTCAACCCTTTATCATGCTTCTCAAAAAGCAATTAATTCTAATTGCAAAATTTGTCACATTCTTCTACTTGGCAATGAGCAAAACTAAGTGGATGTAAAATAATTTTTATAGAACCACATTTTTTAATCTTGAGCTCAGTGTCTTTATTCAGACTTTTCCAGCCAACTGTTACCTTGTCTTGGAGGTGGTTCGTACTTGCATAGAATCTACTTATATGTCTTCTGTTGATTTCTAATCTCTTAGAAATTTGCCTCAGAAACTACCATGTCAGAAGAGCTGTCAGGTGATAAATCTCTGCCATTCTTTATCTCATGATGGTCAGAGTCCCATTGGAATTTTGAGTGGAGGGATAACTCTTTTCTGAGACTTGTAAATTTTCTTTTTTCTTCAGCTTGTAAATTTAATACACATGGATGGTAATATACACATGGTTCATGGGAATTCTTGTTCCCACTACCAGTTTGTCAGAGAACAATTTCTAATGTCAACTACATTGTCTTCACACAACAAGCACAACTGAATATAAAAGATGCTTCTATACTTGGATAGGGAACAACAACAATGGCATAATTGTTTGCAAGAAGCATTTGAGAGACCGTACTGAAACTGATGAGAGCCAGCATGATGTAGTGGTTTGAACATTGGATTTTGACTCTAGAGACCAGGGTTTCAATCCCTGCTCAAACATGGAAACCCACTGGATGATCTTGGACAAGAAGGCAAAGGCAAACCTACCTCAGAACCAATCACGGCATAGAGTCACACTGGAAAATGCCTAGATAGGTATCCTCTCTAGGAATTGCTAGGTCCTCCAATGCAACTTTATAGTATGTTTGTACCAGAAGTCCTTTGTTTTAATTGGGTTTGCTATTGTCTGTGGTTTCACTTATAAATGGTAAGTACAGGAGCATATAAAGCATTTGATTTTGTAATTCACTTACTCTTTCCACCAAGGAAAAGGGATTTTGGTCAGAACTGTGCACCTAAAAACAGCTTTGGATAATTGTTGAAGATAGATAGATAGATAGATAGAATCTCATTTGGGGTAAATCATACTTGATTGGCAATACGGCCAATCAATACAAGCGGGATAAGTTCACATCATCACTTCAGGTTCACCATTAGCTTTCAAAGCTTCCTGGAAGGTTTGAGCCCCATTATAAGATAGCAGCAATTGCTGGAACAAACACAGGTGAAAATAATTAGTAATATGTCTGAGACACACATATCCTAATGTGAACTCAGGTACAGAATTTATAAAATTACTTTTAAAAATAAATTTATTTACCATTAGAATGCCAAGGAGACACAGCATGTTGTAGAGGTTTGAGTGTTGGACTAGGGACTTTATCAGATGCGCTAAATACAGTGTCATAATGATGCCACATAAATGCAAAAGGGCACACATATCAGACGACGTCACCCTTTCACATTTATGTCCTGGCCAAAACCTGAAGCCATCAATTGATTCCCCCACGGCGCTTTAGTGCCAGCACTGCCGGCATGTGAAACTTCACGCCATTGTACTCACCTGAATGTGGCATGAATGGCCAGTCTGGCATGAACAGGTAAGGTAAGTGACACACTTTTTATGACCCTCCTCAGGTTACTTGTACGTTTTAAAGTGTGTGTATGTTCTTTGTGTAACATTTCCTGTGTTTATTTTGTTTTCTATTAAATTTCTTACATGATGAAGTCTTGTGGGATTTCAAGGGAGGAAGTGAATGGGGCTTCATTTACTTTCTCATCATTGCCAGGGAAGCCTTCTGCTGGGAGAAAAGATAAGTGCGGTGGGTGGGGGGTTATGCCAGCAAAAGAACGTTTAAAGGGGCTCGTCTGATAAAATCCTAGGACTCTGAGAGACCAGGGTCTGAATCTGCACTCGGCCACTGAGTGACCTTGGTTCACACTCAGCCTCAGAGGAAGGCAACAGCAAACCCCATTTGAACAAATCTTGCCCGCCCCCCCAAAAAACAACCCATGATAGGTTTGCCTTAGGGTCACCATAAGTCAAAAATGACTTGAAGGCACACAACAACAACAATAGTTCCAACACCTATGGAGTAGTTTGTTGGTTTTGTAATTCCAATTTTAAAAAGTAAATTTATACTTTTCCTCTTCTCAGAAATAGGTTTTTTTTAATTTTTAGTTATTTTGAAATCTGAATGGCCTATGATACAAACCATTTGCCTCTTTGTCACTTCTGTTCCCACAACAAAGGCTAGCACAAGCCAACATTTGACCCATGAGATATTCCTCACTCACCACTCAGTGAGGCCACAAACCCATAACTATAAAAGTAACAAAAAGTTGTAGCTATAACACATCTGGAGTGATGTTATTCTTCATTATGTTACTATCATAGTACATAGTTACAATCTTTATTCTACCATAGTTGTTTTTAAAGAAAACACAAATTAATTACAAGTAGTCACAGAGTACATCAAATCCCTGGTTAGGCAGCTTTGTATGGCAAAGTTTGATGACATCTAGTTAACTTTACAAGAACATCTTATTGTGGGAAGTTTTCATGACAATTTTTTCTTCAGCCATCACTCACTATATTCCATTCATCATTCTTAAATTCAGAAGGAATGGGAAATAAATTCTTTTTTTTTCCTTTACTCCACTGACAAATATAGCATCCTCAATACATGTTGCAAACAGAAATGAAATAATGTTCTGGCAGCTGCATTGATCAAACAACCTCCATTTAGTTTAAATGCAATATGCATGTGTGTGAGTGTGTGAGAGAGAAAGTGTGCATGCATACATTCTTTTGAATGTGTTGCATGTTTTGCATTTAATACATACGTATGCATGAACTTATATAGAATCAATTTTGGACAAGCAAAACAAGCCTTTTGGTTTAGCTACTGGTTCGTTCTGCATCCTGTTTCATTGATTTATAACAGGAATTAAGGAAGTATGGTCCCCCAGATGTTCTTGGACTAAAATTACTATAATACCTCACCACTGCCTATACAATTTGGGCCTGATGGAGGTTGCAATCCAACAAAGGTTGGCATTCTGTTAGTGACTTATAATGGCATAAGTTGGACTTATGCTATTGCAAGTCTGTGGAGGGTGGTTAATTGCAGAGATTGCAATTCTCTACATACCTCACACCATGAGCCAATACTGCAGGGTTCAACATTTAGCTGTTGCAGCCCCCACTTCAAGAACACATCATACATTCATAACATAGCAGCCCAATTGGGTCACCTGGTACAAGCCCACCATAGACAGAAGTACGTGTAGAGTCACACTAACCAGTACAAAATAGCTATTAAAGACCCATGGGTGTGTTATGCTTAATCAGAAGAGTCCTTTATGATTATTATTTTTTAAAAATTTTTTATTACTAGTCATTTATTCCCCACTGTTCAGCCACAAGGCTATCAGAGCGGCTTACAAATTGTTTTAAGCAATAGCAATTTACACATCTACACTGCATTAAGCAGTTTCCAATGTGTGTTAACTAATGTGTGATGAAAGGAAAGGACAATATGCTTTTATTTAAAAACAACACCAAAAAAAACCCACAAAAACCTGGGATCCTTAAGATGTAATCTTTTTATTATGTTGCATTTTGGGTTTTTTTGTTTTTAGTTATGAATAAAAAAAAAACGGAAAAGCTGTTTGCTGTTTTAAAAAACATCTACAATTTCATGGCTGATCAACCAAATTGTAAGGTTGTTCTTTGTTCTTCCATTCCTTTTCAATTCTTCTAGTTATTTAGCAATATGTACATGAACAATTCAGAAGAAAGAGGCTGTTTTGAAAAACAATGCAGTGAAACAGTCCAAGTGTATTTCACCTGGCATTATTATAAAATTATGTTTTGTTTTATTATGAATTATCTTTCCCTCTTATCTTATGTACAGGACCAACGCCTCACCTATTTTTGCCGCAGACCCCAGCAATCACACCTGAAGTTCCAGCTTCTGAAGGCAAGTTCAATTTTCTTTCTTCAAAGTTTTTAACTCCTTTATTATAGTTCTTCAAACTTCCCAATAATCTCCTTCTTGAACTGTGCTTCTCAGAATTGAATACAGCGCTCAAACTATTATCTCTGTGTGTCTTCTATTCAACCTACTCTCTGCCCACAAATTCCCTTTCTCTCCCCTCCTTTTCTTTCGATATTATATAATATCTGGGAAACCACTAAATTCTTTATCATCTTCTGAAGTATTATCTTGCAGCCTGCACAGTACTACTGTTCCAAAACCTTTATATCAAATGGTAAAATGGCCAAGGTGTGAGTGTGGTGGAGGCACAATGTGGTTCTTTCAAAGGGCAAGATAAGGACACAATGCCTTTTGAAACAAAAACATCACAAAATGCCCTGAAGTCACTCAGTCACATTATAACATAGCATAGTAAGCTTTCTGTGGGAACACAGATTCTTCAAGGCCAAACAAAATCCAAAAAAACATTGTTGGATGTTCACAGTTTGGTAAATATAAAAGTAGGGGAACATGCTAACAGAGGGCATGGTAAGAGAGAAACTATAAATGATATTCATAAGCATTTAATGGTATTTTCAATTATTAGTATCAGCTAGAGTAAACCCATTAAATCAATGGAATTGTGTGTGTTGTGTATGTGTCATATGTTTGACTTAACAATTTTCCATTTATTTAATAGGTCTATTCCAGGACTAACAATTGGATTTGGGCCAAAATATTTCACATCTATTAAAAATGTTATAATAAGCTGAGTAAAATGGGTGTTCATTTCTTGCCCAAGTTCATTCTTATTTATTTTTATATCCACTTATTTATATATCCACTTTATAGGCATACTCTCTTCTAAGATAAGAACCTAAATATCTTATTATTCCTGTTGTACACTGTAGGGTTCACATTACTAATTAACAATTAGGTTAAAAAAATGTGAGAAAGATTGTTATTAGGACTGGATATGCCACAAAAAGACCCTTACAGATAAGGTGCTAAGCAGTTGATTGAGGGATTAGCTAAGCATGGGTGGATGAGTCAATAGTAGAACAGTTAGGACTTCATCAGACTAGTGTCTTAAAATGTAATTCCATGAGTAAGGAAAGCAGAAACATCATGGCATTGCAACATAAAATATCAAATAACCACCACTAGCATTTTAAGAATGGGATTAAAGGTCCTGTTACAGTAGCACTTGTCTTCGCATTACCTTTCATTAACAATATATTACTGCTTTGCACTGGCCCGCACATGCTCCTTTAAGGAATATGTCCACTTAACTTCCTTGTTAGCATGGGTGCATGATCTCGGTGGTTCTTGCCTGTGATTGAAATATGACGCGGCTGCCAAAGCTTCACGTACGTGCCACGAATGGTCATGGAAGAGGGACAGCAGCAGCCAAAAAGGACCTCCTGCCGCGCAGCAGCCTCGTTACTGCTCTGGAGGCTACTTGCACGGTAAGGGCCGTCTGCAAATGTCCTGAGTGTACAAGGCCCTCCATTCCTAATACTACTGAAGGATGGGAGAAGGCCAACTGCTGTTCCTAAAGACCAGCTCAAGGAATTGTCTCTAGAACCCAGTTGCTAAGGCAACTGGGAAATTACAGGATATTTGTTCTTTCCTTGCTAAGCCTCATAGGACTACGTTGTGTGAATAGGTTTGAAACACAGGGTAAGAATAAAAACTTTCCATGTTCTCAAGCAATCATTCAGTGGTCCTTTTCAGAAGAAGCAAATAAAATGAAAAGACTGGCATCAAATGTGATCTAACTATTGTACTGTTAGGTTAATACCAGATGTTTAAGTTTGTGTGTGTGTGTTTAGAAAGATTTCAGATATAGATCTATCTGTGTGTGTGTGTGTGTCTACATACTGACACTCCCCCATGCATGGTACCAGTACCCATGGTCTCAATTATACATCGTCTGAGAAATATGGTCTCTATAGGCATTTCCTAGATCCTCCAGCATGACTCTATGGTAATCTCCTTTAGAAGTTACCATGGAGTTGTGCTGGAGATGCCTAGAGAGGTGGCCTCTGTAGGTAATCCAGTGTGAATCTATAGGGTTTGCTATTATCCATGGTTTCAAGTATTTGCATCAAGTCTGGGAATGTACCCATACACATACCGGAGGGGGGAATCTTTATATACATGTGCGTACGTGTTTGTAAACATGCACAACTCATATAAATATCTAAGCTTTGCTAACCAACCATGGAATAACAAGACAAGACAGAGAACGCTGGGTTGAATAAGGGCCCTTTATTTAATCTAAAACCTGGTAAAAGGAATGAACCTGGAGGGGAGCAAGAAGGGGGAAGCAACCTAGTGTAGGATCAGCTGAGTGTAGGTCACCCTTTAACTTCTTCTTTAGCTTCCCCCTGGGTGAAACACCTGAGCCCTGAGATCAATCCAATAGCTCCACATCCAACCATTCACTGGTACGCAGACCTGAGGAACACCCCCTAACTCTCAGGACTTAAAATGTGGGTCAAGCCCCCAGGCCAGCCCCAAAGGTAGTCTCTGTCTCCTTCTCCTTCCCCAACCCTTCCCTCACCTGGTCACAGGACTTACAGAGACCGTTCCAGAGTCCTGCCCTTCACCAAAAAGGTGCCACAGTGTTTACCATACCTCCTACTTTTCTCCCTCCCCCTCACTACCTGCCAAGTGACCACCTATTTAACGACTCTACCCTTAGCCAATTGCCAAAGTCTCCCAAATACAGTGTGGGATAGGTAGAAAAAAACCAGGTGAAAGGGGAAAAAATCCTACTTAGCCCCTCAGTGACAGCAAAACTCACACTGCACTGGAGGAAGGAGGGTGGTTCGCAGCAAACAGCACCAAAGAGGAAAGGAAGAAAGACGGGAAGACTTAAATATCTTGTGACTACACCTTCCTCCATTGATGTCAAGGCACAATCTCTCCATTGGAAGTCAGCAATGGCAGCTCCTCCCCCAAAGCACCTTGCGCCACATGGGAACAGAGCTGCAATATCATAACATGACAGGAAAGTATAAATATTCCAGGCTTATTCCTTATGTCATTCTGCATAGCTTTTCCATTTACAAATCCAACTGATTGACATATATTTTGATTTTTTAAAAAATATAGCATTCTGAATTCAAATTTATATTACTTTGTTTTATAAAGACCTCAGGAAAGAAAGCAAAAGCATAAATGCATATCTAAGCACATCATTGCAAGAACAGCGCTTGAAAGGCAGCAGCACAATTCACAACATTATTGCTAACCTTTGCGGCAATTAACCTTCCTTGCTTATTAACAAGAATCCAAACATTTGTGACCAGTTTGAGTTCTAGTAATCTGTTTGCTTTTGCATAACGTAAGTATTCGAAGACATAGGGCTCATCTACATGAGCCAGTATATGTGTCCTCTCTGGCCATATATATATATATGTGTGTGTGGATATATCCTTTTGGCATATCCTGTCCATGGATCAGGCCTGTTGTTCCCCTGTTACCCCTTTCAAACAGGCCAGAGTCCAAATGGACATGCTAATGTATCACCGCAGCTGCTGTCATAGCCATTTCCCTCACTGTTTTGGAAGGCAGGAAGCCAGCCTGCAACATGTGACCAGGCTCCCTGCATGTGACCAGCCTTGGTCACATGCTGTGGGACTCCTTCCTGCCTTCCAGGAGAGCCAGGGAGGCCAGCAGCTGTAGAGAGGGATAGCTGCCAGGATGGGCTCCTGTGGACATGGGGGGGATCCATTTCCTCCTGGAGGAAACGGTGTTATACATGTATTATTTTAAAACATTGTATGAGTCCTTCCCCCGCCTTCCCCCTGTCTCAGTCCTGTATCTGCTCCTGGGGTGGTGAGAACTGCCCAGGGGCAGAATGGGGCAAATGCCCTGAGTTGCCAGGACTGTAGGACTCTAAACTGGGGGCAAGCTGAGATATATTGCCTATCTAGACAAACCCATAGTTGTAGCACCTTTGATATTGTAGCAACTTTGAGACTAAGTGAGAGAACAAAGTTGGTAGCTTAAGCTTTCATAGATTTAAGTCTACTTCATCAGATGCAAGTATAGTAGGATCCCCGTATCCACTGTGGATTGGTCCAGAGGTCCCCATGGATACTGAAAACCATGGATGATAGTGAACGCCACTGAAAAAATGGGACTTCCGATTTAAAATACCATAGAGTTGCCTTGGAGGACCTAGAAAATGGCCAGAGAGGACACATTTTCTAGGAAGACTCTATGGTAGGTGTGCTATTTTGTGTCCCGTGGATAATTGAATCAGTGGATAATGAATCAGTGGATACAGGATCCTACTCTATGTGTATATAACATGTGTATATAACATGCATATATGTACTTATTGTTTCATATGTGTAGCATTATTGTAGTAAGATGACACATGTTGTGGAGCAGGCTCACGTTTGGCCTTTGTCCTGGCCCACTTTGTATCCAGATGTAAGCCAGGTCTGCATGCATGGGACCCAACACAGAGGCCCAATCAACACTGAGATCTGTTCAGATTATGTTAATTGAACTTTACTTCCCACTTGCATCAGTCATAACTACCTTAAGCCACAAGTAATATGTCCCGTTGATTTCAGTGGGTGTATTGTAAACTTGACCAAGTCTCTTATGAGCTCATTGTTTTTAATCTCAATGTTTATTGAGTGGGGCCTATGCCTGAGTGGCTCTGGATGAGTGGCCTTTTTTGGTCAATGACAGTTATAGGAAATATCAGCTGCACAACTTAATGTTCATGCTTTAAGAGTGACTTTGAGATTCCTGCTATTCAGACTGTAGGAACTTCCATCCATGCTTTCTACATTTTTTTTGTTTTGTTTTGATGTTGAATTCACTATCAACATTCACACTCCTCTGCTCCCTTCTGTGTTCCCTAATAAGGTGATAGGTGTCCCATATTGTTCACAGATAGCTGTTACACTTATTCAGAACTGTGAAATGGAAAGACTGTAATCTCCTCAGGAGGGCAAATTGAAACAACCGACTGTGGGTCACACTGAAGATCCACAAAAAGTTTTGTTCATACAAGTGTTACAATATACAGTATACCTCTGTGTAGCTGGCTACTGAGTTGTCAAACAGCAAATTACTACAGGCTGAAAAGACAATGAATAATTTCAGTATGCCAGGAGGGGAAAGAAGAGGGTTCTTAAAAAAAAAAATTGAAACAATGGACTCTGCTTTGTTTCCAGTGTGACTTTTGCACCTCATTATTCCTTCACTTGCTTACAGACATGGATTGTAACAGACCAGTGAAGTTAATGATAGGTGTGATGTTTAAGAACATTATATAAATTTGAAGTAGTTTCTTTACCTGGTTTTGAACAGGGATCTTTCATAAAAGTCAAAGAGAAGGATTTCAGAATGAAGAAGCAGAAACTCTCCTGTTCTCAGGTCAGCATTTTCTTGACCTTTATAAACTCTCTGATTAAATCAGGACAGCATAACTCTATTATATTGAAGAAAGAACTGGACTCTAAGCAGAATCCTCATTTTAAGAAGTGGTATTCAAAGGGAACTTGTTGGATGAGCTGAGCTCACGGACACAACAGGCTTTAGCGAAGGTCTAATATGCTAGGAATATTAGTTCTATTCCCATTCAATTTTAATGAATATGTTAATGACTGTTTTAATTTCAACTTCATTTCAAAAAATAAAATTGAAACTAAATGCCCCTGGATGGTGTAAATAGAACTTATCTAGCTAAATCATGGCTTTAATTTGGGTTTTAAAACTTATTTATTACTGTGCTCTATCTCTGTGTCATATTAACACAGTATTTGAAAGACTTCATGTGGATATGAGTATAATATAGGAACAGGCAACTATCTCAATTATAATCTGACATATTGCTGGTTAGTTCTGAAAAAAGTCAGTTAATAATAATACATTTTATTTCTACCTTCCTGCACTTTCTCATTTTCAATTTGAAGGCAATATTTTATGAAAAACTGAGCTAATATATCAGATGTCTCTCATAAAAGGTTTTCTCATAACATTTCTTGGGATTTTTATAAGAAGCACCAGATAAGCATTCAAGGAGTCAGAGGCTTAACTGAACCAAGTCACCCATTTGGCTGCTTTGGCATTTACTCCTGCTAGTTATTTTTGCTGCTCGATATCCCCACACCCTGCCCCAGCAACTCAGGATACTGATGGTTGCGTTTTTCAGCACCTTTCTTACCTCCTCCAGTTGCAGATGATTGATGAGCAGGCCAGCTCTTTCCAGGTCAGCACTAATGTGACTTACTACCTGTATCATCTTGGAAGTTAAGTGTGAAAATACAGTGCTTTGCAGTGTGTATCTCTAGAGAGAGTGTCATTTGTGTTACACCATGCCTTGTAACTCAAGTGCATTGCTATATTTAGAGCTTCCCATCACTGGCAGATCAACAGGCTGTCGCTACACTCAAATCTACTTTGAAGGATACTTGGCTTAAAGCCAGCTCTGATGCTCCCCCTCCTCCTCTCTCTCTCTTAAAAGCTACTTGACATCGCAGGTGGAAAACATGAGATGCTGTAGAAGTCATTGAAGACCATTCAGTACAATATGCCTGACCTTTTTAGGCTTATATTAAATCCTTCCTATTTTTCACATAACATCTTTCAATCCTTCCTTACTCCTTTACTCCTGCAGAAATAAATCTCAGTGACTTTTAAAAATTTAATTTCAGTTTAGAAAAACAGCCTTTTGATTCAGGCAGTTTTCCAGGAACTTATTCCACAAGCTTGGGATTCGGGGAGAGGGTTCTGAATAAAACAAAGTGAAGGAGAAAAGGTTGAAGGCCTACCTCTAAAATATTTCCTGAATATCACAAAAGAGGGTGTCTCCTGTCCTTGGACCATTCTGTCCCTGGATGAGTTACACATATTGTGGCACATTGTGCATCCAATCTCAGACCAGTAATTCTTTGGACTTTATTAGACGCCACAATAGTGTGAAAGGGTCCCACTACCACATGATGTCATAGTCCTCCTGTGCTTACTGTGTGCTCCAGCTGCAAATAAGATGTCACTTTCCATTAATGGGACAAGCCGTCAATATCTCTCAGTATTGCTCTTTTCACTGTACTGAAGAACTTTCAAAAACACATCCCACCATAATCACGAGATTACAGTGTGAATGGGCAGTCTTCTTTCCCCCCTCCCCATTCCCAGTGAGGAAACATCTGGGTGAACATGTGAAAGCTATCCACAGGATACTCTTTTTATGACCTGTGCTGTTTTGTTTGCACATTTTGGGGTGGATTTAAGTGTCTGTGTACTGATTTACTTTGTTAATAAAGGTTTGTTTGGTGTTTTTAAGCACACTCATGTCTTCTCGTGAGAACCGCTGAAATCTCACCCATGCTAAATTGTGGAAGTAAACTCCTGTTCTTAAAAATGCTAAAGGTCATCATGCAATAATTTGGTGCCAGTTCTTTTGCGTGATTACAGCGATGTGTGATAATAAGTGTAATAATGCCACTATGTTTCCACTCTCCTCGTTTACAGAATTGCAGCATTATTAGCCGCTAGTCTGATAAAGTCCTTTGTCTAAATAATTAAGACTTGTTTTATTTTCTCAATGTGTGTATGTATTAAGTGAGGGGTAGGCAAATTTCAGTCTTAGCATATCTAATTAGGGTTTTTTTTAACCTTGTTGCTGTGTGCCTTCAAGTTATTTCTGACTTGTGGCGACCCTAAGGTGAACTTATCATGTGGTTTTCTGGGCAAGATTTTTTCAGAGGGAGTTTGCCTTTGCCTTTCTCTGAGGCTGAGAGACTGTGACTTGCCTGAGGTCACCCAGTGAGTTTCTATGGCTGAGTGGGGATTTGAACCTTGGCCCCCAGAGTCATAGTCCAATGCTCAAACCACCACACCATGCTGGCTGTTTCACCTTGTACTCAACCAAAAAAGACACAGGAAAAGCTTTTTCTTGTTTTCTTTTTAAATAAAACTGTTTTGGGAATTAAAAACTCTTGCTGAAAATCACCTTTAGATCTCCCAATATATCTGACAATAGAATCTACTTTCTGGCCATCACTGAGCTGAGCTTGACTAGCTAAAAGGAGAGCTATTGTGGCATATTTGGGCAGCCAGGACAGACTGATATAAGAGAACATTGAAGAAAGAGTTTTGGGAGAATCATAACAAAAAATGGCATGGGCTACAATTCTGTCATTACCTGGGGGCAAGCCTTAGATGTGTGAAAAAAATGCATCAGAAGAACGTGACGAGAAAACAAATGGGCAAAATTATCAGATGACGTTATCCTTCACCCATTCCATGGGTGTAGCACAGGCGTGAATAAAGCATCACTTTTTATTGACGGCTTAGCCTGTTAATAAAAAAGTGATGCCTCATCCGTGCCGGTACTACACCCTGGGCTGCTACACGGCTGAGGACATGGGCATCTGATAATGTTGCTCTTTCTGTTCTCCTCCCAGCCTTATGGTTGGGATGCAGTTTTGTGCCATGTTTCCCCATGTCTGATAAAGTCCTTAGTCACTACTTACTTTTAATAAAACAGATCTAGGGACTTTTTCAGATGCTCTAAAAAAAAAAAAAACCCTGCAGAGGTCAGGAGGAGGACGGCACTGTTCCGCTTCCGGCGACCGATTTCATATGATGTCGTCCTCCTCTCGTCCTTCGTTTTTGCTTCCACCATGTTGGAGGGACGAAAAAGGTGTCATTTTTCATTGATGGAAATCTGAAAATCTCCTTGGAGTGGACTAAATATTTTCCACTGCTGGTTCCATGTTTCCATTCAGTGCTGAATAGAGTTCTTGTTCTGTACCTCTTTTGTTTCTTTTCATTTAAAATCTTCTTACATTGGTCCCCGTCAATCTGAATATTTTCTACTTATAACTTTCTAAGTTTGGGATTGGAATAAATGTAAGAATAAGTTTGTTTTGTGAAAAGGCAGGAGTATAAATAAATATTTTTCTTCATTGTTAATGGATTAGGACTGTTACTGTATTTGAATCAGCCTGATTTTCAGATAGGCTTCTTGCCAGGAATCTAAATGTCTAGTGAAGTAAATGCCAAGTGAAGTAAAATTCTATCTATCTATCTATCTATCTATCTATCTATCTATCTATCTATCTATCTTTAAAAATCACAATGTTTTATCTGATTTGTTTCCTTCTAGAGAGAATCCCTATCCACAGGTCCTTGTATATAGCATCAGGCAGAGTACATACAGTCGTACATAAAAATCCCTGAGCATGCACCAAAAGGGCAGACAGGAAGTGGTTATTAATGTTTATTTGTGCTGACCATCTGTTTGGGGGTGGGAGAGGTCATTCAGATTTATCCCTCTGTCCTTTTCTAGGTGTTTAGCACAGTGACAGAGCTTATTATATCCAATATCTGTTAGCAAATGTCAATTGAAATCCAATCAAGTTCTGGGCCATTTTTAATTCCATTGGGCCTATAGAGCATATCTAGCCTATGGATATACTTGCACTATATTGATGTGAGTGAGTTGATGCACTGAAGAACACAAAGGCTACACTTAGGGCAGAAAAATGAAAAACATAGATATAGGATGGGGGAGACCTGGCTGAATGAGACTACGTGCGGAAGGGATCTAGGAGTCCTAGTAGACCACAAGTTGAACATGAGTCAACAGTGTGATGAGGCAGCTAAAAAGGCCAATGCGATTTTGGGCTGTATCGATAGAAGTATAGTGTCTACATCAGGGGAAGTAATAATGCCACTCTACTCTGCCTTGGTCAGGCCTCACCTAGAATACTGTGTCCAGTTCTGGGCACCACGATTCAAAAAGGATATTGACAAATTGGAGTGTGTCTAGAGAAGGGCGACTAAAATGGTGAAAGGTCTGGAAACGATGCCTTATGAGGAGAGACTTAGGGAGCTGGGTATGTTTAGCCTGGAAAAAAGACGGTTTAGAGGCGATATGATAGCCCTGTTTAAGTATTTGAAGGGGTGTCACATTGAGGATGGAGCAAGCTTGTTTTCTGCTGCTCCAGAGACTCGAACATGGAGCAATGGATGCAAGCTCCAGGAACAGAGATTCCACTTCAACAATAATTTTTATTTTAAAATCAATACATATAAAATTAGATCTGTTTAAATACAAAATTTCAATAATCATTTTAACATCAAATATATAGAGATTATTTCCATGACATTCCAACATATATCCATTTCTAGGTTAAACAATAGACTCTAAATTTCTAGTTTCATATTTATCACATTTTCCATATTTGGGTATGCTATTATTTCCTCTAGTTAAACATCATATTCATCCTTAAATCTTTAAATCCTGCACTCACAGTAACCCCAAATATCCTAGATTCTTATACGCATATCCTCTATTCCTGAACATTTCCTTTGACCTTGATGTTACCTTACTCTATTTCTCTAGGCTTCCACCCTAGCTTTCCCGGTTATTTTCCCATATCAAAATTGTCATCTTTACTCCATATTTCATGACCCTTTCCTCTATTAAACATTCTCTACCTTACTCAATGATTCAGCTAACTGATTGGCTTTAATTCCTCATTTACCTTCTGCATTCCTCAAATTTGCTGTAATTTAGCGATATTGCCCCATCTATTAACAAAATAATTTGATACAATTGATCATTCCTTTAAGTAAGTTTCCATCATTTTCTCTTTAAGTCTCATAGTTAATTGATCGATATGCATTATTTCATATAACTTTACCAACCAATGCTCTATTGTGGGGCAGCCTTTATCTTTCCACATTCTGGCAAAGGTTATCCTTGCTGTCACTATCATATAAAAGATCAGTTTTCCATGTTCTTTTTCTACCTTTTCCTCTACCATGCCTAATAGAAAAGTCTCAGGTTTCCATGTGATATCAATCTGGAGAATTTATTCCATGATTTGTTTTATATTTTTCCAAAATTTACCAGTTTCTTTGCAGTTCCACCATATATGGTAGAACGTTCCATTTTTTTTCTCCACACTTCCAGCATGATCCTTTGGCTCCTTCATACATCATTGCTAGTTTGTGAGGTGAGAGGTACCAACAGAAATACATTTTGTATATGTTCTCTCTTATATTTTGACTTATGGATCTTTTCATCTGAGTTGTCCATGGTTTTTTCCAACTTTCCAGTTGTATTGCATGCCCCACGTTTTGAGCCCAAGCAATCATGTTTGCTTTGATTACTTCTTCTTCCATATCCCATTTCAACAATAAATTGTAACATTCAGTTATCATGTTATTATTTCCTACTTCCACAATAGTTTCCCACTCTGATTTTTTTGACTGAAATCCCTGTTAGTTTACAGTCCATTTTATATCTTTCTTTCAACTGTCTATATAGGTACCAATGGCATTTAAGATTGTTGTTTTTCGTCTCCTCCTGTGACTTCATTGAGTGATGTCCATCCTTTATGTTTAATATATCCTTATATCTTAGCCATTGGTGTGTTGGTATCCCTTTTTTGCGAATTAGCACCTCATGTGGTGAGGCCCATATGGGGATTTGAGGAAATAATCTGGTTGTTTTTTTTTTACCTTCTTCTAACTTTGAATCAGATCGCTTCTAAGACAGTTGTTATAGAACTCTTTATTTATTTGTTGTAGAAGAGATACGCATGCCAGCCTTAACGATTTCCATCCACTTCAATTACCAAGAGTTTCTCATTTTCCAACATCATCCATTCACAAATCCATGTCAAACATGAGGCTTCATGATATAGTGTCAGATTTGGTAACCCTAGGCCTCCTCTTTCTTTAGCATCCTGTAACACTTTCATTTTAATTCTGGGTTTTTTCCCTGACTAGACAAATTAGATAGATCAGATTGCCAATCTGTGAAGACCTTTTGTGATTGAACTATTGGGATTAATTGAAACAGGGATATTAATTTTGGCAGGATATTCATTTTGATGGCACTAATCCTTCCCAATAACGACAAATTTAAATTCTGGCAATTGGTCATGTCTTTTTTCACTTGCATCCATGTTTTTTTTATAATTATTCTCGAAAAGATCCGAGTTTGCACTTGTAAAGTTAATGCCCAGATACTTCACCCTCTTCACTATTTTAAATCTGGTTTCTGTACTTAAAAAGGTTTCCTCTTTTTTAAAGATTTTGTTGTTGTTGTTGTTAAAATCACTGTTTTCTCTTTGTTTATTTTTAGCCCCGTCAGGTCCTCAAAAATTTTTAGTATTCTCATTATATGTGTAATCTCTTCTTGCGCATTCCCCAATAATATCACCAAATCATCTGCGTACATCTTAAGTTTAAATCTGTATTTTTTTAAAAAATTCTAATTCCACTAATCTTATCCTCTTGATTTATCTTTATACTTAATAACTCCATGACCAGTAGGAATAAAAGTGGCAATAGGGGGCATCCTTGCCTAGTATCTTTCAATATTTGTATTTTTTCAGTTTTTTCTCCATTTATTATTATCTTTGCATGTTGTTTGTAATATATAGTTTTAATCCAATTTGTGAACATTTGGGCAGCATCTATCTTCTTCAGAATTTCTAATAGCATGCTCCATTTTACATTGTCAAATGCCTTTCTAAATCAAGAAATATTAAAGCCAATCTTTGGTCCTTATGTTTCTCATGATAGTCGATTAAATTTAAGATATGTCTGATATTATCCTTCATGTATCTTCCCGGGAGAAACCCACATTGATCCTCACTTACCCAATCTTTAAGAACTTTTTTCAATCTATCTGCCAGCATAGCCACAAAAATTTTGTAATCTACGTTGAGTAGAGATATTGGGCGATAATTTTTAGATTCTGACAGCTCTTTATCCTTATGCTTTGATCATGATTTCCTGCATGGCAGGAGGTTGGACTGGATGGCCTTTGTGTTCTCTTCCAACTCTACAATTCTATGATTCTATGATTCAAAGAAAAGTGAACTTATATAAAGGAGACATAATGTACCTGACTAAACAGCTGGACAAAGGGTTTGTCTAAATGGTGAAAATACTCCTCATAGAATTTGAGGAGAATACCTTTTGTCCCAATGGGATCCTACATCATTTCTCTGTATTTGGAAGGAGGGGGGCAAAAAACACCTTATACTCTGTGGGAAAAGCCTCATGGCTTTTCCTAAACTTTAAAAACTGAGATGGAAATGCACATTCCTGCTCGTTGGGACAAGTGATTTCTTTTGCGGTGCTTTCCCGATAAGAGTGGAAGTGGAAAGCTAATTGGTCGGATATGTGCAGGGGGTGGAGCATGCCAGGAAGGTAGCACTGGGAACCACCATGTTGGATTTTTGGTGTAGTGATTGTGCACTGAGCCAATTAAACATCCTTCTACCCCCAACCTTTGTTTCTGTTTATTTAAGTGGAAGTTCGCACTTCTGCACCTTAGATTTGCTTTTTTTTTTAAAAAAAAAATACTGTTCAGCAGCAGCAACCAGAGAGAATAAAAACATGAGTAATTGACTCACATGCACCATCTTCATTCACGGGCATGCCCGTTTGAACATCAAACACTTCATGTACCTGCGATCTTGATAAAAACGTGGAGCCAAATAAAAGCTGTTGCTAATTAGCGCTACTGTGCTCCAATCCACATTTTATTGCCTCATATAGACATGCCCAAGACATGCCCTATATGTTCGACTGTGGATATCACAATATTGTCATACAAGAGGATGAATTTGGTCTATTACTATTTTTGTAAGGTATCTAAACCACTCCCCTCCCCCCGACAACATGATTGTGATATTATTAGTGGAACTAATATGAGGTATGCAAAACAAATATGGGATTTCCAGCTTTTAAGGCAGTGTCTTATTTATACTACTGTCAATCACATTTGCTGGAGCTTCTGAGAACATGCTGTGCTTTTTGAGTCTTTGTAATTTATTATTTGTATTCCCTTGGCTTTGCTTTTTTTAAAAAAAAAAATTTTTTTTTTCCATGCAGTGGGAAAGCTTAACGTGACAGCTACAAAGCTGATAAGTAAGTAATAGTAATTGTTTCCCCCTCCCATCTTTTTTGGGTTAATGATACAAAGTTCTTACTGAAGTCCTTTGATAGATCACCAATCTGGGTACAGTGTAATATTGTTCCATCACTTTCCTATTTTAAATTACCTGGTGGGGAGGGACATAGTAACAGAGTTAAAATGCTGACATATCCCCTAGATGTTATTTGGGAACAAAACATTTTTGTACTTCTTGGGAGCCCTGAAGGCCAGAAAATGGACCCAGGAGCCTTATACAGTACACAATCCACAATTTGCCCTCCCCAACTCTAGATGAACTGTACCCCCCAGCAATCCTCACCATTAGCTCTGCTGACTGAAGCTGCTGATAACTGCAGTCCAAATGTCTAGAGGGCTTCACAATTCCCACCTCTTCACTACCAGGTCTTCTCCAACAACCACAATGAATAGGAGAATGACTCACTAAGATGAAGCCTAGACATACCTTATGTTAAAGTATGCTTGATCATCCCATAAATGCCATTTGTCAGGTGAGATTTTCTACCTTTTCCATTGTTTCCTCTATTATTATTTCTCCAAAGCATGGAAATGACACCTCAAAAGAAGGTTTCTGTCAGTTTGACTGGTAATTCTTGAGTGAGAAATACAGAGTAAAATAATTACCTTTTAAATTTATCCCTTAGAAGAAGAAAAAGGGAGGAAGATAATTCAAGAAAAGAAAGCTATTCCAGAAGTTAAAACAAAAGGTAGGATATTTATTGTTTAAAAGTGTGACAATTAATTTACTTGATCTTAAAAGAACTGTTCATATTGTAGTTCTTTAAGAAACAAAGCAAATTCATCCTCTTTTGATTTATGTCTTAGACAAAGAAGATGGGGGGAAAATAACCCATGTGAAGAAAGCTATTCCTGATATTAAAGTGAAACGTAAGCTATTTGCACAAGAATTGCATTGCAAGATTTTTACTTAACTGATTTCAGTAAATTCATAAAGTAGATTCAAATAATCAACAAGGACAAATCCACAGTACACAAATAATACAGTTTGAAACTGGATTATTTGTTATGGCTCCTTGCAATTGAATTCTGGGATTTGTCGTTTTACAAGGTGTTTAGCCTTCTCTGCCAATGCATGCTGTTGCCTTACCAAATTACAAATCCCTGGATTCCATAGGAAGGAGCCATGGTAAATAACCTAATTTAAAACTGTGTATATTTGGACTTGTGTAGATTTGGACCTCAAGTCATGTGATGATCTATCTAGACGTGACCACATGGAGGTAGCAGAAACTGGAAGCTGTCTGCCTGTAGTGGCTCAATAAACGGTGTGGTTTTGGTTGCACTTAGATACTCAGACTTAAGCTGCCTTGAGACCCATTTTGGCAGAAAAGCGGGATATAAAAATAAATAAATAAACAAATGCCCTGCATGCATATGGATGGATGAATCTCATACCCTTTAACATTTCACAAATAACCAAAAAACAAACAAACAAACAAAACAGGATACATTTGTCCAAGCAACATCAGAGTGTGGGCAAGATGGCAAAACATATAAGTGAGGAAGAACACACAAGCAAGGAGAGGCTGAAGCCTTTGCTTCAACTTACTGCGAAGGACAAGTTTATGGAGATGATCAGATAGGAACACAAAAAGTGTTCCTGTCCCACAGTCTCCACTCTTGCCCCGTTCTGCCACTGTAACCCTCCCCACCATACTTACCTTCTCTTCCAATGACAGGGCAGCCCAGGAGTGAAACCCGCGAGTTCTCACGAGTGTGGGAAATGCAAAAAGTAAAAACCAAAATACACCAAAAAAAGTTACACAAAGCACATACACACACTTTAAAATTCCAAGTAAACCAGGGAAATTTTTAAAATTGTGTCTCTTAGTTGGATTTCCCAATCTTATCTGGAAGTGTTCTGTCAGGGACCGCCCATTGACGCTGAGATCTTGCCAGCAAAATGGGGCACCTTGTTGCACAGAGGAAAATCCATCACAGAAATGGAAAAACAGATCTATTGATGGCTTCTCCCATCAATAGAAAGCAGTGCTGGCATAACAGCAGCAGAACAGGTGCATAACAATGGCGGAACGATGTCACATCGTAAGGGAGCCCTTTCGCGATCTCCTGGTGTTCCTGTAACGCCACTTTAAACACATCTGATAAACTCCTATGTCTCCTCCTGCCCTCTCCCTTCACTGGGTTACTTTTGCACTTTGAAATCAGTTTGCAACAACTGAAGTAAGCCAAGGACAAAGGGAGAAAACAGGAGGGGGAAAGAAAAAGTGGGAGATTTTAAAGGCAGCTGAAAAAGTGGGAGGACAGAGGATTAACTGAGACTGTCCCCCTGTCAAACTTGAGCAGTTGGGGGTTATGGAATCTGTCAGTTGTGGTTTCTCCCACTTACATTTTTTTAAAAAAATATCTCAAGTTCATTCCAATTCTCAACATGAAGGCACTTTTCAAATGCTGGTAAACCCTTACATAAATGAAATAAAAGAAAATTCTCATCCAATCGTATTCCACACATTAATAGTTTTAAAGCAACAACCCTGGAGATTATCAGACATGGCAAGAACTGTATCAGAAGATCACGAGAAGAACTGAAAGGGGCAAGATTATCAGACAATGATGTCCTTCAGCATCCCTGGGACATAACGCAGCCGTAAGTAAGGCATCCCTTTCTATTAATGGTTTGTCCCCATCAATACGAAAGGGACGTGTCGTCTGTGGCAACACTAGGCCCCTGGAACAGCTGAAGGACGCAGGTGTCTGGTAAGGTTTCCCTTCCTGTTCTCCTCCCATTCTTCTGATGCGGTTTGGAACACATTTTTTTGCCACATTCCACCACAGATCATAATCTTATCAGTGACTATTTGTTGATTGACTACTTCCTATAGTTCAGTTCATGTGTGCAAACACTGAAGGGGCCTGTTCTTCTACTGGAGGAACAGGCAAGTACTATCACCTCTGCTATTCTTATAACTGTAAAACAGATAAACTAAATTATGTGATTTAGATTTCTTTTTTGTCTAAAAATGCATGAATTGGCCCTGTTCTGATCAGCTGCCATTTGAAATTCCTTATAAAATAAAATGTTTTAAATTCATATCTTAGAGGTGGAAGAAGAAAAGAAGGAAGCACATGAGAAGAAAGATGTTTCTGAAATTAAAGCAAAAGGTAGGCTGTTGAGAGGTGCTTTTGTTTTGTCTCATTTCATTAACAGGTTACAGAGGAGAGCACATGATGCAGTGTATGATGGATTCTTGATTGCATAGAAGGACACATTTGCTTGCATGGAAGGAAACATCTCCCTTTCTGTATGAAAAGTTTTGCATTAATAGTGACACTTCCAGTACAGTTGCCCCTCCACATTTGCGACTTTCACATTCGCGGTTTTGATTATTCGTGGAAGGCTGCCTCCACGCCCCCCTGGCTGCTCAACACCCCCTCCCTTCCCAAGGCAGCAAAGGGTTTAGCCCATTGCTGCCTTGGGAAGGTGGGGTGGGAAGCAGCTGGCGTGCTCGCTCTCCACCCCACTCCCTTCCCAAAGCAGTGAGGGGCTTCTGAGGAAGCCTGTTGCTGCCTTGGAAAGGAGGGGTGGGAAGCAGCTGGTGCGCTCGCTCTGCACCCCACTCCCTTCCCAAGGCAGTGAGGGGCTTCTGAGGAAGCCCTTCACTGCTTTGGAAAGGAGGGGTGGGAAGCAGCTGGCGCGCTTGCTCTGTGCCCCACTCCCTTCCCAAAGGCAACAAAGGGCTTCTCAGGAAGCTTGTCGCTGCCTTGGGAAGGGACTGAGGTGGAAAACCGCTGGCCCGCAGGCTCATTTCTTATTCGCGTTTTTTTCACATTTGCGGGGATTGTCTGCCCCTAACCTCCGTGAATGTGAAGGGATGACTGTATTTGAGATAATGGCCAAGTTTGAGTGACACCAACTTCTGTACCACCAACAGAACCTGACTGAATTGAAAGCTGAATTGTACTTCAGCACTGCCATTGGACTGGAGTCTATCACCACACAGGAGGGTAGCTATTCAATTTAAGGGTGGAGGACAGAGCTGTGTGGTACATTTCTGCTCCCCAACATGCTTCACTTCAGGCAAATTCCTCACTGTGCTTAAAGGTAGCGCAAGTGCTGACACAATCAACTATGTGTGAAAACAGTAAAGGAATCTGAATAGTGGAGGAACCTGAATAGTCCTCCAGCATACACCTGAAACTAGGCATGCAGATTGGCTTTTGGGAGAATATTCTAGTTTATACTGGCCATGCTTGCTAGGAGTTACAGTCCAAAAAAGAAACTTTTCCATGCCCTGATCTTCTCATCCCAAGGTCTTTCTGTCCTAAGGTCTCTTAGCCAAAGTCACTTCTGGTAGCTGGCTGATGAGAAAAAAAGTAGATCATGGTGAAGGGAGTACCTTCTGTGTCCCATTGCTCAAGAAAAAGCCCCTTAGCTCCCCAGAATTGACTTTACCAATGCTTGAGCATACCCACATTGAAAGAGAAAAGATTATTGTCATATTTGATGCAGAATGGTCTAGACTAGGAGCCTCTATGGCTCAGTAATTAAAATGGATTGGATCCAGGTTTACTCAAACGTTCAGTAGACTCGTGAAATCAATACCTCAGTTAGTCATGAAATCTTGATCTGACCTAGTTAGCCACCAAAAAAACAAAAAAACCTGAGATGTCACATTTTCTTCCCTGTGCTTGGCTGAATGCAAATTGAAGTCCATGATTCATATTTCTAACATTAAAAACTGCTTCCTTTTAATTAATTTTTAGGGGGGAAAGAGGAAAGAAAGAAAGCTCTTGAGAAGACAGCTGTCCCTGAAGTTAAAAAAGCAGGTAAGAAATATCAATCTGTCACTCTTTTCAGTGAAATCCCATTGTTATATGTGTACATTTTTAGACTTTAAAAGTTTAAACTAGAGGTGTATGTAAATTCTGAGCTCATTAAATTCTTCCTTTTTAATGTTATGAATTTAGTGTTTTTGAAGGAAACAGTTCTCACTTTTCTCCAGTTACATACTCTGTGGCTAAAACTGCATAAATTTGTTATTTTATTGTCTTTCATAGCATGTATTTTTTTTTTAATTGCCACATGCCCTCAATCTGTAGAATAGGGCTCTTTTGACATGGTCCTTATCTTGAAAGAGGTCTGACATCAGATCTCTGAGATAGCTCAAAACCTAAACATTCATATCAGCAGGCAAGAGTGAAGAGAGGGGGTGGTGGTTTTTGCTCCACCACCACCCCACTTCACATTCACATTCTGTCATTCTGTCACCACCACCACCACCACACACATATCTCAGCATTCCTCCTTCCCCTCATAGAGTATTAGAGTTCAGACGCCAGAGATGACGGGTACAGATACTCTGTGGGAACTTCAAGGAAAGATACAAGCTCATATCTTTTCCTCTGGGTGCAAGTTCCTCAGAAGTAAATATATATGGTACTACAGGATTGCTGCTTTGTAGCTTTTTGTATCTTATTCTTACCTTTTCTGTTCTGTTCTCACCTTCTTTACCCTACTCTCTGAATGGTTGAAGCCACAGCAAAATTTCCTTTCTTGGTCTGAGGCACATGTGGCTTGTACTGTTCTGAGCAAAAGGCACGGTACATGTGTCTTCTTTTTTCAACTCTGCTAAATCTATTTCTCTTTTATTTTATTTTATTTCACTTCTCCACCCTGCCTGACGCGCTTCCTCATCTTTTTTCTGCTCATCCCACCCCATATCAGCTTCCCAGCTAAAAATCTCCTTCCTCTTCCTTCTCCCCCATCCTCATTACTCCTCCCTACATTCCTACCAAATATCTTCTCTCATTTTCTGATTTCTAACCTTTTTCTCTTCCCTTTCTTCCCTTCTTTCATCCTTCTTTCCCCTTCACCTCTCCTGGTTACTTTCATCATTTCCCTTCTCTCTCTTTCTATGTCTATCCTACTCTTTCTCTTTGCTCCTTCCCCCAGAAAACTTTGAAGCCATGACTAAGATATATTAGATGCTCAGCATTCTAAAGTTGTAAATCCCATTGAATTCTCCAGTCCTTACAACAGTCCTATAAACCAGGTGGGCATTCCTATACAGCATTTGGGAGGGAGTTTCAGAGAGAATGGATTCACAATGCACGTCTAAGCACCACACTATATTGCAAACCCACTGACTGCTACACATACTGGCTTCCTTAAAGTCACCTTTGTGCATTCATGGCAGTTGTGGCATTTGAACCAGGGATTTCCTGGTCCATTGTTCATAGTTCTGTTAGCCACTAAGCTACACCCACCAAAGTTTTGCTCAAAAGGCCTTGCTTTTGAACAGATATGCTGTCTGGGTCTCTATTGCCATGCTGATTTATCATCATCGTCATCATCATCATCATCAATTATTATTTTGAGGAGGAGGGAGGATTCCACATCCTGATTGTAAAAACAAAACAAAACAAAACAAAACAAAAAAACAAAGAAAAGGTGGCCAATGGGGGCACCTGTTAACAGGAACCAGCCAGAAAAAAGAGGGTTTTGGAAAACGTTTTTAGCTTGAAAAAGTTTCTTTTGTTGCGCTACAACTCCATGTTTTGTCAACAGCAGTGCTCATAAAGGTTTTAAAAATGGAACTGGAAAAAAATTGTTTTTTCTGTTTGGAAAACTTACTTTCCAACCAGAGAAATCTTTTCTCATGTGTTAGACTTTGGACTTTATCAGACGGACAAAATACGGTGTCATAATGATGCCACATAACTGCAAAAGGGAACACAGATCATATGACATCACCCTTTTGTGGTTATGTCCTGTCAAAATCCCATACCTTTTAATTGATGGCTTAAGCCCATCAATAGATCCCCTATGCTCCTTTTGTGCTGGCATTGCCAGTGTGTGAAACCTAGGGCCATTTAACTCTCATCACTGCAGTGAGAGTGGCTGGTCCAGCGCAAACACTTCTGAGTGAGATCAGGACATCCAGGTAAGTTTCTCTCTTTTTATGACCCTCCCCAGGTTACTTGGGACTTTTAAAGTGTGCCTAGGTGTCACTTTTAAGGCTTTATATTTATTTTTAAATTTCCCACATGATGAAGTCTTGTGGGATTTTGAACAAGGAAGTGAACGGAGCTCCGTTCACTTCCTCTCTATTGCTGGGGACCCTTTGCTGGGAGAGGAAGGTAAGTGCAGTGGGGGGGGGATGTTCTTTTGCCAGTATTAAAATGTTTTTGTGTGTGTTCTGGCAAAATAATGCTTTAAAAGGGGTCACATGATAAAGTCCTTTGTGCTTTTTATATGAATGGCACCCACTGGGCAACTGTGGTTGGTATCTGATGTTAATGACATCTCTAGGAACCATCTCTAGGCTTCCAGTTTCAGCCCTTGAATCTCAGGAGCTGGGATGTCTCCTGATTTGGCAACCCTGCTCACAGTCTCTGAGGTGCTCTCCCAGGGACTGTAAGGCTGTGCCATTAATCAGTAAAAGTAAAATATTCTAGTTTTCAAATTTTAAAGTTCCCCTTGAGGAAGTTTATCAAGAGGTGTGAAATAAGTGGATAATTTTTCAGGTAAAATAATTTTTGCCAAAGGTAAGTTCCAAGTAAAAATAATGATGAGTCCAATCCAGTGTCTAAATAGTTCAGCAACTGCAATATGTAGGTAAACTGATGAAGAGATGGCAATGTTTATGCTCTCGGTTTATCAGAAGAGAACCTGCTGTTTTAAACATATTCAGCTTTGCTTAGCTAAACCAAATTTCCAACATTTTTTAAATCCAATGATGAAATTTCCATCATTTTAAAACCAAAATTCCCCACACTTTTTAATCCAGTAAGAGAAAGTTTGTACCTAAAACAAATCAACATATACATTCCCTTCTGTTCCGGTAGCCTTAGATTGCCATACATACTGCCCATTGTTATGTCCTAGCACCTTTCGCTTTGGATCCCACACCACCCCATTGGCCACCTTGTGGGGTCAAGAGGAAGCTGAACTGTGTGCTTGGCTACACAGATGTACATAGCATCCACAGGAAGGAGATCTGTGTGCACTTGAGTGGAGTTTTGGAAGACTTTTTATAGTCAATAACTGCCTTCTGAGGATGGTATTTAGAGTGGAAGACAATGTTTCTTGCAGTTGCTCAAGGTGAGACAAAGCTACTGTGGACATTTTAATGGAATTTTAATGTGCTGATACTTTGCAATTGAATGGAGGAAGCCACTTCCTTTGGTTGCGGGGAGTACAAAGGTATGAGGATCATTTACAGGTTTGAGTCTCCCAGCTTTCGCTGGTAGGATTAGAAAGGTGTTCGGACCTTCAGTTGCTTTGCAAATTAACATTTTTTGCCAATCTTGGCATCTGAGGCTTCCTAGGTAGGTGAACTGCTGAACGGACTTAAGCACAGATTTGCCTACGGCAAGGTGGGGATGGTGGTGTTCGTCCTGTGGTGCAGGCTGGTAGAGAACTTCCGTTTTCTTCAGGTTGACAACAACAACAACAACAACAATAATAACATCCATTAAACTTTCTCTCAGAGGCACTAGATGGGGAGGGAAGACTTTTCTCCTGCTTCTTCCTGCACTTTTGTGGCTAGAGCAGATTGAGCAGCAATGTGCAGGTCAAGCCAGCCAGCTAGCGAGCCTTTGCCTTGACTCCTGTTCACATGGCCACTCCACTGTGGAGAGGAGGTCAGCTGAGCAGTCTTCAAGTATTCACAGATCCCCTGTGAGGACAGCACAGCCCCCTGGGGGTCCATGGACCACAGGTTAAGAACCACTGACCTAATTTATCTTAATTGAATGTACGTATGTAAAAAATAACCTGAGGGCTGCATTTGACTCTTCAAAGCAGAAATTAAAACCAGAACTTGGACATTTGAAAGTACAGCTCCCAGAAAAAAATAGCCAACAAGGTCTGCAGAGAGGAGTTTCCTTGAAATGGTATTTCCAAGGTCTGGAAGTCACTTTTGCTCTGGTGGTTGGGGCAGGCTTTGATTACAACTAAGGGTAAAGCTCCAGTTGAGCTGTACTCAGTCACCATTGAGAAGACACTTTGCATCTTATGGAGTTTAAGTTTGCAATCCCATACTTTGTTACCAAAGAACTCAGTGGGCTTGTACAGCATAAAGTTGGGATCAACTTCATATGTACATTCCCAAAACATGTGTAGAACTACTTCTAGCATTGTTGTAGACCCTCGTTACATGTTTAGTAGCTGAGCTCTCATGGTCTGGGTAGCATTTACATGAGATTCAGTTTCTCCTGCAATTACAATGTGTTGCTATAAGAGCATAACATTACATGGGGGGGGGAAATATGTTACTGAAAGTGCATTTGAAAATCCAGAAGGCAAACTATTAAATTGAGAAATAGCTTTTGGAGCATTATTTAAATGTCATATGTAAATATTATAGTATAATTTATAACATCATGGCTACTAGGCATATGTAAAAATTGGCTCATCTGTGTGGAATGAATTTGTTCTTTTTCTTTTTCTTTTTGTCTGGACTGGTGAGGAAATAAAAAGCTTCAGTTGTGACAAAATAATTCAGCTTCTCCATTGCTACTAAGCCTATGGGTTTGATTTACAAACAAATAAAGCCAGGATGTGTGTGTACTTAAGCAATAATAATGGTAGACATGATTTACATACATTTAAGTTTCATTAGTGGGGGGAAAGAGAAAGAGAGAGACAGAAGCATTTATCTACATACAAAGGAGTTTAGATTTGCAAAGTGTCAGCTCTATCCCCGACCCCTAACTCTGGCCTGTTGCATTTATTTGGATTTTAATTTACCAAAGGCCTGAACACAAAACTATTAGCCAATATTCTCCATCAGCTACTTAGTTAAGTAGATTTAGGAGATTATCAGACGCAGCTAATGTGGCCAAAATGATGCCAGCGGAACACAAAAGGCACCAACATCATACGATGTCGTCCTTTTGCATTCCACTGTTGTTATTCTGGCATTTCTTTTTACTGATGGACCAGAATTGTCAATGGATCACCTGCCCTGTTTTGGTGCCAGCATTGCTGGCATTTGAAACCTCACACCATTATTGACTCATGATTCCAGCATCAATGGGTGGTCCTGCCAGAACATGTCCAGGTGGGATCACGAGAAGCAGGCAGGTTACCCTCTTTTTTGTTACTTGTTATTTTTTTACTTGTTAAAAAAATAGGGTTACTTGTTATTATTTTACTGTGTGTTTGTGCTTTTGTTAACTTTTTTGTGTATTTTTTTATTTTTGATTTTCCTGCATTCGTGTCTTCTCATGAGAATGGGTGGGATTTCAGTCCAGGAAGGGAACGGAGCTCCGTTCATTCCTGGGCTGCCTTTGGATGGAAGATAAGGTAATTCTGATGGGGAGGGTTATTGTGTCACAACAGGGACAGGTCTGGAGATTGTGGGACAGGAACACTTTCTGCGTTCCTGTCTGATAATCTCCTTAACTACTAAACTACGTAACCTCTCCTGCCCCCCCCCAACCTGATGGAAACATCATTCATCCATGCTCCGTTCACTGGCAGAATGGACCCCCTTCTCCCCACGCAGCTGATGCCCAGTAAAGTAGACTGGCAGGGAGTTATGACTGTGGCAATAGTGTCACACTTGTGATTAAATAGCAATTGTGAATAAAGAACAGAATCTAGATTTAGTCATCCATTACTGTTAACTAAGTAGCTTATGAAAAATACTGGCCATAATATTTGTAAACGATGTAGTTGGATATTAAGTGCAACATTTAAAATCCAGTAGAAATAAAAATGCCATTGAAATAATTGCTTGCTCAGCCATTAAACAGGCAGATAAAAATCAGAAAAGCTATGGTTAAAGTCTGTTTATAGAGCTCTCTCTAAAGTGTGCAGAATAGTCCAGAAAGATTTGGTATGTAACAGAGATGAAACACCGAACTTCAAATTTTAAGATAAGTAGTTTTCTCCAATTATTTTTCTATTTATATATCTTTCTAGTATGTGGCTGATCTATACAAGCATTCCTTTATTTGTGGATGTACAAGTCTCTTTTTAACAAAAAGTTCTCAGACCACTTTACAAAGTAAAGCAAGGAGAAGCGATAAAGTATTCTATATTCGAAAACATTGGGCAGTCTGGGATGGCAATTTGGAGTGTTGTGAAATGGCAAGAACTTAATAGTTATTGCATTTATTATTATTCTGCATTATAACCTGGGAGGAGGTGTTTGTGGAATTTTCTACCTCAGCTGTCAAAATGGCATGCCTGGCCTGTGATACTGTGAATTTTGACGTAGAGGGGAGTGTCATTTCCTATCCCACTTCAGGCAGCAAAATGTATTGGGATGGCATAGCTGCTGCTACCATTCCCTAAGGTTTTTCAGCCAAGAGGTTCTTCTCTCTTTTTATATTTCTTTTCTGGTTTATTGCATATGAATAATTAGTTGCAATTTTTGTTTGTTTGTTTCTCATTACAGGATCAAAATAGTCTACTTTTTCTGTGTTCTATGATTTCCTTGTCTTTATTTGTTCTCCTCAATACTTCGTCATTGGTTGCCTTCTCAGTCTAAGAAATGCTTAACACTCCAAGATAAATCCACATTTTAGATAGCAATACCAATAGCATTGATATTTATAAACTGCTTATCAGTGCCGAAGTACTCCCTAAGCGGTTTACAATTTTTTTTAGCTAATTGCCCCCAACAAGCTAGGTACTCATTTTACTGACCTACAGAAGGATGGAAGGCTGAGTCAACCTTGGAGCCCTCTGGGATGGAACTCATAACCTTGTGGCTTACAGTACAGGCATTTAACCACTGTGCCTCCAGGGCTCCCTGCTGCTTCTATATGTTTTGTAATAGCCTGTGTTAAACCCAGGCAATCTTGCCATGGAGTCTAGGGGTTTGTCTACACAAAGGAAAAAATAAACTGGACAGCTCCACAGTAATAGCAAGTTGCAGCAGCTGTGACCTGTCTTAATGGTTTTACAGCTCCCATAATCTTTGTGCTGTAGCTGATACAGTGACTGTGAGTGGATTACTCATGTTTTTAAATCTGCTGCTGCCAAACTTAAAAAACAAACAAACTATTATCTATGGTGCACACAAGCGATATTCCACCTTTCCAAAAAAGAGAGAGAAAGATAGCACAAACCTTTCACTAAGGTGAAAATCCGACATGGTGGCAGTGAGTGCTAGCCCTATAAGCCAGCCCTGCCTCCTGCGCTCATCCAGCCAATCGGGTTTGCACTTTGTCCTGCATGGCAAAGTGGTTCATGTCGAATCGCTTGTCTTAACAAGCAAAAATGTGCATATCACTGGAGCTTTTTTTAAAAAAAGGTCAGGAAAAGCTGCAAAGGCTTTTCTCGTGTAGTTTTCCCTCTTTTTGCCCCCCTTCCTTCACAATATGATGAGACAATGTGGGATTCCAATAAGACAGTTCATTTTCCGAGTGAATTCTTTGGGGGTATTCAGGGCTGGTTTAAGGGATTTTGGGGGACCCTGCAATGCTTTATTTTGGGGGCACCATATGTTTATATCAGTCAATGTAACCTAACCTATTCACAGTACAGGATATTTAGATTATTACATAATTTGTCACCAATAATATGTGGCAAGAGTCAGAAGCCGTCCACATAATAACGTTTTTGTAGGAGGAGGCTTACGATGGGGCCCACCACAACAACACCCCCCCCTGCAGCTGCAGCTGCTGCAGGGCCCTTAAACCAGCCCTGGGGATATTTTCACTGTGTGGACAACCCCTAGCACTGGTAAAACAGCTTTAAAACAGTTTCATCTGCACTCTTCTCTGAGTCTTGTAAGTTTAACTGGGAGATACTGTAGGGTGAACATATGTTCTATATTACAAAAAGATAGTCCAATATTTGGTGGGCTATATCATTCAAGTCTGGCTTAAAAAACTATTGGTCATCAATATTTAGCATCTCCACAAGGATTGAACAGGCATGCAGTTGCTGTGGTCAGTGATCATAGACTATGCTGAGATGCATTGCTTAGATTACAGTAATTACATATAGACTTGCATTTATGCATATAGATTAGCACATGCAAACCTGTGCTTTCTTTTGTCCCCTTTTAGCAACCGATTTCTTCATCTATGTAATATTATTTTATTTATTGGTGATATAATGATCACCAAATATTGGTGGTATAAAGGGCCACCCTCCTGCGTTTTGGAACACTGTAAGTGTACCACAGAGCACCAGGCTCAGGTAATACAAGATTAATAATTTTTATTAAAAATTTTAAATTACATTAAACATTGCAAAGATTAGAAACAAAGAAAAGATAGAGCACTGAAATAACACAAAGTAAAATTTAAAGAATAGAAAGCAAAAGTAAAGAAAGAAAAAGAGAAAGAAAGGAAAAAGAAAATGTGACTTCCAATCTTTCTTTTGGCAGTTATACAAGCATATAGTTATTCATATGTCTCTCTCCAAAATTACCACATGAGCCCTTCTTTTAATAGCCTATTCTTTCCAATCATCAAAAAAAAAAGTTACCAAGTCATTCTCCCCCCCCCTTTTTTTTGTTGTTGTTGCAAAAAGTCTATAAGGAGTTTCCAGTCTTTGAGAAATGTCACTACTGAACTTTCTATCATTAAACAAGACAGTTTGTCCATTTCTGCTAAATCTATAAATTTCATTAACTATTCCTCCATAGTTGGTAGTGTTGAATTCTTCCATCTTTGTGCACACAACAGACTTGCTGCAGTGGTCATATACTGAAGTAATCCATCAATCCCAGAATACGCTCTGGCTATAATTGAATATTAATCTTTAAAATCCTCTGAATCAGTGTGGGGTTTTGAATCCATTTTTAAAAAACTTTTTCACATGTCTACCACATGTGAGAATATGCCCCTTCATGTTGTTCACATTTCCAACATACATTAGACACACCTTTCTACATTCTGGACAGTTTCTCTGTGGTTATATACCAATAATACATAATTTCATAAACATTTTCTTTAAGATCATAACACTCATAATGGCTCGTAAATTTCCACCCCTTTGACCACATTGATCCATCTGTTATAACCAAAATTCTTAGCCCATTTTGTCATACATTCTTTGACTTGTTCTTCTTACAGTTCAAGTTTCAACAATAGTTTATACATTTTAGCAATTACATGTTTATCTGTACACAATTGCACTTCAACTTCTGACTTATTTTGTTCAAAACCATAGCTCTTTTTATCCATTTTAAATCATTTCAATAACTGTACATCAGAGAATCATTGAAAACAGTACCCCTCTGCCACTAACTGCTCTCTTGGCTTAATGTTATATTTCCCTTGACAAATCTCCAGAAGGTCTTGATACGTTAGAGGTAACACAAAATTAGAAATGGAACATACCAAAGCCCTGTTTGAATTGGCTCCACATTTTCCCACCCACTACAAATCCAGAAAATCTGGAAAATTTCTTCAAACAATCTGAGGTTGTTAGAAGGTTCTGCGCCCACTCACCCTTCTGCTACCCCTACTATCGAAAGCCACCGTCTGTTTCCTCTCACTCAGAACAATGCTGTGCCATGATTTGGCAGTGTTCCAATTGGAGCAGCTGGGGTGATCTTGAAAGCTCATTTCCTATTTACAGTTAAGCCTGAATGAAATTAGAAAAAATTCTGACAAAACTTTCAGATGAGCACCATGGCCCTCCCTTACAAAGATTAAAATACAACCCACTGAAAAACAGAGGTAGTAAAAGTTACTTTTTTGGACTATGGTTTCCAGAGTTCCTCAGCCTGCATAGCCACTGGCCATACAAGCTGGGAGATTCTGGGAGTATAGTTCACAAAGTTTTTCTAAATGCTATTGAAAAGTATATGAGAGTTTAACATTCACATCCTAATCTGCATTCATTGGATTGCTTACTTCAGAAAGGCCTCACTAAGTGGGATTACAGCATTAGGGAGTAATGCAAAGGTCATTTTCTGGTCTCTTGATTCCAACAGTAGCACCCACATGTACACTGGTTATGAATAATGCATTTAAGGTTGTCTTTCTAAATGAACATCCACAGCAATAAATGCTAATGTTTTCTTTTTTTAACAATTCTTTATTACTTTTCGCAAGTTAAAATAACATACACCATAAACAAACATATACACAAACATTTAGACCACCGACATTCCCTCCCCTTGTTACATGATATAACACATAACCTAACGTTACGTATCACAAATAACATATGACAAATAACAGATACCAAAACAAATGACTTATGACAAGAGACATTAAACCTAACATGTTACAAATAAAATGACTTCCTGTTTAATCACCTTCAATTCCCTATATGTTAAGATATTTACTCCTCTGTAACAATTTTCGATCTAGCTCTAGTTAACTAACTTGATATTCTATTCTCCACTTGATATTCTATAATTGACAATCCCTTTAAAATTGATTTTTATTTTTATTATTGTGTATAATTACTGTATATTCATTTGTCCACTATAGATACGTACGGTTTTTAACACGGTTCATTCTGTTTTTTCTTTTCCATAACCAGACTTTTCAATTAACTTTAGCAACAAATGATTCTTCACCTTTGGTCTTACTTAAATAATAAGTATTGAATCTGCATATTTCTACCTTGTCCCTTTGCTTTATTTATCAAATCCAATTACATTTATTTCTTCTTCTTTCACTTTGATAAACTCCATATAAGGATTCCATTTCTTAATATAGTCCTCAATTGGTTTTCCTCTTATTAGACTCATTAATTTGTCTAAGCGTGCTAATTCCATTAATTTTTCTCTCCAATCTAGCATTGTTGGTATTTCCTTAGTTTTCCACCTCTTTGCATAACTAATCAGTGCAGCTGTAATAAGGTAACTTATTAAATCTCTTTGTTCCCTTTCTTTTCTATTTTCTAGGTCAATCATGTTTAATAGAAATAGTTCAGGCCTTAACCCTAATTCGAAACCCATAATTTTCTCTATCTCTTTGTTTATTTTGCACCAGTATTTCCTTGCCTTTTCACATTTCCACCAAATATGGTAGAAAGTTCCTTTTTCAATTCCACATTCCAGCAAATATCAGATGTTTTAAAGTTCATTTTAGTGATATTAGTTGGGGATAGGTACCACCTGAACATCATTTTATAAAAAATTTCTCTAAGGTCATAGCAACATGTTAATCTTAGCCCTCTCTTCCATATGTCTTCCCACTGTATTATGTAAATGTTCCGACCTATATCTACCACCCATTTGATCATACAGTGTTTTACTTGTTCAGTCTCAGTATCAAATCTTAATAATAATTTATATAGAGAACTAATTAGATGACTCTTTTGTGAAGTCTTCCAAATGCACTATATGGCTTTGCTAATCTGTGATCGATCTCTTTGTCAATCTTGGCATCTGAGGAGATGATGCTTCTCAGGTAGGTGAACTGCTGAATGGACTTGAGCACAGATTTGCCGATGGCAATGTGCACTAAACAATGAGCAATAAACACCTGAGGCAAAGCACAAAAATCAGTGTGTATAGAGCCATTGTACTGTCTATCCTCCTTTATGGATCTGAAACATGGGTCACCTATCACCACCACCTACGACTCCTCGAATGCTTTCATCAGTGCTGTATACGCACAATCCTAAATATACACTGGACTGACTATGTGACGAATGTTGCTGTCCTTGAGCAAGCAGGGATCACCAGCATTAAGGCCATGATATTGAGAATGCAGCTGCGCTGGGCAGGGCACGTTTCTAGGATGGAGGAGCATCGCCTCCCAAAAATACTACTCTATGGTGAACTCGCCACGGGTCAGCATAAGAGGGGCGCTCCAAAAAAACAATACAAAGACTCCCTGAAACAACATCTCAGGCTCAGACAAATTGATCACCAACAGTGGTCCGCCCTGGCCTCACATCGGGAGGCATGGAGACGCACTATCCACAATGCTGCAGCCTTATTTGAGAACTCATGCCGAACAAGTCTTGAAGAGAAACGACAATGCAGAAAGAATCACAACCCAAAAACATCACTGAAGGAGACCTGCTGTGCTTTCTGCAACCGGACTTGTTTATCTCGGATTGGCCTTTTTAGTCATCAGCGCGCTTGTGGAAAGCACGGGATGAGTCCTTCCTGAATCTTCGTTTGCGAAGAAAAGCCAGAGAGAGAGAATTAGATGACTATTACCAGAATTAAATATTTTTTCAAATTCTGATATTTCTCCTTCAAATTGGGTCTCCTTTAATTCTTCTTTCATTTTTGTTCTCACCACATAGTAATTTAACCATTGAATTTGTATTCCCTAATGTTTTCTTTGTGACTTGCCAGTACTGCTATACTGGGAATAATATAAATCTGTGCCAGCAACGAGAAGTAAAGAAGTGTAGCACAGTAAATAGTATGGACATTTAACACAATTGTTATAGAGAAAGCATTTTGTTGTAAATCCGTACGTGAGACTGTCACAATAATGTGGAAAACTGCTACATTGAATTCAAGTGAATTCTTTAGCTATTTCAGACATATGACCTAATAAACTTAAAGAAGATTAGCCCTAGAGCTAAAAGTACTAGGTTGTTGAGAGATTTTTGGCATCTCCCAAACTAAAGTATGGTAGTACTGTGTGAATTGAAGTAAGGGATGAAAACTAGTCACAACGGAATCACTCAAAACCTCAAAAGTCACATTTCAGGGTTAGTTAGAACCAATAATAGAGTATTACTTTATTTCTGTAATCCTCTTAATAATATTTTACTTCTTCTGGATTCTTAAAGAATATTACTTTGCATTGTTTTTACTGTAACTTTCTGCCTTTTTGTAAGCCACCTTGAGTCCCAGTCTTGGATAAAGACAGGATATAGATAAAGGGATGGATGGATGATATTTCAACTGCGTTCTGGAAATGGAACACCATTTTCATATTTACTTATTTATAACTAAGGACTTTATCAGACCACTCTCCATAAAAGTTCTTTTGCCAGCATATTTTGAAGTATTTTTATGCTGGCAAAGGAACCCCCCTACCAGACCTACTTTTAGCAGCATGAAAAGGCAGCAATGGCAGTAATGGAGCACGAATGGAGCTCCATTTACTTCCGGGGTTGAGATCTTGCCAGTTCTTACAAGAAGATGTAAGTGTGGCAAATTCAAAAATTAAAGCAAAATAAACAAACAAAATGTAAATACAATCACAGAAACACACTTTAAAAGTCCCAATTACACTGGGGTGGGTGTTCATAAAAAGAGCGCCCCCTACCTGGCTGTCCTGATGTCACCCAGAAGTGTTCTGTCATTGATATTGTATTCACAGGAGCACAATGGTGCGAGGATTCAAATGCCAGTGGCACGGTAGATCTATTGATGGCTTGGGCTGTCAATAAAATATAATGGCTTTTGGACGTGACATGAACATGAAAGGACAACATCATCTGGTATGCACACCCTTTCGTGATCATTGGGTGTTGTTATGATGCCATATTAGCCACATCTGATAAAGTCCTTAGAAACAGCCTTGCAACCCAAACAGGATGGAATAATAATAATAATACTGAAACTTTAGATGGTATATCATAGATTGCACTTTATTGTAGAAGCACTGTTCAAGACTTGTGAGAGGAGAGCAGGGCTGTACTTGCTGGTCTCATCTCCTCTGCTGCATCCCCATGACCAGTCCATATCACCTGCATAGTGCTGCAGGGAGAAGGTCTGAATGAGCCTCTTTTGTGTATCTAGACTGCCTGAATTATAAGCATGGTGGTTCATATCATCCTCCTGTAGCACATGGAAGGCAAGTAGGGCCAGGCAACAGGGATGTAACAGAGGAGGCAGTGGATGTGCAATTGTAATTCTGGGAAGATGGCCACCTGAACTGGACTAGATTTTTGGGAATGTTACATTTGCAGAAAGTTTTGCAATACAAGATAAAATTATCCATGGAGATTATCAGACAGGAATGAAAAAAGTATTCCTGTCCCACAGTCTCCACTCCCACCCTTGTCCTGTCCCTGATCTGCCACAATCACCTTCCCTACTGCGCTTATCTCCTCTCCCATCATTCTGGCAGCCCAGGAATGGAGCTCTGACAGAGCTCCATTCACTTCCTGGATCAAAATCCCATAGATTCTCACGAGAAGATGTGAGCATTGGAAATTCAAAAATAAAAATAAAAATACTCCCCAAAAAGTGACAGCAAACACAAAAACACACTTTAAAATGTTAAAGTAACCTGGGGAGGGCCATAAAAAGTGTGTCACTTACCTAGATGTCCCGATCTCACCTGGAAGTGTTCTGGCAGAGACCCCCCCCATTGACGCTGGGATCTCACTAGCAAAATGGGGCACTTTGTCACAAGCAGCCAAATCCAGAACAGAAATGGAATGGGGCTTCTCCGGTAAATAAAAGGCAGCACTGGCAGAATTGGAACAGAATGGGTGCATAACGATGGGGGATGACGTCATCTGATAAGGGAGCCCTTTTGAGATCTCCTAGCGTTCCTGTAATGCCACTTTAAACACGTCTGATCATCTCCCATGTGTCTGTTTCGAAAGCCTGTTACAGCTTACAAATCATCCAACCAATGAATCTACCAAAATACATACCAACCCCACAGATGTATATTTTTATTAGTTGCATAAAATACAACATTTTTTAAAATAACATACGCAGCACTTATTTGTCATTTCATTCTGCTTTAAATAAACACTCTTTTTATTATGGTAAACTTGGCACTCAAAAATATTTTAGGTCAGCAGTAATTGTCACATTCGCCCATCAGATAAGTGCAGTGAGTAGTGCACTTATTAATGTACAGTCACAGTCACTAGCAACAATAGGGATTACATTCTTATCTACCTGGAAGAGCTTGTGGCTCCAGTTAGATGAATGATTGGTTTTTATTTGCAGCATTTTGCTGAAACCAAAGAAAAGCAATCTGTCAGACACAGCAGTGCAAACACTGTTTCTGACAGGGACTCCACCTTGGAGCTCATTAAAACACCTTTACTTATTTTTTTTTATTGTCCCTTGCGAATCTGAACAATTATCTATCTACACCCACACCTTTAAAACAACAACAACAACAAAGAGGGAATTTATTTTTCTCCACTGTGGGAATATAAAGGGTACGTGCATATATTGTGAAATTAGTTACCAGTGTTACCCCGTTGTCCCGACATTTTACTACTGTACTTTAATGTGACCCCCCCCCAAAAAAACATTAAGTAGCATGGGGCAATGCAGGTAAAAGCTGGATTGACCTTTATCTCCACATTGTGGCATAGCAGCTGGCCGTCTTAGGTGTGGGGGTGTCTTGATTTGTTGAGATACCCACTTTAGAGCCCTGATGTGGATTCAGTCAAAACAGTTTTCACAATACTGGCCCTCTAAAGTGGATGTTGTCATTTAGATCATTGCTCCCCATCTTTATTCATATCTATTAATTTAAGCATATGTCCAAATTAGTGTTTTGGCAGGGAGGGAAAAGGGAATGCATGGATATCTAGGACTAACCAAAAAAAATGAGCCACTGTAAAAATACACAGAAACCTACCAGTATGAAACTTACTATTTAAAAAAATGCTCATGTCAGAGAAATCTGTAATGTTCGCTTCAGTTACCCATTGCCATGTGGAGAGAGCTGGTGAAATCATAAGAGAAAAGTAAGAATCAGCTTTCTCAAGGAAGTACCTCCTTTGGTTCAGCATCTTCTCTAAAGAAAGACAAAAGAAAGGAAATACCATATTTCTTTGTGAAATTCTTTCACCTGAATGACTCCTTTAACTGGACATCTCTTAAATGTTGATGGCACTCCATTTTCAAAGAAAAAGCATAGCTTTTTGATACAGGAGATAACTGAATTTGGGGGACACAAACTTGGGGATGAACTTTTAAACCATTGGTGGACGGATAAGAAGCGAAACAGATTAAAAGTGAGATGGGGAGATCACTGGAGGAGAATACAGGGAAACAGCAAGGAACAACTATAAAATGAGTGATGGGAGGATAATTGAGTGAGAAGAGAAGTTGTTACAGCAAAGACTTTGACTAGAAGGACGGAATCTAAGACAGAAAATCTATGCAAGGAAAGAGTTAGGGCTGATTTAGGAACACACACGCATAAACATCCACACACATATATCTGATTTCTTTCTAAGAACTGCTGTCTATGAAGACAGGATATATTAATGCTGGTTTGCCTCTACTATCACCCTTCTAGATTCTACGTGTTTATTGTTTCCACCAATTTCTACATTTCATATTTGGCATGCTGCCTTGGAAAATACTAGCCTATGTTGACAAGTCAGTCATGTAAAATTAATGAATAAATACCAAAAAATATATACTAATATATTTCACTTCCAAATATGGTCTCAAAGTGTCTCCGCCTTTCCATTTCTCTTCAACTAAAGGTCACTGTTTTTGAAATCTCATTAAAAGGTCTCATTAATTGCCGAACAAAATTGTACATGTCTGCCATCAGTAAGACTCTTTCATCTTTGGTGCATCTCTGAACCAAATCCCTCTAAATGGGATATTTATTTATACTGCTAGCTATTCTTTTTTGGTTTTGAAATGTTCTCTTCATTTGCTGAAGCACATGCTAATACTGAAGGCTTCACTTTTCAACACACAAATGAATCTGAGAATTGTTGGTTAGTGGTTAGAACATAATTATGTACATAACACATTCATCCTCTGACCTGCAGTAATGAAAAATATGGTGCTAATAGGTCTGGAGAAAAGGCAGCAAACAGGGACAATAACAAGCAGTTCTGATGTTGACTCACAAGCCTCACTTGTTTAAGCCTCACTTAAACAAAGCAAATGTTGGAACAGACCTTTATCATATATCAGTTTTGTTATCTCTGTTACCCTAAACACTTGGGTCTGATGTGACCCTCTAAGATATCAATATTAATTTAGGGAATTAATATACTCCACTTGGCAATACAAGAGGAGGGCAATGAGCAGGATCTTTAAACCTATGTACACGTATACTGGTACTCAGGAGGAGCCATTAAGCTAGATAGTACAATTATTTGATCTTCATTGAGAAAGCAATAATAACAACATTCACACATACATTCAGGCTTCAAGCAATCACACAAAGCGAAAGAATAAAGTAGGAAGGATTGGGATATAGGAATAGAGTGAGGAGTTGTTTGGGGGTGATAGTGTACTGATCAGAGGGGATGATATCACAGAAAAGACCAATGGAATGGGGGCCCATAAGCAGAAATGGCTACATTGTCTGATGTGGAGTCAAGAAGCAGAGGAACTGTGTGCCCAGGCACACAGGCTGGTGTGTAGTCACCAGAAAGGGAATCTGTGCACGCTTGAGTGGGATTTTGAAGGTGTTTTTATACCTGATAATTCCCTTCAAGGGATGGGATTTAGAATGAAAGATAATGCTTCTTGGAGGTTCTCAGGTTAAGACAATGGAGACTCTGAATATGCTAATGACCCTTAATGCATTAACACTTTGTGATTGAATGGAGGAAGCAACTCTCTTTGTTTGCAGGGAGGTAGAGGCAAGATTGCTCTCTACAGACCTTGAGTATCTTAGCTATGGCTGATTGGATTAACCAGATGTTCAGGCAAGATATTGGCCTACAGGTACCCTTCTTTGGAATGCCTTACTGCATACCTGACTTAGTCTCAGCACTAGTCCTTGGGATTCCTGGCTTTTGGGAGTTCCTGTTTACTTGCCACACTCTTGGATGACCACAGTTAGCCAAATTATTAAATATTGCCAATTATTAAGAATAAGGGTCAGGGGGTGTCCAGGCAGGTAACATCTTGCTGGATCTGGTGGCTCTGCTGCATGGGGTTGTCCAAATGGCAGTTTGCCTCCCAGTTGTTTTAGTGCTGAATTCAAAGCTACAGTTAGACAGCTTCTAGAACCCTGAGTTCTTGATGGAACCAATTTGCTCTCTGTTACTCCAGAGGGTAGGACTAGAACCTATGGGCTCAAGTTGCAGAGAAGCCGATTTTGGCTCAGTTTTAGAACTATCCTGTTGGTAGGAGCTGCTCACCATAGTGGGCTTGCTCATCATTGGAGGTGTTTTAGCAGAGAGCCACCTTTCCAGGATGGTGTCATTGTTTTCTGCAGAAGAGATTCTGAATTAAACAAGGCTTTCAGTTAGATTATCTCCCATGTCCCTTCCCAGTTTGTAACTCTCCTGTACTGTGATCATATATCTTGGAAAGGGTACTGATACTGTTGGCCTCTAATTTGTTTCTGGAGACTTTGTGGTCTTTTTTTTTTTAAAAAAATGTAATGAACAGAACATTTCAGAAAGTACAACAAAACAACCTTTAGAACAAACAATAAACATTAACAGCATCATTGGCAGCAAGCTGGTTTTAGTACTTTAAGGAAGGAAAAAAGAGAATCAGCTCAGTATGTTGGCTCATATATAGCAAATGTTAATCATAGTAGGATGAGTGATCAGAAAGAAGATTTCCAGAATTTTAGCAAAGATTGTAGGTGGGGGAAATAGAGTTACTTTTGTCTGGATAAACAGTAAACTGGTACCACAATTCATCAAATGTGCTGTCTCTAGTAAATCCTTTGTATAAGTTGATTTGATGTGTTAACTTTTAAGAAAAAGCAATGAACCAAACTTTTTCAAGCCAGGATCTGAAAGACAAGCTGTTATCTGAATGTGTTGACCCTAGTCGTGACACTAAAATTATGATATTATTTGGGGGAATTGTAATTAACTCAATGGCATGGCTACAAGAGGTCAGGTAATTTGCGGGACCTTTGTACCTCAATATACTGGTACTAACTGCCAAGACTCAGTAAACGTAAGATAAAATAGCTTTTATTGGACAATAACTACAGAAGCATCCACACATGCACTCACACTCACAAGAACTACACAACGCTGATGAAGAGTTAAAAGGTTAAAAGATTGGATAGAGGAATAGATTTGGGGAAGCATGGGTGATTTTACCGGTCCTGAAGAGCAGGGGTTTGTGCAACAAAGAAGACTCAGATGTGAAACTGAGGGTGATACAGAAAACCAGCAGGATGGTATCCGAAGAACTGTGCACATTTGGCTATTGTCTAGGGACTAATATTTAGACCCAATTTCATATCCTGAAAGGGTGTTTGAGCTTAAAGCAATGCTTAGATGCGTTTCCCACAATTAAACAAAGGAAACGGCAACTTTGTTAATGATAGTTAATGGCCAAGAAATTAGTGTTGATGGGTTTATAGCAGCCTCCTTATTGTGAGAGAGGGGAGGAGTGAGGAAAGGCATATTGTGGACAATGGGGGTTCCGGTCACTGTTTGTTTTGAGCTATGGCTCATTGACAGGAGCATCCAAGAGGGGGTTAGCAAATTCCACCTTGATGACTCTGATACGAAGGGCTCTATTTAATCCTATCTTGGGCATGTCTGTTAGGAATTTCAAAGACATCTTCATTATGTCCTAGGTAACCTCCACTTGAACCCACTTTCAGTCTGCCCTGGTCTACCTAGACTTTGTGAAATGTCCACTATTACTGAATTATGAAATATTAGAGGGAAGGTGTTTAAGGCATGGTAACAAAGCTCTTTAGTGTTCTCTAGTGTTTTGGAATCTCCCATCAAGTGGCACCTAGCAAAATGAAAATCAGGTGTCTGCTCCTTACAGTTGAATTCAGACCTTGGAAGATCAAGAGTGGCAGAATAGCTTCACTATGCTGTATATTTTGTTCAGTCATTACAGAACAATTTCAGGGTTATTAGAATTATAAATGGTTTCAGAATTATATATCTAAATGCAAGAGAGGTCCATGGACTGAGCAGGATGTTTAAGCAAGATAGGACATTCTGGTCTAGGCTGTGGAACCTCTTGTCTTGTGTAGTCCACCTGGCTCACCATGTCTTTGCCATTAAGTGCCAGTTCAAAATAACATTGTTCCAACATCCTTTCCTTTATTTATTACTGCTGCTGCCTATTCTTTGGGAGGGAGGCATCTTTTAGATTCAATGAAATATCTTGGCTGTAGATATTTCATTGAATACAAAAAAGACATAGAGGTGGTTGTGGGAGGGAGATACCATAAAGTAAAGATCCCTATTTATGCAGGAATTTCGTGAACTAATTACTTTTTTAAAAATGGATGACCTACAGTTGTCTTTGAGTTCCAATTTGCCAAACAATTGGGCGTTCATGGAAATCATTACAGCTCTCTTAGGCTTTTGTGTCAGTTCTCAGAATCAATGCACCAGTGTATACTTTTTTGGGGAAGCGTGGTTGGGACAGGTTACCCAGATGTGTTATGAGTGCTTAAAATTTCTTCTGTTGTTATTATGTGTTTGCTATAGGATTTACAGCTGTAACATGAGCTAATACACATTGGAAACTATTTAATGCAGTGTAGATGTATAAATGGCTATTGCTTAAAAATAATTTGTAAGCCACTCTGATAGCCTTGTGGCTGAAGAGCAGGGTATAAATAAATAAATAAATAAATAAAATTTCCCAAAGTGAATTCTAATCACAAAATGTTGTGTTGTTCCCTACTTGTCTGTATGAAGGGAGCTGTTAATCTAAACCTAGTCTAACCAGTCCTGCCACCTGAAGATATGTGATTTATAGTTAGCAAATCTATGTAGCTGTGGATCTGGATCAGCCATATGTCCATGTTGTCACTGAAAGGAATTGGATTTGATGACAAGGCTGTGTTTGCATTCCCTGCCACCTTTTTGCATACCCTGACAGCAGACATATTGTCACCAATACTGTGATGCTGAAATGCCAATTGCTGCAGCTTTCTAAAGGGCACTGATACATTGGAAATGAGGAGAAAAGGCCAACCCATTCTCCCACAAGTTGGCCTTTGTTACTCTGCTTTATATGTAGAATTAAAAAAAAAGGAAAGAAAGCCCTGTGAATTTTTTTTAACTTCCTGGTATTTTAAAAGAGAGAAAAACAGGCCTTGTTTTCTTTTCCAGTGGCTTCCTGTGCCCACATTTGCTTCATGTAACATTCATTATTTTATTTTATTTTATTTTATTTTATTTTATTTTATTTTTGTTGTAGTTCGCAGAAGAAATATTGGTGACCCCTTCTGGCTAAACATACATGATTGGCTCTTCTGTTTGACTGTGTTATTGCTTTCCTCCATTAATTACTGTTATATTCCAAGCAAGCATTTCATGAGGAAGAGAGTTCAGGGAGTTCACGGAATGATCATGGATGTCATCCCAGTGCTTAGCATCAAAAAGGAAATTGGTTAAGAGCTTTGTAGTAATCACAGTTTCAAGAAACATATGACAGAGAAAAGCACAATTTTTATTTTTACTATCTGAGTTTTTCAATGTACAAAACTTTTTTTTTTTTTTTTTTTTAGTTTCATCTCATGGAGTGCAGATGGATTCATCCCAACTTCAAAAGTCGCTCCTAGCATTATTAAAATCTTCATTCCCTCCCACCTTCCTGCTTTGCACCCACAAAGATTTCCTTATGACTCATCTGCCATTTCATGGCATCCTCCGGCATTTGCTTCTTTCTTCCTTTGGAAACAAGCAAAGCAGAGCATATTTCAGAAACAGAATACTAATTCACACACACAGCAACTCCCATTTGAAATTCATTCCTAGGTTGGCAAAAATATTCTGCAGCATTTTGTTCATTTTCCTTTAATACATTGATGACCCAAATAATGCATTGGTTACAAAGTTTTCTCTCTAAAGCATGTGGCTAACCTATTATTTATTACAAAATTTCAAGCCTGCTCAAGGGCTACAAAGATTTAATTGTATCTCAAAATCTTGAGAACATAACAAGAGCCATGCTGGACTAGATGAAAGCCAGCATGGCTTAGTGGTTTAAACATTGGACTATGCCTCTGGAGAGCAGGGTTCAAATCCCTGCTCAGCCATGGAAACCCAAGGGTGACCTTGGGCAAGTCACACTCTCTCAGCCTCAAAGGAAAGCTATGGAAAACCCCATCTGACCAAATCTTGCCAAGAAAACCTCATGATAGGTTCACCTTAGGGTTGCCATAAGTTGGAAAGGTACACAATAACAACAGCAATGCTCGCTTAGACCAAAGGCCCACCCAGTGCAGCATTCTCCTTCTACAGTTATCAACTGGATGCCTATGAGAAGCCCATAAACAGAATACAAGGGAAATACCACTACCTCTTTCATGTATCCACCAACTGGTATTGAGTGGAATACTTTCTCTGTTAACTGCAGGTAATATAGAGTCATAATCTGTAAGGATGATCCTGGCAGCTTTTACTCATCTAGACCACTACAGATCTCAAGTGAGCATGCAAATCATCACCAGAATCCAATGTGAACTGTTATATTACATAGCTTTACTTATATGTAGCTACATAGCAGAGGTGCTAAGAAACCCCTTTACTGAATTGCAAAGATGCATAATGAACCACTAGCAAGAGTGGCCAATATGCATCAGGACCCATGTGATATGCATTGTGACTGATGCAAATCAGTCCCATTGTGCATCAGTTCCATTGTGCATCGGGTAGTTTGCTGGCTCTCCTCTGAAGTAACATAATAGCAACTCTCTGGAGATTATATGAGTGCACAATTCTAAATTCCCTCATAATTAATTCATTTATGAAGACTTAAGTCTCCAACAGTATTTTGGCCCTCATTTTTTATGGTGGCACTTTGATAAATGTGAGCCCCTGCCTAAAGATTTGAAGTACCACTGTTCAGCATGCACTGCTGAGTCACATTATTTTTGTTGCTTCACATCTCTTTACATATCTATGGATTTACTAAATTAGTACCTCCGAGTACATCATCTCGGAACACATGGTCTCAGATGTCTCTACACTAATGCACAGAGCATGGGAAATAAGCAAGATGAACTTGAACTCCTTGCACTACAAAACAAATATGATATAATAGGCATTACTGAAACCTGGTGGGACGAGTCTCATGATTGGAATGTAGGAATAGAGGGGTATAACCTTTATAGGAGAAACAGGCCAAACAGGAAAGGAGGAGGAATAGCATGATATGTCAGGGATATTTACACCAGTGAAGTGATCCACGACATCAGTACTGGAAGCCAGGTGGAGAGCATCTGGATAAAAATTAAAGGGGAGGGAAACAACAGGGATGTTATTGTGGGACTCTACTACAGACCCCCAAATCAGACGGAGGAATTGGATGTTGCCTTTCTAGAACAGATGAACATACATGCAGAAAGGAGAGATGTAGTAGTGATGGGTGACTTCAACTATCCTGATATTTGCTGGCAATCTAACTCAGCCAAAACTACAAGGTCTAGCAAATTCCTTACATGCCTGGAAGACAATTTCATGGTCCAAAAGGTGGAAGAGGCAACAAGGGGGTGAGCTATTTTAGATCTGATCCTAACCAACAGAGACGACCTGGTTAATGGGGTGCAAGTGGTGGGATCCTTAGGTGAGAGTGATCATGTTCTCCTGGAGTTTGTTATACAATGGAAAGGAGAAGCCAGGCATAGTCAGACACGTATTCTTGACTTTAGGAGAGCTGATTTCAGTAAACTCAGGGAAATACTTGGGATGATCCCATGGTCAGGAATACTAAAAGAGAAGAGACCTCAAGACGGATGGGACTTTCTCAAAAGGGAGATACTGAAGGCACAATTTCAAACAGTACCATTGAGGAAGAAAAATGGGAGGTGTCTCATGAAACCAGGATGGATGACTCAAGAACTTTCAATGGAGCTAAGTTTTAAACAGAACATGTATAGGAAATGGAAAAGGGGGGAAATCACCAAAGAAGAATTCAAACAGATAGCGAACACGTGTAGGAGTAAAGTCAGAAAAGCTAAAGCGCAGAATGAGCTCAGGCTTGCTAGGGAGGTTAAGAACAATAAAAAGGGTTTTTTGGGGTATGTCCGCAGCAAAAGGAGGAAGAAGGAAATGATAGGGCCGCTACGTGGAGAAGATGGCAAAATGCTAACAGGGGACAGAGAAAAGGCAGAATTACTCAACACCTTCTTTGCCTCAGTGTTTTCAGAAAAGGAAAAGGAGGACCAACCTGAGGAGAATGGAACAGAGGACACAATAGGGGAAATCCAGCTCAAAATAAGTAAAGAGGTAGTACAGGAATACCTTCTTAATCTAAATGAATTTAAATCTCCAGGACCAGATGAACTACATCCAAGAGTATTAAAAGAGCTGGCAAATATAATCTCAGAGCCATTGGCAATAATATTTGAGAACTCCTGGAGAACAGGAGAAGTCCCAGCAGACTGGAGGAGGGCAAACGTTGTTCCCATCTTCAAAAAGGGGAAAAAAGAGGATCCCAACAATTATCGTCCAGTTAGTCTGACATCAATACCAGGGAAGATTCTAGAACAGATCATTAAACAGAGAGTCTGTGAACATTTAGAAGGCAATGCCATAATCACAAAAAGTCAACATGGGTTTCAGAGAAACAAGTCATGCCAGACTAATCTGATCTCTTTTTTTGATAAAGTTACCAGCTTGGTAGATGAAGGGAATGCTGTGGACATCGCATACCTTGATTTCAGTAAGGCCTTTGACAAGGTTCCCCATGACATTCTTGCAAACAAGCTTGTAGAATGTGGGCTAGACAAGTTAACTGTTCAATGGATTTGTAATTGGTTGACCGGCCGAACCCAAAGGGTGCTCAGCAGTGGCTCCTCTTCGTCTTGGAAAGATGTGACCAGTGGGGTGCCACAGGGTTCTGTCCTGGGCCCAGTGCTATTCAACATCTTTATCAATGACTTGGATGAGGGAATTAGGGGCATACTTCTCAAATTTGCAGATGACACCAAATTGGGAGGAGTAGCTAATACCCTAGAGGACAGGATCAAAATTCAGAATGACCTGGATAGACTGGAGAGCTGGGCCAAAGCTAACAAAATGAAATTCAATACGGAGAAATGTAAAGTACTGCATTTAGGGCGGAAAAATGAAATGCATAAATATAGGATGGGAGAGACCTGGCTGAATGAGACTACGTGCGAAAGGGATCTAGGAGTCCTAGTAGACCACAAGTTGAACATGAGCCAACAGTGTGATGCGGCAGCTAAAAAGGCCAATGCAATTTTGGGCTGTATCAATAGAAGGATAGTGTCTAGATCAAGGGAAGTAATAGTGCCACTCTATTCTGCCTTGGTCAGACCTCACTTAGAATACTGTGTCCAGTTCTGGGCACCACAATTCAAAAAGGATATGGACAAATTGGAGCGTGTCCAAAGAAGGGCAACTAAAATGGTGAAAGGTCTGGAAACAATGCCTTATGAGGAGAGACTTGGGGAGCTGGGTATGTTTAGCCTGGAAAAAAGACGGTTAAGAGGCGATATGATAGCCCTGTTTAAGTATTTGAAGGGATGTCACGCTGAGGATGGAGCAGGCTTGTTTTCTGCTGCTCCAGAGACTGGAACACGGAGCAATGGGTGCAAGCTCCAGGAACAGAGATTCCACCTCAACATGAGGAGGAACTTTTTGACAGTAAGAGCTGTTCGGCAGTGGAACACACTCCCTCGGAGCGTGGTGGGGTCTCCTTCCTTGGAGGTCTTTAAACAGAGGCTGGATGGCCATCTGTCGGGGATGCTTTGATCAAGATTTCCTGCGTGGCAGGGGGGTTGGACTGGATGGCCCTCGTGGTCTCTTCCAACTCTGCAATTCTATGATTCTATGATTCTATGATCTATAGTAGAAGTCTTTCTTTGCACAGGTGATTAAGGCAATGGTTCAATGGTTACTGTCATATCCCTGGGGTAGAATTTAAAGATATAGCCATGTTAGTCAGGAATATCAGTATGCCAAGGGTTCTTATAGAACCTTTGAGACTAACTGAGAGAAAGATATTGTAGCATAAGCTTTCATAGACTTGGTCTACTTCTCAGATGCATGGAGTGGACTAGGGGAACAGACCTTATAAGCAGGCTGTTGAATAGCTATAGTAATGCAAAACTTGTGTGTGTGGTGATGAGGTGGCAAGTTCAGTTTAACAATGGTCATTGAGGGACAAAAACAGGAGGAAAGATGTTGCCTAAGGTCAGGTTGTGGGGATGACAATATGAATGGTGGAGGAGTTTAGAAATGTAGTGTGCTGTGGAGATGTGATAAACTGGCCAGAAAGGAGATGTGATAAACTGGCCAAGACTGCCCACATGGTGTTATAATATGTGTAGTATGCCAGGAACCATTGTCTTTGCTCAACCCACTGTTGATGGACTGGAATTTGTGGATATATTACAATTCAGCAGTTTCCAACCTTTCTTTGTAGCTTTTTTTGTTCAAGTATAGCTGTCCTGAGGTCAGAGATGGAATATTCAGGAAGACAGATGTGTTCTGCAACTGTTTTTTTTTGTGTGTGTGTGTCTGATTTATATCTGTTTATCTTCTAGTGCAGACTGTCTTGTTTGTTCAATATAGAGTGCTGAAGGGCATTGTTGACAGAGGATGGCTTAGATCACATTAGAGGATGAACAAGTGAAAGTACCTCTAATACAGTGGTGATGTGATTAGGTCCTGTGATGACATTTCCTAATTAGATGTGTGGGCAGAGTTGGCATCTCTCTCAATCTCAAAGCTCATACAAGATCCCTTTGCATACTGTAATCATGGCATTTCCTTTCTTGGGGACTAGAATGTATATTGAATGTTTCCAATCTGTTGGCCGTTGTTTTGTTTTCCATATTTGTTGGTAGATTTTAGTTAGAATTTGAATAGATTCTGCCTCTGTAGCTTGAAACAAGGCCATTGGTATGCCATCTATTCCTAGTGATTTATTTCTCCCAACTGCTTTGAGACCAGCTTCAATTGCCTTTATAAAACTGATAGAATCAACATCAACAAAAGGTTCTTCTTTCAATGAATCTGTCATCCATTCATATCTTTTATAGAGTTCTTCAGTGCATTGCTTCTGTCATCTTTTTATTTTAATTTTTCTTGATTACAAAGTATGTTCCCCTCTTGGTCACATCCCCATTCTTTGTTTGAATTTCCCTTCAATTTTTCAGATGCTATAGAAGAGGTCTCATGTTCTTTTTGTTGTCCTCTGTTTTTTTTTTTTTTGCATTGATTAGCATAGTAATTCTCTTTGTTCCTAAGCACAAACACTGAAAACTTGTGTTTGAGATTCTGACCCTATTGTTACCACCTTTTACTTTTGTTTGAGCATACATTGTAACCTCATTGTAGGGGTTGTCTAAGCGGTGAAAAAAATCCTCGTAGAATTCAAGGAGAAAATGTGTTGTCTTAATGACAACCCACAGTGATTCATCCTATTCACAAGGAGGGGGACGAAAATGGCCATATACTGCGTGCTAGGAGACTTCGCTGTTTTCTGCAAAGTTTTTTTAAAACTGTGAGGGGGTGTGCATTCCTGTTCATTAGGTCAAGCAATTCACATTGATTCACTTGCCCATATAGCAGGAAGCACAAAGCGGATTGGCCAGATGAGCACAGGGGTGGAGCTTGCTGTCAAGGCAAGCTCCGGCAGCCACCTTTCTCCCCTGAGCAATCAGGAATGGGGAAGGGAGAGAGCGGCTGTCATTCCCAACCACCTCAGCTGCCTCCACCACTGCCTCCCCAGCAGGGACTGAGGGGGGGAGGGCTCTCTCACCCTTTTCTCCCTTCCTCAGTTTCCCACCCATGTTTTCACCACCATTGCCATCACCCTGTGGGGATCAAGGGAGGTAGAAGAGTGGCTGCCATCCTCTCCTCCGTTCCCCAGTCCCTGCCATTGCAGTCTTGCTGTGAAGCTTATGGGGGCTGCTGGGGAAAAGCCCATCATTAAGACAGGTCAGCTGCTGTGACTTGCTCTTACTTTGGGGCACGTTTTTCTCCCTTGTATAGATGGGCCCATAGGCTTTTCAAGGTAAAAGTCTTCAGAAGTCATTTACCATTGCTTTCTCCTGTGCAGTACTAACAACCATTAGCTATGGTGCCACTGCTGTTGTCTCCAAGAGCTCCTCCACCAGTGTCACCCTCCACTATTGCTGCTGCCCAGTAAATGTTTACTACTGACTTGGAAGCAGAGTTATGAAGAAGCTAGACAAGATCCTCAAGTATAAAGATACAGTCAGCCCTCTATATCAATTGATTCTTTATACACAGATTCAACCTACCTCAGCTTGAAAATATTCAAAAAGGTTCCAAAAAATAAAACTTGCTATTCACCATTTTATATAAGGGACACCATTTTAGGTTGCCATTGCATATAATGGGACTTGAGCATACATGGATTTTGGTATCCACAAGGGGTCCTGGAACCAGGCCTCAGCAGATACTGAGACCCCACTGTATATCACTGAATACCAATGTAAGGATTGTCCATGCCATTGTATTTCAAATTTCTATGTATGGTTGTGAAAGCTGGACAGCAAAGAAGGCTGATAGGAGAATCAACTCATTTGAGATGTGGTGCTGGAGGAAAGTTCTGCAGATAGCTTGGACTGCCAAAAAAGACAATTCAATGGGTCCTAGAGCAAATCTGGCCTGAGCTCTTCCTAGAATCCAAGATGACTAAACTGAGACTGTTGGACATATCATGAGAAGACACGAATCACTAAAAATAACTCTGGGCAAGGTAGAAGGCAGTAGGAAAAGAAGACTACATTACAGATGGACAGACTGAATAAAGGAATCCACAGCCCTGAGTTTGCAAGACCTGGGCAGGGCTATTGATGACACGGTGACTTAAAGGACTCTCATTCACATGGTTGCCGTGAGTTGACTTGACCGTAGTTAACAACAACATAACCTTCAGAGTTATACTGTTTACAAGTATATCTTGGCATGATAAATTCAAGAGGCAGTATAGAAGTTTTCATTTTTCAATAGATAATTATGCTACTGCCTCATTTTTCCACATGGTACTGTATTCATTAAAAAAAAGTCACCTTCTATAAACTAACCACTCTAATGGTCTTATGTGTGAAAGCTAGGTTGCAAAATATGATAACTGCTCATGCATGAGAAATCAGTGGAACCAACATAAATTTTTAGAGTGAAATGGAATGTGTTATATTCCATCCGTCATTATTTTACTCTTCATTTGTCCAAGTTTAGGGAATAGATATTGTAATTCTATGCTTTTTCAAGAAGTGCTGTCCCATATCTTTTCGTTTGTAGAGGGCCTCAAAATCTTAAAGCTCTATGCAGTGTTTTGTAATGATTGTTTTAACAGTATACAGAAGTTTTATAAAGGGATGGCAATAAATATATGTAATGGAGTACTTATAAGAGGATAGTTATAATGATATGCAATGTCTCATATTAAGACTAGTGGAAAGAAATCATATTGCTCAAATTTCTCTTTGTGTAAAAATTGTAAAGTACAGTTGTCCCTCCACATTCACGGATTTGACATTCACGGATTTGAGTATTCACGGCTTGAAAAATATTCTTAAAAATTAACAATCCTAATAGCAAACCTTGATTTTGCCATCTTATATAAGGGACACCATTTTGCTCTGCCATTGCATATAATGGGACTTGAGTATTCACGGATTTGGGTATTCACGGGGGGTCCTGGAACCAAACCCCAGCGAATGTGAAGGGACAACTGTACATACAAAATACACAGTTTGGCAAATTATTGTATGGCGTGTTATGGTACACTCAAAAATTATGTTAAAGTAGACAGCCTCTTTAACATTCTAAAACTCTGATTCTCTTTTGCATTTTGAATAGACTGTAATGAACAAGCATCTGTTTCAGATTAGCATTGAGCTGCCCACTCTTTGTGCTTGCACCCAAACAAGCAGGGTAGGTATGACAAGCAGGATCTAAAGAGCTAAAGTTGTGTCAAAGAATGAACATCTTTCATAAGGTTTTTCCATGATCAAAGCATGTTTGTTGCTTTAATGAGACAGCTTGGGATATAATAAACTGAGACCCATAATTATTGTATATTCTTCTTCTGTGATGGCTAATAGGCACAGTAAAGACTGCACCACACTTTTAACAGAATCCTTAATGTTTCTGCTGTGAAATCGTAGTGGAAAGCAATCAAGCCCACTGCAAATTGATTTAAAAAAAAAAACGTAGAAGGTATCTTGCTCCCTTCCTGATCAAAAGAATATCTGAAAGATGGTTTCTCCTTATTTCTGTTGCAAACCTCCTTCACTGAGGTGGGTCATAAGCAACCTGACCAGGGATTAAAGTCTATTGAACTCTAGAGAACTTATAAGCATTTTTGGATTGTGCTGTGTTGAAATCTGACAGATGTAAGATAAGATCCTTCTTTCACATAGTCCTACAGTCTAAGCATATAATGGCTTCATATGCTTTTGTTCATGAAGGTCTTCTGTTCAGTTCCTGTGATAATACTAACACACCTCCTGTCTGCTTCCTGATGGCAAGCAATCACTTGACATGACAAGACAGAATCAGGTCTGCATGATCTTGTGGGTTAGAAGAAATGTGGGTTCCTTTTCACTTTCTTTTTAGATTAATTTTTGTCTTAGGCATTTTTGCCTCTTACTTATCCTGGCATTATGTGATTTCTTGACCCTTTTAAAATTCCTGCTATCCATACAGCCTGCCTAACCACCTTTATCTAATGACAGAGGACTTTTTCAAATGGTTGAAAAACCCTCCGAGGAGGTTGGGAGATGAACGCTTACACAGCTCTGTTTCATACAGCCCTGTCCTCCTCCATCCTCCTCCTGACCTCCTCCAAATCGTTCTCCATGCTGCTGGCACCACTTTCTACTCACGGAGGTTTTCCATCAATAAAAAGAGGCTCCAGAAGCATGGGGGAAGGTCGGGAGGAGGACAGAGCTGTCTGAAACAGGGCTGTGTAAGCGTGACAGCCCCGTTCATCTCTCGATTTCCTCGGGTTTTTTTTAAAACATTTGAAAAAGTCCTAAGTATACATTGTCTCCCTGTCTTTCATGGTAATATCTTAAGCTTGATTCAGTCTTTTAACCTTTGCTAAGTGACCTTTCTGTCAAGAGTCACAGCAGGGCCAGGCCTCTGCTCAGATGTAGCTAAGTACAATAGAGGGCAAGGGAAGGATACTTAAACACAAGAAAAAGTGAAAAGGTTTGGTTTCAAAGCTAAGACACAGGCCTGATGGCACCCCTGGGCATTTGCCAAAGGTCTAAACCCTCCAAAGGGCCCTTTAGTCTACCACCTCATTTCCCTTCCCCGTCCCTTTCTTTTCCTTCTTTGCAGGAGTAGATAATTGCTATCCCTAGAGCTATGAGGTTTGTCTATTAAATAATGAGACTGTGTTTCTACCTTTCAAACAAATCAGAAAGAACTGATTGTGAACACTAGGGTGGTGACCTTGAACATGCCTGAACCTGCATGTCAAACATCAACATTTAGTTAATTGTCAGTCATTGTTTAAAGCAGCTGTGTTGTCTGTTGTGTCCTGGAAAATGATAAGTTTAAAAGTCGAGCAACGTGTCAAATAGTAATTTTTAGTAAAATTGAACAAAACACCAATGGAATCTTTTCAAATGCTTACTGGGGCCTATGGGGAAGACTGCATGTGTCATGTGCATGTGTTTGAGTGGCACAAAGGATTTAAAGAAGGACATGAGAATGTGGAAGACGATGAACACCCTGGATGACCTTCCACTTCAAGAACTGAAAAAAAATATGGAAAAAATCACCCAGGTTGTTTGAGAAGACCACTGACTCAGTGTCTGAATGATAGCTGAAGCCATGAGCATTGACAAAGACAATGTTCCCGTGAAGCTGGTTTTGGCCAATAAATTCATTACTACACTTGAACATCCTCCATATTTGCCAGATTTGGGACCATGCAACTTTGTTCTTTTCCTTAAAGTGAAACTGGTGCATAGAAGAACACGTTTTGAGTCAAGTGATGCAGTAAAGAAGAAAACAGCAGATCTGTTGAAACAGCTGACAGAAATTGATCAGCTCCATGCCTTTGACCGGGGTAAAAAAAAGACTGCATGGGTGTGTGAGTTTGAACAGGGAATATATTGAAAGGGATAAGCATTAGAATTGTAATACATATAAATAAAGATGGGTTATTGTATCACTCTCGTTATTTAATAGACAGACTCTGTACCATTTTGATTCCTGCATAATATTTTAGCCCTTTCCCATATACAAACCATGTCTTTCCAGAGTGAGATTCTGTCAGAGCCCAGATACATAATGAGAAAAGAAAAATAGTAGTCACAGCAACAAGATTTACCAGCAAGACGAATGGTTATTGTTGTTGCTGCTGCTGTTGCTGCTGCTGCTCCTTCCCATTTCAGTGAAGGAAGGGGAAGCAACATGGGGCCATGAGAGCCACTGGTACTTCACCTCACTGCCCATGGGTCTGTGCCATTTCCAGTATATGTGTTGGGAAAGGATGCGTTACCAGTTCTACCACCCATGGAACACTTAGGATTTCCAGAACAGGACTATCACAGGCCGTGAGATTTCAAGGGCCAAAACCTGAGACTTAGGAGTGATATCTTGTGATGTCACAGTAGGCAAGCTCTGGTGATGGTATTTATTTATTTATTTATTTATTTATTTCTGCAATATCTATGCCACCTTTCTCCCAAAATGGGACCTGAGGCAGCTCACAGAAGTACAAGGATGATGTTACAAGAGCATCAGCCAGAATGGCACAGAATACAATTCGAATAAAAATACAAAGACTAACAAATGAAGAAAATATATATGCACACACCTTTCCAAGGCAGCACTCTCACCCTGAGATTTCTCTTTCCTCACTCAGAGGACAGAAGAGTAGGGGGAAAGACCCTGAGAACTCTACCCTAGAGGACTGTTAAGGTCCCTGCCAACCCAGGTGCTGGTCCTGCTTAGATGAACCCTGTTTTTTGGAAGATGCTGCCCCCCAAAAAGTGTTATATAAAAACTTTGCTTAAAAACACTCAAATAATGTTGGTAACTATATTTTATTAATGTCCATTACTACAACCATTTGCAGTTGCAAGATTAAAGTAATAAATATTAGCAGGACAAAAATTATCCACTATAATTTTTAAATTAATCTGAAATACTCATAATTATTTTATCTGAAATACTCATAATTATTGTGTCTGCAACCATTTAGGATTAGCTGTGATGTGTCAAATGCCATTGCACATTAACAATGGGAGCTGAATAAGTAAATGCAGAGATAAAACGTTACCTATTATAATATTGGTCTGTGGTGCTTCATATATTGAAAAGGCTGCCATATTAACCTTCTCTAGCATTGTACAGACTGGGAAAATCAACAAACATAAGGAAAATATTATGCTAGCAAGTGAAAATGGAAAATCATGGAATCGTAGAGACCACAAGGGCCATCCATCCAACCCCCTGCCATGCAGAAATATACAATCAAATCACTTCCAACAGATGACCATACAGCCTCTGTTTAGAATCCTCCAAAGGAGACTCCACCACACTGAGGCAGCATATTCCTCCATCAAACATCTCTTGCTGTCAAGAAGTTCTTCCTAATGTTTAATTTCTTTTCCTGTAGTTTGAATCCATTGCTCCGTGTCCTAGTCTCTGGAGCAGAAGAAAACAAGATTGTTGCATCTTCAATGTGACACCATCTCAAATATTTAAACATGGCTCTCATGCCACTCTTAACCTTCTCTTCTCCAGGCCAAACATACACAGCTTCTTAAGCCACTTGTACCATTTTGGTTGCCCTCCTCTGGACATGTTCCAACTTCTCAATATCCTTCAAGAATCGTGGCGCCCAAACCTGGACACAGTATTCCAGGTGAGGTCTAACCAGTGCAGAGTAGAGTGCTTCCCTAGGTCTGGACACTACTCCTGTTGATGCAGCCTAGAATCACATTGACTTTTTAAGCTGCTGCATCACACTGTTGACTCATTTTCAGCTTATGTTCTATTAAGATTCCTAGATCCCTTTCACACAAACTGTTGTCAAGCCAGGTCTCATCCTATATCTGTGCATTTAATTTTTACTGTCCAAGTATAGTATCCTACATTTTTCCCTGTTGAAATTCAGTTTGTTAGTTTTGGTCCAGCTTTCTAATCTCTTCAGGTCAGTTTGAATTCTGATCCTGTTTTCTGGGGTATTAGCTACCCCTCCTAATTTGGTGTCATCTGAAAATTTGATAAGCATGCCATCTATTCCATCGTCCAAGTCATTGACAAAGATGTTGAATAGCACTGGGCCCAGGACATAACCCTGTGGCACTACACTAGTCACTTCTCTCCAGGATGAAGAGGAGCCGTTAGTGGTCACCTTTTGGGTTTGGTTGGTCAACCAGTTACAAATCTACCTAGCAGTAGCCTTGTCTAGCCTACTTTTTACTAGCTTCTTTGCAAGGATATCCTGGGAGACTTTGTTGAAGGCAAGATATGCTACATCCACAGCATATTCCTATCATCTACCAAGCTCATAACTGTATCAAAAAAGAGATAAGATTAGTCTGGCATGACTTGTTTTTGAAAAATACTCTACATGTTTCGCTAAGTTTACTGAATTTCCCTAAGTTTACTGAAATCAGCTTTTTAGAAGTCTAGACTGTGTGTCTGACTATGTTTGGCTTCTTCTTTCCTCTGTATAAGAAACTCCAGGATCCCCCCTAAGGATCCTGCCACAATTTGTTGGATTGTATATTCTTGGTCCTCTCCATTGACGCCCCCTTGTCATGGGAGAGAGGCTTGCGTAGTCTAATGATGTTTTGAGCTATGCTGGCAGTGGCATAATAGCCACCAGTAGGGTCTCCCATGTCAGACAGGTCAAAACTGAAGGGTCTGACAAAAAACGTCAAAAACAAAGAGTGACAAAAAACTCATACAAAAAGTCCCTGTAGAAGATAAAATTATTATCCTTAGTGACTTCAATGCCAGAGTAGGAAAGAACTCTGAAGCCTGGAAAGGTGTCTTAGGCAAACATGGTGTTGGAAATTGCAATGATAACGGACGCCTCCTGCTAGAGTTCTGTGCAGAACAACAGCTGACTATTACAAACACTATCTTTCAGCAGAAAGACAGCTTGAAGACAACCTGGATGCATCCCTTGTCCAAACATTGGCACCTCATTGACTATGTTCTAGTCCACCAGAGAAACATTTGTGATGTCCGTCATACTCGAGTAATGCCCAGTGCAGAAAGCCAGACAGATCATCGCCTCGTCAGATGTAAACAAAACCTTCACCTTAAGTTCAAACCTAAGAGGGGTGGCATCTTAAAGAAGAGACTCCAAGTCAACAATCTTCAACAAGCTACCACGAGAGACAAATTCCAGGCAAACCTACAAACAAAACTTGAATACCATCCTACAGATCCTTCTCCTACAGTGCTTTGGCAACATATCAAAAACAGCATCCTCAAGTCTGCGGAAGAATCCCTTGGGTTCTCCCACAAGAAAAATCAAGACTGGTTTGATGAAAACAACCAAAAGATCCAAGAGCTGTTGGCAAAGAAGAGAACTGCTCACCAGGCATACCTTGCCCAGCCAAGTTGCCATGTAAGAAAAGCAGCTTTTCATCCCACATATAATAAACTTCAACAAAAACTCTGAGACATATAGAACAAGTGATGGATCAATATAGCAGAAAGGACACAATGCTGTGCAGATCTGGGTGATCATAGAGGATTTTATAAAGCTCTTAAGGCAGTGTTTGGACCTACCTATCAGGTCCAAAGCTCCATATATAGTACAGATGGTCAAACATTAATTACTGATAAAGCCTCCATCCTGAATCAATGGGCTGAACATTTTCAAAGTCTCTTTAGTGCTAACCAAGTAGTCCAAGGCTTAGCTATCCAACATATGATACAAAAACCAATGAAAAATGAATTGGACATAGCTCCCACTTTGGAAGAGACCCTTAAGGCTATACAGCAGATAAAAAAGGCAAGGCAGCTGGGATTGATGGAATCCCACCTGAAGTTTGGAAACACGGAGGTCACACACTCCACGATAAATTCCATGAACTCCTTGTGAATTCTTGGGGAAAAGGGGAACTGCCATCAGATCTCCAAGATGCAGTCATCATCACCCTGTACAAGAAAAAAGGAGCAAAATCCGATCGCTCAAACTATCGAGGTATAACACTACTCTCTATTGCTGGAAAAATCCTTGCAAGGATACTCCTGAACAGATTAGTTCCTGCTATTGCAGAAGAACTTCTTCCTGAAAGCCAATGTGGCTTCAGAGTCAATAGGAGTACTACAGATATGGTATTTGCCCTTAGATAACTGCAAGAGAAATGTAGAGAGCAGAACAAGGGTCTCTATGTAACATTTGTCGACCTCACCAAAGCCTTCGACACCATGAGTAGAAAAGGTCTGTGGCAGATCCTGGAAAGTCTAGGATGTCCCCCCAAATCCTTTAAAATGATTATCTTGCTTGCTACACAAGTGCCAGCACAGTCAAGTCAGATATGGCGATGCTCTTTCAGAGCCCTTTCTGATAACTAATGGAGTGAAACAAGGTTGTGTTCTTGCACCAACTTTATTTACAATCTTCTTCAGCATGATGGTCCAAAGGGCTACGACAGAGCTCGAAGAAGACGAGGGCATCTATATACGTTACCGTACTGATAGTAGATTGTTTAACTTAAGCCATCTGAGGGATCACACTAAGACTCTAAACTATCTAGTCTGTGAGCTGCTCTTCGCTGATGCTGCTGCCCTTGTTGCCCACACAGAAGCAGCTCTGCAGCACCTAACATCCTGCTTCGCAATAGCTGCAGAGCTCTTTGGGCTGGAAGTCAACCTGAAGAAAATGGAAGTTCTTTACCAGCCTGCACCACAGGACGAACATCACCATTCCCACATTGCCATCGGTGCTTAAGTCCATTCAGCAGTTCACCTACCTGGGAAGCATCATCTCTTCAGATGCCAAGATTGACACAGAGATCGATCACAGATTAACAAAGGCATATAGCGCATTTGGAAGACTTTACAAAAGAGTCTGGAGTAATAAACACCTGAGGCAAAGCACAAAAATCAGTGTGTATAGAGCCATTGTACTGTCTATTCTCCTTTATGGGTCTGAAACATGGGTCACCTATCACCACCACTTACGACTCCTCGAACGCTTTCATCTGTGCTATATATGCAGAATTCTAAATATACACTGGACTGACTATGTGACGAATGTTGCTGTCCTTGAGCAAGCAGGGATCACCAGTATTGAGGCCATGATATTGAGAACACAGCTGCGCTGGGCAGGGCACGTTTCTAGGATGAAGGACCGTCGCCTCCCAAAAATAGTACTCTATGGTGAACTCGCCATAGGTCAGCATAAGAGGGGCGCTCCAAAAAAGCAATGGAAGGACTCGCTGAAACAACATCTCAGGCTTGGCCAAATTGATCACCAACAATGGTCCGCCCCGGCGTCACATTGGGAGGCATGTAGACGCACTATCCACAATGCTGCAGTCTTATTTGAGAACTCACGCTGAACAAGTCTTGAAGAAAAATGACAATGCGAAAAGAATCAGAACTCAAAAACATCATCCAAGGAAACCTTCTGCTGTGCTTTCTGCAACCGGACTTGTTTATCTCGGATTGGCCTTTTTAGTCATCAGCGCGCTTGCGGAAAGCACGGGATGAATCCTTCCTGAATCTTCGTTTGCAAAGAAAAGCCAGAGAGATATTCTTGGTGGAGTTTGACTTCCAACAAATATCAGTATACTTGAAGTCTTCCATTACTATTACACCTCTCCTTTCTGAAAGTTTGGCCATCTGTTCCAGGAAGGCAATCATCCAATTCCTCATTATGGCTTGGGAGTCTGTAGTAGATCACCTCAATGACATCACTGTTGTTTCTCTCCCCCTTAATTCTTACCCGGATGCTCTCAACCTGGCTTCCTGGATTAAAGTCATTGATCTCTTCACAGGTGTAAACATTCTTGACATATGATGCTCCTCCTTCTCCTGAGAAATATTATAGAGACACTTCTCACTGTAATATTTATTCATTTATTGTATTTCTTCTGCTATTTGTTTTGTTTGGGGGAGCAAGCCACACTGAAGCTAGTTACTTCTGAGTGTGCCTGCAATTTTAGATCTCTGGGAGGTTATTGTTAATCTAAATCTCATTTGTTGCAATAAACCCCTCCCAGAAGATCTAAGGGTATGGGGCAGATTATATGGGAGGAGTCAATTCCTTAGGTAGGTTGGACCTAGGCCATGTAGGGCTTTATAGGTCATTACCAATACCTTATACTGTGCTCGGAATCTGATAGGCAGCCAGTGAAGGGATTTCAGGATTGGAGTATGATGCTCCCTTCTCAATTTCCTGGCGACTAAACTAGCCGCCATATTTTGCACCAGTTGTAGTTTCCGAACTCAGTATAAGGGTAGCCCCATGTAGAGAGCATTGCAGAAGTTGAGTTGTGAGGTTACCAGTGCATGCACTACAGTTTCTAGGGCCTTTGTCTCGAGGTTAGTTAGTTAGTTAATTAGTTATACCCCGCTCTTCAGCCACAAGGCTATCAGAGTGGCTTACAAATTGTTTTAAGCAATAGCTATTTACTATAAGGTAAGGGCGCAGTTGGCGTATCTGTCGAAGCTGATAACAGGCGCTTCTGACTGTCGCACTCACCTGAGCAGTCATGTGAAGCAACAAGTCTAGGAGCACCCCCAAACTGTGAACACAGTCCTTAGCGGAGAGCATGAGCCTGCCCAGGACTGGCAGTTGCAATCCGATATCAGGTTTAAGGGCCCCTACTGTAAGCACCTCCATTTTCTCTGGATTCAGTTTGAGTCGATTTTTCCTCATCCAGTCCATTACCGCTACAAGACGGTGACTGAGGGGAGAAATACCATTTGTCGTCATGACTGATGACTGAGAAGTGGAAAAATATATTTGGGTGTCATCAGCGTACTGATAACACCCCGCCCCATGTCTCTAGATGATTTCTCCCAGAGGTTTCATATAGATATTGAAGAGCATCGGGGACAGGATGGTGCCCTGAGGGACATCACAATTAAGTTCTATTTTTGATGAGCAACTGTCCTCAAGCATCACCCTCTGGAATCTACCTGAGAGGAAGGAATGGAACCACTGAAGTACAGTGCCTCGAGTCCCCAACTCTCCCAGGCATTCTAAGAGGATGCTGTGATCTATCATATCGAAAGTCGCTGAGAGATCCAAAAGCACCAACTGGGTCACGTTTCCCAAGTTGATGTTTTGGCAAAGGTCATCATGCCATAGACAATGTGTAGATATGGGTGTGGCCTATGTTCATTGTTGGGGGTCATTATTGGTGTTATAGTGGGAAATGCTATTAGATTATTTCACGAATGGACAGTTGTACTGCAGAACCCAGCATAGAGGGACCGCAGGTGGTGTGCACTCTGACAATTCAGTTTTCTAAAACCTGGATTTAGGTGGTATACCACAAGTCTGGTGCATATAGGGCCATACGTTGTGTGGCATTATCACACTGGGTTTGGGGATAAGGCTGCATGCTGCATGGCATTGTTGGGCCAGATTCAAGAGGGATTCACTAGTGTAGACAAGGCCAAGACCTAGCTGCAACTGGAACTCCCTTCCATGAAAGGCTAGGCTGGTCCCCTTCCTGCTTTCCTTTTGCCAGCAGGCAAAATCCTTTTTGTTTAAGCAGGCTTTTAATATGTAATTATGCTCACAGAGGATTTTTTTTATTGGGGTATGTGTTGTATTATTTTTAATTTTTGTATATTTTGAATCATTTTAAATTGTTTTAATTTTTTAATTGCAATTATTTTAATTGTTTTAAAATTTGTATTAGATTTTAATTTTTGGTCTTTTGTGAGCTGCCTTGGGTCCAACTCGGGGGGGGGGGAGGAGAGGGACAGCATAGAAATTAAATAAATAAATACATAAATAAATAAGCAGCTAATTGAATACCCTGGACAACCAATCTGCAGGATAACCTCAAATAAAAAGGAGGTTCTCTTATAGCATATTCCCCAAGCTGGTGCCCTCTAAGTGTATTGGGCTGCAATTCCCATCATCCCCAACAGAATGGGTTCATGCTGGCTGAATTCCCTGGATATGATGAGAACTGTATTCCAACACATCTAGTGAGTGTTGGTTTGTGGGAAGTTTTCTTACAGGATTTTTGGAAAACACTTAGGTGTGGGTGTGTGTTACAGATAACAGATGCTTTTGAAATGTCATGGGTTTTTAATTTTAGTTCATCCTTGGGTTTGGTCAGATAGCTCTCTTGCTCTTAGATATGTGGGTTGAAATAAAGAACAGTGCTCAGCAACTGTTATCCAAAGCCTAGCATATCTACTGTTTGTGACTAGGCTATATAGTACTAAGAATTTTCTCTCATTGATTAAAATGCTCAGATGATGTTTTTCAGACACCATATGCCACCTGCTGCTGCTTTTATTTTAACACATACGGAATATTTTGCTAGGGGCAGCAAATGGAACATTAAGCACCATCCATGCGTGATGTATTGGTTTAAAAGCCCCCATTAATGTGTCAAATGTGCAGGAAATAATTTCATACATATGGCTAACGTATTGTATCTAGAAACCTTCTGCTGATTTCATTTCTTGGAAACACTGAAGTCTGTGTGGTTATGCTAGATTTATATATCCTTACAAGTGGAACTACCACTTGGTCTGTAGACACTATGCTAAATGTTGGAAAGCCTTTGTTCATTTCATTAGAAATTTATGTACAGTTTTGCAGTAATAAAGTTTCAATCCTAATCACACTGTCTAGGAAATACATCCCACTACATTCAGTGGGACATCGTTCTGAATAAAGTTGTTTGGGATTCTAGTGCCTGGCTACAGTCCTGTGCACACTTTCTTGGAAGTAATTTCTGTCAAATATGAGGTTACTTCCATGTAAACAAGCATGAGAGCCTACATTTCAGTTTCCATCATGGCACTAGATACAGATTTATTCATACTTATTACAGACTCACTGAAATCAGTTAAGTTAATCACATAAAACTTAAAGTAATTTCAAGGAATCCATTCCAGAGGTGGACAACTCCAGCCTACTGTACATATGCATTGCTTTTTAGGACTTATCAGACGCGCTAAATACAGCATCATATTGATGCCACACAAACATGAAAGGGCACGCGTACCACCCAATGTCGCCCTTTCGCATTTATATCAAGTAAAAAAATGGTAGTATTTACTGACTGCTTAAGCCATCACTAGATCGTCCATGGCACTTTTGTGCCGGCATTGCCAATGTATGAAACCTTGTGCCATTAAACTCACGTGAATGCAGCATCAATGGCTGGTCTGGCCAGGACATTTCTGGGTGAGATCACAACATCCAGGCAGGTGACACATGTTTTATCACCCTCCCAGTTTACTTGTAAGTTTTAAAGTGTATGTGCTTTGTGTAAGTTTGTGTGTGTGTGCTTTGTTTTTTAATTTCCCGCATGAGTGTCTTCATGTGAGAATCCGTGGGATTTTAAATGAGGAAGTGAACAGATTTCCATTCACTTCCTCGTTCATTGCTGGGAAGGCTTTGGATGGGAGGGATGGTAAGCACCCCATGGGGAGTTCTTTTTCCAGCATAAAAGTGGAAAAGGTATGCTGGCAAAAGAACGGGCTTTGGGGTGGGGGTTCTGACAAATTCCTTAGTCTCCTGCCTGTTTCATTAAATTCACCCCTGATTTTCCCTTAAGACAAAGTGCATAGGAAGTGCAGACTTGTTTTCAAGCTAAGTCATTCTTCCATTTCCCCATAAACTTCCCAGAAGTGCAGCTCAGCTTAAGCATGCTACAAGAACACCTTGGTTTAACGGGGAAGATTCATAATGGCAAATTCTGGAATATAGCGTGGTCATGTAGACTGAAGTCTCCACCAGGTTCAGAAGAGGACAGCATGGCTTCCTCCTCCAGGATCTACTGTTGTTATTTCCCATCAAATCAGCTTCATTTTATGACAACCCTATGAATGAGAGACCTCCAAGAGCCCTAGTCATCAACAGTGCTGCTCTGGTCTTGCAAATGTAGGGCTGAGGCTTCCCCGATTGAGCCAATCTAGTTGTAATGTGATTTTCAGCTTTTTTCCTACTGCCTTCCATTACCCCCCTGGAAATGGTCTTTTCCAGTGCTCCAATTTGTTCACTGCATTAGCAGAGGAATGAGTCCCACATTTTCCACATAGGGGAATTGACAACATAGAGATCTGGAACTGGAGGCTCCTTTATTTGTTGCAGAAATCATGGAACAGCAGACCCGTGGATTGGAAAGTGAGTTTTATTACACCGGTGGGCCTGACTGGAATATCTTCCAAAGAGTCAGAGCCCAGAGCTATTTTTACAGAATACTTTTATACAGTATGCAAAAAACAATTCCCTCCTCCTTCTCTTTGGTGTCAGCAATTTCCCTTGAGACAATTTGTTGATAGTTCAAGGCAAAATAACTTAGGAACATTTGGGTACAGTTCGACCGTTATTAGAGAAAGAATTTGTTTACATCAGCATATCATATGTTTCTGGAACATAGAGTTGATTGGTAAGGAACATTGACTAGGCCTGAGAGTTAAAGGAAAAAGACTTTGCAGAGTTCCAGAGTCTCGTGTGCTATCTAGTCTGACCCCAAATAGTAATTGTAAGATTACAGCATTCAGCAAATAGACATTAGAGTCGGAATGGCTACTACATTTCCCCCCTTAAATTAAATGATTAATTTCAAAGACAATTAATCCATTTCACACAAGTAAATCCCTATTTAAGCCATCAAAGCATATCCAGTATTGATCTGTGTAGGATAGCAGGCAGGAAACAAAAGATACATGAGATGAGCATGCATAGCAGAACAACAATGAAACAATGCCAACAAGAATAACATAAACCATCCTAGGTCCATTATAATTAATCTCCCTGAATGAAAACAATGAAAAATTCACCCCTGAAATAGTTGCCAATTGTAACCATATGTTTTCTGAAAACCTTTTGTAACAGAGGCCTTCCCTTTTGGCTATAGCATAAGACAATAAAATCAACATTCCAGCATGCAGGTTAATTTTGTTTGGGATCTGACCGTACGTTGAGCAGCCTGATGGAACTTCCAGTCATCTGGTCAGCTGCAGTAAGGTCTAGTCCCGTCTTCTTTCCTCTCCAGTTGCAGGTTTTGAATTTACGTTGAATGAACAGCCTCCCGAGTGCCCATAGTATATAATTGAACCTGAGTCTTCTTGCCTGCCTCTTCAGGATCACCTAGAGTTTTTAACAAGTGCGATATCCCTGACACACTGAACTAACCTACTGAGTCTGTACACAAACAATTGCTGTGAATATGGGAGTGGGGAACAAAGGCTGACTTTTTGGTTTGGCTGCTTTTGCACTCTGAGGGGATTCTTGAACTGCATACAGTTAAAATTTCACTCAAGTTACTGCTTTTTCTGTAACAGATGTGGGGCTATGGAACTTTAACTCACACCTCATTCCCTGGTTGGAAAGTGTGAACTTCTGTAATGGGGACTGGGGCATGTTTTTCTAACACTGTCCCCCCCCTTAACTCAACCAAAATCTGGGGTGGCCTACTATACATCAATTCAAATGGGGATAAGCCAGTAGTCTTATGTGGGGTGCAACAAATCCTAAACAGGGCCAAAGGCAGTATTTCTGTCCACGTTTGCTTGGTTTCCTGGCACCGCTTAGCCAGATGAGTTTTGATAGTCTGATTCATCCTCTCCGCTTGTCTGGAACTCTGAAGATGATACGCACAATGTAAATTCCACTGGATTTAGGGTGCCCAGTCTGTTCTATTCAATGAGCTCTGCTTCTGCCATTCAGATGAAAGGAGCCTCTTCACATACCTCTGCTTGTGTTTTCATCTGCCAGTTGTCTACTCCCTCTTCCATTTCAGTCTCTCTCTTCTGCTTCCATCTCATCATTTGTATTCACTCTGCCAATGGCCTTCTTGTCCACACCAGGCAGATTGATTCCTTCTCTGCCTCTTCCAGGTTTTTTCTTTCATCTCCATGTCTTCTTTCACATTCTCTGTCATGCTGCTCCACCAGTGCTGCTGTGAGCAACTCCAGCTTCTTGACTTTTCCTGTCCTTCTCTCACTTCTCTTCCTCCTCTCTGTTCACATACTCTACACCTTCTGTTCACATGCACAATACCTTCTGGGTTACTTCCAACAATTCCTTCATCTTCTTTCCTGCATAACCTTTATAACTCTGTGTTACAAAAGTCATGTTAACCATATCTCATGTTATTCAGGGTTGAGGGGGTATACTGGTGATAGGCATCTAGGAGGCACTCTAGGTAGGCTGCAGGGGCTTCAGTGGCTCCCTCCAGTACTTTTGAGATTTCAGTCATGTTAGCTTGCTTCTTTATCCCATTATGGCTTCTAATAGTAGGGTCTGATATTGGATGAGGCACTTTATCTGTTCCAGCTCATAAGGATCCCAGCGGGGTTGCCCTGGTGGCACTCTCTCTCGCATCCTCCTTTGAACATTAGTATGATTCTTGGGAGCTCTGGCCAAAGCTATCTGCTCCTGCTTGTTGTGTAATGCATCACCTCTCTTCAGTGGTGAATAGGGTTAGTAGCTGCTGCTATTGGCAGTCTAGCCAATTTGGCATATGTGAAGCCATAGTGTTAGCACATAGCTCTACAATCTCTTGAGGCTTCTCTGTATATGAGGTATAGTGGGTATTCTGATTCATACAGTTCCAGGTCATTAGAGTAACCTTGTGCTGGTCAGTTGGAAGTCAGGCAGTTGCCCTGCAGGCCAGGGGCTAGATGGGTAACTTATCTTGTTTAAATGACTGGGATGACTGTAACTGTGTCTTCCTCTGGGAGTGGAGGAATAATGAATCACATTCATGTACTTCCTGCTTTGTCTGTTCTGGTAGGGAGGCTGGAAGAATCAGTGCAGCATGGGCAGTAAAATGAGGATCACAAGCAGGCATGGATCCTTTCTCTTTAGTGAGGGAAGCATCTTTTGGCTTATCCAATAAGATAGGTGGTGGTAAAGACTGTTTTTCCCTTGGGCTTGGTTTGCATAGCTGCTGGAATTTAATTTTAGATGGGGATGCATCTGTAGTACAGGACATTTTTGCAAGAGTGTTAACTACTCGGGTTTTCAGGGCTTCCTTCAGTGATAATAGAGAACCATTACTTTCAGAGTCATTTCCTGTATCACTACTATTTGTAATTGTAAAATCTGAAAAATGCACTGACAGCTTTCTGCAAATCTTTTTTCTCGGGGAGTGATTTCAGAGGGACTGGATTACAGTTAGATTGTCTTTCTTCAGCATGAGTTTTTCTCTTAATTTAATTATTTCTTGATTTGTAGCCTAAGCTTCCCCCTTTAAGGTATGTTTAGATTCTCCCTTTGGATGTGGTAGGCAGGCTTACTGCTTAAATTCTCATGACTTTTATTATGGAAATTTTCACACTACACTGTTATAGTGTTACTATTCCATTTTAACTGCTCTGTCTTCCTCCTGTGGAACTCTGGGGTTTGTAGTTTAGTGAGGCCTAAGAGCTCCCTGGCTGAGAGTTGTAAATGCTAAACTGTAAATCCCAGGATTCCACAGGATGCAGCCAGAGAAAATAAAGTGGAATAGTAACACTATAACACTGTAGTGTGAATATCTCCTATGTCTCTGTGATGTTGCTGCTGTTTTTCCTGTGATGAGGTCCCGAACTTCCTCATCCTTAAAGACTCTGATAGTTTCGATATAGTGTGCATTCCAAAGGAATTTTCTTTTCTGCATCAGCCTGTTGGGGATATTTGCCTGATTGAAGGTCAAAAATATACATTTAATTGCTCCTGAGCTGGGTAAAAAGTGGCAGTCTAATAAGTCAATTGTTCTGCTATAAGAGTTTAAAAGTTGAGAAAGGAGTCTCACAATTGACTTGCATTGTGATGTATTTGTAAGACAAGCTGATTTTTCTGTAGCACTCAGCAGTGTTTAACTATATCTGGTTGTTGTGATGGGGTTGGGTTGGCTTCCTCCCGTGTACCATATGAGTTTTGCCTTTGAAAGGCATTCTATATTTTGCTTGCAATGTTATTTAATCTTTGCAATATAAGAATCAATGTTTCTACAGACAGTTGGCAAAATTTATAGAAGGGCTGAGTATTGTAAAATATACTGCCAGCAAGTTCCGGGAGTTTATCTCTGTTTTCTCCCTGTCCCAGAAAATAGTTTACATTTAGATTTTGAGGAGCTATTTTGTTTAATTCAGATTTCTGTGGTGTCTTAGAAAGTGAAGAAGCTGTCATTTCTGCCACCAGGAAAAGTGAGTAAATTCTCATCTGTTTTTCTGCTTTGAAAGATCCCTGGGTTCTAGTGTTATTGCTTGGGTTGGTCTGAATTCTTTTCTTGCCATTGGGTGGCATTTTTAAGTATATGAAGTGATAATACCAGATAGTGATGGGAGGACAGTTCAGAAGTCTGTCTCCATCTTGCCCCTCCTTTCTTCATGATAAGGCTGCTGGTGCTGCGCTTCCAGTGCAATGTACGTGTGGGGGGGTGCCATTGGCCCTATCAGGTTGTTGTCTCCCAGGGAATCTAACACTGGCTTTATTTTATTGGCCAATTTTCCTTTTCTAATTACCAGAACTTTGGCTTGGGATCTATTGGCACTTTTCAACCACTGGGGGGGGGGATTCAAGGACCACTGTATCTCCTGAGTCAATGTAGGGGAACTGATTTGGATGTTCTGGGTCACCAACATTTACAGAATACACACATCAAATTTGATCTAACTTCAAAGACCCCTCACTGGGCCACTGAACACCAAAGGAGGGCCATTCTATCTCACAAAGGGATTGAACCCTATTTTGAAGTTCTTTAACATACAGCTGAAGGGGTTGAAAACTTCTATGCTTCCCCCTCCACCCATGTCCTCCCTCCTAAAATAGACACGGGCCAGTTCCACAACAGGAAAAAGTTCGCAAGATTCCAGATTATCGTTCTTTCGCATCAGGAGCGCATAAATCACACGACTCCTGGCATTTTCGGAAGATGAAGCCAGAACCAGCCACTTTTTGTTTCCCTTAGTTTACACAGGCAAAGCTGGGGTGGGGATCGCCTCCAGATGATTAAAGCCAGGCAGGAGGCGGGGAGGGAGCAAGGAGGGGGTTATGGAGACCATAAATAATGAGAGGAAAGAAAAAGGACAAACAAGCAAGCGATTGAAAGAGCGATCTGTCAAACTCCCCCGTCTTCCCCAGCCCCAAAAGGCTTCTATAAAGAAAGGAGTCAATGAAAGCACGAACAGGCAAAAGCATGGTGGAGCAATCTCCCTCCCTTCCCTTCATGCATGCACATACAAACACACACCACAGAACTAGGGCTCCTAATTGTTTTCCCTCCCTCCGAAGCCTTGAATAAAGGAAGTGAATGGAAGGACAAATAAACAAAAGAACAAACATGCGATCGGCTGTTTCCCAGCACACACGAATGCACACACACACACACTCACACCAGCGAAACAGTGAAGCATTTTCCCATCCCCCAAAGACAGACAGGAAGGGCTCGATTTTCCAAAGTGGGTTGCAAGCAGAAGGAGGGTGAATTTCTTCTCTCCAACCCCTCAGTCTATTCAGATAAAGCAGAATGGTCACTCCAACCAATCAGGATTCAGCTCTGCTCACAGTAATTCGAAAAGGCAGATGCCAGTTTACACGATCGTTAGTTCCCACGATAAATTATGCGCATTTTCGTGAACTTAATCAAAAAGTGCAGAAAACTAGTGAAAGCTGATACTGCGCAACTTATGGGGTTTTTGCACCCCCTCCTTCTGAAAAGAGCGCTGTTGCTTCGAAATGCGTGGGAACTATCAGGCTTCTTGTCGCATTCTTTGAGGATTTATTTGTCGTGTAAACGACCCCACAGACAAGAGACACAAGGGAAAAACAAAAAATGCATGGACAGTAAGTAAGGGGTCCTATTGCCCGAACCAAGAGGAAACGGACACCAATATCAAGAACCGCGGCAATCACGCATACAAACTCACACACACATTGCATATATTCAATTCACAGGCATTCATTCCTACCTCCCACTTTTCCCAAATTGCCCCAAATTACAATATTACCACTTTCTCAATGCTTCAATGGTACAAAGGTTTCACCACTGCACCCTCACTGCATCTTATCTGGGTACTCGGGTTGCCCTTTAGGGTGTGATCAAGCCCCTCTTCCACTCTTATGGAATGGGCCACAATATTTCCCTTGTTTACTTGCCTGTTTTCTTTGGAGGTAGGTCTCAGTTTCCTTCTCCGTTTACTGGGTGCTCCTTGTGCGTGTTGCTGTTCAGGCATCCATGGCACGGACTCCTGTTCTTCCAACAAATGGTTGGTGGTGCCTCGAATGAGTGTGCATGCTCATGGCCCCTTCCCAGTAACGGCAGTTAGAGCAGGCAAATGCCACCTCCTGTTCCATCACCTGCTGCTTCTTTCCCGGCCAACGCACCATTTATGTTGCAGAAATCATGGAACAGCAGACCCACGGATTGGAAAGTGAGTTTTATTACACCGGTGGGCCTGACTGGAATATCTTCCAAAGAGTCAGAGCCCAGAGCTATTTTTACAGAATACTTTTATACAGTATGCAAAAAACAATTCCCTCCTCCTTCTCTTTGGTGTCAGCAATTTCCCTTGAGACAATTTGTTGATAGTTCAAGGCAAAATAACTTAGGAACATTTGGGTACAGTTTGACCATTATTAGAGAAAGAATTTGTTTACATCAGCATATCATATGTTTCTGGAACATAGAGTTGATAAGTAAGGAACATTGACTAGGCCTGAGAGTTAAAGGAAAAAGACTTTGCAGAGTTCCAGAGTCTCGTGGGCTATCTAGTCTGACCCCAAATAGTAATTGTAAGATTACAGCATTCAGCAAATAGACATTAGAGACGGAATGGCTACTACATATTCACAGGATGTTGGAGTGAGTGGTGAGCAAACAGGGCTCCAGGTGGTCTAAAATGCATAGCCTGCAAAACCTTCTTTAGCATAAACTTGTAAAGTTATTGCACACATTAAATCAGGAATCCACTCCAGCTCAAGGTGTGAAATATTCAGTTTAAAATGTATTTATGCTCAAAGTGTTCTGAGAAAGAGCAGTAAGGCATAGTGGTTTATTATAAACCACCTAGGGATATAGTTGCATGAAAGACACAACAGGGGCTTAGTTTTTATCACTCTGTGTGTAGTTTAGATGTCATTTGCTGCTACTGTGTTGCTGCTAGTTTACTTCAAAGGAATGTTGATTGAGGCCGGAGGTAAAACAGAGCTGCTTGTGCTGAGAAGAGGCTATGCTTTGCTCTTTCTCTGAAATTGGTATGTACCCTTCCCTTACTACATGCAAACAAGGATATAGTTGCATCATGTTTGTTAAAATATTTGCTTGCTAAAATAAAGAAAGAGAATGTTTACCTGTGTGGTACTCCCTTCATAGAACCAGCAAGAATAAAACCTTCTCCGGAAAGAAAGGAAGTTTAAAAAAAAATTAAAAAATTCTGACAGATCTCCCCGCCACTTATCTGTATGAACATCTCTCCCTAAAAGCTACTTTTTGACCTCTCTTGTCCTCTAAAATGACCAAGGAAAAACCTGGAATGTAAATATGCAGATCAAGTGGTGGTGCTATTTAAAAAGTACACAGATGAGCAATAAACAATCTCAGGTCACAAGTGACTCTTACACCATTATTCTATTATCTTTATGGTACCCCTTCTCCAGAAAAAAAAAATTGGCAGGAGTTGCCACCATCCACACAACACCCTTCACAGTGTCTTCCTACATTTCCTTTCTGTCACTTCCAGAAAGGAATGAAATGTTCTTCCCTGTGATCTGGTTGTGCTTTATGCTGCAGGAGGGCACTCTTACATACTACAGAGAGTGACTGTAGTAGTTCCTCTCAAATTTCATCACCAGCTGCAACTGTGATAGCAAACGTAGCAGCAGCTGCCAAATTTCAGCTGCCCTATATGCAGTTTCAGCTGCTGTATTTGTACAGAGATGTGCACCCTGCAACAGTTTTCATGGGGTACAATATAATTTATTTGCAGATGGAGTTAAAACTGCTGTCATTAACTCAAGAACTGAACTACACTGTATTCTATCCATCTTATCAGATTTTGGCAAGATATCTGACTTGGAGATAAGTAAAGGCAAATTACAGATATTACATTCAAATATGGTCAGGGACAACCTAGTTGATGTGATCAGCATACTGGTCAGTGCCACTTCACTGAAATACCCCATGTGCCCAGTTTTTTCCCCCAACAGCTTTTAACATGGTTTTTGCATTGTGAAAAACAGTGGGTACCTCACACAGAATTCCCTGGAGTTGCCTATCTGAAAGGCATTGTATGGTACCCCAACTCAAAGCAAAGATGGAGGAGTAACAATCTGGATTTCTGAATCTTGTTTCAGATTTGGACTCTGGATAAGAACCTATGAGGTCCAGATATATCCATACCAAATTAGGCCCAGATCCAAATTAATTAATCTGCCACTGAAGCCGAATCAGGGGCCCTGTGAACAGGCCTACTTAATTTCCCTTTATTAGCTATCATACCTTCCAGCTGTCCCAGTTTGGCAGGGACAGTCCCAACTAATCCTTTGACATCCGATTTTTCAGCTGCTTTTAAAATGCCCCAACGTCTCTCTCCTGTTTCCACTTTCCTCCTTTACTCTCTGCATGCTTTCATTGCTGCAAACTAGGTTCAAAATGCAAGCACAATTTGCAATCTATTAATTCAGCACAGGAGAGGAGTGAGTAAAATCTTACTCTTCCCAATCTCTCTGACTTCTCTTCACAAATGAAGATTCAGGAAGGACTCATCCTGCACTTTTTGCAAGCGCGCTGATGAATAAAAAGGCCAATCCGAGATAGACAAGTCCAGTTGCAGAAAGCACAGCAGAAGGTTTCCTTGGGTGATGTTTCTGGGTTGTGATTTTTTCTGTGTTGTCGTTTCTCTTCAAGACTTGTTCGGTGTGAGTTCTCAAATAAGACTGCACCATTGTGGATAGTGCGTCTCCATGCCTCCCACTGTGAGGCCAGGGCGGACCATTGTTGCTGATCAATTTGGCCAAGCCTGAAGTGTTGTTTCAGGGACTCCTTGTATCACTTTTTGGAGTGCCCCTCTTACGCTGACCCATGGCGAGTTCACCGTAGAATACTATTTTGGGGAGGCGATGGTCCTCCATCCTAGAAACATGCCCTGCCCAGCGCAGCTGTGTTCTCAATATCATGGCCTCAATACTGGTGATCCCTGCTTGCTCAAGGACAGCAACATTCGTCACATAGTCAGTCCAGTGTATGTTTAGGATTGTGCGTAAACAGCGCTGATGGAAGCGTTCGAGGAGTCGTAAGTGGTGGCGTTAGGCGACCCATGTTTCAGACCCATAAAGGAGAATAGACAGTACAATGGCTCTATACACACTGATTTTTGTGCTTTGCCTCAGGTGTTTATTACTCCAGACTCTTTTGTAGTCTTCCAAATGCGCTAATGCCTTTGTTAATCTGTGATCGATCTCTTTGTCAATCTTGGCATCTGAAGAGATGATGCTTCCCAGGTAGGTGAATTGCTGAACGGACTTAAGCACCGGCGGCAATGTGGGAATGGTGATGTTCGTCCTGTGGTGCAGGCTGGTAAAGAACTTCCATTTTCTTCAGGTTAACTTCCAGCCCAAAGAGCTCTGCAGCTGTTGCGAAGCAGGATGTTAGGCGCTGCAGAGCTGCTTCTGTGTGGGCAACAAGGGCAGCAGCATCAGCGAAGAGCAGCTCACAGACTAGATAGTTTAGAGTCTTAGTGCGAGCCCTCAGATGGCTTAAGTTAAACAAGCTACCATCAGTACAGTAACGTATATAGATACCATCATCTTCTTCGAGCTCTGCCGTAGCCCTTTGGACCATCATGCTGAAAAAGATTGTAAATAAAGTTGGCGCAAGAACACAACCTTGCTTCACTCCATTAGTTATTAGAAAGGGCTCTGAAAGAGCATCGCCATATCTGACTTGACTGCGCTGGCCCTCATGTAGCAAGATAATTGCCACAGACCTTTCCTACTCACGGTGTCGAAGGCTTTGGTGAGGTCGACAAATGTTACATAGAGACCCTTGTTCTGCTCTCTGCTTTTCTCTTGCAGTTATCTAAGGGCAAATACCATATCTGTAGTACTCCTATTGGCTCTGAAGCTACAGTGGCTTTCAGGAAGAAGTTCTTCTGCAATAGCAGGAACTAATCTGTTCAGGAGTATCCTTGCAAGGATTTTTCCAGCAATAGAGAGCAGTGTTATGCCTCGATAGTTTGAGCAATCGGATTTTGCTCCTTTTTTCTTGTACAGGCTGATGATGACTGCATCTTGGAGATCTGATGGCAGTTTTCCCAGCAATTCACAAGGTGTTCATGGATTTATCATGGAATACATGACCTCCGTGTTTCCAAACTTTAGGTGGGATCCCATCAATCCCAGCTGCCTTGCCATTTTTCAACTGCTGTATGGCCTTAAGGGTCTCTTCCAAAGTGGGAGCTATGTCCAATTCATTTTTCATTGGTTTTTGTATCATATGTTGGATAGCTGAGCCTTGGACTACTTGGTTGGCACTAAAGAGACTTTGAAAGTGTTCAGCCCATCGATTCAGGATGAAGCTTATTAGTAATTAATGTTTGACCATCTGTACTGTATAAGGAGCTTTGGACCTGATAAGTAGGTCCAAACACTGCCTTAAGAGCTTCATAAAATCCTCTAGAATCCCCCAGATCTGCACAGCGTTGTGTCTTTTCTGCTGCAAAAGCAAACTACTGCAGCCCCACCTGGCTTGTGTGTTATACTTTATTTATTATAAGATGTTTCTATCTTTTTACCACACTCTAATGTTGCTTGGCCACACATGTCCAAGTTGTTGGCTGCAAAAAGTTGGAGGGTATGAACTTTGTATTGTTGACTTTCCTATATATACCAGAATGTGAATTTAGATCACCTCTCCAGCAGATAATGAGAGAAGTGGCAATTTTTATTTCCTCAGAAAAAATAGATACAAAGGCAAGGAAATAAGGGGCTTCCCACATTCCAAAAAAAAGTGGCAAGGCAACAGAAACATTTCATCTTCTGTGCTGCCTTGCCACATGGTATTGTTGTTTTTTTCATTTCGGTCCCATAATGGACTGTGGTAAAACCATGTCTTTTTGCTAACCAGAAAAAAACCCATTAACAAAAAGATGTGGTTTTAGCATGGGACCGGAATGAAAGAAAGCCAGAAGAACGGGTACATAATGCGGTAAGGCAGCAGGGAAGTTCCTGCTGCCTTGCTGCTTTTCTTCAGAGAGTAGTAAGCCCCTAAGAAACAAGGGAACACATGATGTACAGAAAACACTAGCAACATTATAAACAATAGTGTGTGTGAACTAGAATAAAATGCCCTTTTTAAAAAGTATTTTCAGATATACTGAAATATTTTGGTACACCTTTGACAAAAATTACTACTCCTAGGCCATGGAACTCCCTTCCAAGAGAGATTAGGTTGCTCCCCCCCCACCCCTTTTAATGGGTGCACGTTATACTTGTATTACTGCTATGTTTTTAAATTGCATTTAATTCAATGGTGCTCTAATGCTATAATTTCTTTAATTATATTATACTATTATAATTTGTGCTTTAAGATTATAACTTTGATGTTTTATCTGTACCTTTTAAAAAGTACCCTTGTTGTGAGCTGCCCTAAAGTCTAAGGGCTTGTCTATATGGAGGGGAAAATGTGGATTGCTGTGGGGTAACACCAAGAGGCCGGTTCCACAGCTATTTTTGTTGCGGTATTTATTGCATTAGCGCAGTTTCGATTTAGCGTCGCAAAGTTCCCACGATATTATTTCGGATCCTACTTAGTTCCGCGATGTAGTTCAGATGTGACTATAATGTGCATTTAATTAAGATGCGAGGTTCTTCACCTCAAACTATTTTAGTTCCCACGACATCGATATTCTGCATATTTCAATTATCTTACCTGTCAATGAATGAAGTACGTCATTCCTTTCCAACGTACTTCCTTCAGGGATTCCCGCCACTCGTTCTCCCATTGGTCAGCTGTTTCCCCCCCTCATTGAGTTCTGATTGGGCTTCTCGTCATCATTTATGGTCTTTGCTCTTTCAATAGTGGTAACTCAACTTTGGGGGGAGCAAACGATCATAAAAAAATCCGTTTGGGGGGTAAAAAATATGAATAGGCTGTCGTTTGTATACATACAAACCACCCACACAATTTTTTACCCCCCTAAATTCCGTATGACTCCCTCTTCCCCAAGCTGGCTAGAGCGAGCAAGCCAAGTGGTGGTTTAAAATCTTCTGACGCTTTTTTTTAAAAGGTTCCTGCTTTGCGGACAGTCGGTTTTCCCTATTTACAATATAAAATAAAAATAAATAAGCATTTATTTATTTTTATTAATTTATCGTAGCAGCCATGGAGGTGTTAGCTACGCTAGATTCCTGTGGCGATTTTTTCAAACACATCAATACTCTGATGACATAAACGTAACTGCTCTTGTACTTTCTCCTCCCCCTGAAGATCCAGTAAATCAAGAATCTCACCATGGCTCCAAGCTATTCCCCTCCCACCCTTCTTTGTTCTCTGAACTGCCTCCATTAGGAAAACGAAAGATGTTTTAAGAGGATGCTTCAAAGCAGATGTTTACCGGAAAGGATGTGTGGGCGGGTTTCTGTGGCGTCATGTTACCAAACCACCCACTTCTGCGGATGGTGGATCTTCTGAACTTCAAAGTGTCAGATAGTTCACAAATGCGTTAATGCGCAAATATGCAGCACTTTTTTTAAAAAGTCAGAAAATCAGCGGTGTCATTAAATGCGCCACTTAGGGGTTTTTCAGACCCCCTCCTTCTGAAAAGGTCGCTGGAGATGCGGAACACGTGGGAACTATAAGGCTTCTTGGCGAATTCTTTGAGGATTATTTTTGCCGTGTAAATGACCCCCTACTCTCAGCAGCTTCAATTTGTCTTAATGGTCTATTTAAAATATTGTAGGAATGTGAAGCACACCATGTTTGGTGTTCCCACGGGCATCACTGCGAATCAAAATGGTGGGTGCAAGTGAATCACACACAATTTTATTTTCCCCAGGTTGCCCCTGTTGAACATTTTTTAAAACAAAATACAAGGTGTGGAAGAGTGACCTTCTGCTTTAGCAAACACATCAAAAAATAAAAATAAAGAAAATAGGGTTCCCACTGGGATCCACATGCTAATGCAAATTAGGGAGGGACTTTGGGGTCAACCTTCCAGATGCAGACTGACTGGGGAGCAAACCCAGCTTATGGGTTCTCCCTGGGGTTCAGATGTTTTCACCCAAGAGAAGTTGGTGAGGGGTTCTTGGAGTTGACCTCGTGACCCAAAAATTCCCACACTAGGGGGCGTCTATATGGTTAAAAAAAAGTATGGCATTCAAAAGATCGACCATCCGTACACACGGCCATTTGGATGCATATGTGTCATTCAGAAGGGGGGCTAGTGAATTCCCCATAAACTACATGGGTTCGGTGTTCGAGTGGATTAGCGGATCTCGAGCTGAAATCCATACAGCTGTTTGAATGGTTGATTGTCTGTACCTCCCCCCCCCCCCGTTTGCACACACATGAACAAGCAGTGTAATCTGATTGGCTGGCCGAGCACAGGGGGCGGGGCTAACAAAGAGGGGAATTGGGAGCAGCCACCATGTTGGATTGCCGGCTAAGCGAGAGTCCGGTAAGTCCGTGAATTTTACATTTATTCCCTTTCATTTTAGTTTTGTAAATATGGAAAACCGAATGTCTGCATAACAGGCACCTTTTAAAATAATTTTTTAAAAGCAGTGGGAGATTTAAAACCGCCACTTGGATCACTTGCTACAGCTAGCTGGGGAAGGGAGGGTCATATGGAGTTTAGGGGGGTTAAAAATTGTGTAGGCAGATTGTACGTATTCGAACGACTCCCTATTCATATTTTTTACCCCCCAAACAGATTATTTTAATCATATAGATGGGGCCTAGGTTGCTCCCTCACTACAGATCTCTCATAATGGGATTAAATAGGTTATAGCTAAATAAAAGTGGCCTCTTATATCCCAACTGTATGTGTGGTCTGGTCTCCTTATTTCTGCGTCTACCATCAAAGGTTGTTTTCTCACTGTAGCTCATTATCACTGTGGGGAAAATCCAATATGGCAGTTCTGGGTGCTCACCTTGTTAGCAAGCTCCACCCCACACACATGCCCACACAATCATCTGCTCATATTAGAAAAGCAAATCAATTCAGTCACTTGTCCCAATGAGCAGGAATGCACATTCCCCTCACTGGGGTTTTTTTTTTTAATGCATATGGCATTTTGGGGCCCCCTCCTTCATAATACAGTGAATAGATGTGAGATCCCATTGGGACAGACCGTATTATCCTTCCATTCTGTGAGGAGTATTTTTGCCATTTAGACAACTCAAGAAAGGCAGAAAGTAAATCAAGTAAATACCCTGTTTATTGTCAAACAGCTTCATAGTAGTACTCCAGAAAGTTCCATTGCTCCGCTGGCCCAGGTTTCAAAATTTAACCTTCTTCTTCTATAACAGATGGTATTTGCATTGGATAAGGAAATGATTACATACAGAACAAATACTTAGAGTGCCCTTGGATGGGGCTTAAACAGGGGAGAGAAAAAGAGAATGTGGGTTTTACTTTCATTAGTAATTTATACTGAAGGCAGCAGAACCTGTCCTTATTTGATTGTCCCAGAGCATTTCAGCTTAAAGTGAGGTTCATATAACTATGGGAGGGGGAGGATAAGTAAAAAGGACCTTCTTTATCTAAAGTATAACATAATACTCCAGTACAGCAGAATGTTTTTGAAGGATCTTGTGGTATTTAATTGTACATCACATCTGCTATTGTGTATAATGTTGCCGGTATATTCAGGTTTTATAGCTTCCAGTAATAGCAGATTATTGTGATAAATGATTCATATCAACTACAAGTGACACCTTTTAAAATTTCCATATCTGGCAACTCTAAAGTGTTTCTTCAATGCTTCAGCAGACCCCCATGGCCGAAAGCTGCTTTATGATTAATTTCATCTCAGTGTGGTAATTAGCATGCTTTGAAGTGATTCCTGGAAAACATGCTAATAGAGGCAGCAGATTAACCCAGAAATATTTTTAGTCCAAAGTGCAACATACATACACCCAAGAATAAATGAGTTTCCCCTTGAAATTTCTAGGCTTTTATTACTTTTGATCAAAGAAAAAGAGTGTAAATAGGAATGTTGCAAAAAGGGTACAAAGGTCCTAATAATGGAAATTAGAGTAAGGCACTTGGAAGCTAAATCCCTCATTCAAATAAAAACAAAGGATGGGTGGGGGTGGGAATTTCTAAAACTGATCCTGGGACAGATTCTGGGATTCCACATCCTTTGAAGCAGTGGCTTCTGTTGTCCTCAGTCCCAAAGATGTGAAAAACTTAGAGTCGGAAGGGTCATAGAATCATAGAATTGTAGAGTTGGAAGAGACCACGAGGGCCATTCAGTCCAACCCCCTGCCATGCAGGAATATACAATCATAGCATCCGTGACAGATGGCCATCCAGCCTCTGTTTAAAGACCTCCAAGGAAGGAGGCCCCACCACGCTCCGAGGGAGTGTGTTCCACTGCTAAACAGCTCTTACTGTCAAAAAGTTCCTCCTAATGTTGCGCTGGAATCTCTGTTCCTGGAGCTTGCATCCATTGCTCCATGTTCTAGTCTCTGGAGCAGCAGAAAACAAGCCTGCTCCATCCTCAATGTGACACCCCTTCAAAAACTTAAACAGGCTATCATATCACCCCTTAACCATCTTTTTTCCAAACTAAACATACCCAGCTCCCTAAGTCTTTCTTCATAAGGCATGGTTTCCAGACCTTTCACCATTTTAGTCGACCTCCTCTGGACATGCTCCAATTTGTCAATACCCTTTTTGAATTGTGGTGCCCAGAACTGGACACAGGTGAGGTCTGACCAAGGAAGAATAGAGTGGCACTATTACTTCACTTGATCTAGACACTATACTTCTATTGATGCAGCCCAAAATCGCATTGGCGTTTTTAGCTGCCGTAGCACACTGTTGACTCATGTTCAATTTGTGGTCTACTAGAACTCCTAGACCCTTTCGCACGTAGTCTCATTCAGCCAGGTCTCCCCCATCCTATATCTATGCTTTTCATTTTTCTGCCCTAAGTGCAGTACCTTACATTTCTCTGTATTTAATTTCATTTTGTTAGCTTTGGCCCAGCTCTCCAGTTTATCCAGGTCATTTGAATTTTGATCCTGTCCTCTAGGGTATTAGCTACTCCTCCTAATTTGATGTCATCTGCAAATTTGATAAGTATGTCCCTAATTCCTTCATCCAAGTCATTGATAAAGATGTTGAATAGCACTGGGCCCAGGACAGAACCCTGTGGCACCCCACTGGTCGCATCTTTCCAAGACGAAGAGGAGCCACTGTAGAGCACCCTTTGGGTTCAGCCGGTCATCCAATTACAAATCCATTTTACAGTTAACCTGTCTAGCCCACATTTTACAAGGTTGTTTGCAAGAATGTCATGGGGAACCTTGTCAAAGGCCTTACTGAAATCAAGGTATACGATGTCCACAGCATTCCCTTCATCTACCAAGCTGGTAACTTTATCAAAAAAAAGAGAGATCAGATTAGTCTGGCATGACTTGTTTCTCTGAAACCCATGTTGGCTTTTTGTGATTATGGCATTGCCTTCTAAATGCTCACATGCTCTCTGTTTAATGATCTGCTCTAGAATCTTCCCTGGTATTTATGTCAGATTAACTGGACGATAATTGTTGGAATCCTCTTTTTTCCCCTTTGTGAAGATGGGGACAAGGTTTGCCCTCCTCCAGTCTCCTGGGACTTCTCCTGTTCTCCAGGAGTTCTCAAAGATTATTGCCAATGGCTCTGAGATTACATTTGCCAGCTCTTTTAATACTCTTGGATGTAGTTCATCTGGTCCTGGAGATTTAAATTCATTTAGATTAAGAAGGTATTCCTGTACTACCTCTTTGCTTATTCTGTGCTGGATTTCCCCTATTGTGTCCTCTGTCCCATTATCCTCAGGTTGATCATCCTTTTCCTTTTCTGTAAACACTGAGGCAAAGGAGGTGTTGAGTAATACTGCCTTTTCTCTGTCCCCTGTTAGCATTTTGCCATCTTCCCCACATAGTGGCCCTACCATTTCCTTCTTCTTCCTTTTGCTGCGGACATACCCCAAAAAACCCTTTTTATTGTTCTTAATCTCTCTGGCAAGCCTGAGCTCATTCTGTGCTTTAGCTTTTCTGACTTCACTCCTACACGTGTTCGCTATCTGTTTGAATTCTTCTTTGGTGATTTCCCCTTTTTTCTATTTCCTATACATGTTCCATTTAAAACTTAGCTCCATTGAAAGTTCTTGAGTCATCCATCCTGGTTTCTTGAGACGCCTCCCATTTTTCTTCCTCATGTTACTGTTTGAAATTGTGCCTTCAGTATCTCCCTTTTGAGAAAGTCCCATCCGTCTTGTAGTCTCTTCTCTTTTCATATTCCTGACCATGGGATCACCCCCAGTATTTCCCTGAGTTTATTGAAAGCAGGTCTCCTAAAGTCAAGAATGCGTGTCTGACTATGCCTGGCTTCTCCTTTCCATTGTATAACAAACTCCAGGAGAACATGATCACCCTCACCTAAGGATCCCACCACTTGCACCCCATTAAACAAGTCATCCCTGTTGGTTAGGATCAGATCTAAAATAGCTGACCCCCTTGTTGCCTCTTCCACCTTTTGGACCATGAAATTGTCTTCCAGGCAAATAAGGAATTTGCTAGACCGTGAAGTTTTGGTTGAGTTAGATTTCCAGCAAATACCAGGATAGTTGAAGTCACTTATCACTACTACATCTCTCCTTTCTGCGTGTGTGATCATCTGTTCTAGAAAGGCATAATCCAATTCCTCTGACTTGGAGGTCTGTAGTAGAGTCCCACAATAACATCCCTGTTGTTTCCCTCCCCTTTAAATTTTATCCAGATGATCTCCACCTGGCTTCAAGTATTGATGTCATGGATCTCTTCACTGGTGTAAATATCCCTGATATATAATGCTATTCCTCCTCCTTTCCTGTTTGGCCTGTTTCTCTTAAAAAGGTCATACCCCTCTATTCCTACATTCCAATCATGCGACTCATCCCACCAGGTTTCAGTAATGCCTATTATATCATATTTGCTTTGTTGTGCTAGGAGTTCAAGATCATCTTGCTTATTTCCCATGCTCTGTGCATTAGTGTAGAGACATCTAAGACCATGTGTTCCCTTTACTTGCTGCCTGGCCAAGTTTTTTTGCCTCTCACTGTTGGGTCCTTGCACTTTTTGCCTTGTTCCCTCTATGACAGCTTGACTATTTTCTCCAGCCCTTTTGCCTTCCAGAATACTGTCTCCCTCCCCCATATGACTCAGTTTAAAGCCCTCCTGATCAAATTCTTGAGACGGTTGGCAAAAACGTTTCTGCCAACTGTCGTGAGATGCACCCCATCCCTTTCCAGAAGTCCCCCCTCATGGAAGTGCAGCCCATGATCCAAAAATCCAAATCGTTCTCAGTGACACCATCTGCAGAGCCAGTTGTTTACATCAGCTATTTTCCTCTCCCTTCCTGGACTATGCCCTTCACCTGGCAGACGAGACGAGATGACAACCTGTGCATCCATTTCTTTCAGCTTCCTCCCCAGAGCCTCATAATCTCTTCTGATTTTCGGAAAGCTGTGCCTTGCAGTATCATTGGTTCCCACGTGGACCAAAAGGAAGGGGTAATGATCCGTAGGCTTGACCAGTCTTGTTAGCCTGTCAGTCACATCACGGATCTTTGCCCCAGGGAGACAACACACCTCCCAAGACATCTTGTCAGGCCCACAAACTGCTGCTTCTGTACCTCTCACCAAGGAATCCCCCACGACCACCACATGCCTCTGCCAAGGCTTAGCAACTGCTGTTACTTGTGGTGGTACTTTCAGGGTCCCCTGCTCTGCCCCTGAAGTCTGTCCATGCTGTTTTTCCTCGCTGTCCTTGATAAGAGAGAGGGGTTTGAATCGATTCTGTAGCTACAAGCTGCTCAAAGAATCCCTGGATTTTCTTGTTCTGTGTGTGACATTCCTTCAGCTGTCTACCTCCTGTGTCTGTGAAGTGACCCTCTCCTCCCCAGCCACTTCCTCTATGCGGTCCCTGTCCAAGACTGTTCATTCTGTTCTGTTCAGGAAAACCTCTTGCTCATGAATATGTTGAAGTGTAGCTTCCCGTGTCTCCAGCTGCTGGACTTTCTCCTCCAAGAGGGCTACCAACTTGCAGTTGGTGCATGTGAAGTTCCCCACCTCTGTAGACAAGAAGACAAATATCACACAAGTGTTGCAGGTGACTGCAGCAGTCCCCTCACTGTCCATGGTGAGAGCTTTTAGGTAATCTAAGAACTCTTAGTTGATGCTGAGAACTCTATGCTGTACTTTTAAGTATGCTATATTTTTGCTTGGTTGCCTAAATTTGTGCGCCGTTAAGCTTGCGCCTCTGCAAGGAGTTATATAGAGCTAGGCTCCCAGCTCCACCCCCTAGTGAATCACAGATGTGACTCACAGAAGCTCCACCCTCAGCAACAAGCAAACTCTCCCAACAATTTTTTTAAAAGGGCCATCTAGTCCAGAAGGGCCATCTAGTCCAACCCCCTTCCGTGCAGCAATACACAAGTAAAACACTCCCAAGAGACGGCCATCCAAACTGTTTAAACAACTCCAAAGAAAGAAAGCCCACTAACTTCCAAAGCAGTCCATTCCACTGCTGAACAGCCCTTACCATCAGGACATTATTCCTAATGTTTAGACAGAAACTTTTTTTCCCTTGAATCCACCAGTTTGTATCCCAGTCTCTGGGGCAGGAGAAAGCAAGCCCAATGGCGGACTGAGTCTAAAAATATTGGTTGCCAGGAAACAAAGGGGGGCACTGGAGGGAAGCCCAGTCTACCAGGCCTCCCCAACCTCTCCAGGAAGGGAAAGGCTTTCCCCTTGCAGAGGGACCCACTGAAGTCGGTGATCATGACCCCTTGCTTCCCAGGTAGGAACAGCGGGGGACCTGGCCTACTGGCATGGGTCTTGGTATACCCGCCGGCCTCTGCATGAGAGAGAGACAAAGGCTGCCCAGGGGGTCCTGGTCCACTGGCCCAGCCTGGAGAGGATGGAGGTGTCCATGCAGAGGACACCTTTCCCCTTGGCGACCCATAATACAATGTAAATTTTAGTTGCATACAGTAATAATATTGTAACTTCTATTATATTTTCAAGCTACTAAAACGTCATTAACAGTTTCAACATCTCTCTCTCTCTCTCTCTCTCTCTCTCTCTCTCTGGCTTTTCTTCGCAAACGAAGATGCAGGAAGGACTCATCCCACGTTTTCTGCAAGCGTGCTGATGACTAAAAAGGCCAATCCAAGATAGGCAAGTCTGGTTGCAGAAAGCACAGCAGGTTTCCTTGGGTGATGTTACCGGGTTGTGATTCTTTCTACATTGCCGTTTCTCTTCAAGACTTGTTTGGCATGAGTTCTCAAATAAGGCTGCAGCATTGTGGATAGTGCATCTCCATGCCTCCCGATGTGAGGCCAGGGCGGACCATTGTTGGTGATCAATTTGGCCAAGCCTGAGATGTTGTTTCAGGGAGTCCTTGTATCCCTTTTTTGGAGAGCCCCTCTTACGCTGACCCGTGGCAAGTTCCCCATAGAGTACTGCTTTGGGGAGGCGATGGTCCTCCATCCTAGACACATGACCTGCCCAGCGCAGCTGTGTTCTCAATATCATGGCCTCAATGCTGGTGATCCCTGCTTGCTCAAGGACAGCAACATTCGTCACATAGTCAGTCCAGTGTATATTTAGGATTGTGCGTAAACAGCACTGATGGAAGCGTTTGAGGAGTTGTAAGTCATGGTGATAGGTGACCCATGTTTCAGACCCATAAAGGAGAATAGACAGTACAATGGCTCTATACACACTGATTTTTGTGCTTCGACTCAGGTGTTTATTACTCCAGACTCTTTTGTAAAGTCTTCCAAATGCGCTATGTGCCTTTGCTAATCTGTGATCAATCTCTTTGTCAATCTTGGCATCTGAGGAGATGATGCTTCCCAGGTAAGTGAACTGCTGAACAGACTTAAGCACAGAATTGCCAACGGCAATGTGGGAATGGTGATGTTTGTCCTGTGGTGCAGGCTGGTAAAGAACTTCCGTTTTCTTCAGGTTGACTTCCAGCCCAAAGAGCTCTGCCGCTGTTGCGAAGCAGGATGTTAGGCGCTGCAGAGCTGCTTCTGGGTGGGCAACAACGGCAGCATCATCAGCAAAGAGCAGCTCACAGACTAGATAGTTTAGAGTCTTAGTGTGAGCCCTCAGACAGCTTAAGTTAAACAAGCTGCCATCAGTACAGTAACGTATATAGATACCGTCGTCCTCTTCGAGCTCTGCCGTAGCCCTTTGGACAATCATGCTGAAGAAGATTGTAAATAATGGAGAGGACATTTTTAATATATTGTCTAATGTTTAAGAGGACCCACTTCATCATATGTCCACAGAGCCCACTTGCCATTGGGCAAGCTGACACCCTGGCAAATCCACCACTGAGCAAGCTTGCTCCATCACTCCTTCAGATATTCAAAGATGACTATGATATTACTTTTCAGTCTTTTCTTCTCCCTGATAATCATACCCAGCTCCCTAAGCCGTTCTTTATAAGGCCTGGTTTACAGAGTTGTAGTCTGACACTGGGAGTAGGTCTCAGGTAGAGCCTTGGGCACTAGAAGCATATGACTGAGGTGCTCTTGAGCATGTTTCTGGACCTAATATTGCTCCTGGAAGGCTACATGGCTGCTGTAGCTAGGAGTGCTTTGACCAGGTTTGGCTGCTATCTGTTCTATGGAAGGCGTAGTTGGCCATTGTGATTCTTTCTACTATAAGATGTATGGTGGGTATTGAATACAGAAGCTACCCAGGACATTTAGCTGCTTGAGGCAGAACAGGAAATACCCTGCTTCCCCAAGTCAATTTGTATAGTTATTTTATGTGTTTATTTAATATCCCATCTTTTCTCAATATGGGGCCTAAGACAGCCAAGTCATTTTGGCACATATGAGATAGCAAATCCCACAATTTCTTTTCCTCTTACCTGTCCATAAACAACAACAGAGGAGTAGGAGTAGGAGTTAATCCTTTGCTGCCCTTCCATGATGGCCAAAGTGCTTCTGCATGGCCAACTCTAGTAGGGTAGGGCAGTATAAAGACTGATGAATCAAAATGTGTTCTTCAGTTATTTTATTATATTTGAATCATTTCTAAAATATATGATAACCTTTGCTGCAATTGAGTTGTATGCTAATTCATGTGCTTTTAAAAACAGCTCTTACACATAAGAAAAAAGCAGTTTTGATCAAAGACCTGAAAAGTAAAGCTATTTATTTTTTTGTAACAGTATTCTTCTACAACTGTTTTTTCATCTAGCCCAATTTTAAAACAGCCTAATTAATACAGACAAATTATGGTTATGAAGGCTTCAATCTGATTCACCCCCAACCATTAGCCAAACAGACACTAATCCTCCTTGAATACCTCCAGCCAGAAACTAGCCATTCAACACACAAATTTATCCTCCCCAAGAGTATATAAACCCACACACACACACACCTACCCCATCATTCTCTGATGATGCCAGCAGGCGAAATGTCAGGGATAAACTCTTTCAGAACATGACCTCACAACCTAAAAAACACCCAAGGAAAATCTCTGGAAGTAACTCTTTGTCATAGTGGCCCTTAGTTCTGTCTAGACATGCGGACAATTGGGCTGTATTGCAGGAAGATCCAGATAAGAAAGAGGTGGCACCATTTATAATTCTGAAATGACATGTTTAGACTTCAGCTGCCTCTTCCATCCTAAATCAATTCACACATTTTATTTCCAGTTCCATATTCCAGTTTGTGACGGACAGTTAGTTCTTCCCTTTTTCAATTTGTTTTTTACTCACATGACTTGAAAAAGCAGAGATTTCACAGGGATTGAAATGTCAGCTGTGATCTTAGATGAATGTGTTCTTGGTGGCCATAAGCAGGATAGAAGAACTGAAGAGGCTCGTGCATCTGTCTTGTGTGAATAACAAGGCTGTCAGACTCTTGATTAAATCAAGACAAGCCCTAGACATAAAGGATGCTATTCGCCAAGTTTGGTCTGTGTGTTGCAATCTCCATTTTAGTGGTGCTTATGTAGGAAACAAATGGCTATTCTTTAAAGGCCTTTTGAGATCCCTCTGTCACAAAATGGAGTGATAGGACAGCTGTCTGGGTGTGTATGTGGGGAGGGGGCGGGTATAATTCCTTCTTAACCTAGCTAATGTGGGAGAGATACATTCCAGATGGGAACAGCAAGAGTTCTCCCAGTACAGTAGATGAAAAGGCAAGATGGGATTTAAGTAAAATGAGGGCTACATTTAACACTGTAGTCAAATTACGTGCATCATCCAATATGTCTCTGAGACTATCATGCTTTCAATTCACACTATAATATCTGATCTGAGGCTAGGAAGAGAATTCACTTCTACTTTTGATTGAACATTGAGTTGCTTGGAAACAGATGCATCAGGTCATGTCTGTGTTCCTCAGACTTCTTGTTACTGTGCCTTCAAGTCATTTCTGACTTATGATGACCCCAAGGTAACCCTATCAAGAGGTTTTCTTGGCAAGATTTGTTCAGAGGGGCTTTTGTCATTGCCTGAGACTGGGAGAGTGTGGTTTGCCCAAGGTCATCCAGTAGGTTTCCATATGCAAATGGGGATTCAAACTCTGGTCTCCTGGTGTCCTAGTCTAACACTCAAATTGCTACACCAGACTGGCTCTCACCAATTGCAGATTGCAAGGGCAAAACAAAATGGAAAGAGCTCAATAGATAGGGAGTTTATGCATGTATGATGAGATGTTTATGAGTCTGCTTACTGGTGAATTCACTTGTTGGTTTGGATACTAGGAGCTGGAATGCACAAAGCATGGAATGTTATTTTTGAAAAGCAGTAGGCTAGCATTCTCTGTTTTTTAAAAAAAAGCATCATGCTACTTGTTATTTAAACAGTAATGTATTATTAAAATGTTACTAATGCATTACTTTCTCCAATTCTTTTCTTTTACAAAAATATAATTAAAATTTAAAAATGTCATCCAAATGGCCAAATATCCCCACAATGAAAAAGACTTGGGTGTTTTAACAAATCATGAATAAACTTTGCTCCTTACACTTGAAAAGAAACAGGGTCATACATTGTTTCAGAAACATAATGCAGTTAAATTGTCATTACTCCCAAAAGTAACAAGTTACAGATAAAGTCATTATTTGTAAAAAGTTTCTTCCAAGTGAAAATCTCTTGGTCTGAATTTCATTACATTTCTCCAAATCTCACCTGCAATTTCTCCTGTCCTAGTTTTATATCAGGTTGTGAGACTGTTTTTATTCCCAAACTGAAGTTCATAGAAGTTCCTTTTTCCATGGGTATCTAAGAGCCTTACCACACGCCAAAGAAAAGTGGCAAAGCAGCAGGAACATTCTGTCTTTCCTGATGCCTTATTGCATGATGTCACGTTGTTTCATTCTGATCCTGTGGGGGTCAAGGTATCTTTTTGCTAACCAGAAAAACCCATTTGCAAAAAGTCATGCTTTTACCTTGATTCCCCCATGAGACTGGAACAAAAGAATGCCGATGCCATGTGGTAAGGCAGCAGGAAAGACAGAATGTTCCTGCTGCTTTGTCACTTTTCTTCAGAGTGTGGTAAGGCTGTAAGTCTGTGCATATTTTGCATTTTAGAAATACTGGCTTTAAAATATGTGCATAGGTTTGTGTACACTGTGTTTCTCTGAATGCCCTATAAACCCCACAAATGTATCAGTTCTTAAGGTAAAGTGTGCTTCTTCTTACTATAAGACCTGAGAGCTGGAAAAGGCCTACTTTCCTTAAGGCCAATGTTTCAGTATTCTGCACTGACTAGCATCTGCTCCTGTAGGATGGATTGGGAAGAGGACTAGCATGGACCACCTCAGCATTTTCTTTTCAAGCAATGCCAGCAGAGAAGGGCTCTTATCTCACTCTAATCATGTGCAACCCTAGTAGCACACATTCCCATTTCCATTAAAAGATGCATCTAACTTCAGCCTTTTAAGGCTGCTCAAAATGCAAATCCAGATTTCCCATTATTAGTGCCCATATGTGAAATGTAAAAGTTTGGTTAGTAGCTTTAATCTGTGCTAGGCATTCAGTAAAGAATGTCTAAAAACAGAGACTAAGTGAAGAAAACTGAAGCTCAGAATGGAAATACAGAAACTGTGTTTTCCTTTGGGGGGGTCACTACCCCTATAAGATTTTTGCCATTTTCTTTAGCAATTATTGCATGTGGCTAAGAAAATTACTAACATGTCACAATGACTAATACAAGAGACCACATTTGTTAATGACAGTAATTATCAAGTGATCCTAACTAACCATTTTTCCTCATTAATTTTTTTCCTCTGTGCCTTTGATTTAGTAGAAAACCAATAGGAAATTTGGTTTTAATAATCTCCTTTCTCTCTGTAAGAGAGATGCTAAGGGCAATATTTTTCATCTGCAGTTTCCCTGGATTTCTCTGTTGTTGTTATAGAGTGCCTTGTAGTTATTGCTTTAATTTGTTCTCATTTTAAGAGCCAGCAAAAGCTCCTGCAGCCCAACCAGCTTCTGTAAAAGTAGCTGCACCAGTTAAATGATTATATTCTTTCCTCTTTCTTTATTTCACTCTCATTTAATCACCCTTTTTTGCCTGCCTCTTTCTTTTTTATTTCATTGCATCATAGCACCATCTTCTGGTTAACAGGAGTGAAATATTTTTTGTTGCTAATAAATAGTGGAGGGCTGTCCCAACAGACAGTAAGGACTTTATCAGACCAGGCAAATATGGCATCATAACAATGCCTAATTAATGCAAAAGGGTGCACATATCAAATGACGTTATCCTTTCTTGATAATGTCCTGTCCAAAAGCCATTCCTTTTTATTGACAGGCCAAGCATCAATTGATCTCCCATGGTGCTTTTTTGTTGGCATTGCCAGCATTTGAAACTTTGTGCCATTGTGATCAGCGAATAAAGTGTCAATTGGCAGAACGCTTCCAGGTGAGATCAGGACAGCCAGGAAGGGAATGCTCTTTATGAACTTCCCAGGTTTACTTGTGATTTTTAAAGTGTGTTTCTATGGTTGTGTGTATGTTTTGTGTGTTTCTTTTTCTTTATTTTACTGCACTTGCATCTTCTCACAAGAATCAGTAAGATCTGGAACCAGCAAGTGAATGGAGCTCCATTCCTGCTCTGTTAGTGCTGGGGCTGCCTTTTCACACAAGTAAGGTAAGGTCTGGTAGAGGGAGTTCTTTTGCCAGCTTAAAATCACCACAAAATATGCCAGCAAAAGAACATATGAGGAGGGCGATCTGATAAAGTCCTAAATGTCAAGAGTTCTGACCATATGTCATTGTAAGTGTCTGAAAGCCCATAACTCAGCTGACACTGGTAGTAGGAGAGCATATCCCCCTAAAAAGGGGGCTCACTTCTGAGCAGACATGCTTAGGACTGCACAGATCACCCCCCTTTCTCCATGTAACATGTAGGGATATTTAATCCAGTTGGGGGCATTGTTTGCATTGTGTACAGTGGACCCAACTCACCTGTGGTCTAGCCATCTGCAGATTGGAGCGTCCATGTATCACCATGCCTCCTCATATTATTCAATGGTGGCACATGTACGTGCTTCTATAATTACATGGGACTTGAACATCTGTGGGGGGTTTTCCTATCCGTGGGGTATATGTGTGTCTGTAACCAAACCCCTGCAGATGGGAAGGGCCTACTGCATTTCCTTCTTCCTAGATCAGCATGAAACTACTGCAGACTACTTCAACTACAAAGACTTCCCCCCCCTTCACAGCCTATACATTCTTGCTTTATGAAAAGAAGATCCTAATTTTGAATTGCATTTTTCTTTCAAAAATACAATATCCACACTTGAAGCATGTTCAGGGGAATTGTAGTAGCATATCTCATCTCAATGAAAAGATCCAACAGAAAAATTATATCTTCATTTTAAAGTGATTACTGTTTCTAATGAGACAGCAACAACTCCACTGTGGTAACACATGAAACACAAATAGATTTCTTTTATTTCTTTTTTTAAGTTTCCATTATAGTGGAAGCAGCTAAGCCTGCAGTAGATTTGGGGGGGAGGGAATCTCTATTTTGACAGTTTGACCATAAATCAATACTAAGTAAGAATTACTGAAGCCTTGTGGAACTATAACACTTTAGTAGATATGATTTGTTTGGGTGGGATTTTTTAAAAAACAAACAAACAAACCTGAGCTCTTGTCTCCAGTGTGAAAATGATGAAGTTATATATGTAGGTACAGTTGAATGACTATGAAAACTGAGAGAATTAAATGTTAAGGTGAATTCTAGTAGGCATTGCAAAATTCAGAGATGTGGCAAAACTTTCAGGTAGACAGAGATTTGGATTTATCTGGTTTAATTTAATCTCAAGGATAGAAAATTGTTTTTTTCTGCTTTTTTAAAAAAACACAAAATATAATAACATGAACTTTGAGCTGGAAAAACATTAGTGTAATCTTATGTGTGTCAGCTTAAATAAGTTCCACTGAGGTCAATGGGTCTTTCTCCAATGCGGTATAGGATTGCAAACTTGAGTCCCCAGGGTTGTCTATACAAAGCTATAAAATATGGATTGAGGTACACTAATGCCAATTCACAGCAATTTTCATTTGTCTCAACAATTTTGGGGCAAGATCGCAGGCATGTGAAGCTATTCACGTTTGTTGCTCAAATGGGCATTCCTGCAAATCAAGATGGTGGGCACGAGTGAATTACTCATGTTTTTATTCCTACCAGTTGCCACTGCCAAAGAGTATTTTTTTAAAAAAAGGATATCCAAGGTGCAGAAGTGTGGTATTCCACTTAAATAAATGCGGGGAGGGAGAGAAAAGGCTGTTTCATCATCTCGGCACACAATCGCTATGGTGAAAATCCAACCTGGCAGTTTGGGATACTTGCCTTGCCAGAAAGCTCTGACCACTGCACACATCCTACCATTTTCACTCTTATCAGGAATATGCAGCAAAGTGCATCGGTTGCCCCGACGAGTGGGAATGCACATTTTCTTTGGAGGTTTTTTTTTAAAAAAATATGGAGTGTTTTGCATCTTTGCTCCTCCTCTTTCTGAATATGGCAGATTGATGTGGGATCTCATTAACACAAATCGTATTCTCTTCAAATTCTTAGGAGTATTTTTGTCAAATAGACACCCCCCCATCTCATGTAATTTCAAGATAATAATAAACGTAAAAGGGGTTATAATGAAGAGGGAACAAGAACGTTCCCTATGAATGTGGGAGAAATAACAGCAGTAATATTCAAAACTTCCTCTTAACATCGATTGGCAGATTTAAAGGATGTGGAGTAACAGTCTTCAGATTCCACTCACTATGTATCAAGCAACCACTACGGCAATGTCCTGAGACTCTGGGAACCATATCAGCCATATTTCCTAATGGCCCTCTATGCAGCCATGCATATTCACAGCAGTTGCTAAGGTGGAAAAGAGACACTATAAAGTATGCACTATTCATCTATCAACACAGCTGGTTCCTAAAAAGCAAAGGGAACAGGGCAAGATTCATGTTTGGGAACCATGGAAAGTATAGTGTCTGGATGGTGTTACCAAATGTCTTGAGCACATTCAGTAATATAATATAGCTCCCCTAAAGTGTTTATGTAAGCCACTGTGGCATAGGGGTTTGTGTGTTGGACTAGGTTCCTCGAAACCAGGGTCCAAATCCCCTCTTGGCCATGAAAACCCATTCAATGGCCTTGGGCAAATCACATACTCTCAGCCCTCAGAAAACCCTGTGATAGGTCCACCTTAGTGTTGCCATAAACTCAGAAATGACATGAAAGCACACAACAACAACGACAACAACATTATTTATAGTGTGGGCCCACTATGTACAAAATAAGTGTTTGTATTTTGTGGGGGTTTGTCTCTAACTCAGTTTAAAATTCTACTTCTAAATACCTTTCTTATCCTATTGTTTGTTAGGAGTGTATGAACTAATATTGTGCAGAAATAGGAGCAGTTGTGATCATCATCATTTTTAACAATAATTTTGAGTAAGCTGAAATAATTTTTTTGGAAGTGAGACTTCTGCATGAATCAGGTAGAGGGAGCAAGCTAGCTGTGAGAAGAAATTTGAAGCATAACTCAGGAAACAGTGAGAAAGGGCTTACATAAACACTATAGAATATATGCTTCAAATGTTGATGGGATTTTGTCTTGCAGTATTTTTGTGACCACACATATTTTAATAATGCTTAGATTTTGTAAATATTGTGTGTGTGTGTGTGTGTGTGTGTGTGTATAAAAACTCAGTTTTGTCTAAAGTTTAAACTCTTAGCTCTCCTTTCCATCTGATTCCAAGGAAACTGTCTTAGTACTGAACCAGTGTCTGCTCTCAGTAATGGACTGGATGAGGGCAAACAAATCAAAACTTAATCCAATCAAGACAGAGGTGCTCCTGGTCACTTGAAAGGCAGATCAGGAAATTGAGACTGTACTGGATGGAGTTGTACTCCCTCTGAAATCTTGGGCTTGCAGCTTGCCTCAGCTCTGAGCCTGGATGTCCAGGGGCCCATCTACATGGGCAAAGGGGAACGGAGTACCTCATAGTAATGGCATTTTGCAGCAGCAGCAACATGCCTTAATTGTGTTTTTGGCCTCATAAGGCCCCAGAAGCCTTTCATTCCACATGGCAGCTGTGAGTGATTTACTTTCATTAGTTCTTTGCCACCGCCATTTTTGTTTGTTTGGTTTGTTTTGTTTTAAGACTGTCATCCAAGGTGCACTGGAGTGATATAGTGATTTTCTGATTTAATAGGAAGGCTAAACAAACAAACAAACAAAACATCCTGTTTTATCACCTTAAGGAGTGATCACTAAGGCAAATATCCAACAGCAGGCGTTTGCTCTGTTAGTTCTCACCGGCCAATCAGCTTTGTACTTCCCTTTGAATTTGCTTGTCCTAACAAGCAGGAATGTGCACCTCCTTGCAGTTTTTTAAAAAACTACAGGAAAAGTCACAAAAGCTTTCCTTGCATTGTTTTTGCAGCTTTGGGCACCCCCTTCCAAATAGTGTGGATTGGTGCATGATCCCAGTTAGACAGGTAGCATTCCCAGCAAATTCCATGAGGTGTTTTTTTTTTCTTTTTCTTTCTTTCTTTCTCTCTCTCTCTCTCTCTTTTTTTTTTTGGTGTGTGTGTACGTAACCATTTAAACAACTTCCCTAGTTTCAGCAGTGGCCAAGAGTGTGTTTGCACAGCTAAAAACTAATGCTCCAGCTGTGCCCATTGCTTGAGAAGTCACTTTTGGCTGTGGTGACACATGCCATTATTATATTCTGTTTGGGCTATAATAACACACTCTACATGGGGTTACCTTTGGAAACTGTTTGGAAATCATAGAATCATAGAATTGCAGAGTTGGAAGAGACCACGAGGGCCATCCAGTCCAACCCCCCTGCCACGCAGGAAATCACAATCAAAGCATCCCCGACAGATGGCCATCCAGCCTCTGTTTAAAGACCTCCAAGGAAGGAGACCCCACCACGCTCCGAGGGAGTGTGTTCCACTGCCGAACAGCTCTTACTGTCAAAAAGTTCCTCCTCATGTTGAGGTGGAATCTCTGTTCCTGGAGCTTGCACCCATTGCTCCGTGTTCCAGTCTCTGGAGCAGCAGAAAACAAGCCTGCTCCATCCTCAGCGTGACATCCCTTCAAATACTTAAACAGGGCTATCATATCGCCTCTAAACCGTCTTTTTTCCAGGCTAAACATACCCAGCTCCCTAAGTCTCTCCTCATAAGGCATGGTTTCCAGACCTTTCACCATTTTAGTTGCCCTTCTCTGGACACGCTCCAATTTGTCAATATCCTTTCTGAATTGTAGTGCCCAGAACTGGACACAGTATTCTAAGTGAGGTCTGACCAAGGCAGAATAGAGTGGCACTATTACTTCCCTTGATCTAGACACTATACTTCTATTGATACAGCCCAAAATCGCATTGGCCTTTTTAGCTGCCGCATCACACTGTTGGCTCATGTTCAACTTGTGGTCTACTAGGACTCCTAGATCCCTTTCGCACGTAGTCTCATTCAGCCAGGTCTCTCCCATCCTATATTTATGCATTTCATTTTTCCGCCCTACATGCAGTACTTTACATTTCTCCGTATTGAATTTCATTTTGTTAGCTTTGGCCCAGCTCTCCAGTCTATCCAGGTCATTCTGAATTTTGATCCTGTCCTCTAGGGTATTAGCTACTCCTCCCAATTTGGTGTCATCTGCAAATTTGATAAGTATGCCCCTAATTCCCTCATCTAAGTCATTGATAGAGATGTTGAATAGCACTGGGCCCAGGACAGAACCCTGTGGCACCCCACTGGTCACATCTTTCCAAGATGAAGAGGAGCCACTGCTGAGCACCCTTTGGGTTCGGCCGGTCAACCAATTACAAATCCATTGGACAGTTAACTTGTCTAGCCCACATTCTACAAGCTTGTTTGCAAGAATGTCATGGGGAACTTTGTCAAAGGCCTTACTGAAATCAAGGTATGCAATGTCCACAGCATTCCCTTCATCTACCAAGCTGGTAACTTTATCAAAAAAAGAGATCAGATTAGTCTGGCATGACTTGTTTCTCTGAAACCCATGCTGACTTTTTGTGATTATGGCATTGCCTTCTAAATGTTCACAGACTCTCTGTTTAATGATCTGTTCTAGAATCTTCCCTGGTATTGATGTCAGACTAACTGGACGATAGTTGTCGTCTAAAATGCTGTGGCCAGAATGCTGACTGGGGACAGTTACAGGGAGTACATAACTCTCTTGTTAAAACAGCTTCACTAGCTGTGAGTTCTTACAGGCACAATTAAACATTCTGGTCATGACCTACAAACCCCTATATGGACTTTCTGAAAAGCTGTACCTCCTGCTATAAACCTGCCAGAGTCTTAAGATCTACCGAGAAGGACTTTCTCTTGTTCCCATCTCCATCACAGGATTGTTTGGTGAAGATACAAGAGAGATCCTTCTCAGTGGCTGCTCCCACCCTGTGGAATTCCTTCCTATGGGAGGCTAGACTGGGGGCCCCCTCCCTGTTTTTGTTTTGCTGGCAGGCAAAGCACTTTTTTGTTTAATCTGGCTTTTAAAGTGTAAGCAGGGAGGCTTCCTATTGGTATGTGTGCTTTATTTTTTTTTAACTTTTGTATGACTTTTGTATGATTTTATACTGTTTAAATGCAAAGATTTTAAATGATTTTTAAAATTTTATTGTTAGATTTTTTTAATTGCTCCCTTAAGTGAACTACCTTGGGTCCCACTCCAGGAGAAAGGAGGCATACAAATTAAATAAATTGATTGATGATTGATTGGTGGATTATAATTTTTTCAGATCAGTATAGTACTTCCCAAGGTAAAATGGCTCCAGCTAAACTTCAGTTTTGGAAAGACAGACAATCTAGAGCAATGGTTCTTAACCTGTGGTCCAGGGACTCCCAGGGGTCTGTGATGTCCTCACAGGGGGTCTGCGAAGGCTTGAAGGATGCTCAGCCCACCTCCTACCTGAAGTACAGTGGCCACATGACAGTAGCCAAGGCAAAGGCTGGCTGGCTTGGCCTGCACATTGCCATTCAATCCACTCCAGCCACAAGCTTGCAGAAAGAAGCAGGAGAAAAGTATTACCTCCCCCTCCAGTGCCTCTGAGGGAAGTTTAATGGATGGTGTAAATGTGCTGTTGTTGTTTTAAATCTTGAGTTAAGTCTTGCGGGGGGGGGTCCACGTCAACAAAATAATTTAAAGGGGATCCCTGATAAAGAAAAGGTTGAGAGCCACTGATCTAGAGTCTAAAATGCTGTCTTGTCTGTGGGAGGCAGCTACACTGTGTGGGAGAAGAGAAAGGAAGAGTATTGAGTTGAGTTGAGTGATAGGCCTGCCTCCAGTTCTTAGGACAGTACTCTCCAACTGTTGCTTGCTTTGGAGAAGGGATGTGGCTATGTTCAAACATGCTAGACTTCCACTTTGTTCTGAATTGTTCAGTTGCCTTGTTCTGTAGCAGCAAGACATGCTTTCTGTTTAGTGTTTGGAGTATCTGGCTACAGGTTTAAAAGGAGGAAGGGAGGGGAGAAAAAAAAGAAATGTGGCAGCACCTTTTAGACTTTTTTGAGAACTACCAGAATGGCTACAGGGTGTGTCTTTCTTCTGTTACTTCCTCCCTCTCCCAGAGCTTGTAATAATGGGTTACTTACAATTAATTCCTTTTTACCAATACCAACAATACAACTCTATCACATTACAATTATAATTTGACAAGGATAACTTTACTCCTCCTTATTTTAATAACTAGAGGAGCATGGTGTCAGTAAATTATACAGGAAGAATATCATTATGTTCTAGTGCTGCCTCATACTCTGTTGCTGATATTGAAGTTACAGTGAAGTCTTGAGAGAGGAGTGGTCTGTTCTACAGGCAACTAATTCACAATATCTATTCTCTTTACTTTTAAGAATTAGGAAAGTAAGGCATTACTTTTAAATATTGAAACTAGAATGCTAACTAACTACTTTCAAAGACAGCCAGTGTAGTGTAGAGAGCCATCATGGTGCAGTGATTTGGGTTTTGGACTAGGATCCTGGAGACCAGGGTATGAATCCCCACTCAACCATGGAAACCCAGTGGCTGACCTTGAGTAAGTCACACTTGCTCATCCTCAGAGGAAGGCAATGGCAGAACCTCCTCTTAACAAATCTTATCAAGAAAACACCATTATTGGCTCACCTTAAGGTTGCCATAAGTCAGAAATTACCGTATATTTCTGCATACAAGACTACTTTTTAACACTTGAAAATCTCCTCAAAAGTGGGGTGGTGGTCTTATACCCCCAATAGACCTTTTCCCCTGCTGTGAGAATGATTGAAGTGTAAAATGGCCTGGGCAGTTTTCCCAGCAGATCCTTCCTCCTGCTGTGAGAATGACTGCTTTGCATTTGAAGAGTTAAATGGCCCTCTATTTAGCTCAGGAGAGTCAAAATGATGTTTCTTTTCAGGACAAGTTAGCCTAAAATTAGAATTTCTGGATTCAACTTCTCATTTTGCATCAAGTTTTGTCTATGGTGAAATTCTCTTGTCTGCCAATGTGGCTCTAAAACCATTAATGTGCTCATTCATTAATGTGCTCATTCAAAAATTTGGGATTTGATAGCTTCATATTAACCAACTTACAGTATTAATGCAACCTTACTTTCCAAAGATTGAACACCACAGAGATTTTTCAAAGTATCCCATGCTTTTTTAGCTGTTCTCAGTCCTTTAATTTCACAGACTATTCCATCATCTACAGCCACTGAGCTGGCTGGCTGGTGGGGAACAGGCTTTCCAGCCAGCTGGCTGGCTGGCTGGCTGGCTGGCTGGGGTGGGGGCAAATTCTATATTTTAACTTAAAAATTGGGGGGGGTCGTCTTATGCGCCCAGTCGTCTTATACGCCGGAATATACGGTACTTGAAAGCACACTACTACTACTACTACTACTACTACTTTCAGGACTTAGAGCTATAAGTTAACTGACACATCTTGAAAATAGCTTTTCTCTTGACAATCACTCCAAAAATGGTTCACCAGAGGTTGGGGTACCCTTCCACTGATAGGTGGTGCACTTCATATTTTTCCCATTAGAGAATAGTATGAACTCCACAAAGCCCATGATTTCCTAGCAGGAAAATGATGCATGTCATTTTCAGCCAATGAGAGCCTTGCAAGTACAATTTTCCCAGGACAGGTGGTTTATTTGAAAGTTAACAGTTTCATTGAAGTCCTCAGCTACCTCCTGTCCCTTACCTTTTCCTCTGAAATATTTTTTTTCCCACTTGAAGGAGAGGAATGCAATATGAAGGGATGGAGGAAGTGTTGAACCCAATCAACAAGGCTCTGCTCAAGTACCTGGACCCTATAACTCCAGCAATCATATATATATATATATATATATATATAATTCTCTTGGGTATGTTGCCATTTTCAGTGTGCTGATTGGCTGCTTAGGGAACTGACCAACCAATCACAGGTCTGTTGGGCAGCCAATCAGCACACTGGGGGTGGGACCATGTAGATCTCAAACATGGCTGCTGGAGCTGGAGAATGAGTAACAGGGGTGTTGGGTGTTGTGGAGAGCAGGGATGGGGTGGGAGGGGCAGAATGAGCAGGGGGAGGGGCAGAATGAGTAGTGGGGGTGGTAGGGGGTAGAACGAATGGTGGGTGGGCAAGTTAAACCCCCAGCCTACCTCAAAGGGTTGTCATGAGGTCTCCTGGGCATTTTGGGGGGAGTTTTTTTTAATGATGTATGGTACACCGGGTCCAGCTAGTATAAATATAGTATAAATAAATATAGTCAGTTTCAATCAAATTCAGTATCATTAAGAAGATTATTAATCTGATATGTAGCAAAGTTACTGGCAACAGCATGCTTGAGTTTATTATAACATGTGCAGCAAAAAAGGAAAAAGGATACTGAGTAACTGCTAATATAAGAATATAAGTAGACTGTGAGCCATTTCTCAAAGTTAGCAACTCCCTGTGTCCTACCAACTGAGGAGCTCATTTAGTAAATACAGGTAATTGTTTACACGGTAAAGCCTTCAAAATACAGTCTCCCACCAGCATTGTGAAGTACTGCAGCTGAGAATTCTACAGTCTTCATCTACCATCTCATCTCATTATCTCATGAATATCATAAGATAATATAAGCACATTTTAATTATTTTTGTATGGTTTTATTTATGTGTTTTCGTATGTTCTATCTATATCTGATTGAATTTTTGTTAATCCATCTGAGTCCCAGTTTGGGGGGGGGGCGGAATTGAAGGTGGTAACAGCAACAACAACAACAACAACAACAACAACATCAGCAACATCTGTGGGTCCAATAGTAACAGATGCTCTGGGAGCAATTCCAAATTGACTGACAAAACATCTGAATGAAATTGCCATAGATAGGATCACAATAGTTACAAAAAATGACACTGCTTGGAACATACCTCTCTGATTCCTAGATTCTTGGATAGCATCCAAACTCTAGTTGGTTAAACCTGGTAGACTGAAACTTATAATAATTGTACTATAGTAATAGTTGTTGTTGTTGCATAATCATACAAATATTGCTGTATTTGTTGTTCCAATTGATGAACCCCAAAGTACCATAATAATTTACTGCCTTCCTCTTACTTTGTAGAACCACACAAAAAGGAAAAGCCTGTAGGAAGTGGTAAATATGCTCCTATTCGCTAATATTGTTTTTCTCCAAATATGCTGATATAGAATAATAGCTGTTCAAGATTTGTAATAACCTGCCATTTATCCTTTTATGTGTTTTTGCAGCCAAGCTACCAAAGAAGGATGTGCATGTAAAAGTACCTGGTAAGGCACGGATAAAAATTATTTAAGGAAACTTAACTTTCCAATTTTAGCTCCAAGCATAAATTAACTCATGCTATGTAAAAAAAAGTATAGCATAAAGCAAATAACGATTCAGGGAATTAAAACAGGGAATGTGACTAGGCATAACTTACAGTATATTCTTCCATCGGGGGTTCCTTGTGCAATCACTTTATAAAAGCTGTTAGGAATAAGATAAATTTGGTAAACAAACAAATAAACATGGTATTTATCAAAACAGATACAGCTACCATTCAGTATCCCAAATATGTCAAAACTATACTAATTTTTCCCATATTCATATTGGATTCAATCAATGGTTAGGATTCCTATGGTATTGTAGCTGACAACTCTACTCTGTAGTGATTCCGATATTAGATAAATGTTGACCAGTTTGGGAGATCTCTGCTCTACCAACTCACTCTTCCTATAATTGGTAGTTTTGTCCATAAGCATGATTTTCCAGACCCTTTCCTTTCACATTCATCTAGCTGTTTTCCAAAGTGTGTTAACTCTAGCTCTACACAGGCATTTACTGGAGTTCATGTAAGCCTCACGCGCAATGTCCTAGTGTGCCTGCCTTTTAGACTCTGCATTTTCAGCAGAAAGATCTGAAGGGGATTCTGTTGTTGTGTTTGGTTGAATTTGCTTACAAATAGAGGGCTGCTGGACTTACCTTGCTGTCTGGAGCAGGCCCCAGGCAGCAGGCCAACCTGGCATGGCATCATGCCAGACATCTTCTTCCCAGCAGGCCTTCCTGGCTCGCTGCACTGGAACAAGACCTCTCCACTTCCTCCTGGCAGTCAATCAGTTCAAAGGCTCCCTTCTTTAAGGCGATTGGCTGGAGAGGAGCCTCTCTCTGAAGTAGGGAGTTTTCCCTCTGGTCCAGCAGCCAGGTATATCTTCCCTGCTGCCTCACAGGGCTCTCCATTTGCTCTCAGTGAGCTGACTCACCAACACACCCTTGGTTCTATGGTTTATTTGCATGCTATTCACTTGTCACAACTTCAGGGGGGCCTGTTACCATGGGTCTGGGATCCACACTGGGAAGGGATGGGGGGGTCACCCTTGGAACCCTGGCATGTCACCTGGGAAGGGCATACCATCTGGTGGGGCATGCACCCACAGGAGACCCTGGGTTGGTTAGCAGGAAGCCCTTTGGGCTGCTGGCCTGGTGGGGAATCCCATTCCAGACTTCTGTTATGATGGCAGCAGGCTGGCAGTGGGCACACTGGCAGCAGGCAGGTTGGTTGATGCCTGGATCTGGATCCATGTGGTGGTGCCAACCCATCTTCAGCTGTTATCAATAAAGTTGTGGCCAAAGATTTATATGATCTGAAGAGAAACCTCTTTCAAAATCTGACAATAATCAACAATGAGAAGACCTTTGAGAATTGGGAAAGAATATTAAAAGAGTATATTTGGGAGAAGAAAAGAGCAAGAATTAAATGGAGCAACTTGATAGATGACCAAATAAACGGAGGATGGGGATTACCCAACTTGAGATCTTACTACGACGCAGCAGCTTTCTTATGTCTGAAAGACTGAATAACATTAGAAAATTGGAAAATACTGAACGTAGAAAGTCAGGATATACGCGATGGTTGGCATGCGTACCTGATCTACAATAAAAACAAGGTAAACAGAGATTCTGAAAACCACTGCATTAGAAGAGGACTACTCAGAGTCTGGTTGAGAATTAAAGATAAATTCTATTATAAGATATCTGTCTGGACATCAACGCAAGAAGCCTTTCAGTCAAGATGGAATAGCTGCTGTCCCTGGCTGAGATATTCAGACTTAATGGAAATTAATAAAGAAGGTATAAGAACACTTAAGGCTAGAGAACAAATAACTAGTCAATTTAACATCAATTGGTTTTCCTTCCATCAAATAAAGGAAAGGTTTAATGAGGACTTAAAAGAAGGTAGGGTAGAGGAAGAACGTAATGAGTTGGACAAACTGATTTGGATTGAATCCCCGAAGAAATTAATACCAAAAATCTGCAAACTCCTACACTCTAGAAAGTTAGAGCAAGAAGTTATAAAGGATTTCATGTGGAAGTGGGCTCGAGATGTGGGCCATGAAATTACACTGGGGGACTGGGAAACAGCAAGAAGAAGAACAAGGAAGTTCACAGCCTGTCAGTCCTTAAAAGAAAACTATCTCAAAGTTTCCCATAGATGGTATTTTACACCAATAAGATTAAATAAAATGAGGGTAACGGTGAACAAAAACTGTTGGACATGTGGGAAAGCCCAAGGCTCCCTGATACATCTATGGTGGAACTGCCCCAAAGTAATGAGATTTTGGCTTAAAGTTCATTATCTGATTAACAATATTTTCAAGATAGAATTAGAATTTATTCCAGAACTCTACCTACTAAATATAATTAAAGGAATAAACAAAAAGGAAGAGGGGAGATACTGGAAGAATATACTGTATATGAGCTCCTCGGCCAGGATGATCATAGCAAAAAAGTGGAAGCTGAAAGAAGAATCATCCATCGAAGAATGGAGAGATAAACTATGGGATCTAATTGAGATGGATGAGCTAACCAATAGATTGAGGCAGTCTAAAAACTCAAGAACCAAAAGGGTTTGGAAACCGGTACTAGACTTCTTGGAAAACTCTGGGGAGATAGATAATAAATTAAATGGAATACTCTCCAATTAGAAAGGAAATAGTGTTAAACCTTAAAATAACTTATGTGTAAATGAGACTGTGTATAGCAGTTTAGTGTTGAGGATATACAAAACTGAATTTAAGTATAGAGGGTAGATTTTTGGAGCGGAAAATATTGGAAATAGTGTAAATTATGAATTAAGAGTAAATTAAAGTAAAGGGAGGTTACAGGAAAACAATTGGAACAGGTCAACTTAAGGGCTTATTAAAGGAAGTTTACAGAAATAGAATTGTATACTAAGACCACATTGTGGTAATTAGTCAATTAGCTAATTTGTAAGAAAAAAGGATAAAGAGATAATTGATGTATAAGCTAAATATACTTGCTATATAGTGCAAATGTACACATTTTGAGTAAAGAAAGAAGAACCTGAAGATTAATGCAATAGTATGGTATAAATGTTGTATATCGTTGTTATAATATATAGAGGACATTTATGTTAGATAAATATAGGAAAAGATATTGTGCAAAGTATGAATGCGAGAAAGTACTGTATTGTCTTTAAGGATGGAAAATTTAATAAACAATAAAGTTTAAAAAAAGAACCTATAAAACATGCAGCATACAAAAAAAAATAATAAAGTTGTGGCCATTATTTTTCCAATTGTACATTGGTATCTGTGGTTCTTTCTGGCAGGGCCTCGCTCTTGGACACGCAATGCTTATTTGACCAGAAAGCCTACATTATCAAGGCATGTGTTCATCCCATTATAGTAACAGAGGTCAGTGTCAGTGTGTAGGATCAAGTTTCTGCATATGGGATGGCTCCAATATCTTGCTTATATGAGATGTTTTCACAGCAAATCCAGATAGGTATTTTAGTTCATTCCAGGGTAGTGTTTGTATAGGTCACTTCGTAGTTTCCCTTGATAGATCCAAATGATACATGTCTTGTTCCTATTATCATTTGTGAAGTATAAGGTTAGATTATTCCCTCCAAAAATCCAATAATAGGATTTGTAGCAGGATGTTTGGATCCCCCTTTTCTGGTATGGATGTATGTCCTGTTGTATATCCTTCTTCCCCCATTAGGTGATAGGAACAGGAAGAGGGCTCTTCCATCTTTGCTTGCTCTGGTTCAGCTAATATTTGTGCATATTGCCCCTGGTGGATTTCTACATCTCTGAGACAGACAGCAGAGAAAAGGTTTCTTACTTCACTTGAGATCTCTCATAATTTGGGGAAGCTGTGTAAATACAAGTTAAACAATTCAATTTTTCATAAAATCTCTTCCTTATTTTTTTTTTGCAGTGTCACAAGAAACCCATAAATCAAAAGGTCAGAAAAAAGTTAATAAAATCTTTCCATTTTTTTTAAAAAAATAAACTGATGGCACCTTATGATATAAAACTGATTTATATGGAGTCAGGTGAGGTGACCAATCCATCTGTTTGGGCTACTGTAACTGTACTGTAATGTGCTCTATGTGGTTTTCATTTGAAAAATGTTTAGAAACCTTAGGTGGACTAGAATACTGTAGATAGACTGCTGACCACTGAACAAGGAACATGGGACTCCCTTCGTACAGAAGCTTCATGGCCACTGGTCTGTTTCTGGGTATCATTCAAAGTGGTGTTTTGAAATCCAGTGCAGTTTGGGATGAGTCTATATGAAAGGCCCTGTGTTTCCTTATCAGCCTGCTTGAGTTTTAGAAATGATGTGGGAGGTATTTCTCTTGGTCCCACCACCACTGCTAATATATTTAGTGGTCACACAAGGAACTAAAGTGGGACCCTTCTCGGTCCTTCTGGGCTCTGAAATTCACTGCCCTGGGCAACCAGCTTGGACCTTTCTTTATTTATATTTTCATAGAATAATAGAATCATAGAATTGCAGAGTTGGAAGAGACCACGAGGGCCATCCAGTCCAACCCCCTGCCACGCAGGAAATCACGATCAAAGCATCCCCGACAGATGGCCATCCAGCCTCTGTTTAAAGATCTCCAAGGAAGGAGACCCCACCATGCTCCGAGGGAGTGTGTTCCACTGCCGAACAGCTCTTACTATCAAAAAGTTCCTCCTAATGTTGAGGTGGAATCTCTGTTCCTGGAGCTTGCATCCATTGCTCAATGTTCCAGTCTCTGGAGCAGCAGAAAACAAGTCAGGTCCATCCTCAAATACTTAAACCCCTTCAAATACTTAAACAGGGCTATCATATTGCCTTTTAACTGTCTTTCTTCAAGGCTAAACATGCCCAACTCCCTAAGTTTCTCCTCATAAGGCATCGTTTCCAGACCTTTCACCATTTTAGTCACCCTTCTCTGGACACGCTCCAATTTGTCACTATCCTTTTTGAATTGTGGTGCCAAGACTAGACACAGTATTCCAAGTGAGGTCTGACCAAGGCAGAATAAAGCGGCACTATTATTTCCCTTGATCTAGACACTATACTTCTATTGATGCAGCCCAAAATTGCATTGGCTTTTTTAGCTGCTGCATCACACTGTTGACTCATGTTCAACTTGTGGTCTACTAGGACTCCTAGATCCCTTTCACACGTAGTCTCATTCCACCAGGTCTCCCCCATCCTATATCTATGCATTTAATTTTTCGCCCTAAGTGCAGTACCTTACATTTCTCCGTTTTGAATTTCATTTTGTTAGCTTTGGCCCAGCTCTCCAGTCTATCCAGGTCATTTTGAATTTTGATCCTGTCCTCTAGGGTATTAGCTACTCCTCCTAATTTGGTGTCATCTGTAAATTTGGTAAGTATGCCCAAATTCCGCCATCCAAGTCATTGATAAAGATGTTGAATAGCACTGGGCCCAGGACAGAACCCTGTGGCACCCCATTGGTCACATCTTTCCAAGACGAAGAGGAGCCACTGCTGAGCACCCTTTGGGTTCGGCCGGTCAACCAATTACAAATCCATTGAACAGTTAACTTGTCTAGCCCACATTTTACAAGCTTGTTTGAAGAATGTCATGGGAAATCTTGTCAAAGGCCTTACTGAAATCAAGGTATGCGATATCCACAGCGTTCCCTTCATCTACCAAGCTGGTAATTTTATCAAAAAAAGAGATCAGATTAGTCTGGCATGACTTGTTCCTCTGAAACCCATGTTGACTTTTTGTGATTATGCCTTTGCCTTCTAAATGTTTACAGACTCTCTGTTTAATGATCTGCTCTAAAATCTTCCCTGGTATTGACGATAATTGTTGGGATCCTCCTTTTTCCCCTTTTTGAAAATGGGGACAACATTTGCCCTCCTCCAGTGTGCTGGGACTTCTCCTGTTCTCCAAGAGTTCTCAAAGATTATTGCCAATGGCTCTGAGATTACATTTGCCAGCTCTTTTAATACTCTTGGATGTAGTTCATCTGGTCCTGGAGATTTAAATTCATTTAGTTTAAGAAAGTATTCCTGTACTATCTCTTTGCTTATTCTGTGCTGGATTTCCCCTATTGTGTCCTCTGTTCCATTATGCTCAGGTTGGTCGCCCCTTTCCTTTTCTGAAAACACTGAGGCAAAGAAGGTGTTGAGTAATACTGCCTTTTCTCTGTCCCCTGTTAGCATCTTGCCATCTTCTCCGCGTAGTGGTCCTACCATTTCCTTCTTCCTCCTTTTGCTGCGGACATACCCCAAAAAAACCTTTTTACTGTTCTTAACCTCTCTAGCAAGCCTGAGCTCATTTTGCACTTTAGCTTTTCTGACTTCACTCCTACACGTGTTCGCTATCTGTTTGAATTCTTCTTTGGTGATTTCCCCCTTTTTCCATTTCCTATACATGTTCCGTTTAAAACTTAGCTCCGTTGAAAGTTCTTTAGTCATCCATATTCTGGTTTCTTGAGACGCCTCCCATTTTTCTTCCTCAATGGTACTGTTTGAAATTGTGCCTTCAGTATCTCCCGTTTGAGAAAGTCCCATCCGTCTTGAAGTCTCTTCTCTTTTTGTATTCCTGACTATGGGATCACCCCCAGTATTTCCCTGAGTTTATTGAAATCAGCTCTCCTAAAGTTGAGAATGCGTGTCTGACTTTGCCTGGCTTCTCCTTTCCATTGTATAATAAACTCCAGGAGAATATGATCACTCTCACCTAAGGAACCCACCACTTGCACCCCATTAACCAGGTCATCCCTGTTGGTTAGGATCAGATCTAAAATAGCTGACCCCCTTGTTGCCTCTTCCACCTTTTGGACCATGAAATTGTCTTCCAGGCAAATAAGGAATTTGCTAGACCTTGACATTTTGGTTGAGTTAGATTTCCAGGATAGTTGAAGTCACTCATCACTACTACATCTCTCCTTTCTGCTTGTGTGATCATCTGTTCTTGTAAGGCATCATCCAATTCCTCTGTCTGACTTGGAGGTCTGTAGTAAGAGTCCCACAATAACATCCCTATTGTTTCCCTCCCCTTTAATTTTTATCCAGATGATCTCCACCTGGCTTCCAGTATTGATGTCATGGATCTCTTCACTGGTGTAAATATCCCTGATATATAATGCTATTCCTCCTCCTTTCCTGTTTGGCCTGTTCAAGTTCATCTTGCTTATTTCCCATGCTCTGTGCATTAGTGTAGAGACATCTAAGACCATGTGTTCCCTTTACTTGCTGCCTGGTCAAGTTTTTTTTGCCTCTCACTGTTGGGTCCTTGCACTTTTTGCCTTGTTCCCTCTATGACAGTTTGACTATTTTCTCCAGCCCTTTTACTTCCCAGAATACTGTCTCCCTCCCCCATATGACTCAGTTTAAAGCCCTCCTGATCAAATTCTTGAGACGGTTGGCAAAAACGTTTCTGCCAACTGTCGTGAGATGCACCCCATCCCTTTCCAGAAGTCCCCCCTCATGGAAGCGCAGCCCATGATCCAAGCATCCAAATTGTTCTCAGCGACACCATCTACGGAGCCAGTTGTTTACGGCGGATATTTTCCTCTCCCTTCCTGGACCATGCCCTTCACCTGACAGAAGAGACGAGATGACAACCTGTGCATCCATTCCTTTCAGCTTCCTCCCCAGAGCCTCATAATCTCTTCTGATCTTCGGAAAGCTGTACATTGCTGTATCATTGGTTCCCACATGGACCAAAAGGAAGGGGTAATGATCCGTAGGCTTGATGGGTCTTGTCAGCCTCTCGGTCACATCACGGATCTTTGCCCCAGGGAGACAACACACCTCCCAAGACATCTTGTCAGGCCCACACACCACTGCTTCTGTACCCCGCAGCAAGGAGTCCCCACCACCACCACACGCCTCCCCTGAGGCTTCACAGCTGCTGTTCCTTGAGGTGGTCCTCTCAGGGTCCCCTGCTCTGCCCCTGAAGTCTGTCCATGCTGTTCTTCCTCGTTGTCCTCGATAAGGGAGAGAGCTTTCGGATCGATTCTGTAGCTGCAAGCTGCTTGAAGAATCCCTGGATTTTCTTGTTCTGTGTGTGACATTCCTCCAGCTGTCTACCTCCTGTGTCTGTGAAGTGACCCTCTCCTCCCCAACCAGGTCCTCTGTGCGGTCCCCATCCAAGACTGTTCGTTCTGCTCTGTTCAGAAAAACCTCTCGCTCACCAATATGTTGAAGTGTAGCTACCCGTGTCCCCAGCTGCTGGACTTTCTCCTCTAAGAGGGCTACCAACTTGCAGTTGATGCATGTGAAGTTCCCCACGTCTGTAGACAGGAAGAGAAACATCACACAAGTGTTGCAGGTGACTGCAGCAGTCCCCTCAGTGTCCATGGTGAGAGCTTTTAAGTAATCTAAGAACTCTTGGTTAATGCTGAGAACTGTATGCTGTACTTTTGTTTGGTCACTCAGCAACAAGAAGCCTCTCCCAAGAGTTTAAAAAAAAATTCAAACTCACCCACTCAAAGTGGCTGTCCAGAAGATGCTCTCCTTCTTCTCCCTGGCAGGAAACTGGCCTGGAAAGCCTCTGCAAGGAGTTATATAGAGCTAGGCTCCCAGCTCCACCCCCTAGTGAATCACAGATGTGACTCTGAGAAGTCCCCCTCAGCAAGAAGCAGCCTCTCCCAAGAGTTTTTTTAAAAAAATCAAACTCACAGAAGCTCCACCCCACTCAGCAACAAGCAGCCTCTCCCATCAGTTTAAAAAAAATTCAAACTCACCCACTCGAAGTGGCTGACCAGAAGCTGCTCTCCTTCTTCTCCCTGGCAGGAAACTGGCCTGGAAAGCCTCCACTCAAAGTGGCTGTCCAGAAGGGGCTCTCCTTCTTCTCCCTGGCTGGAAACTGATATATTTTATATATATATTATTTATATAACATATATAATATATATTTTTAATAAAGATTTTTTTCTAATTTGTATTTTATTGTTAGTTGCCTTGTGCTTTCCATTTTTGATGGGAAAGCTGTAAGTAAGTAGATAAGTAAGTAAAATGAACAAAAATTCTTTGCTCATTTTAAGACTGCAGTTTTATGCATGCTTTCATGTAAGTAAGCCCTAATGGATCCCCTTGATTAAGAGGCAGGCTATCCATACATTGAGTCAATTTTTGGATTGGCAGAACAAGGGGAACCTATGTTGCCATCAAATGTTTAATAGGTATTCTTATTTTATTTTGTAGCCACCATATACATTCATAAGCCAAAAGGTTAGTAATATTGTTTCCATTTTAAGGTATAATAAACCTATACTATGTACAGAACATTTTCATCAGCGCTGTATACATACAATCCTAAATATACACTGGACTGACTATGTGACGAATGTTGCTGTCCTTGAGCAAGCAGGGATCACCAGCATTGAGGCCATGATATTGAGAACACAGCTGTGCTGGGCAGGGCACGTTTCTAGGATGGAGGACCATCGCCTCCCAAAAATAGTACTCTATGGTGAACTCGCCACGGGTCAGCGTAAGAGGGGCGCTCCAAAAAAGCGATACAAGGATTCCTTGAAACAACATCTCAGGCTTGGCCAAATTGATCACCAACAATGGTCTCCCCTGGCTTCACATCGGGAGGCATGGAGACACACTATCCACAATGCTGCAACTTTATGTGAGAACTCACGCTGAACAAATCTTGAAGAGAAATGACAATGCAGAAAGAATCACAACCCGGAAACATCACACGAGGAGACCCTCTGCTGTGCTTTCTGCAACCAGACTTGTTTATCTCGGGTTGGCCTTTTCAGTCATCAGTGCACTTGCAGAAAGTGCAGGATGAGTCATTCCTGAATCTTCGTTTGCGAAGAAAAGCCAGAGAGAGAGAGATATACAAGACTGAACCATGTGCATGGGGAACAAGTTGTGGATACCTTCTCTATGCACTTTAACAATCCAGATGGTGCCACATGGAACTTTGAACCATCATTTATGTGGAAAGGATGAAAAAAAATAATATAAGTCCACATTTTATATTGTGATTTTTATTGCTGTAGATATTTCAATTGTTTTATAGTATTGTGTGTTTGTTGCTTGCCTTCAAATCATATCTGACTTATACAAATCCTATCACAGGGTCTTCTTGGCAAGATTTGTTCAGAAGGGGTTTGCCTTTGTCTTCCTCTGTGGCTGAGAGTGTGTGTCTTGCCCAGTAGTTTTCCCTGGCCAAGCAGGGATTCAAATCCTGGTCTCCAGAGTCCTAGTCCAATACTCAAATCACTACACCATGCCAGTTCCTAAATGCATTTTAATTTTTATTATTTTTAAAAAATTGGTTTTAAAAAAAAGGCCTTGAGGGGTTCACTTTAAAAGAAGGAATACAAAGATTGTACATAAACAGTAATAAATAAATAATAGATCATTCCCCGTTGAAGTTTTTCAGCCTCCCTGCAGCTCTATTAAGCCTGCATGTAATTATGCTTACTTGCAGGGAGGAACAGATTTTGCAATCTTTAGCCCTTTCCTCATTATGTCTTCTGCCAACCTACACCCTACACAACCCACACATTGGAAGGTAAAGGCTGATGTGCAGGAACCACTCTACATATGTAGGGTCTCAATAGGATTTGGAAACCTGTACTGTCCAGTAGTGGCTTGTGGTTTTTTAGTTTGAACTTTAAAGGAGCTATCCAGAGTGCTGAACCATATGTCCAAAACAGGACTATTACCTGGACTAAAAGCGGGAACAGATTCCCCTTCCTATTGAAATTGATGCCCCCAGTATCACTGATGCCAGCAGGGTTCTAAATCATGTGGGGAGCCTACACACACACACACACACTCCCCACAGCATGAAATCATTCACCACCCTGGCATCAAGAGTAATAAATAAACACCCTAGTCTTTTACTGATAAGAAATTATCCCCATCTTGCTAATAACACTGTCACCTCTATATCAACAGCAGCACAAGGCACAACACAGCACTTGAGTCAAAGGACAGTCCTTCTCTACATTTAGAGAGGCTACACTCCCAGAATTATAAAAGTACAGTAAAACTTAGGACTTTATCACACAAGGCTGAAATTGTGGAATTATGGTGGGATAGTAGCACAAATGGCTTCCCATTACCACACAACATCATTGTCCTCCTGTGGTCCATCCATGCTCTGGCCGTTAATTGTGTGTAAATTTTCATTCATGGGAAAAAACCATGAATAGCTGCCAATGGTGCTCTTTTCATGGTATTGATAAGTGTGTGATCATTCCATCCCACTAAGGCTGTAGTCTCAATAATCCAGCATTAGTAGGCAGTCCTCCCACTTTTCCCCCTCCCCATTCCCAACGATAACACATAATTAAGCTTCCATTGGAGAGCATGGAGATGACCTCCAGGATGCTCTTTTAATGAACTATTGCCTTTTCTTAGAATTTTTTTGTTTGTTTAATTGTGACGTTGTTAATTTGATTGTTTTTGGTGTGTTTAATCAAAGTTGCATCTTCTCGCAAGAACAGATGAAATCTCTCCCATGCAAAATCACAGAAGGAGGAGAATTTTTTTTTAAGGTGCATGTGCTGGCTATCTCCAAATGTTAATATTCCATCATTACTACGCCATGTGAAAACTAGTGTTATTATACTACGAGCATCAATCCTGTTCTTAAAACACTAGTAGGTGGTTGTGTGATTACAGCAATGTGCAATAATTAATGCATTAATGCCACTATAATTCCACTTTCCTCAATTACGAAATTACAGCATTTTTAGATGCTTGAGTGATAAATTCCTTACTGTTGCATTGAGAAAAAGAAAAGCTATTTCTCATTAAACTACAGTCATATAATTATTGTTCATTCTTGCTTCCATGACTAGAAAAAGGTACTGATGACACGTAACTAGTTACTTTAAGTCTCTGGACATTCCTCATCTCTGATGTACACAATTATGTGTGACATGAATTGAGAGAACTTCCATGCATAAATGGAAGTTTTTCATAAGCACAAAGAAAAATTTCACCCTCTGTGTCCTGAAGCTGAGATTCAGAGGTACACTTTGACACTTCTTGTAATTTTCTTTTTGAGTCACCATTCATGTTAATAACACCACTCTGCTCTTCACTTCCTTCCTTAAGTGCTGTGGAATCAAAATTAAATTAAATCCCCGAACTTCTCATGTGAGTTGTATGTTAACCTAATTTGTGAGAACCTTTGTATTTCTGACTAAACTCAATTGCCTTTCTTTCTATTATATGCTACAGCTGTGTGTTTTAGTGATTCTTTTTTTAAAGCCCTTCTCATGTCTATATTGCTTCTCATGTCTATATTAAATCCACATTTTATGCTGGTATATTTGGAAAGACTTTACTGATTTCTAGGCCTTTGTACAACTTAGATGACAATGGCCTTAAAGATATAGGCTGGAATTCTACATCACCTGCTTAATTAGATAGGTGTAACCAAGTAGCATCTTTTGGACCAGCTCCTCCCAACTTACTTTTACCAGACATCAAAGGCAACAAGAAAATGAGGTCCATTCTGCTGGCAATTGGGGAGAGAGTAGATGACATTTCCACCCCCTTCCCACCAGGGAATGAGCATGTGGCAAGGAATTGTAACAGGGATCCTGCTTCTGACTTTCGCAACCTCACTGGCTGGCTGGAGTTAGGTGGCAATGTTATCCAGTCCCAGCCACCAGCAGAATGGACCTTCTTCCTTCAGAGTGGCTAATGCCTAATAGAGTAGGTTTAGGAAGGGTGGTTACAATTATGGCAATAATGCCATGATCATTACTATGTTAGGATTGTGAGTATGGAGCAGTTTCAGATGTGTAACTCTAGGTAACATGTCCATAACTGTGATACGGAATGCCAACCATATTTTTAGTTTATTGTGTCATATAAAATTACATTTTTCATTTTGTTTTGTCATCTCTCTGTCCTCATTTTCATGTATCTTCCACAGTTCTGCTTAAACATCTGAATTATCATAATTTTATAAACAGAAAATCAGAAATGTGTAAACAAGAATTTTTCTGTATCATTCAACAGACATAAATATAGATGCATTGGTTGTCTAATGCTGTTTTAACCATGTTTGTAGGGCAATCTGGTGTATTTTTCCCCAGCCTATTTTCACATATATTCTAATTTCACAGAAACTGAACGAGCAAAAATAGAACCTGCTGTGCATTTGGCTAAAAAAGGTACATCATCAACCCACACACTTTCACAGTTTTTTTTTTAATTCCCTGTTCCTTAGTCTAGACTCTGTGTTTGCTTTTCTACTCGTTGTTTCTTGCATAATATGAATGGGGTCATTGGATGGACTTTGTAGAAATGTCAGGAAAGGAAAGATTCTCGCTCAGTGCTAAGTTAAGACTTCATTGGACAACAAGCTAAACTGGGGCTACTCTAGAATGAAAGGAGAATCTACCAGTCTTGTTCTCACAGCTAAGCCGGAGAAAGAGAGCAATGAGGAGGAGGCTATTCTTGCAACAGTTAACCAGGTTTACTGTTACATCCAAATGCAGCTGGTACAGTGATAGTTATAGCAACAACATAAGTAAAGTATTTGCTATTATATGGATACATTTCCATGGAGTTTTGGATTGCCCTGCTCCCAACTTCATCTCTCAGATTTAGATAATACTGGGGCTGCATGGAGTAGAGCCAAGTGAGAGCAGTAACCACCTTGCTCCAGTAATGTCATTGGCCCCAAACAGCAAGGGCAGATTTACTGTGTATCATGGGTAAAATGACTGATCACAGGATATTATACAAATCTTAAAAGATCCTGAGTCACTGGCATCAGTGGAACATTTTCCCAAGTAAATGCATCCAGGATATCGTTGCTAGGCTAAAAAGGGCTTATCACAGTTTTATACCAGAAAAAGCAATGATAATGTTGGGAAGCTGTCTTATTCATGATTCTTTTTGCAGTTGGACAAGTCTCCAGTCTCTCTACAAAAGTCTAGGAAGGTGGAGGGGTGGGGGAAGATTGTTTAATGTTAAAGATTTAAGAACTCCTGTTATGAAGGGAGATCTGATCAATATCATGACAAAGACATTTGCCTTCAAACCTGTTTTTTTTAATGACTTTGTTTGCATGAACCCCTCTTCTTCTTACTGGAAGTATGACACAACCCTTATCTTTCTTTTGCAGCAGTGCATGGAATGAAAGAAGATAGACCACTGAAGGCAGTGGAGCAAGGTAAAATGAAACCCAGCAAAACGGGTATTATCTAAAGAGAGTTCCATAGTGATTAAAACACACACATTTCATATTAAAAAAAAAACGTGGACAAGCTTGACTTAGTCTGCATAAGTAATCTTTTCTGTCTGTCAGGTGATTCTTGAACACATTGAGTTCAATGGGTCCACATTAGTGAGTACTGTGCCTTTGAAATCAAGCTTTTTTTAAAAAAAATAAGTTCTGCAGGCTTAAAATCACCTTTTTATTTTTAGGGTTGAAGCAGCATGCAAAATTAAAAGCAATAGAAAATAAAAGATTCATGGATCACTGTAACAGAAAAAGATGTATAAACAAAAAAGTAAAGAACAGGATCCAGTGGTGAAGCCTTAACTGGATCTTAAGGCTTTTGCCAGAGTTGGTGATTCCCCACTTCATTCTATAGCTCCCCAGGAGTTGTAATGCCTTCAGGAGAGGAAAAGTAAGATCAGGAGGGGAAGAAAGCCCCTAGAGTTGGTATGGAGTACATGATAGATCTTGGACAAAGTATATGCATAAACATAATCAGATGAACACAAACTAAATACACCAGAAAGATAAAACAGGGGTGTAGAATATTTTATTTATATAGGCCAGAATTCTGTATTGGCTCCTAAAGTAACTTCTTCTGGCCCAGCCCATCCTCCAAACCTGATCATGACTAAGTAGCACTCATTAATACAAAACAATTGTGGATGTAAATCTGTTCCGTATTCACAATTCCTACTTAGTCGTGATTTTTACACTATTGCCACACTATTGCCATAGTTCTTCCCTCCAACCCACTTTACTGGGCATCAGCTATATGGGGAGAATGAGGCCCATTCCGCTGGTGATTACAGCATGGTTGAATTGCATTTCCATCAGGTTTGGGGGGGTAGGGTCAGGAGAAGTTACTTTGTTAAGTGTACTTAACTAAGTAGCTGATACAGTAGTCTGGCCATAATTTGTGATATATCTTACTTTCCTTAGAGGGTTTTTAAAATTATTTTTTTAAAGGGTTAACTGCTGAAATAATTGCTTGCAATAATTATAATGATATAGTGTGACAATTGATCAAAGCTCTTCCAATATCATCTGTGAAGCTATCAGATAGAAGAAAACTATTGATAGTAACCTACTATAGAAATTATGTGACTTCTTGTTGTTAACTGCCATCAAGTCAACTTCCACTTTATGGTGGCCTATGAGAGACTTCCAAGACACCCTATCATCAACAGCCTTGCTCAGGTCTTGCAGACTCAGGCCATGGCTTCCTTGATTGAGTATATTCACCTCTAATGAGGTCTTCCTTTTTTCCTAGTGCCTTCTGCCTTGCTAACATAATGACTAAAGGTCATTAAACCAGTTGTTTTACTATATCCCAAACCAACCAAGTCCAGTTTAGAAAGATGTTCTGATAAAATATCAACCACATTTAGGAAAACATACTAAAAATAAATCAGTCCTTTCATTGTGGGAAGGAGTAATCACAAATTTCTTTTCCTTGCTTGCAAGCCCCTCTCTTCCCCAAAGGAGGAGGAGAAAGCCCTTGCCTACATTTCCTGGGCAGAGGGAATGATAAAAAAGAGAAGTAGCTCTGCATAAGGCAGAATCAGGCTCATTGTCAGCCCAGCAATCCAATGATGTCAAGGATTTCACTTTTCAAGGGCAGCCCCATGTAGAGCACATTACAGTAATCCAAACAGGATGTAACCAAGGTATGTACCACTGTGGCCAGATCCAGCTTCTCCAGGAATAGGTGCAGTTGACACACAAGATTTAATTCTGTAAAAGCACTCCTGGTCCCTGCTGAAACCTGCGCCTCCTGGCTCAGAGCTGAATCCAGGAGTACCCCCCCAAACTGTGGACCTGTGTTTTCAAGGGGAGTGTAACTCCATCTAACACCACCCAAATCCCTATTCCCAGATCCATCTTTCAACTGACCAGAAGCATCTCTGTTTTGTCTAGATGAAACTTCAACTTGATTGCCCTTATCCAGTCTATTACAGCTGTCGTGCACAGACTTTTTTTTTTAAAAAAAAGAAAGAAACAAATATCCATTTGAGGCAAAGCCAAGACGAAAGAACCCTAAGACTGAAAAAATGAAAAACTCAGAGAAACTGAAATGGACAGGTTTGTCCATCATTGTCCTATGCCCCTCCACATTTCATGCCTCCATGCTTTCTTTGAATGGTCCATGTCAAATAGTGTGTTTTTGTTTGGGGCTGGTGTAATTCATGCAGGTCTGCTTGCATTTTCAAATAGCTCTGCTTGAAATAATTGCCCTACCTCTACCCAAATTACAAAAGTGATCATTCCCATTCAGTATTGCTTATGTAAAGTAAAACAAAACAGCAGAAATAAAATAACTTGAGGAAAAATTAGTTTGGCTTCCCTTTCATTCCAAGAGAAATTTCATTCAGTACCATTAGGAGACTATCAGATACCATTTCCATCATTTTAAGTCAGTGATTCTTGATGCTTCGTGGGAATTCTACTTCTACATCAGTATTGGTTGAAGGTGACTAAAATATAGATACTAAGGAATGTTTTCTGGGTGTTGGTGAGCGAGGAACCAGCAGGAAGGAAATAAATTGGGTTGAAAATATTATCAATTAGATAACTGAGCAGATGATTTTTACTCATTAATGTCAATAAATTATATCCTGATCCACTGTTTCCTCTAGTTAGAAAGCAGCTATACTATATGTATGATGAGCTGATAGTTTGTTACTTTTTATCTTCTTTTTCAGAGAAACTAAAACCCAAAGAAACATAATGCTTTTGATTAATCTTATACATCGCTGATTTAATAACTTGTCCTGCATGGTATTTGTTCACTTTTCCTACCTTTTAAGGTACTACAAGATAAAGAAAATGTGCAAAAGAATTGTACTGTACATAAAATACAATGGGTGACAAACGTTTTTAAATGATTGGCATGAATGTTTTCAAATTCACATTACAAAGATATGAAATACAGTGTCTCCTTCAACATAAACAACTAACCAATACTTTCATCTTCACTATTTACCAGACACATACTTAGCACAATAAACAAACATACTGTACACCAAACTGCCAGTAACATGTACAAACAGTAAAGTGATACATATAGTAATATCTAAGCTCATTTTGTCAACTGACAACATGAACATATTTTAGAACATATTTAACAATGCTTCAGAACTGAAATTTTAAAATCTCTGTGAACCAAAAAGACAGGTAAATTGAAACTGTGGGTTGAAACTACAAACTCTGGAACTTTTGTCCAGTGTTTCTTGTGATCTGTAACATTTGGGTTACTACTTACTAACTTGTGTAGAAGTATCATATTACTCTGGTGCAACAAAAACAACAAAGAGTCTTGTACATTAAAGCTGAAAATGAACTTATGGCATTGGCTTTTGTGGACTGAGATGTGTGTTGAATTGCAAGTATACAAGTTATATATACATGGCTACAGACTATGTAATGAGGACAGAGGACAATTAAATGCAGAAACTGCAGATGGTAATAATTAGCTTATTGACTGACCATTTGTGAACAGTTCATTTGTGACAATAAGGCTCCCATATACCAGCAAGCTGAGAAAGAGTGTGATGAAGCACCTTCACACCAGTTTGAACCAGAAGAGATAAAATTGGAGCTCTACATGAAATCTAATTCAGCTGCATCAAATTGCCGATTGCCACTACAGTATAGTTTTTATACAGGAATAGCCACCTTTGTTATATAAACCAGAATATGGGGAATTTATATTTTTGGACTACATGTCGCTAGAGCTCCCAGCCAGCATGGCCAACTTTCCAGGCACTGTCACAAATACTTACAAATGGCTCCTGCTACAATATTGCACTTTTGAATGTTACAGTTTGGTAAAAACCACAAAGAGTATTCCATTGAGATTATACTTGTTTCTGCTTAGGGATTTAAAGCTTCAGTTGTTTCATTCTTCTATGTGAATTTTTTTAAAAAATCCAACAAGTTTTCTCCCTGGTCAGTGAGATTATGATAATTTTTGTTCATTTAAAAAAGTATTTCAGGAATATGTTTTTTGCAAAAAAATTGATTATGCCAAGTCTAAGATTTTTGTACAAAAACTTATTTTTATAAGACACAGTGGCTGAGTGTCTACATCACAGATGTTGTTTTTTAAAAATATTTTCTTTATTAAAAAGAAAAGAAAAAACATACACACATTTAATACATAAAACTACATCAGAAAAAGGTTACAAACTATCAACACTACAAAAACCAAACAGAAACAAACATAACCAATGACCAAAAAAAGAAAGAAAAAGAAACGGGGGAGGCAATGCCTTCCAACTTCCCTACTGATGGGGATATAAATTCTAGTATTGCATTTCCTCTACCCTTAATCAGGCTTTATCAGACCACCACCCCCTTAATATTCTTTTGCTGGCATAAATTGTGTTGTTTTTATGCCAGCAAAAGAACCCATCCACCAGACCTACCTTTCCCAGCATCAATAAGGCTTCTCTGGCAGTAATGGAGCACAAATGGAGCTTCATTTATTTCTGGGGCTGAAATCTCACTGATTCTCGTGAGAAGATGCTAGCACAGGAAATTAAAAAATAAAAACAAAATAAACACATAAAATGTTCAGAAAAGCATAGAAATACACTTTTAAAAGTCCCAAGTACATGGGAGGGGGTCATAAAAAGAGTGTCGCCTACCTGGCTGTCATGATTTCACTCAGTAGCATTTTCCCACTGATGCTGCATTCATGTGAGCACAATGCTGTGAGGATTCAAATGCCAGCACTGGCAGCAAAAAAGCAGAATGGGAGATCTATTGACAGCATGGGCCATCAATAAAAAAGTATGCCTCATTTACAGTACATGATCACGAAAGGACAACATTGTCTGGCATGCACGCCCTTTCACGATCATTAGGAGTCCTTATGATGCCATATTTGCCTGGTCTGATAAAGTCCTAACATGTTCCTCTACATCTTATACAAGCCTACTTAACTTCAAACCCACTACTGATAACTTCCCCCAATATTGTTAAAAATAATCAATTAAGAGTCCCCAATCCTTCTTAAAACTACTCTGATTTTTTTCTAATCAAAACAATTTATCCATTTCAGCAAGGTTGTACATTTTCATTAACCAATGTTCTTGCAAAGGAATCTCCTTAGTCTTCCATTTCCATGCATGCAGTAATCTGCATAACTATTTATCATCTCCTGACCATACTGCCCAAAACTCTCTTAACAGCCAGCAGCCACACCAAGTAACAGACATCTGTTCTGCTGGTGACTGGGGAACAACAGGATTATGTTTCCAGCCCTCTTCCAGCAATCTGTGGTGCAACAAGGAGTTGCAACAGGGATCCTGTTTCTGATAGTTGCGCCAAACATTGCTGTCAGAAGACAGATGGAAAAGTCACCCTGCTGATCCCAATCACCAGAAGAACAGATCTCCATTGCTTGGAGCAGCTGCTGGCTGTTAAGGCAGGTGGAGGGGGGGATTTGTAATTGTAGCAATAGTACCAGATGCAAATGTCTTAAGTCTGGCTTACATATTTGTAACTATTCAACAGGATGCCAGCTAAAGTCTTTTCACATAAACATTCGGGTTTTTCTGCACAAGCCCCACAAAAAAGGAACAAGTACTTGTCTTTTAGCTACCCCTGGAGGGCAAAGAATTTTTAAAAATTGCAGTGAATATTGCTTGACTTTGTAGAATTGCTAGGAAAGAGTAACTCAAAACTCCTGATCAAGATATGCCATTGCATGCCTCCTTCCATGCAGTTTTCCATGATCTCCAAGCACCATGGATTGGCCAGGATGGCCACAGTGAACCCTCTGCTTTCCCAGTTTTCCAGTTTCTTAGTGGGTTTTAAAATGTCCTGCGTTCTCCTTCTCCCCTGTTGCCTGCATTTGTTGTTGTTATTTGCAGTCAACCACTACAGGCTCCCACTAAGAACTGCAGCTCTGTGATTTCATCCTCCTCAGGTTTAGCCATATCCTCATACCTTCCTAGTCATGTAAGGATGGGAGAGGACAAAGAATGTACCAATGACAACAGCAGAAGTGGCAGCTCTAGAGCTCATTCAGTGCAACTGCTGCTTCCTTTTCTTAGCTTTATTTCCCAGGCGTTTCATCTTCCGTCTAGGTGCAAGGGGATGCTACTCATACATTGCCCAGTGAACAAAGAAAAGAGAAGGTCCAAGGAAAAACAGGCTTGGGAAGTAAAGCAGCAGCAGCAGCAAGGAGGAGGAGGGGGCATGAGTGTGACATAGCAAGCCCTCTCTTTCTGCTTGCTCATTCTTTCTTTTCCCCCAGAGTCACCACCACCACCTCCAAACCAAATGAAAAAGCAAAGCAGTTTGCTTCTTGAATGCCTGGATCTCCAGCACCAGGCTGGTTGGGAAGGGAATTTGGTAACAGAGAAAATATATGTGCTGCAAAACAGGAAATTTCCCTAGTACCCCTTTCCCTTCTCATAAAGCTTTTATCTAAGGACCCCTTCAGGAAGCTGCTGACTCTATACAGGAGAACCAGCTGCTACAATGGGGATTCTTTCTTTGACCTATGCTGGCAGTAGCAGAGGGAGGGCTGAGCGAGTGCTTATTCTGTCCTGGTTTTCATGTGTGAAATTCTGAAAGGTATGGTTTTCAGTCATTGTTCCTACCCAGCAATCAGTCAGCCTGCCATGGCCACTGAACACAGCCATTCACTGCTGTTTCTGTACTTCTTCAAACAGTGCTAATACTTTCATTTTCTATGTGGATGATGCCTCTTTGGCTATGTAAGGACCAGCACTTGAAGAACACAAATTGTCATTAGTATATATAGCAACACAGAGACACATTCACAATTTTACATTTTGATAAGTTTGTGCCCTGATCTGCATAAAGAACACATTTCACATTCAGATAATTAACTTGCTTTCTACATAGAGGTGAAGGGACAAAGTAAGTGATGTTCCCTGTGCAATCATTAAAAGGATCTGAGGTTCTTCAATAAGAAATTCCAGGGTGTGTTTTTACTGAAGTGATATCATTCTGCTCTATCCTGTGGAATCCTGGAATTTGCAGTTTGATGAGGTAGTTGGAATTCTCTATAAACAGATGAAAGAGCTCTGCAGGAGGAAACTTTAAATGCTGTTGTTCTTGTTCTTGTTGTGTGCCTTAAAGTACTTTCCACCTTATTGCAACCCAAAGGCAAACTTATCTCAGGGTTTTCTGACACTGAGAGTGTATGACTTACCTAATGTCACCCAGTGGATTTTCATGGTGAAACCGGGATTCAAACCCAGGTCTCCAGAGCTGTAGTCCAGTGCTCAAATCACTACACCACACTGGCTCCTTGCCAAACCACAAATCCCAAGATTCCATTCAGTGTAGCCATGACACGTAAAGTGATAAGAAATTGATGTAACTGTTTAGTGAAGACATATCCCCAGTGTTTGTAGTCTGTAAATGTAAATTATAAATTGTGTTTATGCAATATAGTACAATTTAAAGTATTTAAAGAACCTGTGTTTCCTGTCCTAAAAAGAGTTACACAATTTACCAGTGGCAAGTGGTGGCTTCCATGTCATTAGGATGATGAACCCAATCCAGAATTTAAACCAGCCTTTAAAGGAGCTCTGCAAGGAGCTGAAACGTATCCCCTAAAATAGATTTGTTACCTTGGATACCCCCTTTAAATTTAATCAAAACCTGGAATGGAATCTCTGCCCCAGTGACATAGAAGTCACCAGCCACCACTGCAATTTAGAGTTATTTCAATGGAACTTACTTCCAAATAAATGTGTTTCAATTCATGATTAAAGCATGCTAATCCTAGCTCTTCTCGTTAGTTGAGTGAAATTTCAAACTGTTAGCTTCACCAGGGATTACTGTAAACATTACTGTATAGCCCATTGCCATCGTGCCAAAGACAAAGAGTGCCAGAAAAGAAAAGAAAAAAGGGGCCTTTAAAAAAACTGTCTTATTAAACTACTTTTGCACTAGGCTTTCCCCTCCTTGGGAAGAGCCACATTTCTTTTGCGTACATAGGGCAGCATTAGAAATGCTAAGTTACTCCTGCCTTTGAAACATTTCCTGGATGATGTTCTGATGTATCAGATCACTTGGGATTTAAGGCAACATCAGTAATGAGACAGACTCCAAAAGTGTTTGATCTCCTCAAATCATGTAATCGGTATGACTTCTTTTGAAATATGGCCCTCAAGCTTTTTTAAGGTAATGGCTATGCACATTTCCTTTACATGATTATAAGCAAGGTTCTGAATCAATATGTTAAGCATTCCATGACTTTAAATATTGCCATTTCCAGAAATAATTAGGAAGACCCACTTAAAACTTATGACTCATAAGATAAAGGCAATAGCACATTGGGAGAGAAACAAGCTTACTTACTTTGAAGAAAGCTCATCTGAAATCACAGGGACCCACTTCCAAATAGGTGTATTTAGGAGTGTTAATGTACTGTGTATTAAGCCTCTGCAATGTTTAATTGAGGAAGAAAATATCATAAATAGTTTTAATGCTGTTATGTACCATACAATTTGACTATACCAATGGTTTCAGTCTGTGAACATAATTTAATGCAAAGTTATACATACACTTCAGGACATTGGCTTTGATCCAGAGTTCTCATGAGCTTCTCTTGGAGGAATGAGAATGTTCATTGATTTTTTAAATTTTTGATTGATTGATTGATTGATTGATGATATTCATTGGTTCTCCTCCTGCAGACCCTCACCCCACCCCCCAGAACACTGTTGGAGCTGATATTATGGTGGGGCTGCAGACAACGGGAAAATCACCTTCCCATTCCTCCAGCAGGAATCTCCACTACATTTCAGTCTCTTCTATGAATCAAACAAATTCATGGAAAGACAACTATGTTTCTAGCACACTGAAATCAATGGTCCTAAAGCATGATTTAATCCATATTGGATTGTGACTTTTATATTTTACTATTTTACTATTATTTTGAACTCAACATTAACTTTTGCACCATGGTAGTAGTGAATGTACTACTCTTTTCAGCACTTCTGCAAGGGAACTATTAGCCTTGAGCACCTTTTTTTAATGGCATGGGGTTCATTTTGTTGTAGGACTGTAATAGAAATTATTGGTTTTGTATTTTTTTAATTATATTTCAAAAAATTGATAATTTATACATTGGCTTTTAAATTTTAAATGTTCATTAATAATAATAATAATAATAATAATAAAATTTATTTCTATCCTGCCCCTCTGCAACGCAATCAGGGCTGCTTACAGCATAAACATTCCATAATTACATTAGTACCCTCATCCACCCACCCCTTAAAACAATATTAAATTAAAAAGATTAAAAACATACAATAATTAAAAAGAAAAAAAATGGAATAATTTGATGGCAGCTTAAGGGAAAAGACAGCCGAATCTTTGAGCCGGGATAGCTATTCGGGAAAGGCCTGCTGGAAAAGCTCCGTCTTGACAGCTTTTTTGAAGCGGTCTAAGGTGGTAATAAGACAGATCTCGTCCGGCAGCATTCCATAATCTGGGAGTGGTAGCAGAGAAGGCCCTCTGGGATGTCACCGACAGCCTTGTTTTCATAGGTTGTAACAGATTCCTCCCAGAGGACTGAAGTGTGCAGGGAGGGTCATACAAGAGGAGGCAGTCCCAGAGGTAAGTTGGACCCAAGCCATGTAGGGTTTTAAAGGTCATAACCAACACCTTGTATTGTGCCCGAAAACTAATAGGCAGCCAGTGGAAAGCTTTTAACACAGGTGTTATATGCTCTCTTCTGGAAACACCAGAAATCAACCTGGCTGCCATATTCTGAACTAGTTGAAGTTTCCCAGTCAAGCACAAGGGTAGCTCCATGTACAGCACATTACAGAAGTAGAGATGAGAGGTTACCAGCACATGTACCACAGTTGAGGTCTCTGATTTCCAGGAAAGGGTGCAGCTGGCGTATCAGCCGAAGTTGATAACAGGCACTCCTGACCGTCACATTTACCTGATTAGACATCTGGAGCAATGGGTCCAGGAGCACCCCCAGACTGTGGACACAGTCCTTGGAGGAGAGTGTGATTCCATCCAGGATTGGAAGTTGTATTCCCAGACCTGGTTTCGGGCCCGTAACTGTTAGTACCTCCATTTTGTCTGGATTTAGTCTCAATTTGTTTTTCCTCATCCAGTCCATTACTGCCCTAAGACAATCATTGAGAGGAGAGACACCATCTGAAGTCGAAGCTGATGACTGAGACGTGGAGAAATATATCTGGGTGTCATCAGCATACTGATGACACTGCACTCCATGCCTCCAAATGATCTCTCCCAGCAGCTTCATATAGATGTTAAATGGCATCAGGGACAGGATAGCGCCCTGAGGGACACAACAATTAGGCTCTATTCTAGTAGAGCAACTGTCCCTGAGCCTCGCCCTCTGGGATCTGCCTGAGAGGAAAGAAATGAACCACTGCAAGGCAGTGCCTCCAATTCCTAACCCTCTCAGGTGATCCAAGAGGATGGAATGATCTTTTGTATCAAAGGCCGCTGAGAGGTCCAAGAGCACCAACAGGGTCACACTACCCCTGTCGATCCCCAAGCGAAGGTCATCAGCCAGAGCAACCATGGCAGTCTCAACTCCATATCCTGTCCTAAAGCCAGTTTGAAATGGATCTAGATAATCAGTTTCATCCAAGACAGCTTGGAGTTGGGAAGCGACCGCCCTCTTGATCACCTTGCTTAAAAAAGGCAGCAAGGAGACTAGCTGATAGTTATTCCTGTCCAAGGGGTCGAGGGAAGGCTTTTTCAGGAGCGGCTTAACCACCGCTTCCTTCAGGCAGGATGGAACGAACCCGTTCCTGAAAGACACATTGATAATGTCACTAAGGAATACTCTCAATGCGTCGCCCCCTTGGGTGGCCAGCCATGATAGACAAGGATCGAGTGGACAGGTTGTCTTCCTCACTCTACCAAGGAGCTTGTCCACATCATCAGTACTCACAGATTGAAGCTGATCCAATAAAATTTCATCAACGGAGTTGCTGGACACCTCTTCTATAGATTCTGGCATAACACTGGCATCTAAGTTGGCTCTTATCCGAGAGATTTTATCTGCAAAGTGGTTGTTGAATGTGTCACATCAGTCCGTTGTCAGGTTAAGTATAGGTGGAACCTGCGTCAGCTCCCCCACCACCCTAAACAGTTCCACTGGACGGGACTCTGCAGACGTAATACGTGCAGAGGAGAAAGATTTCTGCGCTGCACGTATTGCCTCTTGATGGGAATCAAGGAAATTCCTATGACGAGTCTTATCGAATAAGAGTTGAGTCTTCTGCCAGGTGTGCTCTAGTCGCTGTCCAGCCTGCTTCATCTTCCTAAGCTCCTCTGAATACCAGGGCTTATGGTTAGGAGCAAAATATATATCTTTGGTGGTCTGTGCATGAAATAACATTAAAAATTATGCAGTTAACTACAATCAACTATGTTATCCAATGCTTAAAGAAAATTAGAACATTTGTAAAATATTCCATGTCAAAATTTGCAATGGAAAATTTTGCAAAGAATGTTAGGCATGTATGGCATGTATCTCTGTCTAAAATCCTGTCATTCTTCCAAAAACGAACACTCCTGTGGTGTGCTTTTTACAGAACACGCCAAAGAAAAAGAAGCAAAGCATGATGCAGCAACGAAAGACAAAGGTATTACAAATCAAATGAAAACAAACTAATGAAAGAAACTGGAAAGTCACAGTTTTCTCAAATTAATAAAAATGATCTAACTGTCAAATAGTAGTTTTCCCATGTGGGACCATACATAAATGTCTAATCCTGGAGAAATACATTTTGTTTTCTGCATACTGGTGAAAAGTTTAAAGCTTATATCAACCACTGAATATAACATGAATGCTGTTGGGTAGTTAAGCACCAGCATATTGGTGATGTGAAGGTGTGATTTTTGAGGCTTGTCACATTCTGAATTAAAGCAGCAGAGCAGCCATAAGGTTCCATCTTCAGTGCTGCCTTAATGCATGATGTTGTCATTCTGTTCTGGTCCTGTGGAAGACCAGGATAAAACCGTGTCTTTTTGTTAACCAAAAATATCTGGTTAAAAATCCAGAAAAAAGATGTGGTTTTACCTCAGTCTCCCATGAAACCCAAACAGCAGAACACTGGAAGAACAATGATGTCATGTGGTAGGGCAGCACGGAAAGCAAAACCTTTTGGCTGCCCTGTCGCTTTAATTCTGTATGCGATAAGCTTCTAAGACTGACATGCCCTCAAGACTTCAGAAGGACATAGGATAAAAATCCTTGCTTTGATTATTTAAATATCTGACTCTTCTGAAGCAAATTATATTTATAATTTTAAATATAACACCCCCCAGGGAGCATTCTTGGAGCATCTGGCTGGATGGTGTCAAAGACATATAGTGCAATCCTGTATTATACATGTGTAAATATAGGCAAGGCATGTATTCAGTAAGCTTTAATTCCAGGCAAATATAAATAGAACTGAAGCCCTGTTTAGGAGTAATCTCCACAGTGAACTCAACTGGACGTTCGTGAGTTAACTTGCATAGTGTTTGGTAGGTAAAAGCAGCTTCACATAACATAAACAAGAGGGAGGAGCTCTTTGTGTGGAAACTATAGAGGTGAGACTCACGAATTCTAGATCAGTGTGGTTTGCTTAAAGAGAGATTTCCTCTTCATATATGAGTATTATACCACTGTGGTTTTCAATCCAAAGTGGAGTGCAAGATGTTTGCATGAAAACTTAAAAAACAAAAAAAGCAGCAGCTCAGCTGTATGCTACGTATTGAACATATTGTGTAGTTTAACCTTTAGTTTAGCCTTAGGAAAGAAGGCATCACTAATTCCCCCATGAGTTCATTGTAACATGTGAAGATGCCGGGACTGCTTGATAAGTAGTTGGCCTGATCCAGCAAAACTGTCCTTGAGTTTCTATAACTGGAGCCAGAGCAGACAAAGAGTTTATCCACAAATGTTTTTAACTTCAAGTTCCATTAGTCCCAACCAGTGTTGCTAGTAGTCAGAGATTACAAGAGTTGGCATGAATCTGTTGCTTTTAAAACTGATGTTTTAATAGTATAATTGGTTTAATTTACATTTCAATAAATATAGTGTACAGGTGTTTTTTTTCAATTGCAATCTTTTAAATTCTGTTGTAAGCCACTTTGCATCCCACCCTTGGAGAAAGGCAAGAAAGAAATCAAAGAAAGAAAGAAGTAAACTGAGTTTGCTCCTTAGTTCTAGATTATGTAAGAAGACTAGGAGTGAAATTATTTGTACATCTACTTTCTGCTAAATATTGTTTTAGGAAATAGTTTCTACAACTAATTGTCTTGGCATGAATCTCTTCAATGCCTTTAAGAGGTTTTGCCTTTAAAATGACACATCAGGTCAGGCAGATGCTAATTGGAGGCAATTAGCACAGCTACTAGCTACAGCATTCTCTCACTCCAACCAAGTGACATTCTAGAAGACAGGAAATGATTGTGTGACTTTCAAGATATCAGTCCCAATCTATTCCTATCAAGGCATCACTGGTGTGGGCATGTAAAAGGTCAGTAGTTCAACTCCAGCAGGAAATGACATTCAGTACAATTTAACCCTCATGTTATGTATTCAATGGCAAAAAGCTTTGCACAGTCAAGACAGGTTAGGAGAATTTAAAGGTCAAAGCTTAGTGGCAGACTTGATCAAACTGCACTTAAGGCAGCTGCTACTGAACAGTATACTACAGTGGTGTGGGTCCTGTAATTACAAGCAAAATACAGGGTTTTAGCTTCAGGCAAGCAGAATAGAACATTCCAGCCAACTCCACCTACAGATCTGGCAGGCCTGAAAGGACTTTAGAGAAAGCCAGGGACTCCAATACACACTATACTATTGGTCTAGTTGTGTGCCTTCAAATCATTTCCGACTAATGGAAACCCTAAGGCAAACCTATTGCAGGGTTTTCTTGGCGAGTTTTGTTCAGAGAGGGGTTGTTATTGCCACCCTCTGAGGCTGAGAGAACATGACTTGTCAAGGTCACCCAGCAGGTCTCCAGAGCCCTAGTCCAATATTCAAACCACTACACCATGCTGGGCTCACACTATACTATACCTGGATTTTATTTAATATCTGTTGAATCATGGGATAGTAAACATTCAGCTTTCCATATATTATAGGACTGCAGTGCCCAGCATTCCTCACTATTGCATGTCCAAGGGTGAAGCCACTCCACACAAGAAACACAACACACCAAACTTAAGTTTATTAATTACAGCTGTAGCTGGGTTGGCCTAGGCATGGGTCCATATTCAGGCATCAACCAACCTGAGTATTGATTGATAAGCCTATACTTCTGGCTGGAGCTGGATCACTGGGATGACAGGAGAAGGATCACATGAGCAGGAGCCCAGTGTGACCCCTTGTTACTGGGGTCTGCCCCTGCCTGGGCAACATCATATCCCCCCACATCCCCAAGTCTCATAAGGGATCTCCTCTACATTATCAATGCCAAGTTGACACTTGTGAATGATGTTCCAGATTTAGGACCTCTGCTGACCCAAGCTGTGACAAACCAACAAAGATGAACATAATTCCCACCACATAGAGTATAACAAATGATGAATAATGCAAGAATGCCACCCCACCAGCCAAGTAGAACAGGAAGGGTGGATCAATGCTCCAAGAAGAACTGACTGGCAGGCAAGGGAGCATGCCAATATATACCCAGCAATCTGACCAGAGTGGAAACTGCAGGCAGTTCCCTCCAGCTAGATTCTTCAGATTTTCCCCCCAGCCATTAATTAGTGGAATGAGATAAGGTTGATTTGCACATGTGGATATCCCATGCTGTTCTAAAGGATCCACCCACCCCCTTGGTTTGCTGATAGAAGTCTTGCATGAGTGGAAGCCCAACAGTTGGTTATCACTCTATATACCTAAAACTATGTCACAAATCAGGAAAATGGAACAGAACATTTCTGAGGTCTCTTAAAACTCACAGAAAAAAATGTCTGAACCTCTACTGTGGATCAGGCACAGATGCCCTTTACTATCTTCCCTTTCTATAGCTGAGTGTGAGTTCTTTTAAAGTAATGATTTAATTAATTAAATTAAGCATTAATATGCTTTCCTAGATGTTCCAAAAGAAAAAGTGAAGCCTTCACCTCCTGCCAAAGAAAAGGGTAAGTGTTACCAGTAAACCTGCATGTCTTTTTCAGTTCACATTTTTTATGCGGGTTGGAACAATCAATTTGTTTGTTTTACCAATGTTATTTTAGGATTTTAAAAAATGATTTAGAAACTAGTTGATGGGGAATGCTAACAACTTTATTGTGCACTGAAAAGCAGGGAAAATCTTAAATAGTTGGCTGTATTGTCAGTGCACAGCTGGCTCTCTCATGGGGGGGGGGTATCTCCAAGGACACTCTGTCTACAATGCCTGGCCCTGACCATCCCCCCAAGCCTGGCAATTCAAGCTAGCACCCCTCTGTGGAGAGCAGCAATGACACTTCATACAGCTAGTCTTGCTCTCCATAGAGGCTGGGGGTGGGATGTTGAGGGTGGCAGGGAGATGAGGTAAGGCAAGACAAAAGGAAGGGAACAGTTTGTGGAGAGCTGGAGAAGTAATAATAATAATAATAATAATAATAATAATAATAAAATGTATTTATACCCCGCCCTCTGTTAAAACAATCGGGGCGGCTTACAAAATTTAAAATACAATACAAATAAAATCCCTAAACACCCCCACTCCCACCCTCCCCCATAAAAAAACATTAAACAAATATAAATTTAAAACAACTAATCTAAAATCACATTTAAAACTATAAATACAATAAAATATAATAAATGGCCAGCAGCCTAGAAGAGGCCAGGATCCCCTGAGGCCGGGATCTAATTAGGAAAGGTCTGCCGAAAGAGATCCATCTTTAGTGCTTTTTTAAAGCCACTCAGGCTTGTTATCTGACGGATCTCATTCGGCAGGTCATTCCACAATTTGGGGGCGATTACCGAAAAGGCCCTCTGGGAGGTTGCAGACAGCCTAGATTTTTGTGGCTGAAGCAAATCCTCCCAGAGGACCGGAGTGCGCGGGGAGGATTGTATGGGAGGAGGCGGTTCCGGAGATAAGTTGGACCCAAGCCATTTAGGGCTTTAAAGGTAATAACCAACACCTTATACTGGGCCCGGAAACTGATTGGCAGAAGGGACAGGAAAGAATTCAAGAAGGACAATGGAAGGAAGTAGGCTTTTTGGTCTGGTCAATTGTCAGAATATGATCACCTGGAGCAAAGGAGTGAATTTTCTGTTATTGTTGTGTCCCTTCAAGTTATTTCCGACTTAAGGCAACACTGAGGCAGGGTTTTCTTTACAAGATTTGTTCCGAGGAGGTTTACTACCGCCTTCTTCTGAGGATGAGAGAATGTGACTTGCCCAAGGTGGGCTTCATGGCTGAGCAGGAATTTGAACTCCAGAGCCTTAGTCCAACATTCAAACCTTGCCATTCCTTGCTTTTGCTATGGCAGGGAGGTGAGTTAAAAGGAGGGGAACATAGTGGGAAGGGGAGGGAGAGACATGGGAAAGAATTCAAGAAAGGCAGTGGAGGGAAGCAAGTGAGTAAGGCATGAGCAGGAAGAGGGTGAGGCAGGGAGTGGCAGCAGTGACAGAGTTATGGCAGTTTGTCTCAGCTAATTGGAGCACTTAGGCCATTGCTGCTTTTGGGCCATGGAAGCAGTAAATGTATTGCGCAGTTTCACATGTAGTGGTCATTTCGAATGTAGCCTCCATACAGCTACACTTCCCATTATTGTTTCATTCCTGGGTGTCTCAAACCCTCCAACATATCACAGATGAAAACTGGGACACATGTGGCCAAGTGACATCAGAGTATGATCAAGATGGCAAGTGTTGTGAATGAGAAAGAACACACAAACTAGGAGAGATTGCACAGGTTGGTTTTGCCTGAGTCCATTGGGAAGGGCAAGAGTCTATCTCCTCCTCTCCTCTCTGCTGAGTTAATAGAATGCAAACTAGTTTTGCCCTATTACAATTTACAGCAATTGAAACATGCTGAGAACAAAGGGGTAAAGAAAACAAAGGAGGAGAGAGAAACTGGGACATTTTAAAAGCAGCTTAAAAGTGGGACAGTGGAGGATTAACTGGCACTGTTCTTGCCAAATCAGGACAGTTGGAAGGTATGGTGTGTCTCTCTCAACAATCTGTATGAACACATAACAGATGTCTACCAAACAAGTCTAAAGCATATGTGAGAATGTGAAGTTGAAGGCTTTCACGACTGGCATCCATAGATTTTCCTTGGGTTGTTTCCGGGCTGTGAGGCCGTGTTCTGGAATAGTTTCTTTCTGACGTTTTGCCTGCATCTGTGGCTGGCATCTTCAGAGAATGGTTGGGTAGGAGTGTGTCTGGGGTTTATATGCTATGAACCCCTGTTGGGGAGGATTTGTAAATTTATGTAATTGAATGGTTAGTTTCCAGGTATAGAAATGCAAGGCTCGTTAGTGTCTGTTTGGCTGATGGTTGGTTGATGGACCATTATCTGCTGGGAATCCCCCTGTCCCTGGGTGGAATTCCTTTGTAAGTGTTGAGTTTTGATTCTATTGTATTTCAAAACTGGGAGCCAGATTTTGTTTACTTTTAAGGTTTCTTCTTTCCTGTTGAAGTTGTCCAGGTTTTTGTGGATTTCAATAGCTTCTCTGTGCATTTTGAAATGATAGGTGTTGGCCTGGTCCAGAATTTCGACGCCGGCCATGAAAGCCTTTGACTTCGTATTTAGATGTCCTTTGGTTGATTTATTTGTGTTCTGTATGTGCAGACAGACATGAAGCTATGTTTGCATGTTGATTAAGCATGCCTTTGGCATTTTGAAAAGACAATTTTTCAACTTAAATGAGTAAATTCTCTAGGCACAGATAGTCCATAAATTTTGCAACAGTGTCCTTTTGGACAGTACTTCTTAAAATGAAAATAAAACTAAAACTAAAAGGAAAACCATCAACTCTGTGATGATTTAAGTGAGCAATGGGCAACATGCTTTTTGATTGTGTCTCCCATGAACTCTACTGCCAGTGGTGGAGACAATGAGAGCTGCAGTCCAAAAACATCAGGAGGGCCCTGTGAATACAGCTGTATAAAACAAAGAAATGGGAGGGGGTTAGAGTCCTTTCACCCTACACAATTAAAGCACTCTAATTCCACTTTAACTGCCATCACATCATCCTATGGAGTCTTGGGATTTGCAAATCAGGAAGGGGCATTTAGAATCCTCAACCAGTGAGCTCCTCTAGTGACTCACCAAACTACAAATTCCATGATTCCATAGGAGGCAGCTATGGCAGTTAAAATGGAAATCATAGAACTATAATTGTGTAATACTCATTTTTCAGTTGAGAGGAAAATTAATGTGAAGTCAGTTTTGAAAAACAATAGAACACCAAATATTGTTTCAGGGACAAGAGTTCTCACTAAGTTCCTCTCACATGATAATTTGTTATTTAAAAGACATCTGAGTGCCATTCCTTATATTCCACACAAGCATATGGGTCTCCTTATAACCATATAGTCTGGACACAGTCTGGTTTATAAAAGGCCATACGCCTAGCAAGAATTTTAGCACCAGGTTTACTTTTTTCTTGAGGACCCAGCAGAAGTTACTTTTTCTACATGTAGTGACTTCTTGCCAACTTAGAGAATGGGAATTGGTAAGGTAGAGGAAAAATATATTCTTTCACTCTGCTTCAGGTGTGGGTATTTTTTTCTTACCTGCATGCCTAGGTGTTTCTTTTAGGTGATGACCTGTAAATTTGGATGTAAGCCAACCTGCACTTAAATTACATATTTGCAAGCTAAGAAAATTTGATTTTTCAGAGGCAGCAAAAACAAAGGAAGTGCAGCCTCTCAGTCACAAGAAACAGAAAGGTAAATATCATCTTACATTGTATGTTAGTCTAAATATCAGATCAAAGTATTTACTTTAGTTCTTTGAAAATAAAATATTTGCTATACTTCCACTTGAATTAAACTCTTGCTTCCCAGAATATGTGAACATCGAGTAGATAATGGTGGGAAGGGAGCAAGGATTTTGCTTTTTATAAATCTATCTTCTCAGTACTTACAAGAGATGCCATTGCTGACAAAGTTTTCTCAGGCCATTCTCAGAAAAACACTTCAGGGAGTGATGAAAGCCTATGTCAAAGGAGAGGGAAAATTTACAAATACCCATGGTCTTCTTCAGCATAGACTGAAATCCAACCTGGAAAGTAATGTATGGTTTTGTATGCAATGTAATGGAGCTATGTCACTCCAGGATTAAAGAGACAAGGGAGAGTTTATCAAGGGGTTGGCACTTTGAACATCTTTATCTTCCACTACACAGACATCGGACTTTTTCGGATGGTGATTTGTAATGCAAGCAGGCTCGTCCCTGTTGCGAGGCTAGTGCACGGCAGGGGGGCAGTTTCGGATGACGCTGTCCCCCTGGTGATACTGTTCCAGAAGAGCTGGGAGGCTGCAGCACCATATTTGGCCATTTCCTAATCACGGTCAACTTCCGTGATTAGGAAATGGCCAAATATGGCGCTGCAGCCTCCCAGCTCTTCCAGAACAGTATCGGCAGGGGGACAGCGTCATCCGAAATGGCCCCCCTGCCACACAGCAGCCTCGCAACAAGGACGAGCCTGCTTGCGTTACAAATCACCTTCTGAAAAAGTCCATCATGTGTGAGCGTAATATTCATATCTACAAATATCAGTTTGTCTGATATCTATTATCAAGGGAAGTGGGGAGGGGAGTTCACACATGGCAAATATGTCACATGATCTTATTTATTTACTTACTTACTTACTTACTTACTGAATGTATACCCCACCTTTCTCACATGGCATTATGCATGCTCATTTTTGAGGTAATCCCCTAATAGAACTTCACTGCTGGGCCAAAAATTCAAAATAGCCCTCCCTCATTTTTATCTGTTGGAATTTATATAATGTGAATATGATGTTTTCCAGAGCAAATGGAACGTGTATTGTGATGCTGAATGTATGTGACAGAACATTGACGTTTTGTCAGAAAAACATACCCTGATGTGTAAATTGGCTGCAAGCATCCATGTGCAGTTCTGTGCTTTATTAGGCTCCTTTTCTTTTCAAGCAACAAAAAGTGACATGTCACATAGAACTCACAAAATAAGGTCTGAGAAAACTCAGTGCAAAATAAGAAGAGTTCTAAGCCTGTAAAGTTTCAGAGCCTTGTGTTAAATCTATGAAGATGAAGCCACATTTCCTCCTATTTAAAATGACCATATCTATCAAAGATAATCTTTCATGAATAGGCATTGCCATTTTTATTACAGGTGTTTCCTGATTTGTGTAGCATTCATCTCTTCATAATAATTCCATTGGGTACATGAAATGTACATGATCACAACACTCATCCCTTGGCTACTTTAAACTTCTCTATGGAATGTAACAGTTCAATTCTCAGTATAGGTCAGTGTCGCATATGAAAACAGAATTAATAAAAGCCACTGATGCGTGTGTTTACTGTATAAAAATTGTCAATGGTTATTTTTACTTAGTGGCAGTTACTGAGGGTATCTCATCATGTTACAATAAAGTGGATGAGGCCTTCTTAACCAGACTTCTCTGAACCAGGAAATGGAAGCAGAAGCCAGAAGGACAATTTGCTTGCTGACTGGATGGTTTCCTCTGCTGATGCCAGCAACATCCATAATCTTTCACAGTGCTGAGTTCTTCCACCTCTGCTTCCTGGCACTAATGGTGAAGATCCCTTCTGTTCCCATGCTCTTGCCAATGCCAGTTTCACTTAGCTAATCTCCTCAGCCATTGCTTTCAGGATGCTGGATAGGTACCAAAAACTACCAAAAAACACTTGTAAGTCTTGTGAGTATTTTCCAGAGCTTAGCAGAGTTTTGAGAGGGGATTACAACTCCCAAATGAACATTAACAAAAACTTCCAGAATTCTGGTCAGGGCAGAGCTGTAGCCACACACCAAGTGTCCTTTAAGCTAATCCATTACACTTTGGGCAAATGGAAAACTACTTGTGTAAGGAGATATTGGATACCTCCTTATGCAAGCATGTAAAGATTATAAATTGCACTGGCAAAATGCCCCAACAAAATTCTGGATCAGAATTTAATAGATTCACTTTTCCCCTTCTAGCTCTCTGTGCCTTTGGTGATTCTGCTGCAGAGGGCTGCAGGACTCAGGTTGATTCCCTAGTATCTCCAGTTAAATGAAACATGAACAAGTTATTTGAAAGACCCTCCCCCTACACACACACCCATGAAAGGACCATTGAGCAGCAGAACTGCTAATCAAAACTGATTATACTGGGGTCAATGGGTGAATCATCTGCACCAGTATAAATCAGCTTCCAGGCTTCTTAGTCCCATCATACTTGTGTTTTTCATAGGCAACTTTGGGGACAGTTTCCATATAACATGTAGTCCCTGTTTTTGTATATGTTTGTTTCCAGAAAAGCACTAGAGCCAAACACACAGGGGAGGGATGTCATATGCTTCCAGCCTCTTAAGAAACTCCTAATCTATATTCTATTAAATGGAGAATAAATGAAGGATAAAAAAAAATAGCATTTCTTTAGACCCTCGACTGACCCTTTTGAAACACAAAGTCTTGTCATGCTTTTTCCAATGGAAAGCTCTTTGTTCTGTCAGGGAAAGCTCTGTGCTAGTGAGGCAGTCAGCAAAAACATTGTTTTCTTTCTTTCTTTCTTTCTTTCTTTCTTTCTTTCTTTCTTTCTCTTTTTTCTTATGATACTGACCAAGGGCAACAGGATTTCAGCTGGCTGTGAAATCAAAGCAAAGTGTTATATCCTACAGATGTTCCTTCTTGCATGGCTATAGTATAGTATAACAGAAAAGGCTATAGAAAAGTATAACAGTTTCTCTGAAACTGATAGTGTGTCACCCCAAATACATTATGCTTCCCAACTTCACACATTTTAAATAGTGCTGTCTGATTTCTCATTCACGCTGTGCATTCTGTAGGTACTAAGCACACTTGCCAGCTTTTTCTGATTAAAACGTTCTTATTTAAATACTCACTTGACCTGAAGCAAAACACAAGAATAATGGACCTGCATTGAGGATGGCAATGAAAACAAGGAGGAAAGGGCGATGACAGCATTCTGAAAGATTTGTGTGCATATGACACTCAGAGGAGGTAGTTGACTTACAGTCAAATCCTATACATGTCTGCTCAGAAGCAAGTCTCATTTATTTGAATGAGGTGTATTCCCAGGTATAGGACTGCAGCCTCAGTTGGTTGAATTCTGAATTGGACTCCAGAGAAACCAAGGGAGTCACATCTTCGATTACCTCCTTGTATGTATGCAGATAGCTAGTACATACAGTGTGTGTGTATGTATGTATGTATGTTTAACATGGTTAAAACGAGTCTGCATCTGCAGACTGAAGGAGGAAAAATGCAGAATTCTGTTTCCTCATTCTGGGTTACCTTTCACACTTTTTTTTATATACCACTTGAGCCTTCTGCAGACTCCTTTTTGTGTTAACTGCCATCAAGTCAACTTAGACTGACTGTATGGCAACACTACAAATTAGGCACCTCCAACTCATCCTGTCATCAACAGCCCTATTCAGGTCTTGCAGAGCTGGGTTTTCTTGAGTGCGTCTACCCATCTGTAGTGGGGTCTTCCTCTTTTCCTACTGGATTTTACCTTACCAAGCATTGTCTTTTTAGTGAGTCATGTGTTCTCATGATATGGTCAAAGCACGAAAGTCTCAGTCTAGTAATCTTGGCTTCTAGAGAGAATTCAGGCTTGATTTGCTCTGTGTCCGTGTGTGCCTTCAAGTCACCTGTCAACTTACGGTAACCACATGAATTTCATAGGGTTTTTATAGGCAAGGAATACTCAGAGGTGGTTTTTCCAGTTCTTTCCTCAGAAATATAGCCTACAGCAACTGGTGCTCTTTGTGATCTCTCATCCAGGTACTAACCAGGGCTGACCCTGCTTAGCTTCCAAGATCAGAAAGGATATGGTGCCTCTAGAGTATTTAGGCTTATTTATTTGTGTTTCTAGCAGTCCACGATAGCTGTAGAATTCTTCTGCAGAACCACATTTCAGATGAGTTGATATTCTTCCTATCAGCTTTCTTCACTGTCTAGCTTTCACAAACATGCATAAAAATTGGAAATACAATGGCATGGACAATCCTGACTTTGATATTCAATGATATATCTTGACACTACAGGGTCTTGTCTAGTTCTTTCATAGCTGCTCTTCCTAGTCCTTCTGATTTCTTGACTGAAATCTCCTTTTTTATAAATGACTGAGCCAAGGTATGGAAGATCTTGGACTGTTTCGATGTCTTCATCATCTACATTAAAGTTGTGTAAATCATCTGTAATCATTATTTTTGTTTTCTTAATGTACAACTGTAAACCTGCTTTTGCACTTTCTTCCTTGGCTTTCTTCAATAATCATTCCAAGTTTTTGCTATTTTCTGCTGGTAGGATGGAGTCATCTGCATATCTTAAACTGTGATATTCCTTCCTCCAATTTTCACACCTTCTTCCTCTGAGTCTAATCCTGCTTTACATATGATATGTCCAGCATACAAGTTAAACAAACTTGTTTATGGAGCCTTTTCCCATTGCCAGTTGCAAACCGCTCCATATCTCCCTACTCTGCCTTGATGGTAGCCTCAAGTTTTGAGTACAGGTTATGCATCAGGACAATAGAATGTTGTGGCACACCCATTTCTTTAAGAATGGTCCATAGTTATTCATGATCTACACAATCAAAGGCTTTGCTGTAATCTATAAAACACAGGCTGAAAGCCTCTTCCTTATCTGAACCCAGCTTGGATATCTGGCATTTCTTGTTCCATATACGGTAAAAGTCCTGATTATAGAATTTTGAACATTACAGTAGCACCGTCTTACCCACTGATTTGCCAACCACTGATTCAATTATCCATGGTCGGTGACAGTGGGGGGGGGGGAGGAGAGGAGGTTTCTGGATGACTTCCATGGTGGAAATGGCAACAGGAGGGTGAAGGGAGGGGGGAGAGGTCTCACCCCCCTTCTCTCTTCACCCCCCACATGGCTCCAGTAGCTCCAATGGTGATAGAAAGGCAAAGGGAAGGGAGGAGGAGATCTCACCTCCCTTCTCCCTTCACCCCCCATGGCTCCAGTAGCTCTGATGGCAACAGGAAGGCGAAGGGAAGGGAGTCGCCCCCCCCATGGCTCCGGTAGCTCCAGTGGCGACAGGAGGGTGAAGGGAGGGGAAGAGGAGATCTCCCCTCCCTTCTCCCTTTACTCCCCTCATGGCTCCAATGTCTCCAATGGCAATGGGAGGGCAAAGAGAAGGGAAGAGAGGTCTCACTCATCTTCTCCCTTCGCCTGGTGGGATGGCTTCCATGGCGGCAATGGTGATTGGGGGGTATTCACTATTATCCACATAATTCATTATCCACAGTGGGGGGGGGGGCTGGAACCAATCCCCCAAGGAAACGGGGGTTCTACTGTACTTTGCTTGCGTGGGAGATTAATGCAATGATCCTGTGGTTACTGCAATCCCTGGTGCCACCTTTCTTGGGGAATGGAGTGTATATTAAGCATTTCCAATGAGAGGGCCATTCTTTTCCCCCCATATTTGTTGACAGATTTCAGTTAGAACTAGAGTCAATTCTGCCTCTGTGGCTTGAAGTAGCTCTATTGATATGTTATCTGTTCCTGGTGATTTATTTCTTCCAAGTGCTCTGAGTGCAGTTGTTACTCTAAGAGCATCTCCTTGAAGTTTGGGGGAATTATAGCTCAAAAGGAGGCATGCGAGAGGAGGGTAACTTCAGGGATCTTTCCACCCATGTATACCAGTACTAACTGTAAAGAGTGCTCCAATTGAAATTAAACCAAGTATTTTATTAGAATTAACACAAGAGATAAACTATTATACAAGAGCATGCATTCTTAAGAACCATACAAGGCTATTGCGGAGAAAGGCTGAAGGATTGGACAGAGAGAAGTTTGGCGTGAAAGGGTGATAGTTACCAGGCTTAGACAAAGAGGTTTGTACAGTGGAGCAACTCAAATGGAATCTGAGGGTGGCACAGGTGAACTTGGTCTGTGGCACACAGATTGGTGGATCCAGTCTGCAGCACATGTGGTTAGGTCTGAGCTAGGATATTTATACGCCATTTCATACCCTGGAGGGATACGTTGTTTAAAACAAAGCCTAAATTGCTTTCTCACAGAGTGGACAAACCAATCCAGAATGGGCTGATTGCCCTACCTCTGGAGTAACAAAATGTTGATGGGTCTGCAACAACCTCTTAATGTTCAGAGAGGTAAGGGGTATAGGACAGATTTCCGTAGGGTATGGGTTCAGGAAAGGTCACTGATTACATGTTTGAGAGGATTAGTACAGACCCGTTAATGGCTGGGTTTCCCACATAAACCTATCTGGGCTTTCTCACCATTAATATTCTAGGCACATCTCAGGTCATTGTGACCTGGACTGTCCTCTGGTCATCTTGATCCCAAACAGGGTCTAGTCAGTGTGACCCCGAAAAGTGTCCACTATGTGCAGTTGTGAAATAGGGGAGGCAGGGTATGCTAACACAGTTTTCACTTCACTTTCTACAATTGTAGGTTCATCTTCAGATGTTTCTTCCTTGAATGACTCTTTCCTCTCTTTTATATAGTTCTTCAGCATATTCCTTTTAACAACACCAAAAAGGAACTATGAGAAACCTCATTGTTCTGCCCTTTCTCATGGCAGTACAAGCCTGTCCTGACATTAAGTTCATGTAGAGGTTGGAATGTTCCCTTAAAAACCAGTATTTTACAGTATAGTTATGAGGGCCATAAGTAGTTGCCATTGTGGTTACAATTTGAAGACTTTTTACATTCCCATTTCTCAAAAGTAACTAGAACAGGTACTTTTAAATGTGAGCTTGCTATCTTGCTTGCTTATGATGCTGAACAAGGGCAGCAGGATTTCAGCTCGCTGTGAAATCAAAGCCAAATAGTTTATATTGTGGTGTAGTATTTAGAGTGTTGCATGGGGACTTGGGAGATTTAGGTTCAAATCTCCATGGACTTTTGCTCAGTCACTCTCTCTCTCAACCTGACCTACCTCATTGGGTTGTTATGAAGATAGAAGTGAGGAAGAGGTGTGCCATGTGTACCTCCTTGAACTCTTTAGAGGACAGGTGGAATATAAAGCTAAAAAACAAACAGAAGATTCAAATGTCAGTGTCCTGTGGTACAAAACTCACTCTTCATCCAAACACTTCATTACCACTAGAACATGGGACAGCAGCACAAGGCACAGCACGAGTCAGCATTTGAATCTGTACCTGTAACTTAAAGGAGACAGCTTATCCCTCATGATGTTACAAGCTTAGCTATACTTTTGTTATTGGGAAAATTAATGAATTACAAATAATTTGTTGTTTGTAACTAGTTACTTGTAAGCATGGGAAGGAAGTGTGCTAGAGCAGCTCCTTTATTCCAACATAATCTGGAAAGGCCTTTTGTTCACCAACTCATTCTGTGTTATTAATACCATTTATCGAGGGACAAAGGCAACTGGAATCTTAGAGTAGGTTCATGTGCCTGGGTTCCCCATGGTTCTATAGCTTGGTAGCCTATTGAAAGAACATTGAGTCACACATGGTGGTCAGCTTCTGATAACACCACACTGCAGGGATCTTACTGTGTGGTGATGTAAAAGTAACTGAATTGTGGAAGGGAAAGCCATAGTGATGTGAACCCCATTAGACTTACTGTACAAGGATTTTTGTATGTTTGTTCGTGAGAGAGAGGGACAAAGGAGATTATTAGACAATTCCCTTTTAAGCATTCTTTTACCAGCATTAAAAAAAAAAAACATTTTTATGCCGGAAAAAGAACACTCCCCACTGCTCTTACCGTCCTTTCCTGGCAAAGGCAGCCCTGGCAATAAAGAGGAAGTGAATGGAGCCCCATTCACTTCCTCGTTCAAAATCCCACAAGACTACATCACACAGGAAATTCAAAAATAAAAACAAAAATAAAGCCTAAAAAGTTACACCAAGCACGTAGACACACTTTAAAAGTCCCAAGTAACCCAGGGAGGATCATTAAAAGAATGAAACTTACCTGGATGTCCCGATCTCACCAGGACGTATTTGCACCGGACCTGCATTCACAAGAGTTTAATGGCCCAAGGTTTCACACACTGGCAATGCCAGCACCAAAATGGGACAGGTATCTATTGACGGTGTCAATAAAACGAAACACCAGAATAACATCAATGGAATGCAAAAGGACGACATCATCTGATATTGGTGTCTTTTTGGGGTCTGCTGAAATCGTTATTGCACCACATTTGCGGCATCTGATAATCTCCAGAGATGTTGGAGGATAAAAGTAGCATCATATATAAGAAGGAAGTCACAAATGGTGCATGAAAATGGATTGTGGTTAGGTATTCTTAAAAAAAAAAACCAAAAACCTCTTTTATAACAAATCCTGAGGAAAAAAGAAGGAAGTCCAGCTAAAGCAGGTTCCAAAACTCTAAGTAACTCAGATATATATATATATATATATATATATTTCCTTTAAACTATATCAGATCTTTAAATAAATTATTGTAACATCAGAGGGCAAAATTAAGGGCAAAATTTCAATTTGAAAATGTCACTATAACTGAATCATTCATATATTTTTATTAAACATAGCAGTACGTTACTCTGCTATTATTGCCTTTAAGCTTGCCACTAACTGTGTAAATCTGTATTGTCCAAGATTAAAACAAAAAAGTGTGGTAGGCGACCTGGGGCTACTATATGCAGTGTATAGTACTGCATTACCATTATTAAACATAACACTTTTGCTTAGCTATCCCAAAACAGCTGTATCGTTTGAGCATTGCTCATTTCAATAATAAAAGATATACCTTAAAAAAAAAATGGAATGCATCCAAGGATGTTTTGTCAAATCCTGCTAAGACTTCTGGGGGGATTTGTCACTTTGTGCATGAACTTTTTTTCAAGGTTTGCAGGGCCTGAAGGAGCAACCTGAGGTGGTTTTCATAGACTTCCCTTCACCCACTCCTGGAACAAGTAACAAACTGTTTGCTTCCCCTGTCCTAGCCATTACTTTTCATGCATTGTAAAGTTTTTTCCCCTTCCCCTTGTCATAAAACAGTGGTTCTCTCAGCCATTGAATTGCTGATGTTTTGGGTTTCCAGTTTCCATAATTCCTGACCATTGGATCTTCTTCGTGGTCTCTGTGAATCACACAGCTGGGTTACTCCTGCGCCTGCGCAGAGCTTCGGAACCTTCTAGAATCGCTAGGCAGAATGTGCTTTGATACATTTTTGGTGGTAACTCCGCCCATCCTAACGGTCCCTTATAAGGGCTTCCCGCCTAAATCCCCTCAGTTCCTTTCTTTCCGCCGCATTAGCAGCTTGAAGGAACCTCTGTTCGCTAGGTGTTTTTTCTCTCATCACTCTGGTTTGACTTGGCTTTGGCTCTTTGATGACGATTTTCGCTTTCTCCTACTGGTTTTGGTATTCAGCTTCTGATCACTCTGTTTTTTGACCTATTTCTGGCTCTTGACTATGATTTTGGTTTACTCCTTCAGCTTTGGCATTAACTCAGATATCGTTACTGACCTCTGACTGGCTTTGACTATGATCCCTTCCTTGTTATTGTTATTATTATTATTGTGAGTAAAATGTCTGGCAAAGGAGCTTTCAAGCGCTGTGTTATTTGTCAAGCAAAACTTCCAGCTGCAGATGGTCATTCCCGCTGTTTAATCTGTTTGGGAGAGGCTCACAATGTCGACGCATGCGTCCATTGTAAGGCGTTTACACTGCAGGCCCGAAAACATAGGCTTTTGCACCTGAAGTCCTTTCTCTATGAGAAGGCCATGCTCCCAGCCTCTGCTTCTGTTTCGGCTCCCCCCTCCGAGCCTCAAGGCCATGAATGATCTCAGTCCCCTCTGTCTACTAGACAAAAACGTCATCGGTCCTGAAGTCTGTCTAGGCACCGCTCCACTGCGTCTGATCCCAAGGCTCTCCATTCCTCCCTTCGATGTGCATCGTCGGATTCGACTCGGGACACCTGTTCGAGAGCCAGTTCCTTCGACATCCAAGGATGCCGCTCGAGAGAAGACTCCATCCACTACTGAAGCCCATCTATCTGCTGATTCTGCTTCTTCCTCTCAACAACTGAAGAAAAAGAGGAAGGAGAAGCATTTGTCCAAGCATGACACTGGCAAATCTAAAGAGAAGACCAAAAAATCCAAGCCTGGGGTCGAGGGTACATTTGTACGCCCACTACCGGTATCCACCACTACGGAGCCTGAGTCTTGGCGTTCACGTACCCCGTTGGGTTCAGTGGAGGTTGTGACAGTTGAGCTCCCGCCTACTACTGGTATCGTGAGACCCCCTGTGCGCCCGGAGACATCCCCGGCTCTGGTCGTGTCAAGGGTTCAATTACTGGAAAGCCATTCTTTGGATGTGGAGGTTGAGGTTATCGAATCTGAACATGTGCCTCAAGGTCATGTACCTGCCATCAGAGATGATGTCCTGGCTTACTCTGCTTATGATCTGGCCCGATCCATCTGCAGGGCAGATTTTGGGTCACCTACCGGTTCGCAGATTTTCACCCCAAGGGGTGAGGTCCTTGACACCATGCTTACGGGCCACTCGATTGCTCGGTCCCCACATCCTGTCAGTATGGATGTTGCGATGAAAAAGGATGCTGTGATCCAGGTCTCTCTGCCTGAACACCATCCTCTGCCTCGAACCCCTCCAACTCTGCAGCCTCGTTCCCCCACACCATCACGGGCCCATAGTACCTCACCAGATGGGTCAACTTCATCCTCTGCCATGTCTTGGGACCTTTACAGGCCGTATCTACCTTTGCCAAAGACGGAATTGATGGAAGATGATTTGGCTTCTCCCACTGATGACATTCGTGCCTTTGGAGAACAGATGATTAGAATGTCTCACGCGCTGGATTTGAAATTGGAGGAGTGAGCAGCTGATCCCGTGGATCCAATTTTTCAATGGATCCAATCGAAGGCACCCCCGTCGGCTTCCATCCCGGTGCTCCCCTCCCTGCTCAAGATCGCACAGGGGTCCTGGGAAAACCCCTGCTCTATACAGTCGACATCTAAAAAGATAGACCGACTATACCGGGTTGGTGGTGACCACGTTGACTGGCTACAGAACCACCCGAAGCCGAATTCTGTGGTCGTCGAGGTTGCTTAGAATAAGAAGCAACGCCGACCCCTATCATCCCCACCAGACCCAGAGGGCAGGAAATTGGACATCGTCGGGAAGAAAATCTACTCAGCAGCCGGTCTGAGCTTCCGTGTAGCAAACTATTTGGCATGCGTGGGAGCGTACCAACAGGTCCTATGGGAGAGAATGAGCTGCCTCATACAGGACCTACCGGAGGAGCGACGTCGTATGGCAGAAGCCTTACAGTCTGAGGCCCAGTCCCTTGCGGGACTCCAGATGAATTCAGCCTGCCATGTGGCAGACTGCGCAGCGAAAACCATTGCTGGTTCCATTGCGCTGCGTTGACATGCATGGTTACACTCCTCGGGTCTTACACTTCAAGAATCGGCTACCATAGAGGATCTTCCCTTCGATGAATCGGGCTCATTTAATGGGTCAACCGATGAAAAATTAGAGTTCACCCAAAAGATGAGGACCACTGCCCGGAAATATGGTATGGGCTCCACCTCCACTTCTCAATACCGTCCTAGAGGCAGATATTCCTGGCAAGCCCCATCATACGGCCAATAGTTCCGGCAAGGGTACTCTGGCCAATCCTATCGTCGGTCCCGTTATGTTCCCTCTCCCTCTCCGGCCTCATCGGTAAGGAGCCAGGGCTCAGGGTCCAGATACCACCAACCATCGCGGCAGAGATCCAGAGATCAGAACCGAAAGAAATTTTGATTACCTTACTGATGTCTTTTCTGTTTTTCCTTAGACACCTCTCTTCGGGGATCGACTGTCCAACTTCCGAGAAGCCTGGTCTTCTATAACATCAGACCGTTGGGTGCTTCAAATAATCCGGACAGGCTATTGGATAGAGTTCGACACTCTGCCTCTGACGAGACTGGTTCGATTAACACCGCCCTCCCCTCCCCTCCTCGAGGAGGTGCAGACCCTGTTGCAGAAAGGGGCCATCGAACCTGTTGACCCTGACCTTCACCACCTCTGCTTCTCGAGGTACTTTCTGGTGACCAAGAAGGACAGCGGTCTGCAGCCGATTCTCAACCTCTGTGAGGTGAACAAGTACATACAGAATGGCCACCTTGGCCTCCATCCTCCCACTCCTGAAACGGAATGACTGGTTCGTCTCCATAGACCTGAAGGACGCTTATTTCCACATAGGGATCCATCCAGCTCACCGGCGCTTCCTTGCGTTTCAAGTCGGGACTGAAGCCTTCCAATTCAGAGTGCTTCCTTTTGGCCTCTCCACTGCTCCTCGAGTCTTTACGAAGTGCATGGCAGTAGTGGCGGCTTTCCTTCAGCAGCAGGGCATGGTGGTCTTCCCCTACATCGATGACTGGCTGATTGTGGCGGAGTCTCGACTTCAGCTCGAACTCGATGTTGGCCTCACCTTAGATGCCTTAGACTACCTGGGACTTGTTGTCAACATCGAGAAGTCTCAGTTTCAGCCAGCTCAAGTGATACAATTCATTGGAGCTCATCTAGATTCTGTAACTGCAGTGACATACCTACCTCAAGACCGCTTCAAAACCCTTCGGTCCCTGATCCATACCTGCCGTCGGTCCCGAAGGCTCCCCGCTCATTCAGTTCAGGTTATTCTTGGTCACATGGCAGCCACGACTTATGTGACCCGCCTCACCAGACTTCGGTTCCATCCGCTCCAACACTGGTTCCTACAAGTGTTCAACCCACTCCGCAATTCTCCAAACAAGATGCTTACAATGCCGCAGGCAATTCAGCAGTCTCTGAACTGGTGGCTGGTCCCAGGCAATGTCCTCTCAGGCATGCCCTTCGAAATCCCTCAGCCGAACACTTCTTTGACAACAGATGCCTCGATGCAGGGCTGGGGAGCGCACATCGAGTCCTACGAGATTCGGGGCTCTTGGACCACCGAAGAGAGGGCTCTCCATATAAACGTCCTGGAGCTGCTCACTGTCCAGAAAGCATTACGAGCCTTCAAATCTGTGGTAAGGGGCAAGACTGTACTAGTACTGACAGGCAACAGTCTGTCATGTACTACCTGAACAAGCAGGGAGGTACGAGGTCCCCTCAACTTCTATAGCTTACGCTGGACATTTGGGATTGGTGTGTCCCCAGGAATGTGTTTCTCCAATCCATCCATCTTCCAGGGGAGGAGAACACTCTTGCAGACGGACTCAGCCATTCGAGTCTCTCCATCCACGAGTGGCGTCTACACAGGGCGGTCACCTTAGATCTCTTCCAAGCCTGGGGGTATCCTCAAGTGGATCTCTTTGCGTCTCCCGAGAACGCTCAGTGTCCCCAGTTCTGCTCAAGGTGGCGCACTCCAGGATCGAGGGGAGACGCGTTCCTGTTCCAGTGGTCAGGTCCTCTACTCTAACTGTTCCCTCCGTTCCCGCTGCTGACAAGAGTGATTGCCAAGCTTCGTCGGGATCGAGCGAACGCCATCCTCATTGCCCCGTGGTGGCCTCGGCAGCCGTGGTTTGAGACTCTGCTTCACATGTCCAAGCGCCATTTCATTCGTCTGCCTTCCCGTCTGGATCTGCTCACAATTCACAAAGGCAGAGTCAGACATCCCGATCTGGACACTGCGTCTGACAGCGTGGAGATTGACTCTGTAATTCGACCTTCGGGTTCGAGACTCTCGGGTTCAACCTCGGCACCAAGGCAACCTGCAGCTCTTCATCCAGATGTCCAGGCTGTCATCAATGCTGCCCAAAGGCCGTCCACTCAAAAGTCGTACCACTACAAGTGGAAGAAGTATGAAGCTTTCCTGGCCTCCCGGAAACCGAGTCCTGAACCGTTCTCTATCCCGACGGTACTGGAGTTTCTTCTCCAATTGTCTTCAGCGGGCCTGTCGCTTTCCTCGATCCGGTGCTACCTGGCAGCTATCTCCGTCAAGTTCCAGGTGAGAGGTCATCCGTCCCCCTTTGTTGATGTGACGGTAAAGAAATTTTTGAGAGGTTTCGCCAACCTGCACCCTACGGTGACTGAACCAACCCCGGCTTGGAGCCTCAAACTGGTCCTTTCCCAGTTGGTTCACTGACCATTTGAACCTTTGGCTTCTACTGATCTGCGACTCCTATCCTGGAAGATTGCCTTCCTTGTTGCCATCACTTTGGCGCGTCAGGCTGGTGAGCTCTGTGCCTTGAGATCTGATCCTCCATACACTGCTTTCCATAAGCACAAAGTGGTGCTTCGCCCCGACATCTCCTTCCTTCCGAAGGTGGTGTCCAGCTTTCATCTCAACCAATCCATCACTCTCCCTGCCTTGATGCAGGACCTGCAGGACGAATTCGAATGCACCCTTTATCTCATGGACGTCAGAAGGGCGCTAGCTTTCTACATTCAACGGACTGCGTCCCACAGGAAGTCACCCAGACTGTTTGTGTCTTATGCTGGCTCGAAACTCAGAGAGCCTATTTCTTCGCAAAGACTGTCGAAGTGGCTGACATCGACCATTGCTCTCTGCTACGAACTGGCAAAGAAGCCTCTGCCTTCACGGATTCAAGGACACTACCAGAGCTGTTTCCACTTCGACAGCTTTTCTCTCTGGAGCGCCTCTAGAGGACATTTGCAGAGCTGCAACCTGGTCATCACCTTTGACGTTTATTTCTCACTACAGACTTGACTCTCATTCTAGGAACGAAGAGGCCTTTGGCAAGGCTGTGCTGTTATCCTCTATTCAATGAGTGAGTGTTCATGTTGCCAAGTCACTATTGTTATATTTGCTTTGATAACTTTATTTAGATTGTGTGTTTAATATTTCAAACTCAGGTGTATGTATATATGGTATACTTGGTGTAGGACATACCCGCCACCAAGAGTGAAGCTTGCCAGTCTACACCCAGCTGTGTGATTCACAGAGACCATGAAGAAGATAGACAGGTTGCTTACCTGTAACCATAGATCTTCGAGTGGTCTTCTGTGAATTCACACAGACCTGCCCATCCTTCCCTCTATGTCCTATTACATCATATAAACATGCTTAATGTTCCTGATGCTGCTGGTTGTGGCGTCATTGAAGGAACTGAGGGGATTTAGGCGGGAAGCCCTTATAAGGGACCGTTAGGATGGGCGGAGTTACCGCCAAAAATGTATCAAAGCACATTCTGCCTAGCGATTCTAAAAGGTTCCGAAGCTCTGCGCAGGCGCAGGAGTAACCCAGCTGTGTGAATTTACAGAAGACCACTCAAAGATCTATGGTTACAGGTAAGCAACCTGTCCCTATGTTGGCTGGAGCTTCTTGAGTTCTAGTCCTAAAATATCTGGAGGATGTTTAAGAGCCACTACCCTAAAGGCAACCAGATACCAAGAGGAATGGTAGAATTGCTAGTTGACCTTTTAAATACATGGGGGAATAAATATTTTCTCCCCCAACTAGTGGCCCTATGTTTTTCGAGTGGTACATTTCAAAATGTATATTGACATGTATCTTTATTACATTTGCTATTACTTTAGCACCCAAAGTGATCAAAGAAACCAAAGATGCTTCTCATTGTGTAGGCACAGGTATGATCCATCTATCATCTGTTCCTCTCTCATGTTCAGAATTCCAAATGAATTTGATCATACTTGTCCACCTTGGCCTGGGTTCCCTGCTACAACATACACATAATTATATGCAAGTGTTAAGTCCAGCATTGTTTAGTCTGATGGTTTGATGGGCAGATTATCAGGTGCTGTTACTGAATGTTGCTGCATCAATCTGTTTTCCAGTCCATGTAGTTTTGGTTTGGGGCATATTTGATATAGTGGTGGTAGCTTCCATGTCAGTGGAGCTGTAAATCCATTTTAAATTGTACAGTAGTCTGAATTGTAAAGGAAGTACTCAAAGTGCAGAGCCTATTTTAGAGACAGAATTCAGCACCAGCTCATTTAAAGTTCAGACTAAAATGTGTTGCTGATTCACCATTCCGTGACATGGACAGCACTAGCAGCCATTGATTTTATGATATATTATGCTGGCATGTACCTGGTTCACTTGTTAGCTATACTGGGTTTTTTTTTTATTATTTTTGTTTGGAGGTTTTACTGCTTTCTGCTGTTTTAATGTGAATCCATTATACAGTGGTTCTCAGTCTGTGGGTCCCCAGATGTTGTTGGACTACAGTTCCCAGGAGCCCTCTGAGGTGTCACCTTGACAGCCAGGTGGCCCTCCCAGTCATTAGTGAGGCTGTGAGTTCAATCCTACAGCCTCACTAATGACTGGAAGGACCACCTGGCTATCAAGGTGAGACCCCAGAGGGCTCCTGGGAACTGTAGTCCAACAACATCTGGGGACCCACAGGTTGAAAACCACTGCATTATGAAATAAGAGTTTGTGTGTAAATGTGCCTTCAAGTCACCTGTCGACTTATGACAAATCCCATGAATTCCATAGGGTTTTCTTAAGTGAGGAATACTTGGAGGTGGTTTTGCCAGATCCTTCCTTTGAAAAATATAGCCTATAGCACCTAGTATTCATTGGCAGTCTCCCATCCAAGTACTAATCAGGGCTGACCCTGTTTAACTTCCAAGATCAGATGGGATCTGGTGTCTTTAGGGTATTTATCTGAATAAATAAACCAGCAGAGGAAGAAGGACACCTATTTCTGGAGGGCATTGCAGGACAGATGCAGTAGAGTTGTGGGAGCTGCTACTTTGTCACCATACAGGCATATAATATGCTCAGGATAGCCCTAATTCTGTGTGTTCTTGTCAGTTTCATCTTGCTGCCACTCCTGATACATGCCTGCACAATTTGTGACCCATCAACCAGAACAACTACCCATCTGCCACAAATGGAAAGTCTTTAGCGACTATAGTAAATGCCCTATTTTTGCTGTGGACATGAGCTTGTAAGCACAGCATGTGAATGGCTGGGTGTTTGTTTCTGTCTGCTTGTCTTTCTGTCTACCAGGTTTCTTCCATGCTACATGTTGTAGTTGTTGGTAATCTCTGTTTGGCATTGTGAGTTACAATGTACAGGTAAATCCTTCTTGATGGTGGGGGTCTACTAATTTTAGAAATAGTAATAAATATGTGGAACCAGAGTAACAGATTGAAAATATTAAGTGACTAAAAACATCTTTTGTAATAAATTAAGCAATTTTATTATTATTTTAAAGCATGAAAGACATACTCTCAATATTAGTGTTAAGTGACAGTTTTGAAACCAACTGATCAAATATTTCATCTAAACAGACTGAATTGAAATAGTAGCTTAGGCCAGCCTATCATGTTTTGGGTTTAAATCAAGTTTAAAAAAATAACTTTTGTTCCATGACTTGACCAGGACTCTTTTTTCATTGTGTGTACACAGTTGTCCATGCTTAGACACCTCTGTGTGTGTGTGTATCCCTCTGTCTCTTTCTTTCTTTTACTCTTTCATGCATGTGCACACACAAATGACAATCACATAACAATCAACATGCTCTATGACTCAGAAAACATTTTCTGTGTTCAGCCCTCTCAGTTTATGGTTCACTTGGCTGAAAGTTTTTTATTCTGAAAGCCTATCTGGAGCCCTTTTTTAAAAAAAAATGGTGTGTATAATTAATACTGTTATGCCATTCTGAAAATAAACACCACTTCATCAACATTTGAAATTGTTGATGAATTATGAAAAAGAGTGACTGGTGACGTTGAGACAAGAGACCAATCAGACTTTCAAACACCAGAGTACTGGCATAAAACTAATTATGAGTCTGTTTCTTTAAAAGTGTACACTTGAGTTTGGTTTGGTTTTTTGTCTGGGGCAACTCTCAGTGATGTGACAAGATAATGTGACGATGCTGTGGATTGCAGAAGGAGCAATTCCCCATGTATGCTTCATTGATCCCAATGGGACAGGCATAGTATCATGGACTCTAATTATTTCCATGAATTAATATCCTCAAAGTGGTGCTATTACAGCTTTTGTTCCTTTACATGAAATAGGAGATAATTCCACATGATCTTTTTTTCTACTAAGAGGAAAACCTAGGTAAATTAATCCACTTTTGATTCAAAACATATTTGCTGTGATGTAATTTGCTAAAAATGAACTTTTATTGTATCATAGCATGAAAATAGCATTCTATCAAGCAATGCAGCTGAAATCTATTTCATTTGCAATCTCGGCTTTTCTAGAGGAGGGGTGGATAACTTCAGCAAGTCCAGGGAACAATTTTCCTACCAGCCTGTTCTGCCAAAATCAGAAGTGACCAGAAAGTCATTTCTGTTTTGTTTTGTTCTGTTTTTAAAAACCCTTATTTTTCATTAGAGCAAAATGGGAGGTTTGCATGTTTCAAAACTGAATAATGATTCTTGAGGGCTTCCAGGGGTGTGGGTTCATGTTCTTTGGAAGCAAAAAAATATATATATATATTTTGGGGATGATAGGGAATGATTGTAAAACTGTGTGGGAAGCACACACAATCCATCAACCACATGCTGCCCACCTTGTTCTAGAGATTATGAATGAATAAAACTTATTGTCTTGTATTGCTCTGTATTTTTAGTCAAGAAAGCAGAACATAAACTATCAAGTAATCTCTCATTTAAGAATTGTGCAAAAGAATCTGTGAATGTTGCTGTCAAATTCTACCACATGTTAATTATGTTGTTGTTTTTACTTCCTAGCAAGTAAGGTTGCTGGGGACCAGTTTGGATTGGGATCATGGCATATGTGGTGGGGAGCTTCCTTCCTGGAAGTCACCCATCACTACCATAGCTGTTAAAAACAGAGAAAAAAGCTTCCATTGGTATAAAATGAATTTTTTTAAACAAGAAAAAGACAAGGGAGCTGCATGCTACATAATTGACATAATATGTAGCTTGACCCAATTTCTTCTAGCACAATACAAATTATTGAGAGGGTAAGTTAACAAGGCCTGTGCTAAATTTGGACATGTTTCATTCATCCTTCAGTTTGACATGCTGTGTCCAGGCTTTCACTGGAGTGGGGCCATAAGCACTACTCCACAACAGAGTGGCTTTGGCTGCCATACTTGGATAATACAAAGTTCCTTTGAAGCCATAGAGAAATTCTTCACTTCCTATGCATGAATGCCACAATGATGCCTGAAGTAAGGGAGAAAGTCCTGTGGAAACAGGATTGTGGGGTTTCTGAGCAAAGCATGAGACAAACTGAATGTATGTTATGCCTCTAGCAGTGGAGTCTTGGGCCATATCCACACTACACAACAAATAATCCAGTTTGAAAGTGGATTATTGGCCATGGTTCCTTCCTATGGAATTCTGGGATGTGTAATTTTAGAAGGCCTTAAGCCTTCTCTGCCAAAGAGTGCTAGTGTCTTACCTAACTACAAATACCAGAATTCCATAGGAAGGAGTCATGGCAAATAATCCAGTTTCAAACTGGGTCAATTTGTGTAATGTGGATTTGGCCTTAGATGGTCTATCATTCTTTTTGATGTGCACTTTGTATGTTTATTTAGTCTGAGTATGTACTTCCATAACACAATATTGATATTGCCACTCTGTTTTTCAAAATGTCACTCATGCTCCTGCAGAGTTGCTTCTGTAAAAATTAAAAAAAAAAAAAGACTCCCCAAAACGTCTCACAGAGAAGGTATTAATCACATTTTCAACTCTCTCTCTCTCCCTCTCTCTCTGGCTTTTCTTTGCAAACGAAGATTCAGGAAGAACTCATCCCACGCTTTCTGCAAGCACGCTGATGACTAAAAAGGCCAATCCGAGATAAACAAGTCCAGTTGCAGAAAGCACAGCAGAAGGTCTCCTTGGGTGATGTTTCCAGGTTGTGATTCTTTCTGCGTTGTCGTTTCTCTTCAAGAATTGTTCACCGTGAGTTCTCAAATAAGGCTGCAGCATTGTGGATAGTGCGTCTACATGCCTCCCAATGTGAGGCCAGGGTGGATCATTGTTGGTGATCAATTTGGCCGAGCCTGAGATGTTGTTTCAGGGAGTCCTTGTATCGCTTTTTTTTTTTTTTACGCTGACCCGTGGCAAGTTCACCATAGAGTACTATTTTGGGGAGGTGATGATCCTCCATCCTAGAAACGTGCCGTGCCCAGTGCAGCTGTGTTCTCAATATATGGCCTCAATGCTGGTGAACCCTGCTTGCTCAAGGACAGCAACATTTGTCACATAGTCAGTCCAGTGTATATTTAGGATTGTGCATATACAGCACTGATGAAAGCATTCAGGGAGTTGTAAGTGGTGGCGATAGGTGACCCATGTTTCAGACCCATAAAGGAGAATAGTCAGTCCAGTGTATATTTAGGATTGTGCGTTTTTTTTTTCAACTAGAAATGTAATAAAACTAGGCTTCCGCAACTGGAAAGCCAAATAGAACATTAAGACTTTTTAAAACAATGACATCTTAGAAAAAGGTTTCACTTAGTAACTAACAGCCTGATCCTAAAAGGCTACTTTGGCAATGGTGCAGAATAATGAGATCATCATTTTCTTCACGGAAGGCTCTTCCATTCTGTAGAATGAGACGTACGTCTCAAATGGCAGGTTGTGAGCTGATGTGAAGTGTGGCAGTTATAGAGTGATGACAAGGTTTAAAGATCAGAGCTACATGTGCCATGCATCCTTTTTCTGTGCCTCCTTAGTGACCCAGCTGCCTTCAAATTACCTGTCTCATCATCAGTACTGCACTAAATTCAACTGCCAGCCCAGTTGGCTTTTGTATATGGAAAAGGAACAGCACCATCTTGGCCTCTACCTCAAGCAGCAAAATGTCTTAGGTTTTCCCCTGAAGTTCTCCCATCATAGGCTGTTGGTGCCTCTGATGAGACACAGAGCAATAATTTGGGCAGAATGGGTTCAAGAAGATGAACAGTGAACTAGCATTATTATAAGGAAGTTTTGACAAAGCTGAAAGAAAGATTCAAGGGGAAAAGGGCCAGAACTGTGGAAAAATGGTTTCATTCTTCATCAAGACAATGTGCTTGCTCACACAACCCTTTCTGGCCAATAAATGCATTACTACACTTGAACATCCTCCATATTTACCAGATTTGGCACCATGCAACTTTTTTGTTTTCCCTAAAGTGAAATCGGCACTTAAAGGAACATGTTTTGAGTCAATTGATATAGTAATGAAGAAAATGGCAGATGTGTTGAAACAGCTGACAGAAACTGAAATGCCCCATGCCTTCAACCAGTGGAAAACAAGACTGCATGGGTGTGTGTGAACAGGGAGTATATTTAAGGGGACAAGCATTAGAACTGTAATACATATAAATAAAGATGGGTTATGGTATCAGTCTCATTATTTAATAGACAAACGTTGTGTATCCCTTCCTTGATTATACTCAGCATGGGTTGGACTATGTGGACCACCTCAACCTTGCTGTCATATGCTGAGACAGACCTGGAAATTGCTATTTTCCAGGACAGGATTGCAGATTTAGCTTTTAGCAATGTTACTCCGTAACTCATATTTGTTTTGCCTCAAACTTCAGAAGTTAAGTCTTGGGAGTCCACAGCAACAAAAGATATTTAAAGGAGGTCCCTGGTAAAGAAAAGGTTAAGAACCATTGCTCTAGATGATATGGCCAGTGATTGTGTGACTGGGGGTTTCAAGAATTGCAGACCAAAACAGAAAATAAAATATCTTTTCTAAACTCTGGAAAAAAACCTGTCCTTTCAATTTGTCCAAGCTGCTCAAGGCACGTTTCTTTTTTCTTTTTTTCCCATTGAGAAAAATGTGTATAATCCTAAGGTAAATCTCAAATAACTGAGTGTGATAGGGAATGTAGAGAATCATAGAATCATAGAATTGCAGAGCTGGAAGAGACCACGAGGGCCATCCAGTCCAACCCCCTGCCATGCAGGAAATCTTGATCAAAGCATCCCTGACAGTTGGCCATCCAGCCTCTATTTAAAGACCTCCAAGGAAGGAGACCCCACCACGCTCCGAGGGAGTGTGTTCCATTGCCGAACAGCTCTTACTGTCAAAAAGTTCCTCCTCATGTTGAGGTGGAATCGCTGTTCCTGGAGCTTGCATCCATTGCTCCATGTTCCAGTCTCTGGAGCAGCAGAAAACAAGCCCGCTCCATCCTCAGCGTGACATCCCTTCAAATACTTAAACAGGGCTATCATATCGCCTCTTAACCGTCTTTTTTCCAGGCTAAACATACCCAGCTCCCTAAGTCTCTCCTCATAAGGCATCGTTTCCAGACCTTTCACCATTTTAGTTGCTCTTCTCTGGACACGCTCCAATTTGTCAATATCCTTTTTGAATTGTGGTGCCCAGAACTGGACACAGTATTCTAAGTGAGGTCTGACCAAGGCAGAATAGAGTGGCACTATTACTTCCCTTGATCTAGACACTATCCTTCTATTGATACAGCCCAAAATTGCATTGGCCTTTTTAACTGCCGCATCACACTGTTGACTCATGTTCAACTTGTGGTCTACTAGGACTCCTAGATCCCTTTCACACGTAGTCTCATTCAGCCACGTCTCTCCCATCCTATATTTATGCATTTCATTTTTCCGCCCTAAATGCAGTACTTTACATTTCTCCGTATTGAATTTCATTTTGTTAGCTTTGGCCCAGCTCTCCAGTCTATCCAGGTCATTCTGAATTTTGATCCTGTCCTCTAGGGTATTAGCTACTCCTCCTAATTTGGTGTCATCTGCAAATTTGATAAGTATGCCCCTAATTCAATGTAGTTAGCATCTGTCGAGCACTGCAATATATAAAGCAGCTGCTTCTTCATATCCTGGGCTGTGTCCAAACTGTCAGTTACATACACAGCTGTACAATGGAGCTGAGCACGCAGTTTCCACAGCATGAAGATCTTTCAGGTCAACCAACAATTGCATTAAAAAGGAAAACAAAAGCAACCCAGTAAAGAATTAGAAGAAGAAATCCAGGCAAATGGAAACAGTTTTCCCACGTCAGCTATAATGCAATAACTTTTACTTTTAGAACTATATTTTTGAAAATTAATTTTTGTCCTCCTAATTTCCTACTGATACCCAGGGACTGATGTGTCTGTGTGGATAAAGCGAAAGGTGTAGGTGAAACCCTGTCCCAGTATTCCCAAACTTTGGTCCTTTGGACATTTTGGACTTCAGCTCCCAAAATTCCTGACTGTTGGGCAAGTTGGCTGGGTCTAGACATGTAAAGCTAGAATATGCTATTTGTGTCATGGTGACATATCTAAAAGGGTTTGGAATCACAAGAAACCAGGTTTGAAATTACTCTGCTTAAACATATCCAACCTGCTGTTTCAACTGTGACTGGAAGCCTTAAGACTGGAGGGGAAGTCAAGATAGGAAAAAACTGATTTATATGTCTAGTAGTATGTGTTATGGAGCAGCACAAGTAAGTAATAATATAAAACACATGTATTCATATAATCTAATGAGACTAGGTTTCACAGTACAAGGAAACTTGATTATTTGGAAATGAACAATGCATTTAATTCATAGTAGTTTACATCAGGAGTTAAAACGAAAATGATTTTCCTTATAAATGTACAGTACAGTATAAGTGTACAGTACTCTTATCTACCCTTGCTACTCTTATTTGTTTTGGTTAAGCAGGGCTGTTTACCTTATTTGTCGTCCTTATTAACCAGATTAAAAGCACTTGTTTGCCATTCCTAATTGTCACTACACTGTGATTCCCCGCAACCAATCAACTTGAAATCCACCTTCAGTAGTTTAACTGTTACATCATGGGCACCAATGTGGTGTTTAACTATGTTGCAATGGACATTTTTGAAACCCAGTTTCCTCCATCATATAAATTTGTGTGCATAGCTCTGGTTGAGGAGATGAAATCTGTTGTTCATGCTTTACAGGTTTTAGATCTTCAGAGCTTAAAAGAACAGAAGCATTAAATGCCTTTACCCCCATTAAAGTGATTAACAGAAGCATAAAATGTCATTATCTCCATTTACATTGGCTTCCTTTACAGACATAAGTTTTAGTTAATTCTTGTGTTGAAACAATTGTTGGCTTTTTACTTTCTGCTAAATTGTTTCTGGAATGCATATCAGAATTATTGAAAGGATGGTACAGGTCACTCCCTGTATGCACAGAACCAATATCCACAGTTTCAGTTATCCACAGCTGAAAAAAGAGGGACACATACCATAGAGTCACATTGGAAAATGCCTAGAGAGGTGTCCTATCTATGAATCACTAGGTCCTCCAATGCAACTCTTATGGTATGTTTGTACCAGAAGTCTGGTATTTTATTAGGGTTTGCTGTTATCTGTGGTTTCATTTATAAACAGTAAGTACAGGAACATATCCCCCACAGATATGGGAGGCAACCTGTATATTCTTCTTCTGTCCTGTATTATAACTATATTGTAATTATAGCTATATCCCACCTCCTCAAATTGTTCTACTGGGCGCCGTTTACACAATGAATATGTAGTGGGATGAATTTGTGTCAATCCCTGGTTGTTTACACATACATCGTGACGGTCCTGAGATTTTTGGAAGGCGGGCCACCTTTTATTCCTCAACCAGCAGGACTTTCCATCCCGTGGTTTGTAGCGATTTTAAAATAAGTCACGGGAGGATTAGGAAAATCAGAAATGTAAACAGCCCGGGACAAGATATCTCAGTACTTGGTGATGACCTGAAATTGATGTGACCAGGGGCGAGTTCAGAGATCAGAGGAGGGGTCAGTCACCCATTCAATAGATTCAGCCTCACCAGCTAAAAACAAAGGCTTCCCTTCAAGCTGCATGTAGCTTTGTGTGTGTGTGTCTGCATTAAGTCATCCTGTTCAATGGATTTCTATACTGCAAACCCTTCAGCTTTAACCTGTCTCTCCTCTGCATGCTGGGTTTAAATTTTAAAGAGAGTAAATTTTAAAGAGATCGTGGGTGGACGATCGCCCATTCATCTCCCATCTGCATCCCTCCATGGGTTTAAAGACACAGTAAACACTGCAAGCGGGTGGGCAGACAATTGCTCATTCATCCCCCCCCTGCGCAGCATCCCCTTCATTGTGGGTTTAAAGGCACAGTAAAAACTGCCAGCATCTGGGCGGACGATCGCTCATTCATCCACCCCCCTCCCGGCAGCATCCCCTCCATCGTGGGTTTAAAGAAACAGTAAAAACTGCCAGCGTCTGGGCGGATGATCGCACCAACTGAGGTTTGTCTTTTAAAATGCCTTGTGTGTCTGTACTGGCATTCTCCTTTTACATGGATTTTAACTTTTCGGGGGCATTTACCCATCAGTTTTTTTTTAAATCAAATTGTGCAGAGGCGGTTGTCTTCGCCTTCCTTCTCTGACCTATGCAGAAGCTTGAACAAACATTTGTGCCGGCCAATAGCATCACTCATGTCAGGAAACTCTACAGGAAGTAGTCACTGAGGTTGTGAAAAAATGAGTAATCGCATCCTTGATTGACAGCTTAAAAAAATGAAACACGTGTAAACAAAAACAAAAAAAATGGGATAGAATATAGTGGGAGAGGAGATATAACAGGGGATGTGATGGCGTGTAAACAATGATCCCAGGATCTCCTAGGATATCCTAATCAGAGACAAAAATTGTGTAAATAACAAGGGACGAATATGGGATGAATAAGTCCCGGGACACCCCGGGACAATAACTACCGTCTAACTGGCACCCTGGTTTTGAGTTATAAGGGATAGGGGTGATATGAGGGTACTGCCTGGGAGTGTTTCAGACTCAGGACTCTATAGAGGTGTGTGCATCATCAGTGTCCAAGAACATGTTTTAGCAATTTTGCCTGGTTTACCATCTGTGGTCTTATCTAGAGAAGGCACCTCCCTTCTTAGTGGCATATGTATTGGTTACATCCCTACTGAACCATTGCAATGCACTCTACATGGAGCTGGTTTAAAGATGGGTTGGAATCTTCATTTGGTGCAGAATGTGGCAATTAAAAATGCTTATTTGAACCTATACATTCTGAGCATTATTTTGCAGAGTTACATTGCCTGCCTATTTGTTTCTGAGCCCAAACATACTGTGTTGCTATTAATCTTTAAAGCTCCAGATACTTTGTAACTAGGGCATGTGAAGGGCTGCTTTCATTCACATCCCTGAGTCTTAAGATTTGTATTTGAAGCTCAGCTTTCTCATCCAGTAATGAAAGCAGACTGGCAATCAGAAGCAGCTCGTGGACTGAGCAGGGCACATGGGAATCTCTCCCCCAAATGGTGAGGAAAGTCCCATCTCCTCCTTGGTTCGCAAATCATCAGGGTGATTGCCAGCAAAAGGTATTCCACATGGTTGGAACACCCCTCCGCCTATGTTTGGTTTCCTTCTTGTTGGGCTTTATGGTCTAAGACCCTTTTTGTACCAACTGACTTGGGGCTAATTTGTGGTGCTGTTAACTATTTTAACTGCTGCTGTTGTTTTAATACTCCCTGTTGCTTCTGCTATTTTATGTTGATTGTGTTATCTGACTTATTGATATATGTGCTGTTTTACTATTAGAATGTTGTATTTTATTTTTTTAACTTTATTTTTAATAAAATCATAATTATAAAATCATTTTAGCTACAGTGTTGTAAATGATACAATACATAATTATGTATGTATCAGTACATACTTATGAGTCATTTTTATTTCACTATTCATACATATATATTTCTCATTCCAAATACGCATTCATCACATTCATACTACCTTCAAATTTTGATTTTCTCTTACTATATGTATCCTTCATAAAATGTTAATTTATTTCTTTTCTTTATCTAACTTCCTTCTGTCCAGTTTCTAGAAATTAATGTATGCGTTGCAATTCCTATCCCACACTTTTTCTGTTACATCACTTCTTTTTTTTTCATTACAAGGAGACTATCCATTTTCTAATGATTTTACTTAGGTATCAGCTATATTCAACACTTGTTACCTGTTGTATTTCATTTATCATATTTTAATTTGAAGTATTGTTGTTTTTGTGTGATCTTATGTTATTTTATCAACAGCTGTAAACTACTTTGACAGGGTAACTTATCTGGAAAGGCAGTTTATGTTTGTTTATTTATTTTATTTTAAAAATAGGTCTTACGGCACACTCTGCTGTCTAGGCAATATATCTCTCTCTCTGGCTTTTCTTCCCAAATGAAGATTCAGGAAGGACTCATCCCGCACTTTCTACAAGCATGCTGATGACTTAAAAGGCCAATCCAAGATAAACAAGTCCGGTTGCAGAAAGAACAGCAGAAGGTCTCCTTGGGTGATGTTTCTGGGTTGTGATTCTTTCTGCATTGTCGTTTCTCTTCAAGACTTGTTTGCTGTGAGTTCTCAAATAAGGCTGCACCATTGTGGATAGTGTGTCTCCATGCCTCCCGATGTGAGGCCAGGGCGGACCATTGTTGGTGATCAATTTGGCCGAGCCTGAGATGTTGCTTCAGGGAGCACTTGTTTCACTTTTTTGGAGCGCCCCTCTTACGCTGACCCATGGCGAGTTCACCGTAGAGTACTGTTTTTGGGAGGCGATGGTCCTCCATCCTAGAAACGTGCCCTGCCCAGCGCAGCTGTGTTCTCAATATCATGTCCTCAATGCTGGTGATCCCTGCTTGCTCAAGGACAGCAACATTTGTCACATAGTCAATCCAGTGTATATTTAGGATTGTGCATAGACAGGGCTGATGAAAGTGTTCGAGGAGTTGTAAGTGGTGGCGATAGGTGACCCATGTTTCAGACCCATAAAGGAGAATAGACAGTACAATGGCTCTATATACACTTTCTAGGCAATATATAAACATACAACAAACAAAATTAAATGGCACTATAATATAAAACCAATCAACAAAGAAAATCACAGTGCATTCATCACATAGTCATTCCAATGTATATTTAGGATTGTACGTCTACAGCGCTGATGAAAGTGTTCAAGGAGTCGTAAGTGGTGGTGATAGGTGACCCATGTTTCAGACTCATAAAGGAGAATAGACAGTACAATGGCTCTATACACACTTTCCAGGCAATATATAAACCTACAACAAACAAAATTAAATGACACTGTAATATAAAACCAATCAACAAAGAAAGTCACAGTGCAGTATAACATGGAACAAATAATATTACAGTACAGTGTATCATAAAATGCCAACTACAAACATCAAAATGTCACAGAACCAGTAAGCAGAAGCTACTGTTCGCAAAAGTCATTTAAAATATCTTTCAGCCTGGCATAAAAATAACCATGGAGTCCAATAAACACATGTCTACATATACTCTGAAAACAGCAACAAATGTAATGAAATCATTATGATTGAAAATCATTTGAAACAAAGGATACCTGGCTTGTGAAAACTTTTGAACCTTTGTGAAGGTCTAAACTGCTGGGGCTGTTGGTACAGCCCTTGAGGGGAGTTACATAAGACTACAGCCTCCACAAAAAGGTCATGTTCTAACACACACTAGTCTTATTGAACATACTTTTTTTTTTTATAGACGAGAGAGAGCAAGAGCTATCGATTGTATCTAGTAATGTACTGGATACCAATGCAGTAAGTCTAGTATAGTACTGGTTTTATATATTCTGCCCCCTACAATCACTTAATGGAAAGTGCTCAAAGGCTGCATTCTGTACCAGCTGTAAGTTTCCTTGTTTTCTTCAGAGGCTTCGAAGGCATCCTATAGAACTGTGATAATAGGGCTCCCCATTATCTGAGCAACAGAGCTTAGTAAGATAGTCTCTCTTCCAGGTAAACAAAGGGTTAATGAGTTGTGGATCTAAAGTAATGTTTATGGGGGGGGGGCTCAGCATCACAGAAGCACATTCAGAGATCATGGGAGACACTGACTCAGTGAGATGACCAGCATGGGGAGCTTCCAGATGCTTGGAAGGAACATAACAATCATCTACTTTAGTTATGACTTGTGTGTGCATGAGTGAGGCAAAACCTTCTTCCTCTAGCAGAATTCCAGAGGCTTCTGTGCATGCAAACACTGGGGTTTATTTGTGTCCCTCCCCCTTTTGACACCAGCTCTTCATGCTTCATTGGTCGTTTTCTTTAGGTTTTGGAAGTGTCCTGCAGTTTAGGTCATTGTTTCTGGAAAGAGAAGCTAACTCAGAAAAATATTTAAGCCAACTTATTTTTTTTATATAATATGCATTTTTTTTTCCTAATCACATAGGAGTCACAACCTTACCAAAATCTTTTCTTCTGGTGGTGTGCAGTTTGTGGGAGTGGATTGTTCATGGGCCATGATTTATAACAGGAGTGGGAGCTGTGCAGCCCTCCAGATGTTGTTGAATGGTAACTCCCAACATAGCCAATGCTGAGGATTGGTGGGAATTACATTTGAGCAACATCTGGAGGGCTGCACAATTACTAACCCTGATTTATATGCCAGCAATGAGTCTTGTAGCTTGCCAAAGACTAAAACGGTTTTTAAGGTGCTACAAGAATCTTTGTTGTTTTGGGTTCAACAAAGAGCCACCCCTCTGGAAAAGATTTATGACAATTCAGGTATAATTTGGACTAGCTGTTAGAGATATTCAGTCCTCTAATCTGTATGACAATTGGATTTGGTCTACTAGTCCACAAGATTTGGATGCTTACTATAGAGATACACTGCCCTAGATGTACATAATTTGACACCCTTCAACTGTCCTGATTTGGCAGGGACAGTCCCAATTAATCCTCTGACCTTTCACTTTTTCATTTGTCTTTAAAATGTCCCAGTCCCCCCCCCCCCCGCTTCTCCATTTTCCTCTTTTGTCTACAGTTTACTTCAGTTACTGCAAATTCAAAGCACAAAAGTGGGTTTCCTGTTTGTCTTGGTTTTCATCTGTGAAATGTTGGGGGATATCTAATTTATTGTGGACTATTTACATAGGGAAAGCCCACATGAGTTTTAGGCTTTCTTTATGCAGGTGGCCCATGCCAACTTGTGTATAAGGAGGGTCCGTTCCTGGCCTGTATCACTTGGTAATTTCATACGAGGTCCACCTATTAAATAACAAGACTGATACAATAATCCATCTTTATTCATATGTATTACAATTCTAATGTTTGCTCCCTTCAGTATACTCTCTGTTCACATTCACAATGCAGTCTTGTTTTCCACTGATCGAAGGCATGGAGTAGATCAGTTTCTGTCAGCTGATGCAGCACATCTGCCCTTTTCTTCTTTACTGCATCAGTTGACTCAAAACATATTCCTTTAATTGCCGATTTCACTTTAGGAAAAAGAAAAAAGTCACATGGTGCCAAATCTGGCAAATATAGAGGATGTTCAAGTGTAGTAATGCATTTACCAGCCAAAAACTGCTTCACAGAAAGTGCTGTGTGAGCAGGCGCATTGTCTTGATGAAGAATGAAACCATTTTTCCACCGGTTTTTTTTCCTGACTCTTTCTTTCAGCTTTGTCAACATTTCCTTATAATAACGCTGGTTCACTGTTCTGTCTTCTGGAACCCATTCTGCCAAAATTATACCCCTGATATATTAAAAAAAATGAACATGCCTTTGAATGTGGACTTTGACGTGCTTTTTTCATTCTTGGTGATGATGATGTGTTCCAGTGCATTGACTGTCGTATTGTCTCAGGATCATACTGGAAGATCCAGATTTCATCACAAGTTATGATTTTTTAAAAAGGTTTGTGTCTGCCTCAAGTTGCTGCAGAATGTCACGTTGCTGGACTTTTAAACTTAGCATTTTTCCAACCACACAACAGACAACACAGCTACTTTAAATGATGACTGACAATTAATTGAACTGCTGAGAGTGTTGATGTTTGTCATGCAGGTTCAGACATGTTCAAGGTCATCACTCAAGTGTTCACAATGAGTTCCCTGATTTGTCTGAAAGGTAGAAACACAGACTTGTTTTTTTAATAGACAGACCCCGTAATGCCTTTTTCACGTGATCCATGTACAAAGAAGGATTAAATGATTGTTAAGCTTGGCATATGGAGACAACGGCCAATTGAATTTTTGTTTATATAGTATTATGTTGCTTCTGTTTCACAGGAAAGGAGACTGTCAGGCATGACAAGGAAGCTCCTCACAGAAAACCAGGTATATACTCTGTTTTCATTTCTCTTCCATTCCAAATTACTTTCGTTTGCTATACAGAAACAAACAGTAACACTATGGTTATGCACAGCCACTTTGCAAAGGAGGAAACAGAGCTGACAAATTCAGCAGAATAATGTGGCCTTGGGCACCTGGCATTATTCCTGTTCAACACTTATGCCCCCCCACAAAAAAAAAAAAACAGCTTACTCATGTATAAGGACATAATTTTGCTTCCTCTTCACTAATCAAGTCAGTAATGACCTCCACCAAGAATTTTGACATGGTGTGATGGTTTGTAGGTTGTTCCACATCCAGAGTCTTTAAATATCTAAGATAGATAGGTATAGATATAGATATAGATATAGATATAGATATAGATATAGATGATATATAATTAAACAATTAAATGATGTCTCATTGAACAACAAGGAAAGAGGAAACAATGGAAATAAACTAGAAACTGATTAGGAGAGTCTAAAGCAGACCAAAAGAAAAACTCATTTGTTAGAGGTAAATCAGACAAAAAAAATCAACCAAACAAATCTTTCTAAGGGGATTGATGTGTTTTTGCCAAATGAGAGGAGTTCACTTTGCTGTTGAGAAAAGCAATTAAAGGGTGCCATGTTGAATAAAAGCCACCTAACATGATGAGTTTTTAACAAGATGGCTATGATGTATATTCTGTCTCAGACAGCACTATGTGCCAGACAGTAGTGTAGCTATCAGACTTTGGCTTTCAAAGTCTGATTTAAGCCTATGAGGAACCATAACAATGACTCAGAGAGAGGTAGGTGATGTGGTCAGCAGAAAACAGGCCCAGTGTGAGAACATGAGTTCACACAGGACTGCCAGGACCCATCAAGGCTGATACTGCTCACTGAAGCATACCTTTTTAAATGTTATTTTAAATAACATTTTAGTCAAGGATGTTTGGGTGGGTACATGCATGATTATAGCTGCTCATTTCGTTGTTTTTATTTTTTAAAAAATAATGTTTCTTTTTCTACAATAAAATGATATTTACGTTCATGTAAATTATGTTTAACATCCAGGCAGCAGAAGCAAACTGTATATTATTCCTGAGGTCATGATGATGGTGATTTAACTGAGTTTAAAATGCAATGTGCACTTGATTGACTTTTTAATACAGGTAGCAAAATGGGGGTTGTTATTGTTCTATTACCAGGATTTAGTGGTGGTGAAAGGAGAAGAGCAATGCTGGTCAAGAAAGTAGATACAGAAGTTGGTGGAGACAAAATGAGGGTATTTCTCCTCCAAAAAGAATTCTGTTCCCCCACCCCCACCATCACATTCAATTCCCACATTTCTAGCATTGCCGTCTAACTTTAAACCTTTCTTAAACATTTAGGGGCTTACCACACTCCAAAGAAAAGTGGCAAGGCAGCAGGAACTTTCCATCTTCCCTGCTGTCTTATCACATGACGTTGTCCATCTTTAATTCCAGTCCCATGGGCAACCAAAGTAAAGATTTTGTTAACCTCACATTGTTTCTGATGTTTTTCCCTCTTTCTTCCAGCCAAGTCCAAAGAAATTGCAAGTATGTATTATAGTATATTTATACCAGTTGTAAACCTGGTTTACAATTGTGATGACTTAGATGTTTGTTTGTTTTTCATACCTGCAGTCCTCTGAAATAGTCATGATGACCCTTGCTTGTTAAATAGTCATGATGACCCTTGCTTGAAATAGTCATGCTGACCCTTGCTTGTTGTATGTTGCTAATGCCATTACTGCCACTGTACCAATTCTGAAGTAGTCATGTATACATATTACTTGGTTTTGACTTTCAAAATCAAAATAACTCCATGCAATTTGATAGCTATTGACAGTTACCAGAATATTTTGTTATTTGCACCATTTGGAGCCAAATTATTTAGCTCAGACTTTTCATAACATGCTGTTTTACTATATTTAAAAAAAAATCAATAATTTTTTCACACAAAGAGAGCCAGTGTGGTGTAACAGTAAAACATGCTGTTTTACTATATTTTAAAAAAAATCAATAATTTTTTCACACAAAGAGAGCCAGTGTGGTGTAACAGGTAGCGTTTTGCACTCTGATGAAAGAGACCAAGGATTAAATCCTCATATGGTCATGAAGCTCACAGTTACCTTGGACCAATCACTACTTTTCAATCCAGCCTCCCTCACCAGCTTGTTGTGGAGATAAAATGAGAAAATCTTGAACTCCTTGTAGGAAGTGTGGGATTTAAATGCAATAACACAGGGATTAGATTTAGAACTCTTTGATTAATTTCACTCCCCAGTGACAAAAGTCTAAGTAATAAATATAATGTCTCACTGCCTTATGGAAAGTAATATTAAGTAAGATAGAAAGAACTGGACACAGCACAATGCTAATGTAATTAAAAGGAGTTTGGGAGAGATGTGGGGAGAAAATATGAGCTGCAGCTGTACTCAGGTCAGGAAGGATGCCTTTTTAGGATTCATGCAGAGTGTCCATGTGTAAAGAAACAGTGTGTACCCATTAGGGAATTACTCTTAACTCATTTTGCTGCTTAAATACCGAAAGCCAAAAGGGTAATGAAAATGACTGGTTGTGTCAATAGGTTCCTGGCCAAATCCATGCTAGTGCTGCTAGGCTATTCCCAATATAGACAGCAGGTGGTAGTAGTCCTTCTGTGTGTTTTTTTTTAAAGACCAGCAGTATTCTTACATTATTTAAATCCTACAATCTCCTTCTCCCTCCAGCCCTGCCCCCCACCACTTGGTTTTCCACAAAAACAAAGCAAATCAATCTCTGTTCACCTCTGATCTGTTACTGGATTTAAAATAGAAATTTGGTGGTAGAACAGTCCATGTAACATGCCTCTCCTGAGTAGAATTTCACCTTCATGTCCCAAATACTATTGCACTAATACATAGATATAATTTGTTCTGACCTCCTGAGAGAAGGACATTGGGACTGTGAGCTCATAACTTATGTTCACTGTGTAACAATTAATATATTTCTGATTCAGGATGAGTTAAACCAAGACGTGTGTTCAGGATAAGGTCCAAAGCATGAGGCATTTGCTATGCATCGGATGAGCAGTAGCCACAGAAATGTGTTACTGTATGAACATAGAATGTACACTTCCATTGAACAGAGGCAACACCAAGCTCAAGGACAGGTTCTCTTAAATGCAGTGGTTATTTCCCATCCTGAAGATTTAAAAGAGCCTTCTTTAGATTGTGAAGCAATTTCAAATGTATCAAGTTAATTAACTTTGAATTATAATCTCTGTGTAATCTTTGTGCTGTATCATGCAAAGATAATAACATTACACTTAAAGGAAGCCTTAAATTATCTACACATTGATAATAATAGCAATCAAGGAAATTGATTGGCTTTGCATTTTTAAAGTAATTAGTAGATCATCCTATTTCCATTTATCTTTAATTAATTGCCTGTGGCAGGAGTTGATCATTTGGCAACATCAGAGGCTCTGTTCACATTAAAAGAATTGTTAATATAAACTGATTGTTTTGTTATGTGCCTAAAATAGGAGGCAACTTTTTTTATTATGAAACATTAATTATCTCATTATCATATAGATGCTATTTTAGAAGGCAAGTATATTTTTGATGGAAAATTTGAGCAAGTTAGTGATGGATTTCCAATGAGCACTACCAGTACGTGGGTATTTTCCAAACAAACATGGGTACAAAGTTTCAGTGTAGCACAGAGGGGCAAATGGACATCAGAGATTGAGTGAGAAGATATGGTTGATCTATTGTGAAACATTCCCCAAATGAATGTAGGCGTGGATCCAAATATTATCTTGAGCTAAGTCCACATGCATGAGGTTCCCTATGCCTAATTGATGACCAACCCCAAAATAACAAGACCAGACAAAGGAATTTGGTAAGGGCCAGTTTATTTGACCTAAAACTATTTAAACAAACTGCAGATGAGCAAAAGAGGGGGAGTGACCTGGTGTGGGTCCAGCTGAGGTGAGGTGTCTACCTGGTGACTTCCTTCTCAGCCTTCCCTCGGTTGAAACACCTGACCATGAGGGCAGTCCCAATTAATGGGGCTGCTCCCCAGCTGGTCGTATTCTGGGAGGCAAAACCCAGGTTTTCTCCTCCCAAAACACAAGACTTTATAAGAGAGAGCAAATTCCCGGATCAGCCCCAAGGGCAGACTCCTTCCCCACCTCCTAGGTTGAAGAACCTGTGGAGGCAATTTCAGAGCCCAACCCTTCACCAAAAGTGTGCCAAGGTGTACGCCGACTATAGACTTCTCCCCCGTTACCTGTTAGGTGAAAACCTATTTAACGACCCCACCTGAGCCAATCAACCCAGTCCCCCAGATACAGTGTGGGGTAGGGGGGAAAAAGGCAAATGGGGGGGGGAGTCCTGGCACCAAAACAACGAGATGGACTCACAGAGGGCAGATCGGTGGGTCTCTGTCTCCACCTCCTCATGTGATATGTTTGGTGTGAAAATGCATCCTGGTCTCTCTTCAGGGAGGCCATGAAACAGCTCCTTCACCTGCAGCCTTCTCCAGCTGCATGGATGCAGGGACTCGTTTCTATCAAATAGTCTCTCTCACTGATGCCCTTCACTGTTCTATACATTACAGCCTCAGGAACTGTGGTCACCAGGTAGAGTAGCCATGGTGCCTGCTCTACAGATGACCACCTTACTTTATCTCTATCCTATTTGAAGATAAGATTTGAGGATAAGTCTCTGTTTAATGGAATCCTGTATTCAAAGGGCTATCTGATCTATGTTCAGTTTATAGACAAAGAACAAAAAAGTTGAAGAAAATAAAAAGTTGCACAGTTCCCCAGGACATACCTAATATTTTCAACTTCTTCATACAATCTGAGACATTATATCTTCCCCAAGGCTAATCAACAACAACAACATAGTTTATTGATTAGTTGCTAGACCATATCAAGGTTATTAACTTCCTACATATAATATATAACATATAATATAGAATTATAAAAGCAAATGAGCAGAAATACACTACTAATCCCTTTAAAAGGCACCGTATCTGTTACTTCTATAAAATTTCATATAGATAATCTAACATATAAAAATAGATTAAAATTTAATGGAATATGAATAAACTATATAAAATAATGACACAACCCTAAATAACATTAAGTAAAATTAAGGTACAGGGGGGCAAACGCTCCATACATTTAGAATTGGATTTGTTTAAATTTAAATATATTAATCATCTTTACAGAAAACCCCATTTTCTTCCATAAAAATGTTTCCTCAGTTGACCGGCATTAACTATAAATTTGGCCACTCTGATAGTAATATACCTATTTGAACCCTATAAAAGAAAAGTTAATTGTGCATTTCGATCCCAGTATTTTATTCTGTTCAGAAATATCTGTAAATACTTGCCGTATCATACAACTGCCGTATCATAGAACTGACAGTTTAGGAGCACATGTGTGATATCTTCTACTTCTATTCCACAAATATATATTCTCTCATGATATGGGATTTGATGAAATCTACCACAGTGTCTCACCTAGCTCTTGTTAATGCCCTCCTATGGTGATGAAACAGACTTATTTTTAAATACTTCTCTATTTCAAGAGAAAATTTATTTTTGGCCAGCCATTTTAATGACCTAGAGTGGGCCAGTGTTTCTATGTCAGATTGGGCATTTACATCCAGAACTCTTTTTTTAAATAATGATCGGGCCTGATGTCTAACAGAGAATAGATATTGGAATGAAGAACCATAAGACAAAATCAATTGAGATAATTGATAAATCCAGGTATTATGTATGTAGGGGATTGTCCAGGTGTTCTTCCAAGCATAATTTAGGTAATCTTGCCAAATCCATTTGCAATATTTTCCACCAGTAATGAAAAACTTTGATTACTGTCAAACTATGAATAGAATGAGTGCTTGTTTCAGTTCTTACAGTTGCCACAGAAGTATTTCTGTCTGTCCCTAGCATAATCCTTAGGAAGTGGGCTTGATTTTGTTCTAATAAAGGGGCTTTTGATTGGCCCCACAATTCAGAGCCATAGATTAAGACTGGAACAATTTTTGCTTTATAAACCTTTAAGATGGGGAGCAATGATGATGGATGGTTGTAGTTAATCAATTTAATTAGCTTTTTTGAATTAACAGTGGCCTTGGTTGCACCTTGATTAAAATGGTTAGTCCAGGACCCTGTATCAATAAAGGTCACCCCAAAATAAGTAAAGTATTTTGTTTGTTTTATGGGCTCACCATCCAAAAACCAGTTATATTTGGCTCATCTTTTCCCAAAGACCATCACTTTAGATTTTGTCTTGTTGATATTCAATGAATTAGCAGCACAGTAGGCACCAAATTTCTGTAGTAATCTTCTCAGACTCACTTGGGTATGAGCCAAAAGAATATATCATCAGCATATAGCAAACTGTTAATATGTCTGTTGGAGATCTTGGGCATATGGACTTCATTAGATTGTAATATGCCTCGGATATCATTTACATAAAGGGTAAACAACATCAGAGCCAGCATGCATCCTTGTCTCACCCCTTTTTAAACAACCAGAAATGAGGTAGGTATTTTTTGAGTAAGGGTGCCATTGGCTCCAGTTTGAACTTTCAGGCAAGTATTTGTATATAGGGCCTTAATCACATAGAGTAGTCTGGGTTCCATATTCAGCCTGGCCAGTTTACACCATAGAGTGTCTCTATTAACTGAATTGAATGCTGCACTAAGGTCAGTAAAGGCTGTATACAGGTGCTTTCCTTTCCTCGTATACTTATTTATAAGATGCTGTAAGACAAAACAATTGTCTATTGTGGAATATCCTTTTCTAAATATGGTCAGCTCTTCTGCTAAAATATTTCCTTCTAATACCCAGTCCTCAATTTTCCCAGAAGATGTTTCACATACATCTTTGCTGGTAAGTCTATTAGACTTATTGGTCTATAATTTCTAGGATCATCCCTATCTTCTTTCTTAAATATGGGAATTACGATGGAAAATTCCCATCCTGCTAGAATATATTCAGTATTATCTATATATGTAAACAGACCAAAGCTAATCTGAAATCCCAATTTTACTTGCCTGCTCTCCTTATGTTTTCCCAGCAGAAATTGCTTTCTGGAGTTATTCTCACCATCTCCACAACTACATATAACTTATTTTGAAAACAAAAACAAAAGGTCTAGAATCATTAGCTAAATGGAAAGGTTTAATTTAAAAAAAACTGCTGTAAAAATAAAATGATTTTTATTGTTCTTCAAATTGCTTTTAACTTATGGCAGCCCTAAGACCTAAGGCCTATGGCAGGATTTTCTCAGCAAGATTTTCTCAGAGGGGATTTGCCATTGTTTTCCTCTGAGACCGAGAGAGTGTGATCTCACCCAAGATCACCCACTAGGTTTCCATGGCTGAGTGAGGATTTGAACTCTGGACTCTCAACCAACACTCAAACCAACACTCAAACCCAATACTCAGACCACTGCACTACACTGGCTATCTACAAATAAAAGGATAGAAACTCTAAATGGAAATATCCATGATCTTTTGAAACTCCTGTTTTCATTTCTGGATGTTTGAAAAGTCTGGACTGGATCAACAACAGAGTTTGCCAAGGACTACTGTTTGCTAGCTTGTAATAATTCATTTCAAAGTGTACGGCTTACCTTTCAAATATTATATTTTTGTGCATGTACCTAACAAATGTACTTGTTTGTTTGCAATCTGGACACATTGTACATACAAGGCGTTGAAAACTTATCAAGCTTTATTGTGACTTCTCTTCCTTCCCCCACCTTTTCCCCACAACCCCTGGAAGAACCATCTGATGAAGCAATAGTAACAGGTAAACAGTATATTTTTCCCTCAAAATTATTTAGCAACCAGAATAATTCACCGTGAAAAATTATGGAGCCTCACATATCCAGATCTTTAGCTTATATAAATTGGCATTATCCGCAGAGGTCCATGAAAAGTGATTAAATTGATCCCACCAAGGGATTTGGCTCACAGTGTCAGGCATTTCTTTTACCAGCCCTTAATTTGTTCTTCAAGGATTCTTAAATCCAAAATTGCTTACTTGAAAGTAAATACCACTGAAATCAGTGGGCTTGCTTCTGGGTAAGCACACATAAGGTCATGGTGCTAGTGCCCAGGAGGATGATCTTAGTTATAGCGATTAATGCTGAGCTGTTGAGAACAGATAGCTCATATGCTGGTAGACAATGAATGTAGCTGTATTATAGTGAACTGGATCATATCAGTTGTGTGTGTGTGGCAGGCAAGGGGAGATGGACAGTTCTAAGGCAGACTGCTGAAAAATTGCTGCTGTTCTCGGCAGGGAATATTGGAAAGGCACACAAACGCCTCCAGCACAGCACCTTAGTTAATTTCAATCTGTCTCCTTGTGTGAAGTCACAGCTGATTGAGTCTATTCTTAGAGGCCTGAAAATGGGATGCTGAAAAAGGACATCACTTGTATATCAAAACATTTGTGTTACAACTCAATATGGGTCTGTATAACATTGCATACGGGTGCAAAATATAGTATCCCTTCAAGCTTCTGGCCACATTCATCCTTGTTCATTCTGTCAGAGTGAAACAACAGGAGCATTCTATTCCATGTGTTTTGGAAACTGTGTCAGCAAACAGGCAGCTAAAATTTAACCCTGATGATTTGGAAATCTTTCTAGACAAGAAAAAAACAGAAAAAGCACTGAAGGAGAAGGATGGTGAGAGCTGGAAATCTTTTATTTTAAACCCATGCATAAAATCATTGTACTGGCAATCTACTAAACCTGCTGCCTCCCCCCACCCCCGCCAAGATTAACCATGTAGCATTATGTAAACTGTATTTCTTTTTACATTATATTTTATTTTCCTCTTCTTGATCGCTACAGGAAAAACAACAGTGGAGAAAACTCATTTCAAAGAGGAAAAGGCCAAAGGTAATATGTATACTATATATATATATATATATATATATATATATATATATATTTGTTGTTGTTGTTGTGTGCCTTCATGTTGTTTCCAACTTATGGTGATTCTAAAGCCATGGAGTATTCTTAGCAAGATTTGTTCAGAGGGTCACCCAGTGTATTTCCATGTCTAAGGACTTTTTCGGACGAAGAAAAATAACGCAAGCAGCCTCTCCAGCATGCGAGGCTGCTGCGCTGCAAAGCACCCCTTTCGTATGATGCTCACCCCTGCCAGTACTGTTGCGGTACTGCAGGGAGAGCTGAGTGTCATATTTCGTTGATTTTTACTCACGATCAACTCTGGTATCCAGAGTTGTAGTCCAACATTCAAACCATGACACCATGCTGGCTCATAACTTTAAAACTGCAATCCATAAATCAAGGGATTCATTGTTCATAGAAGAAACATCAAACATCCAGATTGATTGTCTGGAGGTTAGTTAATGCAGTGATCCTCAAATTTTGGTCCTCCAGTTGTTTTAGTCTTCAGTTCAAAAAATCCTTGATCATTCACTAAGCTGGCTAGGGCTTCTGGAAGCTGAAGTCCACAACACATGAAAGACCAGAGTTTGAAAGCCACTGAATTAATGTAAACATGTGCTATATGTACATGGTTGTATAGATGTTTTTTGTTCTCTTCATGTTGGCAGCTGCTGAGAAGAGGATGCAGGTTGCTATGCATGTATTTGCAGGTACAATGGGGGATTTAAATTATCCCTGAAGCAGAATTAATGAGCCCTGCTCAACATGAGTTCAACAGATAGCTATGATGAGTAAAATGGGGAGGGGGTTAAAAAAAATTCAGATAAATCAAAGAGATTTCTCCCCTCTGGGATACTGTTAACCTCTAATACTATTTATAGTGCTATTAAGGAAAGTTACTATTTTGTCTATAATGAAAATAGGGAAAATATTGTATTTTCATTCTGTATACTTTTTTCTTACAAGAATGAAAAAGAACAGATTCTATCTAAGCACCTGTAGGATTAGCTAAATACACTGTGGTTAAGATCCTGGATGGGAAGATATAGCCTGTCTTTCCCTCCTTGCTTTTGTGCCCCTCACATGGCTATTAGTGGTCAGTAGATAGTGAAGAGTGAAAGAGAAGCATCTGGTTATATGCCTATAGACAAACAACAATGTTATTCTCTGCTACTACTAGAGGTTGTCTTTGCTACTGTGAGTCCTGCTATAACACATAGCTGGACACTTCTCTTCTAACCCCTGCTCTCCCTGGGTCATTAAATGAACATGGAGGGAGCCCTGGCAGGAGCAAAATGGGTCTTGAGGGGGTTGAAGACTGTTGCATAAGGGAAGTAGTAAATGCTTCCCTCCCCAACAGCTAAAAAAAGAGAGAGAAAGAGACACAGGAGATTATCAGACAGAAACGCAAAAAGCGTTCCTGTCCCAAAATCTCCAGTCCTGCTCCTGTCCCAGCACAATAACCCTCCCCACAGCATTTACCTTCTCTCCCATCATTGAGGCAGCCCAGGAGTGAACGTTCTAATGGAGCTCTGTTCACTTCCTGGAGTGAAATCCCACCCGTTCTCGCGAGAAGACACAAGCATGGGAAATTCAAAAATAAAAAGAGAAATACACAAGAAAAAGTGACACCATGCACCTACACACACTAAAAACATTACAAGTAACCCGGGAAGGTACAAAAAACAGGGTAGTAACACTTACCTGGGTGTCCCGATCTCACCCAGAAGTGTTCTGGCAGGACTGCCCATTGACACTGGAATCTCACCAGCAAAACAGGGCACATTGTCACACATAGGCAAATCTGGAATAGAAATGCCACAGGAGATCAATTGTCGTCTTCTCCCTGTCAATAAAAAAGCATGCCCCCATAACAGCAGCAGAATGTTTGGGAGATGGTGGGAGACAACGTCATCTGATAAGGAAGCCCTTTTGTGATTTTATGGCATCGTCATAATGCCATTTTTGACATATCTGATAATCTCCATAGTGCAGTGTTTCACTGGCTTGTGTCACTAATATGACACCAGCCTATGTCTTATATCAGGTCACTTTGCCTCCTTCATCTTGTGTACATGGTGGTGCTGCTGGTGGTGGTGTGTTTCCCCCCTCCCCAATTTTCTCAGTAATTTCAATGGTGGTGGATTAAAAATGTTTCATTAGATGAAAGCTGGACACTGAAACACTTCATTGTTGACTACTTAGAGAACAGACATGAGGAAAGCCATTCCTCCAAGTGTTTTATTTTTCAGCACTGTTGAATTAGATTTTATGCCAAACATCAATTGAAAGTTAAGAAAGAGGAGGAAGAGGTGGAGGAGGAGGATAGATTGATGATAATAAATAGATTATTATTTTATTTATGTGGTTGGTGGGAGTAAGGCAAAAGTCTAATGACATTTGTGTGGTTTGATAAAATGGATCCTTGCAACATAATTTAATTAGATTGTCCCGTTTTGCTTAACAGCCCCAGCAGTTAAAGAAACCTATCACCATCACAATGTGACAGCAGGTACATGAATGGATTTTTATCATTATATACAGTGGGAGGGTGTTTGGGGGTTTTGGGGGTGGGGGTGGGTGGGCAGTTGCTATCAATTTGCTGTAATGCCCAGTCCTTTAATGCCTCTATGTACACTGTCTACACATCTCTAAGACACAGGAGTAGCATGCAATTTCAACACATGATTTTCAAGGGCACAGAAACTCAGAGAAAATTAGTTCTTCTGAAATCCAGTAAAAACTAATGAGATTTATTATCCATTACTGTGAACAAAGAATGTTAGTAGTAACAACATTTTACTACTGATTACAATAATATCTTGGCATATCATTGGACCAAGGATGGTTGATCCTGACCATTTCCTTAGCTTTAACTTTCTCCAGTTTGTAAGCAATCCATTGTCATAAACTCACTTGTTCCATCCTGTCAGTTGCTGGTGATAATCTTACCACTCCAGTACTTTACCAAATTTCTGTTTACATGTAACCTTTGAATTTTATTTGCTGTCTGAAAGTACTAGAACTTTGGGGAAAATATTGTTGGGTTTTATCTTGCAGAACACAAGCCAATATAAACTTTGGCCATGTTGACCGGGGGATTTTGAGAGTTGTGGTCCAAATAAGTAACTTTTTTCAAGCTCTGGACAGTACTATACCAATACTGAGGAATTATTTTCACATTATTTATTATTTTTACTGATGAAGAAAGGAAGAAGAGTCCTTAGTATGAGAATAATTGCCTTTTGTTGCAGCTAGGGATTTTCAAATACACTTTTGCACTGACAGTGGTAGAGAACAGTATGGTTTCTTAGATGTTCAGCTACGCAAAAAGACATTCTCTAGACATCTTGTCAAAGAAGTTGTTCATGGGCATCGTTGTTCACAGCTTGATCACTGCTTGATAAATTTAACTTGAATTAACTTAATCAAAATGTGTATTAATAAATAAAGAGAGATCCTGTTAGTAGTAAGTTGTTCTGCTGCCTTTCAAGTTTTGCCTCTGACAATTTGCTTTCTTTCCTTACAGACAAAATTTCAAAAGCTGCAAAAACAAGTAAGTTCTGCTTAGGGTTAAAGACATGCAAACATCTTTGATTCTCAGGTGACATATAGCACTTGTCAGCATTGTACAAAACTGTAACTTGGTGATCAAAAATGTTATTATTCATTCCATCAGACTGAGAAAGAATGAGTCATTTGCCCTTGAAAACTGGCCTATGGGGAAATGTTATATGTTTTCAAACTCAAACCTTAAATAAAATGTAGTGATCCTGATGCTCCTGTGTTATGATGGAAAAAAAAGATACACTGGTACCAAAAAGGATTTGAGTAAGATGCCACTTTTCACAAAAATGAAGGATTTGTTGGGGGAGAGGGGATGCTACTTGCATAAGAAAGCTAGTGGACAATTGTACACTCTGTGGATTTCCATATTAGCTAATAACAGTACATTATGACACCATGATCCTGAGTTTTGCTGCTAAGATTTGGTTGGAGGTGAAAATAAAAATAGTCCAACAGAAACAAGTATATGCTCCTCTCCAGAGCACTTTATCAAATACCTTCAGCAAATATTGTATTGTCACAACACATGATCCTTCATCCTTTTATCCTTCAATGTATTCTGTTTTTCTGTAATTTGGATGGCAAAGTGCTTACCCACATGGATTAGAAATGCAATGTTTGACCTATTTTTGTACCAACAATTAGGTTCAAGGCAATGCAAAGGCAAGGCTTTTAAACTATGAAGATGTCTGAAAACTGACATTTGGATTATGCAACCTCACATCTTAGAAATTTTAGTTTTATGGACTACCATTCCAAGTGGCATTCCCTATCTGATATGGCCAATGGTATAGGGCAGTGATTAAACATCTGTTGATTTAAATGGATGAGGCTTAGGTTTACTGACTTGCAATGAGTAAATTTGTCTGTATCTTTTTATATTTTGCTAACTAGCACTAAATGTCACTTTCTAATAACTCCATTTTACATATACTGTAGTTCTTGTAGCAACCATTGTGTGTATATGTGCCTTCAAGTAGCCTGTCAGCTTATGTCATGAATTTCTTAGGATTTTCTTAGGCAAGGAATATTCAGAGGTGGTTTTGCCAGTTCCTTCCTCTGAAATATAGTCTACAGTACCTGATACTCTTTGGCAGTCTCCCATCCAAGTACTAACCAGCGCTGACCCTCCTTAGATACCAAGATCAGACCGGATCTGGTGCCTTTAGATTATTTAGGTCTGTAGTAACCATTAATGCTGCCTTTTTGTTTATTATTTTCTTCTGTGCAGCACACCAACTATAGCAGAAAATAGCACAGGGTAGTTTTTAAAAAGAGTAGGAATACTATTTTAATTCCAGATAGGGTTTCGGTTCAGTATTGTGCAAAGCACCCTGTAGGTCCTATAAAGGTAAAATATCAATATTTGTTTTACATCAGGGATGATGTAATTGGCTGTCCAGGTGTTGTTGGATCGCAAATTCCATCAGCACTAGCCAACATAGGCAGTAGTGAGGTATCATAGGAGGTGCAATTCAATATATGGAGGGCCAGACTTTGCCCCCTCCACCTTCTTAGACATTAGTGTATTGTACACAGTTATGTAGTATAGTATGTAGTATAGCCTAAGGTCCAGGGGCTCTTTCACACTTTGCAGTTACAGCACAATTATTCCATCTTATCTGTCCTGGAATCCTAGGATTTGCAGTTTGGGAGGGGCATTTAGAATTCTCAACCAGAAAATTCTAGTGCTTCCGCAAACAATAAAGCCCAGGATTCCATGTGATGTTGTCCTGGGAGATAAAGTGGAATCATAGCACTGTAACTGTGAAAGGCTCCCAAGACAAATAGCAGAGACTGTATTCAGGCAATTGCATGAGGATATCTTTGTATGGAGAGTGTACAAATTTTGTTTATTGTTGGACTTTTGCAGCTCTGAATGGGATAGGAAGGGAACAGGGCTCAGTTGTGCAAGAAGTGCAAATAATACATGCCCTCCAACATTTCACAGATGAAAACCGAGACACATGTGGCCAAGCAATATCACAGTGTGGTCAACATGGTCAAAGTTATTAATGAGGAAGAACAGACAAGCTAAGAGAGGTTGTAGAAGTCTGCTTTCCTCTCCCCTGTGTTGAATTCATGATTGCAAGCCACTTTGAAATGAGTTTCAGCAATTGAAGCAGACAAAGAGGCAAAATGGGAAGAGGAGAGAGAAACTGGGACATTTTAAAAACAGTTGAAAATAGAATGACAGAGAATTAATCTGGATGGTCCCTGCCAAATCAGTACAATTGGAAGGGGTGATATTGGCAATTTGTCTATTCCATGAGGGGAATGATAGCACTCTGTGGACTAGTGAAATGTGGGGGAGGCAGTTCTTCTGTTTGTTTGAATGCTGTCCTATAGGTTTGATCCTGCTTCTGTTTCACCACAGCATCATGGGAACTACTTCTCCAAAGTGTGATCTCATGAATGTTAAGGAAGATGTTTTTTGAAAAAACCTATGGTTCAGTTCTCACCCACACAACTATTGCTTAGCTTGGAAGACACTGTTGAGAGCAGTATAGTTTTAGTTCTGCTCTGGAGTTTATTGTTATATTTAACCTTGTAGACTGACTATATTAGCTAGATAAAAGTAATGTTCATTGGGAATGTTTTTCTTGAGGATAACTTCCTTCCGGAACCCTTCAGTTAGATTGATTTTTTTTAAAAAAAAAAAAAAGGGGGGGGAGGGATATAACACAAAGTTTTAGTGCCCCAGACATTTCTTTATAGGGCATTCATGGTCTCAGCTGTAGTTTTTAAAGCTAGATTCACATGATCAAGTTGCAATATGTGAACCTAATAAGGGAGTGCTTTGGCACTGATAAGCGGTAAATATAAATGATATTGATATTGATATTGACCCACTTTATACAATGAGCAAATTGTAGAGTTTAGAAGAGTTATGTTTTTAAATATATATATTAAAATATTACGTTTAAATGCATCAACATTTAAACAAGAAAAAAACATACAATATTTTTTAAATTAACAAAAAAAATTCCAACAGCTGCAGACTAACATAGAAATTAATGAGCCCCTAGCAAAAAATATTGCCACAATCAACCTATGGCATTTTTCCATGTGAAGATTGATGGATCTATGTCCATTATTATTGAGCTAGGCAATCAAAAGGTGCCACACTTCACAGACAATATCATGATGTTAAGCATTTCTTGAGAGACAAAAACTGGAGAGCACCCAATAGAACCCACAGGAAAAAAACAGAATCACATCTCAAAGTGTTCAACCTCAGATTTTAGGCTATAGAAAAAGTAAATGATATTGATCATAGAATCATAGAATTGCAGAGTTGGAAGAGACCACGAGGGCCATCCAGTCCAACCCCCTGCCATGCAGGAAATCACGATCAAAGCATCTCCGACAGATGGCCATCCAGCCTCTGTTTAAAGACCTCCAAGGAAGTAGACCCCACCATGCTCCGAGGGAGTGTGTTCCACTGCCGAACAACTTTTACTGTCAAAAAGTATGAGAAGATTCTATTAAAGAAAGAGGTAGAGTGGATTGTAAAATTAAAACCTTTGCTCCCTTGAGGATTAAATGAGGCCCTTGATCTCCTCCCACTTCTGTAAATTCCCTCACGGCACTTTTTAGCCCAGTGGCACAGATAAGCTATCTCATTCCCCTTTCTTCTTTCTCTTTCTTTAATCTCCCCACCACACCCTTCTCCTAGCATTAAAAAAAAAACCACCATTGAGCCTAGTTCACATGTTTCTTTTTGTCCAGCAAATGGAAGGAGACTCTTAGCTTCAGAAATATCTGCAGTCAGGTTTCAAATTGGTATGTAGAGGCTCTAAAGATTATAATATTTGTTTGATATACCTGTATTATGTATGTTTTATCATATAATTATACGTTGTCCTTTTAAATTTACTTTTATGTTTTTATGTAGCCCCTGAAGAAGGCCATAGAACTATATATAGGCTGAAATGTGTTGGACTTTTTCTATAATAAAGCAGCCATCTATTGAGCACTGAGATGTGTTTCTGTTTTTTCCTGTGGATTTAAGCATTTCATGCCATCCTAACTTGTTCAGTCATTTTTTCCCATTAATGACACATTCCAGTCTTTTTCTCCATTACTTCTCCCAAACATTGTCATTTTTGTGTTCACTGAACATGATCTTCATGAAAGCAGGACAGTATTATGTAAACAGTATCATATAAACAGGACAGAGGAAAAGTTGAAGAAGCTGGGCATGTTCAGCTTGGTGAAGAGAGGACTGAGGGATGACATGATTGCACTCTTTAAATATCTCAAGGGCTGTCACAAAGAGGAGGGGCCAGGCCTGTTCTTTGCTACCCCAGAGGGTAGGACTAGGCCTAATGGTTTGAAGTTACAGGAGAGTAGATTATAGTTTAATGTTCAAAGGAATTTCTTGACGGTTAGAGTGGTTTGGCAATGGAACCAATTGCCTAGAGTGGTGGTGGGGTCTCCTTTTCTGGGTGTCTTCAAAAAGAGGCTGGACAACTACCTGCTGGTGATGCTTTAGCTGGAGATCCTGCATTGAACAGAGAGTATGGAGATTATCACACTACACTGTTATAGTGCTATTATTCCACTTTAACTGGTATGGCTGACTCCTGTGGAATCCTGGGATTTCCAGTTTAGGAAGGGGCATTTAGCATTCTCAGCCAGAGAGCTCTTAGGCCTCAATAAACTACAAACTCCAGAATTCCACAGAAGGCATCCATAGCAGTTAAAGTGGAATAATAACACTATAACAGTGTAGTGCGATAAAGTCCTTGGACTCAATGGCCCATGAGGCCTCTTCCAACTCTATGATTCTATGATTCTGTTAAGGACACACCCACCAACATGATCCCTGCAAAAGAGCATAATAAGCTTGCCTTTTTTTGGAAAACACAGAAAGACACATATAAGTATGCTCTGATTAACCTCAGTTGGGTTGGGAGAGGGGCTTCTACAGCATTACCCATCCATCCAAATCTAGGCAAAATACCTCTCAGCACAATGTCCTATGATCGTGTGCTTCAATTGCAAGCCATCAGTTTCTATTAGAGGTGTGTGTGAAAATGTGTGGCTATGGTATATCCTGGGATTCTTCCCCAGAATTTCCCTGATAGAAAAGAGAATAAGGGGGTTTCTGAGAATGGATGGTTGTTTTTGTTTCTAGCAAAAATGTTACATTAACAGGGAATGACTTTGATAAGTGGGTGAGTGAACTGACTTGGACAGTTTTGACCTTTCCTTTTGGTACATGGGTGGAAGAACTTCCTCATCCTCTCTCCTGGCATTTTAAAATATGCCAAGAATTTCCTATAGGTGGAAGACTTAAAAAAAAAAACACTAGCCCTGTGAACAGTAAAGATTAGAGGGTGCCTACTGAAGTTTGTATGTTAAAGACTGCATCTACAGAAAAGGATACATTAATTAGAGATCTAATGTGCAGTATTCATCTATCATCCCATTTCAATAATACAAGTATCATCATACACTCAACTTGTTTTTGCGCATAGAATATATCTGATATTGGTTTTGTATTTTGTCTATGTGTGATTAGCATTACATCTAAAAGCAGAAGCACAACTTCTTGCCATCTGTTGGGCTATGGAGGAATACAACTTGAAATAGAATGGGTGAAAAATCGAGTTTTGTCTGTCTGTTGACAGAGTGGCATCTGAGAACAAAGAGCATTCCTTACCCACCCAGCAGCTCCATGCACTGCCCCCCCCCAGTCAGCTGTGGAGAATTGTGGGAGTGGGTCCTCTGGAACAGTTTTATTTTATTTTGGTGCTATGCACTGGTTTGCAGGAGAGAGGAGCAGTGGTGGAAAATCAGTTCAGATTTTGCATCTGACGCATAGATACAATGTCATGGCAATGCCCCATCTCCTGAGCTGAGTCTCAAAAACCACCTTAAAATCCAGGCAGCTATACTGAGTGATGGAGACCTGTAGAGATGGCAATCAGGGCACTGAAGGATGATGCATCCAGCTCCTTCCTGCCAGTGAGCAGCACTGCAACAGAAGTAGGGACTCCTGTGGGTCCTGTCACAACTCCTCATGGCACTGTGGCTCATTGATGGATAAGTCACCCTTCAGTGCCCTGCTCACCAGTGCTGTAGAACTCTGTCCTTCAATATGGCTTCCTGGATTTTAAGGTCGATTTGGGGGGCATTTGTGATTGTGGCAATGGTGCCATGATTGTAAATGTGAATACCAAATAGTTACAAGGTCATAAGTCTAGCATATGACATCATAACTGCCTCACAGGATACCAACCATGAAATCTGTTGCTGTGTGTCTGTGTGCACGCACATGCGTGCCTGTGGGGAAAATTGTGTTAGTTTTGAAAGTAATATATTGTGATAATGAAAGAGATGCAAATAAAGGACAAGGGAGAAAACCACATCTCTGCATATAGAAACATGTATATGTGGCTTCACATTAGCATGCCTTGTAGAAAAATGCCTATTGTTCTCATAATTACTTTTTATCACAAATCTACTGGTGTGGTGGTGGGGGTCAGGAAACAGTGCTATGGAGATGACAGAGCAAATAAGAGCACCTGACCTGCTGAAACACATGCAAGCTTGATTATATGTATTTGATTCATATATCACTAATAATGAACATGTTGGTAGTGTATTTTAAAAGCACAGCCATTCTTCTTATATAACATTTTATTCTTCAATATATGTAATTGTTTCTTATATGAAAGTACAGGAAGCTTAAAAAAAAACATAGACCTTTTCACTGAGGTTCGCTTTTCCTATCGCTTGAATGGATCCTCTAGTTTTTCTCTTCCCTAGCCGTGTGTCCAGACATCACACTAATCAAACATGAATGGAGTGTCCATGACTCTTTAGCCACCCTCACTTGCCACACTTATAATTAGGAACTATGCACTGCCAGCATGCAGCTCCTCAGAAACAATATACTAGGCTTCCTTCAGAATGCCTTGGGTTATCATGACATGCAAACCGGCTGGACTTCTGGAAGATGAAGTCCAAAATTATATTAAAAGCAAAAATTATGTTTAAAAAGGCATTATAGATATGTTTACCACATTCTCTCTTACTTTCGTTGAAAAATAAGGTTAATAAAGACTCAGAACATAACCTTCATTTGTTTCCTAGGCAGATGATACAAATGGTGTCTATTTTGTTTAAGAAAGCAGATTAATTTTGCATGAACCAAAATGGTTTGGGGAATGTTCATTATGTTTGAAAATGAACTGGATGGAACACTGCAAGCATTCATAATGTAAGTGAAGCAACCTGATAGAAATGTGGAAATGTTTATTTTCCCACCTAGTTCTGTACTCCCCAGCAATATGTGCCCTCTTTCTCCTGCGATAACCCCACCCAACCTAAAGACTAGCTCAAGGGATGTCAAAGTAGAAATATTAGCAGCAGGAACCAGCAAAACCATTTGGCAGAGAAAAAATAGCTGCAGGGCAACATAAAGTGGAAAGAATTTCCATCCTTACATTTTGGAGCTGGGACACCATTGTTGCTATATCATTGAATACCAAAGTCAGGACCATCCATGGCATTGTTGTTCCCATTTCTATGTTTGGTTGTCAAAGCTGGATGGTGAAGAAAGCTGACAGGAAGAGAACTAACTCATTTGAAATGTTGTGCTAAAGGAGGCTTCTATGAATATCATGCAATGCCAGGAAGGAAGGAGAGCAAATCAGGCCTGAACTCTGACTAGAAGCCAAGATGACCAAACTGAGGCTATCGTACTTTGGACATATGATACAACATAATTCATTGGGTGGGGGGGAATAATGCTTGGTAAAGTGAAGGCTGTAGGAAAAGAGGAAGCTCACACTACAGATGGATTGACTTAGTAAAGGACGCCGTGACCTTTACTTTGAAAAACCTAAACAGGGCTGTTGATGGCTGCAGTTCATGGAGGTCTCGCATTCATAGGTTTGCCATAAGTCAAAGCTGACTTGACATCAAATAATAACAAGAAGACAATTACGGAAGGAAAACTGTGGGGAAGGGGCACTGACATCTTGATCTCAGTGCATTAACTGGCAAGTGCTTCTTAAAGCTATGGCAAAGAGGAAGGAAAGCAATCTTCAAAACAATTCTGTGTTTTGCTAGCATATCCATAGTGGGTATAACTTGTAGCACAACTCTTCCCCCACCCCCATGCATACCTAGAATACAAATTTCCCATTCCAGTAAATGAATTAGTGAAAGGATGTGTGTTTCTAGATATTCCCATCCCCCCAAATGGGAGAGCAACTTGTAAGCATCGCAGCACTTGAACTTTTTGCCAGAGCTTTTACTTACTTTTGAAAAGTAAATAGCTGTAGGGTGCAACCACACAGTTTGATCAATGGTGGCACTTAGGTGCAGAGAAACCGAACTGCACCAGGTGACACTGTTGGAGGGAGGGGTGACACCAGCCAAAGTAACGCCAGAGAGTTTGACACCACTTTACCTGCCATGAGTCCATCCTACACTATCCTGGGGTTTGTAGTTTGGTCTCTGGCAGCAAATTCCAAGTATCCCTCCCAACTGTGAATCCCAGTTGTAGTGAAATCCAAGTGCTACAATTGCATAATGTAGATACCCCCATGTATATTTTAACCTTTATGTATCTCTTTTGCTTTACTTACCCTTCTCTGTCTTTTTGTTCTTAGCTTAGTCCAGGGTTGCTTGTTGTTGTTTTTTCCTGCTTGGCAATGATGATGGCAGAGTTTCTACCTTCTTTTCATGACCCAATCCATACTCCTTCAAAGCCTGGGAAAAGACAAAAATTCCAGACAGTTCTTTCTACACAAATTACCTGACTTCACTAGAAAATGATTTAATCAAAATAATTTTGATAGACTCTTCAGCTGACCAGTCAATTTAAAAATAAACAGTGATTTTGTTTTCTCACACTGTCTCTTACTGAAACCTCATCCCAGTTGTCACTGCTGCCAAACTGCTTTGTGTTAATGAAGGATGTCTGTGTCATGACCTGCTCCCAACACTCAAGCAAAGCTCATTATATATCTTGCTCATAATGGAATTGCATGAAGAGGCCTCTAATTAACTAAATAACAGCTTATATATTCAAGGCAAAAATCCGTGATTAAAATATGGCTCTGCGGCTTCCGAAGTTTCACGGAAGTGACACGGATGATTTCGGGAGAGGGACAACGGTGTCCGAAAACGCCCCCCTGCTGCACAAGATCGCCGTCCCTCTCCCGAAAGCTCCTCCTGCGCTAGGCACACTGAAACGTGGTCTGAAAATCTCCTAAGGTCCTGCATCAGAGGCTATGATGCATAACTTTACAATGATGGCGCAACAAGGTTTCTTCTTGAAGGTAGCCATGAGTAATTTCAACTATTGCGTTCCCACTGCAGGAAAATCTTTGAAAACCACACAGTTTTCAAAGGCTATTCATAATTTAGGACATGTTCTGTGCCAAATCGCATGTGGTTGTTTTGCACAGAAACCAGAATTTTCTGTGCAGGGAATACCATTTTTTCCATGGGAAATAATATTTCAATTCAGAAATATTAATTTCTGTGCAGAAAAATTCTGTTTTCTTTACAGAAAATGCTTTCTACACAAAACAACTGTGTATGAATTTTGTGCAGAATAAGTCCCAAATTGTAAATATTCTTCCAAAAAAAATTCTTGTTAGTTCAGAATTCTTCTCATCAGAATTTCTCAACACATAAAAAAAATGTTTTCAACCATTTTTGAATATTTTTGAATATTCTTTCCATCCCTACATTGTGTAACCTATACCAATGCACAACAAGATAGGTTGTCCATTGGGACCATTGTAACAATGGCTACACTGTTGGCACCATTTTCACAGTGGTCTTGGAGACACAGGAGATTATCAGATGACCTAAATATGGTGTGACAAGGATGCCAGGAGATCACTAAAGGGCTTCCCTTTCAGACAACATCATTCTGCAGTCATCATGCTCCCATGCCCCTTCCGTTTCACCATCATAATTTTTTATTCATGCCCTAAGCCGTGAATAGTTCACCCATTCCATTCCTGTCATGGAATGATGGATGAGTGAAAAGGTGCCCCGTTATGCTGGCATGATGCCAGCATTAGTGGGAGGTCCATGCTGAACACTTCCGGATGCGATCAGGACAATGAGGTAAGTGACACACTTTTTTGTACCCTCCCTGGGTTACTTGTATTCTTTAAAGTGTGTTTTTGTTCTTCATTTTACTTTTAAACCTTTCTTTTTCTTTTTCTTTTTTGAATTTCCCACACAATTTTCCTCTTGTGAGAATGGCTGGGATTTGCATTTCAGGCAGTGAATGCAGTGAATGCAACTCTGTGAGAGCTCCATTCACTCCTGGGCTGCTGAGGGGAGGGGGTGGATGTGCTATACGGTTAAGTGTGAATGTTTTTGTTACTGTGCCAGGACAGGGGTGGGAAAGGAGAAAGCGAGACAGGGATGCTATTTTTGTCCCCGTCTGATAATCTCCATAGCTACATCTCTGCTCCCCTCTTAAGAATATAAGCATTGCACAACATTGTGATCCATCTTTACATGATCATCAATCAGTTAACAGTGATGTAAATACCTAACAGGATGCTTGCCCTTGTTTTCAGATGTTTATTTATCCAATCCTCTTGTTAGCAACCAGAACTAGGAATGGAAACATTGTATGGCACAGGAGCAATTTCACTGACTCCTGTGACTTTCTAAGATACACATAAAAATCCCCCCCCCACACACAAAAAAGATCAAATGAAGTTTAAAATGGAACAGAGAAAAACAGCAGAAAAACATGCATTAAATAACATCAATCCATTCTAACCTTCAGAACTCGCCAGGGGACAGATGGAATAAACACATTTCCACCACCATCCTAAAGCCATATGGAAATGACTGTGGGTTTCACAACAGTGGAGCAACCTGTAGAAATGTTCTGTTCCACATCAGTGCAAATCATACTTCCAGAGGCCTACATGGGGGAAGATATACCCTCAAGTAATTTGGACTGCTGAAGACACTATAACTCTATTGCCTCTAGTCTGTAGTCTTTATCCAGCCAGCATTTGGAACTGTGCCCGGAAGCAAAATTAGTAACTAATGCAAATGGGCAACAATTGTATCTTGATTCAATGCCCAGTACAGTTTTCACTTTATATTTTCTACTTTGTTTTATCATTGAACTAGAAATGTAAATAGTGCTCTAATTTTCTCTTTAATAATATGAAAGAGCTTCACATTAGTGACCATTCTTTTTCCCCCACAGAGGGATACTCAGAAATAAGCACAGCAAAGAAATGTGAGTTTGTAATTGGCCTTTTGTTTACTCTGTATTATTTTATAGGATAGAAATAAAATTAAAGTGTGGTATTCATTGTTTGAAAAATCTATCATTTCCAGATCCTAATTTTCTTAAATTTGTCAAGAACAAGCAACTGTATCTGGATGCATGCAGAAGGTCCTAGAATTTGCCTGAGTATCCTATGTTCTGATGTCACATCTGATGGGAGAGAAAAGCAGGGCTGTAGTAGGTAGGAGGGGGGAGAGGGCATTGCCTCCCTCCAAAAAAAATCCAACACGCTATTGAAATTGTCTTTCACTCTCAAATTTCTAGCATTGCAGAGAGTGAGAAATTGAAAATCATTTGCATCTAGAACTCTTACATTTGTTGGATTTATATTCTCTTGGTACCTTTGCCTGCCCCTTTTCTTTTGATGCCTAAACTCTATTTCTAAACTCTCAGCTGAAGTTTTAAATTACTGCTGTGGTTGAAATTTGGGGAATGAAAGAAAATTTCATTTAAGGGGGCAGAATTCATTGGGGGCAATGCCCTTGTTCCCCACCACCACCACCACCATAGCTACACCCTGGTGAAACGTATGAATCCTAACAGTGTTATAGATGGTTATGGGAACAAACTGAGCATAAGATACAACTGAAGGCAGTATTGAAGTAAAGTGGCAATTGCAAGCTCCAGTTGGTTTGTTGTAACAACCTCCTTATTACAACTTCTTCATTGGCTACTGATCCATTTCCAGGCACAACTCAAAGTGCTGGTTATGGCTCAGGTCCAGGTTGTCTGAAGGACTGTATCTTCTTATATGTGTTTGCCCAGGCTCTAAGGTTTTTTTGTGGGGGGTTGGAGCATTTTCTTAGTCCTGCTACCTTCATGGGTACATTCAATGAGAACATGGGAGGAGAGGACCTCTTGGTGGCTGCTCCTGGTCTTTGGAACTAACTCCTCAGGGAGGCTAGGATGGCTCCCTCCTTGCTGTCCCTGAAAAATTGTCTATTTCAACATGATTTTAAGAACTGATTGCAAGGGTTTTAAAGAGTGTTCATTGATTTTTATCTTTTGCATTTTGAAAGGATTTGTTTTAAATGTTTTTAATTCTATGAATAGTTTAATTCCATTTTTAAAATGTTTTGTTTTGCTATAACCATAATAACATCTATTTATCAGAAATGCATCTGTTTATCAGAAATACAAGAATAACAAAATATGAAAACAAATTATCAAAATAACAATAAATCAACAATTCCAACAATAATGGTTGTGACTGGATGTAGTTTACTTATCCATCTGTTCTTCATCTTCTAAACATCTGCTCTGGTTTCTATAGATTGAAGTTAGGTTGACGTTAAGGTGTCTCTCCCAAAGCTCTGTTGTAACAGGGGAGGGTTCAGTCTAGCTTCATTCACATTGACAAAGTTGGTTAAAGGAAGCCATTTCTTGATAAATGTCAGCCCGCCCCCCCATCCATGAATCCTTTTTGCTTGATCTGTTAATTTCTCCATTAACCACATCCCCAAGAGTCTAATCCAACATTTTGTGAGTGTGAGAGATCTGGTTTTCCAATATAAACTTTTTACATATGACTTTTGTGTTCTAGTATCTGTACTTGTTTTAATTTCTGTAATCCACTGTAGTGCAACCATAACTGACTATTCCTTTTATTTATTTATTTTCCTCCCAGCTGCCGTGCGCTACTATCAGTGTGTCTTTGTAAATGGATACAATGGATACACATCACAATACCCTGTCACTCCAGCTCAAGACTACAAAGGAAAGTCTGGACAGTCAAAGGCTTCTGGGCCCAAGACCAAGATGCCAAAACAATAGAGTCATACAACCTGTGTGATATTGCGACAATTTTTGCACTTTATGTCCTCTACAGAGGGTCATGCAAGAACCATTGGTGCCTATGATCATAGATTTGTGATGCAATCCAATTGATCATATGCTCTTGGAAAGGTTCTCTGCTCATCATCAGAACCAGCAGAGGCAAAAAGAAAGGATGTTGTGTAACAAACTTTGAGAGAGTACCCAAGTACCCCTTTCCTGAAGGAAAGCATGGTGCTGAAGTTGTACTTGATAACTTGTACTTGTATACGTGTGTGTGCATGTGTGTTTTGTACATCTCTGTGTATTTCTTAGGCTGTTTCTGGTTTATGTGTGTTGGTATTTGTGTTTTTTCAAACCTTGTTGGAGCAAAACATGTTTCCCATGCCATTATCTTAAGGTCAAGTGTTCCACTCAAAAATACTTAAGTGCAGGAATAATAATTGATGACTGTCTTTACTGATTATATGAGCATTCAGATATATCATTCTAAGTCCTTCACTATATAATAACCCCTTTTCAGGATGATTTTCCTTAGTATACAATAGGAAGGTGATTTGCTTGGAAGTAAACCATTTAAAAAGCTGTAATATTTATCTCTGTAAAGATCAGCAGTACTTTCCATTTTTTAAAAGCAGAGGGGAGAGTAGATTCCAAAACTACTGTACTGCTGGACCTGGCAAAGATGAATTAAATGAAGGGGGAATTTTGAATGTTTTAGGCATGACTTAGTGGTTTAAGTTCATCCATATGTGCTTTTACTAAACTGTTCCAAATCATATTAAGTACTACCATGAAGTATATAGGAAGGAAGATCCAGCTAACTATCTGGTGGTGGTGAAGTCAAATCTAAAACTATGTTACTATTTATAAAAGACGATAAACATTCAGAATTTCAATACTCTCTTATAGTGACAATTTGGTCAATTTTGCTATCTAAACTTGAACAATTTTCAAATATTTTCTTTTCATGGGAAGTATGTGGAAGTACATTTCCTAATAACACAACACTTAACTATTTTTAGTGTGGATACTTGAAGTAAACACATCACTCCTAAACCATCTTTTACTTATTATTTAGGAGAGTGAGGGATTCCTTGGTGTCAAAATGATACACGTTAACATTGTTCTAGGTGAAATCTCTGGACATAATTATTCCAGCTATCTGTTGAAGTATGTCTTGCTTTATAAATAATAATATGTTCTTGTGAAGTGGTTTGACATTATATTAATCCATTTCATCTGTTTTATTTTGTAGATGTATTTACAATGTCATAGAAACCTCATGAATTATTGTAGAACATTTTCTTTAAACGAAACAGATTACACATACAAACTTGTTTGTGTATAGATTTTGTTTCCAGAGAAGGATGACATTACTCAGAACTGGTATTAATTCTGATGAGATGGCATAGTACATCAGGTAACTGACTCCAAAAAAACTAAACCAGTTCTCAGTTGTGGCTGAACTCCTCTGGTTCTTTACTTCTAGACTGGACTAGAAGTGACTGGAATTGTTACTACCTACTTATGGCTGCCTGTGTAAGTGATGAAGTCCACTATGTGTTGGACACAGTCACAAAAAGGTGGTATTTATGACAGAAACTTAACTATATGGTAAACATTTTCCACCATTGTAGAAATTAACTACATGGTATTAACTATAGTGAGACAAAAAACCTCTTTGGAAGTAGAGGTATACAGTGCTGCTTCCATTGCTAGGAATTTTTCCACAGATAAGGAAAATGAATCAAGGTGTACTGATAGAGGAACTTTCACAGAAAATGATGTTAATGATCATTATACATTTTCATTGCATTTACAAAAAGTCTTTTGGGCCTATCTTAGCACAAGCTCCTTGTGTGATATAAAGGTAAATGACCTATTTGTATCATGCCATGCTTGATGAAAGAATTCAGACTTTAAAAAGAAATAATAATGATACCTCATAAGAAACATGAAGACTTTTAACTGTGCCTGATCATGTGGTGAGACTGCAGACTGGCATCACATTAATTGGCCACAAGCCCATCCAGATCAGGAATGAACTATGATCAACAATAGATGCAGATGTATCGGAATGCAATTGGGGACATGGCCTCAACATTAGGAGGAACTTTTTGACAGTAAGAGCTGTTTGGCAGTGGAACGCACTCCCTCGGAGTGTGGTGGAGTCTCCTTCCTTGGAGGTCTTTAAACAGAGGCTGGATGGACATCTGTCGGGGATGCTTTGATCATGATTTCCTGCATGGCAGGGGGTTGGACTGGATGGCCCTCATGGTCTCTTCCAACTCTGCAATTCTATGATTCTATGATTCTTGTAGACGAATGTCATATACCTCCAACCTTACCCTACAGAGAAACTTTAGGGTTCAGTCACATATAAATATATAAATATAATTTGTATATTGCTTGTCATGCATAATATAGCTGAACTGGGTTTCCAAAGACCTGCCACTTTAAATCATAGATGTGTTTAAATAAAACACTTAACACAAGATGTCTTTAGAATTTCCTTTAGACTAGTTGGACTCGGCATACCATACGCCATTAAAAAACTCCCCCAAAATGCTTGGTAGACCTCACGACAACCCTGTAAGGTAGGCTAGTGGGTGTAAATTCCTCCTCCCCCTTCTCAGTGTTCCAAACCTTTCCCAGAATTGCTGAGGTGACTTGCTCTGTTGCCCTGTCGCCGCCGCCGCCGCCACTACCCCCACCACCAGTTGACTGCCTGGGTCCCAATCTGGGCCACAGATTGAGTGACAGGAGTGGATTGATTTGCATGTGGGTAGTGATTCATTGGGTGTGGGTTGGGTGTTTCCTGAGCAGCCAATCAGCACCCTGGGAAAGGGAGCTTACCCAAGAGAATTTTATATATATATATATAAATGTTGCTAATTACTGGCAATCTTTATTTAAACTTTTAAAGCTTTTTCACTGGGACTTGTTGAAGCTTTCTCCTTCGCAGTTCTCCTAATTGGAGGAAGCAAAGTAGCATATTTGAGAGCACACTTCTTCCCATTTTGTCCTGCTACAGGGGTGGCTCAGTGGACTTGAGTAGCTGGATTTAACCACAAGATTAAAATAGTATAAAGCAAACATTGATCATTGATTTCGGAAATATTAATTGCTTTACTTTGCAGACACATTGCATGTTTCTTCCTCCAGTGAATCTGATTAATCTGAAACCTTGATGTGCCATTACTTGAATTGCTTGCCTTTATCCAGATAAACCTTAAGTACTGAATATATTCATTGCTTAATGATTTTACAAAATAAATTGGACAAAGTATCTCATAGTGATTGTGGTGCATTTTTATCAGTGTGAGGATTGGGAGGGAACTGCATAAGAGTACTTTGTTTACTTATGATTCTAAACAAATCTCCTTTCTATACTAGTATTTGCATTATCAACAATAATGAAACATTAATTAATGTCTTTCGATATTAGGAAGCCCTGGTGGTGCAGTGGTTAAATGCCAGTATTGCAAGTCACCATGTTGTGAATTCGATTCCAGAGGGCTCCAAGGTTCGCTCATCCTTCCATCCTTTCATAGGTTGGTAAAATGAGTACCTGGCTTGTGGGGGCAATTAGCTAACACACATTGGAAGCTGCTTAATGCAGTGTAGATGTGTAAATTGCTATTGCTTAAAACAATTTGTAAGCCGCTCTGAGTGCCTTCTAGCTGAAGAGCGGGGTATAAATAACTAATAATATAAAATATATTAGTTGTGCTCATTGTTTCAGCCTCATTCGGTTTAAGCCAAATTTTGTTTTCCGTGTTTTACTCACAGATAAATTGATGTCTCTTGTCCACTTACTAGACCACAGAGATTTGAGTTTAACAGACATAAGCTTCATCACAAAAACAGAGGACCCAGCATTTTAATAACTTGGAAAATATTATTTTCTGTACTACAGAAATAACTAGCCAGTATAGTCATAGTCTTGATGACTGGGGGTCAGGGAGTTACAGTATAATAAATACATGCATATTTATTTTTTTTTAAAAAAAGTAATTTTCCAAGCTCTGATAACTAGTTGTTCTGGTTGGACTTTTATCAGCAGATGGATAGTAGAAGCACATTTTATATATTACGCAGAGCCATCCCATGAAGGTGAAGAGTAAAGAATCTATGGCACAATAGTAGCTATTTCCTGCCATATCATGCCAGCCAGTTCAAGAAATGGTGTGTGTGTGTGGAAGGCTTATCTTCTTTTTCTTCTATTGGCCTCCTTTTGCCTTTTGCTGTTTCTCCACTATTGGTTTTAATGTAGGAAAAAGAACACCAGCTCCAGGGTGGCATAGTCACCCACCTGTTGTGGAGGAGAATCCAGAGATGGAGGTGCCTTTGGACGTGATGGATTCCAAAACTCCATACTATGGCCCTGAAATGCCACTAGAATATCTTCATTTTGTCCTCGTTACTAGCTGGAAAGCCAAGATGTCAGAACACTCATGACTGCCATAGAGGACCTCCAGAGGCAGTTTTTCTTCTCCACAGAGGAACTCTTCTGTCTACCCACAGAGGGTGTCTACACTAACCTATACTCCATGGGATACCCTCCCAGGACCCATAGGACTGGACCCCAAATAAGGAAACAGCTTTAGATGAGCTAAGCTCTCAAGATAAATCCATACACAAGAATACCTGCTTATAATAAAGAATGTAAATTTTAAACTAAAATTCAGATCACTTTTTCTGTCTAAATACTGGGATGTAGTGTGTAATTTTCATAATCCCTGCATTGTTTTCCTTTTCCATCTACAGAATAAGAACTTAAGGAAGTAAACTTTATAAGGGGGGGGGAGTGCTGTTGATAAATGTATTTCAAAGTGTTGATGAATAAATATTAGAACAATATCTAAGATCAGTTTCCCAAGCCATCTATTGTCTCTGATCTTTAATTAGCATCTCCCAGTTGCCCAGATAACATTACCAAGTTACAAACACTGGGAATGGGAGTAACATACAGCTAAGGAAAGAAAATTATTGATGTAGGAATTGGTCAAAAAACTGGGAGATGCATGTGCAAGCAAATAAGGACATTAGAAATATGACTAGGAAGGTGAGTGAAAATAAAAGACAAGAAAATCTGGGGAAAATTATATAGCAAGCAGAAGGGATTGTGTTTTATGTAGCAGGGAATGGAATCATTTTATAAGATATATGGACATAAGAAAAGGTGAGAAAAAGGGAAGAAAAACAGACCACTGGGGTGTTGGGGAAATGATAAAGAAATTTCAGATAAAGTACATTGGAGGTGTAAATGAGAACGCTAAGGAGAATTAATGCAAGAAGGGGAAATGTTTGCTCTTGAATTTTGGGAGACAAGGCCAAGCAAGGAAAAGATGTTAACTCATTTTCTCCATTTTTGTCCAGCCTTATCCCACCTCCTCAATCAATATACATAAGTTCTAAACTCCTGTCCCTTAACTTAACAGAAGGAAAGGGTAGACAGCTACATGGAAGATCCTTACAGGCTTTCAGTTCTTTCTAATGATCTGGTACACTTCATCTGTGTACACAACAAGGAGAGATAACTGGGCTGTTCTGCAGCCTATGGTAATGCCTGGGTGAGTGCATGCTGTGTCAATGGCAGGACTACATTAAGCCCAGTAGGTGCATCTCCATTATCTCACCAAATGTAAATCACCCTATGCTATCAATTTAGCAAGTCTAAAGCAAAAGAAGCAGAAGGCCTCAATAGACTACATTACCAGGGAACCCAAAAGCTCTCCAAAACAGACAGAACAGCATGAAGGGTTCTTTTTAATTCACCCTACAAGATCACTAATTGGAGTTCACAATGCTTCTAAGGGTGCAGGCTTTACAGTAAGGACTTTTTCGGACGTCTTAAATGTAACAGAAGCAGCCTCGCCACATTGCGAGGCTACTGCACTGCAGGGCATCCCTTTCGCATGACACCCGTCCCTGCCGGTACTGTTGCGGTACTGCAGGGACATTTGAGTGTAATATTTCAGCGATTTTTACTCACGAAAGTTGATCGTGAGTAAAAATCGCTGAAATATTACACTCAAATGTCCCTGCGGTACTGCAACAGTACCGGCAGGGATGGGCGTCATGCGAAAGGGACGCCCTGCAGCGCAGCAGCCTCGCAACGTGGCAAGGCTGCTTCCGTTACATTTAAGACGTCCAAAAAAGTCCTAAGTCCCACTGAACTCAGGGAAGGTTAAATGCACAAGGTTGTACTCAAATAGTTTGAAAATTCTGTTTAACTTCTTCCTAAAGGTTGGTAAATGGAAATTTATTTAGAGCTCATGTGGACAATTGTGGCTTTCAGATGGGATCGGACTGCAGCTTTCATAATCCCTCACTATTAGCTGTACTAGCTAGGTTTAATAGGAGTTGTAGGTAAAAAGCATTTGGATGATCACCGTTTTCCATCTGTGCTTTAGTTCTAGTAGGGTTGAATGTTAGTTTTTTTAATTAGAAAAATTCAAAGTTTCTGTTCATTTCACAGTTGTATTTTCATGATTATTGAACTGCACATTAAAACATGTGATGAAGACTGAATCCCGAACACATGCCTAAATAAAATTAAAACAAAGACAGGATCATTTTGCTGTTATACTGGGTGTGACTGAGTGATTTCTCCATTTGACAATTACCTTTGTATGTTGCTAATAAAATGTTTTCCTTTGTAAAATTACTATGCCTAGTTTGTATTTTTGTTCTTCAAAATGCATTTGGTATAGCAGATATTTTGTCATAAACCTACTGCTTCATCAAAAAGTTGTAATTACTTATGTGATACTTTTAAGAGTAACATGAAAGCCATACAGCTGTAAACTGTCTTTGGTCTTAGAAACACATTCTGAAACTTGAAGCTGGATTCTTCAACAGAAACATTAAAGAAATAAATATGCTGTTTGGTTTATGTCAGACTACTTGCCACTATAAGCCATGTTTAAACTTTATAATTTGGAAGACTTTGTCAGTTCTTTCCAAAGGGAAATAATTCCCTTTAAAAGGGAAATAATTACAATTTTAATTTTAATTTTCTAGTCTCCCCCCCCCCATTAAATTATACTGCAGCTGGAATTTTGTGGAATTTTGCATTGGGAGACATATATCTGGCACATAACTGTGTCTCTGTAGCTACCTTGCCTGGTGCTACCTCACTCCAAACCCATCTTTTAAAGGACCTAGCTCCTTCTCCAGCATGGCCATTTCCATATTGTTGGTGAACAGGGAGGATCAGTGGAGATATGTCCAGCTATTTTCTTACAGCTGGATATGCTGCCACAGACATTCACAGGGACCTCGGCCAGGGGGGGTGGGGGGGTCAGAAGGTCTTTAAAATTACATCCTTGCAGCACATCCAACCATAGGAAAATTGCTGGACACATCTCCACCAACGCCCCCCCACTCCCAATACACACAGTCTCTCCAATGACATGGAAATAGTTGTATTGGAGTGGTTACGTCACTTAAAAGGTGAGTTGGGGAAATTTTGATTATATCGTTGGTAACAAACGGCAGCCTCCATAATGACCAGAAAAGTGGGCTATGATAGTGTAATTTGGATTTACACTATCATAACAGTAACAGGATTCCAGCTTGCTTTGGCTTCTGTGGACATTTCAATGTGGTAATGATATTGGCTGGTATTTAGTGTCATAGTTACAGATCCATAACCTAGAGTTACAGATCCATAACTGGTCAGTATTCAGTAAGACTACATAGTCTGACTGGAAACCTACATAAACACCATGGGAGCCAACCTAAAGAGCCAGCTGTCAGATCTGTTTAGCTTCTGATCAGGATGCAGGGAGGACAATGTTCCCACCTTGTCCTGCCAGCAAGCAAAGTTGCAACAAATATCCCAGCTGGGAGCTGTACAGACTTCTTTCACCCAATCTGGAGGCTGGCTTTTATGCTGGGCTGGGGGTTGGGAGAGCTTACATAGTTTTGCTGGTGCAACTAAATAGTCAGCATAGGACTCAGGCTATGATTTTAGACTCCAAAACCTACAGTGCACTATCTCATGTTTCTGATTTTGGATTCACAACTAATAATCTGGTGTAGGTAACATCAAAATACTATTCCCTCTGATTATGCCAAATTTCTCCCTTCCCCACTCCCACCCATTTTAATTATTTGAAATTGGGCAAGCAAATAGGGCTAGGTTAAAATAATAATGGGGAAAGGGAAAGCCCAAGGAGGTTTTGGGAATGGATCTTCTCTCCAGGGTGACTAGGCAAAAACCCTGTTAGCTCAATGGGGCTGCTGTCATTACACTCAGCCAGTTTCCAATGACACTGGTATTTTTGTAGTAAGGCACAAGCCAAGGATTTACAAAGCATCATTATCCCCCATATCTATGGTACACTGTGTTGTATGGATCCCATGCATATATGTCCATGTACACATGTATTTCTAATCCACACAAATTCATGCTGGCATCTTAGTATACAGGTATACCTCAGTTAATGAAGCAGATGTGTTCCTGGGCATTACTTCTTTAACAGAAATCTTGGTACAAGAGACAGAAATAACATTGAAAAAAATAGGGATAGGTTCCTCCACTACAAAAAACAAGAGCAGCTTAAAGTCTTTCAGCAGACTTTTTATTCAGAAATAAATATACCGGTATGTATATGTGAATTGAAACAACCAGGTCAGGTAAGAATTGCAAAAACATTTGGAATCTTCTAGCGACCACTTCAGAACTTCTTCCAAAATGCATCCAGGGATATTTTTCTTTCTTTCACCAGCCTCCACTTCTCTAATAAGTTCCATAATTGTTGCCGAATTTATGCTTTTTCTAACATGGTGTGGGAAGCTAATCAGGTTTGTTTGCTCTCCGTTGGTCTTTCTGTTTTGCCATTGATGCACACTCCGTAAGTGATTCCAAAGGTAACTGCTGTTTACTTTGCCTGTTGTAAGGAGGCACACTTGGCTACAGTTGGATCACCTAGAATACAATTGTGCTCTTTCCCTTCTCAAGCTTTATTGCATTATTTACTAAAGATGTGCTTTTGCAACCCAATACTGAAAGTTTGTATTTCTCCAGCACCCCTTCACCATCCCACCAATGCTGATGCTGCTAAAAAAAAACACCTCTGACTAGACCAAGGATAAGGAGAAAAGGTGGAATTGGGCAGGCATAAAAAGAGTTTGTAAAAAAAAAAAAGGCTTCTTTCACAGAGGTTTTGGTAACTGAGGTATGCCCGTACTCTGTGTGTTGTGCAGAGTGGAACCTTATATTTGCTATGGACTCACCACATATGTTACATTGATACTGGAGTCATGTGTAAACCAAGCAATCCATACTGTGACACACATTCTGTTTAAGTATTGCTATTAGCAATGTGTGACAGAGCCCATCAAGCCCCAGCTGCAACTACCTCCATTTCCCATGTACTCAAACTCAGTAGAGGAGCCTCAGCTCTATTGACCATAATAGACTGTAACTTCATGGCCTAGGCTGCTGACACACTGCAGAAATAATGCAGTTTGACACCCCTTTCACTGCCATGGCTCAATGCTATGGAATTCCGGTATTTATAATTTTGTGGGATATTTAGCCTTCTCTGTCAGAGAGCTTTGGTGCCACAACAAACAAACTACAAATTCCATAATGTGGAGCCATGATAGTTAAAGCTGTGTCAAACTGCATTATTTCTCCAGTGTGTCAGCAGCCCTAGGGCTGGTTTACACGGCAGGTTTTATTGCATTAAGTTGCGCTGTAGTGCTTTCACGCATCAGTGGTGGGTAGTTTATACGGTAATTGTTTACACAGCTATATTTTGTGGCGTTCCCACAGCCAAATGTGGTGGGGGCATGGCCAAGCATTGGAGAGGGAAAGGAATGCCATAGGAATGCCTGCCCTGGCCCCAACTCCGTGCTGAACAGCTTAGAAAGTTTTATTCCTTGCTTGAAACAGCATTTCCTTCCAAATACAGGAAAGCCAGAGAGAGGGGGGGGGGAAGAGCAGTTCAGCTTGCTACAGCCCTTCGTGAAATCGTTTCTCTCCCTCCCCCATGCACAGGAAAAAAGTTTTACATACTTTTGAAACAGCAGAGAAGGTGAGAAGGAATGCTCCCTGAATGAAAATAGCTGGGAATCCTTTTTGTTTGAAAACTGGCTTGCAAAATAGCAGACAGGATTTTTGCAAGTTTCCTCTAAACGCTACAGTCTTTCCTTCCTCCCTGCCCCTCTTTTGAGCCCACCCCTGCATCATCAACCAATCACAATGCAGTTCTGCTTTAACCCTTAGCGGAATGCTAGTTTACACTGCAAATAAAGCACTACATTGCAAATATACCGGCAAAAATAGCGACATGCCCTGCCATGCTATATTTGGGTGTTTTACCTTCCCCCCTTCTGAATGAGGCGATTCTGTGCTGCAATCCGTGGGAACTATGAGCTATCTTAGCGGTATATTTAGGGGAATATTTGCCCGTGTAAACCACCCCCTGGTCTTAATCCTGTAGTTCAGGAGATTCTTAGGAGAAAAATAGTTCTATTGCCAAGGTCTATATTATTTGCTAGAACCTGGCATGATGATTTATCTCAGCTTTGAACAACTTTTTTTCCTCCATTCTTTGTCAGGTCATCAGTCCTCCTTGCTTTCTTCACTTTTATTTACCCATAAGCATTATTATTGTCCTCTTAACAAATCTGGCAACAATGGAGGACTCACCTTGCTTGATTTAAGGTTGTCTTCTGGTCTCCAAATGAGTGTAATTTTAACTGTGAGCATGTTTTATTAAGCAGAGAAAAACACTTTTGTGGCTTCTCCCTGGGACCAAAGGTATTTTGTCAGTTGTGATCTTGAGGAGGGATTTACCCATTTCATTTTCTCACCCACAAAGACTAGTAACTTTGTCAGGGGGGAAACAAGGAATACCAGAGTTGTCACTCATGAGTCAAAGGGCCTCTCTACTACAATATGTATTAAACTAACTGGTAATGTCAGTCTATGGTTGTCTCATCTTTCCAATTTCCAATGACTCCAGTATAAGCAATGAAAAGATAACATTCTGTGCAGATCTAAAAGAGAGTCACTGTGTTCATGAGGAGAAAGAGGAGAAAAATTCAATTAGCAAGTACACTCAATTACAGAGTTCAGCTTCCATTGTAAATATAGAAAACCGGATTATTATTATTTTGCTCCTTTTTCTTTATTCTAGCTTTGCAAGTGCTTTTAAGGGGGAAAGGTCTCTGGTTTGTTCTTTTACACAACATCAATGAATTATGCATTAGAACATGCCTTAGGTACAAACTATCACAAAATATTAGTACTTCCTATTGGCAGAAATATTTATATTTTCCCCAAATATTAGATATTGTTAAGCTGTGGAACGAATAAATTAAATAAGTGCAGGGTTTTAAAATAGCTGGATGTTTGTTTCTTGCTTCCTTGCTTGCTTCATAACCTTTTAAACTTTCACAGGATACACTTTTAAAAGGGTGGCTGGACTCCTGTAGGCAAGATACCAATGCATCAGCATTGTAGCTATTGCACTATGCCCAGACTCCTCTCCCAATCCCTGCAATCCCCACTTATGGAGCAGCAGCCACTGCAAACAATGGGGGTCTGTTCCCCTGTTAATCAGGAAGCAGTTAAATGACATTCCCAGCCCCTCCCATGAGTTATCTCTAGTGTAATTTCCCTTCGTGTCATGCCCCCACCCTGAGAATTCATTTTCAGATGATGAAGCAGACATACCACAGCCATTTCTTCCTCCAACTCAGCCTGACAGCTAGCCATGCTCATTCTCTGGACTGGTGAGTGGAAGAATCCAAATTCGTGATGTCGGATGTCCTTTCACCACCCAAAGAAGAGGCAGGAATTTAAACAAGTCTCACGATGACCGGAGGGGACCACTGGCTCCACCCCCCTTTCAGCCATCCACAAGGCCAGTTCAAATTCCTACTTCACCCAGAGCAGAGCTATTCTTTGGATCTCTTCTGATTTTCCATTCTCACAGTTTCTTTCTTTGCCTCTGTGTCTTGACTTTTTCCCAGCCCCCCTCTTCTTTCATTACCCCATTTTTAATCCTAAAATAAACCTTTTCATCCTTGCTTCTCCTTCTATTCTCTGTTGCTCCTCCCCCCTCCACTCTGGGCATGGCACCGGAAGATCCAAAAAAGAAAAACAAACAGCCACAAAGCGAAAAGGCAGTATGGGATTGAGCAGCCCGGGACTCGCCCCCAAAAGCAAAAAAGAGCACCCCACTGCTGGAACACCTCCAGCAAGCACTGGGGGCAAATGGTGCTTCCCTGCTGCTGGAGCTCCTCCAGCAGGCACTGGGAATGAACAGGACTTCCCTGCCACTGGAGGTTGTCCAGCAGGTGCTGGTTGAGTGTGCTCATTCCCTTCAAGCTCCACTACCACCAAGAGCCATCCAGCAGGTGGGAGAGGAGCCAGCAATGGAGACTGGCAGGGCTGAGGACACAAAGCCATGGAGCGGCGTGCAGGAGAGGGAATGTCCAGAAAAGCAGCTCAAAATTCCAGCAGGATAAACAAGTGCTGGGAAAGCAGCCAAGCCCCAGTGATAGTTAATTTGGGAGAGCCAGATAAAGTTCAGAACAAGCAAGGTTCCATTTCTTGGAGAAGCAGCAATACAGGTGAGAAGGCACACAGAGAAAAGAATACAGTTCAAAGGTCCAGGCTTACAGAAGGTAGCGTTGTCCAGAAGTCCATCTGTAGAACAGGTTAGTCAGGAACAATCCAAGATCAAGGCATGAGTCAAGGCAGCAAGGATTCAGGCACCGAAGTCAGCAGGAAGCTTTCTCCAGGGAGATCAGTTGATCTCTGACAAAGCCTCCATTGCCTCTTCCAGCCTATATACAGCAATTATGGCTTTGCCAGGTGTTTCTTAATGAGCAAGTTCTTCTCATAAAGTCTCAGAGACTTCCTTTGAGCCTCCTTTTTATGTCAGCAAAAGAACACCCCCACCACACATACCGTCTCTCCTGGCAGAAGGCTTCTCCAGCAATGAAGAGGAAGTGCACAAAGCCCTGTGCCTTTGAAATCCCATGAAACTTCATTGCCTGGGAAACAGAAAAATAAAACAAAACATAAAAATGTACATCAAGCACATACACACACGTAAAAACTTCCAAGTAACCCAGGGAGAGTCATAAAAAGTGTGTCACCTACCTGGATGTCATGATCTCACCCAGAAGTGTTCTGGCCAGTCCGGCCATTCATGAGGTAAGTATGTGGGGGAAAAGACATGAGGTTACATACACCAGCAATGCTGGCAAAAAAATGGCACAGCCTGCTTCAGCCATCAGTAAAATAGATCAGCTTAAGGACAAGACATAAACATGAAAGGGTGACATCATCTGGTATGCATGATTTTTCGTGTTTATGTGGCGTCATTATGATACCATATTTAGTGTGTCAGGTAAAGTCCATGGTCTGCAAGATAGGTGTGGCTGAGTTGGCTGGCTTTATATGTCAGGAGCCTTTCCCCATTTGAATTCCTAGAAGCAAACATAGGTTACCTCTCAGCCTGCATCTACTGTGAGTACTGGATTTACAACCCTGGACTGTTTCTTGATTCTGCTACCTTGTTACTCCTACTCAAACTCTGTTCAAGTTTACAGCTTCTGACCTGGACTGTTTGTGTTTCTTCAGCTCCTGAACTTTGGGCACTCGGCATTCTGGTACAGTATGAGAGCAGGACACCTCAAGTCAGAGATCGGCGCAAGGACGGGGTTGAACCATCAGCAGGCTGTGTCCGTATTGACAGGGAACAGATCGCCATCATTTTCAGTGGCTGCTCCTTGGTAAATGGGATTTGTGGGATTTCCATGGTCCCTATGCATCTCCCAAACTATGGGCTATGTAGGGACCATGAATACAAAACAGTCAGTAGTGCTTAACTCTAGATTACGCATTTGTAACTGCCCAAGAGGATCCCAACCATATTCACTATGGAGACTATCAGACAGGAATGCAAGAAGCATTCCGGTCCCACAATCTCCAATTCCATCCCTTTCTCAGCACAATAACCCTTCCCAACACATTTACCTTCTCTCCCATCAACAGGCAGCTCAGGAATGAACAGAGCTCTAAGGGAACTCCGTTCACTTCCTGGACTGAAATCCCACCCATTCTCACAAGAAGACACAAGTGCTGGAAATTAAAAAATAAAAAGTAAAATAACCCAAAAAAAATGACACCAAGCACAGAAACATACTTTAAAACTTATACGTAACCTGGGAAGGGTCATAAAAACAATCAGATTTTTTTAAACTATTGTATGTTTTAATTTTCTTTCTTTCTAATTTATATATTTTTAATTACTGTATGTTTTTTAATCTTTTATAATTTAATATTATTTTAAGGGGTGGGTGGGCTAGGCTACTGTGACCATGGAGTTTTTATATTGTAAGCCGCCCCGATTGCATTGCAGAGGGGTGGGATAGAAATAAAATTTTATTATTATTTATTATTATATCATTATGTCACTTACCTGGAGATCGTGATCTCACCTGGAAGTGTTCTGGCAGGACCACCCATTGATACTACATTTACATGAGTTAAATGGCCCAACACTGGCAATGGCAGCACTAAAATGGGATAGGCAATCTATTGATGGCTCGGCCCATCAATTTAAAAAAAAATGCCATAATGATGCCAGCAGAATGCAAAAGGATGCTGTCATCTAATATTGCTGTCCTTTTGCATTCCTCTGGTGTCATAATCACATCTGATAATCTCCTATCTCAAAAAGATCTGAAGGTACAACTATATGCTGCCTGGGAAGCACTTCCTTACACTTGTCTTGACTATTCCACTATTTAGCTTAATTGGGTAGCTCTGAATTCTAATAATAGAATCAGAGAATTATAGAGTTGGAAGAGACCACGAGGTCCATCCAGTCCATATTATAAGTTTTTTCACACTACACCATTGGAGCACTGTGCTTCCACTACAACTTGAGATGGCAACATCTTAAAGAGGTTGGGATGTGCAGTTAAGGAAGGATAATTAGAATTCTCAGCTAGATAGATCAGCTAGTGCCTCAGCAAACTACAGTTCCCAAAGTGATTAAGGATGCAGCCACACCAGTTAAAGTGGAGGTAGAAATGGCAGTGGGGGCAAAAATGGTGGCAGGGGGGAAGAAATGGCAGCAGGGGGTAGAACTAGTGGCAGGGGGTAGAACAAGTGGCAGGGGGGTACAGGACTGGTTTAAGGAATTTCCCCCCCCCCCCACAATGCTTTATTTTGGGGGGGGGCATATGTTTATCTCAGGTCAATGTAACCTAACTCAGCCTAAGCTAGTCACAGTACAGGATATTCAGATTATTACTAATAATGTTTTTGCAGGAGGAGGGTTACTACGGGGGCCCCAACAATGATGGGGCCCCCTGAGGATGCTGATGCCGCCAGTGCCTTAAACTGGCCCGGGGGGTAGAACGAGTGGCAGGGGGGTATTAATGGCAGCAGGGGGGTAGAACGAGTGGCAGGGGGCAGAAGTGGCAGCAGGGGGCAGAACTGGTGGCTGGGGAGCAGACTTAAACCTAGCAGCCTACTTCAAAGGGTTGTCATGAGGTCTCCTGGCCATTTTGGGTTTTTTTGTTTTTTTTTTTAATGGCATATGGTATGCCTGGTCCAGCTAATAGTGCTACAATTTTGTAGTGGTTAAAGAGCTCTATGAAAGAAAAACTCCCTAAGCGTTTTCCCTACATCATGTGTAATTTTACAGAGATGGTAAAAGGCACAAAGCAAAGTATGTTGGGTGATGGAAGCAGAAAAACAACTATGTAGCCTTGAAAAATATGGAAATGGAAGAAGGGATGGAGCTAGCAATAATTTACAGGACAGATCACTTTTATGTGATTTCAGAGGGAACTGTGTAACACTCCTCACTCCACTTTTGTTGATAGGAAACAGCTTTAAGGACCAAGGTACCAATTCTCATTTGCTCTGCTACAATGAAACATAATTCTTGGGATCAGCCTGGAAGTTGTTTTGTTTTTTTTTAATAAAAACCAGCCCCTTATAGTTCTGATTTAATCTCTATCTAAATCTGAGCAACGTCCTCTATAAATAAGAAAAAAGTTAAATAGAGTATGTATGTGATGTGGAGGTGTTTGTGATTTGCATGGCAACAAAAGTCAATTTAAGCATGGCTGTGAGTGTTGATGTGACACAGGCAAGTCTTCTTGTCCTCAAGCCAGAAGTTCAGAGCTTGCATTTTTCATTATTCTGTCACTGCCATTTGGGTTTAGTTTCTCTTTCCTTTTGTAGGTTTAAAAAAAGAAAGATATATCAGAGAAAGAAAGAAGAAAGAAGGGAGGGAGGGAGGGAAGAAAGAAAGAAAGAAAGAAAGAAAGAAAGAAAGAAAGAGGTCAGATGAGTTTACACAAATTTTCCTAAGAGATGGACAGAAATGTAGACAGGGCCAGCCCTATCACTACATAGAGTGAGACCACTGCCTCAGGTGGTTGATGCTGAGAGCAAATAAATCTTCATGTCTGCTGCATGAATGCACCTCCTGAACTAACCTGCTGCCTTATGGTGCAATGATGCTGCCTGTTACTAATGTTGAAGCAAAATTCAGCAGTCATTCTGGTCGGCATTTGTGCATAGAATGGAGGGGACAGCATTTAGTCTTTTGCCAGCAAAGTATTGTGGGGTGATATGTGTTGGGGGAGGGGAGTTGGCTTCCAGTTTTATGCTGCAGCCCTAACATAACTCAAAGTCCTTTAAGAATAGGTTATTTTAAAATGTTGGCCTAAAGAGGAAAGAAGGGGTAGCACGTAAAACTATGACTTCAATCCAACATCCCTTTAGTGGAGCATATGTACCCATATGTGGAAATATGCCACAGCAGTCCTATGCAACTCCCATGAAGAATAGCAACATTGCTGTACACATGTCATAGAATCAAAGAATCATAGAGTTGGAAGAGACCACAAGGGCCATCTAGTCCAACCCCCTGCTCTGCATGAATACACAATGAAAGCACTTCCAACAGATGGCCATCTAGCCTTTGTTTAAAAACCTCCAAAAGAGACTCCACCACATTCCAAGGCAGTGTGTTCCACTGCTGAACAGCTCTTACTGTCAGGAAGTTCTTCCTAGTGTTTAGGAGGAATCTCTTTTCCTGTAGTCAATTGGCTGGGTGCCGTTGCACAAGGCACAACACACGATGCACAAGCACAATGCAAAACAGAGGGTGCACAATTGCAATGTACAATGTGCAAATTGGAAAGACAAGGCATGGGTTAACATATCTGTGCAACTCCACTTCTGTTGCTATCAGCAGAATATGTCTATTGTGCAACAGTGATTTTTTTTTTTTTTTTTGGCTCTAAATATATTGCATGGTGCATTTTGGCCAATATGTGCAATGTGCATGTTAAGGAAAACTGTAGATTCTTTTCCATTCTAATGTTCCTGTTTTAAACTGACTTTGAAACATAAACCCTTATGTTCTTTACAACAGTCAAATAACAAAGCCTATTAGAAGACACTTTTTATAAAGACCTTTCTTTGCAATTATAGAGATACATGTGTCCATCAAAAGAGAACCAAAGTGAATCATAGGCAAGACAATCATATTATGCCTTGCATTTGCCATAACTCTACTGGCTGCTGGCTGCCCAAGGCTATGCCTTCATCTCCACTTGCTGCATGGTTTATTTCATATGGCTCAACTAATAGTAGAAATCCATGCATGACTGGAGAAGGATAAAGAGTAAAGTGGAACATGGAGCAACAGAAAACCAAGTTATTAAAGGCATGAAAGATGCAGAGTTCCCCTACAGAATTCCCCTACAGAATATTCCCCTACAGAAAACTACCAGCCTACATGGCCTTTATGTGACATTTATTCCCTTTTTGCAGATAGAAAACTGGGGTTACAAAACATTCAAGACAATGTAGCACATGTGTGGTTAAACTGCTACTTTTCTTCCTATATCTAAAGAATGGGTCCCCCTCAGATACAAAACAGCACAGAGCTCCTGTACTGTGAATTGACAATTACAGTATTAACAATTTTAATAATAGTCCAGGAAAACTAAGAAACACAAATCTAAAGCAGAAAGTTAATTACTAGGAGGTGAAGGGGCACATGAGAGGCTGCAGAAATGGTGTTGTATGCTAACACTTGCCCACTCCTGGTTTATTTATTACATGTATATCCCACCTTTCGGCCAACTATGGCATTCACACAGCTTTGCAATTCTCAAATAGATTATCCTTTAGGAATACATAGGCAAGATGCCACAAATAGCTTTAGTATTAAATGTACTCTCTTACCCTATGCTCCATAGTGACCTATTTTATAGTGCTTTGGTCCTGTTTTTGCTGAAAGATGGGAGCACTGCTTCAACAGGTGTCTGTTGGCTGTCCAATGGTTTTGCTCTGCAAATGTTTGAACAGAATGCTTTAATTGTTTCATTCTAATTTAATTGGTTAGGAAAGCAATATAAATTGAAATGGGGAGGTCTGTTCCCTATCCATACCTGTTCATCACTTATTCATAAGAATGGGCTTGCTTTCTCATGCGGCAGCACAACAGTACTGTCAGAAACTCCCACCTAGTGGCTGCTTTATTTTTCCCAGAATACTTGTAGTCTGTAAGCTTGCATTATTGGAGGGTATTCTGAGGCAGAGGGAGAAACTAGCCGAGGCTAGTGGGAGCCACCATTTGTGGTGTGGTGGCCGTCACTTGCCCAGTTTGAAAGTAACATAGGCCTGCCTACACTGAAGAAATACAGCAGTTTGACACCACTTTATCTGCCAAAGTTCTATCCTATGGAATACTGGTATTTGTAGTTTTGTCAGGTATTTAGCCTTTTCTATCAGAGAACTTTGGTGCCTCACTCACCAAACTACAAATACCAGGATTCCATAAGCTAGAACTATGGATAAAGTGGTATCAAACTTTTGTATTTCTGCAGTGTAGACAGGCCCATAATGACCACTAGGAGGAGAATGCTGTGAACTGCCATCATCATTGGTGGTAAAAGCAACAGCCGTAGATAGAAAAGTGGGTAATAAATAAAAATGAATGAAATAATACCTGTTCTCCTTTTCATTCTCTCAGTTAGACCACAATGATTCTGAAGTCCAAACATGTATTTCTTTCTTTTGTTCTTTCTTATTCATATTTATTCTTAATGACAAACATTACATGACAATATAAACAACTGAACTGTAATACTGGCATCAGTAGATATAGGAGATTTTCAGACAGGCAAAAATCGCCCCTTGCCGCGCGAGCAGCCTCCCGAAACTGCTGCGCGGCAAGGGTCTTTTTCGGACGACGCTGTGCCTCTAGCGAAGCTGTCCGTGTCACTTCCGTGAAGCTTGGGACGGCTCCGCGCCATATTTCAAGCACGGAGGCTGCCCGTGATTGAAATATGACGCGGAGCCGTCCCAAGCTTCACGGAAGTGACACGGACGGCTTCGCTAGAGGCACAGCGTCGTCCGAAAAAGACCCTTGCCGCGCAGCAGTTTCGGGAGGCTGCTCGCGCGGCAAGGGGCAATTTTTGCCTGTCTGAAAATCTCCATAGGTAGATATTGGAATCAGTGCTAATGAGAAAATATTATTGCTTAGATGAGATAGGCAAAGTCATCTATCAGAGTTAGGAGATTTTCAGACCGCGTTTCAGCGTGCCTAGCGTGGGAGGAGCTTTCGGGAGAGGGACGGCGGTCTTCCGCGGCAGGGGGGCGTTTTCGGACGCTGTTGTCCCTCTCCCGAAACCATCCGTGTCACTTCCGTGAAGCTTCGGAAGCCGCAGAGTCATATTTTAATCACAGGCAACCTCCATGATTAAAATATGGCTCTGTGGCTTCCGAAGCTTCACAGAAGTGACACGGATGGTTTCGGGAGAGGGACAACGGCGTCCGAAAACGCCCCCCTGCCGCGCAAGACCGCCGTCCTTCTCCCGAAAGTTCCTCCCGCACTAGGCACGCTGAAACGCGGTCTGAAAATCTCTTTAGTCACAGTCTACTAATCTTTCAAAGTAGCATATTCCTTTGCAACATTCTTCAGTCAAACTGGGGTCATCTTGTTTTTCTGCAATGGATGGTACAAGTCATAATAGTGTTGATGGTCTGATTGATGAAAGAGGTAAAAATGGGAGTCCCCCCCTCCCTCTCCCCATTCTAGGGCCACTTTATGTCTAAAGGAAAAACCCAACCACACACACACCCCAAATCTCAACAACCCTATGCAAACTTAATATTCCATGCAAACTGGCCGAAATCCAATTGCTAGTCCCAAGCCAAATGAAAAACTGGTGCAATTCCAGAATGGAAAACCATACATGTGAACTACACGCACATGCTCAAACCCTCCGCCCCATGATTTTCCTCTAGTTGGAAATTGCAATTAGATTTAGACTACTGCTTGAAACAGAAAAAAAATATATTCTGCACAGAAAAAAATCTATAGCAAAATGAAAAGCATTTTGAGGTGGTGGTTGTCAGAAACAGCCTAAAGATACAGAGTTTTTAGCTCCCTCCCCCCTTCTGTATTTCTATGTATCCTATGTTCTATATACTCTCCCTCTCTATGGCTTTTCTTCACAAACGAAGATTCAGGAAGGACTCATCCCGCGCTTTCTGCAAGCGCACTGATGACTAAAAAGGCCAAACTGAGATAAACAAGTCCAGTTGCAGAAAACACAGCAGAAGGTCTCCTTGGGTGATGTTTCTGGGTTGTGATTCTTTCTGCATTGTCATTTCTCTTCAAGACTTGTTCGGCATGAGTTCTCAATTAAGGCTACAGCATTGTGAATAGTGTGTCTACATGCCTCCCAATGTGAGGCCAGGGCAGATCATTGGCCGAGCCAGAGATGTTGTTTCAGGGAATCATTGTATCGCTTTTTTGGAGTGCCCCTCTTACGCTGACCTTTGGCAAGTTCACCGTAGAATACTATTTTGGGGAGGCAATGGTCCTCCATCCTAGAAACATGCCCTGCCGAGTGCAGCTGTGTTCTCAATATCATGGCCTCAATGCTGGTGATCCCTGCTTGCTCAAGGACAGCAACATTCGTCACATAGTCATAGAATCATAGAATCATAGAATTGCAGAGTTGGAAGAGACCACAAGGGCCATCCAGTCCAACCCCCTGCCATGCAGGAAATCACGATCAAAGCATCCCTGACAGATGGCCATCCAGCCTCTGTTTAAAGACCTCCAAGAAAGGAGACCCCACCACACTCCGAGGGAGTGCGTTCCACTGCCGAACAGCTCTTCCTGTCAAAAAGTTCCTCCTAATGTTGAGGTGGAATCTCTGTTCCTGGAGCTTGCACCCATTGCTCCGTGTTCCAGTCTCTGGAGCAGCAGAAAACAAGCCTGCTCCATCCTCAGCGTGACATCCCTTCAAATACTTAAACAGGACTATCATATCGCCTCTTAACCATCTTTTTTCCAGGCTAAACATACCCAGCTCCCTAAGTCTCTCCTCATAAGGCATGATTTCCAGACTGTTATCCAGCTCCAGGGTAGTGCTAAAACAGGAAATAAACACAGCATAGGTTCCATAGTGTCTGTGTGCATGTGGCTTCAAGTTGCTTGTTGACTTATGGCAACCCCTTGAATTACATAGGGTTTTCTTAGGGAAGGAATACTCAGATGTTTGCCAAGGGCAGACAGACCAAATATTCAAGTGTGTGTGTGTGTGTGTGGTGTGTGTGTGTGAGAGAGAGAGAGAGAGAAAGAGAGAGAGAGAGAGAGAGAAATGCATTGTGTCATTTACATTACCAACAAGCCAAGCAAAATAGAAAAATCTAACTATAGCAGATAGTCATAATGTTAAAGAGTAAGGTACAGGAAAAAAGTAAAATATTCTTGCTTTTAGGGGAAAGAACTCTGAAGAAATATGTCTGGAGTGGAAAGCAGTGCATGCAAAAAGCACAGCTGCCTGGAGGAAAGAGAAGAAGTAGACATCCATTAAATAATTGAATTAACCTCTATTCAGCCTATTCAACTGACTGCAATTTACTTTGATAGTTGGCTGTTTGTTTTCTTCCAGGTTTGTACACAATATTCAGAGCCTTTCAGCAGCTGTAAGGGAAGAGGAAGTTTGCATATTTTTATTAGTGAAAGGTACCCTGGCTGAAGTAAATTTATAAAGGAAAAAAATAAATAAAGCATGGCCTGTTGTTGCAGGGCAGGGCAAGATAAGTCCAGTTATGAGCCTATCCTCAGAATTACAGTATTGTTAGTTCTAAATAATATTCTCAGCATACAAACAGGGCTATATTTGCTTCAACTTGTCTATTTCTACAGCTGGAAGAACTCTTCACAACAACCCCTTACCCTTGGGTCAAGAAGCAGATCCCCACTATTATTCCAAAACAATCCTCCCCAATCACACCGTAGACAATGACACCACCATTTTAGCTAAACACCAGTGTTAATACAAGAAATTTCATTCCAAGTCTTCATGTGATAAAAGAAAAATACTGTAAGGTATTATTTGCCATCAAAGTGAAAAGGGATGATTGGGTCTCCCCTTTTTTTGTGAAGAGAATCTTTTGGGGTGGCTTTGAGGATTCCCTGGGACTTCTCTTGGTTCCCTGGGTTTGGGGGCATACTTTTTGGGTCCCCCTGTGGCCTACCAGTCTCTCCAGATCTAGGAAACCTTGAGTTTGGGGTAGTTTCCTCTTGAAGGTTGCATTTGTTTTTATTTATTTCATTAACTAATTTCTTTATATTCTGCCCCAATAGTGGGACTCAAGGGAAGGTTTCAAATGATTGACACCAGTACAGAATAAAAACCGTTCAAAAATATCAGTAAAATAAGTATGAGGGAGGGAGGGAGAGAGGGAGGGAAGGGGGGAGAGAGGGGTATTTAAAAAATTATTGAATACTCTATGGAGTTAAAGCCATTAAACATTCATTAAAAGACAATATTTTAAAAATCACCAAAACAGCACAGCACACCATTAAAAGCCCATCATAGTCAATTACTGAAAGCCTGAAAGAATAGGAAAGTTTTTATTTGCCAGCAGAAGGGCAGCCAGGAGAAAGTCATTCCTAGCCTTCCTAGGCAGGAAATTTCAAAGTCTGGGAGCAGCCACCAAGAATGCCTTCTTCCTTGTTCTCACCATATACTGTAAGCCTAAAATGGTAGTGGGACAGAGAAAAGGACCTCTTCTGAAGATCTTAGAGCTTGAATAAGCTCATGTAAGAACACAGAGAGTTCCTAGATCACCACTTCAGGGCACAGTTCCCATTGTACTCTACTCACCCCTTTTGTAATGATAATTAAGACTCATTACTTGTGTTGAATCCATTACATCCTTTCTAGAATGGCATTAATCTTGAACACTGGTAATCAGTCTGCCTCTGCACACTCTGCACACAGTGAATGTCTTGGGGTTTGCGGCTGTGGCATTACTAAAGCCAGTGTCACCCCTCCGCACCCCTGACAGTGTCACCTGGTACAGTTCAGCCTCTCCATATCCCCCTAGTGCCTCACTGGTTTGGGGCACACTTCCAGCGTAGGATGTATGAGTTCAGGGTTCAAGCCATCCCTCTGTTCCAACCTGCAGCTACTGTAAACTCTTTAGCCATGGAAGATAAGGCCATTTGGAACTTGTAGATAGATCAAGTGTGTTGAAGAAGGAATGTGCAGAGACTGTACCTCAAGATTCCCAGGTTTCAAAGTGTGAGTGCAGAGCTCTGAAGAAGCTGGGGGCAGACTGAGAGGCAGCTGTTGAAAACCTTCATTATGAAACCAAACATTATGAAACCATCAGCTAGGGGATGATTGAAAGACAGATCTATGATTCCCCTGAATCACAGAATCATAGAATTGTAGAGTTGGAAGAGACCACAAGGGCCATCCAGTCCATGTAGGAAATCACAATCAAAGCATCCCTGACAGATGGCCATCCAGCCTCTGTTTAAAGACGTCCAAGGAAGGAGAGCCTATCATGCTCCAAGGGAGTGTGTTCCACTGCCAAACAGCTCTTACCATCAGAATGGTAATGGTTCCTCCTAATGTTGAGGTGGAATCTCTGTTCCTGGAGCTTGCATCCATTGTTCCGTGTTCTAGTCTCTGGAGCAGCAGAAAACAAGCTTGCTCCATCCTCAATGTGACACCCCTTCAAATACTTAAACAGGGCTATCATATCTCCCCTTAACCAGCCTTTTTCCAGGCAAAACATACCCAGCTCCCTAAGTCTTTCCTCATAAGACATGGTTTCCAGACGTTTCACCATTTTAGTCATTGAAGATTTTTGGTTCCCAGTTGAAAACTGGATCACTGATACTCAGCCTGATTACCTCAGCCATGTAGATACCCTATCCTCAGATGGTGTTAATGGAAAAGAGATCTCAAGCAGTGAGAAAGAGTAATGAGAAAGAGGACAATTTGCATAAGCCAATAGATTTATAAACAATGAAGCAGAAGAAGAGGACATGATTCATGAACAAATTACTCTAATCACCTGAGTAAGTATCAGGGCAAGAACTGAAGACAGAGATATTGTGGTGGAGAATGTTTGTGTGTATAGTATGGGTAGTCCCCCCCCCCCGTTTTTATGACAGAGAAAGGTTGAGAAACCCTTGCAAGTTGTGACTAAAGGTGACTCTGTAGAGGAAAACTGTTGCCTTATAAACATTTGTGTAAATGGAGCAAACCTGAAAGAGCACAGAAAGAAGAGGAAAAAGATAACACTTAAATTGGTAAAAATGTTTATCCATAAAATACCAAGCTTTAACTATTAGGAGATTATCAGACAGGCTAAATATGGCATTACACGAATGCCAGGAGATCGCTAAAGGGCTTGAATTTCAGATGATGTTGTCCCCATCTCATTATGCTTCCATGCTGCTTCCATTCCCATGGCACTCCTTTTTATTCATGGGCTAAGCCGTGAATAGATCCCCCATTCCATTTCTATGATGAAATGTCATGCTTGTGAAAATGTGCCGCGTTATGCTGGTGCAATGCCAGCATCAGTGGGAGGTCCATACCAGAACACTTCCGGGTGTGACCAGAACAACAAGGTAAGTGACACACTTTTTTGTACCTTCCCTGGGTTACTTGTAATTTTTTAAGTGTGTTTAGGTGCTTTATTTAACTTTTTAGCGTGTATGTTGCTTTTTACTTCTGAATTTTCCACGCGATCATCCTCTCACAAAAATGCCCAGGATTTCCATTCTAGGAAGTGAACAGGGCTCTGTTCGAGCGTCATTCACTCCTGGGCTGCCGGGGGAGGGGAGGTAATGTTGCGCTAAAAGATAGGTATGAAACTTTTTGTTTCCATGCCGTGACAGGGATGGGAGTGGGGTGGGAGAGGAGATTGGAAGACGGGGATGCTATTTTTGTCCCTGTCTGAAAATCTCCTTAGTATGGATCTGAAAGAAAATTACTATAAAATCCAATTCCAATGGTACTTAAAAACAGAAAAAATAGTGAAAATGCACAAAAGCTCAAGTAACACCTGCTGGAAATGTAAAGAAAAAACTGGAACACTATATCGCGTATGGTGGAATTGCAAAAAAAGCAAAAAAAGTCTGCAAGTAGGTCCATGCACTATTTTTAAAAAAAAGATATTAAATGTAAACATTACTTTGGACCCAAAGATGTATCAAATAGGAATTCTAGAGAAAGAAATTGGAAAAAAAAACAAATGGAAAGATGCTGATGGCAGCTATGATGTTACATGCTGAAAATTGGAAACTGAAAGATTCCAGGCATGACAGATCGGTTACTTGAACGTTATGGTCTTGTTGAGATGGACAAGCAGCCAATATCTGAAAAGAAGGGGAGGATTTGCATGTATAGCATCAAATCAATACAAAGGTCATCCTAAACTTTTTTTTTTAGTTATTTATATTTATTTATTTAATGATATCCTTTTTCATGAATGCCTTTACCAGTTTGGAAACAGTGGAGTCACAAAATGATATTTATTTATTTATTTATTTATACCCCGCTCTTCAGCCACAAGGCTATCAGAGTGGCTTACAAATTGTTTTAAGCAATAGCTATTTACACATCTACACTGCATTAAACAGTTTCCAATGTGTGTTAGCTGCCCCTAACACCTAGATGCCCCAGGTATCACCCATCCGCCCCTTCCTGACCCATCCCAAATTTTTTGATCGAATCAAATACACAACTTACCTAGATTGGGACAAGATGGGGATATATATGATATCTGATCTATGTAATAAAAATGTTCCTAAAAACAAAGAAGAACTCATAAAGGATTTGGACCCCATTCAGCCCACTTGGATACAACTCACCCAAATTGCACATTTCTTATCCCACATACAACATCAACCACAATGACAGAGCCATTCAATTCAAATCGGCTTGGGAAACTGAGGTAGCACACCCCTTAAGCAATCTAGACTGGTCAAACATCTGTAAATCTCCAACATTTCAGAGAAGTCCAGTCATAATACAAGAAAACACACTTAAGGTGGTTTGTAAGTAGTATTTGACACCCCACAGAATGGCTCAAATCACCAAAAGTAGTAATCCCAATTGCTGCAGGGGTTGCAAGGACTAAGGCACATATCTGCACATGTGGTTTCATTGCCCTCTGGTCCAGAAGTTCTGGTCTGAGGTACTTAGGCTGATTTCTCAGATCATGAAACAAACCATTTCCATATACCCCTAGTATAACACTTCTCTCCCTTTCCACTGATCAAAATATCACAGCAAAACACAGAGACCTGATATGATTTTTGTTGGCAATAATAAGACTAGAAATTGTGCAAAATTGGAAAATGGGAGATTTTATGATGGGAAAATGGTAGAAGAGGGTCTGGAATATTTGGTTAATGGAAAAACTTAAGGAACAAACTAAGATATCCTAAACTTTTTTGAAAGAGGGGGGGATGACATTAAAAGCTTCAAAACCAGAGGAAGGGTAAGAAGAAGCAGTGGGGAGAGAAAGAGTAATATGAGGCAGCCCAGAACAAAATGCACGAAAACTCAAGTAACACCTGCTGGAAATGTAAGGAAAAAACTGGAACACTATATCACATATGGTGGAATTGCAAAAAAGCACACAAAAAAAGTCTGAAAGCAGATCCATGCACTAGGGGGGAAAAAAGATATTAAATGTAAACATTTCAAAATGGCATTCATTTTGAAATGCTATTTCAAAATGGCATTCATTCACAAGGCTTCTGAAGAATGTGCCAGATCTGAACTAGACCTATTTCCCAAAACAGGATCAAAAGTATCAAGTACATCAGAGTGTCATGCCTGTCCACCCAGTCCCCAAATGTTCCTCTCAATTTTATACCACTGCTACAGTGAGGATTATATTGTTCTAAACAACATGTTGTTTAGCCCTTGACAGCTCCTAGGTGTGATGGAAGGACGCAGAGCTATGCAGAGCTTTGGAGTAATGCTTCAGTTGCATTATGGAGTTTTATAAGGGACAAACTGACAAAGACAAACTGACATAGATCTAAGAATTAGGCTGAGATCCTGTGGTTATGCAGTACAAATATTATCAAGATGAAAGGAAGTGTACAATATGGACCTATAGTCCAGCCAAAGACATCTTGTGGAGTGCTCTGGATTTTCCTATAAGAGCCAGAGTTTAAACTGTTTTGGAGACTGAACTGGTCGAAGGACCTGAGGACATTTCAGTCCAGATTTGGGGTTTTGGCCCAGTGTCATCTGCACAAATCACTCCAGGGATGGCCCCAAAACTTTTTATTAGGCTTGTGTTGACAAGCCCTATTTCTTAGTAATACAGCCTTAAATTTCTTGTAAGATACTCTCTAGTATAATTGCTCCTTAGGCTTTTTAGGTGTGGTGCTGCTTATTGTGCAGTAAGCTCCATTGAGCTTAGTGGGATCTCTGAGTAAATATGTTTGGATTTGGATTAACCAGGTCAAACTGCACATTACAATGCAGTTGTCTGTAATGAGAGTCCAATAACCCCTTTCCTGCTGCAACATACCTTGGGGAAGGAGTAACATGCTGTGGAGAGGAAACAATAGAACGGACTGCTAAAGCTATTAATATTTATGCAGGTTGCAAATACTGCTTTATTTACCTGATATGTAAACTAATATTTTCTGACTCAACAGTTCCATTACATGGAAGACCAAGGATGTTCTATTAATTTTCACATAAAATATAGAAACGCTTCGTGCTCCCTCATGCTTTCCTACAGCCTTTTGTCACTCTCTTATTTTTCACTTGGGTTCTCTGCTGTTTACCTAGGGCACATTGCAGACATATTTAATAGTTACACTAATTGCATGTGTGAGTTCCTCAGTTACACTGCAATGACACTTTGTCTTCTGTCTCTTCTGGGGAATAATTACAGGCTTATCCAGACAACTGGTTAAAAAAGCCTTTCCATGACACGAGAAAGGTCTGGCAGGGTTGGAATGGGGAAGGAAAGCTAAGCTTTCTCTGTATCCTACTATTCTCCCAACATCATTTGGTGAGAACATGGGAGAGAGCCTTTGCAGTGGCTGCTCCTGAGGAAGGTTCAGGTTGCCACCTCTCTGCTCTCTTGTCACTGGCATGCAAAGACCTTCCTTTTTAAATAGGTCTTCAGCTTTAACTGTTCGGGGTACAGGGACATGCATTTTGGTGTACTGTTTTTAATATGTAATATAAATGGGTCCTAGATCAGATCAAACCTGAACTCTTCCTGGAAGCCAAGATGAATAAATTGAGGCTGTTGTACTTTGGCCATATGATGAGGAGGCAGGACTCACTAAAAAAGACAATAATGCTAGCAAAGGTGGTGGGCAGTAGAAAGAGGGAAGACCACATAACAGATGGATACAATCAATCAAGGAGGCCACAGCCCTGAGCACTGAACTGAGCAGAGTGGTTGAGGACAAGGGGTATTGGAGGGGCCTCATTCACAGGGTCACCATGAGTCAACTTGAGGGCAGTTAACAACAACAACAACAACAAATGTATTTCATGCGATGTTAATTAAGTTGATGTCTAGTGTTTTAATTGGATTGATGGTTTAATGCTTTTTAAACTTTTGTTCTCCATATTGCTTTAGCTGTTTTGTTTTAACTTATATTGTAAGGTGTTTTGAGTCCCATTTGGGAGAAAGACAGGGTGTAAATGAAGGCTGGAATCCTGTATGGTAGTTACGAATGTGTAACCTGGAGCTACACGCTCATGACTGTTTCATATTCATGATCCCTACATAGCCCCTAGTTTAGGAGGTAAGTAGGGACTGTGAAAGTTCCCCAATCTGCACTTACTGGGAAGCAGCTGCTGCAATCAACAGGGGTCTGTTATCTTCTCAGCTTTCTGAAAATCCAAACCCATTGTTGTTTTTGTTGTTGTCATCACGTCAATTTTGATTTATGGCAACCCTATAAATGAGACCCTCCAAGATCCCCAGTCATCAACTGCCTTATAATCTCAGGAACATGGATTCCTTGATTTAATCAATCCACAGGCAGTGTGGTCTCATTTATCCAACATGCACTGAGTAAAGTGCATTACAATGATGCCAGCATAAATAACCTGCAGTTAATTATTTCCCATTGGTGCCAGTGGAACGGGAAGGGTTTCTCCCAACCAGAGTAACCCAGCTGGGCTTTTGACATGATCTTGTTCCACCATGAAATAAATCTACAAGGTTCACTTTCTTAGATTGATTGGTTTCTGTGCTTTGCTTAATAGTTACTCACTTTGGGTCAAATTCTCTTTCCTTTAGGACATATGGTTCTGATCAAAGATGGCAAATAAAAATGCCTTCTATCTCTCCCCTGCTACGCCCAGCCCCATTTGGTTACAGAGCATACAGTGGTGGTTTTTGTTTAAAAAAAAGAAAAAAATCCTCCAAAAAATTACTTTTGAAATGTGTTGCATCAATAGGGTCATTCTCCCCCCCCCCATCAAATTTTCCCCCTTAGGATTTCATCCCACACACACACCCTTCTTTCTGTCTCTGTAGGTTCTGTTTTCCTTACTCTGCCCCACTTTCTTGTTTTCCAAGCAATCATGTAGAACTCTTGCTCTCCAGCCAAAATTAATATTCTTGGAAGCATTTAATTGCTATGTGTATCATATTAATGTGATAATGTGCATCACATTAAATATAACACATGCATCCTTAGAACATACTGGTGTTAACATTCCAGCCTTTGCTTTCAGCCCTTGAATATGAGGAAGTTTTATTTCCCCTGGAGGTCACAGAATAACATTAGTAGAATCAAAGACCCTTAAGGAGATCTGTGTTATTTTCTGATATACAGCAAAACCAAAATAGCTTTGCCTGCACACAAAACATTTGATCATAATGGAAGGGTCCAGAGACAAAAATAAAGAGCTGAGCAGTGCTGTCTTCCTTGCTTTTGCTTTTAAAAATTGACTGTGCATTTTGTTTAATAGCAGTGAACACAGACTGCCTGTTTAAGCCTGAAGACCACAGTGAAAAATAGATATAGAACTATTACGTCTGTATTACAAAAATGCATTGCATGCTCTGACAAATATACACATCATGTATTGGTGCTTATGGACTTATTTAATTAATATTGTAAAATCAGTTAAATCTAATTGTTAGGACTTTTTCAGATGGGGACAAATATAGCATCCCTGTCTCGCCAGCTGTTTCCTGCCCCACAGTTTAAAATAAAATAATATAATGGAGCAGTTTAAAATAAAATAAAAAATTCAGACCTACCTTAATTGCACCTCTCCCCTCTGGCGGCCCAGGAATGAATGCACTGAGCTGAAGTCACTTCCTGGAAATGAAATCCCAGCCATTCTTGTGAGAGAACAATCACACGGGAAATTTAAAAAGAAAAAGAAACATCAAAAAGAAAAACCAAGCACAGAAACATACTTTTTAAAACCCAAGTAACCCAAGTAAGCTGTCACTTACCTGGATGTCCCAATCACAACCGGAAGTATTCAGCACGGACCTCCCAGGGACGCTGGTATCACGCCAGCATAATGGAGCACTGTTTCACAAGCCTATGATTCCATAACAGAAACAGAACAGGTGATCTATTGATGGCTTAAGTTGTCAATAAAAATGAACGTGGGCGGAACAGAAGGGGCACAGGAGCAGGACAATACAGGGACAAAGTCATCTGAAAGGGAAGCCCTTTCACGATCGCCTGCCATCCCTGTAATGGATTTTTTTGGTCATCTAATAATCTCCTTAGTCCCAACCCTAATAGCCCTATTGACTCAATGAGAACTTGGTAACTTAACATTTATGTTAGTTCCTTTGATTCAGTGGATGTATTCTAGTTGGGACTAACAATGTGATTTAGCCCAGGGGTGAGCAAAGTACAGATTTCTAGATATTGCTCAACTGCAGCTCCCAGCATTCCTCATCATAACCTATTTTGGCTAAGACTGAACGACAACATCCAGAAGACCACACTTGTGTAGCTTTGATTTAGTCCAATAAATTTATAATATTTCATACCAAGGCAATGTACAAGAAGTCAGGACAAAATAACAATACCATAAAGTCAACAAAAACGAGAAATAAAATCAGATTAAAAGATCATAACCACTAAAAGCAATAAAAATGGAAGAAACTTAATGGAACTTTTCCTGTATTAGATGGATCAAAAACTTTTATTCCATTACTTTAAAAAAAAATAACATATGACAGTAGGAATCATCTGCAATGTAGAAGCTGCTCAAGGATCAGATCTGGATGCAACTGATTGATTCATTTAATTGTTTAAGGACTTTTTCAGATGGGGTTTTGCAATGCTAGCAGCCTCATCCCCGTTGTGAGGCTGCTGCGCTGCGGGGTGTCCCTTTCGGATGACGCTCTCCCCTGCCGATACTGTTACATAACTGCTGGGATTCCGCAGCATTATATTTGGTGGTTTTCTAATCACGAAAGTTGATCGTGATTAGAAAAGAGCCAAATATGGCGCTGCAGCATCTCAGCAGTTACACAACAGTATCGGCAGAGGATCGGCAGGGGAGAGCGTCATCCGAAAGGGATGCCCTGCAGCACAGCAACCTCACAACGGGGACGAGGCTGCTAGCATTGCAAAACCCCATCTGAAAAAGTCCTAAATTTCTCTTTTCTATTAACTGAGTAGAGCAAAGAAAGGCAATAAGAGAAATACAAGACAGTAACTTAATATTGTTACCCCACCTGAGCAAAATCACAGCTACTGCCACAAACAAGTTTATATTGAATATAATAGCAGCTACTAATTTAAATTCATTACATTTGCTAAAAGGATTATTGAACCTAAAACCAAAACATCATATAGATAGATAGATAGATAGATAGATAGATAGATAGATATAGTGTTCCATCTAGATTGGGGGAAGTCGTGCATTTTCTTTTCCATGTTATTTTAGCAAGTATAATTGTTCTCTGGTGTAATGCAGTTAGTTACATTACTGGGATATCAGGATTGCTAAGTGACTTCAGAGTGAGAAATATGCTATTTAATTGCTGTGGCACAAAAAAATTAAAAATTGCCTGCTGGAATCCCATATCACAATTGTGAATGGATAACCTGGAATTACACAGTTGTGACCGTTACACATTCACAGTCCTATGTAGCCCTAGTTTAGGGCTGTGTAGGGACTGTGAAAGTCCCCAAATCTCCACTTACTGGGAAGCAGTGACTGCAATCAATAGAGGTCCATTCCCTGTTGCTCCAGAGGAAGCTGGCTTCCATTCCCAACCTCTCTCACGTGAGAAATCTCCAGCACAAGGAGGAATTGAAACAGGAATCCTGTTTCTTTCTCTCTTTTTTGTAATAATTTTATTGAGTTACAGTGCTTCAATATAGTATACAGTATAACTATATAGCTGAGTCAGGGCCGGTTTAAGGAATTGGGGGGGCTGCAACACTTTATTTTGGGGGGCCATATGTTTATCTTAGGTCAATGTAACCTAACCTAACCTAATCTATTCACAGTACAGGATATTCAGATTATTACCAATAATGTTTTTGCAGGAGGAGGGTTACAACGGGCCCCCGTCAAGTGTCTCTTTTCCTTCCATCCTGCTTTAGCTAGAATTTGCTTAATTTCTAATCACTTCCTTTTCTAATCAAATTATACATTTCATTGTTCCTCTTAATCTCAAATTAAGCTTTAATTGAAATTAAATTATTTCCCCATACTCTGTAATAATTGAGCCTTTTCTCACTGCTTTGGAGGTTTAGAAGTTTAATTACTCAGATTTTTCCATCTTTTCTTCCAATATATTCTTACTGGTCCCCAATCTTCTACATGGCTTGAAGTTTTCTCCTTTAACAATGCTGAAAGTTTGTCTGTGTCCATCATATTGCTTAGTTGGACTAACCATTCTTCGATTGTGGGAGTTTCTTGTTCTTGAGCATATAATACTCTAGCCGATGTTACCATGTCCCTTCATGTTCTCTGGGGTTTGGTTCCAGGACCCACCGTGGATACAAAAATCCATGAATACTCAAGTCCCATTATATCCAATAGAATAGTAAAATTGTGTCCCTTATATAAGATGGCAAAATCAAGGTTTGCTTTTTGGATTATTATTTTTTAAAGAATATTTTCAAGCCATGAATACTTAAATCCGTGAATACCAAATCCATGGATACAGAGGGACAACTGTACAAGATAATTCTCCAATGCTTCTTCGCATTTTCTTTGTTTATTATGTGTCATATTAAGTAAGTATAATTCTCAGACCATAGGAAAGTTCACATCTAAGATTTCTTCTATTTGATTATGAATTTTAGTCCAGAATTTTTTGTCTGTTGAACATCTCCACCAAATATGAAAGAAAGTGCCATTTGTTTTTTCGCATTTCCAACATTTTGTCTTTCCTGTCTTGTACATCTTATCTAACTTGATAAGCATTAAGTACCACCTATACAACATTTTTATGTAATTCTCTTTCAAGTTCTGACATAGTGTAAATTTATGAGTGTTCCTCCAAGATCTTTCCCACGTTTCCAGTTCGATATTGTGTCCTATGTCTTGGGTCCATTTTATCATCTGCTCTTTGATAAGTTCTTGTTCTAACTCTGTCTATAAGAATTCTGTAGTATTTCTTTATATTATGTTTTCCTTTGTTGAAAACTATACTATATAAATCTTTTTTTTTGTTTCATAATTTTCTAATTTAAGATCCATTTTAAATCTCATAAATTTGTTTGTAGAGAAACCAATTCATTTTCTATCCTAAATCTTCTAATTGTTCTCTTGTTTTTATCTTGAAATTGCCTTGTTCATCTCTTATTAGGATATTCTGATATTTCAACCAATTTTCTTCTTGTGATTTAATTTGACCAAAAAATTGCCTCTTGTGATAAATCCAAAGTAGGATTGTTCCATAGAATTTTTTCTTTAAATTTGACCAAATCTTAAGGAGGGCTCATCTGATATAGTAGTTATCAAATTCTTTGTTAATTTTTACTTTGTTAATTTTTTTACATATGAAAGGTAGGCATGCCATCTAAATCTGAGGTTATGGCCTTCTAACGAAAGTATTTTGTTTTTTTAAAGATGACCAGTCTTCAATCCAAGACAGGGAACATGCTTGATAGTATATCCATAGATCTGGTGAGTTACAGCCACCTCTTTCTTTTCTGTCCATTAGTAGTTTCTATTTAATTTTCAGCCTTTTTCCTTCCCATATCAATTTTGAAAGTTCTGTTTGCCATAATTTAAAACATTTTTCATTCAGAATAATAGGTACATTTTGGAAAAGGAACATCAATTTAAGTAACACACTCATTTTAATAGCAGCAATTTTCCTAGTGATGATAACTGAAGTTTGGACCATCTCATTAAATCTATTTTAATTTCTTTCCATACCAGATTATAATTATTTGCAAATAGGTCTGTATTTCTTTTCATTATCCAGATGCCCAGGTATCTTATTTTCCCCCTATTTTGAATCCAGATTTGTTGCTTAATGACATTTCTTCTAATTTGGATATATTTTTTGTTAAGTCAGCTGCCTACTCGCTGTTTACTTTAAAGCCAGATAATTCTCCAAATTTTTTTAATGTTATCATCAATTCATCTAAGCGTTCCAAAGGGCCTTCTAGAAAAATTACCAGGTTGTCTCCAAATGCCTTAAGTTTAAATTCATAAGCTTTAATGTTAGTTCCTCTAATTTTTGAATTTGTTCTGCTGTTATTGTTTAATACTTCCAAAACCATGATGAAAAGTAGAGGTGCTAGTGGGCAGCCTTGCCTCGTACCTTTACTTATTTTTATCCATTCTGTTTTATCTCCATTGACAATAACTTGGGCACTTTGATCTTTGTAGATTTGATCTATCCAATAAATGAAATTTTCTCCCATATTCATTCCTGTCAAAACTTCTTTCATAAACATCTAGTTGAGATTGACATTCAGACGGCACATGGGTACGGGAAGGATAAAATTAATAAGGACTTTAATTCTTTAATATAATTAATTCTTTAATATAATAAGAAAGGCAACACTAAGAATATGGCAGAAGGTAAAACAAAAATACTACAGTAAGATGCCAAAATGGATCTCACCACAGGAAGCCTTCACGAGAAGATGGACTAGTACAGATAGGTGGCTATCATATGATGATTTATGTAACTGGAGGAAGGATAATACTCATGAGTTTAAAGGAAGAGCTAGTGGGAGGAGGATGGCACATCTACTGGTTGACTAATCAGCAGTTATATAGTAGATACAAAGAAGATAAAAAAGAATATGATTTTGACTTGGAGGGAAATCAGATTGACAAAATAACTTGGAAAGAGAAAAATAAGAGAATATCAAAGTTTTATAATACATTGTTAGAAAGGAAGTTAGAACCTGAAACGGTTAAAACAGTCATGACAAAATGGGCAAAAGATATAGGTGAAAGCATTGCGCTGGCAGACTGGGAAGGGGCATGGCTTAAAACTAACAAGTTTACAGCCTGCCAAAATCTGAAAGAAAATTATATTAAAGTATTCAACAGATGGTATTTAACGCCACTAAAAATTAGTAAAATTTATAAGTTGAAAGACAGTAGTTGTTGGAGATGTGGTAAAGAAGTAGGTTCTATGTACCATGTTTGGTGGAATTGCCCTGCAATTAGAAAGTGTTGGCAAAAGATTCACACTTTAATTCAAAAAATGTTAAATATTCAATTTATTATGGACCCGAGGTTATACTTATTTAATATTATCTCCGTTTTACCAAAACAAATAGAAAGGGGAAACTGGAGAATAATGTTATATTTAATTACAGCAGCTAGGATGCATATAGTGTCAAAATGGAAAAGCAGTGAACATTTACAGATAGATGAATGGCTGCATAAAGTGATAGACATGAGAGACAACGATATGTTAACCCACATTCTGAACAGAAAAAAATACGGTGAAGGTAGAAGAAGAGTGATGGCCACTGGTTAACATATGTAAAAAGTAGATGGAATATAGAAAAAGTTATCTAAAATAAATAAATAAATAAATAAATATGGGGGAAATCTGTAAGACGAAATAATAAGGATAGGAAATAATATAAGAAATGAAATTCAGATACAACAATGGAAAATGGTTTACATTAGTAGAAAATACCATTGGTGAGATGTGAGAAATATATGATTTGTGGTAAATATCTTTTAGTTAAATGTAAGGTAGGTTAAAGGAAGTAACATTAGGAGCAGAGAATAATAAAGAAAATTCTTGAGATGGATTTACAGGTGAAGTCAAATTATGTAATAATAGAACCTTAAAAATGGCTGTACAAAATGTTCTTTAATAAGTGTAAATGGAAAACCATTATAAAAATTAAAAAAACCATCCAGTTGACATTGTCAAATGCTTTTTCTGCATCAATGGAAATCATTGCTATTTTCTTCTCATTATGTAATTCGTAGTATTCGATTATATCAAGTAGGGTTCTTGTGTTATTTTGCATAAGCCTTTTTGGCAAAAAGCCATTCTGATCTTCCTGTATAATTTGGGATAATATACTTTTCAACCTTTCTGCTATTATTGATACAAATATTTTAGAATCCAGATTCAATAGTGAAATTAGTCTACAACTTTGTGTTAGTTTTGTGTCTTTCCTTCTTTTGGTATTAATTAGATATTTGCATTATTCCACAAGTTTGGAATGCCCTCCGCTCTGATCAAATTTAGGGTTTTATGTACTGGTATTAATAGTTCTTCTTCAAGCTTTTTGCAGTACAGTCGTCCCTCCACATTCACCGCTTTGACGTTTGCCATTTTGAATATTCACGGTCTCTCCTCCTTCTCCTCCCCCTCCCCGGGAGAGAACTCCATCTACCTCAGGGGCTTCACTCTGTTTGGAGTGGGGAGCCAAGGCGCCCCCTCCCCGCTCTCCTGGGACTTGCCTCCATTTGAAATGCAGAGCCAAGCCCTGAGAGAGCAAGAAGGGGGCGATTTAGACCCGATCTCCCTGCTCTCTTGGGGGTTGGCTCACCACTCCAAACTGAGCCAAGCCCAAGGACAGTGGGGAGTTGGGATCTAAAGCAGCCCCTCCCCACTTTCCTGGGGCTTGCTTCCATTTGAAATGGAGAGCCAAGCCCTGAGACAGCAAGGAGGGGGGTGATTTAGACCCAATCTCCCTGCTCCCTTGGGGGTTGGCTCCCTACTCCAAACAGAGCCAAGCCCAAGTAGAGTGGGGAGATAGGGTCTAATGCACCCCCTCCCTGCTCTCCTCTGGCTTGCCTCCATTTGAAATACAGAGCCAAGCCCCAAGAGAGCAAGGGGGCAATTTAGACCCGATCTCCCTGCTCCCTTGGCTCCACACTCCAAACAGGTAGCTCCACACTCCAAACAGAGCCAAGCCCAGGGAGAGTGGGGAGATGGGGTCTAAAGCAGCCCCTCCCCACTTTCCTGGGGCTTGCCTCCATTTGAAATGCAGAGCCAAGCCCCGAGAGAGCAAGGAGGGGGTAATTTAACCCGATCTCCCTGCTCCCTTGGGGGTTGGCTCCCCACTCCCGACAGAGCCAAGCCCAAGGAGAGTGGACATATGGGGTCTAAAGCAGCCACTCCCGACTTTCCTGGGGCTTGCCTCCATTTGAAATGCAGAGCCAAGCCCCGAGAGAGCAAGGAGGGGGCAATTTAGACCCGCTCTCCCACTCTCCCTGGGCTTGGCTGTTTGGAGTGGAGAGCAGCTTTGGGAGGGCGGGAGTGGCAGCTGAGAAGTGGTTATGAGGCTTCAAAAGCTCCGTCACCACTTTGGAAGGGCGGGGGTGGGTTGCGCATGGGTGAGGGAAGGTGTATTTTATTCATTTTTTTCACATTCGTGGGTTTCTTGCGCCCCTAACCCCCGCAAATGTGGAGGGACGACTGTACACAGGAGAAAGGCCATCCTGTCCTGCGGCTTTCCCAGGTTTCATTCTTCTGATAGCTTCTGAGACTTCTGCCACTGTAAAACTATTATTCAGTGTTTCCTTTTGCTGTATCATTTATTTAGGTAAAGTTTGTCTATCCAAGTACTTTTTTATTTTTTCTAACTTGTTTTCTGATGTTGAGGTTTCATTATACAGATTTGAATAGAATTTTGACAAAATCTTCTTCATTAAGCTATGATCTGTTATAATCTTTCTTTTGTGATTCTTTTCCGTAATAATTCTCTTTTCTTTGTGTTTCCTTAATCTCTGAGCCAGCCATTTTCCTGGTTTGTTTGCAGATTTGCCGTGTTTCTGTTGACACTGTTTCATTTTCCATTCTATTTCAGATACCATCTCTGACTGAACTTTCTTCTTTAAGATCTTAATTTCATTTAAAAGTTCAAAATCACAGGGTCCATCTCTGGACTCTTATTCTCTCGTTATTTCATTTAGGAGTTTCTGGATTTTTTTCCTGATGTTTCCTTTTTCTTCTCTGATGCTTGTTTAATAAAGTAACCTCACATCACTGCCTTGCTGGCTTCCCAAGTTGTTTTCATTGTTACATCTTTTGTTGTATTCCCCAAAAAGTATAATCTTAAGATTTCCTTCGTCTTCTCTATACTGTCATCATCCTTTAGAGGGTTCTCATTAAGCCACCAATTATAATCTCTTCCCCCCACTCCCACCATGTTTAATTTGAAGGGGTTATGATCTGAAGTCCATTTTGGTAGTATCTCCATACTCTTAATCATTGAACTTATGGATTTTGAGGCTATAAACATGTCAATTCTAGAGGAATTATGGTGGACATCAGAATAGAATGTATATCCATTTGTTTCCCTGTACTTCCATCTCTAGACATCCCACAGCATAAAGTCTTCCATCATGTCAAAGAATCCCTTTGGGAGTTTTCCCTAATTCTTTTTTATCTGTTTCTGTGAATATCTGTCTTGTTTGTGGGTTGATCACTCCATTCCAGTCACCTAAAAGTAAGATGTTCTCCTGATTGGTGTTTGTGACTTCTGCAGCCAGTTTTTAAAAGAATTGTACCTGATTTTGAATGGGTGAATACACTCCCACTACTAACAGCTTTCAGAGCTGGTAATTTAATTTCAATTCCTGCATAGGTTCTGTTACTATCTTTAAAAAGTTATTTAGCTAAGTATTTTTTGTTAAACAGTGCAATACCTTTCTTTTTCTTCTCATTTGTTGATAATTTGGATTTTTCAGATATTTTATGTCTTTCTCTCTGATGTGAGTCTCTTGTATACAAATAATGTCAGCTCTTAATTTTTCCAAATAGTGAAAAATTGTTTTCTTTTAAATTCAGAATTAATTTTTTTCACTTTCCAAGATATTGCTGTGTCATCTTTAATTCATATACCTATCTGCAAACGTCCTAGTCTTCTTTTTCTTCCTTCTCACCTTGATGAATTTCTGATTTAATATTTTCTTTTTCTCTCCTTTCATCTTCCACTTCCTCTTGGAATTTCTTTCTATTGATGACCTGCCTCTGTTGTTTCTTGCTGGGTCAAACTATCTCTTTTCCTATCATCCCTTCTACTATCTTTGTTCAATCTTTTACTAAATTCTTTGGCTTTCTGTATTGTGTTTGTTCTATATCTCTTTTGTTGATATGTAAAGGACACACCTTCCACTCTTTCCCACCTATAGTTTATTTTGTTCTTCATCAGCAATTGAATTAAGAATTTGTTGTCTTGTCTTTTTAAGGATTTGAGGTGGGATATCTTTGTAGATGTTCCTTTGTAGAATTTTCTTTCCCTTCAATGCTTAACTTTTCAGTATAGCTTTATTGAATTATCTGATCTCTTATTCTTGTTCCTGTAAAACATACTACTGCATCTCATGGAATCTTCCTTTCCTTTGCTGCTGAAGAGCCCACTCTAAATAATTTATCAGTCTCAGAGTCCAGTCTTTCTTCTGTAGTGTCAATATAACTTGCCAAAGATGGTAGTAAATGGTCGCACAAATTTTCATTTGGTTCCTCTAATAACCCTCTTAATTTTAAACACCTTTCTCTGTATATCAATTCTGTTAAGAGTAATGTAGTCTTCTCCTGTTCTTGTTTCTGAGCTAAGGTTTCTGTGGTTAACTCTTAAAGTCTGAGTTTTTGTCTTTAAATTATCCGCTTCTGATTTAATTTGATTCATATCTTCTGTTAGCTTGTCCAGTTTTTCCCCAAAGTTATTTAATTTCTTCTTCAAATCCTCCTTCATTTACACTCTTATCTACTTCATTTCATCCCGTACCTCCTGTCTAATTTTTTTCATTTCTTTCATCATCTCTTCCAATAGTTAATTAATTTTTTGCTCCCCTTCCACCGACCCCTCTCCCTACCATCCCATATCAAACTGTTAAATTAACCTTTCCCTCATACCTTCTTATAAATTCAGTTTGTAGTATCCTAACCCCTTCTCAAATTCTTAAATATCTTTAAATAATCTTAAAATAATCACAATCCTATTCTCCTTGAGGAATCACATTCTCCGCCTCCCTATGACAACAACCAGTTTAAAGTCCTTTTGGAGATCTTCTTTAGGTCTTCTTAAGGGTCTTTTTAAGAAGTCCCCAAATGTGTTCACTTTCTCCCTTCCTCTTTTTTCTTCCAATCCGGCTAATTACACCCTTTCAAGATCCAATGCATGCCAACTTAAATCTGTACACTCACTGCATTTCCCCTGTTCTGTCGCTATTTTTCTCCAGTTCTGTCTTGGTGTATCTCCAGTTCGAGCAAAAAAAGTCACTCAATACATCTCAGTCTAAGTATGAACTGGTATATCTCTAGTTCATACATAAAAGTCACTCAGTATATTTCTGTCTCCGTACGTCTCCAGTTCATGCAGAAAAGTTACTTGGTTTCGTTTCTTGGATCCAGAAATCATTGATTGTTGGTTCACTTTCTCTGTTGAGGTAACTGAATACTCCCAGTTTAATTTCAGCTTTCAGTTCTTTTCAGTGCAATCACACTGGCAACAAAGTATCATGTAAGTTCAGCACTCTCGTTTTGTGCTGTTTGTCTTTTTCAAACTGTTCAAACCTCTATCGAGTTACCTTAAGGTTTTATGTTTCTATCTGAAGTTATACAGTTGTCCCTTCATATTCGCTGGGGTTTGGTTCCAGGAACCTCCCCCCCCCATGGATACCAAAATCCATGAATACTCAAGTCCCATTATATACAATGGCATAGCAAAATGGTGTCCCTTATATAAGATGGCAAAATCAAGGTTTGCTTTTTGGATTATTATTTTTTAAATAATATTTTCAAGCCATGAGTACTTATATTTGTGGATACCAAATCCATGGATACGGAGAGACAACTATAAATTGTTAAATGCCTTTAAGACTTCAAATCAGTGAAAATAATTGTATCCCAGCAAAAAACAGGCTCTTTTTCCAAAAAATTATTGAGGCTTAAATTAAAAAGATGCAGGCATCACTGGTGTCACCTCGTGGTGACTGGCTTGCAATGGCAAAGGTGGCTCTATGGTCCCCTCAGTCCCATCCACATCCTGATGGATTGGTATCCTGACAGGGAGCTGGGGCTGGATCCAGACCCCAATGAGCCCCACTTACCTCCCTTACTGGGAAGTATTTCACCAGCTCCCAGTTCATCAAGGAAACTCGGCTTCTGCTACTGCAAGTGACTGCTTGATCACAAACCTGTGTGCCAAGCAGCCAAATGTGACACCATCACACTGGAAGTCCCTAAACAGGAATCCTGTTTCTGCCTGCCACAATGGAGAATGTTCATAGAAGGGGGGGAATGTCAGCCAGTTGCTTACTGAGTGAAAGAGAAACAGACCTCTTTCAATCACAGAGGCTGCTTCCCAGTAATTGGGGATTGGGTAGGGTTGTGTACCATAACTATGGTGGTTATGCATACATAAGGACTGTACAAAATTCTGGCTGACATACTTTTCTCCATCACTGAAAATATTTCCAGTCAACAAAAATAGATGAAATAGACTTTGGAAAAGTTACTATGGGGACAACAAATTCCAAAATGACCTATCAGTGGGTCTTTCAAAATGTAGACCCATGCCCTGCTGCAGTGATTCCTAGTCCAAATGAAATGCCTAATGATAACAATTCAATGAAAAGCAGCCGTCAAGAGCAGGGCATAATTGGGTGTTTCTTTTAATGATCATGCCTCCTTTCTCATAGCAGATGTCAATGGAGCAGAAATGCTTCCATTGTGACACTGTTACATTGTAGGAGATCTGATGTGTCAGATTTTATCTGTGTCAGCAGCAGCCTTGTGAAAGCAGAACCATTGTTATCATTTAATTGCGTTAATCCAGGTCAGATATAAACTTGGGGGGAACAAAGGGAGATACTGGTTCTTATATTATAATCAAATCAAAACCAGCATTTTGCCATGAAATAAAAATAGAATGTTATTCTTCTGTTAGGAAATTGTTAATGATTCATCCTGAGGGGTTTGGTAGATAATTTGAGGATTCTTGTGCAAATGCACTTGCTGTTAACATGTTGTTTTTAATTATGAAACTTTGCCAAAATCTACTGAACAGTGAAATGTAATTTTGACACAATGGAATCTTGGGTATAATTTTTGCAAGTGGTGACTGGTGGCATCCTTGTCACTGTAATAGTGAACTGACTCCAGCTCTTAGTCTGACTGTTAAAGGAGCTACCCAAGCTGCTGAAATGTACCCTCATACATTCAGCACCATAGATAGCTCCTTAAAAGTTCAGATTAAAACCCAGAGCAGATTCACCATCCCACTGACATGGAAACCACCAGACACCACTGTTTTCTGCATGCCCCTTGAAAGTGTGCAATTTGATTTTGTATTCTCTATGAAGGGTTACAGTAGGGATAAGGAAAGTGCAGTCCATGAGTTCATTTTTCTTCCCCCAGGTACTCCCTGGAGACCCCAAAAGCCTCAGAACTATTCTTCAAAATAAAAATTCTAGCTGAAAAAAAAATGGCTGGGGGGAAATCATCGAAAAATGCCCAAGCCACCACAAAAACATGGCAGTTGGGTTTCCTTTGCCCCCTCCACTACTCTACAACACCCCCATGGCAAAAATTGGCCAGGCCTCATCCAATTCCCAGAACTGGAAGGGATGAAATGTCATTTCTGGACCATTGATGAGGGGGTGAGGGGAGAATGGCCCCCACACCATAATCAGTTGCCCAAACCTTGGTTAGAATATGGTACAAAATAAACCTAGTGGTTTTCTTATTTCTATGGCGGAAGGTTCCCTTTGGTCTGTGCTTCTTGGCACAGACATTTTTGTACTCTAGAGGTATAATCAATTTTATTGGAACAGATGCTTATATTTGAAGGGATTTGGTAAAGGGATGAGTGTACTGTCTTCCTACTCCCCTGTCCCTTAATTGACCCTTGACTGCATGCATCCTTAGGCACTACCCATTTCTTTCAACAGGTGATCCAGGCACACATCCCATATATCCATAAATCTGGGCTTCTTTCTAGGGAAGAAGACACTGGAGTTGGGGTGGGGAACCCTCTGTGTGGGGGGTCCCCATTCAGCTTGCAGTCTTAGAATAACAGAATCATAGAATCATAGAATTGGAAGAGACCACAAGGGCCATCCAGTCCAACTTCCTGCCATGCAGGAATACACAATCAAATCATTCCCAACATATGGCCATCCAACCTCAGTTTAAAAACCTCCGAAGAAGAAGACTCCATCCTGAAAGTAATGAGGATGTCCTCTATTTAGACAATTCAATAGCTTAGGCAGAATATCACAATTTTCTCTTCAAGAGCCACTTGAATCTTGTTGCTCTTGGGCCTACTGGTACTGCCGACTCATCTACAGCCATCCTACTCTGGCCAGGTCTAACAATTCAATTCCTAGCTTGGAAAAATTACTTTCTGGACTAGTACTCCTTGAATCTCTGAGCCAGCATGGCTCATCCTAAAGTACTATGAACACTTAAATAATTACATCTTGGTAGAAACAACACATAAGGACAACAGAGTTCATGTTAGAATTGTGTCATTGTTGTTGTTTTCTGTTCATTCAGATTCAATGTATGGCAGCCCTATGAACGAGAAACCTCCAAGAACCATCCTCAGGTCTTGCAAACCAGGACTGTGGTATCCTTGACCGAATCATTCCATCTGTAATGTGGTCTTCCTCTTTTCCTGTTGCCTTCCACTTTACCAAACATTATCATGTTTTTCAATGAGTCATATTGTCAGAGTTATCTATACAAATAGAGCCAGGTTGGGGAGATGCACTTACAGATGCAACAAGAAGTGAAGATCAAATGCTTTGATGCACTGGCTACAGATAAAGTCATGTAAAGCTAAATTCCATATTTACAAAAGTTCTTCCTTCTAGTAGGCTCCCACTTTTCATATAACTATTTTTTAAATCATAGCAAAATACAAGGGGGGTATAAGAAAGAAGAAAGAATGCAATTAATTAATCCAAAAATTCAGGATATTTGATATCAATTTTTTTGACAGCAGACCACATCCCCTTCTTGTGTGTGAGAGTGACTTTGAGGGCCATTTTTGCAATTCCCAGTGGAACTACTCATGTAGCAATAGCCTTGCAGGCTCTTCAAAGAAATAAATAATCCATTATTTGTTATGCAAATCTAGCAAGGGTGTGAGGCATTCATGGGGGATAACTGGCAAACAGTAGTGGGTTCTCACCTTTTTCACATCTCCTCTCCCAGTCAGCTCTCCCCCATTCACATGGCTCTAAAAGAATAAATAAAACTAGCCAAGGAGGCAGGGGCTGGGAGGAAGAATCAGATTGTGGGAGCTAACCCTTTCTACTGCAAATGCCCCTTCTCCATTACCATTAAACAAGAAAACACATCTTTGAGAAACAATTTGCACTACCCCCCCCCACCTTAAAAGGGAAAGGTTCCTTCTCAAGTTATCTTTGAAATGTAAGAATGCCCAAGTGTCCTGTTTTCAAAGATATGAAAGCTGCTAGAGAAGGATTAATACATTTAACTTAATCATTAATACGCAAAAAAATATCTAATTTGATTGCATTTATGCTAGTAGGGGGAAATGATTATTGCTATTACAATTGCATTTATGCTAGCAAGGGGGAAATTATTGTTGCTATTACTATTATATTCATGAAGCATTTACCCCACCTTTTCCCCAGCTTTCTTCTTCTACTTTCATTCATTCATCAGATTTAGATCACACCATTCTCCCACAAAAGAGGCATGGTGGTTCACAATAAAATAGTACAAATCTGTAAGATGAATAAAAATTTTGAAATTTTAAATATGGTTTTAAAACACACCAGTAAAAGCAGCATACATCACACATATTTCAGCACCCCTCTACAGAAAATATTTGCCAAAGATCTGCCTGAAGAAAACGCCTTTTATCTCTTATTTATTTGTGGCTTGGTCAGTTTTTCAGGTAACAGATAACGTTATTAAAAAACTTATTAAAAGCCTGGGAAGGTGCCACATGGACAACAGCCTTATGGATTGTGGTAAGTAATGACAGAAGCAAGACTGGGCTGGCTATAGGTAGCCTGAGATTTGCTGGGCTCTTTCTCATTTGGTGTAAAGGACTAGTCACCACTGCTGCTAATCCTATACCAGATTCCTAGAGATGTCCTCTTAAGACCCTATCGTCAGCTAACCCCAGCTACAGAACCTCTGAGTAGGATCCTGAGTTGAGCCTTCTGTGGCCAGAAGGGTCATTGATCAACCAGAGACTGCCACTTGCAAAAGAGTGAGGGGATTTTACCCACTTTCACTTCTTCCTACAGCTACCTGCTACCCTGTCCCAGGGGATGCTCCACAGCTCCAGGACAAATTATGGGGTGGGGGAGTGGGAGGATGGGAACCAATGAAAATAATTTCCTCCATTTTACAACCAGTGGGAGAGCTGGCAAACAGAATTCTGCTCAGAGGATCATAGAATGAAATCTCTCTTCAATGCAAACATAAGAATTATATATAATATATATATCCAAATTGTTTTGTTTTTAATTCCACCTTCAATGAAGATGTTTCAGTCCAAAGCCAAAGCCTGGAGATTCCTGGCCATCAGGAGAATATATACCCAGTCATTAAGTACTTTAAAGCTACTTTTTCCAAATATTTGACCTCAATGAGATGACATTTTAGGAAAAACTATAGTGGTTGATTTACCTACAGTAATCAAGACAAATGCCTACTTTCCCTACACATCCTTTTCCATGCTTCTTTCTCTTGCTTTCTCCTTGTTTTCATGCTCACTGTAGTGTTTGAGCATGCCAGAAATTAGGGGACTGACCTTTATTCAGTTTTATAAATGCTGTTGCACAGTAATCTTACACTATTAGATTTGTGCTATAAATATGATATAAATAGTGACAGCCCAAAGGGTGGTTACCAATGGCTCCTCTTCATCCTGGAGAGAAGTGACCAGTGGGGTGCCACAGGATTCAGTCCTCGGCTCAGTGCTATTAAACATCTTTATTAATGACTTCGATGAGGGAACAGAGGGTATGCTTATCAAGTTTGCAGATGACACCAAAGGAGGGAGGGGTAGCTAATATCCCAGAGGACAGGATCAGAATCCAAAATGACCTCAACAGATTAGAAAACTCAGCCAATACTAACAAAATGGATTTCAACAGGGAGAAATGTAGGATATTACACTTGGGCAGTAAAAATGAAATGCACAGATATAGGATGGGTGACACATGGCTTGAGGGCAGTACATGTGAAAAGGGTCTAGGAGTCTTAGTGGACCACAAGCTGAACATGAGTCAGCAGTGTGATGCAGCAGCTAAAAAAGCCAATGTAATTCTAGGCTGCAATAATAGGAGTATAATGTCTCAATCAAGGGAAGTAATAGTCCCACTATATTCTGCTTTGGTCAGATCTCACCTGGAATACTGTGCCCAGTTCTTGGCACCACAATTCAAAAAGGATATTGAGAAGCTGGAAAGTGTCCAGAGGAGGACAACCAGGATGGGAGGTCTGGAAGCCTTGCCCTATGAGGAATAGCTAAGGGAGCTGGGCATGTTTAGTCTGGAGAAGAGAAGGTTGAGAGGTGACATGATAGCCATGTTTAAATATTTGAAGGAATGTCATACTGAGGATGGAGCAGGCTTGTTTTCTGTTGCTCCAGAGACTAGGACACAGAGCAATGGGTTCAAGCTACATGAAAAGAGATTCCACCTAAACATTAGGAAGAACTTCCTGACAGTAAGAGATGTTTTGAAGTGGAATACACTGCCTTGTAGTGTGGTGGAGTCTCCTTCTTTTGAGGTTTTTAAACAGAGGCTGGATGGCCATCTGATTTGATTGGGAATGATTTGATTGTGTATTCCTGCATGGCAGGGGGTTGGACTGGATGGCCCTTGAGGTCTCTTCCAACTCTATAATTCTACGATTCTATGATTTTATGATTGCCTTCTCCTTTATTCATGAGATCTATATAATTTAGTGTGCACACAGATTTGGGTATCCACACAGCATGAAACCATTTTTTATTTTATTTTTTTAGTTAGAGCTCCAGGTACTTCACAGAAGGTACAGATTTTCATGTCTTTCAGAACAAAATCTTTGCAAATTCTTGATTTATGTACAAATAGAGGTGTTCACCAACCAGCCATTTGCACTTTCCTAAGATATTTACTAGGCAGTTGCAGGCAATGCCAACACATAAAAGAGTCATGTCCACCTTTTCATTACATATTTAGAACCAGACCCACTATCTGCCTTCTCCTTCCAGAAAAAGTCCATGTCCTCCCTGTCCCTTCCAAATTCTTCCCACCTGCTTGTCATCTCCACAATGAAGGTGTGTGGAGGGCAAGATATCTCTGGATAATATCCAATCACTCTGTTTGCTCATTGATCACAAGAAACACGATGGCTCGTTCCTAGCCTACTCAGGGTCGATTTAAGGGCCCTGCAGCACCTGCAGCCACAGGGGCCCCATCATTGTGGGGGGGGGGCTGTCATGATCCTCCTCCTGCAAAAACATTATTAGTAATAATCGGAATATCCTGTACTGTGAATAGGTTAGGTTAGGTTATATTGACCTGAGATAAACATTAGGGGGCCCCAAGATAAGGTGTTTGGGGGGGGGGCAGAATTCCTTAAACTGGCCTTGAGTCTACTCATCATACACATTAAGAAGGAAAGTGCGGTGGGAAGGAAGACACTCAGCCAGGGGCCCTCAGCTGAGCTTACAAGGTCCATGGCTCAGTTCAAACCACCTGTTAGTCTGGCCAAGAGAGCTATGTTCTCCCTTATTTTCTCTTGCCTAGGAAGAGCAAAGGTCTTTAGTCTTCTCTGAGTCTTCTCAAAGGGTGCTGGTGCCTCACCAAACTACATATCCCAGGAATTCCATAGGAAGGAACCATGAAAATAATCCAGTTTCATCCTAGATTATTTCTCTAGTGTGGATGCTCCAAAGACTGAAACACACACACACACACACACACACACATTCTAAACACATTACTCTTTAAAAACTCATAAAAGCAATCTAAAAACAATCCTAGACTCCAGTTTTGAAACAGTTAAAACAGCAGTTTCAAATACTGAATGCCATGCAGAACAGCACTGTTTTGGCTGCCCACACGAAGCATAAAAGAGATGGAGCCAGCCTAACTTTCTTGAGTAGGGAGGTGCACAGTCAAGGCATTGCTTGAAGAAGACCTGTTATGTGTACCACCAATCTAACTTCATGAGGTGTTGGGGCATGGAACAGGGCCTCCTCTGAAGACCTCAATTTTCTTGAAGGCTCATATGGGAGTAGGCGGTCTTTCAGATATCTTGGCCCCAAATCATTTAGGGCTTTGTAGGTCAACACCAGTACCTTGCATTGAGCTTGGAAGCAAATTGGAAGCCAGTATACTTGCAGGACTGGTGTTAAAATCATCCAAGATCCAATGGGAGCTGCTTAGCACAAATGACTGCCTGTATACTTTATATTCCCAGCATCTGGCAGCAGCATAAGCAAAAGCGAACCAGATTCCTCTGCCTTTAACAGACATGTGTAAGAGAGAAAGGTACACCTTGCCATGCTGGGAGTGGGGAGCTGAACATGCTGAATACCTTGTTATGTAAGAAAAGGAAATTCTATTACATCTTGTGTTCTAATTGGTGACAGCACTATAATATAAGACACCACTATAATATAAGAAGGAACTTTGACTGACTGTCAACAATAGTTCCTCCTCAGCAGTTAGATTTTGTGCTTTCTAGAAAAGCATCACAGAATTTTTGACAAGACTATCTGTGAACATCATGCAATAGGTCAGCAATTTTAGCTACCGGAAAGGGACTCATAGGTGATAGGGAACCAATCTATAGCAGAGAGAGAAAAAGAGAGAAGAGGGGGAGAGATTTGATTTTAAATGTTTACGTGTTTATCATTCCACTTAACAAAATTATTGGATGGGTAATATTTCCAGATTTACAATAAGATTTTATATCCCTGATACTGCTACCAATTAAATAAGAGGAGACAGAGGCTGCTGACACATAATGCAGTTTGGCACCACTTTAACTGCCATGGCTCAATGCTATGGAATTCTGGGAGTTGTAGTTTTGTGAGATATTTCCCCTTCTCTGTCAAAGAGCTCTTGTGGTACAACAAACTACAAATCCCAGGATTCAATAGAATGGAGCCATGATAGTTAAAGTGGTGTCAAACTACATTATTTCTGCAGTGTGTCAGCAGCCAGAGTTGCTGCTTCTTCATCAAATACTCCAAATCCCAGAGTTAAGGCTCTGGCTTTCTCCACAGTAGTACATAAAAAAAGCTCTACGGTGAACTCACCACAGGTCAGCGTAAGAGAGATGCTGCAAAAAAGCAATACAAGGACTCCCTGAAACAACCTCTCAAGCTCAATCAAATTGATCACCAACAATGGTCCGCCATGGCCTCACATCGGGAGGCCCTGAGACACACTATCCACAATGCTGCAGGCTTATTTGAGAGCTTACACCAAACAACTCTTGAAGAGAAATGACAACGCAGAAAGAATCCCAACCCAGAATCATCACCCAAGGTGACCTTCTGCTGTGCTTCCTGCAACCGGACTTCTTTATCTCAGTTTGGCCTTTTCAGTCATCAGCGTGCTTGCAGAAAGCACGGGATGAGTCCTTCCTGAATCTTCGTTTGTGAAGAAAAGCCAGAGAGAGAGATAAAAAAAGTTAAAGGAAATTATTACTTTGGCACAAAGGTGACTAAAAATATGCAGAAAGAGCAAGAAATTCCTGGTTGTTTAGCACAGACAGAATCCAAGTAACAGCAAAAAGATACTTTCACAAAAAAATCAAAATTCATCTTAGCTGCTATTTTCTGCCGGAGCTTGGAAAATTTACTTTTTCAACCATGACTCCTAGAATCCTCCCCAGACAGCAAGGCCACTGACCCTGCAGGCTGGGTCAGGATGTGAACTGTAATCCAAAAATAACCTTTTCCAATATTTGCTTTGTACCATTGTATCTCCCAGCATGCAGATAGACAACTGGCTGGCCTATGAATGGAAAAAGAGCAGCCAATTAGTATACTGACATAAGTGAAGCCACACAGAATCGACAGCTTTTTGCCGCTAACCTGCTGTTGTGTATTTTATTTCTTCTCTAAATTCTCAGATGTGCTGTGTAAATGCTAAATTTGACTAACAAGGTTTTCTGACAGCTTGCTATGGCACCCAATTTGTGCTGAGTAACATAATAAGTAGCAGATGTGTTAGGCAGTAGTAGGGTCTCACAACACTTTTCATGGCTGGCTTGTAGTGAAGAGAGGGAAGGTGCATTTCCAGATAAGTATCTGTCTGGCTGCTGCTCTTCTTGCTTATCAAGGCTTCCAATTGCCTCAGGAATACAAAAAAACTGCATCCCAAGGAAGGTAAAGCTGCCATTGGTACCACCTTGCACATGAGAAATGAACAGGTATGCTGGATCCAGAGTCCAGAAAGGTTACTTTGAGGAGATTACAACTCCTTGAACCCCTTAGCTAGGTAGTTAGTTATAGTTTATTTGATTAGTCAATTGACCATATCAAAACAGTTAACATGAAACATTATAAACTTAAAATAAGATAGATAAAATACAGTATAATATAATATGATATAATATAATATAAGTTGATTAATTGAACCAGACTTAAGTGAAATATAACAACATCTGATGAGATAAAATATGTTAGAATTAAAATTAAGAAAATTGCCAACTAATGATTAATAATGATAAAATAATTTTCTTAATAAAGTAATACCAAATACATATAATAATATATTGTCATCTTGTAGCTGTATAAAGTGATAAAATAGAGAGAGAATATTTTTTTTAAAATAAGTTCATCAGCATTACATGCAACCCCAATGTGTTCAATAAAACAAGTTCTCAGTTGTACAGTTTTAGTTATAAACTTAGCCAATCTAGTGACTATGAAAAAATTTGTACTCTGGAGGAAGTAATTTAACCATTTATTACAGTCCCACTGTGTAATTCTATCCAGCAATGTCTGCAGGTACTGGGCCCTTACAGAGCATATACTTGGCAATTGAATACTACATGTGAAATGTCTTCTATTTCAGCTGCTCTGCAAACACATATTCTCTCAGTGTACGGCACTTGATGAAAGCAGCCATATTTGACCATGGATTCAAGCTGTGCAAATCTCACTCTGGTTACAACTATCCTATGGTATTCAGTCAGGCCCATTTCCAAGTATTTTCCTGTTTGATAGGACAATTTATTTTGGGCCAACCATTTCAGTGACCTGATGTTTGCAAGTGTCTCGATGTCCATTTGGGCATTCACATCCAAAACTCTTTGTTTAAATATTGCTGTAACTGAATTACCAACTGAAAATAGGTATTGCATTGAGAAACCAAGTTGTGGAATAATTTGTAAAAACTGTTTAATCCCTGAGATGTGTTGAGATTGGAAGAACAAATGGTTACACTACAAACACATTTTTGACAATCTATCAGCTTCCATATGAAGGATCTTCCACCAATATTTAAAGACTTTCTACTGCTATGCTGTAAATAGAATGTATTCCTGTTTCAGCTCTTACTACTGCTGCAGGAGTATTCCTGTCTGTCCCCAATATGGTCCTTAAGAAGCATGCTTGATTTTGTTCAAGTAGTGGAGCCTTTGTTAAACCCCAGAGTTTAGCATCATATGTAAGAACTGGTACGATTTTTGCCTTATAGACCTTTAAGATATGGAGCAGGGAAGTTTATAACTAAGTAGTTTGGTTAACATTTTGGAGCTTACTGTGGTCTTTGCGGTACCTTGTTTAAAATGATTGGTCCAAGTCCCTGTGTCCGAGAAGCCAACCCCTAAATATGAAAAGAAGTCTATTTGTTTTATAGGTTTCCTGTACAAATACCAGTTGTATTTGGTCTGTCTTTTCCCAAAAACCAACACTTTGGATTTTGGACATATTGATATTCAAAAAGTTTGAATCACAGTACGTACCATATTTCCTTAGTAATCTTCTCAGGCTTACTTGGAAATGTGCCATTAAAACCATGTCATCAGCATACAGGAGGATGTTAATATGCCTGTTAAGGGTCTTTGGCATGTGAACATCTATAGAATGGATAAATCCTGGGATGTCATTAATATAGAGATTGAATAGCATCGGAGCCAGGATGCATCCTTGCCTAACATCTCTAAGTGTTTGTATAAAGGGCCTTTATCAGGTGTAAAAGTCTAGGCTCCGTATTTAACATAGCCAGTTTCCTCCATAGAATGTCTCTCTTTATGGAGTCAAATGCTGCACTGAGATCTGTAAAAGATCTAAACAAATACTTGCCATATGTCGCATATTTGGTAATAGGGTGATGTAGAATGAAACAATTGTCAGTTGTGGAGTACCCAGTTCTGAATCCTGCCTGTTCTTCTACTAATATATTTTTCTCAGTTGCCCAGTCCTCTATTTTATACAGAAGGTGTTTTGCATACATCTTAGCTGTTATACTGATGAGACTTATGGGTCTGTAATTTCTAGGGTCTTCCTTGTCTCCTTTTTTATATATGGGGACTTTGATGGAAAGTTCCCATCCTGCAGGAATGTGGCCAGTTTTGTCTATGTATGTGAACAATCCTGCTAACAGTGAAGCCCACCAATCAATATAAGCCTTAAATAGTTACAGAGGCAGGAAATCTTCCCCAGGTGCCCTATTAGATTTTAAGGACTGAATAATGTGTTTAATTTCTGACACTGACACTGGTTGCCAGGAAGGGGAAATAGCAAAGGATGTATTTGCAGCTGTCTTCTTTCCTATAAGATCCTGCTTAGGGTTGGCAAACAAAGTAGTATAAAAATCCTCCCAAACTGAAGCTGAGATGTGGATATCAAGTAATAGCTTACACTCTTTAAGCTTGTCAGATACAGTATTCCAGAAAAAGAATGAATTTGACTGTTTTGCTTACTTTTCTAGCTCAGACCAAACTGTAGCTGTGTACTGTGACTTCTTGGTGGCTATTAACTTCTCATAATTGCATCTCAACTCTAGCATCTTAGCATGATCGGCTGGTGTAGGGTTTCTTTGAGTTAAGCACATAGCTGTTTTTAAGGTGTTTTTTTTTTAGTGAGAGCAATTGAGATCAAACCAATTGGACCAAGTGCGCTGACAGTTCTTGGCTGGAAGTTTATCTGTTAAGACATTTTTTTACATGCAACACAGGTTGGCATACCCAATAAGAACACCATTTGGGTCTTGTGTGGATGTATCAACCATTTTCATCCAAGGCTGGACCCTTTCAGAGTTCATAAAGCTATGAATCCTTAATGTCCACTTTGGACCATTTGATCCTCCTGTTTTGCCTTACTTCAATATTAGCTAGTAGCCTCTTATCTTGAGATGTAGATGGTCTTAAATCTGAGCTACTATAAAAGGTGGCTACTACTGGTTGATGGTCACTGTCCTCTCTCATATAGACTTGAATATCTGAAAATAAATTGATGTCGTCTATTGAGATGCATATAAAATCCAAAACACTGCTGGCATTCCCTGCATGGAAGGTGAAAGGATATATGAAGCAGCTGTCTTTGCCTCCTAAGATATGAAGATTACATGTATATAACAGGGTGATCTATTTGGCACCTGCCATATTCCTTTTGGAGTCTCTGGAATGCCAGTGTGGATCATTTTGTATATATTCCTAAGGTATGGTAACCAAATGTACAGAATCATGCAAAGAGGCCCCCACCCTAGCATTAAAGTCCCCCAGTAAAATTATAATTGCTTTAGGATGTTTTCTCTTTATCTCTAGGACTGTCTTTTCTAATTGTACCAAGATATCTGTCGAATAACAGGGAGAGGAATATGGGGGTAAATATACATTTAACAGCAGAACTCCAGTTGATTTATATTTACATTGAGTAGCTAAAAGATAAAAGACATCTTCCCCAAAACCAATTGCTTCCCTTGCCAGCCCAAATCAGCCCTGGCAAATATGCATAATCCTCCTGAAGCCTGTCCTTTTAACTTGAACTTACATGCTGGGATGGATCAGGATCTATATCCTGGTAAGTAAGCGTCTTCATCATCAATAGTTAGCCAAGTCTCTTGGAGTGCTATGATGTCAAATCTAAAAAGGAATTCAAGCAAATCTCCACCTGACATTCTATTTTTCCATCCGGCTATATTCCATGTCAAAAACCAGGTGGAATTTGCCTGTTTGTTGTTAGAGGAGATAGCTGACAATACACTGAGATCTGTTATTAGATAGTGTGCTCCATGCAGTCATTCAGTTCCTTCAATGTCGAGGGAGGCATATTGATTGAGTTTTGGCTTATCTTTACCACTCTTTTGCTGCTGTTTAGAGTCAGGGGAATTTTGTGGTGATTCACACATTGAGTGGGGGCTGTAATCAGATCGTTGGATTGTATCAATATCAGAAGCTAGTAGATTTATCTCAGTCCTGGGTGGAATCCTTCTTTCTGACTCTGTGGTTACCTTTATCATTATTTCCTCTGATTCCTGGGGCAGGATTATGCCTTGGTGGCTGGAGGGAGTATCTGTTGTTTGATTGTTAAAACTACAGTTGTCTATCTTGTATATCTGCTTTATCCCATCTTCTGGCTCTATTTGTTGTACCATGGGTTTCAATCAAATAATTCTACTTGTTTAACATCAATATCCATCTTATTTTTCTTTAGAGTTGTTGAGTGTTCTACTATTTTTACAGGGGCTAGAATGGTGTGGTTTAAAACTGGCTCAAGGAGCTCCATATTGGGGTTCTTCAGATCTGGGTTTCACACCGCTGAGGGAGTATCATAAAGTCCAGCCAGGTCTTTCTCAAGATGGTTGCTGTTTGCTTGAGTAACTGATAAGGTCAATTAATGGTTTGACTGCTTTGTGGGTTGCTACCAAAATCTCTCTCAGATCATTCAGTCTTTTGATAATATCCACCTGATCTAAATCTGACAAAGTACTGAAGGAATTAATCAGATTTTCTTCCAAGGGATTATTTACACACTGTCTTGATATGCAGTGCACTTTTTTTCGTAAGCAAACATCACTAGGTGGCAAATCTGTTGAAGTATCCTTAAGGTTGTCTGAAATCAAATTGTCACATTTGTTCTTTGGGTCAGTGATACTCTGTGATCCAGAACTGATTAAAAGTGGGCCAAGTTCCTCTGAATAAAACACCTGTATAGGGAAAATTGAGAAGAGGTGTAGAAACGGCCTCATCTTAAACAGCATGCTGGGAGATTATAGGTCACATAAAAATCAGTAAAATCTGCTCATAACCTCTGCTAGGAGGAAGTCACTCAGCCTTCTGCAAGTCAATCAGCTGCCTTTCACAGCATAGTAACAGACTTAAAGACAAAATAATTACTTTTTTGATTCCCATCGTCCTCTATTAACTTTATTGTTTAATATCTGTACAGTGATTTGATTAGGCTGTAAGTAATAATTGTAATTCAAGTTCCTTGCTCCCTTGGGCATATATTCACAGAGTATTTGTTTCTCCCTTCTCTCCATATGAGCAGTTAGCTGTCTCTAATCACTACTTTCTCTCTTCTTTGAAGCCCAAGTAAAAGTAAGGTTACCTATATCTTCCTTCTTAGCTGCTTTTGTAGTACACTTTTTACATTTTGTGACCACGCTGGCTAGAGGGTTCTGGAAGTTGCACTCCAGCAAAGTAACTTCTCCTAGCTCTGGTTGGATCAGACCAAAGGCCCTTTAATTCTGCTTCCACAATGGTCAACCAGCTATCTATGAGAAGTCCACAAGCAGGACAAGAGGAATAGCAATCTCCCACTCAGGTTCCCCAGCAACTGGCAGTGAAAGACATACCACCCCTGATATTACAAGGAAAACTGAGCCATCGTGAGTATAAGCCATTGACAGCTTTATCCCCATAAACTTGTTTAATCCCTTTCCAAAGCCATCCAACCTAGTGGCCATCACCACATCTCCTGGTAGCAAATTTCATAGGATTTGTGCTCTATGGGAAAAAAAACACTTCCTTCTGTCTGTCCTAAATTTCCCACCATTTAATTTCATTGGCTGATCCCAGGTTCCAGTAATATGAGAAAAACAACCCTATTTTCTTCACAGCATGCCTAGTTTTATACACCTTTAATATATTCTTTAGCCTTGATTTCTTTTCCCTAAAAGTCTCAAATGTTGCTATCATTTTCATCACTGCAGAATTGCTCCACTTTCCTCAGAATTTGGATTTCCCTTTTCTGGTATTTTTCTTGCTCTACAAAAAATGCTTTCTACATTTTCTACAACCACTCCTACACTGAGCTTTCCTTTATATAACTTCCTATACTTTTATTACCAAATATAATAGTCATAATGACTTAGGCTGATCAGTGTATTAGTTTCCACATTAAAAAGTGACCCGAGCCACATTCTGGAGTCAGCCCAAAGCTTATATTTTATTTATTTATTTATTTATTTAGGTGTTTTATACCCCACTCGTCAGCCACAAAGGCTCTCAGAGAGGCTTACAAATTGTTTAAGCAATAGCACTTTACACATCTATACCACATTTAGTGGTTTCCAAAGTTTGTTAGTTAATTGCCCCCACGAGCTGGGTACTCATTTTGCTGACCTATGAAAGGATGGAAGGCTGAGTGAACCTTGGAGCCCTTGGGATCAAACTTGCAACACTGTGGCTGCAGTACTGCCATTTAACCACTGTGCCACCAGGGCTCCTTTTCCCTTATTGTCATATGACAACGAGATCTGAATTATTTCTATTCCTTCATCTTGCCTAGTTAGTTGAGCTTGCAACGCTCCAAGTTTGATTGTCCTTAATGGTCTAGGGGAAGTTCCTATGGTCTGTCAGTTTATTTTGTGAAGTGCTGAGTAGTCATTCTGTTATTTCTTGTTCTGTGTATTGGAGTCAACACTTAATGGTGCTTAGCACTATCAGTATAATGCTCGCTGGCTTGCTTTTTAGCCAGCCAGGCTTACATATAGCACTATTCCATTCACCAGATAGGAAGAGGAATTGTCATCCTCTATTCAGAAATCTGCTTCTTAAAATACTATAACCTGCTTCATGAAGACATTAGGAACTTCTCCCCACTCCAAAATTCATACGTTAAGGCAGAATTCTAGTTCAATCCTTCCTTCATTCCCCCCCTCCTTCCTTCCTTCCTTCATTTGAAGAATGGATATCCCATGTCTACTCATCACATGTTTACTTGGATCTGTTGAAATGACTAGACAAGTCCTAAGCATGTGTATTGAGAAGTAAGTTCCATTCAGCTTAGGACTTCTTTTAAGTACGTTAACTAACTGAATGATTTTCATGCCATTTTTCCCCTGGCTATGGGACTCAAGGCAGTTTCCAAAAATTAAAACTGAAAAAAATTCAAGTGTATATCAGTGAAAACATGAAAAAATAAAATATCATTAATCAATCAATAGAATTAAGATTTTTTAAAAATACCAATTTTATCTTTAATATTTATTTATTTGTTTATTTATTGGCTTTATATCCTGCCTTTCTCATAAGATGGGATTCATAGCTACATACCTTTCACCACTGATATGCAGATCTTGCTTTTTGGGACTTCCAGTGGGGACTATGGCAGGCTAACTACTTTGCCTTGAACTCTAAGGCAGAAAAAGCTAAGTGGTGAACTAGCCAACTAATTAGAAGCTAATTAGCTGGCAGAACTCTCTCTGGATCAAGGAGAGAACCTGAGATTGCTCACTACATGCTCAGGATCACTGCTCTGTGTGGGAGATCACTGAATTTACAGCAGTCAGAAGTGAGTTTTGAGCAATGAGGAGTCCTGGGATAAAGCTTAAAAGCTTAACCTGCTTATAAATATCCTAAAAAGATATTGAGGGCTCGTCTATTGGGGGGGATTGATTGCTCTGGAGTAGTAGCAATTCACAGCAATTGTGACCAGTCTTAATGGTTAATAGATGTCTCATAAACTTTGCATGCCCCCTAGCTAAGATGACGGTCATGAGTGAATTACTTGTGCTTTTAAATCTGCCACCGCTGAATTTTTTTAAAAGACAAATATTTACCATGGTGCACACAAACAATACTTCATATTTACAAAAGAAAAAAAGAGAAAAGAGAGCAAAAGATCATCATTTTATCAACTTATTGATCTCTCGCTTAGCCAAAAATCCAACATGGTGGCAGCAGTCACTTGCCCTGTTTGCAAGCCCCACCCCCATGCTTGTCTGGCCAATCAGCTTGCACTGTCTCTCCTATGGAAAAGCACAGTGATGCAAATGTGACTGTCTTAATGAGCACACATTTTCATCCCCTGTGGAGCTTTTTAAAAACTCTGGGAAAAGCCATGAAGGTACCCTGATGGAGTTTATGGTGGCTTTGGCTGTCCCCCTTCCAAATACAACATACCGATGTAAATGTCCATTTTGACAGATCACCTTACATGCAAATTCCATGAGGATTATTTTGACCATTTAGACAGGACCTAAGTCTGTGAATTTTCCACTTCCTTAATCACCTTAGAAGAGCTACTTTACAAATGAAGAGAGTTCTTCCTTCTGGTGGTGAAAATAAAGCATCAGTTTCCTTCTTTCTGTAAACAAACACTGAGAAAAAAGGACAACTTTTAAGGTTCATGATAAAAAAAGCTTTAAGTTTAGTAAAATAAAGTCAAGATATAAGGTTTTTCATTTGACCGTATGAGACTATATTTGACATTTTGAGACTATAATTGAGGGAGCTCATTTTTTGATGAGAAAATGATTTGTTGATTTTTAAAAGTAGATAAGACAAACAACAACTAGACCAGATGGTGGTGTTGGACTTATGGAGACATTCAGAGGTCATAAAACCTTGGAGATTTGCATTCTGCTTTTAACCCTGTAATTGTTGTATATATGATGATGGAGCTTGTTTCATTAATTTTCCAGATGTTGTTGAATGAGATGAGAGACTTGAGATATGAATTTATGCATCTGAAAAAGTGACTGAAGGAACTGATGGAAGATTGGAAACAAGAGGCTAAGCATCTAAAGCCGTGAAGCAACTGGCTGAGATGACAATGGAACATTTGGATAGAAATACAGAGCAGGAAAATGATCTAGACTATTTGGCTTTTGTGAATAAGGAACTGCAAAGGAGCAAGAAGATCAGCTTAAATTGATGGATTAAGTTAAGTTAAAGACTGTGAAAAAAGCTGAATATAAGAATGAAGTTAAAGTGAAGGTGGATTATATAGTGCTTCAAAATAACAATGTTAAGATATGAAGTGAGACAGAGAAGGAAATATTTGGATGGGGAGATTGAATATTTTGTTGAAGGGGAGAAATTCTGGGAGGGAAAAGAATGTTGTGTCTCAATTGCTGCAAATGTTTGCTTTGGGAATTAAGGTACCACTTAAACAAGGGTAAGGGGAACTCCCGAGGTCTGTAACGGAATGCAAAGAAAAAGAGAGAGAGAGTTAAATTTAAAGTGAAAATCAAATGACAAAGTAAGCTTTAAAATGGGTTGAGAAGTTTGGCTATAATGTCTGGTCGAAAAAAATGGAATAATGGGGCTTTCAAGGGATTGAGATTTGAGCCACATCCACACTATACAATTAATCCAGTTTGAATTTGAATTATTTGCCATGGCTCCTTCCTACGGAATCCTAGAATTTGTAGTCTTACAAGGTCTTTATACTTCTCTGCCAAAGAGTACTGGTGCCTCACCAAACTACAAATTCTAGGATTCAATAGGAAAGAGCCAAGGAAAATACAGTTGTCCCTCCGTATCCACAGATTTGGTATCCATGGATTTAAGTATTCATGGCTTGAAAATATTCTTTAAAAAATAATAATCCAAAAAGTAAACCTTGATTTTGCCATCTTATATAAGGGACACCATTTTGCTATGCCATGGCATATAATGGGACTTGAGTATTCACGGATTTTGGTATCCACGTGGGGTCCTGGAACCAAACCCCAGCAAATATGAAGGGACAACTGTAATCTGATTTCAAACTAGATTATTTGTGTTGTGTGGATATGGCCTTGGATTATGGTATGGTGTTAAAGACATTGTTCATAAAATGATCTTATTTGCTATACAGTTTGTCCCTTCACATTCGCTGGGGTTTGGTTCCAGGACCCCATGTGAATACCCATATCCATAAATACTCAAGTCCCATTATATGCAATGGTATAGCAAAATGGTGTCCCTTATATAGGATGGCAAAATCAAGGTTTGCTTTTTGGATTATTATTTTTTAAAGAAAATATTTTCAAGCCGTGAATACTTAAAACCATGAATGCCAAATACATGAATGTGGAGGGACAACTGTATAGTATTCTAGTTATAACATATGGCTAGATTAAAGGAATTATGTGTGTTTAAAAGAATTGAAATTTATGTGGTATAATTGAAAGGATATAAGGTTGTTATAAGACATTTGAACACATTATCTGTTCAACTGAAAAGAGCTATGGAAAGTTTCTAATATTAACCAAGAAGGAGGAATAGATGTTGGAGTTGATAAGATTAGCAGAAATTGATAAAATGTTTGATCTGATTTGATTAGATAAAGAAAGGTAATGATTGTTTTTTCTTTCTTAAAAAAACAAAAAAATGGTGACTTGATTTTGATAATTAATGGGAATAGATTAGTGGAAGAAGTGAACAGGTATATTAGTAGCTGGAGAAGCTAGACGTGTATGTATCTATAACTGCCATGGGGAAGATTGGAAGTCAACTTTCTTTTCTTTTTCTCATCTTTCACTTTTTCTTTCTGTTTTGTATTTCTTTTCTTTTCTATGTTTGTATGTTTTATTGTATTTTTTTAAAGTTCCAGTAAAATTTATGGTGGAAAAATATACAGTTCTTGCTTTTCAGTCAGATTACTACCATTTCAGCTAAGTGTGATTTTTTTTCATTGACAAACTATGGGAAGTGAATTAGAAAATAACATTTCACTCAAGGTTTCCAACACCATCCTAAAGATTTCCATTGAAAATCATCTTTAAATGTCATCCTAACTTCATTGTATTATGGAGGCAAAGCCTATTTTCTGGTCCAAAATGTCTTAGAATCTTTTGGGGTCTGGCAGCACCTTAGGAAATACAATACTAATGAATGCTGGACTTAAGCTAATGAATGTTAGACTGTGCAAGAACCAAACTAATCTTTGATGAATTCCTATTAGCCTGAAACACGTTTCCCCTCAGTGGTATTTAAAGACTGTAATTCCCTGAAGATACTGCTTCTGACAGCTATTCTAAATTCTTTAACACCTGGGGAGTCAAATTACAATAAATCTCATAAAAATCCTAGTTTTGAAATTGAAAGGAATAATGGTATTTAGAAATGTGATTTAGATGTCTGGATAGATTCGCTAGTACATTCTAATAGCCTTCCACAAGTCTGCATGACTTTGCTTGCATGCTGTTCTTTTGCATAATATAGCAATTCATCTGGGACTAGGCTAAAAGTTATTTCTGGAGTATTAATATTTATGGGATTGGTGAGGCTATTGCTTATGGTTTAGAGGCACTTCGTGTAGCAGAACAATTGAAAGACTAATGATGTGATGCAATGCTTTTCTATAAGATAGACATGGCCAACATACACGGCTGCACTACTTCCCTTATTCCCAAATACTAATTACTCTAACGAACTCTAATGCTAATTATTCTAGCAAATCCTTTCGCTACAGAAGCAGAAAAGAATAATGGTGTGGCTTTTATTATGACCTATTTTTTGGTTCCTTACAAATCTCTAAGCACAAGGTTAAGTATCTACTTCCTCCCCACTCTCTTTTTGGTTTTTAAATATATTTGAAAGTGGGAAAATCTTTTTCTCAAACACAGCATCTCATACTGCTACACCCAGAAAACTCTGCTAGCTTCTGAAGGCAATTGGGTGACTGCAGCTAGGCATGGGGCTGCAGAAGCTCTATCGCATGCAGGGAGTTCTCCACTCAGTTCTTGATCTAGATGCATGATGCACAGAGTTTTATGCACCAATGTAACTGCAGCGGACTCTTATGTGGAAGAAACAGGACAGCTTAATCTTCTTGCTTTACATCAGTTGCAAAAAAGTCCTAAAAGTCCTAAAAGAGGAGTAGTAGTAGTAGTAGTGGTGGTAGTAGTGTTATCTCTTCTGTTTCCCCAGTCTTGGAACTCAAAGAAGCTTACAAAAATGAAAACAGATACAGATAAAAGTTGACATAACTAAAAACATACAGAAGTTAAAATGTAATAAATATAATTAGAAGGAAACGTAAAAGTGTATTCATTAAAAAGCAACAAATGCAGACAGTACAGCACATTATTAAAATCCCTTTCCCCATAAGCAGTCATTTCCGAAAGACCTGTTGAAACAAAACAGTCTTTACCTTCTGCCGGGATAACATGGAAAGGGCCAACCTAGTTTCTCTAGGAAGGCAATTCCAAAGCCTGGGGGCAACCGCTTACCCTCCAATAGCCACAAATAAGCCACAATTAGTTCTTTGCATTCCTGGTTTGTCATAAAGAGTCTCAGATTTCCTGTCATCTGGCTGCAAACTTCAAAACTGCTACAATTACTTTGTCCTCAATTCAACAGCAAAGAATCTTCACTCACGTTCTAAGTGGAGAGGACAAGAGGAGATGGAGTCTTGCGCTTCTCAGGAAGTCCAAGTAACAGCAGAAAGAGAAAGTGTTGAAGTCACTTGGAGGTTTCTTCCACAGCCTGTGTGATTTGAATTGCTTCTTTGGATAAGCAAGGAGGGGCTTTCCATTTGAAAGACAGCACCCCCAGAACTGTCTACCAGGCTCACTCTCAAACTTGCTCACACAGAAAGATGCAACAGATTTCCTTCTTTTAATGGATTTCTGACTCTCCCACCATTTTCCTGAAATAGGATAAATATTGCTCAAAAGCATTCCTGATCTGAAAATATTTTTTCTCATCCCTGCTTCAGTTGTGTCTGTAAATATCTTTGGTTTTGATATTTGCATAAACTTTAAATTTTATGGCTAGTTTTACTAGTTTTCTTTTCTCTGCCCCCTTTCATTTCATTTACTACTGTTGCGCACACACATGCACCTGGAGTAAACAGTGCCGTAGGAAAGAAAATGTAACTTGTAGAGGTTCAAAGAGATTTAATGGCTATTTACTTTGAGAGTTTTCTGCTGAGCAATGTTCCATTTATATTAGCAATGCAATCATGTGCATATATATTCAGAAGTAATTCTCAATATGTTCTGTGGGACTTACTCCTAGGTAAATGTGTCCAGGATTGGAGCCTGAGATATTCTAAAAGGCCACTGGAATGCATGGATTTCTTTATGACAATCATGGTGTTCCCAGTTATAACTTTCTTAACTAGTTTCATTCTGTTTATCTCCTGGAACAAAAAGTATTGTACATATTTCCCTCCCTTGCCCATCCACAATACTCCTCCCATTTTTATCTTAGCAACAACCCTCTGGAAGTAGGCTGAGAGGCTTAAGGTGAACACAAAGATGTTATGGGGAAGCTGCAATTTGACTTGATATGTAATATACATTGGGCAGAAGGGACCTGAGAGAAAGTTGTAATTTTAATTTTTTTTTAAAAAAAAATAAGTATTTATACCCTGCTCTTCAGCCACAGAGGCTATCAGAGCGGCTTACAAATTGTTAAGCAATAGCAATTTACACATCTACACTGCATTAAGCAGTTTCCAATGTATATTATCTAAGTGCCCCCAGAAGCCGGGTACTCATTGTACCAACCTACGAAAGGATGGAAGGCTGAGTGAACCTTGGAGCCCACTGGAATCACACTTATAATGTGATGACTTGCAGTACTGGCATTTAACCACTGTGCCACCAGGTGCATTGAGTCAGGTCTGATACAGGTATTGTGATTTTATAATAATGTGTTATATAATATTACATTTTTTATTAATCATGGCCGAGATGCTTGTTTAAAGACACATAGCATTGCATTTGTTGATATGATTTTTTAAAAAAATTAAGGAGTTTCTAAACTCAATACATAATTCCAAGGCTTCTCTGCTTAAAATAGTAGTTTTGTGTCTTCTTCCTTATCATAACTTTTGCCTGGACACACTGTTTTGACCACTGTCTGATATTGCTTGGCCATGTGAGTCTGTTTTCATCTGTGGTATGTTAGAAGGTATTCAGCCACCAAAAGATTCCCACCAGATGCACCTGAGAGAATGGTGAGGCCATAAGAAGAACCTCCCCTGAAGATTTCAAAATCTGTTAAGGGTCCTATGTGAGAATACAGTCCTTCATATAACTGAGCTGTGTAGGATTTTATAAGTCATAACTATCACTTTGAATTGAATCCCAAAACAGACCGGTAACCTATGGAGATGCTATGACAAAGGATTGTGTAGTCCCAGTCAGTAGCCTGGCTGCAGCTCCTTGGACAGGATACACTACTTTCTGGTGTTGCATGAACTGTCAGATAATCCCTTCATCACATGCTGACCTCTCCTTCTGTGGCCATTTCTCTACCACATAACAGCACCATGCAACACAGTGATACACTGAAGCCAACTGCCACTGCAAAGGTAATGGTACATTGCCGTAGGAACTGTGGCACAGCTATCATTATGAGTATTGCTTTCCCAAGAACTTGCTTTTAAAGATCTCAGTTTTACTTGAGAATTTGATCTGAAATGGATCATCAAGGCCAGAATGGGATGCAAGTTTATACTGGCTTTTGCCAGAATGAGTTGCATGTTTACATAAAGAGTACGAATGGTCACTCTTCATTCAGCAGGAATGGTATGGCAAGAGTGTGTGAGTTATTAATTATATTAGTTGCATTTGTATTTCACCATTCCTCCAATGAGCCCAAGGCAATGGACATCTTTTCACTTTATCCTCACAACCATCCTGAAAGAGTGACTAGCCCAAAATCACGCAGTGTGCTTCATGGTTCATTGGAGACTTGAAGCTAGACCTTCCAAATCCCAGTCCAACACTCTGTAATCACTGAACCACAGGAAAAAGATAGGAATGTGCCACATGTACTCATGTATAAATCAACCTGATGTATAAGTTGAGGGCAGGTTTGGGGGCCAAAGTTTCATAATTTGTGATTTACAGTGGATAGGTTGAGGATAAAACCAAATCTTAGCCCCATCAACCAGGAAATCACTTAGAGCCTGAAGGGAGTCTTTGGACTTCATAGGTTTATGGAGGAGACCATTTGAATTGGTCCAGCAGTGCTGCAGGGGGAGATCAACTACTGTCAAGGTAAACTTCACAAGGAAATGATCTGTACCCTCCAGATGAAACCAGGACACTTGTGGCCAAGCACCATCAGAGTGTGATCAAGATGGCAAAAGGTACTAATGTGGAAAAACAGACAAGCTAGGAAAGGCTGCAATGGTTTACTTCCACCTGAGCCTTCTAGGAAGCCCCCCCCCGAGCTAATTGAGTGCAAACTACTTTTGCACTTTGAACTCAGTTTGCAGCAATTGGAGTAAGCTGAGGACAAAGGGGAAAAGTGGGAGGAGGAGATTGAAACTGGGACATTTTAAAAGCAGCTGAAAAAGTGGGATGAGAGAGAACTAACCAGGGGCTGGTTTACACGGCAGGTTTTATTGCATTAAGTTGCACTTTAGTGCTTTCCCGCATCAGTGGTGGGTAGTTTACACGGTAATTGTTTACACAGCTATATTTTGTGGCTCTTTGATTTTTTCCGCTTTGAGGTTCACACAGCCAAAAGTGCTGGGGGCATGGCCAAGCATTGGAGAGGGAAAGGAATGCTATAGGAATGTCTGCCCTGGCCCAAACTCCGTGCTGAACAGCTTAAAAGGTTTTGTTCCTTGCTTGAAACAGCATTTTCTGCCAAAGAGAGAGAGGGGGTGGGAATAAATCTGAAAGGGAGTGGGGGGGAGCGGCAGTCCCCCTCCCCCCCACTCCCTTTCCACAATTCAAATGGAAGGTGTTCCTCCTTGCAAGAGAGAGAGGGGGGAAAATAGCAGTTCAGCTTGCTACAGCCCTTCATGAAATGGTTTCTCTCCCTCCCCCATGCACAGGAAAAAAGTTGACGAACTGAGCTTTTACATACTTTCAAAACAGCAGAGAGGATGAGAAGGAATGCTCCCTGAATGAAAATTGTTGGGAGTTCTTTTTGTTTGAAATCTGGCTTGCAAAATAGCAGTCAGGATTTTTGCTAAGTTTCCTCTAATCGCTACTGTCTTTCCCTCCCTCCCTGCCCCTCTTTTAAGCCCACCCCTGCATCATCAACCAATCACAATGCAGCTCTGCTGTAGCCCTTACCAGAATGGCTGTTTACACTGCCAATAAAGCGCTACATTGCAAATATACCAGCAAAAATAGCAACATCCCCTGGCACGCTATATTTGGGTGTTTTACCTTCCCCCCTTCTGAATGAGGCGATGCTGTGCTGCGATCCGTGGGAACTATGAGCTATCTTAGCAGTATATTTAGAGGAATATTTGCCCGTGTAAAAGACCCCCAGGACTTTCCCTGCCAAATCGGGACAGTTGGAAGGTATGACATGATAATAGGATTAAAGGGACATACACACCCCGAACAGTGATCAACTTCTGTTTGCCCCACAGCAAAACCCAGCAAGGGATGACTTGCTTGGTGCCTTTTTTCTCTTCTCTCAGGCCTTGTCTACACTAGTGAGAAATCCCACATCCCCCTGAATCTGCCCCACACAATGTGTGGCCTTATCCATGAATCTGGTGTGATAATGCCATAAAACGTACCACCCTGTCCTCACCAGATGCAGGGTATACCACCTAAATCTGGGTTTTAGACAACTAGCAGTTTTCTCTGGAGTTTGTTGGAAATCATAGTGTGAACAAAGAATTTGCACTGGATTTGGGGGGTGGGGAGGCAGGACAATCACTGGCTGACAGTCACTGCCATTTTCCACTCCTCAGTGGCACTGCTGCTGGCTCTGCCTTTCTGGCCTGTGGCCACCCATTCTGAAGTAAGAGCAAGCAAGTGCACCAGGTGCACCTGCTTGTTCTGACCTCAGAACACTAGGAAGGCAGAGCCCTGCATGTGGCTGCTTGTTCTGAGGTCAAAGCAAGCAAGTCCTGCCCTCAGAATGAGCAGTCAGACACCGGGAAGGCAGAGCCCTGAATGCAGCCAATTGAACACCTCATTCTGAGGTTAGTGTGAGTAAGGGCACCAGGCACAGCCACTCATTCTGCCTTCAGGACAAGTGGCCAAACACCAGGATGTGGCTGCTTAGTTATGAGGTCACAGCCAGCAGCTGCATGCCAGCAGCAGCAGTGCCGAGGACCACCAGCAGTGGGCTTATCTAACTGGAAATAAAAATCTGGATGAATCAGATTTGGGCTTTGGCCAAGCTGTAGTGCTTAAATCCATGCCAGAGTAGCCCAAATTTCATCCCATCCAGCCCCAAGCCAAAATAGTTCAAATTTCAGTTGGATTTTTACCCTCCAGTGTAGATAAGCCCTCAGTCAGTCAGTCATTTATTGTGCTTCTGAGACTGTGGGCCTGGGATACCCCGACCTGCCCCTGGTGGCCCAATCTGGGGCAATCACTCTGGATGGTTATTCAGGGACCTTGAAGAAGGAGGAAGGAGGAAAGTGAGGCTGCTGAAAAGGCACAAGAACCTGCCTCTGAACACCTTAAGCCAGGAGCTTATTCTTTGATGATCCACTTCCTTGACACACTCCCCTCCTCAAGCAGCACAGGCTCCTCTAAGGTCCCTGAAAAATCATCCAGAGCAATCGCCCCAGATTGAGCCTCTAGGGGAAGGGGTTCAAGGGAGCAGATCGTCAAAAAGCAATCTAGCAAACTCCTCCCAGCTTGAGGAACACAGAGGTAGGACCTCTTTAGCAGTCTCAGCTTGCTCCTTCCTTCTCCCTCAAGCTGGGCAGGCCAGCCTCTCCTTGCCTCAAGCTAGAAGGAACTTGCTGGGTTTCTTTTCAACAACCCACTCCCTGAAATCCCTCCCCCCCCCACATGGCCTGATCTGAGACAATTGTTCTGGGTGGCTTTTCAGGCAGCTCTGGGAAGCCCGTGTTATTTGGGGGGGGGGGGTTGAGGGAGCAGGTCGCCAAAAAGAAACCCAGCCAACGCCTCCCAGCTTGAGACACACAGAAGTGGGCTCTAGGGACTTTTCAGCAGCCACGGCTTCCCCCTTCCTTCTCTCCCAAGCTGGGCGGGCTGGTCTTGACCAGCATTGACTCATAGATAAGTTAATCCAGGTTTTTAAGGTTAATGTTTTCACTAAAATTTCTGAACTTACATATAGTAGTGCTGTGATGGACAGCTCCAATCAGAGTAGATGATTTATCAGAGTTCTTCAGACCCAATATTTTGAGGCAGGTATAATATAATGAAGTAATATATTTCAGGACTGTTTCAGTGTTCAGTGCTCTTTGCTAAGTTTCTGCCAAGAGCAGAAAGGTTATGCGTGTTTTTTTAAATTGTGGAGTCTCTGAGACCAGGGAGGGTGTAGCACTGAAAGTTTGCTTGGAAAATGCAAGTCCTTATGATTCTGCCACTTCATGCTCCACATCCATCCTTCCATGTTGTACTGCTGCCAATTGAGCAGAAATGAATGGACAAAAGAAAATTCAAAATGTTTTTCATTCATCATAACCTCCTAGCGCTACACCCATCCTTCTGAAAGGATTCAGGTTTCTTGCCTAAATAATACATGTCATTTCCCATACAGTTGCAAAACAATAACGACAACAACACCCAGACAATGCCAAGGGGAAATAAATTATCCAAACACCAGCCACAAAAGAAAAGAAAAGAAAACTCATCTTCCACAAAAAAATTCTGTAGCTATGCTTCTAATATTTTTTTTTGTTTATTAAAGAGAGAAACCTCAATGATATATGACACTTTCCCTAACAATTGACCACAATGGACATAGAGAAATAAGTATGCCTCTTTGTCTCAGTTTTCTTAAACCCAAAACCATAAAATGCTCCTACAAATCTCCCTGCACCTATTTGCCTCAAATTCGGCAGTCTTGATTAATTTATTTTTTTTACAACAGGAGTGGGCACATGTATGAGGGGCAATGGACAATTTCCCATCTGCACCCATCCATAGGTCAAACATATATTCCCCATGCCAATATATCTCCATTTTACCTCATTTTCTCCTCCAAAATGGCAACCCTATGTGATGTTGCATCACTTCACAATTTTGAAAGAGCAATGAAGGAATTACGAATGGCAGTAGGGGGTGCTGGAGAGGTTTTTGGGAATGGGTTGTATGTTTGCACACATGGAGGGGCTTTGGGCATGATTTTGAGGTGAAAAGTATGCCTGAATTATTTTCTAAAAAAGGCAATGTGGTATTTTCTAAAAGGCAAAGGTATTTTCTAAAAAAGGCAAAGTGGGTTCCAGGGGCCCAATGAGGCCAGTGGAGCATATTTTCCCCATTTCTGCTTTCTAAGGAGCACCCATCCCTGCAGATTTCACCCATTTCAGCTAATAAAAATATGCACTAGTGCTCTCTCGCTCTAGCTCTGTGTGTGTGTGTGTGTGTGTGTGTGTGTGTAAATGGATGGATGAACAGACAGACAGACAGACAGATATTGTAGAGAGTTGGATGCTGTAGATAGATAGCCTAAAGTTTTCTCTATCCTATTTATGAAGAAATGTGTGGATTTTGCTAAGTTCTTATCCCTCCCCATCCCCCCAAAGAACTAAATGAGATTTTTACCCATCTCTGGTTGCACTGGGTAGGAGTATATCACAGAATACCATTTATGCTGAATTCCATCAAAGCATGTATTACTCAAGGAGGGCTTCATCTCTGAATTTAGAGAAATAGTATGCACATGTGTAGACATGTGTCCCAGAGAAGTATGATAGCTGTATCCTAATAATTTTGCATTAGCAGAAGTGACTCATAGGAGCAGATGTCAATAGTCTTCTTTAGGAGTAGTGTTTGCAAAATGCTATATCAGAGATCGATCACAGATTAGCAAAGGCATATAGCACATTTGGGAGACTTCACAAAAGAGTCTGGAGTAATAAACACCTGAGGCGAAGCACAAAAATCAGTGTGTATAGAGCCATTGTACTATCTATTCTCCTTTATGGATCTGAAACATGGGTCACCTATCGCCACCACCTACGACTCCTCAAACGTTTTCATCAGCACTGTATATGCACAATCCTAAATATACACAGGACTGACTATGTGACGAATGTTGTTGTCCTTGAGCAAGCAGGGATCACTAGCATTGAAGCCATGATATTGAGAACACAGCTGCACTGGGCAGGGCACGTTTCTAGGATGGAGGACCATCGCCTCCCAAAAATAGTACTCTACGGTGAACTCACCACGGGTCAGCGTAAGAGAGGCGCTCCAAAAAAAGTGATACAAGGACTCCCTGAAACAACATCTCAGACTCGGCCAAATTGATCACCAACAATGGTCCGCCCTGGCCTCACATCGGGAGGCATGGGGACACACTATCCACAACGCTGCAGCCTTATTTGAGAACTCACGCTGAACAAGTCTTGAAGAGAAATGACAACGCAGAAAGAATCACAACCCAGAAACATTACCCAAGGAAACCTACTGCTGTGATTTCTGCAACCGGATTTGTCTATCTCGGATTGGCCTTTTCAGTCATCAGTGCACTTGCAGAAAGTGTGGGATGAGTCTTTCCTGAATCTTCATTTTTGAAGAAAAGCCAGAGAGAGAGAGAGAGAGAGAGAGAAATCACAGATATGAATGTTGTTCTTTTAGTAAAATGGTAAAAATGATAGGAAATGATAGGCATTCACCATTTCAGTGTCCCAATGTCTGTACGGGAGGATTTGTAGACTAGAAGGCATGCTTTCTCTCTTAATGGAACTATTAGATAAAGTTGTTATAAAATGTTATCCCGGTGATATGTCACATACTATACTTATTATAAATAGGATCAATAATATGTACTGGAAGTATCAGGAAAAAAAACAAGGTGATTTTCTTCACATTTGGCATCATGCCTGGTAAGAAAATTAGTTTTAGAGAAACAGAAAAACTATAAAAAAAACATGCAGTTATTTAGTTCAGTTATATCCTTTATTGCTTCTATCATTGTTATCAAGCTAAAGATTCCTAGCTAATTTTATCTTTGGTTCTAGTGGCCAGAATTACTTATTGGTGAAGAATTATTTTCCAAGTATGAAAGAAAGTATGAATCAATGTGGGAAATACTCTTTACAAGTTAGTTAACTAATTCTACCCAACAAGTGGGCGGGGGGAGACAACAGAAGGGAATATTTGTTAATTACTATTAGGCTTTTATTTAATTTTCTCACAAAACTATCATACGAATCCTGTATCACCATCTACATTATGTAACTTTACATATACTTAGCTACATAGCAGAGATACTAAGAAACCCTGATTGTGAAAATGCATAATGAGACACCGAGAAGAGTGCATCCCATTGTGCAACAGTCCAATTGTGCACAGGTCACTTTGCCAACTCTGATGTGTAGTAATGTTACAACTTTCCTCTATTGGATATGGATGTGATGGAACTGCCCAGTTCTAATTTCCACAGTTGTAAGTCCACTTACAAAGACAAAGCTCCTCAACAGGATTCTGGTAAAAATCTCAAATTACCCCATATCCACATTTTGATGATCTTTGTTACAGTATACATTGTAAACCTTTTTCTTTTAATAACTTCCTTCCTTCCTTCCTTCCTTCCTTCCTTCCTTCCTTCCTTCCTTCCTTCCTTCCTTCCTTCTCTGTTTGCATGAATTAATTCATTCCAACACTACAAGGCAGGAAAAAATAGAAAGAAGTGGGGGAAAGGGTATACATAGTGGCTTCCACCACCTTTCCCAAAGTGGTGCTCTCAAGAGCCATGCATTCCACTGAGATATTGTATGCCTCCTACATAAGACTCTTTTTGAATTTGTGGCTGTTGGTTGTTGTTTTTTTAACATGGCACTTCCCTTCAAAAACCTCATATTGAACTCATAAATGATATCTTTCTCCATGAACTGAAACATAAATTTCTCCAGTTGAGTGCCTTCTGTAAAAAAATAAAAATAAAAAACTGTAAATTAAGCATTGACCTTGATGGCATCTCATGGTTTTTACAAGGGATCTTCCTAAAACCACCAACAAATCATGGGTCACCTCTGTAACCACATGACTTCTGTATTTTGATGGCAGCCATGAAAACACAATGAAGGTGGGTGTCTTGGATGAATCATGGTGGATCTCGCAGCTACTGGAGTAGTGATTTTTACAGTGTGGTCTGTGAACACCAATGTATTTAACTAAATGATAGGTTTGCAGGGAGCCCATGTGAAAATCATGCAAACTGAGGAACATCCATTTTAATTCCACTAGATTCAAGTTTTCTCCAACATCAATGTGTGTACATAAGAAGGTGCCTTCTCTTTGTGTTTGGCCTGGTGGCATTGTGTGCCTACAGCTCTTTCTCAAAATTCTCCAAAGAGCGGGTGGGCCCAAAAAAGTTTGGGACCCCTGGGTTAAGTTAATGGGCAGTGCATTTCTGGTTCAAATGGAATTTTTACCTTGAACTCACTAGCTGGACCCCCGCAGGATATAGTCTTTCTCAGTCTTTATTCCCATTTGCAAAATGGGGATAATATTGACCTAGTTTATGAAGTGTCTATGTATGGGATCCATTAAGCACATTTTCATTATTACTATAAGCTAATGCTAATTATCTGCTAATATGCAGTGGAGTTTAGTGAAATTAAATACATGAGTTAATGCTCTACACTATGGACTTTATCAGATGAGTCAAATACAGCATCATAAGAATGCCTAGTGATTGCAAAAGGGTGCACGTACCAGATGATGTTGTCCTTCCGTGATCATGTATTGTTTAAAACCTGTACTTTTTTTATTGATGGCCCAAGCCATAAATAGATCCCCTGTGGCAATTTGTTGCCAGCATTGCCAGAGTTTGAATCCACATGCCATTGTATTTGCCATTGTATTTACGTGAATGCAGCGTGAATGGCCAGACCAGCCAGAACACTTCCGGATGAGATTGTGATATCCAGGTAGGGGACGCTCTTTTTATGACACTGACACACACACACACACACACACACACACCATTTACTTGGAACTTTAAAGGCTGTTTTTGTGCTTTGATGTACTTTTTGTGTCATTGTTTTGTTTTGTTTTGTTTTGTTTTGTTTTGTTTTGTTTTGAATTTCCAGTGCAAGAGTCTTCTCATGAGATTTGGTAAGATTTTAAACCGGAAGCAGCTCTGCAGCACCTAACATCCTGCATTGCAATAGCTGCAGAGCTGTTTGGGCTGGAAGTCAACCTGAAGAAAACGGAAGTTCTCTACCAGCCTGCACCACAGGATGAACACCACCATCCCCACATTGCCGTTGGGAAATCTGTGCTTAAGTCCATTCAGCAGTTCACCTATCTGGGAAGCATCATCTCCTCAGATGCCAAGATTGACAAAGAGATCGATCACAGATTATCAAAGGCATATATCGCATTTGGAAGACTTTACAAAAGAGTCTGGAGTAACAAACACCTGAGGCAAAGCACAAAAATCAGTGTGTATAGAGCCATTGTACTGTCTATTCTCCTTTACGGGTCTGAAACATGGGTCACCTATCGCCACCACTTATGACTCCTCAAACACTTTTATCAGTGCTGTATACTTACAATCCTAAACATACACTGGACTGACTATGTGACGAATGTTGCTGTCCTTGAGCAAGCGGGGATCATCAGCATTGAGGCCATGATATTGAGAACACAGCTGCACTGGGCAGGGCACATTTCTAGGATGGAGGACCATCACCTCCCAAAAATAGTACTCTACAGTGAACTCGCCACGGGTCAGCGTAAGAGGGGTACTCCAAAAAAGTGATACAAGGATTCCCTGAAACAACATCTCAGGCTCAGCCAAATTGATCACCAACAATTGTCCACCATGGCCTCACATCGGGAGGCATGGAGATGCACTATCCACAATGCTGCAGCCTTATTTGAGAACTCTCGCCGAACAGGTCTTGAAGAGAAACAACAACGCAGAAAGAATCACAACTCGGAAACATCACCCAAGGAGACCTTCTGCTGTGCTTTCTGCAACCGGACTTGTTTATCTCGTATTGGCCTTTTTAGTTATCAGCGCACTTGCAGAAAACGTGGGATGAATCTTTCCTGAATCTTCGTTTGCGAAGAAAAGGCAGAGAGAGAAACCAGGAAGTGAATGGAGCTCCATTCACTCCCCGTTAGTGCCTGGGAAGCCTCTTTAATGAGAGAAAGGTAATGTCTGGTGGGGGAAGTTCCTTTGCCAGCATAAAACGCCACAATTTATGCTGGCAAAAGAATCTTTGAGGTGGGTGGTCTGACAAAGTCCTATGAAACAATTTTTCCCACTGCTGGCATGGGCTACTGTGGCTGAGTTATCTCTGTCCAAGCAAGGCCTAGCTGGCAGACCAGCCAAAGCTGGCTGAGTGTCATCAGTACACTGATGGCACTCAACCACAAAACTCCTAATGACCTCTTCCAGGGGCCTCATATAGATGTTGAATAGCAAGAGAGACGAGATGTTCTTGGGGCTTGGGCAGGAGTCCCACAATGTCCCTCTCTGTAAGTGACCATGCAGATGGGGATGGAACCACTGTAAAACAGTGCCTCCTTCTCTCATCCACCAGAGGTGGTCCAGTATCAATGGTCTCAAAACTGCTGAGAGATCATTGAGGATCGATAGGGTAGCACTCTCCCTGTCTTTCCCCCAGAGTAGATCATCAGTCAGAGCAAACAAGACTCTCTAGATACTGTGCCTAAAACCAGACTGAAATGGGTCCATATAATTTAATCTGTTGTATCCGCTAGCCTTTTTTACTAGCAGGCAGCCACCTTCTTCTTCAAAGAAGCTTTCCTCAACTGATTGGCTGTGAATGGAGGGCTGTTTAACAGCGTGCTGGGCTTTTATTTTCTTTTTTATGGATGTGCATTTTAGATTGCTTTCAGTTTTACTGTGTTCTAATGATGATGGCCAAAATCCTACATTGCTGACATAGTTGTGAATGTGTAACTAAGTATAGACTTGTGGCTGAGAGAGTGAGAAGAGTGAGGGGCCCTTGTGAGGCTGGAGGCATAGATGCAGATTAGTGGCAGGAGTGGGTTGTGAGGTAGAGAGGGAATTTGCATGTGGGTGGTGATTGACTGAGCGAGTGGGAGGAGGGAGGGGATTGGTTGGGTATGTTTACTAAGTGGCCAATCAGCACACTGGGAAAGGAAACATAACCAAGCATTTTATATAGATAGATCACGAATATGAAGCAATCACAAATGCATAGCTCTCAATTACAGTAGAACCCCCGTATCCACTGGAGATTGGTTCTGGGGGGGGGTATGGATACCAAAAACCGTGGATAATAGCAAACACCAATGAAAATTATGGGACTTCTGGTTTAAAATACCATAGAGTTGCCTTGGAGGACCTAGAAAATGGCTAGAGAGGATACATTTTCTAGGAAGACTCTATGGTAGGTGCACTGTTTTGTGCCCCGTGGATAATTGAACCAGTGGATAATGAACCAGTGGATACAGGGGTCCTACTGTATACATTTGTAACCCCCCAACAGGATTCTGGCCCCTGTAATTAACAGCCTGCTAAGGCCTTGTAAAGTCAGAATTGTGGCTTCCTCAATAATGGAGCCTTCCCCTTTTTAACAGCCCTCCACTTTGCCAAGCATTGTTGTCCAACAAGCAGAGCTTTCTATGAGGGAGAGGGCTGCTGACAAGGCGATGGCCAGCCGTGAAAAACATTGTCTTTGAATAAAAGGTGGGATATAAATCTTTTAATAAAATAAATAAATAGTCTCTTTTGGAAGGCAGATCAACTGAGAGCAACAACACAAAGGATCTCTTACAAATCCTCACCAAACATGTCTCTGAGGATGGTGGGAATAAAGGAAAGACTTCCACTGAAGATTTCAAAGCCCAGGCAGGTTCATACAAAAAAAAAAAGTCCATTACTTCAGATAGCAGAAGCAAAGTCATGTAGGCTCATTCATAGCTGTATAAAATTATTTGTGATCAAAGGGGAGGCATGGCTTTTCTATATGTTAATTGATCCTCTAACTTTACCTTAGCTACATGGGAGACTCTTTCCCCATGGGGATAACTGCCAAACATCTGTGATAATCTGTAAATGGCGCAAGCAGACGAGCAGGGCTAATCATGAGGGTCGATGGTATTGGGTTGTTTAAACTTTATCCCAGCCACACAGCACCTGCTCAGAGAGAAGCAGCACCAATGTAGCTAATTAATCGTTAAAGGACCCCAGTGTCTAGCTGGCTTTTGTGTGAAGCTCTCTCAGAAGTATTTGTAATCTTTGAGCTGACAGCAGTAAAGCTGAGGACAGTCCTTACTAGCGGTACTCTTTTACTTTCCAGCTTTGCAGTCAGCCTATTAGACAGGGGAGGTTCTTGTGGGCTAGGAAAGAAAGTCCCCTGCTTTTATCCAGGTGATTATCTAGCTGGAGATGTATTCTCTTTGTTAGTACGTTCACAGATAGGTCATGGCTGGATCCATATGACACAGCTGTCATCTCTCTGTCCTCTCTCGGGTCTCTTCCATCCCCCCCCACTTTTGTGAAGTCCTTTCTGACCATCCTTGTCAGAGGAAACCCTGGATTCTTGCCAGACCGCCCTGAACTAGTAACTCAGCTCCCAGTGAGAAAACCTGATTATGGCATAGTACCATGGACCTCCCATTTTGTGCTCAGCTTTTCAAGCCTATTAATCTGACTTCTGGAGATGTGCTACCCAGTGCAATTATTCCCAATGTGTGACACAAGGACAATACATGTATGCTGGGACCAAAAAGAGAGGGGAAAAAAACAGCATGAAGAAGACAGATGAGAATCTCACGTTTCCTTGACTGCCTCTTTTCATTAAAAGGAGAGCATTTTGTAAAAAAATCATTATCAGTGCCTGTATTCTCTAAACTTGGGTTTTGCTTTGGGGAAGGGGCTTTGCTTTGCTTTTGTCTCCCCTCCTTCAGCTTATCTGACATGTTTCTCAAATTGCCTTTTTAACTGCTAGCTGAACAATTTATTTTTCCTATTAACCTTTGATGGTCTTATTGCAGAAACCTCATTGTACATCATAGAGAAACTGCCTGGCCGTGTGCTGTAATAGCAAAGTGACTACTCCCAAAAGAGGCAGTATAAAGCAGCTCAGGCAGCAGTTTTAGGGTGTCGTGAAAGGGCATCAAATTGGTTTGTTATTATTGCATTCTTTTTTTTCCCTGCCAGGAACAGGGAAAGGCACTTGTGGAATCTGCTGCCTCATGTGCCATAGCAGCTTAATTGGTCCTAGATGCTCCATACCCTGATTTGGTGGCAAGGTGGGGCCATCATTTGCTACCCCAGTTGAGAATGCAAAGTATCTTGAATTAGTTCTGAGTACAGAAGCAGCTTAGTGCCCTCCAGACATTTTGGGCTACAGATCCCATAATTCCTGACAATTGACCATGCTTTGACATCCAAAACTTCTAGAAAGCACTTGTTTGCCTGTCTTTGCACTTGCAAGAAAAGACATTTGTGCATGGTTCTCAAAGTTTGAACTGACAAAGAATTATTTCCCACATCGGTACATCATTTGCCAAGGGACCTCCATGGGCCCAATAACATTTTTTAAAAAGTAGCTTCCCCACCAACCCTACCAATTAATCCCAAACTATGTCCAGAAGGTTTCATAAGATTCCTAGATGATGTCTTGGACCTGATGGATCTCCACTCTCCAAGGGAAGGGGCAATGAAGCAGTAATCAGGAATGCCCATGTTGTCCCAATGTGATGCATAAATGGCAGAGTAGTTGGTTTTACAGATGAGGGAGATCAAATTGATATTGTCATCTCTCATTCAGTATAGGGTTTCTAACCCCTTCAGGTTCTGAGGAAGGAGAACATTTCACCTTGGGAGTGAAGAACTCTTAAAGAGGCAGAAATACTGTCATAAGTAGAATATGGAATGCTGGCTCAGAGCTAGGGAAACTTACTTTTTGAGGGCCACACCTCCCAAAATCCTCCAGCTAGTATGACCAAAGGTTGTCCATGTTGAGAGCCAACTAAATATCTTCTAGCAGCAAATTCCACAATTTATCTGATCTTTTTTTTTTCTTTTATCCACCTTGAATCTTTCACTTTTTAAGGAGAATAATGAGAGAGGGAGAAAATCACAGAAATACTTTTCTACAGTAGTAAAAATATAAAAACAATAATGGCAATGCCTTCCATTTCATGAGCTGCCTGAGGCAGCTGCCTTACTCTGACTACTAGTGAAGCTGGCACTGCCCGCCGGCAGACAGGAAGGCAGGATTCAAGTTGATATACTTCATGGCCTATTGTTTAAGAAGAAATTATTCAAAATGCTAGGTAAAGAAAAAGAACCAGGGGGCCATTTACACAGCAAAATAAATCCTCTAAGAATTTGCAAAGAATCCTAATAGTTCCCACATCTTTTGGATCAAAGTCGCCATATTCAGAAGGAGGGGGGCAAAAAACCCCATAAGTTGCACAGTATCAGCTTTCGCTACTTTTCCCAACTTTTTTTGATAAAGTTCGCGAAAATGTGCACTATCGATAGTATGAACTACCGTTTTGCAAAAGAGTGTGTGAACTACCAGTGACCTTCCCAAAACAGCCGGAACAGAGCTGAGCCATGATTGGTTGGACTGACCAAGGAGGGGGTGGACTTGCAAGAGATGCAACAGCTGTCTGCCTCCCAGTTTGCTTGGTTGCTGCAGCTGAGGGATCTCCACTTAGCCATAATTACTGTTCCTGTGTGTGTGTGCGTGAGAGAGAGAGAGAGAGAGTATTGATCTGCACCACCGGTTGTTCGCTCCCTCTTCCTGCTGTGATTGTGTTTGTGTGTGTGTGTGTGTGTGTGAGAGAGAGAGAGAGAGAGAGAGAGAGAGAGAGAGAGAGAAGCAGTCTGCTCAGCGGGCACATCACAGTGGGTGAGGGGAAGGGGGACTTCAGGAAAGCTATCTCCTTTGTCATTATTCCCCCCCCCCCGTAGTCTCCCTTTTTGGTTGCTTTACCTCCTGTTCTCTGGTTGGAGCTGCTAACGGAGTCTCTTTCAGAGCCCCCCTTCTCCCTCGCTACCCCCCCTTGCTCCCTCCCCACCTCCTGCCTGGCTTTAATGATGGACAGCCTGTAATCTGGGTGCTATGCCCCCGCAACTTTGTCTGTGTGAATTACAAAGTTGAAAACTCACCGGATCAACCAGTTTAGCAATAAATCATGTCAACTATGCAGCACTGGTGCGAAAGGACAGTAAGCCGGAATTTCGCGCACTTTATTCTGCCATGTAACTGGCCCCCAGTTTTGTGTTTGTTCCAGGACTCAGGTGAATCAAGATTTAGAAGTCACTCAATATTTTTTAATGTGTGAATGCACTGAACAAGTACGCTAAGGACATATTTTACCCAGCATAAAACATGCCACTTCCATACCAAGCACCTAGTGTGGAACTACCTTTAATACTCACAATGAAAACTTGTGGGAGTTGGGGCCAGCTGATAGGGACCCCAGAACATTTTTAAGGTGGCAGGGGCTCAACATTGGCAGGCAGATCATTATAAATTTTACCTACTAACAGGTATGTTTTTACAAAACAGTGAAAACATAGAATACATTGCCTTAAAATCACAATAATCAACTGAAACAAATAGCAATATAACTACCATGGAAGCAATAGCAAAATAATAAACAAAAAATTGCAAAGTTAAGTAAATTGAAAAAATGAATAAACACAATACAGTTGTCCCTTCATATTCGCTGGGGTTTGGTTCCAGGACCCTCCATGGATACCAAAATCCATGAATACTCAAGTCCCATTATATGCAATGGCATAACAAAATAGTGTCCCTTATATAAGATGGCAAAATCAAGGTTTGCTTTTTGGATTATTATTTTTAAAGAATATTTTCAAGCTGTGAATACTTAAATCCATGGATATGGAGGGACAACTGTACATTAACCAAAGGGGGAAATATGTAGGACCCTATTAAGTGAATGCAAAGATGCCTGTAACGTCTCTTCCGTTACATTCCTTTAAAAGCAAGAGTGGTGGAGATAAGTTAGATACAAGCTCATACCTATCTGTCTCTCAAAACAAAATGCAAAATGTGGATGTCTACCAAGTTTGAGCTGGAGACACTTTCCTGATGCAAAAGCTGGAGTTGGGGATATATAGTGAGTGGTCACATTTGCTGATGGCAATACATTATTTAGAATCATGGGAACAATAACCCTGCCACATTTTCTTACTTTAGGAAGTAAGCTCAATTTTAGATCAGTGAAACAACTCTTAAAGAGAGAATAGATGCTTCCATTGGCCCTTGAGGGAAGCACTGGGTCCTGCTGTGATTTAGAATCTCCAGCCAGGCCAGCTCAATAGCTGGCATAGTGCTTGAGGGCACAGTCTGGAAGAGAGCAAATTTTCCCACCCATTATCACTCAATGATCCTAAAATATACATAGGATGGACAGCCTTTGGTATTCCTGGGCTGGTTCAACTACAATAACTGCCTTAAGTGTGTGTGTTCTTAATCATTTAGTATACTTCTGATTGATCATTCTTGATGGGTTGACATGGTAGTCTTCATGATCCAATTTGCCTGAACATGGGGGGGGGGGCTCCCTATCTATTCCTAGGGGGTCTTTAGCTCCCCCTGTTTCGGGGCCCATGCCAACGGAGATCTCCCTTGGAATGCAAATAAATAAATAAATAAATGAGAAGTTTTCTTGTTGAAACCATGGCAGTGAGAGAATGAATTAAATGTCTCCTCTTTACTCTACACCAGTGGTTCTTAACCTGTGGTCCGTTGACCCCCAGGGGCCACGATATCCTCACGGGGGGGGGGATCGGGGAAGGCTTGAAGGCTGCTTGGCTCACTTCCTCCCCACAGTGGAGAGGCCACGTGACAGGAACTAAGACAAATGCTGGTTGGCTTGGCCTGTGCATTGCCATTCAATTTGCTCCAGGCACAAAACTACAGGAAGAAACAGGAGAAAAGTCTTCTCTCCCACTCCAGTGAGTTTGAGGGGAAGTTTAATGGATGGTATAATTGTATTGTTATGGTGGTGGTGGTAGTGGTGGTGACTGAGTTAAATCTTGGGGGTCCAAGGCACCAAAAGATATTTAAAGGGGGCCCCTGGTAAACAAAAGATTAAGAGCCACTGCCCTTTGCAGTTCCAAAACTGATCCCAGTGGCTTTATGTGTACATAGAAGGCCTGAGAGGCCTAATGATTAGAGTACTGGACTAGAACTGGAGAGATGAGGGCTCAAACTCCCATTCAGACATGCAGCTCACAGGCTGACCTTGAGCCAATCACTATTTCTCAGCCTGAAATACCTCAAAGAGTAAATATTTTTAAAACAGAAAGAGGATACTGTATTCCTCCTAGGGGAGAGAGAGGCAGAGTGTTATGGATGGATGGATGGATCTCTATATATGTATATGTGTGTGGTGTGTGATGTGTATCACATTTTTAAAAAATGTAAACATTGGCCCATACTCTACATTGCCTACTTAGTTATGTATTTGTAACTAAGTAAATATCCTGGCCTGAACTCTTCCTCCATTTTACCAGGCACAACTGCTCCAAGAAATGGAAGTATGTTCTGCTGATGATGGGGACACAAGGAAGACATTTCCATCACTTTTCCACCAGTGAGTGATGCTGCAACTAGGAATTGCAACAGGGGCCCTGCTTCTGATGGCTGCAGCCTCACTCACTCATCCTTCTTGTGCCCAGATCACCAGCAGCACAGGTATCCTTCACCCAAGCTGGCTGCTAGCTGTTAACATGGCCTGAGGGTTATTGGCTGTTAAGGTGGTTGTGACTACACAGGATTAATCAATACAGAGCAGTTGTGGATCTGTAACTCTAGGGTATGCCTCTGTAACTGCAATAAAGAATGCCAGACGGTATTTTAAAAAGTAAATGTGTGTCCCTTCAAGTTGCCTATCAATTTATGGTAACCTCATGAATTGTGTAGGTTTTGTGAAGTCGAAGGCTTTCACGGCTGGTATCCATAGGTTTTCTGTGGGTTTTTTTTCCAGGCTGTGAGGCTGTGTTCTGGAAGAGTTTGTTTCTGACGTTTCACCTGCATCTGTGGCTGGCATCTTCAGAGAATGGTTGGATATGAGTGTGTGGGAGGTTTATATACTGTGGGGTTTATATACTGTGAGCTCACAGTATATAACCCCCCCCCCCGCTACTCCTACCCAACCATTCTCTGAAGATGCCAGCCACAGGTTCAGGCGAAACATCAGAAATAACCTCTTCCAGAACACGGCCTCACAGCCCAGAAAAAAAGACACAGAGAACCTATGTGTAGGTTTTTCTTAGGCAAGGATCACTCAAAGGTGGTTTGCCATTGCCTTCCTCTAAATATAGCCTACAGTGCCTGGTATTCCTTGATGGTCTCCCTTTCAAGTACTAACCAGGCCTGACCCTGCTTAAATCAGATGTGATCTCATGCCTTCAGGACAATTAGACACCTTTAAATAAAAGTTTTGCATTTGTGATGTAGAGTTACCCTGTCTCTCAGAACAGTATAGCAACATTTTAATGAAAGAATCATTATGAAGCTCTAATTTTTTAAAAAAAATAAATCTGTAGTTAGCTAGTTAGTAAGTAGGAGGTCCTTCCTTAGAGAGAACATCAGATGAATGCCAGAGCAGACGAATGCTTTTGAAACTAATTAATTTCGGATACTGCTGCATCCATGATGTAAAACTGCATAAAGCAACCTTGATCTATTTGATCTGTGCTAAAGATGAAAATATGAACATTGTGAAGAGAATGTAATTAAATGCTTGCATGCCTAAAGGGAAGAAGATTCCAGATGCAGCATCAGTAATGTTGTTGACAGAAGGGCCAAATTGGGTGGATTAGTCTGGAAACAAAGGACTTTATCAGACACATTAAATATGGTGTCATAACGATGCCACATACATGTGAAAGGGTGCGCAGGTCAGATGATATTGCCCTTTGGCATTTATGTAAAGTTTAAAAAACCTGTACTTTTTAATTGATAGATTAAGCTGACAATAGATCCCCCTACCGCTTTTTTGCCAGCATTGCCAGTATGCGAAGCTTCGGGCCATTTAAATCTTGTACTTACCGGTACTCCAACAATGGCCGGACCAGCCAGAACACTTCCGGGTGAGATCGCAACATCCACGTAAGTGACAAACATTTTTTAGCCCTCCCTGGGTTACATGGAGGTTTTTTTAGTGTGTGCATGTACTTGGTGTGACTTTTTGATATTTCTTGCTTTTTTTATTTTTGAATTTCCCACGTGATGAAATTGCACAGGATTTCAAAAGAGGAAGTGAATGGAACTCCCTCTTTATTGATGGAGCTGCCTTTGCTGGGAGAGGATTTAAGTGCGGAGGGGCATTCTTTTGCCAGCATAAAATTTGATTTTTTTATGCCAGCAAAAAAAAAAAAAAAATATGCCTTATGAGGAGAGACTTAGGGAACTGGATATGTTTAGCCTGGAAAAAAGACAGTTAAGAGGCGATATGATAGCCCTGTTTAAGTATTTGAAGGGGTGTCACATTGATGATGGAACAAGCTTGTTTTCTGCTGCTCCAGAGATTGGAACACGGAGCAATGGATGCAAGCTCCAGGAACAGAGATTCTACCTCAACATTAGGAGGAACTTTTTGACAGTAAGGGCTGTTTGGCAGTGGAATGCACTCCCTCGGAGCGCGGTGGGGTCTCCTTCCTTGGAGGTCTTTAAACAGAGGCTGGATGGCCATCTGTCAGGGATGCTTTGATCGTGATTTCCTGCATGGCAGGGAGTTGGACTGGATGGCCCTCGTGGTCTCTTCCAACTCTGCAATTCTATGATTCTATGAATGTTTAAAAGGGGACATCTGATAAAGTCCAAATACAAGAGGGCAGTACTAGGACAGTTTGAGCAACCCTCTAAATGTTGTTAAACTGCAACTCCCAGCAGTGTTAGCAAGTATAACTAATCATGAAGAACACTGGAAGTAGCAGTTCAACCATATCCATAATTCACACCATTGCATTTAGTGCAAGTGTAGCTGTATCTATATAGCTTGTGGGGGGCAATTAGCTAACACACATTGAAAACTGTTTAATGCAGTGTAGATGTGTAAATAGCTATTGCTTAAAACAATTTGTAAGCCAATCTGATAGCCTTGTGGCTGAAGAGCGGGGTATAAATAACTAACTATATATATATATATATATATATATATATATATATATATATATGAATGATCAGCACTTGCCCAGAAAATATGACTTCTCAGCACTTCTTTCTTGTGGCTGCCTGGCTAATCTTGAAAAGAGGTGAGCAAGCCAACATAGCCTAGCAAGAAGCCCCACTCCCTTCAAACTGAGTACACACTATGCAGTCTAAGGCAAAATTAACTGTCTTGGCTCCATCCTATGGAATCATGGGATTTGTAGTTTGGTAACATGTTATAGAACTCTGATGCTGTAGTTCAGTGAAGTAGACTAGAGTTCTCTAAGCAGAAACATCTAAGTACCTTCACCAAACTGAACTCCTGGAGTTCTATGGGATGGAGCCTTGACAGCTGAAGTAGTATCAAAACCCAATAACTGATCAGCAGTGGCGGTACGGGGGTGGGGGGTTGCAGAGAAGCCAAACCACACCAGGTGACACCATTGTGGGGGAGGAATGATACCACCCTTAGGAGATAATCACACTAGGTTTTACCAGTGGTATTAGAGCAGGATATTAGTGTCTGTGGTCATTCCTTATTGTACAACATAACGTCTGAGTTGTTGGCAATCTGCATTCAAACTGTTCCTGGAGGGCACCTTTTCATTGATGAGGGAAACCCCTCAATAGGCCCTTAGTAGTGCTGCCTTTCCATTTTTGCCTCTGTGCAATAAGTCTTCTTCTGCTTCAGTTCCCATAGCGGCAGTCATGTGGGGTGAGTAAACATGGTTTTCCTCTTTTCTCCCTCTCTCTTCCCCTTGTTTTTCCGCCCTCCTGATCTGGCTATTTCTCCCACCCCCTAGACTGCCCCATCTATTCCACCCCACCCCATTCTACTTGTCTCTTTTCTCTCCCCCACCTTTTGCTTCTTGATTTATTTCCCACTCTCTTGCTTGCTCAATCTATTCCCCCACCACTTCTGTCTCTTTTCCTCCCCCCACTCTTTCACTGCCAATCTGTTTTCCCCTTGCCAGCCCTATCTGACTATTTCTCATCCCTTCATCTGCCTGATATATTCCCCCCACCCCATATGTCTCTTTTTATCCCCCATCCTTTCTCTGCCCAATCAGACTATTTCTGACCCCCTCACCTGCCCAATCTATTCCCTCTCCCACCCTCATCTGTCTTTTTTCTTTCCCCCATCCTCCCTCTGATATTGCGCAGTAGTTGCATTCGTGAAGTAAATGGAAACATTCCAGTATTGAAGCAGAACAAAACTTGAAGACCACCCTACAGATCCTTCTCCTACAGTGTTTTGGCAACATATCAAAAACAGTATCCTTCAGTCTGCAGAAGAATCCCTCTGGTTCTCTCATAAGAAAAATCAAGACTGGTTTGATGAAAACAACCAAGAGATTCAGGAGCTGATGGCTAAGAAGAGAACTGCTCACCAGGCATACCTCCCCCAGCCAACTTGCCATGTAAGAAAAGCAGCTTTCCACGTCACATGTAGTAAACTTCAACAAAAACTCCAAGATATGCAGAACAAGTGGTGGATCAATATAACAGAAAAGACACAACACTGTGCAGATCTGGATCATCTTAGAGGATTTTACGAAGCTCTTAAAGCAGTGTTTGGACCTACTTATCAGGTCCAAAGCTCCTTATACAGTACAGATGGTCAAACACTAATTACTGATAAAGCCTCCATCTTGATGGGCAGAACATTTTCAAAGTCTCTTCAGTGCCAACCGAGTAGTCCAAGGCTCAGCTATCAAACATATGATACAAAAAGCAAAGAAAAAATGAACTGGACATAGCTCCCACTTTGGAAGAGACCATTAAGGCCATACAGCAGATGAAAAACAGCAAGGCAACTGGGACTGATGGAATCCCACCTGACGTTTAGAAACACGTAGGTCATGTCTCTCTCTCTCTCTCTCTGGCTTTTCTTCGCAAACGAAGATTCATGAAGGACTCATCCCGCGCTTTCTGCAAGCGCGCTGATGACTAAAAAGGCCAATCTGAGATAAACAAGTCCAGTTGCAAAAAGCACAGCAGAAGGTCTCCTTGGGTGATGTTTTTGGGTTGTGATTCTTTCTGCGTTGTCGTTTCTCTTCAAGACTTGTTCGTCGAGAGTTCTCAAATAAGGCTGCAGCATTGTGGATAGTGCGTCTCCATGCCTCCCGATGTGAGGCCAGGGCGGACCACTGTTGGTGATCAATTTGGCCAAGCCTGAGATGTTGTTTCAGGGAGTCTTTGTATCGCTTTTTTGGAGCGCCCCTCTTACGCTGACCCGTGGCGAGTTCACCGTAGAGTAGTATTTTTGGGAGGCGATGGTCCTCCATCCTAGAAACGTGCCCTGCCCAGCGCAGCTGCGTTCTCAATATCATGGCCTCAATGCTGGTGATCCCTGCTTGCTCAAGGACAGCAACATTCGTCACATAGTCAGTCCAGTGTATATTTAGGATTGTGCGTAAACAGCGCTGATGAAAGCGCTCGAGGAGTCGTAGGTGGTGGCGATAGGTGACCCATGTTTCAGATCCATAAAGGAGGATAGACAGTACGATGGCTCTATACACACTGATTTTTGTGCTTTGCCTCAGGTGTTTATTGCTCCAGACTCTTTTGTGAAGTCTTCCAAATGCACTATATGCCTTTGCTAATCTGTGATCGATCTCTTTGTCAATCTTGGCATCTGAGGAGATGATGCTTCCCAGGTAGGTGAACTGCTGAACGGACTTGAGCACAGATTTGCCGATGGCAATGTGGGGATGGTGGTGTTCGTCCTGTGGTGCAGGCTGGTAAAGAACTTCTGTTTTCTTCAGGTTGACTTCTAGCCCAAACAACTCTGCAGCTGTTGCAAAGCAGGATGTTAGGCGCTGCAGAGCTGCTTCTGTGTGGGCAAAAAGGGCAGCAGCATCGGCGAAGAGCAGCTCACGGACTAGATAGTTTAGAGTCTTAGTGTGAGCCCTCAGACGGCTTAAGTTAAACAAGCTACCATCAGTACGGTAGCGTATATAGATGCCGTCATCTTCTTCAAGCTCTGCCATAGCCCTTTGGAGCATCGTGCTAAAGAAGATTGTAAATAAAGTTGGTGCAAGAACACAACCTTGCTTCACTCCATTAGTTATTAGAAAGGGCTCTGAAAGAGCATCACCATATCTGACTTGACCACGCTGTCCCTCATGTAGCAAGATAATCATTTTAAGGAATTTAGGGGGACATCCTAGTCTTTCCAGGATCTGCCACAGACCTTTTCTACTTACAGTGTCAAAGGCTTTGGTGAGGTCGACAAATGTTACATAGAGACCCTTGTTCTGCTCCCTACATTTTTCTTGCAGTTGCCTAAGGGCAAATACCATGTCTGTAGTGCTCCTATTGGCTCTGAAGCCACATTGGCTTTCAGGGAGAAGTTCTTCTGCAATAGCAGGAACTAACCTGTTCAGGAGTATCCTTGCAAGGATTTTTCCAGCAATAGAGAGCAGTGTTATGCCTCGATAGTTTGAGCAATCGGATTTTGCTCCTTTTTTCTTGTACAGGGTGATGATGACTGCATCTCGGAGGTCTGATGGCAGTTCCCCTTTTTCCCAGCAATTCACAAGGAATTCGTGGAATTTTTCGTGGAGTGCATGACCTCCGTGTTTCCAAACTTCAGGTGGGATTCCATCAATCCCAGCTGCCTTGCCGTTTTTCATCTGCTGTATGGCCTTAAGGGTCTCTTCCAAAGTGGGAGCTATGTCCAATTCATTTTTCATTGGTTTTTGTATCATATATTGGATAGCTGAGGCTTGGACTACTCGGTTGGCGCTAAAGAGACTTTGAAAATGTTCAGCCCAACGATTTAGGATGGAGGCTTTATCAGTAATTAATGTTTGACCATCTGTACTGTATAAGGAGCTTTGGACCTGATAAGTAGGTCCAAACACTGCTTTAAGAGCTTCATAAAATCCTCTATGATCACCCAGATCTGCACAGCGTTGTGTCTTTTCTGCTATATTGATCCACCACTTGTTCTGAATGTCTCGGAGTTTTTATTGTAGTTTGCTACATGTGAGGCGGAAAGCTGCTTTTCTTACATGACAGGTTGGCTGGGCGAGGTATGCCTGGTGAGCAGCTCTCTTCCTTGCCAACAGCTCCTAGATCTCTTGGTTGTTTTCATCAAACCAGTCTTGATTTTTCTTGTGGGAGAACCCGAGGGATTCTTCTGCAGACTGGAGGATACTGTTTTTGATATGTTGCCAAAGTACTGTAGGAGAAGGATCTGTAGGATGGTCTTCAAGTTTCGTTTGTAGATTTGCCTGGAAGTTGTCTCTCATGGTAGCTTGTTGAAGATTGTTGACTTGGAGTCTCTTCTTTAAGATGCCACCCCTCTTAGGTTTGAATTTAAGATGAAGATTTAGTTTACATCTGACGAGGCGATGATCTGTTTGGCATTCTGCACTGGGCATCACTCGGGTATGACGGACATCACGAATGTCTCTCTGACAGACTAGAACGTAGTCAATGAGATGCCAATGTTTGGATCGGGGATGCATCCAGGTTGTCTTCAAGCTATCTTTCTGCTGAAAGATTGTGTTTGTAATAGTCAGCTGTTGTTCTGCACAGAACTCTAGCAGGAGGCGTCCGTTATCATTGCAATTTCCAACACCATGCTTGCCTAAGACACCTTTCCAGGCTTCGGAGTTCTTTCCTACTCTGGCATTGAAGTCACCAAGGATAATAATTTTATCTTCTACAGGGACTTTTTGTATGAGTTGGCGTAGGTCTGTGTAGAATTTGTCTTTCTCTACAGGGTCGGCTTGCATAGTTGAGGCATATATACTAAAGAGAACAACATGTGGGAGGCGTAAGGAAATAATGTGATCAGAGTGTCCTGTTGGCAAGGTTTCGAGTTTGGAGGCAATGGAGTTTTTAATCATAAACCCTACTCCTGAAAGATGTTTTTCGGTTTTGGGTTTGCCAGACCAGTAAAGTGTGTAGCCGGCGCCATGTTCTTTAAGGCTGCCTTCCTCATGGAAGCGAACTTCACTAAGAGCAGCGATGTCAATATTAAGCCGTGATAGTTCAAGGGCTATTAGGGCAGAATGATGCTCAGGCCATCCACTATCTTCAGAGTCTTGCATGGTTCTGATGTTCCAGCATGCAAGTGTCAGTTTATTTACACCTTTGGAGGCCAGTGTGTGCCTTTGTTTCTTTGCCTTGATTTGACCGCATCAGAAGATTCCCGTTGGCCACGGCTAGCCAACCAGGTAGTTGGGGATGAGCTTTCGTTAGGCCACCTTTTCTAGGCCCCTCTCCATATGGAGCAAGCAGTGTTCTCCTTAAAAAAGGCTGCTTGGTCGTTCAGGATGCTGCCGAACAAGACTGTCATCTCCCGGGTCAGGCTTGAGCGACCAATGTCCTGAACCGCCTGCATGCAGGGTTGGGGCTCCGGCTTCCAGTGCATCTTTACACCTGCCGGTTTCGTCCCTTGCCAGTCGCTACAGGGCTTTTTTGGAAATGGATTTGTCCTTCGAGCCTGTGCAATGGATTTTTCTGGTGGAGCGCAGCGTGCACAGAACTGGCCTCACCCTTTAAACCAGAGATTCATCTGCCGTGGCCTTGCAAGCATGGACGTGGCAGTGAGGTCCTCGGGCCGTAGGTTTGATTAGAGTTTCCTTCTCTTAGATGGTTGACCTTACAGGGTTGGACGAGCACCATCTGCCCGGGTTTGGGATTAGAGTTTTCCTTCTCCTAGGACGGTTGCCACAAGGCTAGAGAGCCCATCCTGCCCTTTGACGCTCTTTGTTAGACCCTTCGGTTTTGACCTGTCTGGCATGGGAGACCCTACCAGTGGCTATTATGCCACCGCCAGCATAGCTCAAAACATCATTAGGGTACGCAAGCCTCTCTCCCACGACAAGGGGGCGTCAATGGAGAGGACGTAGGTCATGTACTCCATGTTAAATTCCACAAACTCCTTGTGAATTGCTGGGAAAAAGAGGAACTGCCATCAGATCTCCGAGATGCAGTCATCAGGCATATTTATACCAGTGAAGAGATCGATGACATCAATACTGGAAGCCAGGTGGAGAGCATCTGGATAAAAATTAAAGGGGAGGGAAACAACAGGGATGTTATTGTGGGACTCTACTACAGACCCAAGTCAGACGGAGGAATTTGATGATGCCTTTCTAGAACAGATGACCACACACACAGAAAGGAGATATGTAGTAGTGATGGGTGACTTCAACTATCCTGAGATTTGCTGGCAATCTAACTCAACCAAAACGTCAAGGTCTAGCAAATTCCTTACTTGTCTGGAAGACAATTTCATGGTCCGAAAGATGGAAGAGGCAACAAGGGGGTCAGCTATTTTAGATCTGATCCTAACCAACAGGGATGACCTGGTTAATGGGGTGCAACTGGTGGGATCCTTAGGTGAGAGTGATCATATTCTCCTGGAGTTTGTTATACAATGGAAAGGAGAAGCCAGGCATAGTCAGACATGCATTCTTGACTTTAGGAGAGCTGATTTCAATAAACTCAGGGAAATACTGGGGGTGATCTAATGGTCAGGAATACTAAAAGAGAAGAGACCTCAAGATGGATGGGACTTTCTCAAAAGGGAGATACTGAAGGCACAATTTCAAACAGTACCAATGAGGATGAAAAATGGGAGGTGTCTCAAGAAACCAGAATATGGATGACTAAAGAACTTTCAACAGATCTAAGTTTTAAACAGAACATGTATAGGAAATGGAAAAAGGGAGAAATCACCAAAGAAGAATTCAAACAGATAGCGAACACTTGTAGGAGTAAGTTAAGAAAAGCTAAAGCGCAGAATGAGTTCAGGCTTGCTAGGAGGTTAAGAACAATAAAAAGGGTTTTTTCGGTATGTCCGCAGAAAAAGGAGGAAGAAGGAAATGATAGGGCCACTACGTGGAAAAGATGGGAAAATGCTAACAGGGGACAGAGAAAAGGCAGAATTACTCAACACCTTCTTTGCCTCAATGTTTTCAGAAAAGGAAAAGGGGGAACAACCTGAGGAGAATGGAACAGAGGACACAATAGGAGAAATCCAGCACAGAATAAGCAAAGAGGTAGTACAGGAATACCTTCTTAATCTAAATGAATTTAAATTTCCAGGACCAGATGAACTACATCCAAAAGTATTAAAAGAGCTGGCAAATGTAATCTCAGAGCCATTGGCAATAATCTTTTTGAACTCCTGGAGAACAGGAGAAGTCCCAGCACACTGGAGGAGGGCAAATGTTGTCCCTATCTTCAAATAGGGAAAAAAAGAGGATCCCAACAGTTATCATCCAGTTAGTCTGACATCAATACCAGGGAATATTCTAGAGCAGATCATTAAACAGAGAGTCTGTGAACATTTAGAAGGCAATGCCATAATTAGAAAAAGTCAACATGGGTTTCAGAGAAACAAGTCATGCCAGACTAATCTGATCTCTTTTTTTGATAAAATTACCAGCTTGGTAGATGAAGGGAACTCTGTGGATATCGCATATCTTGATTTCAGTAAGGCCTTTGACAAGGTTCCCCATGACATTCTTGCAAACAAGCTTGTAAAATGTGGGCTAGACAAGTTAACTGTTCAATGGATTTGTAATTGGTTGACCGGCCGAACCCAAAGAGTGCTCAGCAGTGGCTCCTCTTCATCTTGGAAAGATGTGACCAGTGGGGTGCCACAAGGTTCTGTCCTGGGCCCAGTGCTACTCAACATCTTTATCAATGACTTGGATGAGGGAATTAGGGGCATACTTATCAAATTTGCAGATGACACCAAATTAGGAGAAGCTAATACCCTAGAGAACAGGATCAAAATTCAAAATGACCTGGATAGACTGGAGAGCTGGGCCAAAGCTAACAAAATGAAATTCAATACAGAGAAATGTAAGGTACTGCACTTAGGGTGGAAAATTAAATGCATAGATATAGGATGGGAGAGACCTGGCTGATCTAGGAGTCCTAGTAGACCACAAGTAGAACATGAGTCAACAGTGTGATGCGGCAGCTAAAAAGGCCAATGCGATTTTGGGCTGCATCAATAGAGGTATAGTGTCTTAATCAAGGGAAGTAATAGTGCTGCTCTATTCTGCCTTGGTCAGACCTCACCTAGAATACTGTGTCCAGTTCCGGGCACCACAATTCAAAAAGGATATGGACAAATTGGAGCATGTCCAGGGAAGGGCAACTAAAATGGTGAAAGGTCTGGAAACCATGCCTTATGAGGAGAGACTTAGGGAGCTGGGTATGTTTAGCCTGGAGAAAAGACGGTTAAGAGGTGATATGATAGCCCTGTTTAAGTAATTGAAGGGGTGTCACATTGAGGATGGAGCAGGCTTGTTTTCTGCTGCTCCAGAGACTGGAACACGGAGCAATGGATGCAAGCTCCAATAACAGAGATTCCACCTCAACATTAGGAGGAACTTTTTGACAGTAAGACCTGTTCAGCAGTGGAACACACTCCCTCAGAGCTTGGTGGGGTCTCCTTCCTTGGAGGTCTTTCAACAGAGGCTGGATAGCCATCTGTCGGGGATGCTTTGATCGTGATTTCCTGTGTGGCAGGGGGTTGGACTGGATGGCCCTCATGGTCTCTTCCAACTGTACAATTCTATGATTCTATGATCACCTTGTACAAGAAAAAAGGAGAAAAATCTGATTGCTCAAACTATCGAGGTATAACACTGCTCTCTATTGTTGGAAAAATCCTTGCAAGGATACTCCTGAACAGATTAGTTCCTGCTATTGCAGAAGAACTTCTTCCTGAAAGCCAATGTGGCTTCAGAGCCAATAGGAGTACTACAGATATGGTATTTGCCCTTAGACAACTGCAAGAGAAATGTAGAGAGCAGAACAAGGGTCGCTATGTAACATTTGTCGACCTCACCAAAGCCTTCGACACTGTAAGCAGAAAAGGTCTATGGCAGATCCTGGAAAGACTAGGATGTCCCCCCAAATTCCTTAATATGATTATCTTGCTACATGAGGGCCAGCATGGTCAAGTCAGATATGGCGATGCTCTTTCAGAGCCTTTTCTAATAACTAATGGAGTGAAGCAAGGTTGTGTTCTTGCACCAACTTTATTTACTATCCTCTTCAGCATGATGCTCCAAAGGGTTACGGCAGAGGTTGAAGAAGACAACGGCATCTATATACGTTACCGTACTGATGGCAGCTTGTTTAACTTAAGTTGTCTGAGGGCTCGCACTAAGACTCTAAACTATCTAGTCTGTGAGCTGTTCTTTGCTGATGCTGCTGCCCTTGTTGCTCACACAGAAGAAACTCTGCAGCGCCTAACATCCTGCTTTGCAACAGCTGCAGAGCTGTTTGGGCTGGAAGTCAACCTTAAGAAAACGGAAGTTTTCTACCAGCCTGCATCACAGGACGAACACCACCATCCCCACATTGCCGTAGGTAAATATGTGCTTAAGTCCGTTCAGCAGTTCACCTACCTGGGAAGCATCAACTCCTCTGGTGCCAAGATTGACAAAGAGATTGATCACAGATTAGCAAAGGTATATAGCGCATTTAAAAGACTTTACAAAAAAGTCTGCAGTAGCAAACACCTGAGGCGAAGCACAGAAATCAGTGCGTATAGAGCCATTGTAGTGTCTATTCTTCTCTATGGGTATGAAACATGGGTCACCTATCGCCAACACTTACAACTCCTCGAATGTTTTCATCATAGCTATATACTTACAATCCTAAACATACACTGGACTATGTGACAAATATTCGTTTGCAAAGAAAAGCCAGAGAGAGAGAGAGACAATAAGCATTGCTTCAATACTGGTATGTTTTCATTTGCTTCACTAACATGATTGCTGCACATTAGATGCCTGGTGTGATAATTCCCTTAGTGACACCACAGCACAGGGTTGCACTGTTAGTCTCAGATTCCCCTACCACCATTTGCAGCATGTGACATGACACCTTTCAAACCAAACCCCAAAATCTCCATCCTCCTGACTATCTGGAGATAGAGCCTGTGATGTACCGGATACACGTTCACATTAACTCAACAAGATTTCTTTATTGAGCAAGGAAACACATACTAGTAACATGAGGCAAAGCCAGAACTGAAACCAACACAACACAGGCACCAGATAAACCCTTACAGCAAGAGAATGGCATGTAGGGAGAGCAGTAGGAGTAGGGGCTGCGTCCAGGTCCTGTGGCCTTGAAGCCTCCAGAGGAACAGCATTCCCAAACCAGAAGGCGGGCTGCCTGCAGTCCAGAGATAGAGAGGCCCAGGCAGGGGAATCAGGCCAGGAACCAAACCCATGTCAGGCCAGGAACCAAACTCATGTCAGGGCCTTCCATGGAATCTACTCGAATACCCAGAGTCCATGGAAGATCATGACAGAGCCTTCTCTATGGTGATTTACACAACACAATTATAGCAGTTTGATCCCACTTCAATGATCATAGGTCCATCATACAGAATCCTAGAATTTGAAGTTTGCTGGTGAGCAATTTGGAATTCTTTGTCCCAGAGCTGTAGTGCTCTGCTGATGAACATTTTTTATGAAGTTTGGGCAGTATTTGCCTATCAGACAACCTTAATGGTTACATGTGAATAACTATGTACATCTAGAGCTGGACTAGAGCTGGACTGGAGATTATACCATTTTGGATAACAATGTTCCCACACGTATTTACACTGAATTACATTTGACATGTTGTCACCCATTTATTTAATCTGGAGCTTCTTTTGGAGCTCTTTGAAATCTGTTCCTCTTTCTACCACCTTGAACTTGATATCATCTGCCAAGTTGTCCATCACCCATGACCAATCTGGACACAAGAAGAAGAAAAAAGACATAAGTAAAAAACAACAACAATGAAATAAGAGGAAAATATGGATTGAATGCATATGAGAAAAGGTATAAAATATTTTCCAAAAATCAAAAATTTATATTTATATCTAGAATCCAAAAAGAGTGAAATATCAAAAATATCCAGCATTGTCAAAATGTGTTCCCAATGCTTCTGTGTTGTGTTCTGGTTCTTTGGCACAACCATCAAGGGCATTATTGGTGGGAGAGACAACAAAACCTATTTTCACATAAATGATGTTATGTCATTGCCTGTCACTAATGTTGGCTGATCTGGGCCATTTTTCTGTGTTCTGGGGGGTGGGGAGTTTTGGGGAGGTGGTGGTGAGGAATGAGGGCATTGCCCCTCACAAATAAGAATTCTGACCCCTGAAAGTGAAATTTTCTTCAGCCCTCAAATGTCTAGCATTGCAGAGTGAGACACTGAAAATCATTCACAAGTAGAACTCTGATTTAGGCCCATTTTGTTACTGAACACGGACTACAAAATATTTGCGAGTATATTGGCAGAAAGATCAAAGAAAGTTTTATCAGATTGGATTCTGGAAGATCAAAATGGCTTTTTGCCATACAGACACACACAAAATAAATATAAGAATATTCCTGGATATAACTGAATTATGTGATAAACATAATGAGAAAAAGCTTGCAATTATACTAGCAGATGCTGAGAAAGCATTTGACAATGTGATATGGGAGTTCATGTTTGCAGTGTTAAGAAAGATGGATATTGGTGATAACTTTTTATAATGGATCCAATATATATATATAAATCGAGGTGCAAATAATAGCAAATGGGGGAAAACTGAAGCAATGTAAAATAGCTAGAGGAGACAGGGGTGTCCCCTCTCACCTCTTCTATTTATTATGATATTAGAAATATTAAATAGGAAAATTAATTTAGAGCCAACGATAAAGGGACCAAAAGTGCAAAGCTATGAATATAAATATAAAGCTTTTGCCGGTGATTTAATCTTCTTCCTAGATAATCCAAAAGCTAGTATCAGCAAATTGCTAGGGATTATAGAGGAATTTGTTGCAATGGCGGGATTGAAAATTAATAAAGAAAAGACTATAATATTAACAAAAAACATCAACAAATTGGAAGATCAGGCATTGATAAACTTGACAAAATTTATCTGGAAAAAAAGTGAAATATCTGGGAATAACTATAACAAATATAAATGCAGATTTGTATGATAATAATTATGGCAAATTTTGGAATGAAATTAAGGCTGATTTGAAAAGGTGGAATAGTTTACATCTCTCCTTGCTAGGGAGAATATCCATGGTTAAAATGAATGTTTTGCTGAGAACAATGTATCTCTTCCAAAATTTACTTGTATTGCCCAAACCCTCAATGTTTAAAGATTGGAATAAAGAACTTTCTAAATTCATATGGGCAGGGAAGAAACCCAGAATTAAAAGGACAATATTGTATGATTTAAAGGAAAGTGGAGGACTTGGATTACCAGACTTGGAATTATACTATAATGCAAATTGTCTAGTATGGATACTAGACTGGATTTATTTAGGAAATACTAGGCTTTTGCAACTGAAAGGTTTTAATCTTAGAAATGGGTGGCATGCGTATATGTGGTATAACGAAGTGGCAATTCACAAGGACTTTAGCCACCATTATGTAAGGAGGGCTCTAATGAAAGTGTGGGTAAAATACAGAAGATGGCTATGTTGGAGATTTCCATTATGGGTCTCGAGTCACGAGGCATTTTATAAAAGAGAAGGCTTCTTTAATGCCAAGTGGCTGACATATGAGATGATCTTGAAAAGAAAAGAAGACACATATGAAATGAAGACACAAGAGGAATTAAAGAAAGAAGGGGTTAATTACCACTGGTTTTTGTATAGGCAGCTGTCAGAAAAGTTTAAGATAGATTTAAAATTAGAAGGTATATTAACAGAAAGAACAGAATTTGATATAATCTTACAAGGAGAAAAGAAAATAATGATTTCTAAAATATATAAGCTTTTATTGAAATTTAATTTGGAACAAGAGGTGATAAAGCCCTATATGACTAAATGGGCACAATTTGTAGGACATGAAATTCAACTGGAAAATTGGAAAACAGCATGGTTAAAAATATAAAATTTACAAAAAGTTATACATTGAAAGAAAATTTTAATAAAATGATATATATGTGGTACTTAACACCTGAAAAATTGGCTAAGATAAATAAAGATATACATAACTGGTGGAAATGCGGGAACACAAAGGGAATGTATTTCCATGTATGGTGGAATTGCCAAAATACAAGAAAATATTGGAGGCAGATACATGATTTGTTAACAAAAACCTTGAAAGTAGGTTTCTCAATGGAACTGGAAATTTATTTACTTAACATGCTGCATTATATAGATGTACCAATAAGAAAGAGATACAGGAAAATTCTGCTTCATGCAATAATCGCTGCTAGGATAATCTTTGCTAGAAATTGGAAAAAGGAGAAAATCCAGTTAGTAAATGGATAATGAAATTATTTGAATTCTATGAAATGGATAGACTTTCAATACTACTTGATGAAAGGAAAACAATGAAAAGTTTGGAGGATTGGTATAATATTGCTCGTCTATGGGAAGAAAACCAGGGAGGAGCAGAAAATAGCTGTTTAAGTTGGAATTTAAAATGGATTATTAAGGAAAATAAAGAGAAAACAGATATAACATGAATGGTAATTAAGTGGGAGATAATGTATATAAAGTTATAAATAAGCAAACAGAAAAGAAGATAAAAGTCGTCGTTATGATTTTTGTTTTGTGTAAGAGGAGAAGGGGTAAATTTTAGTTTTATGTTTGTTTCAATGCCTACTGTTGTTTACAGATATGTATGGATACTAGAAATTAATTTTAAAAGTAATTTAAAAAATTAGAACTCTGATATTTGCTGTGTTTGGTCACTTAGGACTTTATCACATGAGGCTGGTATTTTGCAATCACAGCAAGCTTTAGCATAATTGGCCAGTACTTATCACACAACATCATGTCTATTCTGTTGCTGCTTTGCATTTCATTTGTTTTTGTAGCACACCTTTTCATTGATGAGGGAAACCCATCAATGGCTCTCAGTATTGCTGATATCCCATTAGTCCCCCAAGTGCAACAGGTCGCTTCTGCTGCAGTAGAGATATTATGGCAGTCACATGGCATGAGGGGGCATGATTCTCTTCACCTCTCCCCCTCACTATACCCAAGCAGACCAAGGATGTTTTTACTCTGTATATTTTGGTTTTTTATTTTTATTTTTCCTGTGGTTGCATAATTACAGTGAAATGATAAAATAAAAACAATTTTTATCATTTTCCCATAATTATGGAATCATGGGGCGGGGGTTAAAAAATCTAAAGCCATGCATGCACTGAGTAGGTAGGAAGGTGGGGGTTATGGAGCTGGTGCAGAAAAGACCATGATTTGCCAAAGCAGCACACTCACAGCACACTTGTGCAATTGCAGAGAAGTGTGATACTAAACATGTTTAAACCGGTATGTTCCCACGTG